>CM057454.1:1291545554-1293945554 GCA_016271365.2 Neoceratodus forsteri | reverse complement strand
GAGAGGGTAAAATAATCCCAGGGTCACCATTTTGAACTTTGGTTTTAAAGGTGCTTGTTTAGATACCTGAGATCCAGAATGGGCCGCATTCTCCTGTCTTTTGGGGTAAGGAAGTACCCGGAGTACAACCCTTTGCCCTGGTGTATGGGTAGATCCCTTTCCACGGCTCTGAGAGCCAGGAGAGCAGAAACTTCTGCTTCCAGGGCAAGTGCCTCTAATGGGTTTGCAGGTGGAAAAGATCTGGCTCTCATCTTCGGAAATTTTTTGAAGCTGAGAACCAGTCCCTGGCTTACTACTTCCAGGACCCACTTGTCTGATGTTAAAGACTTCCAGTCCTGGACAAAGTAAGCCAGCCTGCCCCCTACCGGTAGTGGAGAATCGGCCCTGGCTACCCCATCAGGGAGCCTGTTTTGCAGGGGCTTTGGGTTGAGGGGCAGAAGCAGGCTTACTAGAGCTCCTTCTGCCCCTTCCTCTAAAGAACCCCCTCTGGGCATAAGCAGAAGAGGAGGCCTGGGCTTGGTAAAACGGCCTATGAAAAGGCCTGCCCCTGCCCCTGACATGCTGCCTTTGAGGAGTGACTTGCCTTTCTTTGGCCTGTGCACTCCTATAGGTGGTCCTATGCTCATCCATTTTCTTCATATAATTCTCTGTCTGCTCCCCAAACAGAGAATTTCCCACAACAGGAAAATCCATAGCCTTAGACTGGGTATCCTGTGACAGGGCAGTACATCTGAGCCAGGCCATTCTGCTTGAGAGACACAGATGTAGCCATAACTCTAGATGAAACATCATTAGTGTCTACAGCAGCATGAAACTGCACCTTGATGCCTCAATACTGTCCGCAGCCACCTGCTCCAGCTCCCCTGGCAAGCTGTTCAGGGGCTGTTTTGCTAGGGCCAGGACAGTATCCCACCTGGATTTCTGGTACCTAGCTGCGTAAGCCATATAATTTGCCTGTCTGAGTCCCAAAGATGCTGCCATGTACTGCTTTTTTTGCCATGGCATCCATCCTCCTGGAATCCTTTTCAGGAGGGTGAGAGGCTAGAGGAATATTAGCCTTGTCACAGGCTGCAGCCTGCACTACCCCCTGCACTGCTGAGATAGGAACTCTGTATCAGAGCCTGATAAAGCATACCTCTTGTCCATCCTTTTATCCACAGGGAGGATAGAATGAGGAGTTTTCAGAATTTTTATTGTCTGTTTCCTAAAGATTTATGCAAGGGAATAGACAGTCTCCTAGACCCTGGAATATCCATCATTTCCACAAAATCAGGCTCTTCTTGATCATCAACAGCTTCCTCAACAGGGAGTTGCAGAGTGTCAGCAACTTTCTTGTAAAACAAAAAATGAGAAGGGGACTCAGATAGCCTGGGAGGGGATACTCCTAAGGGTCTGTCTGGAGAGATGTCCGGTTCAATGGGCACATCCAGACTGTCAAAATCACACTCACTCTCCTCGTACCCCTCCTCCCTTCCCCTGGTTCATAAAAATCTTCAAAATCATAATCTTGAACCGAAGGGAACCGACCGAACCGGGCGCTTGCCCAATGGTGCCGGTTCGGACGGAACTGGAGAAAGAGATTGGACAATTTGGATAGCTTTGGCTATTTCCTCAGCGGTTGGAGAAAGAACTTTTGGCCCCAAACTAGCTGACCTTCTAGTCCTTTTAGTTGGAACCGGCTCCTCAGAGCTGGCTCTTCGTTTGGCCGAGGAAGCATCGCCCTGGTCAGAGGGCACTCCCTCAGGTTCGGTTGGAACCAAACCGGGCTGGCCATCCAGGTCAGCGGACTTTTTGGCCTCCCTTTCCCTGAGCCTACCAACTCTTTTTTCCACGGTGGCAGCAGGAAAATTCTTACAAATCTGGCAGTCTGCATTGAGGTGGTCAAACCCCAGACAATATACAAATGGTGTGGGTCAGCCTTGGCAAAGGCTTCCCCACAGAGGCCACAGTGCTGAAACCCAGTGGGTCTGGTTTTTCTTTTGGGTTTCTCAGACATAGTGCCAGCCTAACCAAAACTTGCCCGTTAATGGCAATCCACCAAGCAAGACTCTCTTATCGGTTCCCAACCGTGTCACGGGTCGTGGAAAAAAACCTAATAAAATCCGTTTTTTTTAGAACCGATAAGAACCAGGAACCGCACTCTAAAGGGCTAGAAAGTAATTTTTAAACACCTCTGATCGGTTCAAACCGAACCGAAAAAGACGTTTACAAGTTCCACACAGAAGAAAAAATAATAAATAAGCCTATCTATTACTTACAATACCACAGACAGAGTTTGAACCGACGATTGCGGTTAAATTTCGGTAAAATAAACCGAGAATTACACTTCAAAACCGACAAACAAACCGAGCAGCAGGAGGAATCTCCGGAGTGACTGTTCAGTGAGGCGGAGTAAAGAATCTGACAGTTTAAGTTTGAGCTTCAACAGACAGAGTGTTCATCCGAGCTCGCGCTCAAGATTCCATGCTCTGCATGGAAGTTAACTCTTTCACCTCCGGAGCAGTTCTAACCTGGGGTTATATTGCATATGTCATAATATAGCAAGACTTCATGTTGTTTGAAGAAACAGTTTATACAGAATTTACATACATATTAACATTTGGACTTGAGAAAGAAGGAGATTTCTTAAAAATGTGAGGTCTGTAAGCAAACACAGCAACTGTAATTTCATACATTTTAAAGGTTTCAGGGACTTTTCTCAGTTAGAAAATGTTTGCAGCAGTGTTAGCCCTTAGAAATGTAGATTCGGAGAAGACGGCAATTTTTTTTTTAAATGTATTTTTATTGAGTAGTGACATAATCAACATCATACATTATACTCATGTAAGGCATAGACATGTCAAGATAAGCAGGATACATCTAATGCAGCAGGTTTAAACAAGCCTATACATTCTGGCTTAAGAAAGGTGGGGGTATGTCCATCAATGTATCATATACTCTAAAATTTAAGTCCAGTATTAGCTGCACTTCACAAAGACGTTTGGTGGTCAGCCCAGAAATGTTCAAGTCCGTTAAGAAGCCACAAAACTATATGTTGATATGACCCCAAATCTATTATAATACCTCAAATTATAGCACTTCTTGACACTGACTCTTATGCCCCAGAGCCCCACATCAATAATAACAGAACTTATCAACCAACAGCTACCCCACTTAACATTTGAGGCAGCATTAATGGTGACTCCAATGTAGCTGCAGAGATTCCTCCATTGAATAGAAAAAGAGAAATAGCAAATGGCCAACAAGCAATTGCATTTTATAGGATACAGCAAACTTTGAACACACTGGCTAGCAACATCCCCTGCTATTAAAATGAAACAATTGGGGCCTTACAATTACAAAATGTCCCATATTCAGGTTTCTTCCTCAGAGTCCTCCGGCTGACTTGTTTCTCTGGTCTCAAACTCCCTAGCTATTGCCGTCTTCTTTCCCGCTTCCAGGGGAATCGGTAAACTGGAATGTTTTGCCACCATAATAAATCTAAAGTCTAGCCGGCATCAGGAGAGAATGAGTTACCCCATGAGTCCTAAGTTACCCCACGAACTGCATCAAATTTTTTCCTGCGTGCCCTTGTTATGTAGGAGGGGACGGGAAACAAATGTAGTGTGGCCCTATTAAAACTGAGACGGCCTGTACATCTAGCAGCCTGGAGAACAGTATCTCAAGTGGCTGTACTGGCTGTTACCAAGAGGACCGTTCAAGGAGCATCTGATGTAGGTCCCGATGCACGAGGCGTGATTCTATAGACCTTATGTAGTTGTCCTGCAACTAGTTCAGGTTGGAGTCGTAGTGCTTCAGGAAGCCAATTTTGTAGGAAGCCGAGCAAGTTGTCCTCTTCGCTCCCCTCGAGGAGCCCGATCAACCGTACATGCGATGCTCCACTCGCATTCTCCAACGCCTCTAATCGGTACCTCAGCTGGGTATTTTCCTGCACCAATTTAGAGGTTGCAGACGGAGCCCGTGTAGTGATCTTTTCAGCTGTGGGCGCATTTTGAAATGCTGCTTCCACCTTGACGTTTTGCTCAGCAAATCTTCGCAAGATCAACTCTACTTTCAGGTCGATCGCCTGCATCGAAGCCTGCAGCGCGCTCCAAGGGTATTCCAGCCCAGCTGGGTGTACTGTGGATGTAGGGGGGGCCTGTAGTTCTCCATGTGGTGGATTTTTGTTCTCGCTCCCACCAGCTTTCTGCGTGCGTCCCATTGCCTTGTTTGGGCTTGATCCAATACTGCTATTAAAGTTTAGCTCAGATAAGTTTATTTCAGTAAAAACCCTGTTTAAAACTCTTACAGCACAGAGCCGATCTGAAGTGCATCTGGTTTGTGAATGTGCTCAACAGCGCCCCGACAGTGACGTTTTATTGATAAAATGAGCAATAAAGAGCCTGTGATGTTGTTGGAAAAGCTCTGAAAATTATGCACAGTTCTACTTGTAGTTCCTCTAGGAAAACATTACAAATTATGCACAGCCCTAGCTACATATCTTCTGGGAAAACTTTGAACATTATGCACTCTCCTAATTGCACTTCCTCTTGGAAAACTTTAGGAATTCTGCACAGTTCTACTTGCCTTTCCTCTGGGTAAACTTTGGGAATTCTGTGCAGTTCTAGATACATGTCTTCTTAGAAAACTTTGGGACAGGGTTGCACAATGTGCGGCCTGCTCTCTGTGGCCCCCCGAGGATACAGCAGTTTCCATTTGAAGTATTTATTTTCTTTGTTGTTTTTTGTTTCAGTAACATGTTGATAAACAAGTAAATAAATATATAAATGCATGTTTTGATTTGTTTTATGTGCACATTTAATAATGTCACCCTGGACATTTGTCACCTCGGGCTATTCTACAGTGGCCCTCGGCCTTGTCTCAAATCTTCAGTCTGGCCCTCCACAAACAAGCATTTGTCAATGCCGAATGTTCGCTTGCAGGTATCTGCAGTGGTGTTTGGCATGTATGGTGCTTTACCCTAATGCCCTGTGCCAGTGCTGGTATTTGCACAATAAATTGTCAGCATGACCTTTTTGTTACCCCCATTGTGCGCTACATAGGCGGAAACATGTTTTGGGCAGGATGTGAAAAATGACAGCTGTACTGCTCATAAGGAAGTTTGGTAAAATGGCAATGTTGAAAATCTGGAGTGGAAATTTTGAAAATTTGCAAACCTACGAGCGTGCGTGGGAACTGTGCAATGCACGCTCGTAAAACAGTCATTGTTAGGAATTTTTTCACCAAATTGTCAACATTGGCATTTTAGCGCAGTGGTCTAAGGCTCTGAACTGCAAATTTGGTGACACCCAGCAGACCAGACCTGGGTTTGAATCCCACAGCTTCCACTTGCATACTGTGTGACTCTGAGCAAGTCACTTAACCTCCTTGTGCTCCCAGGTCACTCCTGTAAAAACTTTCAGCTTAGTGTGCTATACCTGGTTAAACAACTAAAATAAAAAATAAAAAATAAAAAAACTCTGCTAATGAACAGTGTCACTGTGATTGTCTTACTGTGTGCCATACACTGATTTTGCACACCCACTGTGCCATTGTGCACTACATGGGCGGAAACACGTTTTGGGCAAGAAGTGAAAAATGACAGCTGCAGTGCTCATAAGGAGGTGTGGTAAAATGGCAATGTTGAAAATGTGGAATGAAAATATTGAAAATTCGCAAACTTACGAGCGTGCGCAGGAACTGCACAATGCACACTCATAAAACAGTCATTTTTAAGAATTTTTTCACCAAATTTTCAACATAGCCATTTTAAGACCTCTGCTCATGAACAGTGTCACTGTGATTTTCTTAATGTGTTCCATGCATTGATTTCGCACACCGACTGCGCCATTGTGCGCTACATGGGCAGAAACAAGTTTTGGGTGAGATGTGAAAAATGACAGCTGTACAACTCACAAGAAGGTGTGATAAAATGGCAATGTTGAAAATCTGGAGTGAAAATATTGAAAATTCACGAACTTACGAGCCTATGTAGGAACTAGCAAAGAACACTAAATGAAAACAGTCATTTTTGAATTTTGCACAAATTTTTCAACATGTGGAACTGAGACCCCTTCTCATGAGTGATGTCACTGTCACGGCATTATTCAAGCCGAAGGTGATTTCGCACAGTGACTGCGCGAGTGCCCATCGAAATCACCCCTGGACAATAACGCCATGACAGTGACACCACTCATGAGAAGGGGTCCCAAAAACCCCATGTTGAAAATCTGGTGTAAAAATTCCAAAAATTGACTGAGATATGCAACAAAGTTGAGACCCCCCCCATCTAGCCCATTATACAGCTTACCGGCATTTCCTCAGTTCACAGTCGCCTTTGAAGAGGGCAGACGTGTTCCTGGTCCACCGAAGATTGTCGCGCCGGAGTCCGGAGGTAAGTATGGGGTGTGGAGAGGCTGGGTGCGCAGTGGGTGGGTGCAGGTTGTGGGAGGGGCTGGGAAGACATGCCATGGGACCGTTTTATTTTACAGGTGCTAAAAATAAAAACGACGTGGGCGTTTGCCATGCTGGGTGGGCTCCCAGCATGGCACAAAGATAGCTGGGGGGCAAGGGCTGATGGGGATTGGGCCGGCGTCAGCAAAACAAAGGCGTTTGCCACGCTGGGATGGGCACTCCCAGTAACAAATAGTTTGAGGGGGGCATGGTCGATGGGATTGGGCACCCCGTCAATAGCAACGTTTGCCACGCTGGGTGGGCTTCCAGCATGGCACCAAAGCTTTGGGGCGGGCGTGACGGGCAGTCACTATGGCAGCAGTGCTTCTTTGAAGCAGAGGAACATCGCTGTCATACAGAGCTCCTGCACCCATTGGTGCAGGACCGCCATGCCTGCTCAAGGGAGCAGTGCATTGGATGGGAGAGGCACACCTCCAAAGTGTGCTACTTTCCCAAAACGTTCCTTGTGCAAGCGAACGTAAAAAAAAAAATTAAAAAAGGTGTGCACCACTGCTTTGGGAATTTTGCACAGTTCTAGTTGCATTTCCTCTAAGAAAACTTTTTTCCTTCGAGAAAACTTTGTGAATTCTGCACAGTCTTAGTTGCATTTCCTCTGGGAAAACAGAGGTTATGCACAGTTCTACCTCTACCAGCTTGCTCTATGGCCAAAAGCACCAGCAGAAAATGCTCCTACCAGCCTACCAACTCAAAAGGCTCTTGTAGGAAAGAACTGTGCTCAGCAACAGCACTGAGCAGTCAGAAAAATATAGCTGCTGCATCTAGCATTTGCAAAAGTGCTGGCATGCAAGTGAGCACCTATGATGTCACAACACAACTGCTTGGTGAGGCCACACCTCGAGTACTGCATGCAGTTTTGTAGGCCACACTTAAAGACAGACATTGAACTCCTGGAGAGGGTCCAGAGGAGGGTAACCAAAATGATCTGGGGCTTGGGGGACAGCACCTATGGGGAGAGGCTCGAAGAGCTAAATATGTACACAATAGAAGAGAGAAGGGACCAGGGGGACATGACAGAGGTCTTCAGATACATGAAGGGGATAAATAGAGGAGGAGCAGTCAGGGTGCTCGAAGGAAGGAGGAAGCAACTAGAGGCATGGGTGGAAGCTGGGGGAGATTAAGGGAGAAAAGGAGGAGGTGCTACTTCACTGAGAGGTGTTGGAGCCATGAATCGCTGCCAGGGGCTGAGTAGAGGCACAGATGGTGGAGGGTTCAAGGGGGGTGGGACAGGTACAGAGAGCGTTCTGGAAGCAAAAGTCCTGTGTGCAGCGAGACTATCCGGGACTGGAAAGGGAGAAGCCAGAGAGGGTGAGGGGGCAGCAAGATCAGCTCCCAGGGTGGGGGCAGACGAAACGAGCAGACACGAAAGACCGTTAGGGCTATTCTGCTGGTGTTTTAGTATGTTAGTATGTAACACTGCATGTGATGTCAGCAGATCAGGGGGCTTGCATGCCCAAGCAGAGAAGCACGAAAAGGATGCAGCAAGGCTCTGAGAAGCCTCCAAGTAAATACACAGTGCAAGCCCAAATGCCAGGGCTCAGAAAAAATGGCGGGGAAACTGCGTGGCTCATGACAGCCATTGAGTACCACCACAAAGGTGGTGGAAATAAGATCCCCACCTTCGAAAACTTCCTGAAAAAGGCTCTGGTTCCCTCACTTCTTTCCCTATGTTCTTGAGGATTAAACAATGACACCCTGGCTCACTGATTTAGTTGGTCAGTGTGCTAGCCAACTGAATGGCCATGTTCAGATTGGACCTGGGAGGCTATAATAGTAGGCATAAGAAAATGAACAGTACCAGATGCAATGAAAATATAACTTGAAGGCAGAATCACAACATGGTTAATAACTAACAATAATGCAAGACGTAGTTAAATACAGGTAACAGTATAATACTGCTGATGTAAGGAAGTAAAGTGTGACACCAAGACTAACAGGTAATGTTGTGGATATCAGGACGTAAACAATGAAAGACACACTCCCTGATAGATAATGCAGTGACCATCGGGTAGTAAAACAATACATACATATGAACATACGAAGAGGCCAGCAGAAGAATGCCATTTGGTCTCAAGTCTGCTCATATGGCAGGGTCCACAGCTTGCGAATGTCCCTGCCCTCCCTCCCCACTCCTCCCATCCTCCCTACCCAAGATCCTTACCTTCCCCCTGTGCCTATCCCAGCCTCTCAAAGCTGCCCACTATCTTCAACGAGATGACCTCTTCTGGCAGTGCATTCCAAGTATCCACCACCCTCTCTGTGAAGAAGTGCTTCCTGACATCCCTCCTAAACCTCCCACCGTCCAGCTTAAGACTGTGCCCCCTTGTGTTATGGTTTCCACTCAGCTTAGAGACTCTCCTTATCAACCTTATTTATCCCTTTCAAGTACCTGAATGTCCCAATCATGTTTTCTCTCTCTCTGTCTTCCAAGTAATACATGTTCAGTGCCCTCAACCTCTCCTCATATGCCTTACCCTGCTGACCGGCTATCATCTTTGTAGCCCTCCTCTGGACCTTCTCCAGCAGGTTAATGTCCTTTTTTGAGGTGTGGGCACCAGTACTGAGCTCCACACTCTAGATGCGGCCTTACCGGTGACCTGTACAAGGGCAGTATAACCTCCTCTCACCTGCTACTGATTCCCATAGATATGCATCCCAGCATCTTGTTTGCCTTTGCTGTTGCTTTCTTGCACTGCATGGAATGCTTCAGGTCACTAGTGATCATCACTCCCAGGTCCTTCTCCTCTGATGCAGATACTCTGACTCCACCCAGGTAGTACTCTGTCCTGGGATTCTTGGCTCTAATATGCATAACTCTGCATTTCTTGGCATTTAAGCCAAGCTGTCAGATCCTGGATCACCTCCCTAGCTTTTCCAGATCTTCCTGTAGGTCCTGCATTCCTTCAGCAGTGTCCACTCTCCCACAGAGCTTGATGTCATCCGCGAATAGGCACATTTTGCCTTTAATGCCGTCCCCAATGTCATTGATGAAGACATGGAACACCACCATCCCGAGCACTGAGCCCTGTGGGACCCCACTGGTTACCTCTCTGATGCCAGATAACTCTCTCCCCAACAACCACCCTCTGGGTTCTGGCCCTCAGCCAGTTTTCCACCCATCTGGCCATTTTTTCCCCAACCCCAAGATCCACCAACTTCCTGATCAACCTTTTGTGGGGCACAGAGTCAAAGGCCTTGCTCAAATCAAGATAGACAATGTCTACCACTTGGCCCCTGCCCACTGTCTTAGTGACATAGTCAAAGAAGTCAATCAGATTTGTTTGACATGATCCCTCCCCCCAATGAACCCATGCTACCTCTCATCCTGGAGACCATGCTCCTCTAGATATTCCACCAACCTTTACTTTAGTAGGACTAGGAAGAAAATATTACTTACCACAATAATCTTGATTCTACCAGGGGATCCCTCAGTATGCATAACTGATGCTGTCAGCCCTCCCGTGGTGAACTGCCTCAGAGGACTGGAACATATGTAAATGATGGAATTATCATTGGCTCATGACGCAATTCAAACTGCTGCCCTTAGATGCTGCTGCATTCTAAAATATTCATTTTCATTACACAGCTTAAAAGGGTAAAGACCCCCTAACCACACTATCCTAACAAAAAAAAGTCTTCCCTAAGGGGTAGATAAAAAGTAACAGCTCCCTGTAAGAAGGGAAGAGAATAAACAGGTTTAGAACCTTAACAATAACATACTGTGCCTGGGTTGATTAGGACCCTGTCCCAGTTGTTATGGAGAGTTTGAATGCAGGGATCTGTTCTGTTCTTTCCTTTCCCATCTCTTGTCTGTCTGGTTGCACAACCAAATTTTGTCGTGAAACCTAGGACTTGATCACCCTGGCAGTATCACAAATCTTTGCTCCTCGCTATCTCTCTACCCTCCCTTGCTGTTCTGTCTCTTTTCCTCCCTTGCATATCTGCTGGTATAAAAATATATGCAAATCATTATGTGGAAATGTAACTGATACTGGGATCCTTTGTTTAGAAATTATATAGTGTTACTGTTGAAATGTATATAATTAATAGTTTTAGATGATTGCAAAAAGCTATTGGGAACTCAAGGGGTTAACCTTAGAGCAGTTTTTAAGCCCATTTTCAGAACCTGTGGAGAAAGGGACTCAGTTCTGGGACATTGTGTTCTTGCTGCACCTGCCTGAAATTTACAAGCACATTTTAGAAAAAAAAAAACTGGATTCTTGTTAAGGAGGGGGGGTTGCAAGGACTTAGAGAGAGAGAGAGAGAGAGAGAGAGAGAGAGAGAGAGAGAGCTACAATGTTTTGGGAGACACAGAGATTGTAGGAAAACTCAGATGGATCGTCTCTGTTTATTCTGCCTTTGTAAATAGTTATTCTGAACAAGTTTATTTTTTTATGTTACTGCTAGTACTAATGAACACTTTTTGCGAATTCTACAACTGCTCCTAGTTTTTCCTATGCTTCCTGACCTGTGCCTCAACAACACATACATAACAGATTTAACAGACAGGATAAGAAGTGATCAGCAGTGTACAGAACCTCCACCATCTGGTTCTGGAAGGGGAGGCAGGGTGGGAGAGTTAAGCATACTGAGGGATCCCCTGAATGAAACAAGATTACTGTGTGTGACAGGGAGATCCTGCCACTCTTGAGGACCAACCTTTTCTTAATTCTGTTGCAGCAGTTCTTCTATTTCTTAGTCTACTCTATCCTTTACAATTTTTAGCCCATAAGGTTGGCCACCTATGGGTGCCCCCTTCCCTTTCTCGACTATGCTATAGTGTCCTCTTTATTTTTCCTTTTCCCTCTCAGGTTCTCCAAGAAGGAGGTTATTGTGGTGACCTCCAAGCTGATGTAAAACAACAAGCTGTGTTCCTCGTTGTTGGATTTAGTATGCAATAGCACTATGTCACAAAATACCTTGATGTACATGCTTTATCTGTATGAAACATGTAAATGTTGGAAATACCATGGCACTAGGTGCTTTTGATAAAGGTAAAAAGTTACTAGGGGACTGTATTATAAAAACTAAGTTACCAGGGTAGAGATATCAGAAAATCCCCACTGTGTTTAAATGTATGTAAATTGCACCTTGTTTGAGAGGCCCTTTGGCACTATGCATTCCTGCTTTAAGCTGAAACAGCCTAAAATGTTATAGTGATTTGCATATACATCCCATGATGCTTTACATTGTGGGGGTATGTGTGATTTTGTATTTCTTTGAAACTTGGCTTTATTGCCAAAGCCCTTTGGGGTAACCCTTGCTTCAGTGCTTCTGCACTGAGGTTCTTTCTCTTCAGCTTGTTTTTGGGTTTTTCTTTTTTGAACTCCCCATCACCCAAAGACACACGACCAACATAGGGATGAAATAATTTTCACCAAAGAGCTGGATCAGTGTGTTAGTAGGTGCTGACCAAGTGCAGAGGAAGGACATGCATAGTCTGTTGCTGCAAACTGATGTACTGAAGAAGGGATATGCCATTTCTTAAGGTTATCCCCTGTGTTTTAAATAAATTTATAACACTGGGTAGGAAAAACAGAGAGTGAACTGGCTGAAGAGCACCACCTGACTGTCTGTTGATGTCTGTTAACGAACACTCAGAGTGAGCAGTCCTGGCGGCACAATCACACTCTGGTGAAGCCAGACTTGTTTACTTTGTAGAGAAACCAAAACCTCAGTGACAGCCATTTAATTTCCCCACCAAGTGTGAGCAGCGAGAGAAAGAGAGAATGCCAGCCGATCTTCTGAAAGCAGTACGTCGCCAGATGTGTAAATGAGTTGCCACCCACCCACCAGTAGCAAGTCACACTGTTCCCCCATAAACATGGCATTAGCAGTCCCTTGTAAGAGCCATGTGTCCCTCTGCCCTACCAGAGTACCCACCCACCCACCCACACAGCAGAACTCGTAGTAGTCAGCGGACCAACCCAGCCGGTCCATACAAGTCAGTCTCTTTCTCAACACAGCATGGCTAGAGCATCCACTTGTCACAAGAGCATCTCCCCCGATGCGCTACCGGGCTGCTCACTCAGCCGCCAAGCAGACGTCATAGTCCCCGGTGCACAGTTGTTCTGGCTGCAAACCATTCACAGCTAGCCAGCCACCCAAGTCGCAATATTGTCTGCAGAGTGGTGCAAGATTTCTGGTGATATCGGTTGGTTGTAAATGGCATTTGGCCCCCGGTGCCCTAACAGAGTACACATCCACCCACCCGGCGTATCTTCTTGTACTCTCTGCAGAGTTTAGACTGATGATGAGCAGAGGTTGGTGTCCTGCAATGCCGAGTGCCCCCCCAATGACCCACAGTATCCCGTCCTGTAGCAGAAACCTGTTTCATATAGTGTGCAGTTTGTCTCTGTGTGTGTCTCTCTTTCTGCAGTGTGACAGTGTGTCGGCGTGTCTCCGCGGTCCATAGCATGACAGATCTTGGTGAGAGAGAGGCACCAGGCGATGTTCACCACTGCCTGGGTGACTTGTGTTCTGTTACAGATCAGGGACCAACAGAGACAGCAGGCAGTTTTCACTCTGCTCCAAACAAGTGGCAGCTTAGTAGTAGTGGAAAGACAGTGAAAGAGACAGAGGAGAGACGAGGGGGGGGGAGGTTTGTCCGCAGCACCAGGTCTGCACATGCATTTAAGGCAATTTGGCCAACAGTCCGGATGCCGGATTTTTCTTTCAGTGCACAGTGGCATCAGCTCTTTGAAGTGCAGTTCCCCAGCAGTCCCTTGCACTGTTGATGCCAATGCCGAATGCTTGAGACAGAGAGTCTGTGCTCCGGGGCCAGTCAGACATAGTGAGAAAGAGAGAAGCAGAGACAGAAAGCAAATGCCACAGTGTCCTTACAAAATGCCACACTGTGCCGTCTATGTCTGTCAGTGCAACGGCTTGCTCCCTGTGTCCCCTAAAGTTGTGCTGTAACATCAATGCAGGTTGAAATGTTCAAGGCAGCACTTCTGCTGGCGGCAGGACACATAAAAAAGTTCCTTGGGTTTGGCAAACATTTTCATGCATTTCTCAAGTTTCCTTATGCTGTGCAACATGGGGTTTAATCCATGTTATAAGCGAATAACCCACTCCAGGGTGTGCTGTTATTGGGGATTAACGCAAACCCAGGTGCTGTTAGGGCACACAGACTGCAGCCTCGTGCCTCACAGCGCACCCAGGCATGCGTTAAATCCCCAATAACAGCACACCCTGTCATGGGTTATTGCTTACATCACACAGAGATTGTGTATTGAACCTGAAATTCTGTGTCTGGTCCATCTGTTATCCTACAACCCCTCCACAGACTTAGTGTCAGAAATGGGATAACTTGCTGGAAACATCTGGACTAAACTAGGGGGATGTTTTCCGGCGGATATCGCCCAGATATCCCAGGTGGACCGATACACCAGCAGTCGCCAGAAGAGAACCCAGAGAAGAAAGTCCATGGAGTTCTGACCGGAACAATGGCCGAAAGACTGGGAGAGAAGCTGCTGCCTAGACTGGACCTGGAAGCTCAGAGGAAGGCCAAGCTTGAAGACGATGAAGAGATGCAAGGGAACAAGGAAGAATTGAGAGAACAGTCTCCTCTTGAAGATGCTTAACCTGAGGACATAGAGCAGTTGCTGAAATGGCTCTGCATCAAACAGGTGCAGATGGAGAGAGACAGAGCCATTGAAGCGGAGAAGGTAAGATGCCAAATGGGCGGATACCATGAGGGTCTTGCATGCCATCAATGCAGGAAGTGATGACACTGAAGCCCACCTCACAATGTTTGAGAGGATCGCTCAAACATACGCATGGCCAAGGGAACAGTGGGCTGTTCGACTGGCACCGCACCAGACAGGCAGTGCCCAGTTGGTTTACAGCCACATGGACTCCCGAGAGGCAGAGGATTATGACCATGTGAAGCAGGAGATCCTCATGCACTATGACATAAACACTGAAACCTATCGCCAGAGATTTAGGTTTCTTAAAATGCAATCACTGGATACCTTCACACCCCACCGAGAGACTTATGCCCATCTCAAGGAGCTCTGCTACTAATGGTTGCAGCCAGATAACAAGAGCAAGGACCAATTTCTGGAGGTGGGAATTGCTGAACAGTTTATTTAAGTTTTACCCCAGTTTGTACAACTTTGGGTTCGGAAATATAAGCCAGATTCCGCTGATAAAACCACCACATTGGCGGAAGACTTCCTAGTAGCCTGACCATCCAAACCCAGAAGGTTCCAAGGGACATCAGCAGCTGCAACCACCAGCAATCTGGTAAAGAACCCTTTTACTTATAAACTGTGAAATTCAGCCCCAGTAAAACAAGACTGGAGAGCAGAGAGGGGGGCAAATTCCTGTAGCAGAGATAGTATGTCATGGGTGCCTAAAGAACGGACATTATGTAAGAAACTGTCCTAATATAAAGAAAGACAGGTCAATTAACCTTAGTGAACTGGAGGCACTTTATGGCTACTGTGCAGATGATGGGACTGATTGATTCAGGGAGCCGCCAGACTCTTGCGTGAGCAGACCTGGTGACTGGGAATAATAAAGTGCCGGATACAGCAGTTATCGATGTGCACAGAGATACCCATTGCTACCCTACAGCCCCCATACAAATGCCTGTTCAAGAAAAGACACGTGAGGTAGAAGTGGCATTGGTACCTCATCTACCCGTGCCAGTTGTTACCAGGCATGTCCACCCAGACTTTGCTTCATTTATACATTGTCATGTCACCCAGGACTCTGTTGTAGTTGCCGTAACCACCAGAGCTCAAGTGAAGCAGGGACATTTACCATCTGTGATCCCATTTGATGATGATGTTTTTGAGGATCCCAGCAAGGACCGTAGCACTAAGGCGAAGAAGAGGAAGCTAAAGAAGGACTGGATTGATACTCATGCTGGTGTACAGCCAGACTTGGGGCACACTTTTAAATGTGACACGCAGCATGAGCAAAAAGCAGACTCTTCAGTTAACCTTTTTTTTCACAGGTGGGTAAGGAAGACGAGAAAGGTGCCCCTCAGTTTGTTATAAAACAGGGAATACTGTACAGAGAATGCACTAACCCCAGAACTGGAGTAGTAGTAACCAAACTAGTGGTTCCAGAAAAAGTCCGCTCCCAAATCATGTATCTGGTGCATAACATACTTCTAGCAACCCATGCAGGCAGACGTAGCACCCTGAATAGGATATCACCCAGGTTTTATTGTCCCTCTATCCACGGGAACACAGCCAAGTATTGTAAAGCATGTGCAGAGTGTCAGATGTTAGCTCAGGCAGGAAAGAGAGATAGAGTACCACTACAACCCATCTCCATTGTGACTATCCCCTTTGACAGGATAGCTATGGATGTAGTGGGACCCCTTGGAGAAGAGCTCCAAGGGTAACAGATCTGTACTGGCCATATGCGATTACGCTACCCGCCTCCAGAAGCTATCCCCATGAGAAAGGTCACCGCCTCAAGGATAGAAGAGGAGCTAGCAAAGGTGTTCAACCACATGGGAATCACCCAGGAAATACTTACTGATCAGGGGAGTCATTTTAATGCACACCTGCTAAAAGAATTGTACTGTCTGCTGGGTTTGGTAGCTGTATGTACTTCCCCCTACTAACCGCAGACTGATGGCCTTGTAAAGACTTGGAGAGTGGAAGACTAGGTTTGCTGGCCAAGGCACACAGCTTCACCTGAGCTCTTTCCTTCTAGGTTGCTTGAAAAGACAGAGCAAAGAACCTTACCAGAGGAAGGGAAAGGATTAAGACTTCTTTTGGCTAGGCAGATTTACTGTGTGTGATTTTTATTTTGTACTCACAGGGATTGTTACTAACATTTTATTGCTTTATTTTTCTCTGATTCAAATTGTTGTTTCTGGGTATACCTTCTGCTGCATTATTACAATGTGTGCCTACAGGTGTGTCCTAACAGAATATTGCTGTAATCTTCTGAATCAAATTGTTTTTTGCAAGGTATATCTTCTGCTACTGCTTTATTTTTCTCTGTAGCAAAGTGTTTCTTACAGGGTATATATTCTGTGAAATTATTACAGATGGTGCTTTACAGGTTTTACAGTTTTATCTATCATTAGGATAAGCTTTCAGGGTTACTGCATTTGTTGCTGACATTGTTTCTGCTCTTACCTCCTTGTTTCTTTCATCCATGGTGGTTCTTTTTCGGCAGGGGAAGGGCCCAGCCACCCACCCACTCCCATCCCCAACCACCCCACAATATACTCCTTTTATAGGGCAGCACAGTCGTGACATTTCCTGTGGCAAAGCAGGAAGGGGCGGATCAGTGGGGTATCCACATTTACAGGGGCACTAGTAATTTAACTTGTTATAATGAGTTATACTGTACAAAAACAAACAAAACAGAAAATCAAACATTTGCTTTCATTTTCTTCCTTCTAATTACTCTGACAAGGTTATAAATCCAGCAACTTATCTGGAATGGGGCAGTTTTACAGGATTTAGGACACTGTCCTACATGCTGGGCCACTGGAGATCTTAAGGCTCAGCTCCAGGCAGCATGGGCAGAGATTGCATGTCTCAAATGTCATATTCAAGAGGAAATATATTATAAGAACCACCCGCCATTTCCCCAACATCCGACAGAAGCACCTCGACTGCAGAGGGTAGTTGGTCTGGAAGGTTGGCAGGTGGTTAGGAGGGGCAAATCGGGTGCCAAATCACTCGGTGCTCTCCAACATATCACCTCCACAAACCATATAAAAACTACAAACAGGTATTTGCCTCCAACTCCGACATTAAACAAAGGGGCAGAGGACGCTGCAGAGCAGGACACTGCAGCACAGCAGCTAGCACAACAAAACTCGCCCAAAACAGGAACCAAAACAAAAAAAGCAAAAAGGAAATCCAAAAACTTCTGATCAAAGGAGACTCCATGATTCGGGGAGTTGACACCTATTATCTCCAGCCAGGGGTAACTGTCAGATGTCTCCCAGGTACATCTGTGTGGAGAGACACTGACCGCATTGCTAAAATTGTTCAGGAAGCAGGAGAAAACACTGACGTCCTGGTACACTTAGGGACTAATGATCTCACCAGCCGGTCAGTTGTGGAGACCAAGGAACACCTGACCAGGCTGGGTGACAAACTATTATCCATTTCATCCGGCATCTCCTTCTCTGAGATCCTGCCAGTCTGGGAGGAGGGGCAGATGGACGGAAGGTCAGAGAAGGGGAGATAGGGGAGCTAAACATGTGGCTCAAGGGCTGGTGCCAGGAAAAGGGACACAAATTTGTAGGGAACTGGCAACACTTTTGGGAGCAAAAGTTCTTTAAATTTGATGGACTGCATCTGACTAAGGAAGGAGTCAGTGCATTGGGGCAGAAGTTTGACATCGTTGCAGAATATTTAAACTAGCAAATGGGGAGAGGGTTGCAGCACCCCATACGTCGAATGGGAAGAACACCCCTCCCCCCTCAGCTAGTGGTCAAACAGGAGTTCAGCATGTTTGCAGTTCATTTGCATCGCCAGGTAAGGAAAAAGGTCCAGCTCCCCATACAACGCACAGGGGAAATGCCAGACCTCACCCAACAACTAACACACTGAAAACTGGCCAATGGAAAATCATTTACACAAATGCTCGCAGTCTGGGAAACAAGATCCCAGACCTGCAGGCAATAATGACAGAGGCTAAACTGGACATAGTAGCAATTAGCGAGACGTGGTTTACCAGTAACCACACTTGGGAGACTTCACTAGCTAGCTATGTACTTTTCAGAAGAGACCGAGGTACAAAAAGGGGGGTGGAGTGGCCCTGTATGTCAATGAAAATATCAAAGCTACAGAAATTCAGAATATACATAAGGAGCCAGAAGAACTGTGGGTCACCCTGGAAACAGGAAATGGGACAGCCATAAGAACTGGGGTTGTCTACAGGCCCCCAGACCAGGGGGAAGACATAGACACATTACTGTCAGAAGATATACAAAACATGACTGCTAAAGGGGAGGTTCTGATAATGGGAGACTTCAACATGCCAGATACAGATTGGTCAATACCAGCAGGAACATCTGCCAGAACTAGACACATGGTGGATACCCTGCAGGGGGAGGGCCTCAAACAACCGGTACAACAACCCACAAGAGACAGGGCTATCCTAGATCTAATACCGACTAACAGGGAAAGGATCACAGATCTCCAAATAGAAGGTCACCTGGGGGCCAGTGACCATCACATGGTATGGTTCAATTTGGCCACAACAACTAAATCATCCCATCCCATTCCAAGGCAAAAATATGGGACTTCAGAGAAGCTGACTTTAATAAGATGGCCAACAGAGTTAAGCTAGCCCTGGCAAAAAGAAATACAGGTGAGGGGGTACAGGCAAAGTGGGCAAGCATTAAGATACAATACTTGAAGCAACATCCCATTGTGTTAGAGAAAAGGAAGTGCAAAAGAAGAAGGAAACCACTTTGGTTCTCAAAACAGTAGCAGAAAAGGTCAGAGCCAAAAGGCTGGCCTTCAGGAAATATAAGGGAACACAGCGGGATGAAGATAGGGAGGCATACTAAACTTCCCTAAGGGAAGAAGGGAAGGCAGTAAGGCAGGCAAAGGCCCAAACCAAGGAAACACTAACACAAACAGTAAAAGAAGGTGACGACTTTCTATAGATACATTATTGAAAGGAGAAAGTCCAGAGGGGGTATTGATGAGATCAAAGGAGATGAGGAGGAGGACCATGTAAAAGCACCTATCCTAAATATATACTTCTGCTCGGGATTTACAGAATAGAAGGTAGGGCAGGGCCCACAGCTCAGCACCATGGACATGGGGAAGGGAGGTGAGCACTAGTCCCTTCACAAAAGAAAGGGTCCTACAAGAGGTAGACAAGCTCAGGGTGGACAAGGCAATGGGACCTGATGGCATAAATCCCAGGGTACTAAAGGAGCTAAGGGTGGAACTAGCAGAGCCATTATCAGAACTGTTTAGTGAGTCTCTGAGCACAGGAGAGGTCCCAGAAGACTGGAGAAGGGCTCATGTGATCCCACTCCACAAGAGTGGTAGCAGGGAGGAGGCAGGAACTACAGACCAGTCAGTTTTACCTCAGTAGTGGGCAAGATTATGGAGGCACTCATTAAGGAAAGGATAGTGCAACACCTGGAATCCATAGGAGCACAGGATCCAAGACAGCATGAGTTTACAAAGGAAGGTCCTGTCAAACTAATCTCATAGATTTCTTTGACTGGGTAACCAGAGTGGTGGACCAAAGGGAGCAGTTGATGTTGCCTACCTTGACTTCAGCAAAGCTTTCGATACTGTTCCACATAGAAGATTATTAATAAGCCGGGTAGGCTCTGGGTGGGTCAGAAGTTGGTCAACTGGGTGGCAAACTGGTTGGCGGGCAGAAAACAGAGAGTGGTGGTAAACTGTATACAGTCAGAAGAGATGCAAGTCACAAGTGGGGTACATCAGGGATCAGTCCTAGGGCCAGTCCTCTTCAATATCTTCATCAGTGACATTGCAGATGGACTGGAGGCTAAGGTTTGTCTGTTTGCAGATGACACCAAGATCTGCAACAGAGTAGATGATCCAGATGGGGTGGGCAGAATGAGAAGAATTCTGAATAAACTAGCAAAATGGTCAGAAGAGTGGCAACTGGGGTTTAATGCAAAGAAGTGCAAGATCATGCACATAGGGAAGAGAAATCCCGAAGCCACCTAGAGGCTGGGAGGGGAGTTGCTGGCAGTCACAAGGGAAGAAAGACTTGGGCATCATCATCACCGATGACCTGAAATCATCCAAGCAGACCTCTAAAGCAGTAGGTAAGGCAAGGTGGATGTTAGGGTGTATTAGTAGGGTTATCACAAGTCAGGAGAGGGAGGTAATAATCCCTGTTTACAAGACGCTGGTTAGGCACCATCTGGAGTACTGCGTGCAGTACTGGAGGCCATACCTTCAGAAGGACATTAACCAAATTGAGGCAATCCAGAGAATGGCAACCAAAATGGTGCAGGACTGCATCAGAAAACATATGAGGACAGATTAACACAGCTCAATATGTTTACCCTAGAGCAAAGGAGGGAAAGAGGTAATATGATCGAAACATTCAAACACCTTAAGGGCATTAACAAGGTGAAAGAGTCTAACATGTTTCAGTATAAGAAAAATAGCAGGACAAGAGGACGCAGCATGAGATTAGAGGAAGGCCGATTAAGGGGTAATGTGAGGAAGTTCTTTTTCACAGAAAGGGTGGTGGATGCATGGAACGGCCTACCTCATGAAGTGGTGGATATGAATACAGTGCAGGGCTTCAAACAGGTATGGGATAGGCATAAGGGAGCAATACAGATGAGTATGAATAGATAGGCCATTGACAGAGCAAAGGTCGATGGCACATTTATAAGACAGAAAAAGAAATGGGCAGACTAGATGGGCCTTGCGGTCCTTATCTGCCGTCAACTTCTAATCAGACATTAAAGAGAATGTTGTGAAGTATGTAAAAGAAGAGGGTAGAGTTTGGGACAGGTACCTCCCCATTTACCTTTCGCTTACAGAATAATCCCTCAAGCATCCACGGGTTTCTCTCCTTTTTCATTATTGTATCAGAGGAACCCGAGGGGGCCACTGGATGTGGTTAAAGAACACTGGGAAGAAGGGAAGGAGGTGGGACATCTTAATGTCGTAAAGTACATGACTCAATTACACAAACACCTGGTGAGGTATATCAACTTGGCACACCACAGCGTAGAACAGAAGCAAGACTTGCAGAAAGATACGACCAGGGTTTGAAGACTAAAACATTTCAGTCAGGGGACAAAGTGTTGTTACTCCTTCCCTCCACAGAGAACAAACTACTCATGAAATGGTAGGGCCCCTTCATCATTTTGAGGCAAACAGGAGCAGAGAATTATGAGCTTAGCATGCCAGGAAAGAGACCCCCCCCCCCCCGAACATTTACCATGTGAACCTCCTTAGGAAATGGCGTTGAGCAGTGAACATCTCCCTTTATATCCATCCTGAAGTTAGGTGGTCAGAGCTGGAGGTTGCCTATAAAAGGCAAGCGGAGTCAGGACCACTGGGGGAGACCCAAATAAACCCTGAATTGGAGCCTCAGCAACAGAGAGATTTGCAGGGGGTATTACAGAATTTCAGCCCATATTCACAAACATCCTGGGGAGGGCCAAATGAATTGTGCACACCATAACTGACACAAAAGACAAGCCCATACACCAAAAGCCCTACACACTGCCCATGAGGGTGAGGGATGAGGTGATTCAGGAAGTCAAAAAATGGAGCAGTTAGGCATACCTGTGCCCTCAAAGAGTGCATGATCTTCACCCATGGTCATAGTGAACAAGAAAGAGGGTGGGACATGTCTTATGCCTAGATTTTAGAAAGCTTAACAATGCGTCAGTGTTCAATGGCTATCCAATGTTCCGAATAGATGACATCATTGACAGCCTGGGCAATGCACAGTATATCTCCACCCTTGACCTTACTTAGGGATACTGGTAAATCCCCTCATCACGTGATTCACAAGATAAAACCGCATTTAACACCCCAGTCGGTTTATACCAATTTGTCACAATGCCATTCGGGCTACATGGGGCCCCAGCAGTTCTCAGTGTTTTATGAACCGCATACTGACTACTGTGCAGCTTATTTGGACAATGTGTTCATTCAGCCCTGACTGAGAATTCCATGTTAAGACATTTGTCCTGAATATTGTAAGCAATAAAGAAGGCAAGTGACACCACTGACCCCAAGCTGTCCAGAGGAGGGCAACTAAAATGGTGCAGGGTCTGCACCAGAAGACATACAGTATGTAGAGAGACTTAAGGAGCTTAATATGTATAGCCTCGAGGAAAGAAGGGAGAGGGGGGACATGATAGAAACTTTCAAGTACCTCAAGGGAATCAACAAAGTCCAAGAGGGTAGCATCTTTCAAAAAAAAGAGGTGCGCAAGAACAAGGGGGCACAAATTTGAAGATAGAGGGGGGGCGGCTCAGAGGTAATTTAAGGAAGTATTTTTTCACAGAGAGGGTTGTGGATGCATGGAACGGCCTTCCGGAGGAGGTTGTGGAGTCAAAAACAGTGGTGGAATTCAAGCATGCATTGGACAGTCAGTCGGAAGAAGTAGCCTGCTGGTTAACTAGGATCTGCAGCTTATCCATTAGGTAGGGAAATGGGCAGACTGGGTGGGCCAAGCGGTCCTTATCTGCCATCAAATTCTATGTTTCTATTAAGTGTGCCCTAGCGAAGACAGAAACAAGACACCTAGGGTTTATTTTGGGCCACGGACAAGTGAAGCTCAAGGTAGAGAATGTTACAGTAGTAGCAACCAGCCCAATACCTACTACTAAAAATCACATGAGATCTTTCCTAGGCCTGGCTGGTTATTAACTGAGATTTATTCCTAATTTCTCAGCCATTGCCAGTCCTTTGATTGATCTCACTAAAAAGAGGTGCCCAAATAAGGTTCAGTGGACCCCTATTTGTGATCAGGCTTTTAGGAATATCAAGGCCATTCTATGTACAGCTCCCGTACTGAAAAGCCCTGACTTCAACCAAATATTTGAGGTTCAAACTGATGCCTCAGAGAATGGTATTGAGGCAGTCTTATCTCAGAAGATAGATGGGGAAGAACATCCAATCAGTAGGAAGCTACATGAAAGGGAGAGAAGATGTGCTACAACAGAGAAATGGGCTATTGAGTCTCTGAAATACTACTTGCAGGGGCTGAATTTAAGGTTGTAATGGACCCTCTTTGCTGGTCGAACCAAATGAGAAGAGAAAAATCCCTGTATAATGCGGTGGTACTTAGTGTGACACTTGGACAGCTGGTTCTGATCGCTGTATGATTTTCTGTAATATAAAAATGTGTTATGGAGTGTCTCTCATGAGACATGCTGTTTCAGCTAAAAGATAACAGCAAGGAGATATTTGCAGGCTAGAAGATACCTAAATTAAGCATTTCTTGTTTATTTAGCTTATTTGTAGCTTGCCAGCTGCTAGGATGGGAAATCATAAACTTTTATTACATTTAGAGGAAGAGAGCAGGTTATGACGCTTTAGTGCGAAGTCGTAAAAGATTCTTTGATGTGTCCTGGGAAGGAGAGCTACTTGAGATCAAAGAGGGGGGATGTTATTTAATGAAAGTCATGTGGGAACACGAGTTTTGCTGAGGTCACCTTTATTAATTTACCTCCTGCTGGATAGACATCCTCATACCTCTCAACTGCACCACATTAAGAGGAACATTCCTCATTTTACTTCACAAAAGCTCCTTGTTCCACATTGTGAGGACTTGTTCCACATTCAGTATAAACATTTTAAAGCAAGAATCTATAGTAAATGATGCAAAACATATATTATTCAATTAATAACAGACTTTCTGAACATAAATGCAAACCTTTTAACAGTGTCCTGAGCCTCCTAGGTAAAGATTTCATTAAGTGTTCCACATTTTGCTCATTTGTTCCACATTTTGAGAGGCAATGTTCCACATTTGGGGGACAAAAGGTTGAGAGGTATGGACATCCTGATTGTATAATTTTTATATTCTGACAGGGAGGAGCAAGGTGACCTCCTGCAAAGAGGTTGGCAAAGCCAGTTTTAAAACAGTATTCCGTTTTCCACAAAAACACACATGTTGAGACTCTGAAAAAGTAACATCAGGCACTGTTAGGAAATAAGTATACATTAGAAAAGACAATTCTAAGTGTACTGTGGTAGGAGATTTTGTCTGCACTTTTAAACCTGTTTTGTTTAAGTGATTTGTATGTTCTGTGATATATAGTTCTGTATTTACATGTTACATTTTTTATCTATCTTTAAGTAAACCTCTACTTTAGAGACTACTTGGTGTGCCTTTGAAATTCTTTTTCTTGACAAGTGAAGCATACATAGTTAAAGTTGACACTGTACAAAGCTTACTGGTTTTACCAAACTGGGAAAAGGTAAGGGTTTATTCTGAGGTCTTTAATAGACTTTTAAGGGTTAATTTTGTACACCTGGTTAGGTGCCCACAGGCAAAAGATATCTCCCCCCCCCCCCAAAGAGCAGAATTATCTGATCCTGTACACTGGGTACGCTAGCAAGAGGCTCACAGTTTGAATCCCTCCAGAACTTGAGACCAAAGTTTGATTCGAACCCACAAAACAGACAGGAGGGTTACCCTGTTATGTTAACTGTTCACAAGGCTGCGCTCGGAGGTTGGCACTGTGGGAGCAGAGGGCCTGACCTGCTGAGTGGGTTTGTGACACTTAGCTCTTCAGCCCTATTGATTTACTGTGTCCCACAGGGCAGGGACAAAACATGTAAATGCTGATTTCATATCCAGATATGGCACAGGAATTGATGTCAAGGAAATGTGACAGAGTTTCACTAACAGGAAATAGTGCAGGGAAGGTACCATTAGTCTCTGTTGAGAAATGTGTTAACGCCTCAGGGTAAAGAATGATGATACCCACTATGCTTATGATGGAATATTTATCGTTAACAGGGACCCTGAGACAGAACTTCTGAAGATAGGTGGGAGGAAGTTTCATCCCTTCCTGGGACAGGACGGTGGTAAGCAATCTGAAATGACTGCTTCCCTCTTAAGGTGGGGGATATGTGACAGGGAGATCCTGCCACTCTTGAGGACTGACCTTTTCTTAAATCTGTTGCAGCAGTTCTTCTATTTCTTAGTCTAAGCTATCCTTTACAATTTTTAGTCCATAATGTTGGCCACCTATGGGCGCCCCTTCCCTTTCTTGACTATGCTACAGTGTCCTCTTTAATTTTCCTTTACCCTCTCAGGTCCTCAAACAGGGAGGTTACTGTGGTGACCTCCGAGCTGATTTAAAACAACAAGCTGTGTTCCTCACTGGTGGATTTAGTATGCAATAGCACTATGTCATGAAATACCTTAATGTATATGACTTATGTGTATTAAATCTGTAAATGTTGGAAATACCACAGCACTAGATGTTTTTGATAAAGGTAAAAAGTTACTAGGGGACTGTATTATAAAAATTAAGTTACTGGGGTAGAGATATCAGACCCCCCCCCCCGTTGTGTTGTTTAAATACATGTAAATTGCAGATTGTTTGAGAGGCCCTTTGGCACCATACCTTCCTGCTTTAAGCTGAAACAGCCTAAAATGTCATGGTGATTTGCATATACATCCCATGATACTTTGCATTATGGGGGTATGTGTGATTTTGTATTTCTTTGACACTTGGATTTATTGCTAATGCCCTTTGGGGGTAACCCTTGCAGCAGTACTTCTGCACTGAGGTTCTTTGTCTTTAGCTTGTTTTGGGGTTTTCTTTTTTTGAGCTCCCCATCACCCAAACACGCAAGACCAACATAGGGGATGGTTAATGTCCACTGAAGAGAGATCAGTGGGTTAGTAGGTGCTGACCAAGTGCAGAAGAAGGACATACATAGTCTGCTGCTGCAAACTGATGTATTGAAGAAGAGATATGCCATTGTTTAAGGTTATCCCCTGTGTTTTCAATAATCATCATACATGGATTGTGTGTTGCACCTGAAGTTCTGTGTCTGGTCCATCTGTTATCCACACAACCCCTCCACACTATGGTAAGTAATTTTTTCTTCAAACCCCATGAATCACTCAGTATGCTTAACTGATGCAGACTACCAAGCAGTACCTTGGGAGGTTGTATACAGAACCTACTTCAGGAAAAGGTTCTGCAGAACTGCAGTGCCAAACCTGGCATCATTTCTGGACTGTATGTCCAAACAGTAGTGATTTGTGAAAGTATGCACAGTTTTCCAGGTAGCTGCTTTACAAATCTCCAGCAGAGGAATGTCTCTTGCTGCAGCCACTGATGCAGCTATGTCACATGTGGAGTGGGCCTTGAGGTGGCTGCTTGCCAGCTTTGCCATAGCAAAACTTTATGTAGGCTACTATCCAGCATGCAATGGTTCTTTCGGAAACTAATTTACCTTTGCCCACTTCCCCATAGATCAGAAACAACTGTATGCATTCAGGCCTAAAAACCTTGATATGGTCTGTGTAGTGGATGAGTGCCATTTTGACATCTAGGCTATGTAACTTTCACTCCCCTGAGCTTGAGATAGCCATAAAAAAGACTGGCACGGTTATGGACTGGTTCAGGTGAAAATCTGATAACACCTGAGGGAGGAACTTCCTACTGGTTCGAAGTTACCACTCTGTCCCTGTGAAAGGAGATGTAATTCAAATCAGTGCACAGGGCTTGCAACTCACTGACTCACCTGGCTGAGGTAATGGTCACTAAGAAGACAGTCTTCCAGGTAACATACTTCAACTCTGCTGTTGCCATAGACTCGAATGGAGGTTCCAAGAGCTTGGCTATGCAAATCTTCAGGTCCCAAGGAGGGACTGGCTCCCTAAGGGGAGGACGGAGATGAAGAAGACCCTTAAAGAGCTTTCTAAAAACAGAGTGGGAAGCCAATGACGTGTCTTTGCCAGCCAGATAAAATGGAAGCCAGGTGAAGCTTTAAAGGTAGCGAGCCTGAGGTTCAGTGAGTGTAGGTGTGTTAAGTAGTCCAGGAGGACAGGTAGCCCTGCCTGCGATGGAATGATACCCTTGTTGTTGCACCAGAGGGAAAACCTTTTCCATCTGGAAGCATGAGTTTTCCTAGTTGAGGGATTCCTGGAAACTCTGAGTATACCAAACACTTCTTCAGAAAGCTGTGGAGTGGCAAACTCCAAGTCCTTAAGAACCAGGCCTTGAGGCAAAGAAACCAGAGGTTGGGGTACAGGATCCTGCCATGCAATAAGGTCAGGAGATTGTGCTTCTGAGGAAGAAGAATAGGGTGAGACACTGATAGGGCTAGCAGGAGAGAATACCATGGCTGCCTTGCCCATTCTGGTGCTAGTCACTGGCTGGGTCCTGAGCTTTATGAGGACTCTGAACAGCGGAAGAAAGGGAGGGAGGAAAAGCATAAAGAAACTTCCCTGACCGATCCAGGGTCAGGGCATCTAGTGGCACTGTCCCCCAAGCCAGAGACCTGCAACAGAACTGTGGCACGTGGTGGTTGGTCGTGGAGGCAAAGAGATCCATCTCTGGCATGCCTCACCTTCTGAATACTGAGTCCAAGACCTGTTTGTTAAGGGACCACTCGTGATGGTTCTGGCTGAGTCTGCTGAGAAAGCCTGCTGAAACACTGTCCTTCCCTGGCAGGTGTAGTGCAGACAGACACACCTGCAGAGAATAAGCCAGGTTCCACACCTTCATGGCTTCTGTGCACAGCAAGATCGACCTGGTGCCTCCTTGCTTGCTGATGTAGTACATGGCGGTAGTGTCTGTCCTGACTTGCACCACCTTGTCCTTGACCTGAGAGGCGAATGACTGCAGGGCCCGGAAAACTGCCCTGAGCTCTAGCAGGCTGATATGCAGAAGTGACTCCTGAGGGGACCAGGTACCGTTGACTGTCAAATCACTCAAGTGTGCCCCCCACCCTAGGACAGAGGCATCTGTGGTGAAGATGACTGAGGGAGCCACTTGGCAAAAGGGCATTCCCTCCCTGAGATTGTCTGTGTCCTGCCACCATCGTAGGGCCTGCAGGAAGGGTGTTGTGATGGGCACTAATCTGGACAGAGGATCCCTCCTCTGAGCCCAAAGGAACCTGAGGTGGAACTGAATGTCCCTCAGTTGAAATCTGGCCCCCGGCACAACATCTGTGGCAGATGCCATGTGGCCCAAGAGCTGCAGGAAATGCCTTGCTGGTCAGGGCCTGTTGAGTCTGAAAGAGCCTGCTAGCTCCAGAATGTTGTGCACCCTGTCCTGAGGAAGGAAAGCCTTACCTTGCAGGGTGTCCAGCTCTGCTTCTATGAATTCTAGGACCTGGATGGGTTCCAGCTAAGACTTATGGGCATTTACCAGGAATCCCAGAGACTCTAAGGTGCCCCGAGTGAGGGCCAGAGAGTCCCTGGTGTGCTGAGGAAACTGTCCCATGACTAGCCAGTCATCTAGGTAAAGGAACACTGTGACTCCCAGTCTTCTTAAATGTGCCGCAACCACAGCTAGACACCTGGTGAATGCCCTGGGGGCACAAGTTAGGCTGAAGGACAGTGCTGCAGACTGGTAGTGACCCGAGTGCAGCCTGAACTGCAGATACTTTCTGTGGCTGTGTCAAATGGGAATGTGGACATGGACATCTTTGCGGTCCAATGATGCCAGCCAGTTCCACTGCTGCAGGGTGGGAATAATCATGGCCAGGGTAACCATCTTGAACTTTGGCTTTCTCAAGTGTTTGTTCAGAAGTCTGAGATCTAAAATGGGTCTCTAGTCCTCATTTTTCTTTTGTGTAAGGAAGTATCTGGAGCAGAAACCTTTCCCCCTTTGGGACAGGTTATACTGCTCTGATGCACAGCCTTTTCTGCGGAGGTTGCTGGGCTGAAGTGCCTGGTCTGCAGCCTGGTAAACATTCTGAAACTTAGAGACAGGCCCTGGCTCACTACCTCCAAGACCCTCTTGCCATGCTTGGAGAAAGTAAGCCAACCTGCCTCCTACAGGGTGAGGGGAGGCGACCTGTGCAAGCATGTCAGGGGTTCTGCTTGGGCTGAGACTTGGCCTGAGGTGCTGGGTCAGTCCTCCTTACCCTACCTCTAAAGTAACCTCCTGGTTGTTGGTAGTCCGGTATTGCTTGAGCCTGGAGGAAGGGTCTGGTGTAATGGCTCCTAACCCTGCCTCCCCCACCATGGGGCTTGTAGGATGTGGAGGGCTTGTCCCAAGCTGAGTTACTCCTTAAGGTGGCTTTGTATTCCTCTACCTTCTTCGTATAAGCCTCAGTCTTGTCCCCAAAGATAGCATTATTCTCACTGGGGAAATCCATGGCTTTAGACTGGGTGTCCTGGGACAGGTTTGTAGTCCTATGCCAGGCAAATCTCCTCACGGAAATGACAAGGGCCATGAGCCTTGAACCTGCATCACTGGCATCCACTGCCATGCGGAACTAGACCTTAGTGGCATTTAAGGCAGATCTGGCTGTTTCAGCCAGATCAATTGCCACATCCTCAGTGATCTTATCAGTCATGGCCAAAAACAGATAACCAGATGGCCTTCTGGTATTGTGCCGTATAGGCCATGTAAGTGGCTTGCCTGAGGAGAAGAAAACAGCCAAGTATCCCTTCTTCCCCATACTGTCCAGCTTCCTGAAGTCTTTGTCTGGTGGGTGAGAGGCAAGGGCATCCTGGCCTTATCACAGGCCACTGCCTGTACCATGCCCTCATGATCTGGATGAACAAAAAGAAAATCAGCATTTCCCCAGTCCAGCTTATTTTTCTTGTCCACCTTTCTGTTCACCCCGGGTATGGAAGATGGGAGTTTACAGGATCCTGACGTCAGCCTTTTTGAAAGACCTGTGGATAGGCAATAAAAGTCATTTTGTGAGGGCTAGCCCCATCATATCTAGGAACTCAGCTTCCTCCTCATCCTCCACAGTCTCTTGTGTGCTAAGGTTAAGGGTATCCACCATCTGTCTCACAAAGGCATAGTGAGACGAGTAGTCATGGTCCACGTGGTGGGGAACTTAAGTCCTGCTCTGGAGAGACTTCAGGCCCAATGGGTTCTCCTTCCTCTTCCGATTCTTCATAGAGGAATAGCGGTTCCTGACTAGGGGACCGGAAGGAGGAACTAGGTGCAACGAGGGACCAGGGAACTGGCAGCATGGAGGGCCTGCAAAACCTGCAGTGCTCTGGCAATGTCCTCCATGAAGGGCATGGCGATCTGTCTGCTAGAACTCCTCTGATTTTTCAGGAGGAGGTGCAGTGACATGTTTTTCCTTCTGTTTTCATTTAGCAGGAACTGGTTCCACAGCTGGTTCTATAGGCCTCTTGGATTTCGAAGCCTCACCCATACCAGTGGTCATGGGACCCACCAACTCCTTAAATTTATCCTTTTTAGGATGGGAGGAAGCAGCCTCTTCCACAGACTTTGGAGAGGGAGACGTAGTAGGGGAAACAATCTCTTTCAACCTTTTTGCCCTCTTTTTAAGTGCCTTGGAGCAAAAGGTTTTACAAATCTCACAGTTAAACACATGACTAGGACCGTGACACACACAAACAAAGATCGTGCCTGTTTGCTTTGGCGACGATCTGCCCACACTTAATAGTTTTTTTAAAACCAGTCGGTCCTGTTTTCATTTTGGGAGTCTCTGACATGCCAGGAGTCAGAAAACTGCTAAATATTGAGCCCAAAAGGAGAAAAAATAAAGATTGTGGTCAGTTCCCAAAACCACAAGCAATAAGCAGAAAGGAGAAAATGCTTGGTTCCCTGACAGGAATAAAAGATAGGGAACAACGAAGGTCCTCGATTCCTAGAAAAATGAGAAACCGCAATGAAACTCAAGATATTTTGAAAAGAAAAATGTTACGATTCCTAGAAATAGGAACCAGAATGCTTAAAAGTTTAAAAGTAAAAAACGAGGTAAACACCGTTGAGGGAACAGTTCCTGGAACTGCTAAGGAGCTGATAAAATCAGAAAAATTAACAGAAAACTAAGCTAACCTGAAAACTAGCAAATAGGGGCAGCGTGCATGAGTTAAAGAACTAGGAGTTTAACACAACAGAAAAACAAAGTGTTGACAGATGCTGAGGAGAGCTCTCCGAGACATCATGACTAGGCAGGTGTAGAAATTAATTTGAATGTTTTAGAACGCAGCAGTTTGAATTGTGGCACGAGCCAACAATAGTTCCATAATTTACACATGTTCCAATCCTCTGAGGCAGTTCAATACAGGGGGCTGACTGCATCAGTTAAGCATACTGAGGGATTCCTGGAGTTTGAAAGGAAAATAATCATGGAAATACATAATTTGTCAGCAGAAAAGGATCACTTGGCCAGTCTGCCCAAATGTTCCCTGCCTAATCTATCTGAACTGGTCTCCAGCAACCTTCGCTCCTCCCTGCATATTTACTAATATACTCCTATGTCTATTCCATGCATGCCTGAAGCCCCCCACTGTTTTTGCCGCCACCAATTCCACTGGCAGTCTGTTTCAGGCATCTACCACCCTCTCAGTGAAGAAAAATATTTCCTCACATCTCAAACTCCCCACTTCAGGTTCATCACATGCCCCCTGATCCTGGTGCTCTTTCTCATTTAAAAGAGATCCCCCTCCTGCACCCTGTTCACCCCCCTATGAAGTACCTGTAGGTCTCTACCATGTCACCTCTTACACTCCTCTCTTCCAGGGTATACATGCTGAGATTCCCCTTGGTCTCTCCTTGTAGGGCTTAGAAACATAGAAGATGACGGCAGAAGGGGACCGCAAGAGCCATCTAGTCTGCCCAAGCTTTGTAGGTTGCTGCCCCCCTTTGCATTTGCCTCTTTCTATAACGACACCTCTGTGTCTGTCCCATGCCCTCTTGAATTCCCCCACCATTTTGGCCCCCATGACCTCCGGGGGCAGCCTGTTCCAGGTGTCCACCACCCTCTCTGTGAAGAACAACTTCCCAGCGTTGGTCCAGAGCTTCCCACCTTTTAGTCTCGGATCATGTCCGCTTGTTTTACTACCTTCCTTAAATTGAAAGAGGTCCTGTACTTGTACCTTATTTCTACCCTTGATGTATTTGAAAGTCTCAATCATGCCTCCCCTCTCCCTCCTTTGTTCCAGTGAGAACATGTTTTGTTCCTTCAACCTATCCTCGTATGTCATCTGGTGCAGTCCCTGGCTTCTCCTGCAACTACTATCGTTTCAGTTGTACTCCTTTGGATTGCCGTCACGCTGTCTATGTCCACTCTGAGGTGCGGCCTCCAAAACTGAACACAGTACGCCAGGTGGAGTCTCACAAGTAAGCGATACAGTGGCAACACCACGTCCCTCCTCCTGTTGAAGACACCTCTTCACATGCATCCCAGCATCCGACTGGCTCTACACACCGCACTACTCTGTCGCATTGCCCTGCCACTTTGAGGTCATGAGATATGATACCCACAAGGTCCTTTTATGGATTAGCAACTGTCAGCACCACCACCCACCATCCTATATTCCACTGAAACCTTTTACGTCCTCCTTGAAGACTTATTTATTTAGTTTAGCCTTCGGGGACAATGTGTTTTGGCTGCCTATTTTAAAATTTGATGCATTTTAAATTTTGATGTTTTATATCAATTGTTTATTTGTGTTTTATATTGTGTTCGCGCTTTGGCATTTGAAAAGCACATTATAAATAAAGTTTGATTTGATATATTCAGCTTCTGGATTCCAAGCCCTAGGTACATGACTCTGCATTTTTTTTGCACTGAACTCCAAATGCCAAGCTTTTTTTTAATTAAATATACTTCATTAACTTTTAATAATACCAAACAAAACATCAAACAATACAATCCCCAACCCCCAGCATAATGGAAAGGAAAAAAAAAATGATTTACCATAGTAATATTGTTTCTTACAAGAGATCTCCTAGTAGGATTACACAATCTGCAGTCTATGCAAGATGCAGCAAGGCAGTGGGCAAAGTAAATAGAATGCTGGCATGCATAGGGACGGGAATAACAAGCAGAGGGAGTGAGGTGCTAATGCCCCTTTATAAATCCATGGAGAGGCCTCACCTGGAGTATGGGGCTCAGTTCTAGAGACCTTACCTATACAAGGACATAGACGAGATTGAAAGGGTTCAGAGAAAGGCAACCAAGATGGTGCACGGTATGCATAGGAAGCCCTATGAGAAGAGGTAGAGAGAACTGGAGGGAAGGCATAAAGAAATTTTCCCATCCAATCCAGGGCTAGTGTCTCCATGGGCACTGTGCCCAAGGAGGGTGACCTGCAGCTATAAAGTGGAAGCTTGTGGCTGTCGTTTGAGGCAAACAGATCTATTTCAGGGGTGCCCCAATGCCTGAAAATTGTATCCAACACTTGCCTGTTTAGAGACCTTTTGCGATGATCCTGGCTGATTCTGGTGAATGAATCTGCTAGTATACTGTCCTTCCCTGAAGATGAATGGCAGACAGAGGCACCTCCAGGGAATAAGGTTGATGTGCAGCTTGGATTCCTGAGGAGGCCAAATTCCGCTGATTTTGAGGTTGCCCATGTGTGCCCCCCACCCTAGGAGGGAGACATCTGTTAGGACCACAGTGTGGTGCTGTTGCTGAAAAGAGATGCCCTGTCAGACGTTGTCCCTTTCTTTCCACCACTGCAGAGACAGTAGCATAGTTCCTGTAAGTGGCACAAGCTTTGAAATGGGATTCCTTCTTTTGGATCAATGGGATCTGAGGTGATACTGGATATCCCTCATCTGAAACCTGGAACCCGACACTACTGTAGTAGTTGAGGCCTTGTGTCCTAGTAATGCTAGGAAATGTCCTGCAGTTCTGGGCTGACCCAAGGCAAAATAATTTGCTAGAGTCTGTAGATTTGACACCCTCTCCTGTGGAAGAAAAGCTTTTCCCTGAACAGTATCCAGTTCTGCTTTAATGAACTCCAGTGACTGAACTGTCTCCATCTGAGATTTTTGGGCATTGATAAGGAAACTCAGTGATTCCAGGGTACTTTAGGTCACCCTGATGGAATCCTTTACCTGCTGGTATAAATTTCCTATGACTAGCCAGTCGTCCAGGTAAGGAAATACAGGTTACTCACCTGTAACAGGAGTTCTAGGAATGGTATATGTTGTTCATCCACACTCATTGGCAGGTATCCTTGCCGCTTTAAATCTTGCCGGAAGGTCTTCAAGCTTGCTCCTCCCACCCACCCGGGTGGTATAACTCTCGGCTCCGCCCCATGACGCCAGATCTGGCCCGCTGGAAGCTCAGGTTGTGCGTCGAAGCCGGGGAGGTCGGGTGGGTCGTGTGGATGAACAACATATACCATTCCTAGAACTCCTGTTACAGGTGAGTAACCTGTATTTCTAGGGACATGGATATGTTGTTCATCCACACTCATTGGCAGACTCCTAGCAGTTCTCCGGGAGGAGGGAGGCAAGATGCACACCCCAATACTTACTTGGGAAGAGAGACTGAGAACCGAGGCCCCAAAACCAGCATCCCGCGTGACTCAAGGTCGATGTGGTAGTGGGTAATGAAGGTGTTTGCTGACTTCCAGGTAGCAGCCCTGCAGATTTCCTGGATAGGGACGTCCTGGAAGCAGCCACCGTTGCAGCAGATGGCGGGTAGAATGAGCTCTTATCCCTCTGGGAGGCTCCATGCCCGCCAACTTATAGCAGAGATATGCAGGAGGTTACCCACCTGCTTATCGTCCGCTTGGCTGCAGGTCTGCCAGATGCGGCTTCAGCGTAGGTGACAAACAGCTGGCTAACCTCTCCCGATTTCCCCCAGCCGTGCTTCCTTATAGTAAGCGCCTCTTCTAGGGTCCAGAGTATGGAGCCTATATTCGGCCTCCGAGGTGGATTGGGGTAGAACACCGCAGAGTCAACACCTGGTTAAGGTGGAAACTCGACACCACCTTCGGAAGGAATTTCGGTGGGGCGAGGACAACCTTGTCCCTGTGGAAGACCAGGTAAGGAGACTCGATGGAAAGCGCCTGGAGCTCTCCCATCCTTCTGGCTGACGGATAGCCACCAAGAAGGCGGTCTTCCACGACAGGTGAGAGAGAGCACACCTGTGCATAGGTTCGAATAGCTTGCCCATGAGCTTGCCAGTACCAGCAGTAGATCCTCGGAGGTGGGGGTTCCCAGACTGGAGGGGAAATGTGATCAAGGCCTTGAAAAGCGCCAGACCACCTTCTCCTCATAGCATCGACTGCTTCCCGCCCGCGCTCGTAAGCAGAGATGGCTGCCAGGTGCACCCTTAGGGTCGCCGACCTAAGCCCTTGACTAGAAAGGGACCATAAATAGTCCAAGATGCTTGCCAAGGAACAGGAGGAAGGGTCCAAGCCCTTGCTCTGACACCAAATGGAAAACCTTTTCCATTTGAAGGCATAGCATTTTCTGGTCGATCATACGGACGCCTCAACTACATTGAGGACCTCGTCGGAAAGACCCAAGGCCTGGAACTCTAGCCGCTCAGGAACCAGGCCGTCAGGTGCAGGGATTGAAGGTCCAAATGGAACACCTTCCCTGATTGACTGAGAGCAGGTCCGGGCGAGCTGGAAGCTGCCGTGAGTCCTGGAGCTGAGACTGAGGAGATCTGGGTACCAGAACTGGCGAGGCCAGTCTGGGGCTATCAGAATCACCTGCGCCTTGTCCCTCCTCGCCTTGAGAAGCACCTTGTGGATCAAGGGAAATGGGGGAAAGGCGTAAAAGAGGCCCGGGGTCCATTGCCTCGAGAAGGCATCCCCCTGCAGCGAGCCCTGCTGAGGGGGGCGGGCATGGAACAGACTCAGCTTCGCGTTCTCCATGGAGGCAAACAGGTCCACCTGAGGTGTGCCCCAAAGGGAGAACAGATGCTGTACTACCTCCGGCAGGAGAGACCACTCGTGGGATGCAGCCCCTATCCGGCTCAGGGCATCGGCCAGGGTGTTGGAGGCTCCTGCCACGTGAATGGCTAGGAGATCCGCCTCCAGGCTGCGCACGAGTGACCAAATGCGGAGAGCTTCCTTGCATAGAAGCATGGAGCGCGTCCCGCCCTGGCGGTTTAGATAGTACATGGTCGTGGTATTGTCCGTCTGGACTCGGACCACTTGACCCCGGAGGAACGGAGCAAAGGCGGTGAGAGCTAGGCGGACCGCTCGGAGCTCCAGCAGGTTGATGTGGCATCGGGACTCCCGCAGGGACCAGAGGCCATGAGCCCGGTGTTCCCCCAGATGGGCACCCCAACCCATCAGAGAGGCATCGGTCGATAGAGAGACCGTCGGCTCAGGCGGACGACAGGATGCCCTCCTGCAAATGATCTGGAACGTCCACCACTGAGAGCTGCCCACATCCCTGTGTCACCGACACAAGCTGGTCCAAGGGATCGCAGCTGCCAGACCACTGGCTGGCCAGTCCCTACTGAAGGGGACGATGTTCCAGCGGGCCCAACGGACCACGCCTGGTGCAGGCCGCCATGAGACCCAGGAGGCGCAGGAAGTCCCGGCAGGCAGAATTGCCCAACCAGAAATGATCGGGCAAAGGAGGAAAGAACTCGCCCTGTCCGCGGGAGCCGCGCCTGGCTCGAAGAGAGTCGAGCTGCGCCCGATGAATAGAATCACCTGCTTCGCTCGAGTTCGACTTGGCCTCGTTGATAAGGAGGCCCAGTTGAAGAGCAGACCTGGAGGGCCAGATCTCTGGACCACCCGCCTCCTTCCTGGAGGGAGCTGCTATCAGCCAGTCGTCCAGGTAAGGGTACACCCGGACCCTCGCGCCGCAGGAATGCTGTCACCACTGCCATGCATTTGGTGAAGACCCTGGGAGCTGGAGACAAGCCAAGGGCATGGCTTGAACTCAAGAGGGATCCTTCGCCGAAGCGAAGGAATTCTGGTGAGACGGACGGATAGGGACGTGCGAAAAGCGTCCCTGCAAGTCCAGAGAGCAGAACCACACGCTGCGTCCAAGGATGGCATTATCTGAGCCAGAGTGACCATCCTGAAGGTTCGAGACCTTAGGAACTTGTTTAGGTCGTGGAGTCGAGAATGGGGCGCCAGCCCCGTCCGCTTCGAACCAGGAAGTACCTGGACACAAACCCTGGGTCTGAAGGAGGGTCCACCACCTCTCTTACCACCTCCTTCTGGAGGAGAGGCGATGTCGGCTCGACGAGCCGCCAGTGAGGCTGGGGATCCCGGAGCCCCGGAGGGCGACGGCTCAAGGGTGGTGCCTGCTCAATTCCAGAGGCAGGCCTCTTCCCACCACCTCCAAGACCCACCTGTCCGTGGTAACAGCGGACCAGGCGGAACGGAAGTGCGGAGCCGTCCCCAACGGGGACTCCAGGAGTGAGTGTGACGGGATGGGCGACACCCTCAGCCCGTCACTGGGCAGGCTTGGAGGAGGGACCGCCGAGGGACCTCCTGGGCCCTTTCCTCCCTGCCTCCTGTTAGAGGAAGCCGTGGCTTGGGTTTGGGATGCCAAGGCCGAGCCTGCTGGCCCTGACGGTGCTGGGCCGGGCGCGCGGGCACAGAAGGGACGAAAGGGCTTAGGCTGTGGTTTCGGCCTTTGTCCTTCTGAGTGGAAGAGACCGAGTCAAGGTGGCATTGGACTCTCGATCCTCTGCAGGTGACCTTCCACCCCAGGGTCAAGAGGTCAGTCCCCAAAAGGGAACATCCGCCAACTCTGTGCTGGGTATCCGCTAAAGGTGGATATCCTCAGCCAAGCCGCCGACAAGACAGCCACTCGCGGCCGCCCACCGATCTGGCAACATGAGTCCCTACATCCAAAGCAGTCTGGAGCTGCTGTTTGGCCACTGCCCTGCCCTGGTCCCGCACCTGCTTAACCGTAGTCTGCAGATCGGCGGGAAGATGAGGGATGACCTCATCCAGGGAGCCCAACAGGGCATGAGAAAAATGTGCCATGAGGACGGCCGAACTGGCCTGACGAAGGCAGAGAGAGGACGCAGCGTAGACTTTTCGCCCGACATAGTCCAATTTCTTGGACTCCTTGTCAGGAGGTTTGTCCACATCCCTGGCGTTGCCGGCGCGCAGGAAAACGCTGTCGGTAACCAACCCCTCAGCAGAGGGGTGTTCCGAAAAACCGGACAAGGAACCGGTAGGGACAGCATACTTCCTGGCCATCCTGGCCGAAGGCGCAGGGCAGGAAGCAGGGCGCTGCCAAAGTTCCAGTGCCGGACCCACTATGGCCTCGGCCACCGGAAAGGCCTCCGTCGGAGAATCCCCTCGGTCCAGAATCTCCGTGAGGGGATACCTGGCCCGTTTGGAAACGGGTTCGAGCTCCATCCCGGTAGACTCCGAGATGAGCCGAAGCAGTCCTAGGAAGGACTGACGGGCTATCGTCATTATTTGACCTCCAGAGACTCCAAGTCCAGTCGCTTGGAGAAGAAGGAGGAATCGTCTTCGGACTCGGAACAGTCCTCAAAGAGCTGCCTCTGGCCTGAGCCACCCTTCACCTGCCGAGGTCGGTCGGGAGTGAGGGTAACTGACAGCCGATGGGGTAAACCCTTAGCCGACCGAGAATCCTTGGTCGGAGCCCCAATTGGTGGCTGTGGAGGCGGAGGTTCCACCGGAATCGGTGGAGCAGCTGGTTTTGGCCGAACAACCGGCCTGGGTGTAGGCTCCTCGGACAAGTCGAGGGGTTGTGTCGGCCGTTCCGGTGACAGCCACTTAATGGCCGGGGAAGGCGCCGGAGTCGGCTTATTCCCGGCCAGGAGGAGCTGTTGCAACATAAGGTCCTCGTACCGTCGACGTAATTTACGCCGATGCCTCCCCTCATCCGAGGAGGAGGACGAGGACGAGCGGCGACGCCGCCACAGCGGGGTGCCGAGACCGAGACCGCACTATGACGGTGGGAACGGGCTGGACCGCTGAAGAGGTCCGAGACCGAGACCGAGAGTCCCGAATTTCCGGGTCGGTGCGGGGAGGTGTCGGCCGAACCGCACTCCTTCGCTCGAAGGTCCATCCGAGGGCTCCGGAACCGAGGCACAGGCGAGCCCACGGATCCTCAACTCCCTCCCGGGGAACCGGGAGAGGGATCTCGGCTGCTAAAGGCGACAGCCTGTCAATGGGTCGAGAAAAATCTCGACTTCATCAGTGGAGTCTCGGTCAACTGACCTGACGGGACACCGTGAGGCCAGTGGTCAAGCCGAGCGGTCGATCGAAGTCGACGGTCGACGGCCCGGGAGAGGGACCTTCCGCCTCCCAAGAGCGCCGACGGAGGGATTTACCCCTGTCCTCTTTTGGACCGAGAAAAGGTCCAGCAGACGAGGCCCTTCTCCTTTAGTGGAGAGGGACAGACAAAGTCCCTAAAGGAAGCCGTAGGAAGAACCCAGAGAGAGCGGGATAAATGCCGCTGCCGAGGAAGATACGGCTCGCTACCGCCCCTTCTTCTTCGAGGGCTACCATCCGCCGAAGTTGATCTCACGAGTCTGGCCAACAAGGACACCGCCCAACCGGCCTCCTTGGATTTCACCGGAGGGAACGCTTCGGACGGCCCAGTTGCACTCGGGCAGCACGGTCTTCGAGGGACGCTACAGAAAGATGAGCACAGGTCGCTAAGCTCCGCGGGTCGTGCTCAAGGCCTAAGCAGTAGACACACGTCGAGTGTGGATCCGTCCGAGACATCTTCTGCCCGCATGGGCATCTCCGAAATCCGGGAGTCGATTTGTCCATCGCAGCCGCGAGGGATCGAAGACTGAAGTCTTTTTGCAAAATATTATTTTTAAATCCGCAAACGGAGAAATAGGAACCAGTCACAAACGCAGAGCGTTAAGGAGGGAACCTGAGCTTCCAAGCGGTAAGGAAGATCTGGCGTCATGGGGCGGAGCCGAGAGTTATACCACCCGGGTGGGTGGGAGGAGCAAGCTTGAAGACCTTCCGGCAAGATTTAAAGCGGCAAGGATACCTGCCAATGAGTGTGGATGAACAACATATCCATGTCCCTAGAAATAACTGATTCACTGTCTTCTGAGGTTAGCTTTCACTAAAAATACCACTAACAGCTTAATCTGGTTCAAAGTCAGCTGGCATTCATCTCTATCCCCCTTCCCCAGGTTGTACCTGAAAATAGGCAGAATCTGTCTAGAGCACTTACCCAGTCAACAAAAACTAAATAAATAAAATAAATAAGCTGCCACCACTGACAGACACTTTGTGAATAACCATGGGACAGATGTGAGCCTGAAGGGAAGTACTGAAAATCTGTAATGACCTGAGGGAAGAGAGAACTTTAGGTACTTTCTGTGGCAAAGTCTGATTGGAATGTGAAAGTAAGCGTCTTTCAGAGCCAGAGATGCCAGCCAGTTTCCTGTACTTAGTGAAGAAATAACTATGGCCAGTATTACCATTCTGAACCTTGGCTTTGCCAAGAGTTTGTTTAGGTATCCGAGATCTAGGGCTGGCCACCAATCTCCATTCTTCTTTTTGGTCAGAAAATATCTTGAGTATTTGCCCCTTCCCCTTTGAGTAAGAGGGACTGGCTCTATTGCCCAGGCTAGCAGGATCTTTCTTACCTCTAATTCCAGCAGAATAGTCCCTGCTGGAGTTGAAGGTTGGAAAATCCTGTCGTTTTGGAAACTGTTTGAACTGTAGACAGAGACCCTGACTCACTACCTCCAGTACTCAGTTGTCTGTAATGTTTTCCTAGTATTGGAAATAATGAGCCAACCTGCCCCCTACCTGGGGGGGGGGGGGCAGCCTGATCTGTGCAGTCAGGTATTCTGTCCGGATTGTGTTCTAGAAGCTGGAGATGGACAGGTTCGCCTAGCAGACCTACTACCCCTGCCCCGTAAATACAGGTTACTCACCTGTAACAGGAGTTCTAGGAATGGTATATGTTGTTCATCCACACTTATTGGCAGGTATCCTTGCTGCTTTAAATCTTGCCGGAAGGTCTTCAAGCTGGCTCCTCCCACCCACCCGGGTGGTATAACTCTCGGCTCCGCCCCATGACGCCAGATCTGGCCAGCTGGAAGCTCGGTTGTGTCAGGCCGGGGGAGGTCGATGGGTCGGGATGAACAACATATACCATTCCTAGAACTCCTGTTACAGGTGAGTAACCTGTATTTCTAGGGACATGGATATGTTGTTCATCCACACTTATTGGCAGACTCCTAGCAGTTTCTCCGGGAGGAGGAGGCAAGACGACACCCCAATACTTACTTGGGAAAGAGAGACTGGAGAACGAGGCCCCAAAACCAGCATCCCGGCGTGACTCAAGGTCGATGTGGTAATGGGTAATGAAGGTGTGTGCTGACTTCCAGGTAGCAGCCCTGCAGATTTCCTGGATAGGACGTCCCTGAAGCAGCCACCGTTGCAGCAGTATGGCGGGTAGAATGAGCTCTTATCCTCTGGGAGGCTCCATGCCCGCCAACTTATAGCAGAGATCTATGCAGGAGGTGACCCACCTGCTTATCGTCCGCTTGGCTGCAGGTCTGCCAGATGCGGCTTCAAGCGTAGGTGACAAACAGCTGGCGAACCTCTCCCGAATTTGGCCGTTTGTAATAGGCGAGCGCCTTCTAGGGTCCAAAGTATGGAGCCTATATTCGGCCTCCGAGGTGTGATTGGGGTAGAACACCGCAGAGTCAACACCTGGTTAATGGGAAACTCCAGCCACCACCTTCGGAAGGAATTTCGGTGGGGGGCGAGGACAACCATGTCCCTGTGGAAGACCAGGTAAGGAGACTCGATGGAAAGCGCCTGGAGCTCTCCCATCCTTCTGGCTGACGGATAGCCACCAAGAAGGCGGTCTTCCACGACAGGTGAGAGCACACCTGTGCATAGGTTCGAATGGCTTGCCCATGAGCTTTGCCAGTACCAGCAGTAGATCCCACGGAGGTGGAGGTTCTCGCACTCGAGGGGAAATGTGATCAGGCCTTGAAAAGCGCCAGACCACCTTCCTGGCGGCTACATCGACTGCTTCCCTGCCCGCTGCCTGCAAGCAGAGATGGCTGCCAGGTGCACCTTTAGGTCGCCGACCTAAGCCCTTGATTAGAAAGGGACCATAAATAGTCCAAGATGCTTGCCAAGGAACAGGAGGAAGGGTCCAAGCCCTTGCCCTGACACCACATGGAAAACCTTCTCCATTTGAAGGCATAACATTTTCTGGTCGACTCATACGGGACGCCTCAACTACATTGAGGACCTCGTCGGAAAGACCCAAGGCCTGGAACTCTCAGCTCAGGAACCAGGGCCAGGTGCAGGGATTGAAGGTCCGGATGGAACGCCTTCCCCTGATTGACTGAGAGCAGGTCCGGGCGAGCTGGAAGCTGCCGCGGAGTCCTGGAGCTGAGACTGAGGAGATCTGGGTACCAGAACTGGCGAGGCCAGTCTGGGGCTATCAGAATCACCTGCGCCTTGTCCCTCCTCGCCTTGAGAAGCACCTTGTGGATCAAGGGAAATGGGGGAAAGGCGTAGAAGAGGCCCGGGGTCCACTGCCTCGAGAAGGCATCCCCCTGCAGCGAGCCCTGCTGAGGGGGGCCGGCATGGAACAGCCTCAGCTTCGCGCTCTCCCTGGAGGCAAACAGGTCCACCTGAGGTGTGCCCCAATGGGAGAACAGATGCTGTACTACCTCCGGCAGGAGAGACCACTCGTGGGATGCAGCCCCATCCGGCTTAGGGCATCGGCCAGGGTGTTGGAGGCTCCTGCCACATGAATGGCTAGGAGATCCGCCTCCAGGCTGCGCACGAGTGACCAAATGCGGAGAGCTTCCTTGCATAGAAGCATGGAGCGCGTCCCGCCCTGGCGGTTTAGACAGTACATGGTCGTGGTGTTGTCCGTCTGGACTCGGACCACTTGACCCCGGAGGAACGGAGCAAAGGCGGTGAGAGCTAGGCGGACCGCTCGGAGCTCCAGCAGGTTGATGTGGCATCGGGACTCCTGTGGGGACCAGAGGCCGTGAGCCCGTGTTCCCCCAGATGGGCACCCCAACCCATCAGAGAGGCATCGGTCGATAGAGAGACCGTCGGCTCGGGCGGACGAACGGGATGCCCTCCTGCAAATGACCTGGAACGATCCACCACTGGAGAGCTGCTCCACATCCCTGTGTCACCGACACAAGCTGGTCCAAAGGATCGCAGCTGCCAGACCACTGACTGGCCAGTCCCATTGAAGGGAACGCATGTTCCAGCCGGGCCCAACGGACCACGCTTGGTGCAGGCCGCCATGAGACCCAGGAGGCGCAGGAAGTCCCGGGCAGGCGCAATTGCCCAACCAGAAATGATTGGGCAAAGGAGGAAAGAACCTCGGCCCTGTCCGCTGGAGCCGCTCTGGCTCGAGAGAGAGTCGAGCTGCGCCCGATGAACAGAATCACTCTCGTCGCTCGAGTTTGACTTGGCCTCGCTGATAATGAGGCCCAGTTGGGGAGCAGACCTGGAGGGCCAGATCTCTGACCACTCCACCTCCTGCCTGGAGGGAGCTGCTATCAGCCAGTCATCCAGGTAAGGGTACACCCGGACCCCTCGGCGCCGCAGGAATGCTGTCACCACTGCCATGCATTTGGTGAAGACCCTGGGAGCTGGAGACAAGCCGAAGGGCATGGCTCGGAACTCGAAAAGGGATCCTTCCGCTCGGAAGCGAAGGAATCTCTGGTGAGACGGATGGATAGGGACGTGAAAAAACGCGTCCTGCAAGTCCAGAGAGCAGAACCACACGCCGCGTTCCAAGGAAGGTAGTATCTGAGCCAGAGTGACCATCCTGAAGGTTCGAGACCTTAGGAACTTGTTTAGGTCGTGAGGTCGAGAATGGGGCGCCAGCCCCCCGTCCGTTTCGGAACCAGGAAGTACCTGGACACAAACCCTGGGTCTGAGGGGGGGTCCGCTACCACCCAGATCACCTCCTTTCGGAGGAGGAGATTGATGTCGGCTCGACGAGCCGACAGTGAGGCTACGGACCCCGAGGCCCCCCGAGGTGCGACGGCTCTGAAGGGTGGGGCCTGCTCGAATTCCAGAGGCAGGCCTTTTCCCACCACCTCCGTACCCACCTGTCCGTGGGTAACAGCGACCAGGCAGAAAGGAAGTGTGGAGCCGTCTCTCATGGGGAACTAGGGAAGGTGGACGGGATGGGGCGACACCCTCAGCCCGTCACTGGGCAGGCTTGGAGGAGGGACCGCCAAGGGACCTCCTGGGCCTTTCCTCCCTGCCTCCTGTTAGAGGAAGCCGGCAGGTTTGGGATGCCAAGGCCGAGCCTGCTGGCCCTAGCGTTGCTGGGCAGGCGCACGGGCGCAGAGGGCCGAAGGTGCGGTTTGGCCTTTGTCCTTCTGAGCGGAAGAGACCGAGTCCAAGGTAGCATTGGACTTCTCGATCCTCTGCAGGTGACCTTCCACCCCAGGGCCGAAGAGGTCAGTCCCCAAAAAGGGAACATCCGCCAACTTGTGCTGGGTATCCGAAGTAAAGGTGGATATCCTCAGCCAAGCCCGTCGACGCATAGCCACTGCGGCCGCCACCGACCTGGCACATGAGTCCCCAATATCTAAAGCAGTCTGGAGCTGCTGTTTGGCCACTGCCCTGCCCTGGTCCCACACCTGCTTGACCGTAGTCTGCAGATCCGCGGGAAGATGAGGGATGACCTCATCCAGGGAGCCCAACAGGGCATGAGAAAAATGTGCCATGAGGACGGCCGAACTGGCCTGACGAAGGCCGAGAGAGGACGCAGCATAGACTTTTCGCCCGACATAATCCAATTTCTTGGATTCCTTGTCGGGAGGTTTGTCCACATCCCTGGCGTTGCCGGCGCGCCGGAAAACGCTGTCGGTAACCAACCCCTCAGCAGAGGGGTGCTCCGAAAAACCGGACAGGGAACCGGTAGGGACCGCATACTTCCTGGCCATCCTGGCCGAAGGCGCAGGACAGGAAGCAGGGCGCTGCCAAAGCTCCAAGGCCGGACCCACTATGGCCTCGGCCACCGGAAAGGCCTCCGTTGGAGAATCCCCTCGGTCCAGAATCTCCGTGAGGGATACCTGGCCTGCTTTGGAACGGGTTCGAGCTCATCCCGGTGGACTCCGAGATGAGCCGAAGCAGTCCTAGGAAGGACGACGGGCTATCGTCCATTGACTGTCCTCCTGAGGACTCCAAGTCTAGTCGCTTGGAGAAAAAGGAGGAATTATCCTCGGACTCGGACGAGTCCTCGAAGAGCTGCCTCTGGCCTGAGCCACCCTCTACCTGCCGAGGTCGGTCGGGAGTGAGGGTAACAGACAGCCTATGGGGTAGACCCTTAGCCGACCGAGAATCCCTGGTTGGAGCCCCAAATAGTGGCTGTGGAGGCGGAGGTTCCACCGGAATCGGTGGAGCAGCTGGTTTTGGCGAACAACCGCCGGGTACAGGCCTCGGTAAGTCGAGGGTTGTGTCGGCCGCCCGTGACAGCCATTTAATGGCCGGAAGGCGACTGGTGCTTTATTCCGGGTCAGGAGGAACTGTTGCCACATGTTGTCCTCGTACTGGCCGACGTAACTTACGCTGAAGCCTCCTCGTCCGAGTGAGGAGGACGAGGACGAGCGGGCGACGCCGCCACGCGGGTGCCGAGACCGAGACCGCTTATGACGGTGGGATCGGCTGACCGCCAAGAGGTCCGAGATCAGACCGAGAGCCTCGCTTTCCGAGGTCGGTGCGGGAAGTGTCGGCAGGAACCGCACTCCTTCGGCTCGAGGGTTCATCCGAGGGCTCCGGAACCGGAGGCACAGGCAAGCCCACGGGATTCCTTCAACCTTCGGGAACCGGGAGGGAGTCTCGGTTTATAGGCGATGCTAACCCGTCCAACGGTTCGAGAAAAATTGACTTGGCCGACGGGAGTCTCAGTCAACTGACCTGACGGGGACACTGCGGAGACCAGTGGCGAGCCGAGCGGTCGATCAAGTCGACGGTCGACGACTCGGGAGAGGGACCTTCCCGCCTCCCAAGAGCGTCGACGGAGGGATTTACCTTTGTCCCTCTTTTGGACCGAGAAAAGGTCCAGCAGGACGCTGGTCTTCTCCCTTAGTGGAGAGGGACAGACAAAGCTCCTTAAAGAAGCTGTGTAGGAAGAACCCAGAGGCGGGATAGAAATGCGTGACGAGGAAAGATCTGACCCATGCCGCCTCCTCTTCGAGGCGATCATCTGCTCGAGCTGATCCACCGAAGCCCGCTGACATCACCGACCGGGCCTCCTTAGACTTCACCGGAGGGAAACGCTTCGGACGCCCAGATGCAATCGGGCAGCACGTCTTCGCGACATAGGCCGGTAAAGGAAGAGCACAAGTCGCAGTCCTGCGGGTGCGTGCTCAGGCCTAAACAGTAGACACATCGGAGTGTGGATCTGTCCGAGACATCTTCATTGCAGGGGCATCTCCGAAACCGAGTCGATGGTCCATCGCAGCCAGGGATCGAACACTGAAGTCTTTTAGCAAAACTTTCAAATTCGCAAAAGGAAGAAATAGGAACCAGTCTCAAACGCAGAGCGCTAAGGAGGGAACCTGAGCTTCCAAGCGGTAAGGAAGATCTGGCGTCATGGGGCGGAGCCGAGTGTTATACCACCCGGGTGGGTGGGAGGAGCCAGCTTGAAGACCTTCCGGCAAGATTTAAAGCGGCAAGGATACCTGCCAATAAGTGTGGATGAACAACATATCCATGTCCCTAGAATACCCTCTGTCCTGTGTGTACTCTACAGGCATAGAGTATGGGGCATATGATCTGGGGTAGTACCCCCCACCTCCCCTTCCTGTGGATCTAAAAGTGGAGGTCCTCTCTCTGGAGGAGTTAATCCTGCAGGTTTTGTACTCCTCCGCCTTTTCATAAACACCTCAGTTTTGTCACCAACAAGGGAACAGTTTTCGCAAGCGAAATCCATAGCCTTTAACAGAGTGTCTGGTGTAAAACTGGTTGCTCTGAGCCGAGCAAACCTTCTTAAAGAAACTGACAGGGCCAGCATTCTGGATGCAGTGTCATTTGCATCCATAGCCATGTGAAAGTGGTACTTTGTGGCATCCAAAGTCATTCTGGCAATATCTGCCACATCATGTGCCACATGACCTGGGACTTCATCAATTAAAGCAAGCACAGAATTGCATAGGGCTTTCTGGTACTTTATTTTTTTGATCCAGGATTGCAATACCTTTGAGCAGAGAACTGTTCGTTTACAAAGGTTCTACATCAGAAAGGGTGGGAGAACATACATTAAAAACATTACAAAAGTCACTAGCTAACAAAATTATACAGATAATTTAAGACATTCGGTAATAAAATTAATCATACACTCAACAGGATTATACAGTATAGGGATGAAATCATGGAACAAAAGTTTACTCAATTGCACACATAAGCCATGTCGTAGGGAGGGACTAGTGCTGCCTAATGTTGCCAAGTCAAAACATAGGTCTGGAGTTTAGAGCAGTGATGGTACATGACAGTGTGTGGAGTGGGAGATAGCAAAGTAGGGAGGGGGAAGGGGGAAGAGATAGGGTGAATAGGAGAGGAAGAATAAGATTCCTAAGAATGGAGTAGGAGGAAAGGGCTGTGAAGTATTTGTAGGTATGTTGGGGAGGTACGGCTAATAAGTGGGGCAGTGCAGAATGCGAAGGGACAGAGGGCATCTGTCGGATGTAATCACAGCTACTTTTCGATAGCAGGTGTTGATGAAGTAGCCTTTTGAAAAGGCCCAGTTTTCGGCATGGTAGAGAGTTCAGCACTTAGGTTATTGAACCAGAGGGGTGCCCGGTATACACAGAACCTCCAGCCTTGAGAATTTCTGCACCCACGAACTGTGAGAAGCTGGTGAACGGAGTTTCTGGTATGCTGCGAGCTAGAGAATAGGCTTAGAAGGTTTACTACTCCAGGAGGCACGAGCCCTAGGAGTGTTTTTTTTTTTGGCTTGCTGGCAGGTTTGATAATGAATTCTGTTGCTCAGTTGTAGTCAACCAGATTGTGCATAGAGGTTGCAGCTGTGTGGAAGGAACCGGTTAGCAGCCTGCACACTGCACTGCAACCCTATGGAGGGATGTAGCAGTCACTGAGCTGTAAATGATAAGACCGTAGTCTATGACGGAGACAACTGAGCTATTGATTGCAGTTCGAAAGGCTTCAGGGGTCAGGCTATGCTTGTGTCTGGGTAGCAGCCCTAGTCTGAGATGGACTGTTCTAGCCATATTCTCAATGTGCTTAGAGTAGGTAAGGGAGCAGTCCAAGGTTACCCCCCAGGTATTTGAATTGATCGATTTGTTCAAGTGAAACTCCCGAGCAGTTTCTGATGGCAAGAGGGGTGCATTTGTACTTGTTCCTTGCACTGCTGAAAAGCATTACCTTCGTGTTTTTATAGTTCAGCACCAGTCTGTGAGATCCAAACCAGTCCTCGACTTGCTTAAACGCATGCTGCAGTTGATGTTCAAGAATGGGAGGGTCATGATAGGTAGTGCAAATGACTGCGTCATCTGCATAAAGGAGGATCTGTCGATTAATGGAGCGAGGAAGTCCATTAAGAAAAATGCTAAAAAAGAAGAGGACCCAGAACTGAGCCTTGTGGTACACCACAGCGGACAGGTAGATGCTCAGAAGAGATATTGGGTGATCCTCACCTGCTGGGAGCAATCCAGCAGGTAGTTTTCAAACCAGTTAATAGTATCCTTAACAAGGCCAATGGATGATAGCTGTTGTAGAAGGAGTGACTGACTGACGGTGTCAAAGGCCTTTGCTAAATCAATAAAGGTTGCTCCAACAAGATTATCCTGATCAAGAGAGTTCTGGATGGTACTGGTGAATTCCAGGAGAGTGGTGGTAGTGGTGCTATGTCCTAATCGAAAACCATGTTGTTGCAGGCACTGGATCTTGTATTTATCAAGGTACTCCACCAACTGATCTGCAATGATACGCTCCAATGCTTTGGATGGGGGGAGATGGAGATAGGACTATAGTTGGAATGTAGTACCCAGTCTCCACTCTTACGCACTGGAGTTACCATAGCTGACTTCCAGACATGGGGGAAGTGAGCCAGACGTAGGGATAAGTTCAATATTTTTGTAAGTGGAACCAAGAGCTCTTCAAGCACAAGGGCAACAAGCTTAAGGTCAAGAGAGTACCCACTTTTCCTCGATTTCCTTAATACCTTGAGAAGATACTTTCTGGCCAAGCACAAGCGAACAGTTTTGAAACAGAACAGTGGTGGGGACATGTGATTGTGTACTGGACCTTGGGCAACAGTGTTGGTGGAATCCAGGACATTACTCAGGTCAATAAAGGATTTATTGATCGTATCAGCAATGGCCAGAAGGTCTAGCGTAGGGACGCCATTAATGTTAAGCATGCCTGGACTTGCCTTATGGTCCCTTCCAGTGATTTCTTTTATGTTGTTCCAGAAATTCTTGCTGTGACCCCATGTGTTTTTTAGTGCCTCCCTAAAGTGGTTGTTTTTTGCAGAGTGGATGGCTCGAGTACAGTCATTACGTGACAGTTTGTATTCCTGTATGTCCGTTTGTTTACCGGTAGCTTTTGCTCTGTTTAGAAGGTCCCTGGTTTTCATTAGTTTGATAAGAGAAGGATAAATCCACGGGTTGCTAGAACCCTTGATCTTAAGAGTATTTTACAGGTGCATGGATGTCACATGCCTCACTGAATTTAAAGATGAAGTGCTCCAATGCTATATTTATATTGCTTTCCATGTCACGTCAGCCCCAGTCAATGTTACATAGTTGCTGTCTGAGAAGCTTGAGGTGACCCCTTTTTAACTTCCTATTAAGTACTGACAGGGGTGGAGGCTTGTTTTATTTATTAGACCAGTAACATGTAATTGGCAAGTGGTCACTTAGGAAGTCAGGGTGCACGGTGACGTTTGAGATATGCTCAAGGTGACTGGAGAGGACCCAGTCCAGGACTGGTTCTGAATCTGCCTCACACTAGGCGCAGACTCTGTCCCCTTGCACCCGTTGTTTTTTGTTTTGTTTTCCTGGAATAGGTTTTCTGCCTGGACTGTGTTGATTCCCTTTATGTATTTGAATGTTTCTATCATGTCCCTGCTATTTCTTCTTTGCTCTAGAGAGTATAAGTTTATTTCACTGAGTCTCATTTCATACATTTCTTGATGCAGACCCTGCACCATTTTAGTGGCCACCCTCTAAATCCTTTCTAAGCGGTCAATGTTCTTTTTTAGGTGGGTCCTCCAGAACTGCACACAGTATTCCAGGTGCGGCCTGACCAAGGACCTGTACAGCGGGATGATTACCTCTCATTTCCTGCTCAGAATCCCTCTACCTATGCAGCCGAGGATGCCACTGGCCTTCTGTGCTGCCTTTTCACATCGTTTACCCACTAACAGAACATCAGTAACAATCACTCCGAGGTCCCATTCCATCTTTGATTCTTCTAATTGATGCCCATTCAGTGTGTACGTCTTTCTTGGGTTACGGTTACCCATGTTCATCACCTTACACTTACTGGTGTTACATTTTAACTGCCATATTCTTGACCACTCTGCTAATTTCTTGAGATTGACTTCCATCCCAGAGGCACCTTCATCTGTGTCTACCCTGCTGCAGAGTTTTGTATCATCTGTGAACAGGCAAACCTTCCTCTCAAGTCCATCAGCAATGTCACTGATTAATATATTGAAGAGGATTGGGCCAATTACTGATCCCTGTGGAATGCCACTGGTTACTCTCACCTCCTCTGAGTATGAATAAAATAGTGTAAAATACCATTTTTTGAATAAAATAAACAGGCTTGCAGCAAAGTTGCTGTGCAGCTCTTGAGGGACAGTCTTGCTGTCTGAACAGAAAAACTGAATCTGGCAGTTAGATGGAACACAGTCCACCTAGAGGCAGCAGGTTTGAATGTTGCATTCCAAATTCTCTAATTTGCATACATTCCGCCTAAGAGTTCTTGGGGCAGTCAGCGATTCTGAGCTGACTGCAGACTGTCTAATACTACTAGGAGATTCCAGGGGCTTGAATAGTACAATACCATCTGGACAGCAGGCATTTAGAAAAGGTATTAAATATACTAAATGCAGAGGCAATATCTTAACATTCAGTAAATGAAAAAGAGGTACCAGTATACAGCAAGTAAATCCAAAAAATCTTCCTGGGCACCAACAAATATGGTAGTACCTGTCATGAACCCACTCCTGGGGGCCAGATCCACTGAGCTCACAGTGACGACCCCTAAGTGCAATCCGGGATGGGGGGGGGGGCAGGAATAGCCTCCATGTATCCATCTAGAGTGCTCACTGAGTTTACAACTGAACACTCGCCACAAGGTCCAAGGGTTTCCTCTTTAAAATAGGAGTAAAGGTAAAATACAGTCTCATGTCTGTAGCCAGGTGAGGACCCTCCTTGGTTGCTGTACTAAGGGTAGAAGACCTAGGCGTTACGACCTCTTCAGAGCTGGCCTTTCATAACCCCCGATTGTGTCTTCTCCCACGGGGTGCAGCAACCTAGATCTCCCTTACAGACTCCTCCCAAGACCTGTGTACTTCTCCTTCTTTAGGCACCCAGATTCCCTTTCAGGATCCTAGTCTTTGGTAGTGATGGTGACACCTTGGCAATTAAACAGGACGTCACAGATATTGAAATTTAAATACCTGTAAATTTTCTTTCTCTGACTGCTGGTCTCCGGGCTTCATAACTACTGGGAGGTACCTCCTCTTGTCACGTGACAGGCAGGAACACAAAGCTCTGCAGCCTGGACATCCTCCCTCCCACTTCCTGTGACCACCAGTTCTTCCCAAAGCATATCCAACCTGGTAGTATTATATAAAATAGGAAAGATAAAGAGACGTTATCTCAAACATTCCGCCAGCTGGCTGCCAGTTTGTTACATTATGGGAGGGAAGAAGCCGGGACACCAGCAGTTTGAAAAAGAAAATTTACAGGTATTTAAATTTCAATTTCTCTCTCCTTGCTGGTCTCTGGGCTTCATAACTACTGGGATATACTAAAGCAGTACATCCCCTGGCTTCCCGGGTGGGAAGAATGTAAATGCCCCTTAAGGGATCACCACCACCATCTGAGGAACCAAGAAGCCTCGGTCGAGGTGGACAAATTCAGCTGACAGAGACTGGATATGGTGAGAATAGGTGGCCAAATAGCTGCCCTGCCCAAGTCAGCCAGAGAAGGTTCATTAAAGTCCACCACCGAGATGTCCACGGCCCTGGCTGATGGTGCCTTAATTGGTCCAGGTTGGTCCAGGTAAAGGCAATCCAGCTTGTTGGAAGGTAGTGGTTATGGATGAATGAAGACACCAAGAATAGAGTCTAGCAGCCTCTCCTTTAATGGTTTAGTCCTTGGGAGGACGAATAAGCTGGAAGTTTTACTAATGGACTCGGCACTTTTAAGGCAGTGCTTCATCACTCTTTTAGGATCCATAGCATGAAATTCCTTCTCCTTGAGGGAAGAGTACCAGAAAGGAGGGCTCAGCCCCTGTTTGCCTAAAAAGGAACCATTAACTTTGGAAAAAGAAATCTGGATCTAATCATAGGACCACAGAGTTCTTACGAATAAGTATACAAAAGTACTATACGAGGATCCCTATGGAGGATATCTCCTAGTGCCCTGATACGACTGGCTAAAGAGGTAGCTATGAGAAAAGGTGACTTTCATCGTCAGGTGTATGAGGGATGCCTCTTCGACCGAGTTGAGTCTCCAGCTGGACTGAAGGGCATTTTAAAGTTGCCACCTTCAGGAATCATCTATCACCTCACATGGGGATGAGACCACAAGGACTCTCCTGCATCTATCAACCAGATTGCTCCAGATGCGGAATTTGGACCCACCAGGAGGCTGGTTGTAGCTCTTTCTCAAATTCTTTGGAGGGGCTGAAGAATGAGTAGAGTACCGTCTAGTCGACATTTGATGCAACTGAAGCCAGAAAGGGAATCTGTGCCATAGTCTGTATTAGACATGAGATAAAAAGGAAGCATCCTTGCGATGTGCTATAGTCTGTATTAGACATAAGATAAAAAGGAAGGAACATTGCGATGCCGGAAGGGAAAAATTCTAGCCCCTTGAAAGATTCCTCATCGATCTCCCTGCGAGAGAGAAAGCCTACACCGATTACAATGCAGCACTAGGCCTGCGTAGAAGGTCTGGACTGAGTCAGATCTTGTTGGAGGTTGCTTTGACATACGAATCAGACATGTGAACTATGGACCCCTGGGCCGGGATGGGCAGGTCAAAAATAGTTCTGCTGGATCCGTGGTTACCTCTTATGCAGGACCCTGGAGAATAGCAGAATCAGGAAAAAGGTATATGGGAGGTTAGTTGACAGCCAGAGAGATCCTACCATGGGAATGGGAGCTGAAGGTTGAGGCCTTCATCACGCCTCAGGTGGAAGTCCTTGCGACTTAGCTAGTCTGCCAGGATGTTATTCAGAGCTGGAAAGTATACTGTCAGCCGGCTTGGTAGGCGCCGTACAGCTCACTGAAAGAGCAGAAGGAATTCCTTGTGTATCCATGAGCTCCTTGTTCAACCCCGGTGTCAATATAAGTCATCGTTGCTCGGTTGTCTGTTATGCCGGATCTGGACTCTGCCAGAGGCCGCTTGTCTGGTGTGGAGACCTAACATATATCTCCTCAGCCCCCTAGGCAGTGAACGTTAGAAATTTTTGCTCAGAGAGGAAGCCCCAGATTGTGAACTCTCATAATATTGGTCCTCCGAGCCCACCAAAGAAGTAATGCTCACCCTGGCGAGGAATTGGGAACTTTGTTTCTTGCCTTTCCTGGATTTCTAGGTTGAGATTACAGGTTGAGGGGGCTTGCATGGATGGGCTGCCTGTGAATTACTGTCCAGGAGAGTATGATGATGGAGGAGGACATGTTCATGACCAGGAGACTATGTCTACAAGGGAAAGCATGTCCCCTATGAGCTTCATGTAACGGTGAGCTGTTCTGTGAGCTGATTGAAAACGCTGACGTGGCTCTCGAGGTCCATAGATTTCTCATGTGTGTGAAACACCTGATTGTGAGGTCTGCTTCAATATAGGGATAGGGACTGGGGCAGAAATAAAGGGCCCTTGCTCCAGGTTATAACGGGCCCTTGTACCGGTTCAAGATGAATCCGTGCCTCGGGGGGGGGGGGTACTGGACAACCTCCACTACTGCTGGCATTGCCTGATCAAACTGAGGGGCTTTGGAGGATGTTGTCTGCCTTGGAGGATACTGACTAGGTAGGGAGAGAGCTGTATCCTAGTTGAGAGAGAGGTGAGCGATTCCGTCCCTAGGAGCCAATACCGCCCCTATGATCTGGTCTTGACCAACCCTCTGGGCCCAAAGGGTAGCGTTTTGAATGGAAAGTGAATTTCCCCCACCTTGGACCAGATATATTGTACTACTCCTGGATGGGTACAAGTAGATAGGAGTCTTGTCAATCTATAGATAAGAGGACCATCCCCCAGGGAGAGTTTCCTGATGGCGGGTGATAACGTTTTCATCTTGACGGAGCTGTTGCCTGTGAAGCGCTGCCCAAATTTTAGGTCCAAGACTGGTCTGAATTCTGCCGTGCTTTGAAAAAGAGTGAGAAAATGTTCCTACTTCAGTCTGAGCGGGAACCTGCTCGTTAGCCCCTGCTTGAAGGAGACTAGTAATCGGTTGAGCTTTGCCAAGACTGTAAATGCTTGGGACATTGCCAATCTACTGTTAGAAACTGGCCAGGGAACCAAGTGAGGCCAATAATGGCTTTGAGTTGAATTTGTTTGGGAATCGGTGATGTACTATGCTCCAAATCTCCTTGTGTGTCTCGGTAAGGACCCATTTGCCCTCCATTCGAGGATGGGTCAGAGATCTTCATTGCAGCTTTTTGTTGCCGCTCCCTCAGGTGCCACCACATCCTCCCTTGTAGTTACACTGGTTACGGGAGTAGAACCCTCTGTGATTTTTCCTCAAGAAGTCTCATTCTGCCCTTGCCGTAGATGTGGGCACGAAAACGCTTTCAGGAGCCTGGTGACCAGGATTTGTTTCTTTCCTCTGAAGCAGCATGCACTTTTCTGTTTCTCAAACTGCATTATCACCTCTTGAGGGTGACTCTCACTGCAGATTTCCTTCATAATGATGCGTTAACCAGGTGAATTGCAAGGTGCATCCCACTTGCTGAGGTGCACGGGCTGAGGATTGGTAAGATCTGGAATTTGCTGTGTGGCTGGCTGCTGTACTGTGCGTGATGACTGAGCAAGCATAGGCCAGGTGCAAGAGCTTAAGTAGGTGCCAGGCCAATTTTTTTTATTGAACTTGAAGGGATTGGCAATAGTGCTAAATGCGAAAAGACTAAGACTGACCGTCACAGCCATGAGAGATGCTGCGGACGCCTGAATGGTCTGTATGAGGGATACCTCCACTTGCCTGACCATTGAGTCACGAGGGGCTCTGGGTTCGAAACTAGAGAGGCCATCCTGTGGTGGTCTGGCCCAGTTTCTAAATGTTTTGTCGAACTCGGGTGAACCTAGAGATGCGCCTTCTAGATGATAGAGAGCAGCGCTGGAGGGCAACTGAGGTGGGTCTAGGGGGAATTCTGGCAGGCTTATCCTAATATACACTGGCGGGGTATGTCATCCCCTGTTGCTGGAAGGTACGCTGTGCACCCCATGCCAGTCCCATAATCCATGTGATCTAGTAATCCATGTGCTAGGAGATAAGACCCGCATCTTGAAACTGATTTTCCATTGTGGTCTGGGTCTCAGATCCAAAAAAAGGGTTTGGAGCAGAAAATTAAACTCCAATGTGAGGTCACCAGGACTCCTGGCTTGCAGGCCTTTGTGAGCTGTATTGCCCAAGAAGGTGGTTCCTTTATTGGGGGGGGGGTGACCCACGAGGTGCAATCCCACGGCCACTGCCCCTGAAAGTGTAGGGAGTGCCTGCCATAAAATCGCCTGTGGGAGTCTCCCCCATTTGCTCCTGGTAGGGACTCTGTGGATGAGCCTTTGACTCCGGTGCTCATCGATGGGCTGTGCCGCTACGGGACGGTAAGTAGAGGCACGAGTTGAATGAGGTCCCCATCGATGAGCTGAGAGGCCAAGGAGCTCGTTGATGGCCTGGGCAGACAGCCGCCCAACTAGCTGTGTTCCACGCGGCCTCCATCGACGAGCTGATCCCTCCAAAGCGCTTGTCGAAGGGAAGAAATGCTCCCTATAGGTGCCTTTGTCCCAGGAAAAAAATCGTCTGGGTAGCCTGAAAGCTGAGCCGCTAGCTTAATAAGGCCTCCGTTGACGAGTTGAAAATTCCAAAAGCTCGATGGCCTGAGCACACTGCCGCCACAGTGGTGGATCTGATCGCCTGACCAGCGGTAATGGCCTCCGTTGACGAGCCTAAAGTCACCCCGGGTGTTCGCTGACAAACAGTGCACTGCCTGCAAGTAGCGTCGCCAGCTGCTGGGAGCCCAAGGGCCTCGGTACTACCACCGGGAAGTGCTACTACGCCCTGGGTTCAGTCTAAGGCTCTCCGCCTGGATTCAGTCTGTCCAAGTATAGCATCCCCTCCGCTGACAGAGTCTCCCCCATTTCGCTCCCAAGTCTCTCTTTGGCATACAATTCCGTTTATACTCTGACCTGACTTGTGTGGGGGGGGGATGGGGGAAGCGTAGCTAAGTCCGTTAAACCCCCCTTTTTGGCATATAATTCTGTTCCATCCTCTGACCTGACGTGTGGGGGGGGGGGCAGCGCTGCCAAGACCGTTAGCATGGGAGACTTTTCGCGTGGGAAAAAGAAAATGGTGTGCCCTTCTGTTTGGATATGTGCTGAGCTTGTGGCAGCGTGGGAGAAGCGCTGAGAGGAGCCAGTCTGTCCAGCAAGCACGGCTGAGGCCGGTACCCCCTGAATGCCTAGAGAGAGTTGTTATGGGCAACTGAAATGAAGTCCTTGGAGAGGAAAAAAATGGAAACAGTGGAATTATGGGCAACTGAGAGGGGCCAGTCTGTCCAGCATGCACGGCTGAGAATGAGGCCCTCTAAGAGCAGAGAGGGGGCTTTGCCTTGATCCACCCATTCCTGCTCTCTGTGGATGTCCGTGTAATAAAAAATTTCTAAACTTACAGTCCTGAAGTCTTCAGCCCTGTCACCATAGTGACAGACTCTGCTGCAGAGTACCTGCTCTTTGCAAGGCAGGAACTAAACTGGTGGTCACAGAAAGTGGGAGGGAGGATGTCCAGGCTGCAGAGCTTTGTGTTCCTGCCTGTCACGTGACAAGAGGGGGTACCTCCCAGTAGTTATGAAGCCCAGAGACCAGCAAGGAGAGAGAATTAACAAATGTTCCCCAACATTCACACACACAATAAAATCTCTCCCAGGCAGTCTTTAAAAGCAAAGTGTTTTTATTAATTTTAAATATTTATCATTCAAGATTTACAAACAGAAGATTTCAGAAATCTGGTTACAGAATAGCAAAACAAAGTTGGAAACATACAAATACAAAATACACTGTGAAATGTAACTGTCTAGTTTCTACCTTATCTGTGGAAAATCCAAATTCCAGAACATAAATGAAGGCTGCAGAGACCCAGTTCTCCCTTGCATTCACTGCTCCTTAGTCTCTGTGTTGTGGAAGTCTTGCTCGGTAAGTCAGGAAGAGTGTCCCAGAAAAGAAACGTGTGTCACAATGCTGTGTTGAGGGTCTATATATACCCTGTTTCATGCAGTCTAACTCTGTGGAGGCCTTATCTTTTTGGACCAGCAGGGGTCTCTCTTGTTCATTCCAAGATTTTAAGTGAACCATAAAAGGAAACACTATTTTGTTTTTTCACATTCCCAGCTTCCTGCCACTTATTAAAAATGTAAATAGACTGGTAGTAACCTTATTAAAAATGTAAATAGATTGGTAGTAACCTTATTAAAAATGTAAATAGATTGGTAGTAACCTTGCTGACACCTCCTGCCTAAAACCAATTTCTCTTTGAATTTAAAGTTTTATGACAGGTGACAGTTTCTCCCATCTCCTGAGATTTTATTACCTCTGTTTCCCTTTAAAGAGCAACTTTCCTGATGGTCCAAAAATTTCAGCTTGTAATCATTATGTGCAGTACTAGACCTGAGAGAGTGTGTGCATTTGTTATTTTTGGCCAAGATTTACTCTGCCTTTCATAATTTGGATTTGTTTTGGAGCCCTGCAGCACTTGCCTTTACTGTTCAGCTTCTAGTTTGCTATCTCCTGATGACATCACTATAGGGCACAGGAGTGACTCACACTGTGCAGTGGCAAGAGTGCTGCAAGGGAAAACTACCAGTACTCTGTGTACATACTGTGATCCTCCTTACCCAAGCAATCGTTATGCCAAAATCTACATGCCTTGTCAGTTTGTTTCTTTTTTGTTAAACTGACTCTGCCCTATAGTGATATCAGCAGTACAACCCTGGATCCAGAGCAACACCAGGCTTGCTTTAGAAGCTCTGGTACACCCTGCAGTTTTTGGCATCTCAGAATGCAAAAACTAACTGCAGCAAATAGTAATGAAATACAATTTCAGAATCAATGCAAGAAGGGATAATTTATGCATGAATGTCAAAAGGACTATGAAAGTTGCTCTTTAATCAGCTTATCAGGAAATCCCAATCCTCTTTGAAATTGAATTTTAGTTTCCTGATTACGCAGCTGTTTCCCAGGTCACAGAGGAATGTCAGATAGTTAGCAATACATTCTCTCTTTCCTGTGACATTTTCAGTAACATTGGACATTCTTTTGGCAAACTTTAGTTCTGGCCTGTTCGGGAATTTTAAACATAACCAAAATCCTTTGCATGTAACCCTTAAAAAAACAAACAAAAAAAACCAAAAACACATTGACATGTTTCTATCAACTTTATCTCCAGGCACTTTTTGGAAGATTTAAAACATACACAAAAATCACAGAAGAATATAGCAGCAATATGTCTGCAATTTGACTGTAGTGGCCAAATCGCCACAGTACCCGATAAAGTTTCAATCTAATGTCATAAAGTTCAAGTTTAGTTCACTAGTAAAACTCTGTTAAGCAAGCTCATTTACCAGGAGGTCCCATGAGGACAAGTGACATACATTTACAATGTAGATATTTATAGTGCCTTCAGAAAGTATTCACCCCCTTGGATTTTGTGATGATGCAAACTCAAATTAAAATACATTTATATGGGATTTTTTTGTCACGTATCTACACAAATTACTCTATAATGTCAAAGTGGAATGAAACTTCTGGAATTTTTTTGTACATGTAATTTAAAATAAAAACCTGAAATGTCTTGATTTGATAAGTATTCACCCCCTTTGCTATGACACTCCAAATTGAGCTCAGGTGCATCCAATTTCTTGTGAGATCAGTCTAAAACTTGAATGAAGTCCACCTGTGGTCAGTTCAAATGGTTGACATGATTTCAGAGGAAATACACCTGTCTATATAAGGTCCCACTGTTGACAGTGCATGTCAGAGCAGAAACTCTACCATGAAGACCAAGGAGCTGTCCGTAGAACTCCGTGATAGAATTGTGAGGAGGCATAGATCTGGGGAGGGGTATAAAAATATTTCTAGGGTGTTGAAAGTTCCCAGGAGCACAGTCAAGTCCATCATTAGGAAATGGAAAGATTACAGAACCACCCAGACTCTTCCTAGAGCAGGCCATTCTCCCAAACTGAGCAACCAAGCAAGAAGGACCTTGGTCAGGGAAGTGACCAAGAACCCAATGACCACCCTGACAGAACTACAGAGTTCCATGGCTGAGATGGGAGAACATGTCCAGAGGACAACAATCTCTGCAGCACTTCACAGATGTAGCCTCTATGGGAGAGTGGCTAGATGGAAGCCACTCCTGAGAAAAGGCCACATAATAGCATGCCTGGAGTTTGCAAGAAGGCACATGGCAGACTCTGAGACCATGTGGCAAAAGATTCTCTGGTCTAATGAAACAAAAATTGAACTCTTTGGCCTGAATGCAAAGCGCTATGCCTGGTGCAAACCGAACACAGCTCATCACCCGTGTAACACCATCCCTACCATGAAGCATGGTGGTGGCAACATCATGTTATGGGGATGCTTTTCAGCGGCAGGGACTGGGGCACTTGCCAGGATAGAGGGCACAATCAATGGAGCCAAATACAGGCACATCCTTGAGGAGAACCTGCATCAGTCTGCAATAGACCTTGGACTGCGGCGAAGATTTACGTTCCAACAGGACAACGACCCCAAACATACAGCCAAAGCAACACTGGAGTGGCTTCATAACAAGAAGGTGAATGTCCTTAAGTGGCTTAGCCAAAGCCCAGACTTGAATCCCACTGAGAATCTGTGGAAAGACTTAAAAGACTACGGTTCACCGACGCTCCCCATCCAACTTGACAGAGCTTGAGCAAATCTGCAAGGAAGAATGGGCGAAAACCCCAAATCCAGATGTGCAAAGCTGATACAGACATACCCAAGAAGACTCAAAGCTGTAATTGCTGCCAAAGGCACTTCTACAAAGTATTGACTCGGGGCTGTGACTACTTAAGTAAACAAGATATTTCAGTTTTTAATGTTTCATAAATTTTTGTTACACAATACAAATATTTTTGCCCCATTAAATCGTTGAGTATGCTGTGTGAATCAAGGGGGAAAAATCATTTCAATGCATTAAAAATTCTGGTAGTAACACAACAAAATATGACAAAATCCAAGGGGGGTGAATACTTTCTGAAGGCACTGTAATAACAAACAGAAAATAGTACAACAATTCAGGATCCAAGCACAAGTAATTTCAAGGTGGAATGGGTCTATTAATAATACAAGATGTGAAGCCAACTCCGTACAAGGTAACTTAAAAGTATACAGGGTTTCCCACTGATTGACACAGCCTTCCAACTTATGCCAACTTGCAATAGTTGTTTCCGCCCTTAAAGTAAAAAGCAGCTCAACATGTCATTGCTGATAAATGGGAATTTCAGTGTCCAGCCAATGACTTAACAGGACTTTTTTGCACAAGCAGCAATGACAGCTATATGATATTTCTGAGTTCCTATCAAATGCCCCTGCCAGTCCCGCAAAACACAAATTGAGGGAGTTAAAATATCACAAATCTTAAGAGAGGGTCCATTTTAACTCTAATAGCATGCCAAAGAGGTTGACCTTTAGGGTAATGCCTGAGAATACAGATGAGGTTACCTGGGCTAGTTTTTAACATCTAGAGCAAACACTGGGAGACCCTGATTGCATACTGGCAAGCCACTGCATTATCTAGAAGTATCAAACTTTATGTGTTTATAAAGGTCCATCCAGATACATTTCCAATCATACGGTCCTTGAGGCCCAGCAAACAGTTTGCCAATACAGACTCAATTCAGTAGGTTTAGCTGAAAGCAAGTCATAAATTTGTCTGCAGAGGTTGGAAATGGGGTGGGGGAGAACAACCTATCGAGCTGAAGGTACAATTCCATCACTATGCATGGTATTATAAGGGAACCCTCTGAAATATCTGGGGGAAAAAAACAGGTCAGGGGTATCCTTAAAAATAAATCTTTAAACAATCTAAAAATTAAATTACAAAAACCTAAACATGGTTTAAATTTAAGAAAAATGGTGCTAGGGACTTAATTGTACCAAAACTGATTAACCGGTTTAGCGCAATGACCCTTCAGTACCAAGTTGCCCTTAGTTGGAATTGCCTCTCCCCCACGATAATTAACGATTACTGACATTGTTTTTAAAGCTGCAATGAATCACAAACTTTGCTTTCTTTGTAATAGGTGAAAGAATGTAGTGGTTAAATGATTATTAGCTTATACAGATTTTTTTTGTAATATTTTGTAACTTACTTGTATTATTGTATGTTTTGTACTTTTTTTTTTCCTTTTAATCTATGTTAAATGTGTAATTTTGTAACAAATTTAGATTTATTTTAAACAGGTAAGCCTTGTAAATAGGGATCTTTGGAACCCTAATGGCTGTATCACTGTATAAATAAAATTTTACCATACCATATTTGCTCAGGAGATGGCGAAACTTGCAAAAAAAGAAAAGGCATCCTTATTAGTCATATGATAACGCTGCTGGCACAGGTTAAAGCTGATAAATTATTTATTATAAATTTATTATCGAAAAATAACTGGTCCATGCTATTTAGCTTAGAGTTTATTCATGGAAGGTGGATGACTAGGTTTCCCAGCAGCTTTAAAGTTAAGGGCTACAGGTTGTGCTCAGTCTGTTGTACCATGCAAGTTAAAAGGTGGCACAGCTGGTTATGTGAACCAATGGAAGCTGCTAAAGGGTTATTTCTAAATTCTGTAGAGAGGTTCTTAATCTTAGTAAATAGAAGACAGGTAGGGGATTGTGACAGGGATGAATAAGACCCTGTCTCATTTGTGATGCAGAGAGAGAGAGAGAGAGAGAGAAAAAAACAAGGATCGATTCTGTTCTCTCCTTTTTTGCCTTGATTGCAGAATCAAATTTTCTGGTGGGATCAGAGGAACTGGCAACTCTGTCTGACCCACAATTTCCCCCTTGCTATCTCCATGCCTTCACTTCCTGTTTCTATTCAATCTTTCCCTCTTTTGCTTCTCTGTGGTGTCAGATTTCCATCTTAACCAGACCATGTCTCTGCCTGTGTTTTTCACTGACCACTCTTCTTCAGGTGAGCGAAGGTTGCATAGTCTGGATGTAAAAAGGGCATTGGATTATTATATTGACCATACCAAGGTCCATAGGGTTGGCTGTTCTCAGTATTTTCTCACTTATGGTGAGGTGGGCAAGGGTAAACCTGCCACTAAGAGAACTATTGCCAGATGGATTGTTTCTTGTATCCAGTTCTGTTATACTAAATTGGGCAAAGAGCCTCCCTCAGGCCTGAGGGCACACTCTACCAGGGGTACTGCCATCTCCTTGGCAGCAGCTAGGGATATCCCCCTCCTGAAAATCTGTAAAGCAGCTACTTGGAAAACTGTTCACACATTCACCAAGCATTATTGTCTAGATACCCAAGAAAGAAGTGATGCTAGGTTTGGCACTGCAGTGTGCAGAGCCTCTTTCCTAAGTAGGTTCAGCAGTTCCTCCTCCATGGAGGTACTGCTTGGTAGTCTACAGACTGTTAGAATACAGCAGTACTTCATGTTGTTTGAAGAAAAAAATTACTCACCATAGTAATGTCATTTCTTCTGATGGAGTCTTGCTGTATTCTGACCTCCCACCCTGCCTCCCCTCTCAGAAGCTCTGTATTTTGGGTTGTGGGTTGGCAGGTGCAGTGTTGCACCCCACAGGTGTACCTTTTGGATCCCATTCTGCTTAGATTGGGTTCTCTTGTTCTGTTACAGTGTTTGGTTATTATCACTGTCTACATAAAGTTTTCTTTTTGGGGGTTCTTGACCAGAGTCTTTTGGACCCCATTTGTTGTTGCCTTTGGCTTTTAAAAGTTTTTATGAAAACAATTTCTATTCTATGAGTTAGTATTAGTGCTCATAAAAATCTGACGGTTACACTGAAGTGTACCAGGGACAGAGGTTTGAAAACCGAGCTCAAGCTCAACGTTCTACGTCTTGGCATAGAGTTAACCCTTTCCTCTCCAGGACAGTTCAAGGGCTGAGGCCAACTGCAGATTGTGAGAATACAGCAAGACTCCATGTTGTCTGAACCCTTGTCAGACTATTCATCTTAATAAGGTTTATTCTGCCCTATAATGAGAGAGGAAGGTGTACCCATCTATTCAAGTCAGCCTGGAGGGTCTTAAGAAGAGGGTCCAGATTTTTTGAAAACATTGGGCTAAGTAATCTAGATAGCTAAATATTTAAGATTATCCAGATTCTATTTAAAGAGTTACCGATTCCCTCAAAGAAAACTTTGAAAAACATAATAATTAGATACAATTCAGCTTGCATTCTATATATATTCTATATATTTATCTTCCCCATTACTTATTACTGAGGAAATGTCCATAAATAAGTGATCTTTATCCTTTAGAGTTCCCCTACAGTTCATCCACCTGTACAGCTTACGTCCTACTTCAAGTCATAATCCTCTGCTGTGACATCACAATCTGTTAGCCTGAGAGTAAAGTACAGTTACGCAAGAACTTACCGTAACAGTAGATCTTCGAGAGGAGCTCTTGCAGCAGGCTATTACAATCAGGACTATGCCGCAGGTACTAGGACCCTCCGGTGAAACTTCTGCCAGCAATACACAGCAGGGACCGCCCCCAACGCCGGCCCCGCCCCGATGTCGGTCAGGGTACAAGAGGGGCGGCCCAGCTCCACCTCAGTTCTCCCGCCAAGACCCAGCAGAAGGCCCGACAAGAGAAGAAGATGATGCCTACCATGAAGAAAGTTGGAGAAAAAAAGAAAATGGATCTGCACACCTCGAAGGGGAAGGCGGGTGGGAAGGAGCGCCTGCTGCAAGAGCTCCTCTCGAAGATCTACTGTTACAGTAAGTTCTTACGTAACTGTACTATCTTACTTCGAGTGGGGAGCCTTGCAGCAGGCTATTACAATCAGGACTGAGTCCCAAGCAGTCCCACAACAAGGAGGTAGACGACCCCGGGAGGTGGAATATGCTGACTCCAGAGGCCTTAGGACAAAAGCCCTTGTAAAACGGCTAGGCCGAAGCCAGCTCGGCATCTGGAGACGACATCCAAGCTGTAATGCTTGATAAAGGTATGCACCAAGTTCCAGGTTGCGGCCGCACAAATGTCCTGTATGGCAACATTCCGCAGGGCGGCAAAAGAAGCTGACACTCCTCTGGTGGAGTGACCCCTAACCAGGCCCAGCAGGGGTTTATTGTGATGCTGGTAGCAAAACGAGACACAGCGAACTATGCATTTAGAGATAGTTTGCTTGGACACTGGTTGACCCAAGCAATGTGGTGCAAAAGCCACAAATGGCTGCTCCGATTTACGGTGCTGAACCGTCCTTTTGAGGTAATACCTCAGAGTCCTGTGGACATCTAATGTGTGGAGGAGAGCCTCCCCTCTATTGGAAGGGGAAGGAAAATAAACAGGAAGATCAACCAACTGGTTGAGGGTCAATTCTGAGACCACTTTCGGAAGAAACTTAGGATTTGTTCTGAGGGAAACCCTTTCCCTGTGGAAAACCAAATGGGGCTCTTTACACATCAGAGCCTGAAGCTCAGAAACTCTTCGAGCTGAAGTAACAGCAACCAAAAAGCAAACCTTCCAAGAAAGGTAGCGCAGCTCACAATCCGCTGCTGGCTCAAAACGAGGGAGGGTGAGTTTCTCCAACACAAAAAGGAGGTCCCAGGGTGGGACAGGGTCCCGAATGGGAGGCCTCATATGAAGAATTCACCTAAGAAAGGTGCGGGCCACATCCAATTGAGCTAATGCTCTCTCTCCCACGAGAGCATGATAGGCGGAGATTGCCCACATGTGCACCTTGATAGAGGAGTAACTCAGGCCCTTATCATACAAGGAGAGGAAATACTGTAAAGCTGAGTTCACAGGGCAGGTGACGGGATCCAAATGCTGTGGCAATGCTCAAAGACAGAAACACTTCCACTTCATAGTGTAGGTAGAGCGAGTAGAGGGTTTTCTTGCTGATACTAAGACCGCTGCCACCTCCAGGGAAACCCCATATCTATGCTGAGCTACGTCTGAAGAAGCCAAGCATGTAGGTGTAAGGATCGAAGATCCAGATGGACCAGCGACCCTTGGTCCTGGGACAATAACTGCAAGCATATGGGCAGCGGAACTGGAGGTTCCGTGGATAACCGCTGCAGTAGTGGGAACCAAATCTGCCGAGGCCATTTGGGGGCCACTAGGATTATCCGGGCCCCTTCTGCCTGTAACTTGAGCAGTACTCTCTGAATGAGAGGGAAGGGCGGAAAGGCATAGAGAAACCTCCCTGCCCAGCAAAGGGATAACGCGTCTGGCCAAAAACTCCAGGCGTGTGCTCACGAGCAGAACGCTGGCAGTTTGGCGCGATGGTGACAAATGTGCGGTTCGCCCGAAGACCCCACCTGTCAAAGAGCTGGTCCACTATGGATTGAAGTAGCTCCCACTTGTGCGCTCTGGCCCGCGAGCTGCTTAGGCTGTTGGCCAGATCTTTTAGGATGCCTGGAACGTTCATCACGGACAGCAGGATGCCCCGCTCCAGTGCCCAGTACCAGACTCTCATCGCCTCCCTGCAAAGAGGATACGAATGAGTGCCTCCTTGCTTGTTGATGTAAAAGACAACCACCATGTTGTCTGTCTGAACTAGAAGAGAGCCTGGAACCAGATCCTCTCGAAAAGCCTGGAGGGTGTAGAGGACTGCTCGCATTTCCAGTACATTGATGTGGAGGGACTGCTCCTCGGATGACCAAACCCCCTGCGTTCGATGTGCACCCAGGTGTGCCCCCCACTCCAGGTCCGATGCATCTGTTGTCAGAGTCTGACCTGGTGGCTCCGGACGAAAGCTGACCCCTTTCTCCAGATTGTTGGGGTCCATCCATCAAAGCAGAGTTCTCTTGACTGGCTCCGAGATCTTGACCAGGGAGTCTAGATTGTCGTAGCTTTGGTCCCACTGCACCCTCAGCATCCACTACGGGACTCTCATGTGAAGGCGAGCCAAGGGAGTGACGGGAATGGCCGCCGCCATGTGCCCCAGTAAACTGAGGAAGTTCCGAGCCGGAACTCGAGGAATTATGGAGATCCATTCTGCCATCTCTCGCAAGTGAACTCCCCTGTCCTGTGGGAGAAAAGCCATGCCCTGGACGAAATCCAGGATCGCTCCTATGAAGGCGAGCTTTTGGCTGGGCTCCTGGGATGATTTTTGTAAGTTCAGGGTGATCCCCAGCTCTTGGAACAGAGTATAAGTGTCTTCGAGAGCTCGTAAGAGGCTTCCTCTTGACGGCGCCGTAAGTAGCCAATCGTCGAGGTAGGGGAACACATAGTACCCCATCCTTCTTAGAGCCGCAACCACCACTGCTAGGCATTTGGTGAAGACTCACGGAATAGAAGAGAGGCAGAACGGAAGCACTCATAACTGAAAATGCTCCCCTTGGAAGTGGAACCACAGAAACTTCCTGTGGGAGGATAGACCCCGATATGCATATATGCATCCTGCATGTCGAGAGAACATAGCCAGTCCCCTTGGTGCAGCAAGGGAAGGAGTCCTTGAAGAGTCACCATCCTGAACCTTTTGTACTCGATAAAGAGGTTTAGAGGGCAGAAATCCAGAATGGGACCAAGGTCCCCAGTCTTTTTGGAACCAGAAAGAAGTGGAATAGAACCCTTGACCCTGCTGCTGCAAGGGGAACCTCTCTATTGCTCTCTTCTGCAGGAGGGTCTGTATCTCTCCTTCTATTAGTGGGATGTGAGAAGGAGGATAACGGGAGAGCTTTGGCGGAGTATGCGGAGGAAACTCTGTGAACTCTAGCATGTGTCCTCTCCTTATAATATCCAAGACCCAGGTCTGCGGTAATAGACTTCCACCCTTCGAAATCAAGGGAGAAGCGGCCCGCAACCAGGTCCCCTGGGTCTTCTGGAGGAAGGGGGAAGGCGGAAGGGAGTCACTGGGCAGAGCCGGGAGTGGGAAGAGAGGTCTGGGAGGACTTGGGCCCACGGACAAGAGGTCAGCTAGAATGCTGGTTTCCGGATCTCCTGCGGAAGCCTCCTCTCTGCCCCTGTTGGCTGCCATGGGCTGGACCTTGACTGTCTGAGGACTTACGAGAAGGCAGTCTATGGTGCTGACATCGCTGGTTGCCACGGTACATCTGGCGGACCGACCAGATCGACTTGCCCGACTCTTGGAGGCAGGAGATCAAAGCCTCTGTCTCCTGCCCAAACAGCACGGTACCCTGGAAGGGCAGATCCCGGATACCGGCCTGCAGATCCTGGTGAAAGCTGGAGACTCTCAACCAGGCATGGCGCCGGAGGCACACCCTGGAGGCGACTGCCCTGGCTGCTGTGTCTGCAGTGTCATACGAGGCCCGCAGTACATGGGAGCCTACGTTTGAGCCCGACTGAAAAAGGGCCAGGAGCTCTGTCTTTTTGTCAGAGTCTGGCATAGCCTGTGCCAGCTCCAGTCCCCTTTCCAATAGCGCATTCTGGTACTGTACCATGTGCGTCAGGAAATTGAGGGAGCAGATGGAACAGGTGGAGGCTGCATATACTTTTTTGCCCACCGGGTCCAGGTAGCGGGACTCCGGGTCGGGAGGCTAGGAGCTGAGGTTCTTCGGTTGCCGAGACTTGTCATGGGCAGCCGTGATCACTGAAGAGTCAGTCTGAGGGTGTTCCGCTAGAAAGGGTTCCGCCCTTGGGGCCTTACACAGCCTGTCCGACTTCTTAGGAACTGCCGGGATCAAGGCCGGATGCATCCAGGTAGTTCTAGTAAGATCCTGGAATGTATCCACCAAAGGAGGGATAACCAGAGGCTTTGGCTCCTTTTGCTTCAGGTACTTGGCCAACCTCCGGCATTTCGGATCCAGGTCCTCCGTGTCCCACTCGTTGGAAGCCTGGATATGCTTCATGACACCCATAAAGGTAGGATCGTCCAGAGGCGAGCGAGGCTGGTCCTTCTCTCCCAGGGAGCGCTTGAGGCTGAGAGAGGACGAAGAGGTCGACGATGAAGAGGAGGGTCGACGATGAAGAGGAGGATCGACTATCCAACTTGGAATAGTCTGACCCCATCCTATGACCATGCCTTCACTGACGTCGGTAGCTAGGGGACCAACATCGGTCCGAAGACCAGCGATGGAGCAATGACCGACGTCGGTCAGAGGACCAATGTCGGAAGCGTTCTCGCCTGGAGCAAGAAGGGCTCCTGGAGCGTGACCTAGACCGACGTCGGTCACCAGAGTCCCTGGAGCGACGTCGGTGGTCCTCGGACCTGGAGCGGGACAAGCCCTGGAGGGGCTAAGGCTGGCGCCCGTGACTTCCGGCAGGAAGACTCACCCCCGCTGTGGTTCTCCTGTGGGTCCGTACCAGTGTCTGGGCCGGGCACGGGAGGACCGCAGGACCTGCCCCCACCAGAAGGAGAAAAGATCCTTGAGCTCATCCTTGGTGAAAATTTCAGCCGCACGCTTCGGGAAGGAAGTTCCCGGAACGTCGGGGCACACAGGAGAGCTCTCCTGAGGGCCCAGGGGGCAGGAGGACTTGGGCAACAGGGACATCAATATCTCCACGACCGATCCCGCCCTTCGCCTCTTTCACCCAAGGTCCAGGAACCGGCGATGGAGTGATGCCAGGGGTGCCGCGAGAGAATCCTTGGTCTCCAGAGGCGTGCCTTTAGCAGGCGGAGTCGGTGCCTTAGCAGGTGGGGCCAAAGCAGGCACCTCTAAGGACTTAGTGATGACCCTTAGCGGAGTCACCTTCAGCTTGGCCGGCTTCTCCTCCGACGGGCCGGCCTTAGCCTAAGGAGTCTTCGGAGGTTCTCCAGAACCCGAGGGATGGGCCTTTTTGGGAGAAGGCCGCGAATGCGAGCGCAACCGAGACCGGGACCGGTGGCGGGACCGACTACAGTCCTTGCTGTGGCGCTTCTTCTCCTTCCTCTTCCCCTCCAGGGAGTGCAGATCCATCTTCTGCTCCAGCAGGTAGGCTTAAGGGCTTTCAGGAGGCAGATGCGGGTCCGGCTGGTAAAGTCCTGGCAATCTGCACAGTTGGCGGTGTCGTGGTCAGTGCCCAAGCAGAAAACGCACCGCCGATGGCCGTCCTTAGCTGGGATCTGCCTCCCGCAGTCACACTTGTTTAAATGTTCTGGTGATGCCGACGCCCAAGAAGACATCGAACCCGGCCAGGTAGGATAACGGCAGTACTGGGAAGCGGCAAGAGCGAGGAAAACAACGCTCTGAAGTGGAAAAAAGTAATCAAGCGACGGCAGCGAACTGACGTTGGTACCTTAAAAATGGTAAAAACCGTTGAAAAAGGCAGGAAAATCTTGATAGAAGATTGTTCTTTTCGCTGGATCGCAGACAGAAGCTATGTCTCTCAGCTTCACGTGCGGGTACGCGGCGGGAAACAACTGAGGTGGAGCTGGTCCTCCCCCTCTTGTACCCTGACCGATGTCGGGGTTGGGCCGGCGTTGGGGGCAGTCCCTGCTGTGTACTGCTGGCAGAAGTTTCACCGGAGGGTCCTAGTGCCTGCGGCATAGTCCTGATTGTAATAGCCTGCTGCAAGAGCTCCCACTCGAGGTAAGATCTGTGATGTCACACGCAGTGCATTATGACCTCAGGTAGGGAGAATAACAGGAACAGCTGAACTCTTCAGGAAGAAAGATTTTGTTTTAATGCAAATTACCTCAGTAGTATATAATGCGGAGAAGTAATATAGAACTAACATGACATAACAAGCTAAACTGTGACTAAATGATGTTTTGTTAAAATTGTCCTGAAGGTGTCAGCTTCTCTTTAAGCCCTAAATCCTGAATGGCATGCTTAGAGACTCCTGCGTTGAGAGGCATAACCTACCTCGGTTTTGTCACTATTTAGTTTGTAATTAGAAAGATTACTAAATTCAGTTATAACCTGAAGGGTATGATGATGAGGCAGGAATATGACTGGCCCAAATGCCAAGCTCCTGACTACTCCTCGAGTTCCCCAAGACCCCTGCACATTCTCTTTATCTCCTCCTGGCTGTCCACCCTACTGCAGATTTTGGTATGATCTGCAAAAAGGTATACCTTTCCTTCCAGTTCTTCTGTAACGTCATTTATAAAGACACTGAAGAGGACCGGTCCCAATACCGAGCCCTGTAGCACCCCACTGGTCACTCTCCCATCATTAGAATGAGTGCCATTGGCCACCGCCCTCTGTCACTTATCCATTAACCAATTTCTTGCCCAAGTCACCACTCTGGATCGCGCTCCTAGGCTTATCAATTTCCTCATCAGTCTCCTGTGCAGCATAGTGCTGAAGGCTTGCTAATGTCCAGAAAGGCTTCATCCTTTACCCTTCCCTGAATTATTTCCCTGATCACCCAGTGGAAGAAATTAAACATATTCGCTTGTTTACCCTTCCAATCCCCCGTAAATCCATGCTGCCTGTGGTCTCAGAACACACTGGACTCACGATACAACACTAACCTTTCCTTTAACAGGGTTTCCATTAATTTTGTCACCACTGAGGTGAGACTGATCAGCCTACAGTTGCTTGTATCCTCCCTGATCCTGCTCTTATGTAGAGAGACCACGTTAGCCAGTGAACTGCTGAAAAAGGCCATCAGTGGGGCAGCTACCACCTCCCAGAGTTCCTTTAGTACCATTGAGTGTATCCCATCTGGTCCCATAGCTTTGTTCACCTTCACAACTGCAAGTCCCTTCAGGACTCTCTCCTCACAAAATGAATTTGTGTCCATCCCACCCCACCCTACCCCCATTCCTGCTACTCCCTGGTAGTCTGTCCTCCCTCCCTCCCTGTTTAGATGTCTGCTTTTTCTTGGTCCTCGTTTGCACAGTCTCCCCCACCCACCCTTCTAATCCTCACTATCCTTCCCCTTGCTTTCCTCTTCCCACAAGTCTATCTGGGAAAAGTCTTATCCCCTTTAGCGACCCCTTTGACTATCCTTTCCTCTGTGTGCACCTTTGCTCCTTTAACCGCCTTTCCTGCTTCCCTCTGTTTTACCTGGTAGAGTTTCCTGTCCTCAGCCTTCTGTGTTTCCTTATACTTCCTGAAAGTCACCTTTTTCTTCACCACCTTGGCCACTTTCCTAGAGAACCATAAGGGTCTCTTTTTCCTTCTGCTTTTACTCACTTCCTTCATGCAGTGAGGCTGGATGCCTTAATTATGCTCTCCCTCGTTTTTCCCCCACAGTGCCTATATCCCTCCCTGGCAATCCACCCTGCCCCCACGACGTAGTTTCTGAGGCAGTCTCCCCTTTTTTTAAAATGCACCCTCCTAAAGTCCAGGACCCTCGTCCTTGTGTGGTTTGCCTCTGCTCCTGTCTTTATGTTAAATCACACTGTACAGTGATCACTGGTACCGAGGGGACTGCCCACATGATGTCTGCAACACCATCTTTGTTTGTAAGCACCAGGTCCAGCACTGCCCCGTCCCTTTGTTCTTTGACTAGCTGCCTGAGAAAAGCCCCTTGAAGGGAGTCAAGGATGGCCCCTGCTCCTTGCCAAAGCCTCAGCTCCAGCTCCACTCCAGGTTTGTCAGACTGAAGTGACCAGCTAGCAGCAGCTCCCTCTAACTTGCCATTCTGATGATGGCGTCCCAAAGTGCTTTGTCCAGCTCCTCTCCCTCAGCTACTGGAGGTCTGCATACTACCCATATATGAACAGCTGACCCAGAGCCCGTCTCCAGGATGACCCACAGCACCTCCAGCCCTTCCTTTCCCTCTGGGTGCCTCTTTACAACCATAGTCTTGATTCCCTCTCTCACATATAGTATAAACCTTCCCCTCTTCTTCTCCCTGCCCTGACTCTCCTGAACAGCGAGCAGCTAGGTATGGACATGTCCCAGCCATGGTGCTCAGTGCACCATGACTCAATTATGGCCACCAACTCCAGGCCAGTCTCTGCCATGATGGCTTCCAGGTCTGGAATTTTGTTTCCAAGACTCTGTGCATTGGCACACATGGTTCTCCATACCTTGCGCCCTCCCTGTCTGCCTTCCCACTTTCTCACCTGTGCTGCACCCTGAGGCTGCCCCGACCAGCCTTTTCCTTTTTTCCCCTTCTCCATTCACCGTCTCCTCTCCTTTAATCCTTTACTCTTTCTTACTGGATTTATACCCCTGACCTTCATCTTTTTCTGTCTTGTCCCCACCCATGTCTTCTTGCACACCTGCCTTAGTTGAATTTACTCCCCTCAGGCCCTCCCTTCCTGATGCTTCATCATCTGGTGGTGGTAATTGTTGCCTCCCTTAGTTTTACAGCCTCCCCCGGCTAGTTCAAATGCTCAACCAAGTAGCATTTAAACCTCCCACCACGGACCGCAGTCTCCCTCCTGGAAGAATGCAGGCCATCTCCCTTATAGAGGCACATATCCTCCCAGGCTGGCCCCCTAATGTAACTGAGGCCCTCCTCCATGCACCATGCATTCAACCAGATGTTAACTGCCCTGGTGTGAAGTACCCTTGCATCTCCTCAGCCATACACAATTAACACATGAAATATGGTTTATTCATTTCCAGCTACCACCATTCTCTGAACCCAATGTTTCACCTTGCTGGACTTCTTCAGGGGATAGTGGACACTTTAAAATATTTTTTTTTTTAATCACCATCTGATGACTGGCCCACCGATGCAGCAATAGCACTACTGTTCACGACGCCTACAACCTGAATTTGGGAATGAGCCAGAGTCTTCAGAGGGCCGGTCGGGGGAGGTGAGCAGAGCACCCCATTGAATGCTCTCCACCTCAGGGAGGAAGGGTGCCCAGTCTCCGCTGCTCTACCACCACCTGATTGACCACTGGTGGCGGTACATGCAAAGCCGATGAGCTGGCAGGGAGGATGCCGCCATGCCCCGATGTGAGCGCATGCACCTTGTGCACCTGCATCAGGAAAGCGTCCTCATCGCAGTCCCACATCAGTGACAGAGCACTCTCTCCTAATCACTGACCATATCTCCCTCTGGGGATGGGGTTCCCCTCACCCACCTACCGATGGCCCTGCCCTAGGGGTAAGCTTGGGCGCACTCAGGAGTAAGAGGCGAGTCTTGGAGAAGGCGGATGATGGGGCTTGGTGAGTGGGTAGGACCGATGGAGGCTAGTCAACTAAAGGAGACAAAGCACAATAAATTAAAAATAAATCACAGTCTAATAAGCCAAGTGCACAGCAATGCATTTCAAACGCAGTACTTCAAAAGAGAGATTAAACAAAAGCAGACAAAACCTAACCATGTGCCGACCCCTTACTTTGCACGGTTATACAGCGTCTGCATAAATTCTTCAATCAAAAAGATATAAATGTATCATACACAAATACATAATTTAATATTAGAGTAAACTACGGAAAAGAAAGGTGCGCATTCTTGTTTGTGTGGTGCTAGTCACTGCCCCATGTTGGCCTGATACACTATTTACTGCTAGTATCATGTTGCTTCCATGTCTTTTACTGTATTACTGTTCTGTGTTCTCCTTCCCCTGGGCCAGGCCTGGAAACGAACTTCAGCCGAGTGCACTTTTCAGGGTCACCAATTTTCTAAAATAAAAATAAATAAATGCTACACTGGACTTTTTCACACCACTACTAAGCTTGCAAGCTGTCCCTGTGGTTCACACCACAAAGCCTTTTATCACATAATGCGTTCCCATACACCGCTTCCAACACCATTTCACAGAAAATTTGATAGCAAGGTTGTACTGTTTATTATATATGCAAAACAAATCATTTAATGAAAACTGTGGGGGTTCAAGCATGTGTGGGTACAACCATAGTGGAATATTAGTAACTATGCAGAGACGAGAGAGGGTTGCCTGAGACCAGTTTGGGTCTGCAGAGACAGACTAAGCAGGAAACATCTGGGCAGACTGGGTGGGCCAAGCGGTCCTTTTCCACCGACAAATTCTATGTTTCTAGTACTCTCCAGAGACCAGTTGCTATAAGAACACCTCCGTGAGGTAAGCATACGCAGGCACTAAGGCAAGGTGTATGAGTATGTCTCTTAACTCCACCCGCCTATTCCCATGGAAAAAGTGTACGAATGAGGAACATACAAATGTTCTTGTTTTTTTTTCTGAAATGCTGCATCTGTAAGCAGTGGGAATGGCGAGGTGGCATTTGTACATACTAAAATGTAAAAGACCACAGTGCTTAAAGTTGTCCGATATCTAGTACCCTGTTCGTGACAGAGTGTGAAAAAGCTACTTACAGCCTGACTAGGCTAATCCCCCTTAATGCCTCTAGGGATAACAGGTATAGGGAGGTTTTAGAGTATTCATCCCTGATACAATTGCCGACAGCAAGGTTTCAAACTATAAAATCCTGTGGCTCAAAGTGGTGTGCTTACCCTAGGATGCAGTCATCTCTCCAGACAGGTATACAGCCACATTCACTAGTGCTCTGTGAGCCGTTAGTGGCTGTTTTATACTACCACTCATGAGGTTGTGGCGTGGCCATGCAGAACATGCTGGCTGCCTTACGTAATGATGTCCACGCTTGCTCTGGCCCATCAGCCTGGTCACTGCTAAGCAACGATCAAGCGAAACACGTTCACTGCTAAACACAGTGTGATAAGTCTAGCAGGACAGCATGCTCACTATTTAGCCTCTATCAAGTGGCATAGGAATTTGCAGGATGGTGCGAGTGAGAGACAGGACTACTCGGCCTCCATCGAGTGGCATAGGAATTTACAGGCTGGGGTGTGTGAGAGACAGGACTACTCAGCCTCCATCGAGTGGCATAGGAATTTACAGGATGGTGCGCGTGAGAGACAGGACTACTCGGCCTCCATCGAGTGGCATAGGAATTTGCAGGATGGTGCGAGTGAGAGACAGGACTATTCAGCCTCCATCGAGTGGCATAGGAATTTGCAGGATGGTGCGAGTGAGAGACAGGACTACTCAGCCTCCATCGAGTGGCAAAGGAATTTGCAGGATGGTGCGAGTGAGAGACAGGACTACTCAGCCTCCATCGAGTGGCATAGGAATTTGCAGGATGGTGCGAGTGAGAGACAGGACTATTCAGCCTCCATCGAGTGGCATAGGAATTTGCAGGATAGTGAGAGACAGGACTACTCAGCCTCCATCGAGTGACATAGGAATTTACAGGCTGGGGTGTGTGAAAGTCATAAAAATTTAAACACCTGTAAATTTTCTTTCTCAGACTGCTGGTCTCGGTCTCAGGGTTTTAGGACCACTGGAATCTTCCCTCTTAGGCTTCCACAGAGGCAAGAAGCTGACTTGTAGCACACAAGAGATAAGACCCACCTCCAGTGGACTGTGTCAGTCTTCTTCATGCCTCCATGAAAGCATGAAGCCTGCAGCACAGCTCTGTCACTTTGTGTCAGAAACGCAGGATTTCTCTTCCACTTGAAATCTTTGCTGCTGTTTTCCTATTCTCAGTGCACTGTATCTTACTGCATTAAGGAGATTTCGCCTTGATCACCTCTACCCTGCACTTGTGCTGGACACCTCCAGCTGGGGCTCACCAGACACAGCCACCACCACAGTCTGGTACCACACCCCCCCCCCCATCACTGCTCCACCAGCAACAGCCTCCAGCTGATGACCCTGGACCACCACACAAGGAGCCTACTTCAAAACTACACTAGAACCATACTTCTCAATACAACCCACAAGGAGTCTATGGGGATTTTTTTAATGCAGTTAGATGTCTGTAGCTAGGAAGATGATGTAAAGTGCAGGAAAGAGGCAATGTACAACTTTAAAAAAACTACCAAAAAGTTTGTCGCAATAATGAACTCACCATAAAGGTCTAATAAGTAATATACAAGATAAAGAAAATTGTATGCTGCAGTACGTGGCAATCAGCAACTCACCCCAAAAATAGAGAGGTCCTATCTTATTTCCCGTAAGACAGCAGTCCATGAAGGGGGTTACAGATTATGATGCTCAGGCAAGGTCGGAAAGGAGAGAGGAGTCAGGGAAGAGGGTTCTGGGGGAGAACAGAATGAGTCAGGCACATAGGGGAGACCAACTGTAAGAAATGCTGTCCTACCATGATCTGGGAAAAAACAGATTGTTATCCAAGGCATCTTTGCACTGGGTGGGGGGGGACTGTGGAAGGGAGAGGGGCCGATACAGTGTAAAGGAAGAGGGGTAGGATGGATGTCAAGAAAGAAAAAATTACTCACCGTAGTAATCTTGTTTTTTCCAAGGTGTCCTTTAGCATCAGTAACAGTATGCAGTAAGCTGGCTAGGTTGACCTGCCTTGGAGGTGGAGTTTATAATGAATAAAAAGAATTAGCAAATCAGAAGAGAGTTAGAGGGTGTGTTGAATGGAGCTTGCACCAGAATTTTTTCGAAGTCAGGATGGGAACATGCCCATATGAAGTCTGGCCCAAAAAGTTTTAAAAATCATGCAATAGTATTAACAACTGGAAACATATAAACTTTGCTTTAAATGCAATTCAAAAAGTTAGAAACAATTTGGCAACAATAAAAGAAGCAGAGTCCTCTTCAGTTAGGTTATTTGGGGAGGAAGGGTGGTAGGTTGCTGATGCTAAAGGACACCTTGGAAGAAACAAGATTACTATGGTGAGTAATTTTTTTTCTCTCACGTCACCAACCCCAGGGGTCCTTTAGCATCAGTAACAGTGTGCAGACTACAAAGCAGTGCAGTTGGGGAGGCGGGTACAGAACCAACTTAGGGGAAGAGGCTCTACAGGACTGCCTTGCCAAATTTGGCATCAGATCTAGACTGTATATCCAGGCAGTAATGCTTTGTGAATTTGTGTACAGTCTCCCATGTGGCTGCTTTGCAGACATCATGCAAGGGGATATACCTTGCATCTGCCACCGTGGCAGCAGTGCCCCTAGTAGAATGAGCTCTGAGGCCTTCAGGGGACTGTTTACCAGCCTTGTCATAACAGAATTGAATGCAAGAGACTATCCAGTGGAAGATAGTTCTCTTAGTGGCTAGTTTTCCTCTGCCTACCTCCTCACAAGTGAGGAAGAGCTGTGTAGAGGAGCCGCTGAACTGCTTGGTGTGTTCTAAGTAGTATAGTAGGACCCTCTTCACATCCAGATTGTGAAGTCTTTGTTCCCCTGGAGTGGATTTTTCAGTGAAAAACACAGGAAGAGTAATGGACTGATTAAGGTGGAACTCGGAGACCACCTTAGGAACAAATTTCCTGTTCGTTCTGAGCTCTACCTTGTCCTTGTGAGGAATAATGTAGTTTGGCTCAGTACAGAGTGCCTGAAGTTCTGAAATCCTTCTTGGTAAGTGATGGCAACTAAAAAGATTGTCTTCCAGGTAACAAATGTCAAACGGGCCGTAGCCACGGGCTCGAAAGGAGGCTCCATAAGCTTAGCAATGCAGAGGCTAAGATCCCAAGGGCGAACGGGTTCCCTAATTGGGAGTTGAAGATGGAGAAGGCCTTTAAAAAACTTTTTAAAGACAAAGAAATGACAGATTTGTCCTTTCCCACGGATAGGTAAGCTGACACTGCAACTAGGTGAAGTTTTAGGTAAGAGGCCTTTCACCTGTAGGTGAACCAAATAATCTAGAATAGTGGGAGCTGGGGCTTTAAGAGGATTTATGCGTTTCCTCTTGTACCAGAACATCTTTTCCACTTAGCTGCATAGATTTTCTTGGTATTTGTTTTTTTGGCCATCCTCAAAATTTTCAGAACCTGTTCTGAATACTGGGTAGCTAGGTACTCTAACTCTTCAGCTTTGAGGTGAAGAGATTGTAGGTTTGAATAGGTCACTCCTAGTTGAGGAAGAGTCAGGAGAGAGTGACTATGGGGAAGCCGAATAGGCTTGCTGTGAGACAGAGCTAGCAGGAGAGGATACCAAGGTTGTCTTGGCCAATCTGGAGCCACTAGAATCACTGTTGCTGACTGATCTCTCAACTTCAGCAACACTCTGTGAATTAGAGGAAAGGGAGAAAAGTCATAAAGAAACTTCCCTGCCCAGTTCAGAGTTAGGGCATCTGCTGGAATGGTCCCTAATGTTGGGAGCCTGCAGCAGTACAGAGGAAGTTGATGGTTGAGGTGAGAGGCAAACAGGTCTATTTCTGGTGTGCCCCACCTTCTGAACACTGTGGCAAAGACCTGCTTGTTCAGAGTCCATTCATTGTGTCCTTGGGTGATGCAGTTCAGGGCATCTGCTAGGATGTTGTCCTTGCCTGGTAGGTGTATGGCTGAGAGGCTCATGTCGAGAGACTAGGCCAAAGATCACATTTTCATTGCTTCTGTGCAAAGGGCAGTTGACCTTGTGCCACCCTGCTTGTTTATGTAAAACAATGGCAGTGGTGTTCTCTGTCCTGATTTGCACTGACTGACCCTTTACTTGAGGGCCAAAATTCTTTAAGGTGAAGTAGCAGCCCCGAGCTCCAGCAGGTTGATGTGACTCACAGATTCCTTGGGAGTCCAGGTGCCACTTACAGAGTGGCTGTCCAGATAAGCTCCCCACCCCAGGAGAAAGGCATCTGTAGTAATGATCTTTGTGGGAGAAGATAGCTGGAAGGGAATTCCTAACAAAAGTTTGGTTTTCTCCTTCCACCACTCCAGGGCTAGGATAAAAGTGTTTGTGACTGGAACCAATCTGAACAAAGAATGTCCTGACCAGTGTGACCAACTCGAGTCTCTCCAGCGTCAGGGATCTTTGCTGCAGCCCCCCCTTCCCTCACGGAGCAAGTGACCGATGTAGCACAGGTGAGCACTGTGCTAGTCTGTCACCGGTGATTGCCCCATCCTTGGTTGTCATTTCCTTTATGTGTCGTCATTGGTCTCGTGACATATCACGTGACAGCAGCCTGTTTTTTCTAACACCTCACTTTCTCACTGGCTCTTTATTACTCTCTGACCACTAGGAGTCACTAGTGTTACCCCTTTCTTCCTGCTACACCCCCTTATCTTTTTCATCTCAGAGGATCCTCCTGACCTAAAACTCACCTCTGCCCACTTATGCTCACCTCAAGTACCCCACCCTCAGCAAGGTTTTCCTCTTTTGTCACCCTCGAGGATTCAAACCCTGCACCTTCTGCACTAAAGGCAGAGACTCTAACCCCTACACTAACTTGAAGTCTCAACTAATCAACACTTTTAGCAGCCCTTTATCCCACCTCTGAATTCTTCCTCCACCACCACCTCCTGCAGTCATTGTTCACTCTCTCCCCCACCTGCTTTCTCATCCATGTCACTCTTCCCATCTCTCCTGTTATTCCTGCTCTTCCCCCTCCTGCCATTTCCTCCATGCTCTTACCCTCACAGACCTCCAGAACCCACCATCCCCTCCCCCCTCACCATGCCACTCTACCAGCACACTACCTCTCAAACCCTCCAACCCTCTCTGGATAACTCCATGTCCTCGCACACCCCACCCCTCTCCTTCTACAACCCCTTGTTTCTCACTAAGTGCACTATCGTCACCTCATTCCAACACTTCAGACCTAAAAACAACAAGTCGGTACCCCTCATCTCTACCTTCATCAGGGCACTCATCCTGCTCCTTCTCCTCACAGGAACCATCCATCCCAACCCCGACCCATGTAGCCCCGTCACACCCACCCAGGAGCCCCTTCCCAATAAAGAGTAAAACATCAGCTTTATCCACCTTTACATTCAGAGTCTCCTGGCTAAAATGTGACTGCCCAACTTAACCTTGTTTCTCCACTTCCCTTCCTGCTCTAGTGGTCCGCCCCCCCACTGGATTCTCCCCTCACATCTTGGTATACCCAATGCTGCACTTTTCACCCTCTCCCCACCCTTCCTACATTCCTTCTACTCCCCCACCACTCCCTATGACTCTGGCACTTCTTATCTGTTGTCTATTTTCTCTGACAACTGCCGCTATGCCTTGTTACAATGCTACCCTTGAATTGTATTAATCTGTACTCTGTTTGCAATGTCCACATTGTTGTAATGTCTGTCTTGATGTTCCCCATAATTTGTATTTCTCTGACGTGGAACCTGTGTAAAAGAGCCAAGGCTCAAAAAGTATTTGTAATCCTAGACTTGATAAATAAATAAATCGACGCCTTCCAAGCCTGGGTAGCCATCAATGACTTTGATGTGATCGTTCTCTCCGAAACCTGGCTTTTCCCCAGGATTTCCAACAGTGAGATTGAGCATAGTGGTTACACCCTGGTCAGAAAAGACAGACTAAAAAAAAGAAAAAAAAAAAAAGAGGAGGGGGATGTATGTTCTATATCTCAAACAAATTCTCCTTTACTGAACACAATCCCAGGACAAAGTTTTCCCTTCTGGAAACCCTCTCCATCCTCCTCCTCCTAGGCCCAAATAAAACCCTCACCCTCACCACCGCTTATCGTCCCCCGGGTACCCCGCTTTCTGACCTCAAGCCACTACTAGCCCTCAAACACACACTCTCACTCAGAGTGTGGATCCTACTCGGGGTAACATTAACTGGGTCTCCAGCCAATCTGACTCCGCCAAATCTTGTACCGCAAATTTAGGTCTCCACCAGCTTATCGTCTCTCCCACTAGATCTAACTACAAAACAGGTACCCAATCACTTATTGACTGGATTATTGTCTCGCATCCCACCCACATTACAGACTCCAGAGTTTCACCCGACTATTAGCAATCATTGTGCAACATACTGTCTTTGGTCCGCCCAACTACTCAAATATCCCCCTACATTTATCTTTATCAGGAGATTGACTGACCATAACACTGAATTAATAACCCGTGATCTCAGCCTTGTAGACTGGTCCTTCACCAAAGGGCCTGGTGACTGCAACTCTATCCTACCAAAATTCTCCAGCATCCTTGTTAGTATCTGCGATAAACATGCTCCACTCAAAAAAATTATGAGAAGGGGTAAAATCAATGAATGGGTCACCCCCAATATCATAAAGATGATGAGAACTTTAGCCAGCCTGGTGGCGCAGAGGTCTGAGGCACTGGACGCCTTAACTTGCGCTACGCCGGTGACCCAGGTTCGGGAATGACCTCGGGTCGATGGGGTGCCAGCGTGGGGTGGAGAGGGCAGAGCGGAACTGAGCATGCCGGGCAGCTCTCCTCTGCTGAGGGTAGTGAGAGTGGTGGCGCCCATACACTTCTCGCTCCCACCGGTGGGAGGTCCGTGGGTAGTGAAGGAGAGGGGCGGCAAAGTATCAGAAGGTGGAAGGGCCTGAGCTGGCACTGCAAGGTGCGAACTATTCCTCCACACGCTCTCACGGCCATGTGCTGGGGCCTTGGGGGGGGGGTTGAGGGGAGAAATGCTGTAAAAAATACATATGTGTCCCTGTCGCCAGTTGGCAGGAGGAGGCGATGGGGACCAAAAAGCTACACAAATTTAAAACAAGCATTTGTCAATGCCGAATGTTGTCTTGCTGCCATTGGCAGTGCAAGAGTTCGAGAGATGCAGCATAGGAATGGCAGTCAAGTACTGGACTGATGCCAACCCACCCCCACCCTGCAGAGAGTGACAAGCATTAGGGTGTCCCTTTGGGTGTTTGTTAGTGCAGTGCGGGAAAACATGCTGGGCAGGATGTGAAAAATGACAGCTGCACAGTTCATAAGGAGGTGTAATAAAATGCCAGTGCTGAAAATGTGGCATACAAATATACGGAATTTGCGGAGTTACAAGGGTGCGTGGAAATATGCAACGCACGCTTGCAGCACTGCTAGTTTATGGCATGTGGCACCAAATTTTCAACATAGGCATTTTAGCACCTCTGCTCATGTACACTGTCACTGTCATTTCTCAAAATGTCCCAAGAAGTGATTTCGCATAGCTACCACGCTTATTCTGCTACCGGATGCGCGGAAACACATTTTGGTCAGGATATGTGAAATGACGGCTGTACTGTTCATCAAGAGGTGTGGAAAATGGCAATGGTGAAAATCCAGAGTGAAAATATCACAAATGCACGACGGGTACGAGCATGCAATCATTAAACGCACGTCAGAATACAGTCATTTTATGGAGTATCAGCTCCACTTTTAACATAGGCATGAGAGCTCTGCTTATGAACTGTGTCACTGTCATTTTCATAATCTGGCCCAAACACTGATTTCCACAGCGACTGGCGCTACTGTGCTCGGAAGTGCGGAAACACATTTCAGGCAGGATGTGGAAAATGACAGCTGTACTGTTCACAAGGAGGTGCACAAAATGCCAATGCTGAAAATCCGTGTTAAAATATTGCGAACGCGCAGTTACGGCCTGCGAGGGAACTGCGCAACACACGCCACAGAAATAGGGTATTTGTTGGATTTTTCCACCAAATTTGGAACATAGGGTTTTTTGAGAGGCCACCTCATGAACATTGGCCTCGTCATTTCGTTATTGGTCCCTAAAGGTGATTGCGCAGTGACCGTAAATCACCTTCGAGGCTGATTAACGCCATGACAGTGATAGAATTCATGAGGAGAGGCCCCAAAAAACCAATGTTGAAAATTTGGTGCCAAAATTCCAAGAAATGCCTGAGATATGCAGCAAAGTTGAAAAAACCCTATTCATTGCATTATACAGCTTACCGGCATTTCCTCAGTTCGGTCAACTTTGAAGAGTGCAGACGTGTTCCCAGTCCACGGAAGATCGCCTCGCCGGAGTCCGAGGTAAGTATGGGTAAGAGAGGGGTGAGGGGAGGCAGGGCATGAGTGGGTGGGTGCAGGGAGGGGCATCTAGACTACGAGGGACACTTTTCGCTTTGCAGGGAAAAAATAAAGGAAAACCGCCACGGGACAGTTTTCATGTTACAGGGCATTTGGCATGCTGGGGTGGGCTCTCAGCGTGCCACCTAAGTGGGTTTTGGGGTGTGGTCAGTAGCCGACAGGGGCTTGGGCACCCTCATGGCACACAACATGGGGGTAATGCTAACGGGATTGGGCACCCCTCCAGCAAACAAAGAAACCGGGGAGGCGAGCTGAGGGGAATTGGGCACCCCGGTCTACAGTTGGGGGGTGATGCCAATGGAGGGGCCTCTGGCCGGGCGGGCAAGACAGCGAGGAGGGCCGCGAGCCGAGGGGGATTGGGCACCCCTACATTCAATATTTGGGGGTATGCTGACGGGGAGAGGGCTCCCGTCGGCACGCACAAACACGGGGGATTGCCGACAGGGGGACTGGGCACCCCAATGTCGGCAAGCGTGAGGCCGCCCGCTGCATGAACAGGCTTTATGGGTGCAGCACGGCAAGCAAAGGACCGCTGCGTAAGACAAGCTTTGCTCGGATTGCAGTGGGCCTTCCTTAGATGTGCTCGCCCCATTATGTATGCATGGTGTGGCGCCGCATGCAGGCTGACTGGGAATGAGAGACGCACCTACTGATGCGCTCCTGCATTCGCCCAACAGCAGCCGCCCCAAAACCCGTATTGAAGATGTTGCTTAAGATGCGCACAAGCCAACATAAAAAGATGATGAGAACTAGGACAAAGCTTGGGCCCATTATTCGAAGCACAAAGACACTACCCAGCTATCCCTCTACAGGTCTTTCCGTAATAAGTGTAAATCTGCTGTGAGAAAGGCAAAAACTGAATACCTTCATGATAAACAACTTGGGGAAACCTTGAGCCCCTGTCAGCTCTGGGGTACCCTCAACTCGCTTCTGGGCAAAACTAAAAACTCTGATCCCATCACCCTGTACCATGACGGAAGACACATCAACAATCCAACTGAAGTGGCAAACATCTTTAACTCTTATTTCAGAGATCTCGAAAAATACAAACCTCCCTCTTCCACCCCTCCACCCTCTTCCCCCTGTCCCACCCTTTTCTGCCCCAATGCTTCAGATTTGCGCCTCAACTTTTACTTTAAGGCCCTTAAACCTGCTGACACCATCGTTTATTTGCAGGAACAACCAGAAAACCAGCAAAGAGGCCAACAGGACTGACTATAAAATCCTTAAACTGCCCTGTCCATTGCTGCTCTAGCTGTTCCTATCACCAATCTATTCAATCGCTCCCTCTGTTCGGGCTCCTTCCCCAACACCTGGAAAACCGCCACCATTAAACCATTATTCAAGTCTTGATCCAGGAATGACATTGGTAACTACAGATCAATTTCCCTCCTCATCATAGATACATAGATACATAGACAGTGTCGGCAGATAAGGGCCTATGGCCCACCCAGTCTGCCCATTTGAGCTTGTAAGTTCAGTTTGTTTTCCTAGAAGTCTGTTTCCCCTTACCCCTGACTTCTAGAATTCCTTTATGTCTATCCCATGCATTCTTAAATCCCGTGATTGTTTCAGCCCCCACCACTTCCTCTGGCAGGGTGTTCCACTTGTCCACCACCTGTTCTGTGAAGAAATTCTTTTCATGTTTCCTCTGAATCGCCCTCCTTCCAACTTCATCCCATGCCTCTAGTCCTGGAACATCTTTTTCGCTTAAAAATAGTGTTTTCTCTGCACCCCGCTTCTCCTGTAAGATACTTGTATGTCTCTATCATATCCCTCTCCCTCCCTCTCTCCTAGGGAGTACATGTTCAGTTCCTTCAACCTGTCTTCATAGGACTTGTGATGCAATCCATGCACCATCTTGTTGCCCTCCTCTGAACCTTTCTACCCTGTCTATGTCCTGCATAGGTATGGTCTCCAGAACTGTACACTGTACCCAGGTGGGGCCTCACTAGTGTCTTGTATAGCGGAATTATGACCTCCTTTTTCCTGCTGGTGATGCCCTGCCTATACATCCCAGCATCCTATTTGCTTTACCTGATGCCTTGTCACACTGTTTCCCTACCTTGAGGTCATCAGAGATGACAACCCCAAGATCCCTTTCCTGCTTGCATACTATATCCTCACCCCAACTGATATATTGTGCCAGGGTTTTTGTGCCCATATGCATTATCTTGCACTTCTTTGCATTGAATTTCAACTGCCAAACCTTTGACCATTCTTCAAGTTTCTGCAGGTCCTTCTCATTCTGTCTACACCCTCTGGTGTGTCTACTCTGTTACAGAGCTTTGTGTCATCAGCTAACAGTGAAATTCTGCCTTCTAGATCCTGCACAATGTCACTGATGAAGATGTTGAATAGGACCGGTCCCAGCACTGATCCCTGTGGTACCCCACTGGTCACTCTTCCCTCTGTGGAGTGACAGCCATTTACCACCACCCTCTGTGTCCTGCCACCCAGCCAGTTACCTACCCACCACACTACTGTCCTGCCCACACCCATATTCCCCAGTTTGTGTAATAGTCTCTATGTGGCACAGTGTCAAAGGCCTTGCTGAAGTCCAGATAGGCCATGTCCACTGCCCTCCCTGATCCACCTCCCTAGTCACCCAGTCAAAAATCAATGAGGTTGGTCTGACATGACTTCCCCGGTGAAACCATGCTGCCTTTGGGTCCTGTAGTCCATTGACAACCAGATGTTCCACCAATCTCCTTCAGTAGTGCTTCCATGATCTTTCCCACTACCGAGGTGAGGCTGACTGGTCTGTAGTTCCCGCTCTCTGTTCCCACTTTTGTATAAGGGGACTACATCTGCTGTCCTCCAGTCTTTGGGTACCTCCCTATTTCCAGTGATTAGCAAACAGGATAGCCAGAGGTTCAGTCACCACCTCTCTTAGTTCTTTAAGGACCCTGGGTGCACCCCATCTGGCCCCATTGCTTTGTCAACTCTATTACTTCCAGTTCCTTCAGGACCCTTCTCGTAAAGGGACTTGTGTCCATTTCTGCACCATTCTCACCCTTGTACTCCTTCAGACCCATTACCCCCTCTTCCTCAGTAAAGACTGAGCAGAAATACCTGTTCAATATGTCAGCTTTACTGTTGTCATCCTCCACATGACTCCCATCCTCCCCTTCAGTCTCACTATCCCTCCCTTTGTCTTTCTTTTTTCACTTATGTACCTGTAAAGGTTTTGTCCCTTTAACCACTGATTTTGCAATGTTTCTTCTGTCTGAGCTTTGGCTTCCCTTACTGACTTCCTGCCTCCCTTTGTTTCTCCTGGTACTTCTCCCTATCCCTTCTGCCTGTGTCTTTTGTATTGCCTGAATGCAATCTTTTTGCTTTCACTTTCTTTCTACCTCTTTGGAAAACCATAATGGTTCCTCTTCCTTTTCCTCTTGCTAACCTGCTTAATGCATAATTCTGTTGTTCTTATAATCCCATTTTAAATACTGCCCACTGTTCCTCAACCCCTGATTCCTGTCCCATTCCCTTAATGCCTCTTTCAAGTATCTCCCATTTTCCAAAGTCTGCCCCCAAAATCCAGGATACGTGTTTTTGTGTGGTTTGGTTCTGCTCTTTCTGTGATTTCAAACCACAATGACTGGTGGTCACTGTTACCAGGTGCTCCCCACTGTTACCCCATCACACTGTCCCTGTTTGTGAGCAGAAGGTCCAGTATTGCCTTCTGCTGAGTTGGTTCCATGACCAGTTGCTTGAGGGAAGGCACCCTGAAGGGAGTCCAGGATAAATCTGCTCCAGTTGATGCTGCTGCTGGGATGCTCCAGTCCACTCCTGAATATTGAAGTCTCCAACCAGTACTACCACTTCTTGTCTGCCATCCTTGGATGGCTAGCATCAGCTCTCTATCTGTTTCTTCCTCCTGGCTGGTGGTCTATAGACCACACCTGTGGGATGGCTGGCCCCATTTTCCAGCTTAACCCACAGTATCTCTCCCCATTTTGTTCCTCCTGGATCTCTGTGGCCCTTATGTCATTTTTCACATACAGTGCCACCTCCTCCCTTCCTGCCTCCTCTGTCTCTTCTGAATATGTTGTAGCCAGGTATGGCCATCTCCCAGTCATGGTTATCATTACACCAGGTTTCAGTGATGGCCACAATGTCCAGGTCTGACTGTACCATGACAGCCTCCAGATCTTCCATCTTGTTGCTAAGGCTCCTGGCATTTGCACACATGGCTTTCCATGATTTGACCTCCCTAGCCTGCTTCACTGTTCTACTCCAGCCCCTTCCTTGGTTGTCATTTATCCCTGATTCTCCTTGCTGTCTGCCCTTCTGCTGAATTTGCCCTTTCTGCTTATCCACCTTTTGGACACTAATCTCCATCTTTGCACACTGCTTTGCAGAGATAGCCACCTCTGGTTCACTGGTTCCACTAGCTGTGGGGGTGAGCAAGCAGGTACCTCCTTGCTGGCCTGCCACCCTTTGCCAGTTTAAATGCTTGTCAATGTAGCATTTTAAACTTATCATTGAGTGCTTGATTCTCCAGGATGGATGCAGGCGTCAGGCTTGAACAAACCTCCATCCCTCCAGGTGGGTCCCCAGTCACCAATGAATCCAAACCTTCCTCACAGCACCAGTTCTTCAACCATGAGTTAAAGTTCCTGGTGCGTGCACTCCATGTTCTCCTGCCTCTCTACAGGTAGTACTTCTGAGAAAGTGACAGAAGTAGCTACTTGCTTGAGACCCCTCCCCAGTTTCCTAAACTCTTCCTGAACTTCCTTTGCTCCCCATTTGCCAAGTCATTAGCACCTAGGTGGATAATGACATCCAGCTCACCCTCCTGCCTTGCCTTCCCAGTGATCCCAGTATCTTCCTTCCATCCTCCATGCCGTGGCACCTGGTAGGCACCTCACCTCCCTGTCCTCCCTCCTGTGTTCCTAGCTGATCCCTCTTACGATGGAGTCCCCACCAGGATTTGCTTTCCTCCTCTGGGGTCCACTGCTTTCCCACTGAGGTCACCTCCTTGGCCAACCTCCACATCCTTTCCTTCCACTTCTCTGGGTACCTCTTATTTGGTTGTCCCTCATTTGCCAGTGTGGCATATGAGTTCTTGAGAGGAATAGGATCTGGGATTGCCTCTGCCTGACTGCTCTAACCCTCCCTGAGCCCACTGTCATCCAAGTGCTCCTCGCTCTCGGCATCCTTTGAGGCAGCTGCATTGGACTGGGTGGTCCCTGGATAGGGTGATGGTACTCCTGACCCAGTTTACTTCCGCCTGAGTCTGGTTACCTCATCCCGTAGTCCAGAGAGATGCATGCAGATAGGGCAGCACCTCAGTGTCCAGAAGGTCTGCCTGAATATGGCTGCTCCACAGCCACTGCATTGCACCACTCCCCACATTATACTGCAATTCCACTACTTGTCTGCTACTGAAACTCTCTTAGTTCTCTTTTTATTAATTTACAGTACTAAAAATCCTGTAACTGATCCTCCGATCTGATCCCCCTCTCAAAAATTATCGAGAAAGCAGTACACTTGAAACGCACCGCCTACCTCTTTCTCCAATCCTGGAGGAACCAAACCCCACCTGCACAGAGGCACCGCCTGGGAACACTTCCGACCCCAGTTTCACCTGAAGCTGGTCAAGCCCGCTAAGGTACTTCCCCTTCTGCAATGTATAAACCCGGACTCCTCTCCGGGACATGACCTGCTTGAACCTAGACTCCTGCGGGCTGCAGCTTCGGCCATCTCCCACCCAGTTGCCCTGCTTATCAACAGGTCCCTCCTCGAAGTAAAGGTCCCAGATAAATGGAAGGTGGCAACCATTGTACTCATTCACAAAAAAGGGCCCCGGGACAATGTTGGGAACTACAGGCCAATCTCCATTCTCTGACCAGTAGCGAAGGTGTAGTAGAGATTGGTCTACAATCAAATACAGGACTACCTCAAAAGGCACCTACTCCTAGCTGACATTCAACATGGCTTTAGGAAAGGCTATGGCACTGATACAGCCCTCATCTGGCTCATATCGACACAATGGACCAAGGTTCCCCAACGGGGGCCCTATTCATTGATTTATCCAAGGAATTTGACTTGGTCAGCCATGAACTTCTCCTCACTAAACCTCACCTACTTGGACTGGATGGGCTCTCTGTTATATGGTTCGAGAGCTATCTGCTCAACCGAACCCAAAACGTCCTATGGAGAGGAACCCAGTCTAGTGCTAAACCGGTAATCTCTGGGGTACCCAGGGCTCGATCCTTGGTCCCCTGTTATTTACTCTTTTTGTCAATGATATAGAGGGGGTTGGCGGGAAGAACAATCTTATCCTCTATGCAGATGACACTGTCATCTACTGCAGTGATCCACTTCCTAGCATAATCAGTGCCAACCTCCAGGCCAGTCTTGCTGCAATGGAAGCCTGGTTCTCCACAAACTCACTTGTAATGAATGAAGAAAAAATGAAGGCAGTCCTGTTTGGGTCCAGATGCCTTGGCTCAGACCGTCGTGGCATCTTGCAGCTTCATACTGCCCAAGGGAAGAGAATAGAGGTCACAGACAAGATCATCATCATCATCAAATCTTTATTTATTCAGGCGAACATCATTGAGCAAGGCTCATTTACAAGATGGACCTGATAAGGTCAAGGTTCAATAGTTGTTACACAACAAATACATCATACACTTATATAAGACAGTTATACATACAGGGGAAAATAACGTTTATAAACACAGTGATGTACAGTAAATTCACATGATAAAAATGGTTACAGGAAAGTTAAGCTAATATTTACAGTATGTACAGTATATACATATCCCAGTGGGGGGCATGGCAGACACTCAACATAATGTAATACTAGGATGGTGAAGGTATTACTGGGTGCCATAAGATGGGGTGTCTGTCTGGAAGGAATATGCCATATATGGTTTGGAAGGAGATTTGTGAGATAGAAATGCTAGCTCTAGTGGTAGCAATTGCATTTCTCTGAAGAAGACTGTACAGTGCTGTTTAAAGGATGCAAATGGAATGATATTGGACAGTTTTAGGGATTTTGTAGGTGTTCCATGCTATAGCTTGAGAATAGCTGATTGCTGCCTCCCTAGCCTGGTGTTGAATGTGGGCAATTTGAGCAGGATGATGTTGTTGCTTCTTAGGGCACAGGAGCTAGGAGAGGTCTGGGTGAAGCAGTCCAGGATATAGTTTGGAGTTTTGACAACGCTCTGTAAATCCATAGTGCTGCATTTCTGTTCCTTCTGAGGTGAAGGGAAACCCACCCAACTGCAGCATAAAGAGAGCAATGATGAGTATTAGATGGCAGATCTGTAATGAACCTTATTGCTCTATGATATAAGGTATCCAACTTGTGATGGTAGGAGATGGGGCAGTGACTATAAAGGAAGTCTGCATCAATCAAATTGATCAAAGATCAAGTACCTCGGAGTCCTGCTTGATCAGGCGATGACCTTCCAGCCTCATGCTGATTCTGTTGGTAAGTCCACCCACCAGAAGTGAGGACTTCTTTATAGGCTGGGTAACTCTCTTTCTCTCGAGGCTCGTTGCGCCATATCTAACTGCACCCTACTCCCCTCCCTCCTCTATGAGGCTCCCCTGCTGCATTCCCTAAGGGAGAGTGAACAAAGAAAGCTTACTACACTCTACCACAGGGTGGCTAATTCGCCACCAACTCCCCCCAAGAAGGCACCACCCTGCAAGGTCCTCGTTGATCTCCACTGGCCTTCTATGCAACAAAAACCAGCCTACTCCTCCTTGAGCCTGACCTTCAAATTTACCACTGTTGGCCCTCCTCCTCCTCCTCACCTGCGTGGGCTGCTAAAAGCCAAAGTCCGGGGCCAGAGCCTGAGATCCTCCACTGGCCGTCCCCTAGACATCCCTCGTGTCCGAACTAACTATGGCAAGCACTCCTTTAGGTACGCTGCCCCACATTTATGGAACCTTCTCCCTGTTGACTTGGCTAATTGTTGTACTATTCAGGGTTTTAAGTCCGGCCTGAAAGTATACCTGCTAGAGCTTAGTCTCTGTGGCTGCAATCCCTAGCCCGGAACTTAGTCTTGGTGGCTGAAACTTGCTTGTCCCACGGCAGTCAGCCTACTGGCTGGCAATGTACTAACATACTAAAAGCCAGCAGAACAGGCCTGATGGTCTTTTGTGTCTGCTCGGTAGCCAGCCCCTATCGGGCGCTCGCTCCTCCCCCCCCTTGTCCCCGTGAGGGTCAATATTGGCTTCAGTACCCCCATGCATCTGTCCCACCCCCTCTTGAAGCCCTCCACAGTGCTTTGCTTGACTAGACTCCCGGGAAAAGCATTCCATGGCTCCACCACCCTCTCTGTGAAGTAATGCCATCTACGTTCTCCCCTAAAGGTTCCTCCCTCCAGTTTCCATTCATGTCCTCTGGTTGTGTCCCTTTGCTTTAGCCTGAACATTTCTTTGGCTCTACCCCTGTTAATCCCTTTCACATATTTGAAAACCTCAATCATGTCCCCCCTATCTCTCCTCTCCTCCAGTGAATACAACCCTAGGGCTTCCAGCCTATCCTCATAGGTCCTATCCCCCATGCCCTGGATCATCCTAGTTGCCCTCCTCTGGACCCTCTCCAACAGTACTATGTCATTCTTAAGGTGCGGCCTCCAGGACTGCACGCAATACTCAAGGTGCAGCCTAACCAAGGCATTGTACAGAGGTAGGATCACATCACTCCTCCTGGACGTTATTCCCCGGGCTATGCAGCCCAGTATCTTGTTTGCCTTTGCCGCCATTCTTCTGCAGTTCTCACTGTTGTTCATTCTGGTGTCTACCACCACCCCGAGGTCCCTTTCACTCGAAGTGGCTTGCAGTGGGAACCCTCCCAAGGTATAAACATGCCCTGGGTTTCTGACCCCCAGATGCAACACCCTACACTTCTCCGGATTAAACCTCATCCCCCACCTCCTTGACCAACCCTCCAGGGTGTCCAGATCCCTCTGAACTGCCAGCCTTGCTTCCTCCCCATCGGCCAATGCTCCCAGTTTAGAGTCATCCGTGAAGAGGCTCATCCTACTCCTAACTCCTGCCCCTATATCGGAGACATAGGCATTGAACAGGAGTGGCACCAATACTGAACTCTGGGGTAGCCCACTGACGACCTTCCTAGGGGAGGAGACAATCCCTCTAACCACCACCCTCCATGTTCTATCTGTAAGCCAGTTTTCCACCCATCTAAGCAACTGTCTTTCCACCCCCATCTCCCCCAACTTTGTCAATAACCCGAAGTGGGGTACTGAGTCAAACGCCTTACTAAAATCCAGATACAAGACGTCCACTGGTCTCTGTCTGTCCAGGGACCCAGTCGTAGAAATATATGAGGCTGGTCTGGCACGATCTCCCCGGGACGAAACCATACTGTTTGTCATCCATGTGCCCCAGCCTATCCAGCTGCCTCCCGAGCATCCCTTTGATGAAACCCTCCATTAGTTTGTCTACTACTGACATTAAGCTGACAGGCCTGTAATTTCCCAACTCCTCCCTAGACCCCCCTTTGTGGATGGGCACCACGTATGCCACCCTACTATCCTGGGGCACCCTCCCTGTCTGGAGAGAAGCGTTGAACAGCACAGCTAGTGGAGCTGCTAGTTCGTCCGCCAGTTCCTTCAGTACCCTTGGATGCAGCCCATCCGGTCCTGGTGCCTTGTCAGTTTTCAGCACCTGTAGTGCCTCCCTCACACTGCCCTCTGTGATTTCTCCCTCCCTAGCCCTCTCCTCAGTAAGGGCCCCGTCCTCTTCTGGGCCTGGCCCACTTGGTACCCCAGCCTCTTCTGATCCTCTCGTCTCCCTTTGCCCTATCCTCTCAGCTATATCCTGCATATTGCCGTTACCACCTCTCCCCTAAAGCATTGTTGGTTAAGATGTCATATGTCTGATTTATTTGCTATGTTATGTGTATGTAACTGACCTGCTCTGTAATGTACTCTATATCCTATCCAATGTATGCTCCAGCTAGTGTGTACTCCTGCCAACATATGTAATTATTGTTTGTAACTAATCCGGGTCGCTCCTGAAAAAGGGACCTCTGGTCTCAGTGCACTTACCCAGTTATCAAAATCTAAATAAATAAATAAAACTCGAATCCTACAACTTACTCTCTTCGACCAGCATAGTTTTAGATCCGGTGACAGCACCGAAACAGCCCTGGTCAGGTTCACTAGTGAGATCCTTAAGACTAATGACAAAGGTCATTACACCAGATCTGTCTTTGTTGACCTGACAAAGGCGTTCGACCTTGCAGACCATGCCCTCCTCTTCGACACACTTTGTGGTCTGCACCTCTCCAATAATGCTGTCACATGGGTTGGAAGTTACCTTTCTGAGAAATCCCATCAAACTTCCATTGAAGGTCACCTCTCCTCTGCATGTCCGATCAAATAAGGGGTCCCCCAGGGCTCTATCCTCTTCCCCCTTTTTTTCTCACTTTTCATTAATAACCTTCCCTCTATCTGCCAAACCACACAACTTGTACTATACCCCGACGATGCGGGCCTATTCTGCTGCCATGAAAACCCAACCACAATTTACAGTCAGATTTTAGGAAGCTTCACTCCTGGTTCTCCAGGAACAGCATGGTCCTTAACTCCAAGAAGACCAAATTCATGATTTTCTCTGGCCCTCGAAAAGCCCCTGTAACCGGCCTTACCCTTCTCGACAACTCTGTTAACCTCATCGAACAGGTGACTGAATTCAAATACCTTGGTCTCTACCTGGACCCCCACCTCTCCTACAAACTGCATATTAACAACCTTATAAAGAAGATTCATATTAGTCTCAGTTTTCTCTACAGGATATGGCGAGATTGGCCCTCGGGCCTCCCGACTACTTGTGTACCGACTCCGCCAACACCGTAAATTTTCTACTATTGCAATGATAAAGGATCCTGGGACGGGAGAATGTCATACTAAATTTAAAAACATATCTCAGGCCTTTTGTCAATACTATAAAGCCCTGTACATGTCAGATAGGGGGACAGATTTACCATCTCCCGATCAATTTTTATCATCCCTAAACCTGCCAACGCTCAACCACGAACAGCAGGCCCATCTGGTGAAACCCATTTCACTGGAGGAGCTGTCGATGGCTATCACCAAGTCCAAAACCCAAAAAGCTCCTGGATCTGATGGTTATGGGGTGGAATTTTATAATTTTAGAAAGTTTCTGCTTCCCACCTCCAGACTACGACAGTCTACCTCTCTACTCTTGCCCCTCATCGACTACGGTTCCATCATCTTCTCTTGACCAACAACCTTGCTTCTTTACTCCAAACTATGAGCTACTTACAACTTTATAGCATGTTTCATCACCGGTCTCCCCTGGAAAACCCACCACTACACCCTCTCTATTCTTCCTTCAGCTGGACCATCCTCGAAGGGAGATTCCACCTCAAAATGCTCTCCTTCCTTCACAAAATCTCTCTCAAACTGCTGCCACCCAGCATCAACTCCCTTTTCCCACTCTCAGACCCTGGGCAGTTGACCAGAGGTTCCACCACAATGGTCTCCGACACCCCATTTTACCAAACCAAGCAGGCTCAGAACTCAATCTCCTACGTTAGGACAAAGTTGTACAACAAGTAACCCCTCGAAATCCAGGCCTGTAGGATCGTACACTCCTTCAACTCCTCCCTCAAGGTCTACCTCCTAAATACATCCAACTGCAGTCGCCCCACCTGGTCTCACTGCTAAACCCAGCCTGGCTCCTGCGTCCACTTAAGACTCCTGGAATGCTACCATCTCCAGCAGACTTGCACTATCCCCACATTTCTGCACTTCTGATTCTGCCCTGCTTGTCTTTTCCTACCTCTCTTAAAATTATTGTGGTTCTTAATTCTTCGTCCATCCCGTGATCATCACCTGAACTGTTTTACCTTTCTGTATTGTATTATATTGCTACCCTTGTGAATTTATTTTTTGTATTTGCTGTACTCATTTTTATCTTACTTTCTTGCTGTATTCCCACACTGGACGTTTGTGAAAACAGGCATTTTTGCTCACACACCTTCCAGTATACAAATAAAAATTGATTGATTAATTGACTGATTGAAATTGTGTACGCGAAGGTGGTACTGTATGTTCCTCATTTGAAATCTGACACCAGGGACAACGGCTGTCATAGAGACCATGTGTCCCAGGAGCCTTAGCAAATTCTGGCTGGCCTTGGCTGGCCCAGGATAAAGAAGTTCACTACTGACATGAATTTCTGAATCCTGTCTGCTGGAAGGAAGGCCCTGTTCTGCTGTGTATCCAGTTCTACTCCCATAAAGGTGAGGAGCTGTGTTGGATGCAAATGAGATTTGTTTTCGTTGATAAGAAACCCCAGAGACTGCAGAGTTTGTTTTGTGTAGCTGAGAGCCTCTCTGACCTGATGAGTGTACTTGCCCACCAGAAGCCAGTCATCCACGTAGTGTAGACTGAAGTCCCCTGTTTTCTAAGATAGGCTGCCACCACAGCTAGGCACTTGATGAACACTCTGGGGGGCAGCTGTTAAGTCAAAAGGCATGGCTGCAAACTGGTAGTGTCCTGATGGCAGTCTGAATCTGAGAAACTTCCTGTGGGACTGCCTTATGGGGATGTGAAAGTAGGCGTGTTTGAGATTCAGGGAGGCTAGTCAGTCTCCCTGATGCAGGAAGTGAATCACTGTTGTGAGAGTGATCATTTTGAATTTTGATATCAGTAGGTGCTTGTTTAAGTATCTGAGGTCGAGAACAGGTCGCCACTCCCCATTTTTCTTTTCTGTCAGGAAATATCTGGTGTAGAGGCCTTTCCCCACAGAGAAAAGGGACCCTTCTCCGCCACTTTTGCTAAAGATTTTACCTTCAGCTGCAATAGAAGTCTTTCTGTTGGAGCTAGGGGTTTTGACATTAAGAGGCCCCTGAGAGGTAGACATTTTTTGAACTGGAGCGATAGGCCCATTTCCACTACCTCCAAGTCCCACTTGTCTGTTGTAATGTGGTTCCAAAATTGGAGGTAGTGGGAGAGCATGCACCCTTCTGGGGGACGGAAGGCGACCTGGTCGGTGGAGTCAGGGCTTAGACTGAGTGGAAGGAGCAGGAGTGGAGGCAGCTCTCCTTTGGCCTCTCATGCCTCTTCCTCTGGATAAAAAAAACTCATTTGGGAGTAATGGGCATTGACATAGGACTGAATGCCCTAGGGTAGAAACCTCTGCCTCTGCTCCCCTTATACGGAGTCTTTTGGGAAGTGGAGGCCTTCTCTTTGGCTGCATTGCTTTCATAGGTGGTCTTATACTCCTCTACCTTTTTTATGTAGGCTTCTGTCCTGTCTGCAAAGAGAGAGTTATTTTCACAGGGGAAGTCCATGGCTTTGGACTGGGTGTCCTGTGATAGACTGGCAGTTCTTAGCCAGGCCAGGCATCTGAGATAGGTAGCCTGAGCCATGACTCTGGAAACTGTATCACCGTTGTCCGTAGCCATATGAAACTGGTACTCAGTGGCTTCAAGACCAGTTTTCACAGTTTCAGTCAGGTCCTAGAACATTTTGTCAGATTTCTGATTTATAATGGCCAGGGGAGTACTGACCTGTTTTACTCACTTCATTTTAGGAAATACTCTTCAGAAAATTGTTTAAATGAGTACCAATACTCACCCAACATTTGCAAATACTTCCCAACAAAAACTAGTGCTTCGTAACATAACTGGAGATTCAAAAGGAGCAGTTTTTTTTTTCCAGATTTACAGAACTCGTATACGTCCCACTTTTGTTTTACTCACTATATTTTAAAACTGGTGAGTAAATTACTCCTACCTGCAACATTATCCGGAGCATTGTTGGGACTTGATCAATTCTTATCAAGAAAAAAAATACACTGTTTTTAAAAATGTACTCCTCACTCCACTCAGTCCAGCCATTTGTACACATCTGAATTTGGTTTTACTCACCTCACTTTCAAAATGAGAAGTACAATACTCATCCAATGAAATCTTATCTGGAGCCCTGTGGCCAGGACAGAATTCCACAACACTTTCTGATATTTAGCAGAATATGCCAAATAAGTGGACAGGCACAAAAGGAGAGAGGCTGTGGTATAGACTGCCAGTACCAAGGGCTACCAGGGAACTCAAACTAAAACTTGGAACGGTAAATTAGTGGCTTAGAGATTGGTGCAAGGCAGAAGGATATGGGTTGGTAGGGGACTGGAGGGATACTTGGGAGGATAAGGGCTCTATGCCAGGGATAGGTTACATACTAACATACTATTTGCCAGCAGATTAGGCCTTACAGTCTATCGAGTCTGCTCAAACCTCAGATCCCTAGTTGGGTGCCGAGACCCTCCCCTCCCCTCCCCCGTGTTCCAGAAACCCCTATCATCCATCCCCACTCCCCTGGGACAGGCCATCATCTGATACATCCACTTTCTGTGTCGGTCCCACCCTCTCTTGAAGCCCTCCACTGTGGATCTCTGAACCAGCTCGCCAAGCAGTGCATTCCACGGGTCCACCACCCTCTCAGTGAAAAACCTCCTCCTCTTTTCCCCCCTCACCCTTCCACCTTCAAGCCATGCCCTCTGGTGATACCTCCCCGCTTTAGTCTAAAGATCCCTCCATGTTTACCCTATTTATTCCCTTGAGTTGCCTGAAGACCCTCAATCATGTCCCCCTGTCTCTCCTCTCCTCCAGTGAAAACAGGCAGAGCTCCTCAAGTCTGTCATCATACGTCCAACTCCCCTAGCCCTCGTATCATCTTAGTTGCCCTCCTCTGTACCCTCTCCAGGAGCTGTATGTCCCTCTTCAAGTGTGGTCTCCAGTACTGTACACAGTACTCAAGGTGTGGTCTAACCAGTCCATTGTACAGCAGCAGAATCACTTCCTTGCTCCTAGAGGTGATCCCCCTTACGATGCATCCCAACATCCTGTTTGCTTTGCTAGCCGCCTCCTGCATTGCTCAGAGTTATTCATACATGCATCCACCATGACCCCTAGGTCTTTTTCCCCTACTGAGGCCTCCAGCGCCTCCCCTCCCAGAGTGTACCTGTGTTTAGGGTCCCCCCCCCCCCAAGATGCAACACCTTGCACTTTGTGATATTGAAATTTAATTTCCATGTGAGCCCAGCTTTCCAGGGTGTCCAGGTCCTTGCAGGGCCAACCTCCCTCTTCTCCCTCAACTACTGCTCCCATCTTGGAGTCATCAGCGAAGAGACTCATTTCACACCCTATACCCTCCCTGATGTCCGATATGTATGCATTAAACAGGATCGGACCCAGGACCGAGCCCTGCGGTACCCCACTACCAACCTCTCTAGGGTTCAAGAGCTCCCCACAGACCACTACTCTCTGGGTGCGTCCAGCTAGCCAGTTTTCAATCCATCTGACCATCAAAGGGCCTACTCCTAACCCCATCAGTTTCTCCACCAGACCATTGTGGGAGACAGAGTCAAACGCCTTGCTGAAGTCCAAGAATAATACATCCACAGGCTTTCCCCTGTCCAGTTCTGATGTTACCCATTCGTAGAACTCCACAAGATTGGTACCCTCCCTGTCTCAAGTGACCTGTTGAAGAGCTCCGCTAGGGGTGCAGCCAGTATGTCCGCCAATTCCCATAATACTCTCGGATGAATGCCATCCGGCCCAGGAGATTTGTCTTTCTTTAGGGCCTTGAGGGCTAACCACACCCTTTTGGCGGAGATAGCATCATCTGTCCCCTCCACCTTACTGGCCTTTTTATCCTTATCCAGATGCGACACCCCTGGGGTACCTCTCCCTCCCTCTTGCTCCATTTCTGTTGCTCCCCTGATCCCACTCACTGCCGCTTCTATCCCCATAATGCCTTGCTTTGTAGATATCCCATCCCCCTCCCTAGTGAACACAGAGGCAAAGTACTCGTTAAATACCTCTGCCTGATCCCTCGCCTCTTCCACCCACCCTCCTTCTGATCTCAATCTGCTGAGATGGCCCTTAGTTTTTCTCCACTCTCCAATGTACCGGAAGAACCCCTTTTCCCCTCCATGTATCCCCTGTGCCAGTCGCTGCTCTTTACTGGACTTTGCTCCCCTCACCATCCGGTGACTTTTCTAGATGCAAGATGGTACATTTCCTTATCCCTATCCCCTCTTGTTGTTTTATATTTTTTATAGGCCGCCTTCTTTTCTCTGACTGCTACCTGTACCTCACTGGACCACCAGCATGGTTTATGTGACCTTGCTCCCTTATGTTTCAACTTAGCGCAGATCCTGACTGCCTCATGAAGTCCCCGTTTTATGACCTCCCATCTCTTTTCCATACTTGTCATTGATGTAATCCCCTTCAAGTGATCCTTGAGAATATTTCCCATGCCCACAAAGTCTGCCCCCCTGAAGTCCACTGCCAGTGTCCTAGATCTCACCCCACCATGCTTATTTGAAACCACACAGTATTGTGGTCGCTCCCAGTCAGGGGGTCCTCTACAACCAGGTCCCTTACCAGATACCCATCTGCCAGAACCATGTCCAGGACATGCACCTCCCTTGTGGGCTCCACCACATGCTGTGTTAAGAACACATCCTGGAAGCCGTCCAGCAGCCTCTGCTCCCTGGCCACCTTAGAGGACATGGTTCCCCAGTTTGTACCTGGCATATTTAGGTCCCCATCAACACCACTCTCTTCCCTTTTGGTCCACACTGGCAATGATGTTGTCCAGCAAACCATCCTCTAGAACATCACTCATCCCGGGGGGCCTATATACTACACCCAGCTTGACCTTATCTCCTGCTGGGGATCGTAAGGTGACCCATAAGGCCTCCACGTTTCCCTCTGCCTCTTCTACCCTAGCAATTTCTATGTCATCTCTAATGAACATAGCCACTCCACCCCCTCTGCCCTCCTTTCTATCCTTCCTAAGCATAGTGTACCCCACGTTTAGGTCCCAGTCATGGTTTTTGTTGGCCCACGTCTCTGTGACCGCCGCCACATCCACCCCCTTCGAACAGCATGGCCTGGAACTCTGGCAACTTGTTTCCCAAGCTCCTGGCATTTACTAACACCAACCCCACCCTTATCCCTGATCCCCTTTGTCGAACCCCACCCAGGTTCCTTATACTTCCATCCTCCCTCTGCTCCTCCTGAAACCTCCACCCCCAGTCTGTTTCCCCTCCCCTTGGGTTTGAAGGCTACTCCCCTCATCTGGAGGAGAGGGCTTCTGGTCAGCCCCTCCCTTATCCCTTCCCCTCACAAGTTTAAACCCCACCTTTCTTGAATGTAGTCAGCCATCCCCTGTTTAAGGACTTCCTTCCCTAATGGGCAAGATGAAGCCTGTCCTTGGCATACAGTCCCTTATCCTCCCAAACTCCTTTCCAGTTCCCTAACACCCCCAACCCACTCTCTTCACCCCACTTCCTGAGCCAGTCATTAACCTCTGTGATCTTCATTTTCTTCTCCACTGAGGCCTTTGGTACTGGCAATATCTCGAAAAATGTTGCATCCATTATCCCGACAGACTCTGGCAAGTTCTTGGAACCTTGCTTGGATTTCCAAAATGCTATTTCCCTCTAGATCATTAGTTCCCAAATGCACCAGGAAATCCGGTTTCCCTTCACAATCCCTAACCAGTTCACACACCATGAACTTTGCTCTGTGCACTGTCAGCCCAGAGATACTCACTACCTTCACCTGGCTATGGCATCCACCCTCCCCGTCCCTCCCACTGGATACCCCTAATCATTGAGTCTCCCAATAACAGAACCTTAACACTGCCATCATCCTTATGGTTACCTCCACTATGCCCTCTCAGCCCCCCATCCCCCCCCCTTTATTCGTGATCTCAATTCCATGGGAGTCTTCCTGCCTTATTAGAGACCCCCTTGTCACCCTCCCTTTCTGCCTCCCTCGTTATTTTGCCCACTTAACTCAGACCCCTCTGAATAGGTGTCCTTTAACCTCTCTCTTATCCAAACCATTTATCCTGGCCCCATGGTTTCCCCTTCCCACTCCGCCATCCTCCCCTTGTAATAGTACCCATACCTCCAGAGGCTCTCTGTGGGTCCCCTTTAGCTAGGGCCCCATCCTTGGTACTGACCCCCCTGCTGAAGGGGGGCTCCTCTCCCACCTCTTTGTCTCCCAGGTTCTCTCCAGTCATGCTCTTCTCCCTCATGTCTGCAATATGTTGCATCTCCCCCATCTGGTTAACATTTATGTTTCCCCTTCTCCCTCTGGGACTATTTCTATCCTTTCCATTGCCGGTCTGAGATACCCTATGGATATCAACTCCCTCCCCCCGGCATCTGCATCAGTTTCCTCATTTCCACCAACCCCTTCCTCCCCCTCTAGGTTGCTTAGTAGCTCAAATTTATTGTGACACTCTATGTCAGCCTCCATCAATTAACCCGAGTTTCCCCTGACTGCACCTGTAAACTGCCCCTCTTCTTCCCCTCTTGCTCTGTTCTCCTTAGGAGCTCCCTTCCCACAGTCTGTTGTTTTAGGCTTCCCCACAACAGCCCCTCCCTTCTCAATGTCTGCTCTACTAGGCTTCCTCACAACAGCCCCTCCTGACTCTTCCCCCTCCACTCTCTTTGTATTCGGAATGTTCACCCCGTACGCTTTCCCCTTAGCATCAACATCCCTAAGGGTCCTCTGTCCCTAATATCCCCTCTCCTGCTTGCTGTAACATAACGTCCTGTAATTTCAGAGCGTTGCCCCAGCCTCCCCTCAGCCCCACCCTTCTGCTGCCCATATCCACACCCTTATCCTGGACAACCCCCAGCTTACTTCTTAACCAATATACCTCACTCCTGATACAAGACAGCTGTCTACAGAGTGGGCAGCCCCTCTCTCCAGGCCCAATTGAGAATTATTGCCATCCCACAGCCTGTGCAGCCTACAACCCTTCCAAGATGCCTGCCATGGTGGAATATGGCCACCCTGTGTGTCCCCCTCTGTTTATAATGGCACACCCCCTTTTCTCAGTCCCTTCTCCCTGGAATACAGTTTCTCTCTATACTGACTGCAGTTATTTACAAACCCAATTTCAACCCCACCAATAAAGTTCCCAAGTCTCACAAACACATACAGTCCATTGTGTGTCCAGTCCCACTAACAGTGTTTGTATGCAGACATCAGGTACCGTATGATGTCACAGGCCCACTAGTTCCTGTTGCTTCGACTTTCAGTCCCAAACAGAAATACACAGCCCTTCAATCCCAACCCCCAGTGGCTTTTCAGTATTTAAGAAAGCCTACAAAACAGGGAGGGCTCTTACCAACACCAGGCAAACATCACATTTAAATTTCACTCTAATTATCACTGCCAAACAAGTGTTCCCAAGCCTCAAAAGTTACAATATCACAGCCCAAGTAACAATTCTAGCTCAAAGTAGTAATTTTTAACACATAGAACTAATTTCACGTACACAAGTACTCAAATATTTCAGTTAAAACAGAATATAACCCCAGACCTCTGTCCTTACCAGCCTCCTGTTTATGTTCCCAAGTGAACAATGAAAGACAAGGTGATTCCTGTTAATTCCCCTCCCCCTAACACCAGGCAAACATCACATTTAAATTTCACTCTAATTATCACTGCCAAACGAGTGTTCCCAAGCCTCAAAAGTTACAATATCACAGCCCAAGTAACAGTTCTAGCTCAAAGTAGTAATTTTTAACACATAGAACTAATTTCACGTACAAAACTATTCAAATATTTCAGTTAAAACAGAATATAACCCCAGACCTCTGTCCTTACCAGCCTCCTGCTTATGTTCCCAAGTGGTTATATCTCAATTTGGAGGGAAGGGAGATCTTGAAATTAAAACTTGCTGGATTCATAGGAGAGAGGTGGGGTTTAAACTTGTAAAGCGGGGGCCAAATAATAAAAAGACCCCAGGGGAGCTGATTGAGGGTCCAGATCTAGGGAATGAGAAGAGTGGGAGGGATTATGTTGCAACTTCAAGGAAAACTGGGCAGAAAAGGGACTGCGAAGGGTGGGGGGGACTGGAGACAGGGGAGAAGTCGGGGTGGAGAACAGTCCTAATTAATGCCTGGAGTATGAGCAATAAAATGCCCGAGCTTCAAGCTATGTTGGCTGAGGGATCAGCGGATGTGGCAGCAAATACAGAGACATGGGCCACTCAGCGTAATGACTGGGATCTAAACTTAGAGGGATACAAGATATTCAGGAAGGATAGGGAAGTGGGAAGAGGAGGGTGGGGGTTGCGCTGATTGTCAGAAATGACATAGTGGTTAGTGGACTGGAGGAGGCTGGAGGGGGTGTGAAGGAGATTTGGGTAACCCTGCAAACGAGGGGAGGGAAGAAACTGAAGATAGGAGTGGTATACTGGCCCCCGGCAATAGAGGAGGCTTTGGAGGATAAACTGATTGAGAACATCAAGGGTTACTGTGACCTTGGAAAAGGTAGGGTGGTGGTCATGGGTGATCTTAATATGCCGGGGTCGGATTGGGACACCATGACATCCTCTGTAAGCAGGGAACAGAGACTGATGGATATCTTTCAGGATGCCTTCCTGGTCCAACAGGTGGGGGAACCTGATCGAGAGGGGTGGATACTGGACGTTGTTCTAGTGGACAGTGATCAAATAAGGGGTCTGGAGGTGTGCAGTCCATTGGCGGGTGGTGACCACACCACAGTTTGGTTCCTGCTGTATCTACGTGGAGAGGTGAACCACACTCATACTGTAGTGGATGACTTCAGGGGTGTGGATTTCGTGGGTATGGGTAGGATTCTAAGGGAGAGGTTGGACATGATTAGGCCAGACATGGATGCTGGAAGATTGTGGGAGACCATTAAAGAAGGGGTACAAGAGGCTATTAGGTCCTGTACTAAGGTAAGGCGTAAACATGGAGGAACCAGTAAGCCATGTTGGTGAACCAGGGAAGTGCATGAGGCAGTAAGGGATAAAAAGGCAGCCTACGCACGTTTTAAATGCTCTAGGGAGGATAAGGAGCGAGGAGAGTATGAACTTTTGGCCAGAACGGTCACCAGAGTGGTAAGGGGTGCCAAGGCAGTGATGGGAAAAAATTTGGCTAGGAATTCCGGAGGGGGGGATGGGATATTATAGATATATAACAGAGAAAAGAAAAGAGAGGACACAGATCAACAGGATTAAGACTGTGGGGGATGGGCTCAGGAAGCAGGAGAACAGGCAGAGGTGCTAAATGAGTACTTTGCCTCAATTTTCACAGAGGGTGACAAGGGATCCCTACAGTCTGATGAGAGGGAAGAGGAGACAACAAAAGTGAGAGGTCAGTCTCAGTTTGAGACCAGTGGATTGAAGGAGACTAGGGTACAGGCTGGGCTAGACCCAGAGGGACTAGGAAAGTTACATGAGGGAGTGGATTGTGGGGAAGAAATCACAGTGGATAGGGTGAGGGAGGCCCTTAGGAAGCTAAAAACTGATAAGGCGCCTGGGCTGGATGGACTACATCCGAGGGTAATGAAGGAATTGGTGGAGGAGCTGGCAGCTCCACTGGCTGCACTCTAACATCTCTCTACAGGCGGGAAGGGTGCCACAGGACTGGAGGGTGGCTTATGTAGTGCCTATACATAAAGGGGGGTCTAGGGAGGAGATGGGGAATTATAGGCCTGTCAGTCTGATGTCTGTGGTAGGCAAAGTAATGGAGGGCTTTATCAATGAGAGGCTTGGGAGGCAGTTGGAAAGGTTAGGACACCAGGATGATAAACAGTATGGCTTTGTCCCGGGGAGATCGTGTCAGTCCAACCTCGTAGAGTTTTATGATTGGGTGACTGGGGCCTTGGATAGACATAGGCTGGTGGATGTCATATACCTAGATTTCAGCAAGGCATTTGATTCAGTGCCCCATAATGGACTGATAGTAAAAATTGGGGTGATGGAGGTGGGAGGTCAGGCGCTAATCTGGGTTGAAAATTGGCTTTTGGAGCGTTTACAGAGGGTAATGGTGGGTGGGATACTCTCCTCCCCAGAAAGGTAGTCAGTGGGGTCCCTCAGGGTTCAGTATTGGGGCCAATCTTGTTCAATGCCTACGTCTCGGATATTGGGAGGGGGGGGGTTAGAAAAAGGTTGAGTTTCTGAAGATGGTTCAAAACTGGGAGCACTGGTGGATTGTGAAGAAGCGAGGGAGACAGTCCAGGGGGATCAGGATATTCTGGAGGGATGGTCAAAGAGATGGGGACTGAAATTTAATGCTGGGAAATGTAAGGTACTTCATTTGGGAGTCAATAAACTGGGCCTTGTTTACACCTTGGGGGGGTAACACTGCAAGCCACATTGGGTGAAAGGGATTTAGGGGTGGTGGTAGACGTCAAAATGAATAACTCTGAAAATTGTAGAAGAACTGCAGTCAAAGCAAATAGGATACTGGGCTGCACAGCCAGGGAAATTACGTCCAGAAGGAGGGAGGTGATCCTCCCTCTATACAATGCTATGGTCAGGCCGCAGCTTGAGTACTGTGTACAGTTCTGGAGACCCCATCTGAAGAGGGACGTAGCGCTGCTGGAGAGGGTTCAGAGGAGAGCGACCAGGATGATTCAGGGCATGGAGGGGAAGCCTTATGAAGAGAGACTGGAAGAGCTTGGGCTTTACTCACTGGAGTAGAGTAGGGATAGGGGATATATGATAGAGGTTTCCAGATATGTAAAAGGAATAACCAGGAGTAGAACCAAGAAGCTGTTAAGGCTAAAAAGGGGGAATAATCAGGGACATGGAGGAAATTGAGGGGGAAATTATAGGGGGAGCGGGAGGCATTTTCACTGAGAGGGTGGTGGAGCAGTGGAATGCGCTGCCCGGAAGGCTGTTGGTGAAGGGCTTCAAGAAGGGGTGGGACAGGTACAAGAGGAAACTGAAACCAGTGAAGACCCTCTTGAAGGATGGGGGGTGGTATGAAGAGCAGCCACTAGGTTGCTGGCTTTCCAGCAGACATTGAGAGACCTTTTGGCCTATTCTGCTGGCTTTTAGTATGTTAGTATAGTATTTCTTTTGCCATGGAGTTCAGTTTTCTTGACTCCTTTTCAGAAGGTTGGGAGGGAAGTAAGACTTTAGCTTTATCACAAGCTGCTGCCTGCACTACTCCTCATGGCTGGGATGAACATACAGAAATTCGGCCTCATTTCTTGAGAGCTGGTACTTTCTGTACAAGTTTTTTTGTCTACTCCAGGAAGGGAGGTAGGGGTCTGGAGTAGCTTTATGGTGTTTTTTCTTAAGGATTTGTAAATAGGTAACACAATCTTTTTTAGAGATGGAAGACCCTTCATGTCTCTGTAATCTTTGTCCTCCTCACCATCCTTGGTGGTCTCCTGGGTAGGGAGGTCCAGAGTGTCCGCCATATGTTCCAAGAAAGTAAACCAGTGTTTAGAACAACTAAATATCAGACTTTATAAGATTTTTAAAAGATTGTCAATATTGTGTGCAACCTCTGTGTAGAAATTTTTTTTTTTTTTTATTGTCCTTGGTTTTATGAGTATTTTGTGTTGTGTATTTTTTTGTATTCTTGTTATGAAATGGTGTATATAATTTCAGCCACCCCCACTTCGGTGGGTGTCGGCTGCAATGTGGTAAAATAAACAAACAGGGAAGAAAAATCCTCCTGGCCATTTGGGGAGGTGCCAAACTCCTGGTCTGGCGAAACATCTGGTTCCAGGGCTGGGCAACTAGACAGGGGCCACACAGTGGATGTCCTGTATCTGGACTTCAGTAAGGCATTCAACTCGGTGCAGCATGGGAGGCTGGAAAGTAAGTTAGAAGGCACAGGGGCGGGTGCAAAGCTGGTGAGATGGGTAGGGAACTGGCTTCAGGGAAGGCAACAGGGGGTGGTGGTGGGGGGGGGAGCTCTCACACCCAAGGGTAGTGATGTGTGGTGTTCCGCAGGGCTCTGTGTTGGGACCAGTGTTGTTTGGGATATTCATTGCAGACATATCATGGGACATCAAGAGCAAGATCAGTCCATTTGCTGATGATACCTACATGGGAGTGGTGGTGGACGACCTAGGGGTATGGCAGGGGTTGCAGAATGATCTGGCAAAGCTTGAAACCTGGTCAGATAACTGGCAACTGGGGTTTAATGCCAAAAAGTGCAAGGTGCTGCATTTTGGGATGAAGAACCCAAGGAGGAGTTACCAGCTGGGGGGAGTGCAGCTAGCCCAGACAGAGGAGGAGAAGGATCTGGGGGTGCTCATTACAGGGTCAATGAACAACTCGGCACAATGTAGGAAGGCAGCTGCAAAGGCCAGCAAAATGTTGGGTTGCATTGCAAGGGGTATATCCTCGAGGAGGGAGGACGTGATTCTGCCACTGTATAGGACATTAGTTAGACCACACCTGGAGTACTGCGCGTAGTACTGGCGCCTGTATCCTGAAGAGGGACATTTAGTTACTGGAAGGGGTGCAGCGCAGGGCGACAAAGATGATCAAGGGGCTGGGGGACTTATCATATGAGAGGAGGCTGAGAGAGCTGAACATGTACTCACTGGAGGAGAGAAGGGACGGGGGGACATGACTGAAACCTTTAAGTACATGAAAGGAATAAACAAGACAGGTACAGAGGAGCTGTTCAAAGTAAGGGAGGGGAAGGACACTAGGGGCCATGATATGAGACTGGAGGGAGGTTCAGGAGGAAGATGAGAAGATTTTTTTTTTTTTACAGAGAGGGCGGTAGCTGGGTGGAATGCGTTACCTGCAGAAGTGGTATCCAGTAGAACAGTGGACTGCTTCAAAAGGGGATGGGACAGGACAAGGGTCAATGGAGGGGAAGGGAGGGGCAGCTGCAGAATAAGGGCTTCTAGCTGCACATTCGAGCAGACTTGATAGACCTTTAGGCCTTTATCTGCTGGCAAATTCCTCCTCCTCCTCCTCCTCCTTCATCATCATCTCCCTCACCATAGAAATATTCTGACCCAGAAGTAGTGGCAGGATTAATATGGTGAACAGGAGTAGAGGGGGCAGAGAAAATATTGCCCATGCTTTGTATAGTTTGGAAGAGGTGCCAAACCTTGGCCATCTCTGACAGGAGTAAACCTTTTTCTAGCTCAGAGATCATTTCTTTGTGTCTTCGACCCTCTTTTTCCTTTTGACCCACTGGCGTCTCCTTCTGCCTCAACACAGGAGAGGCAGTGGTATGCTTCCCTTTAAATTTATTTTTAGCAGGCACGGAGTCCGTAGCCTGCTTCCCTTGTCTTTTGTAAGGCAGGTCACCATTATTTCCATTATTTTTATTCGTCTTATCAGCCATAGTTTCAGTGGAGTCTTTAAGGGACTTATCTTTTGGTTTCACCTGGGAAGAAGACCCCTCTTCAGAATGTTTGGCAGATGAGAAAGACTGAGAGGTCATAATTGCCAATCTTCTGGCTCTCTTTCTTATTGATTTTGAACAAAATTTAGAGCAAAGTTCACAAAAGTGATCTGGACGCAAACACTGTAAACACAAGTCGTGGCTGTCTGCTCTGGCCACAATTGGCTGGCAGTATAGCCTCGAGGTTAGAGGAACAAGGTGTGAATGAGCTTGGTACATCCAGCAGACCGGACCTGAGTTTGATTCTCACAACCTCCACTTGCATACTGTGCGACTCTGAGCAAGTCACTTATCCGCCCAGTGCTCCCAGGTCGCCCCTGAAAACAGGCACTTGTCCTTAGTGGGCCTTACCCGGTTACCAAAGACTAAAATAAATAAAATAAACATACAATTTTATGATTTACTAATATACTAAAATGCCAGCAGAATAGGCCTAACGTTCTCTCGAGTCTGCTTGATTTTCAGCACCCTCATTAAGGGAAAATTTTGGTGTTCCCCCCCCTTCCCCTTGGGTTATACTGTCCCCAGTCCCAGATGTTCCACCTGAATTGGGCCCGGTCAGATTTACCCTCCCCCTGTACCTGCCCCATCCCCTCTTAAACCTTTCCACAGTCTCCACCTCCACCAGCTCCCCGGGCAGTGCATTCCATGACTCTACCACCCTTTCAGTGAAATAACATCTCCTCCCCTCTCCTCTGAGCCTGCCCCCTTCTTGCTTACACCCGTGACCTCTTGTTGCCCCACCTTCCTTCCTTTGGAGCACCCTGACTGGGCCTCCTTTATTGATCCCTTTCATGTACTTAAAGACCTCTCATGTCCCCCCTATCCCTCCTCTCCTCCAGGGTGTACATGTCAAGCTCCTTGAGCCTCTCCTCATAGGTCCTCTCCCCCAGGCACAAGATCATTTTGGTTGCCCTCCTTTGGACCCTCTCTGGGAGTGTAATGTCCCTCTTTAAATGTGGTCTCCAAAACTGTACACAATACTCGAGGTGTGGCCTTACCAAGCAGTTGTACAGTGGAAGGATCACTTCCGCCTTTCTGGAGGTAATCCCCCTGGCGATGCATTCCAGCATCCTATTAGCCCTTGCCGCTGCCCTCCTACAGGTCTCCAAGTTGTTCATTTTGACATCTACCACTATCCCCAGGTCCCTCTAACCCTCCGTGGCTTGAATCATGTCTCCTCCCAAGGCAGGGATTTATTTAACTCTAAAAATTGATTAGTGTTTTGCTCATAAAAGTGCTAAATCTTTGTGAAAATGCATAGCTCTTGCCTCACTGTGTTTAACAAACACAACACTTATAGAAAATCTATATAAATACTTTCTGTACAGTTAGTATAGTCCCAAGAAAAAAACTGCTAATCAATTATTTAAAACCCTGCAAGGTATACCCCTGGCCTCGATTTCTGACTCCCAGGTACAGAACTTTGCACTTCCCCGCATTGAATTTTAGTTTCCATTTTTCCTACCACCTTTACAGAGCCTCCAGGTCCTCCTGCAAGGCCATCCTCCCCTCCTCCCCATCCACCACTGCACCCAGCTTTGAGTCATCTGCAAACAGACTCCTCTCACTCCTGATCCCCCTCCTGATGTCTGAGATATAGGCGTTGAACAAGAGTGGCCCCAGCACTGACCCCTGGGGAACCCCACTAGTAACCCCCCTTGGGGATGAGGCTAACCCTCCAATCACCACCTTCTGAGTATGCTCAGAGAGCCAATTTCCTATCCATCTTAACAACTGCCTCCCTACCCACATTTCCTTCAGCTTAGCCAGCAGGCCACTGTGGGGTACTGAATCAAACGCCTTGCTAAAGTCCACCCTGGTCCGGGACTCTCGTCACCCAGTCATAGAACTCAACAAGATTTGTCTGGCACAATCTTCCCGTGACAAAGCCATGCTGCCTATCATCCAAGTACCCAGTTTGCTCCCGTAACCCCCCTAGCCTTTCCTTGACAATACCCTCCATCACCCTGTCGACCACCAATGTCAGGCTGACGGGCCTGTAATTTCCCACCTTTCTCTTGATCCCCCTTGTGGATCGGCACAACATGGGCCACCCTCCTGTCTTGGGGCACCCACCCAGTCCTCAGAGAGATGTTGAAAAGCTCCGCTAGAGGGACTGCCAGGACATCCGCCAGTTCCCCCAGCACCCTGGGATGCATCTCATCTGGCCCAGGTGTTTTCTCCATCCAAAGGGACCAGAGAGCTTCCCTTAATCTCTCTACTGGGATTTCAGCCTCCACATCCTCCCCCTTTTCACCTTGCACTGTTGGGCCCGCACCTGTCTGTGGTGGCCACTCCCTTTCCCCAGACCCATCAGGGCCCCTGGTCTCTACCGTCCCACCCCTTGCTCCGGTTTGCCCCTGCTCCCCTCGCAAGACATAGCCCCTCCATCCCCCCGGTAAAAACTGAGGCAAAGTACTCATTTAAGACCTCTGCCTGTTTCCCGCCTCCTGTGCCCAACCATTCCCTATCCTTATCTTGCTAATCTGCCCCTACTTTCCTTTTTCCCATGTGTCTAAAGAACCCCTTGTCCCCCCTCCGGATCCCACTGGCCAAGGACTGCTCCTTTTTTGCCTTAGCTGCTCTCACCACCCTGGTGACTCTCTTGGCTTTCAGCTCATATTCCTCCTGATCCCTTTCACTCCTTGAGCACTTGAAGCGCACATAGGCCGCCTTCTTTTCCCTCACCACCTCCTGTACTTCCCGGGTCCACCAGCAGGGCTTTCTGGCCTTACCAAACATGCACCTTTCCCTTGCGCAGGTTCTGGTAACCTCCTGTATTCCCCTCCTAATGATCCCCCACCTGCTGTCAGCATCCATATCCGGCCTTATCCTGTTCAGACGATCTTTAAGGATCCTTCCCATCTCCCTGAAGTCTGCACCCCTAAAGTCAGTTACTACCATCCTTGTTCTGCTTTCCTCCCCCAGGTCCAGGAAGAACCAGACTGTGGCATGATCACTCCCAGCCAATGGGTCCCTCACCTCTAGGCCCCTAATCTGACCACTGTCCGCCAGGACCACGTCCAGTGTCAGAGTATGACACTAAGCAATTTTTAAAATCTGTACGTCCAGTCCTTTTCTTAGGGGTTTCTGACACGCCAATGTGCCAGAAATGCCTGTAAAATGTATTTCTCAATAGAAAAAGTGCAGTTTAACGGTTGGTTCTCTCGTGGCAAAGAACCACGATTTACTGAAGTAAAAAAGTGTTGAAAAAGGAAAAAAGCAACAGTTCCCACTTAAAAACCGGAACAGTTAAAGTATAGAACCGTTGAAAAACCAAAGATGCTAAAAGTTTTTCTTCAGAAAACAAAAGGGAACCACAGTAAAGGTAGGAAAATGTGGTTCCCGGGAACCGCTTAAAAACAAGAAAAAAGAAAAAAATACTCACACCCTCAGCACAGAAATAAGGAAAAAAGAAACTTTGGGTTAGAATTTCTCGAAGGCCAAAAGTGAGAAGCACCCCAGACTCCATGATGGATAATGCTGTGGGTATTGGGGAGTAAATAATGACATCCACACTCCCTGATAGGCAACGCTGTGGATATTGGGAGTGAACACTGGCACCCAGACTCCCCGATCCATAACACAATTTGGGTACCGGGCAGTAAACAATGATACCCAGACTCCCCAATCCATAACACAATTTGGGTACCGGGGAGTAAACAATGACATCCAGACTCCCTGGTATCAAGCAGTAAACAATAACAACCACATTCCTTGACTGATAACACTTTTGGTATTGAGGAGTAAACAATAGGAAACAGACTCCCTGATCAATAACACTTGTGATATCAAGGAGAAGATAACAACAACGAGACTCCCTGATCAATAACACATTGGATATTGGGGAGTAAACAATGGCATTCAGACTTCTACTGACCATTGCTGCGGATATCTGGGAGTAGACGATGACACACAGACAATGACACCCATTAGTCTGTGCTGACTAATGTGGTGGGCCTGGCCTGCCCTGAACCTGAAGATCCCCTTTGATAACGAGAGCAGTGTACAATGTTGTTGCCATGTTTTGCATAGTATTGACAGTTGGTAAATGTAGACTAGAAGATATCTACAGTGTCAGTGAAAAGGCAACTGAAGCAGAAGCTATTTCCTGCCTGAAGTAACCCTTGTAATCACTATCTGCACAACAGTCCCTAGATGTCTAAATTGACAGCTATGCTAAAAGGTCCAAGGGTCACTGGCAGGTTTGACTCCCCAACCAGCCCCAAGAAGAACCCAGACTCTGTGCCATAAGAAGGACACAGGCCTCATCCCCCCTGTGAAGTGCTGGGAACCTGAACACCTCAGTGAAGTACCAAGCATATTCCTGGCCATTTAGCACCTCATGCAGAGAATAGGCAGACACAAATCCAGACATTTTACATCAGCGGAAACATCTGCTCTTCTAAGGATACACCTTCCTCAAAAATCAACTGCCAGAATAAAATGCAGGCCAAGCAATCCAGACATGTCTCCCAGCCCCCTACTCCCACCTGACAGAGCCTTACTCAGGATCGGTGTGACAGATCCCCAGCCATTCCTGCTAGCATTTCTACACTTACCCGGCTATACATGTGTCTCTTGGTCTGAGCCATGCTGCTGCCGCCGCCGCTGTTGCTTTTTGTTTTAATGATTTAGCCTGTGTCTTTAATGACAGATTGAGTCCATGGGTAATACTGAACTGGTAAGACTTCCACACGATACTCCAGCTGGGAGAACAGCACCCACCTTTCTTCGCCTGCCCAGTTTCTTGCGCCTCTCACATACTCACAACCCCAGTCCCAGAGAAGCAGCTTAGACACAAGAAGCTGAACTGTGCCGCTTTACAAATCTCGAGAACCTGTCAAAGGGAGAGCAGCTCTGCGCTAGTGCTGCTGCTCCAGACTCCTGCCCATGGTCTCTGGCAACCGCTGGGTCCTACTGCTCACCAAGCTCAGTCTACACTGGGTTCTCTCTGCACTGCTACCAGCATCTGCAAGTATCTGAAACCAAAAGCACTGAATCTGTACAGAAAGCCTTGCATTGTCTTCTAGAGTACAACTACCTTGCATAATACTGTATATAAATATATTTACATAACATGCAACCAATGTGAAAACATCTAGCAAATACAAACCAGTGTACTGGTGCTCCTGGCTGCTCTACCCTGAAAAAAAGCTGGTTTCACAGTAGTTCAGACATCAGCATTTATTTACACAGCAGCCCCTTCATAATGGAACATTTAGCCAATGGGAGAGCAGTTCTAACAATACTTAATAGAATAACAAAAGACATGTGCTGCATTCATAGCAAAGCAGTGGACGCCAACTGCTGTCAGATCAGGACTACAATTTCACATTCTCAGTGCTGCTCCAGCTTCTATGTTCCCTGATACTCTTACTGCTGCTCCGGCCTGAATGTCCCCTGATATTCTCAGTGTTGCTCCGGCCTGAATGTTCCCTGATAATTAATCAATCAATTAATATTTAGTTTACCAGGAGAAACATCATTGAGAAAAAACTCATTTACTAGGTGGTCCTGGGCAGACACTGCATAGAGAACACTGGAGATCATTAGGAGTAAATAAAACATAGCATAGAAGCATAGGTGAAATAATACACTGAGAATCTACAGTGTGCATCAAGACATAGGAACGAAAAACACAACATTATATACAATATATACATAAAAGTACAATTCACAGCCACATATTCGTTAGCACATGATAAAGAGTGGGTAGAGGAGCCTGGATAGTTGAGGTAACGGGGGAGTGGCAGGTTGACGCAAGAAAAGGAAGGGTGCACACCATAGAGGGAAGTGTTGGCGAAAAAGGGGACTAGATTGGGAGAAGGTACAGAAAGTGGAATGGTGCAGGGAAAATATGAGGTAGAGTAATACACACAGAATACAGATACGGTCTATGGGGAGATGCAAAATAAAGTTACGGCCTGGAAGGAGAGGAAGATGACTGGGATCTACTCTTTCCAAGTTGGCAGGTATGGAGATTGCTGTCCAGGTAAAGGGTGCTAGTCCCTATGGAAGCAATTGATTTTCTCAGTGCTGTTCCGGCCAGTATGTTCCACGACATTCTCAGTGCTGTTCCAGCCTGAATGTTCCCCGATATTCTCAGTGCTGCTATGGCCTGAATGTTCCCAGATATTGTCGGTGCTGCTCCGGCCTGAATGTTCCCTGATATTCTCAGTGCTGCTTCGACCTGTATGTTCCCAGATATTCTCAGTGCTGCTCCGGCCTGTATGTTCCCAGATAGTCTCACTGCTGCTCTGGCCTGAATGTTCCCCGATAGTCTCACTGCTGCTCTGGCCTGAATGTTCCCCGATATTCTCCGTGCTGTTCCAGCCTGAATGTTCCCCGATATTCTCAGTGCTGCTCCAGCCTTATGTTCCTCGATAGTTTCACTGCTGCTCCAGCCTGAATGTTCCCTGATATTCTCGGTGCTGCTCCGGCCAGTATGTTCCCCGACATTCTCAGTGCTGCTCTGGCCTGAATGTTCCCAGACAGTCTCACTGCTGCTCTGGCCTGAATGTTCCCAGACAGTCTCAGTTCTGATCTGGCCTGTATGTTCCCTGATATTCTCACTGCTGCTCTGGCCTGTATGTTCCCCGATATTCTCACTGCTTCTCCGGTAGTCTCACTGCTGCTCCGGCCTGAATGTTCCCCCATATTCTCAGTGCTGCTCTGGCCTGAATGTTCCCCGATATTTTCCGTGCTGCTCCGGCCTGAATGTTCCCCAATATTCTTGGTGCTGCTCCGGCCTATATGTTCCCTGATATTCTCACTGCTGCTCCGGCCTGAATGTTCTCAGATATTCTCGGTGCTGCTCCGGCCTGTATCTTCCCCAATAGTCTCACTGCTGCTCCGGCCTGAATGTTCCCCGATAGTCTCACTGCTGCTCCAGCCTGAATGTTCCCCGATAGTTTCACTGCTGCTCTGGCCTGAATGTTCCCCAATATTCTCAGTGCTGCTCTGGCCTGAATGCTCCCCGATAATCTCCGTGCTGCTCCAGCCTGAATGTTCCCCGATATTCTCAGTGCTGCTCCGGCCTGAATGTTCCCCGATATTCTTGGTGCTGCTCCGGCCTGAATGTTCCCCGATATTCTCACTGCTGTTCCGGCCTGAATGTTCCCCGATATTCTCATTGCTGTTCCGGCCTGAATGTTCCCAGATATTCTCAGTGTTGCTCCGGCCTGTATGTTCCCCGATATTCTCAGTGCTGCTCCAGCCTGAATGTTCCCCAATATGCTCCGTGGTGCTCCGGCCTGAATGTTCCCCCCCATATTCTCAGTGCTGCTCCAGCCTGACTGTTGCCTCACATTCTCAGTCCTTATTCACTGCTGTCACATCAGAACTACAATTACACAGTGGAGGGTTTTCTAGCCTCCACCAGAATTTCCGCCACTTTTGGAGAGACACCAAAACGAGATTGAACTAGGTCTGCAGGAGCCATGCATGAAGTTGCAGGGACTTGAGGCCCGGATGGACCAGGGTCCCCTGATCCTGGGTCAGCAAACCTCGAGATAAAGGAAGAGGAGGAACCTCTGAGAATTGTTGTAGAAGAGAGAACCAGATTTGCCTGGGTCAGAAAGGAGCAATCAGAATCATTCTCGCTCCTTCTGTGGTTAGTTTCTGTAATACACGAGGGACCAGAGGAATTGGGGGAAAAGCACAGACGAATCTGTCCTTCCAGTCTAGAGACAGAGTGTCGCTCCAGAAAGCGCCTCGCTCTGGAACGAGCGAGCAAAAGGTGGGAAGTTTTGCGTTTTGGGGAGCTGCGAACAGGTCTACCTGTGGAGTCCCCCCAAAGCTGGAAGATATCGTCCAGCACCTTTTGGTCCAATTCCCACTTGTGTGGTAGGGCAGAGGAGTGGCTTAGCTTGTCTGCCAGGGTATTGTCAACTCCTGGAACATGAATCGCAGTGAGGTGAAGGCTGTGTTGAGTTGCCCAGTCCCAAACCCTCATTGCTTCCCTGCATAGAGGGTAGGATCGAGTCCCTCCCTGCTTGTTGATGTACCACACCATGCACATGTTGTCCGTCTGGACGACTAGGTGACCGGGAAGAATGTACTGGTGAAGGGCTTGGAGAGCATATAGTACTGCTCGAAGCTCGAGCAGATTGATGTGGAGAGCTAGTTCCAATCTGGACCATAATCCCTGGGTTCTGTGAGGACCTAGATGGGCTCCCCAACCTTCGCCTGATGCGTCTGTGGTCAGAGTCTGGGAGGGGGGAGGATGACAGAAGGGCCCCCCGAAACAGGTTCTCTCGAATCATTCACCATTGCAAGTCTTGTGCCATCGGCGAGGAGATCAGAACTAGATGATCTAGGTCGTCTACAAGTTGATCCCACTGGGAGCGAAGAGTCCACTTAGAGATCCTCATGTGGAGCTGAGCCCGGGGAACTGTCGGAATAGCGGCCGCCATGAGCCCCAGGAGATGGAGAACCGACCTCGCCGGAACCCTCCTGCGTTCTGATAGCAGGGAAATCTGAGACTGAAGAGAGGCCGCCCTGTCCGGAGGCAGGAAGGCCTTGCTCACCGTCGTATCGAGGATAGCCCCGATGAACTGTAGTCTCTGGGAGGGATCCAGATGAGACTTGGAATGGTTGATGGTAATACCCAGGCAAGTAAAAACCTGCTGGGTGAGGGAGAGAAAATGCAAGAGCTCCTCCCTGGACAAGGCCGCCAGGAGCAGTGGGTCAGGTAAGGGAACACCTGAATTCCCATCGTGCATGAGTGGGCCGCTACCACAACCAGGCATGTGGTAAATACTTTCGGGTGCCGGGAAAGACCAAACGGGAGCGCCCGGAATTGGTAATGGTCCCCCTGAAAAGCAAACTGAAGATACTTGCGGTGAGAAGGGTGAATGGGGATGTGCAGATATGCATCCTGCATATCCAGCGCACAAAGCCATTGACCCAGCAGAAGGGTCTGTAGGGAGAGCATCCTGAACCTTTTGTATTCCACGTAAAGGTTCAAGGAGCTGAGATCGAGAATGGGTCTGAGATCTCCAGTCTTCTTTGGGACCAGGAAGAAATGTGAATAGTAACCCGTCCCTTGAAGATGAAGGGGAACGGGTTCTATGGCCTGCTTCGCAAGGAGGGCAGAGATTTCTTCCCGGACCAAAGGAAGATGGTCCCTTGTGTAGGACGACTTCAGAGGTGGGTGGCGGGGTGGTTTCTGTAGAAACTCTACAGAGTGCCCTTCCGCTATAATCTGGAGCACCCATTAATCCGTTGTTATCCTCTCCCAACCCAGAAGGTGGAGGGAGAACCTCCCTCCTACCGGTTCCTCCGGTGTGTCCGGAGGCAGTGGGAGAGGGGAGGAGTCAGGTGGTGTGGGGCAGCGCCGCAGCTGGGGCACCCGCTGCTTTTTTGGGCGGGGAGGCCTGGCAGCTGCGGGGGCCCGACGTTTAGTGGCCCGCCTTCCTTGGGGTTTCACTTGTGGCTGACTGCGTCTGCGAAAAGGACGGCGCTGCCGGTGATGGGGACGGTACATGGAATCCACGGATTTCAGAGCCGTCCCCTTCTCCTGCAAGTCGGTGATGATGTCCTTGACATCACCACCAAAAAGCACCGAACCCCTGAAAGGTGCTTCCTGGATCACGGACTGCACCTCCGGGACCAAACCTGACACGCGGAGCCAGGCATGACGCCGAAGACTCACAGCGTAAGCGGAGCTCCGCCCGGCAGTGTCCACTGCATCGTATGTCGTCCGCAGAATGTGGCGACTGGCCGAACGAGCAGAACGAACTAAAATCGGCTAACTCCTGCTTGACTTGAAAGTCAGGTAAGGAGTCAATCTTGGATTCCGCCTGGGTAAGGATGGCCTTCTGGTAATCCCCCAAATGAGCAACGTAATTCAGGGCCCAAATTCCCAGTGTGGAAGAGGCATAAATTTTTCTTCCATACTGGTTCAGGAGGTGAGATTCCTTATCCGGAGGAGACGAGCTTAGATGTTTGGGATGCGCTGACCGGCCGTGAGCGGCGCTAATCACGAACGAATCTGCACGAGGGTGGGAGGCCAAATAGTCTACACCCTCTGGAGCCTGGTATAGCCTGTTAGACTTCCTAGGAAGCGGGGCTAACGCCGACAGTTGTTTCCAAATAGTGGAAACAAGGTGGGCGTGAGGCTCGATCCAAGGTGGCACTAAAGCTGGAGCTGTCAGGGGCAGGTACAGATGTTCGGAGAGTTTAACCCGCTGAGGAGCAGGTTCCAAGGAGCGCCACTGATGTACTTCCTGGATTTTTCTGAGCAACTCCGTAAAGGAAGGATCCTCTGGAGGAGACTTCGGAGGGGTCCTCGGCCGGGGCTTGGACGGATAGCGAGGCTCGTCATCTCTCTCTGAGCATCCGTCGGAAGAATCCGAGGAATCCAAGAGGGAAGAAGAAGAATCGGAAGCAGAATAAGACTCTCTAACACGGCTAGGGGCAGGAACGGGTTCCTTTGGGGGGATCCCTTGACGCGTGTCCTGCCCCTCTCGGGATCCAGAGGGAAGGGCCTGGAGTCAGGCGGTGAGGTGTGCCGTCTCGGCGTCTGGGGAGCCGGGGGCACCATTGCCGTGGTGCCTCTCTACTCCTTGGTGAGCTGAGCCTTGGCCTCAGCCCACAGGAAGCCAGAGTCTCCTGCAGATCCACCGGCCGCCGAGGGAACAGTGGAGGAGGAGGGGGAAAGGAATACAGATTGTACCCGTAAGGCGAGTATCCGAAACCCGGCTGCGGGAAAACCGGCGCCAGGTACTGTGGTGTCGGGTACTGCGGTGTCAGAGGGACCAGCGTCGGGTACTGCGGCACTGGATACTGCGGTCCCGGGTACGACGGAGGGTACCTGGGCGCCGGAGGAGCTGCCGGAGCAGATGGCCCGGAAGGTGGCCCCAAGGGCGGGTCAACATTGAGAGGCCTGGGGGTGTGAGGCCCGATGAAAGGGGAAAATCCCCCGATGGTGTCGGTGAGGCCAGCGTCGGGGCCGGCATCGGGGCCGGCGTCAGATCCGGTTTCTTAGGAGGAGGGTCTGGCGGAGGTGGAACATCCTCCGCATCGCCGGGGATGGGGGGAGAATCCCGGGGTCAGGCCGGGTGACTCGGCTCCCGGACGGCAGCGAAGGCTGCGGGACCGGTATGATGGGTGTGGAGGGTCCATCATAGGTTCTGTTGCCCGCGCCGGGGAGCTGGACGTGCGGCTTAGGGCTAGTCTCAGCGGGCGCCGGGGAGCCGGGCGTCCGCCTTACGGGTCCCACATCGGAGGCGGCTGAGGAGAGGGAGCAGGCCCGGTCCGAGGGGACGAGGTCGCGCCACCCGCGGTCGGGCATCTTATCGACCTTCCCGGGCGGACGCCGGAGGTGCCGACGATCCGACTTATGGTAAGTCGCCCGCACCAGTAGGCCGCAAGCCTGCTGGCAGAACTGGGGCGAGCCTCTTTGCCCGAGGTGCCCGCGAAGCCCGGCGAGCCAGGCAGGCGGGCGATGCCTCCTCCAAACCCTTGAGGCTGCCGGACGGTCCCCGGAGGATGTTACCTGGGCCGCGACTCCGGCCGGAGTCGCGGACGAGGAGGCCTTCTCCCAGTGCCTCTCCTTGTCCCGCTTTTTGCGATGTCCTTCCGGAGAAGTAGACGCCTGCCTGAGCTTCTTCAATTCTTTCTCCATCGAAGACATCTTTTTCTTGAGAAGATGGGCTTCCAGGGACTGTTGGCATCGTCTGCGGGTAGCCACGTTGAAGTGAAGGCAATGCGGGCACTTGTCGACCGGGTGGTCGGGGCCTAGGCAGAAGAGGCAGAGGGAATGGCCATCCTTGTGTGGCAGCTGGGCGCCGCACGAGTCGCAATTGTTTTTGTGCTCGGAGGGTGTAGGGGACGACATACACCGACGATGACCTGACGATAGAAGGAAAAAATACTTTTCATTTTCTGTAAAACCGATGAAAGAGCAGGAGCTGACGAAGCACAAACTTTACCGCTAGGCACTGCACGAGCTAACGGCGGAAAGAACTGAAAGGAGCAGCGCCTGGGGACCGCCTTTATACAGACGTCGCATGACGCCGGGTCACCTGACATGGGGGCGGTCCCTCGCCAGGGACTGCTAGCTAGAAATTTTTCCGTGGGGTCCTGCCGCCGGCCGGCGTCTGTCCTATATGTAATTACCTACTGCAAGAGCCCTCTCGAAGTAAGATCTACAATTACACAGTGCTGGTCCGAAAAAAGAAGAGACACTGCACACAAGTACAGAGCCCAGTTGAGAAGGTGACTTTATTTAAGCTAAGTAACAGAGGCAGTCTCCTAAATAAAAAGATGAATCTCCCCTGGGTGTCACCTACCACTACGACACACAAGTCGTTACCTGCTACTCTATTTATTTTGACATATTAAGAGAAGTTGTTCCGTTTTCTGAGTGATCCACTTTCCCATAACAGATCCATTAATTTCTATTAATGGTCAGATAATCTCATCTTTCTCACTTCTAGTGGCTATTAACATATAAACCAACAAAGCTTTAACAGCGTCGCCTTCCCTTTTGTAAGCAAGAGACAAAAAGCTGATCAGTTTTCCTGAGATCCGTAGTCTGAGTGGTGTAGTATCTCAGTATTCTGTGAACATCCAAAATATGCAAGAGGTATTCCCCTTGATTGGAGTGTTGCGTAAGAAAGCGGGTAGCTCAATGGATTGATTCAGCGTAGATTCAGCCACCACCTTAGGGAGAAACTTAGGGTTGGTGCGTAAAGCCATACGTTCCTTGTGGAAAATCAAGTAAGGGAAATTGCACATCAAGGCCTGGAATGCAGAAATGCGCCGAGCCCAAGTAATGGCCACTAGGAAGAGAGTCTTCCAAGAAAGAAACTTTAAATCTGCTGTGGCTGCCGGCTCAAAGGGAGGCAGGGTAAGCTTCTCTAGAATAAAATTCAAGTCCCATGGAGGAGCAAGAATGCAGATGGGGGGGGGGTCTCAAATGGAGAGCCCCTCTGAGGAAAGTCTTAGAGACTTCCAACTGAGTAAAAGTCCTGTCTCTGAAGGGAATATAGTAGGCTGAAATTGCTGCCATGTGGACCTTTAAAGAGGAATGTATGAGACCCAGATAGAAGAGGCAATGCATGTAATACAGGACTTTATTGGCTGGGCATGAGAAAGATTTGAAATCCTTCGAAATGGCCCAAATTGAAAAGCGTTTCCACTTCAAGGCATAGGTGGACCTGGTGGAAGGCTTTCTGGCCTCTACCAAGATGTCTGCTACGAGCGGAGAAACTCCGAAGCGGGCATTTGCTACGTCTGCAGGAGCCATGCATGCAAATGAAGGGATCTGAGACCTGGGTGAACAAGGGTCCCCTGATCCTGGGTCAATAACTGTTACGACAGAGGAAGAGGAAGTGAGGTTGTTCTGAAAACTGTTGCAGAAGAGAGAACCGAACTTGCCTGGGCCAGAAGGGAGCGATGAGAATCATTCGAGCTCCCTCCGATCTGAGTGTGTTCAGGACCTTCGGAATTGAGGGAAGGCATAAACGAATTTGTCCCTCCAAGCAAGAGACAGAGCATCCCACCAAAAAATTCCTCGTCCTGGAGCGAACGAGCAGAAGGCGGGAAGTTTTGCGTTTTGGGGAGACGTGAAGAGGCCAGTCTGAGGCGTTCCCCATTGCTGAAAAATAATGTTTCATTCATGGGCCCTGGCTGAGGACCGAATGAGTTGGTCCGCCAGCGTGTTTTCCACTCCCGGAACATGGACTGCAGTCAGGTGAAGGTGATGATGGGTTGCCCAAAGCCAGACCCTCATTGCTTCCCGGCAAAGAGGGTAGGAACATGTTTCTCCCTGCTTGTTGAGATACCAGACTATGCACATGTTGTCTGTTTGAATGAAGAGATGACCGGGAGGGATAAGGGAGTGAAGAGCCTGAAGGGCATAAAAAACTGCCCTCAGTTCGAGCACATTTATGTGCAGGTTTTGTTCAGACTTGGACCAGCTGCAATGAGTCCTGTGAGACCCAAGATGGGCTCCCCAGCCGTCCCCTGACATATCTGTCGTCAACGTCTGGGAAGGAGGTTCAATACTGAAGTGAACTCCCAGGCATAGGTTCTCCTGCACCATCCACCATTGTAAGTCCCTGATCATGGGGTCAGAAACTAGCACCTCTTGGTCCAGATCGTCCAGGGTTTGGTCCCATTGAGACCGAAGCATCCACTGAGAGATCCTCATATGGAGCCGAGCGCTTGGGACTATCGGAATGGCAGCTGCATTAGCCGGAGGAGGTGAAGGACTGACCTGGCTCCGACTCTCCTGCAACCGGATAGAAGATGGACCTGCATCTGAAGGGTGTCCATCCTGTCCGGAGGCAAAAAGGCTTTGCCGATGGTCGTGTCCAGAATCGCCCCTATAAACTGGAGGCGTTCGTGAGGGACCGAATGGGACTTTGCCTGGTTGATGATGATACCCAGGCTGGTAAAAACCTACAGGGTAAGGGAAAGGGAGTGCAGGAGTTCCTCCCTGGATGGGGCCGCCAGGAGCTAATCGTCCAGGTATGGGAATACCTGAACCACTGGTACGCAGGGTGGGCGCTACCACAGACAGGCATTTGGTAAACACTTGGGGGGGGCCAAGGAAAGACCAAATGGGAGGGCCCTGAATTGGTAGTGGTCCCCCTGAAAGCAAAAACGGAGGAATTTGCGATGGGAGGGGCATATGGGGATATGTAGGTAGGCATCCTGCATGTCCAAAGTGCATAGCCACTGTCCCTGCTGAAGAAGAGGTAGAAGACTCTGCAAAGAGAGCATTCTGAAGCGCTAGTACTCCACAAACATATTCAGGGAACTGAGGTCTAGAATAGGCCTCACATCTCCAGTCTTCTCTGGAACTAGAAGAAATGGAAATAGTAACCTGTCCCCCACAGGTGGCTGGGGACTGGTTCTATCGCCGCCTTTAAAAGAAGGGAGCTGATTTCTCCTAGGACCAGAGAAAGATGTTGAGGGGAGTAAGACGACTTCAGGGTGGTTTCTGTAGAAACTCTATTGAGTGTCCTGCTGATATCAACTGGAGCACCCAAGCATCTGATGTTACCCTCTCCCAACCCGGCAGATGGTGGGCAAATCTCCCCCCCACCGGTTCCTCTGAGAGATCCAGAGGCAGTGGGAGAGGTGGGAAGTCAGGAAGTGTGGCGCAGCGCAGCAGCCAAGGCTCCCGCGGGTTTCTTGCTAGGGGGGTCTTGGTTGCTGGAGGGGCCCGCCATTTGTTGGCCCTTTTGCCCTGCAGCTTTGGTTTTTGCCGGTTCTTTCTACAAAAAGGACGCCACTGCCCTTGAGGGGGCCTTTACATGGAGTCAACAGACTTGAGTGTAGAGCCCTTCTCCTGCAGGTTGGTAATGATGTCCTTGACATCACCATCGAACCCCTGAAGGAAGCATCCTGGATAGTGGATTGCACTTCAGGGACCAGTCCTGACACACGGAGCCAGGCATGATGCCATAAACCTACAACGAAGGCCGAGCTCCTGCCGGCGGTGTCCACTGCATCGTAGGTGGCACGAAGCATGTACAGACTGGCCGAATGAGCAGAACGGACGAGATCTGCCACTTCCTGCTTAGTCCGTTACTTAGGAAGGGAGTCCAATTTTGATTCCACCTGACTGAGGATGGTCTTCTGATAATCCCCCATATGTGCCACACAGTTCTGAGCCCTAATACCTAGGGTAGAAGAGGAATATATCTTCTTCCCATATTGGTCCAGAAGCCGTGATTCCTTGTCAGGTGGCGATGAGCTGAGGTGTTTTGGTTTAGCGGAACAGTCATGAGTGGCGCTAATGACGATCAAATCCTCCTTGGAGTGTAGGTTCAAGAACTCTACGCCCTCGAGAGCCTGGTATAGCCAATCTGACCTTCCTTGGAAGGGGGGCCAACACTGAAAGTTGCTTCCAAAAGAGTGGAAACAAGGTCCGCATGAGGCTCTATCCAGGGTGGAATCAGCGTAGGCGCAGTCTCGGGCAGATCCAAATGAGCAGCGATCTTTTTACACTGTGGGTCTGGCTCCAGTGATTGCCACTGATGGACTTCCTGAATCTTCCTCAGTAACTCCAGAAAGGAGGGATCTTCTGGAGGGGACTTCAGAGGGGTCCTTGACCTGGGGCGATCTGGAGTACGTGGCTCATCATCAGGATCAGAGCATCCCATTTCTGAGTCAGAGTCAGACGTGTCCGACAAAGAAGAAGAGGACTCCTCCCTACGCAGGGGAGGAACGGTCCCTTTGGGGAGTTCCCTGGGACACGTATCCTCCCCACCCCGGGCGTCAGAGGGCTCTCCTCTGGTGCCGGGGAGGGAGTCTCCCGTCTCCGATGTCGGGGATCCTGCAAAGGGTCCGATGTCGGTAGATGACTTTCGACCTCTCTGGTGAGTTGAGCCTTGGCCTCAGCCACCAGGAGGCCAGAGTCTCCTTCAAGTCTGCCGGCAGCTGGTTAGTGGGCGGCGGCGGAGGAGGAGGGGGATATGGATACTGAGGGTATCTGCAGAAGGAGTATCCATAACCTGACGGCGAGTAGCCTGGCGTTCGGTACTGCGGCGCCCGGTACGAAGGCACCGGATACTGCGGAGCCAGGTATGGCGGCACCGGATACTGGGGTGTCAGATACCTGGAAGCCAGAGGCTCTGACGGAGCAGAGGGACCTGGTAAAGGCCTAGCAGGCGGTCAGGTAAAGGAAATGCTGGCCCCATGGGCGTGGGCCCGGCGTCCGGCACGCTCCGTAAGGGACATCGCTGGCATTGGGTATGCCGGGCCGGGCCGTGTCTGAGGGTCCGGCATCGGGGTATTGGGTTCCAAAGGAGGAAGCCCTGATGGCAGCATCTCGAGGTCTTCTGTGACAACTGGGAAGGAGGGGTTAGAATCCCCGGGAGTTAGTAGAGGAGATGCAGAGACTTCAGATGGCAACGCAACGTGCTGCGGAGAGCCTGGGGCGTCAGACTAACGTTTGGGATCCAGCGCAAGCTTCTTGGCCAGGCGAGCGTCGGTGGGACAGGCGTACAACTTATTGGCCGAATCTGGGCTGGTGTCGGAGGAGCCAACGTCTGACTTATCAGATTCTTTGCCAGAGGAAGGTCGCGCTGGAGATGCGGCCTGGTCGAGCGAAGATTTTGCTGGGCGCCCCCCCTGAAAGGGTAAGCGGCTCATCAGTCTTGTCCGGGTGGATGTCGGTGGTGCCGGCGTCCGATTTACCAGACCTGCTCTGACCCAAAGACCATGTGGTGGAAGCGGCCTTCCCAGGAGCGGAGGCCTCCTTTTCCCCAGAGGCTCCCAAAGGGCCTGAGCTCAAGCCAGACGGGAGGGGCGACGCCTTCTTGGATACCACCAAGACGGCTGTCATGGAGCGGTCCCCAGGAGGGGACATTACCTTCGATGCTTGCAGCCGCCGTGGAGGCTGTTTTCCCGCTCTCGATGCTTCTCCTTGTCCCTTTTCTTCTTGTGGCCTTCAGGGGAAGTGGACGCCTGCCTTAATTTCTTTAGCTCCTTTTCCATGGATGCCATTCTTTTCTTGAGGGTATGGGCTTCCAGGGACTACTGCCTTCTTTTCCGGGTAGTGGAGTTAATTTTTGGCAGTGCTGGCACTTCTCCACAGGATGGTCTGGGCCCAGGCAGAAGAGGCACAAGGAATGGACGTCCTTGTGTGGCAGATGGGAGCCATACGAGTCGCACTTATTTTTATGCAATTTGGAGCACATTGGGGACGACATACACAGAGAATCAGGTTGAATGAGCAAAAAAAAGCAGTGAAATTAGGTCGAAAAGTTCGAGAACTAATGACCGGCAAAAGACTGACGGACGCTGAACTCTATCATGAGGAACTTTCACAAGCCGACGGCCGGAAAGAACTGGAAGGCGGGTGTGGGGGACCACCCCTTTATACCGACGTTGCATGATGCCGGTCACCTGACGTGGGGGAGGTCCCCCGCCAGAGACTGCTAGCTAGAAATTTTTCCGTAGGGTCCTGACGCCTGGCGGGTCAGTCCTATATGTGAATACCTACTGCAAGAGCCCTCTCGAAGTAAGATCAATAAGGCAAAATGGACTGCAGTCAGGGGAAACAATACTTGAAGGTGGTGGTAGGAGTCCAGGTGGGAGACAGGTGGAGTATAATAGGGATAAGGATAATGGGGGCGGGGCTGACAGGTATGAAAGAGTCCCAGGGAATAAGAAAGCAAGTGGCCTGGAGGGTTACGTGTACTACAGCCAGAAGCCTGAGTGAAACCTGCAACCTGCAGGCAATGGTAACTGAAGGCCAGCTAGATTTGGTGGTGATCATAGACACCTGAGCAACACTGCACCAGAACTGAAGAGCTGACCATTTCCGTTATGCAATGCTTAGAAGGGTAAGAACAAGGCAAGGGGGAGGAGTGGTGTTATACATAAGGGAGGATATCAAAGCCAGGGTAATCAAGCAACTTGGGTGTAGGGCACAGAAACAGTGCTGGTGCAGGTAGTCACAGGCGGGGGGGGGGACATCAGGACTGAAGTGGTATACAGACTACCATTTCAGAAAGAGGCAACTAATACAGGCCTTTGCTGTCTATGCACCTAGGCTCTGGAACTCCCTCCCAATGCCTATTTTTTTCAGTGCCAACTCCCACCAGATTTTTAGAAGGTCCTCATGAGATCACCTGAAATCTAACTCTGCCTGTAATTGCACTTAATCCTGCTACCCCTTCCCTCTAATGAGTGATGGACTACAGCGCTTGGCCTGGTCTGTTAAGACACAGTTGTACACATGCATGGATCTGAAGTATATACTGTTCAAACAGCTGTGATCTTTAATTCTATTGTTACTTTACGTATACACTGTTGTCTTTGTACCGTTAACGTTTACCTTGCCTGTACATCTCTGTAAACTCCTGGGTCATACCTGAAAACAGGAATGTATCTGTCTAGTGTGCTTACCTGGTCAATGAAAACTAAATAATAGGGAGCTGGGGTGGAGATTAGAAGAGCAGCAGAGCAGGGGAAGGCGTTGCTAATGGGAGACCTCAACACGCCAGATGTGCACTGTGGCATCCCAGTGGCAGCAAGTACGAGGACTCATCTGCTAGCCAATACGTTTCAGGAAGCATTTCTGCTACAGAGAGTTAAGGAACCTACAACGGAAGGAATAACATTGATTTGGCCCTCACAAACAGGGACAGTATCAGGGAGGCCACAGTTCAGGACCCACTGGGAACCAGCAATTCGTAGATTGTTTACAAGCTCAACGGGCTCGTGCCCTTTTAAGAGCTCGCCACCCACTCAAGGATGGTATTCATATTTTTCCTCTGCCATGTGTAAATCCAATCTGATTTTAAAGGTTTCGAGATCTGGACTTGAAACTACATGTGATGGTAGACTGTTCCATACACCTACTATTCTCTGAGTGAAATAATTACTTTGTTTTTTAGTTCTAATAGTGTCCCCTAAGATCTTACATCTGTTGTTTCTAGTGTTTATTTTCCCAATGTATAATATCAGTCCGACTGTAGCCCCAAGGTAGTTGCCTTTTATTGCTTTATATGTGAGGCATAGGTCTTGACCTCACTATGTTGTTCAACAACCAATAAGAGGTGGATTGGGAGCAGTCAAAGGTTCCAGACTTTAGAAGGCCAGATTTTGGTAGGTTGAGGCAACTACTGAGAGAGAAACTGAGGAGAAGGGCAAGGAGGCTGGGCAAGGACTATCAGAGGCCACAAGTGACTGTAAGGCTGGTAGGGAAGAACAAGTCAGGAAAAAAAATTGGGTATAACAGAGAGATGGTGACTGTGAGGGAGAAAATGAGACCTTCAAAATATATAAAACCAGACAGTCAGAGGAGGCTACGACAGTTGCTCTTAACAGGATGAAAAAGGCCAGCAAGGCAGTGCGGAGATCAGCTTCAGCCATTGAAAAGAGAACAGCAGAGGAAATAAAGAAGAGGTGCAAAACGTTCCTTCATTACATATGGAAGCAGCAGAAGAAGTGCAAAATAAAGGAGAGGAAAGTAAGACTGAGCACGAGGGACAGTGAGAGGAGAAGAACAAAGGAAAAAGGCAGACATACTGAACCATTACTTCTGTTCAATGTTCCTGGTGGACAAGAGAGACACCACTGCCTGTGCTGTCAAGGCCAGGGTGTTAAGTGGGGAAGGTGTCAATACAGAACTGATATGAAAGGCACGGGTACTGAAAGGATGAAATGCAAGGGTGGAAGAATCAAGCTATAACAATGAGTACTGAAAGAGATGGGACAGGTTCCAGTTGCACCACTGGCAGAACTCTTTAATAGCTCACTGGAAACAGGGGAGGTGTCGAGGGGCTGAAGGACAGCAGATGCAGGGCCCCTGCACAAGAGCAAAAATAGGGACAAACCAGGAAACTACAGACATGGGGGCCTGATGCCTATAGTAAGTAAGTTGCCAGTAATCATCACAAAGGTGGGGCTAGTGGACTTCCTGGAAGCAAACAGACTTCAGGACACTAAACAGCACGGGTTCACCGGGGGGGGGAGACAGTTCAAGTCAGATGAACCTGATTGACTTCAACTGATGAAGGCAGTTGACAAGGGTCAGGCGGTCGACATACAGTACATTGACTTCATTCTGTCCCGCACAGATGGTTGGTCAAAAAGATAAGTAACCTATGCCGGCGTGGAGGGCAGAGGCGCTGCGAGAATCTCCTCCTGCCATGCAGGCGACCCATGTTCAGTGGTGGATCAGGTAGTCAGGGAGGGTCCTGCAGGACCGCGTGCCTCCACATGTGCACCCCAGCAACAGGAAGGGGGGGGAGACAGAAAAAGGGGTGCTAGCAGGCTCTGTGAAGCCCTGGCTGCGCTCCCGACTACACTGCCACTCCAGGCTATCTGGATTATTTGCAGGGGCCTCCTCTTGACCGAGCTAAAGGGGGAGTACGTGGGAGAGCCAGCCTAAAAGTGGAGTCGGGTCGGTGAGGCCAAGCTGTCAAGGGGTGGAAATGAGCCCTCTCAAGTGGGACAGCTGTAGCCCAGCCTGCTAGTCCTCCATCGTAGAAAAAAGCTATATGGAAAAAGAAGATGAGTAACCTGAGGTGGGGGACATGATTACATAATGGAGTAAGAAACTGACTAAGTGAGAGAGCCCAGAGGGGTATCCACAATGGGGAGCAGTCAGAGGTCAGGGGGGTCACCAATCAAGTGCCGCAGGGATCAGTCTTGGGAACCAGTCTTCTTTAACATTTTCATTTGTGACATTAGAGTAGGGGGTGAGGCTGGCTCCGTGGCACGAGGGTTCGCTGGCGCTGGCGGAGCCTGGGTTCACTCGAAGCCGGGATGACAGGAGCAGAAGCTAGCAGGAGGGCTACAGACATCCTTGGACACACTCCTCCCGGGGAGGAGGGCAAGAATGCTGCCTTTGGCAGTTCCTGGCAGCCAGGCCAGCAGCATCGCTGGCCATGCGTGGTGACCACATGTCGCATGCGTAATCATGTCAGAACAATGCAGCATGCGTTCTAGGAGCGGGGTTACCGGAACAAGGAAAATGGACATCCAGACACCTGGATGATGGCGGCCCGCTCTCCCAGCACCGTGAAGCCCTGGATCGTCCCATGCTGTACCCTCACCACCACGGTGCTGGTGGACACTGGAAGTCTCCCCTCCTGGTCCCTCCCATTAGAGGGTCCCCTTCCCACTGGCAAAGGGATACTCCGGGTCAACCAGAGAGCGGCACAATGAGGGGCAGCGGTCGGGAGGGTGCAGTGGGACTTGGCCACTCGAAGGAGTGGGTGTCTGGGCTAGAAGAAGGGGGCATAAACAGATAATATACAAAAAAAAAAAAGAGTAAGGGGCGAGGACAGTACGGGAGAGTCTCTTTCAAATGAGAAGCAGCACCAGGAACAGAGGGCATGTGATGAAACTGGGGGGGTTAAACAGGGATCTGAGGAAATGGAAATTATGTATATACCATAATTCTTGATGATCTTGGATGAAGTCTTCACCGTTCATTCTCACTAAAGGAACCACGCCAGAGGCGCTAGGACCCAGCAGGAGCCAACAATCTTCAGTAGGGCCGGCACATGCGTTGCACCATGAGGCTGTCTCGCGCCTCTGTGGGCTATCTCAGCATCGACCCTCCAACCGCCTTAGTACCTTTTTGACTTAGGAGGTGCAGTGTAAACTAACCTAGTAAACCATTAACCTAATCTGAGCATAAGATAGCCCTGATGAGCCGTGTAAGAAGGGTCAACACATTTTCACAGCCCGAGCCAACAAGGGAGTGAAGGCCAGAAACAGAATGAGTGAGCTTGGGGACAGTGGGAGGGCGTGTGAATGGTGAAGACTTTGTTCATGAAAATCAAGAATTACGGTAGGTAATGGAGCGTATTACTGCTCTAATTCGCCACAGAAAGGATAACTTTGAAATATTTTGGAGGAGGTGGGTTTGTACATTATGAATCACAGTCATGAATTTGTCCTTTGAAAGGGGGGGGGGGCTCTGGGACGTATGATCTGGGCAAATACCCTGGTATACTGCCCTGCTGGAAAAGGAGAGGGAGATTATTTGTGGGGGGGAGAAGGGGCCCAAGCTCCCTATATTTACTTATAAAGAACAACTGAATGAAATTATCTGTGCACATTCTCTATGTATTTCATAATTATCTTGACAATGCATTACCTGCTTTTTTTTTTTTCACATATTTATGTTAAGCAAGTTTTGACCTGCTGACCTGTTGTTTTTCCCTCCCCTTAATGTCTGTGTTTATCTTCCCTGTCTCCTGTTATATACTGAATAGTATGACTACTGTAGAGAAAAATGTTGAAAAAACTATTAAATGAAGAGTTATTAAAAAAAAAATTAAAATAAATAATTACGGTAGGCAAGTAATTTCCATATCTTCCTGGATTGATGTCTTCACCATTCATTCACACTAATGGGAGAGTACAGCACTAAAACCCAATCCCCAAGCAGGGCGGCAGGAGATCAAGCATGCTCAGGACAGAAGTCCATTAAGAACTGTCCTGCCGAAGGACGTGTGCTGTCTGGCATGGACATCCAGAGTGTAGTGCTTCACAAAGGTATGCACTGAGCTACAAGTTGCCACTCTGCAAATGTGCGCAATGGGTACGTTACAAATCTCTGCCAAAGATGCTGCAACCGCTGTGGGAGAGTGGGCGTAAACCTGGCCTTCCAGCTTGACCTGCACCACAGAGTAGCAGTGGTGAAGACAGGCTACTAACCACGCAGAAATACATCTAATGGCAACAGGCTGACCCAGCCGGGTCATGCCGAATAATACAGAGTTGCTTGGATTTGTGAATCTCTTTAGTTCTGTCAATGTAGAATCGCAAAGCCCTCATGATGTCCAGGGAGTGAAGGGTACGTTCCCCTTCATTTTTTTTTTTCTCCTTTATTCGGGAGGTCCTCCGTCAATTTCTGCCCTGGCCATGGCCCCCGAAGCTTCCACCAACTGCCTATGTCTGCAATCTCCCGGCTTAGCCCCAGAGGGCGGGGACGCGGCTCCAGTTCCCCAATTCCGGGCTGCGGGCATAGTATTTGGTTGGGAGTGTGGCGGCAGTGGCTAACTGAAGCCCGGGGAGGGCTTCATGGAGATGGAGGTTCTCCCCTCCATTTTCTTTGTTTTTCCTCCAGGAGGCAGGGACGTGCAATGATGTCCAGCGTCTGTTCCGCCTCCACTGCATTCAAGCACCGGCAGCTGCATGACTCCCGGCCTCCGCCAGGGGTCCATCTTGCGCCAGGCACTACCCCGCCCTCCCACCAGAGAAGGAGAGCAATCCAAAGGACGCTCTATCCTTCTCCCCCCCGGCCGATCCTCCAGCGACCCAAGTCCGTTCCCGAACCCGGGTCGCCGGCATCGCAAGCGGAAATTCAACCGCTGCACCGACGGGCCGGCCCGTTCCCCTTCATTCTGTAAGCTGGCAAATAAGTAGGGAGAACCAAGGGCTGATTAAGATGAAATTCTGAATCCATATTGGGGAGGAATTTATTTTATTTATTTATTTATTTAGTTTTTGTTGACCGGGTAAGTGCACTAAACAAATCCTGCCTATTTTCAGGCACGACCCGGGGGAGGGGGATACAGATGAATGCCAACTGACCTTGAACCAGATTAAGCTGTTGGTGGTATTTTTAGTGAATGAGGGAAATTTGGCCAGGACACCGGGGAAATTCCCTACTCTTTTCGATAAGTGCCATGGGATCTTTAACATCCACCTGAACTACCACCAATCCAGGCAGATGGGACCTCGGTTTAACGTCTCATCCAAAAGACGGAATGTAAGGTGAGTACAAAGTACCACCATGTCCTTGTGAAACACAGTGTATGGAGGGTCTGTGACCAATGCATGTATTTCAGAGACCCTCCGAGTGGAAGTAATGGCCACTAATAAGGCAGTCTTCCAGATCAGAAACTTCAATTCACAGGTAGCTAGAGACTCAAAAGGTTTACAAGTGAGTATATCTAGCACGAGGTTACTATCCCACGTGGTCACCAGTTTCCTGACTGGGGGTCTAGTGTGTAGGATGCCCCTGAAGAACCTCTTGACTAGCAGTAACTGTGCCAACGTCAAGTTCTGTACTAGCTCATAGTTTTGGAAATTGTTCAGAGGTGTACCTTCACCTTCGAGTATTGCAGTCCTGCAATTGACAGGTCTAAGAGGTACTCCAACACTTTAGTTGGTGGGCAACAGAAAGGGTCTAGAAGGGACTTTGCACACCAAATCGAGAAGCATTTCCATTTTGCCATGCAAGTCCTCCTAGTGGAAGGCTTACGCGCTGCTGAAAGGATTTCTGAGATTCTCTGAAAAAAACTACCTACCCACTTCTATCTCTTCAGGAGCCAGGCATGGAGATGAAGGGAGTGCAGTTTGGGATGGACCAGGGGTCCCTGTGTCAGGAGGTCAGTTCGAAGAGGTAGCTATATCGGGGGGGACTTCTGACAACCTGTTGATCAATGGAAACGATATCTGCCAAGACCAGTATGGGGTGATTAGAATCATCCTGCCCTCCTGTGCCTCCAAGTTGAGCAGCACCCTCTGAACCAATGGAAGAGGAGGAAATGCGCACAGAAAGCGTCTTGTTCACCACAGTCTGAATGCATCCTGACAGAATACACCAGGTTCTGGATTTCTGAAGCAGAATCGAGGCAGTTTTGCGATGAGTGGGGACACAAAAAGGTCCAGGTCTGGACTGCCTTACTCGTCGAATAGTGACTGCACGACATCTGGCACGAGCAAGCGTTCATGTGGATCTGCCTCTGACCTGCTGAGGTGATCCACCAGATCGTTCTGAATTCCCGGCAGGTAGACTGCCTGAATTAACACATCATGCTTGAGACACCACTACCACACTCTCATGGCTTCCCTGCATAAAGGGTAGGAGTGCGCTCCGCCCTGCTTGTTGATCACCGCCTTGTCCGTCTGAAGAATTATTTTGTGACAGAGAACATTCTTCAGGGCTCAGACAGCATACATGACAGACTTTATTTCTAAGACACTTATGTGAAGATGAGACTCCTCATGGCTCCACACTCCCAGAGTGCAGAGGTCCTGACAGTGAGCCCCCCAACCGATCAGCGATGCATCTATGTGATGGTGATCTGAGATTCCGGTGGAGGTAAAAGGTAGACCCTGTAGAAGCTTGTCTCCCTGTGCCCACCATGCAAGTGATCTTGTCAGAGGCTCTGTCACTGTTATGCAGAAGGACTGCAGGTGCATGGTCGGAGACCACTGTGTGCTGAGCATCCACTGAGTGGTCCTCATATGTAGTCAGGCTAGAGGCACCATGAAAACTGATAATGCCATAAGGCCCAACATCCGCTGCATCGAAAGGGCTCAAGTTGTTTTCCCTGATGTAGCGAGCCATCTGGAGGATGTCTTTCCTCCTGTCCTCTGGAAGGAAGGCCCTTGCCCAGATGGGCTCCTATGAAGAGGAGCTGCTGGGAGGGTTGAAGCTGGGATTTTTTCAAATTCTGTAAAATTCCCATGGAAAAAGTGAGAAACTGAGAAGTCGTGGCAACTGCTTCCTGTGTCCGCTGCCTGGATGGGCTTGATAGGAGCCAATCATCCAGGTAAGGGAAGACTCGAACACTGAGCTTTCTGAGATGCGCCACGAGAACTGTGAAGCACTCTGTAAAGACTCGAGGCGCTGAGGATAGCTCAAAGGGCAGGACTCTGAACTGGTAATGTTGACCCAAGGCCACAAAACAGAGATATGTATTTGTGATGACTTGGGTGCACTGGGACGTGCTGGTAAGCATCCTGCATGTCCAGGGACACTAGCCAATCGAGTTGATGGATCAGAGGAAGCAGTGTTCCCAGGGAGATCATCTTGAACTTTTCCCTAAATAAGTACTTAACTTTCTGAGATCAAGAATCAGGTGCATTCCGCCTGTTTTCTTTGAAAACAGAAAGTAGTGTGAGTAGAAACCGCTGTTCTGCTCTGTCTGTGCAACAACTTCTATCACCCTGTTTCTCAGGAGGCCCTGTATCTCAGAAGTAAGAAGGTCTGACTGAGAAATAGGTTGTGCTGTCACCTGGGTGGAAGGTCTGGTGGGATCTCTGCGAAATTGAGAGAGTATCCCTCCCTGACAATTCTGAGGACCCATTTGTACGTCGTAATGAGCTTCCACTGGTCGTAAAACTGAATCAGACGACCTTCCTTTGTAGAAGAGGTGTTCACCTCTGGCAACTGAGGTGGGACATGAGCCGGATCTTCACAGGTTGGTGCTGGGCACTTTCAAGCCCTGTGCCTTTTGCTGGGTTTTCTTTTGTGGCTGAGGAGTTTGGTTCCTGTTAAAGGCTCCTCGGCCCTTACCCCAAAAGGACTGCCTGTTACAAAACTGTCGACGGTTCCCGCTCCTTTGAGGGGCAGCAGGAGCCAGCCTGGCTGTTTTAATGGCAGTCCTGGTTTTCTCAACGACCTCCAGTGCTTATTCGACTTGAAGGCCGAACAGGTAAGCACCGTCAAAAGGAAGGTTCATCACCTTCTGCTGGGCACCAGTTGAGAACCCTGATGTTCTGAGCCAGGGGTTCATCCTTATACAAATCCCTGTGGCCGATGCCCTAGAGGCGGTGTCATAGGCGTCCATAGAAGCTTTCAGCTGCTGGTTGTTGGACTCTATGCCTGTAATGGTCTGAAGAAGCTCCAAGCTAACGTCAGATTCCAGGAGTTTCTCGACCAATAATTTAAGAGTGTTCCATAGGGTATATTCGTATTAAGAGAAATTACCCTGGTAGCTAGCAATACGCATACAGTACAGTTACGTAACAACTTACCGTAACAGTAGATCTTCGAGAGAGGCTCTTGCAGTAGGTACTCACAAGTAGGACTAAGCCATCAGGCATTAGGACCAAACAGAAAACTTCTAGCTAGCAGTGTCTGGCCGGGGACCACCCCCGTTACGTTACTGAGATCAGCACGGCGCTATACAGGCAGCAGTCCCCACACCCGCCCTCCAGTTCTCCAGCCAGAGACCTAAAAAGGTGTGACAGGATATGGGAGTGGGCTCCTGGAGCTAAAAGCTATTGCAGGAGAAAGAGAAGAAGAAGAAACAACCCAGGGGTAGGTGGGAAGGAAAGCAGTACCAACTGCAAGAGCCTCTCTCGAAGATCTACTGTTACAGTAGGTTCTTACGTAACTGTACTGTCCTACTTCGAGATGGCTCGTGCAGTAGGTACTCACAAGTAGGACTGAGTCCCAAGCAGTCAAATCAGACAAGCATGAGACACGGGAGGTAGGAACGGGTCTGTAGTGAACAGTGGCCTAGGACAAGAGTCCCTACAGGATGGCTAGGCCAAACCCCGCTCTTCACCTCGAAGCGATGTCCAAACTGTAGTGTTTAGTGAAAGTGTGGATGGAACTCCAAGTCGCAGCTGCACATATGTCAGCAGCTGAGACATTCCTGAAACAAGCAGAAGCCGCCATGCCTCTGGTTGAATGTCCTTTGACCTCCCCCAGGAGGGTTTTGTTGTACTTCTGGTAACAGAATGTAATGCAGTTTGCTAACCATTTAGATAAACACTGTTTTGAAACTGCGGCGCCCTCTCTCTTAGGGACAAAGGAGACAAATAACTAATCAGTGTTGCAGGCAGATTTTGTTCTGTTCACGTAGTACCAAAGAAGTCTGTGTACATCCAGAGTGTGCAGAATTGCTTCACCCCAGTTGGAGTGCTCAGGGTAATACACTGGTAACTCTATGGAATGATTCAAGGTGGATCCTGAAACTACCTTAGGTAAGAACTTAGGATTAGTTCGCAGAGCCACCCGGTCTCTGTGAAAGATCAAGTGGGGCACCTTACACATAAGGGCTTGGCGCTCAGAAATTCTTCTGGCTGAAGTAATGGCCACTAGAAAAAGAGTTTTCCAGGAAAGGTAGCATATATCTGCATCTGCTGCGGTTCAAAGAGAGGCAGTGTGAGTTTTTCTAGTATGAAATTCAAGTGCCAGGGTGAAGCAGGGCTCCGTACTGGTGGTTTCAGATGAAGGATCCCCTTCAAGAAGGTTTGGATACCTCCAGCTGAGCCAAAGTCTTGTTGCCTACAAGGACATGGTAGGCCGAAATAGCTGATAAATGGACCTTTAAGGTCCAGTAACTGAGCCCAAGGTCATAGAGGTGTCTCATGAAATCCAGGACCTTCGTGACAGGACAAAGGAAGGGCTCTAGACCCTTAGAATCTGCCCATATGGAAAATATTTTCCATTTCATCGCATATTTGGCCCTGGTGGATGGCTTTCTAGCCTCCACAAGGATCTGTGCTACCCTCTGGGAGACTCCGAAGCATGCAGTAGCTATGTCTGTAGGTGCCACGCATGTAGGTGAAGAGATCTGAGACCTGGATGCACCAGGGTCTCCTGGTCCTGGGATAAGAGATCTGGAGAGACTGGCAGTGGAACTGGAGGGTCCACTGACAGTTGTTGCAGCAGAGAGAACCATATTTGTCTCAGCCAAAAGGAAGCGATGAGTATCATCCGAGCTCCCTCTGCCTGTAGTTTCAATAGTACCCTCTGAGTTTATGGAAGTGGAAGGAAGGCGTACACAAACCTCCCCTTCCAACATGGGGACAGTACGTCTCGCCAGAAAACACCATGCCCTGGAACAAGCGAGCAAAAGGTTGGCAGTTTTGTGTTGAGTGGGGATGTGAAGAGATCTAATTGTGGTCTTCCCCACCTTTTGAAGATGTCTTTGACCACTTACTGTTTGAGCTCCCACTCGTGTGCACTGACTTGAGTGCGACCGAAGAGTGTCTGCCAAGACATTTTGCTCTTCTGGGACGTGGACTGCTGTCAAATGGAGATGGTGATTGGCTGCCCAGTACCATACTCTCATAGCCTCCGGACACAGAGAATTAAAGCGGGTTCCTCCTTGTTTGTTCATGTACCAGACTACGCACATGTTGTCTGTCTGAATGGTGAGCTGTCCCAGGTGAATGAGGTGTTGGAAAGCTTTCAGTGCATACCAAACTGACCTCATCTCATGAAGAGACAGTTCGTTGAGGGGCCAAGTACCTTGTGTTCTGTGTGCCCCAAGGTGAGCTCCCCACCCCAGGCCCGAGGCATCTGTCATCAGGGTCTGAGGGGGATGGGGTCTGTCCGGAATGGAGCACCTCTGAAAAGGCTGTCCTGATTCTGCCACCACAAGAGATCCAGAGTCATGGGATCTGAGATCAGGACCTCGTGGTCCAGATCTCTGGATCTCTGGTCCCACTGTACTCTGAGAGTCCACTGCATGACTCTCCTGTGCAGCCTTGCTAAGGGGACTGAAGGGATGGCTGCGGCCATGAGCCCAAGTAACTGTAAGATAGCCCTGGCTGGTAATCGTCTGTGCAAAGCCACCCAGCGAGCTTGGTGCTATAATGCTGCCATCCTGTCTGGCGGCAAAAAATCCTTGCTCTGGACTGTGTTCAATATTGCTCCAATAAACTGGAGCTGTTGGGTGGGAATAAGGTGGGACTTGGCCTTACCGACAGTGATGCAAGGCGGCAAGGTAGGCACAAAAAAAAAAAAAAAAAAAAAAGCAAGGGAAGGCAGAGAGCTAGCGAGAGGCGGAGGATTGTAAAACCATCATGAGTGATCAGTTCCTAGGTCTCACAAGAAAATTTGGTTGTACAACCAAACAGAGAAGAGACAGAAAAGGAGAGGACAGAACAGACCCTTACGTTTAAACTCTTTCTGCACAACAAATAGGGCAGGGCCTTATTCAACCCTGTCACAGTTGTCTGTACTTGGAGGTATTTTATGTACTGTACATACTGACCTGGTTTTCAGATTTTACATGCGTCTCACTGTGACCCAGGGTCTCTCTTCAAAGATCCTTTCTCCTTTCCTTTTCGAGCTCAGAGTCTCCAACATTTTAACACTGTGTGTTTAATCCTTCCATGGGCCTAAGGACCACAGGAGTCTGAGAAGCTATCCACTCCCTAAGAATGATTTAGGACAGGTTGGCATGCATTATGAGTTCTTTTCCTCTTGAGGCCAAGATGGACATAGTCTACCCTTTGAATCCACAGTGGCCCAGGTGATTCAATGTCCAGGGTGGCAAAGCTTAAGAAGCTGGGGAGGTCACCTTCCCTGCAAGCTCTCCTCCTCTTGGTCTGAGAATGAGGAACACTAGGAGGACAGAAAGTTGTCCTGTGACGAACTTGAGTACTGGAGAGCTGTAATATCTTGGAACCAGGAGTATGATGGATGTTTTTTTCACCTTTCTCTTGTGTGGATGTACCTGGTCTGAGGAGACTTAGCAATCCTCCAAATTCAACTCATATAGTTCTCTGAGAGTCTGAAGTCCCTTACAAATCCATGTGACTACCAAGGCTGAAGATTTGTCTCGTTTGAATGATTTAATGGGCTTGTGAAGGGGAATGGCAAAGCACAGATTTTTCTGAAACTCATTTTTATTCAAGTATAAAGTACACACTTTGACAAATGATACAACCATAACTACATATCCATAGTATAACGCTTTGTAAATCATAAAGAAAAAGAACATTTGACAGTATTTGGATACATTCCTTCTGGTTGATGCTAAGGCAGTTTAAAACTGCCAATTCTGTCTTATTCATCATTTAATAACGGTTCTGTATTTAAAAGGCTATCATTATTTCCTTATAAACTCATATATAACTTCATAAAATATAAAAACAAATACAAACTCACCAACCATGTAAACAAGCTTGGATTTCATACAGGGATAAAAACCGAGAAAAATAAAGCACTTCAATTATCATGAGTTTAACCTTCAATCTACCTGGGGAACAGCATTTCATTATTCCTTTTTAATTGATACAGTTTTTTGTTGTTTCCTTCCTTTGAGAAGGAAAAAAACAAAACAAAGGGAAAGCGAGATTATGGAGGATAGCAAAGAGGTGCCTAGTCGGAACTCTTATACAATAGTCACTAGCTGATTTGCTATCTGAGTATCCTGAAGACAAAAGACCAGCCTGCAAGTGTGGCTCTGAAGTTTGGGTGATCCAAATTATTCACTCATCTAAATAGCTGTCTGGGATGGAAGAGAGGCCATCCTGTATTAAGTACTGGGACTGCCCTGCACTCTGTCCTCTATCCATCTGAACCCAGAGTCCTAAACCATCCTGTATTTCTCTTTCCTCAGGTATGTTCTGGGGGTCAGTCGCTCCATCTCATAAACATGTGACATACTATTTTGCCACTCTTTAAGGATGGGGGGGGTGTACACTTAACCAACGTGACAGGATACTTTTCAGGGCTGCCATCAGTGAGGCAAGAGCTAGTTTTGTCTGCGAGGGAAGAAGCCCCACCACAGTGGGGGTGCCAAGAACCCATTCAGAGAAGTCATCTGGGATATCAACTTGTATAATATGCCTCACCACATCCCCCACCGATGACCAGAATGCCCTAATTATTGGGCAGGCCCAAAAAATATGGTAGTGGAATCCAACCCAAAAAATATGGTCGTGGGATCCAATGGCAAGTACAGCTTTGAAGGATCAGTTGGCTTGGATGCGCCTACGGAGGTGGGGGTGACGTACATTTGAGATTGGGAAAGTCGAACTGGCTTACAGGAAGGCCTTGTTAATAAACCCAAAAGATGCCTGGAAGAAGCAGGAGCTGAACAGGGTCTTGCATCTTTGAGCGAACAGAGTCCTTCTCTAACCCTGTGACCACTAACTTGCCACTGCCTGAATCTACATTCTATAAGGAAGAAGCACATAAAAATTTGTGTGCTTCATTGCGAGGCTCCAATTAATGCAGTTTGGGATCAATGCACAATAAGCAAAAGGAGTCAATACTAAACCTACATGTTGTTGCCACAGCTAGTGCATTTGTGGCCTCTGGATTTGGTGTGTGGTTCCCAGTCTGCCAACATCAACACTTGAGCAAGATACCCTATAATGCCTGAGAGAAACAAGTGAAAAACAAGTACTGTTACTTCCTTGTCCCCAGAAGAAAGTGTATTGGGCGCCATGGTGGGGAAGAAAAAATTACTCACCTTAGTAATTGCTTTTCTTCTCATGGAGTCTTGCTATATTATAACAATAGCAGTCAGCCACTGCAGCTGAACTGCCCCGGAGAGGAAGGAGTTAACTCCAGAAGATCTGGAGTTCTACAGCGTGAGGGCGCTGTGCCCAAAACTCTATCTGGCAGTTTCAAATGAAACTGTCAGATCTTCTGAATAACATCAAAGGACGGAAAGTCTGTGTGGAAAAACTACACTAGCCATGGCTACCTACTAGTAGTAATAACAACAATATAAAGAACAAAGAAACACTCAGAGCCATAATAACAAAAATTGATGGTATTATGGTTCGTTTTACCACCCTTGACAAGCACATATGAACCCCCCCTTCCCCCAAAGACTCAAGTCCAGGAAGGGGGCAATATAAATAACCTAAATGAAACAATCTAGATCCCTAACCCAAAGGAAAAGAGGATAAGGGAAAAACTACAATGGCATGACACAGAGCTTGCACCAATTCGCCACCCCTACCCAAGTAGAAGTTCTGAGAGGGGCAGGAGGGAGGGTGGTTATAATATATGAACTCCATGAGAAGAAAAGCAATTACTAAGGTGAGTAATTTTTCTTCAAACACCATGAAGTCTTGCTATATTATAACAATAACAGATTACACAGCAGTACCTCCATGGAGGAGGGTCAGAACCTACTTAGGAAATAGGCTCTGAAGCACAGCTGTGCCAAACCGAGCATCTCTCCTGGACTGGACATCCAGGGAATAATGCTTGGTAAAGGTGAACTGTCTTCCAGGTAGCAGCTTGACAAATCTCCAGAATGGGGATGTCTCTAGCAGCCGCTAGAGGCCTTGGCTATACCCTGGTGGAGTGGGCCCTCAATCCTGAGGGGGTACTCTACCCAGTTTCTGATAACAGAATTGGATACAAGAAACAATCCACCTTGCAATTGTTCTCTTAGTGGCAGGTTTCCTTTGCCAACCTCGCCATAGGTAAGAAAGAGTTGGAGGATTCGAACCTATGACCTCTGGTGCGCTCTAAATAGTAGCTTAAGGCTCTTTTGACATCCAAGCTGTGCAGTCTCCTCTCACCTGAGGAAGAATGCTCAGTGAAAAATACTGGGAGAGAGATAGATTGATTCAGGTGGAAATCAGAAACCACCTTAGGCAAAAACTTTCTATTAGTCCTAAGGACTACCTTATCTCTGTGGAAAGAGATAAAATCTTCTTCCACTGACAGGGCCTGTAGCTCACTTATGCGTCTGGCAGAGGTGATAGCTACTAGGAAAACGGTTTTCCAAGTTAAATACTTGAGCTCTGCAGAAGACAGAGGCTCAAAGGGGGGTTGCATTAACTGAGCAATGCAAATATTCAGGTCCCAGGCGGGAGCTGGTTCCCGAAAAGGAGGGTTAGTATGAAGTAACCCTTTAAAAAACTTGGAGAACACCGGATGAGAAGAAAGGGAGGCAGGCTTCCCTGCTGACACAAAAGCAGAGACAGCTGCCAGATGAACCTTCAGGGTAGCTGGTCTAAGGCCTAGGGAATTCAGATGGACCAAATAGTCCAGTAGAATGGGAAGATCAGCAGATTCTGGGATAATCTGCCTCTCAGAGCACCAGATGGAAAACCTCTTCCACTTAGAATTATAAGTGGCCCTAGTGGAAGGCTTCCTTGAAGCCTTTAAAATATCCATGACACCTTGAGAAAGGTGTAAGTCAACAATTCTAGCTCCTCAAGAGCCAAGCCTTGAGGTGGAGGGATCTGAGGTCCGGATACCACCTCTCCCTGTGCACAGGCCAGTAAGTCGTGGACTCTGGGCAGGCTCAGGGCAGGGTGAACTGCCAAGGACAGGAGCAGAGGGTACCAGGGCTGTCTGGCCCAATCTGGGCAATCAGAATCACTCTGCAAGGTTGAGATCTGATTTTACTAGTACCCTGAAAAGGAGAGGAAAGGGGAAAGGCATACAGGAACTTCCTTTCCAGTCCAACAGAAAAGCGTCCAGAGGACTGAGCCCAGAACTGGAGGCCTGCAACAGAAAAAGAAGTTGGTGGTTGTCTGGGGCTGCGAAAGATCTATCTGAGGAGTGCCCCATCTGGCAAAGACAGACCCCAGCACTTGTGGATTCAGAGCCCATTCGTGATGGCCCTGAGAAATTCTGCTGAGGGCTTGCGCCCAGGACATTGTCCTTCCCTGGGAGATGAACCGCTATCAGGAGGTGTTCAGGAGTAAGCCAGAGACCACAACTTCATTGCTTCGGTGCACAAGGCTGAAGACCGAGTGCCCCTTGCTTGTTGATGTACCACATTGTGGTGGTATTGTCTGTCCTGACTTGAACCACTTTGTTCTGGACAGAATCTGAAAACACCAAGAGCTAAAAAGACAGCTCTGAGTTCCAAAAGATTGATGTGGAGCAGAGACTCCTGAGGAGACCATACCCCTGAGTGGCAAGTCGCGAGGTGAGCCCCCACCTAACAGGGAGGCATCCGTGGTGAGGTGAGGGAGTGAGAAATGGGAATGAAGGAACCCCTGTCTTAAATTGCTCTGGACCTGCCACCAGTGGAGGGCTAGGATCAGAGTTTGAGTAACTGGGACCAACTTGGTAAGGGGTCCTTCCTTTGAGACAATAGGCCCTCAAATGGAACTGAATGTCCCTCATCTGGAATCTTGCTCCCTGCACGACAGCTGTGGAAGCAGCCATGTGCCGAGGAGTTGCAGAAATGCCTTGCTGGTCGAGACCAGCGAGGGTAAAGGAGGATGCCAGGCGTGAGTCTGTCCACCCTTTCCGAGGGAAGAAAAGCCCTGGCTAACCTTGTGTTCAATTCTGCGCCTATGAAGTTAGGACCTGAACTGGTTCCAGAACTGACTTTGGTAAGTTTAGCAGGAATCCCAGGAAGTGAGAAGCTGCTGGGTGACTTGCAAGTGGGTTCACCTGACCTGGAGACTGACCCACAATGAGCCAGTCGTCCAGGTAGGAAACACAGCAACCCCTTGCCTTCTTAAGTGAGCCACTACTACAGCGAGACATTTTGTGAATACCCTTGGCGCAGAGGTAAGGCGAAGGGCATTGCCCTGAACTGGTAGTGGCCTGAGGGCAGTTCGAACCTGAGGTACTTTCGGTGAGAAGGCCTGATCAGAACATGAAAACAGGCATCCTTGAGGTCCAGGGAAGCTAGCCAGTCCCCTGGCCTTAGGGAAGGCAATATCATTGCCAGAGTCAACATTTTGAACTTTGGTTTCAACAGATGCTTGTTCAAGTATCTTAAATCTAGAATGGGCGCCATTCTCCTGTCTTTGGGGTAGAAAGTATCTTGAATAAAGCCCCTTGCCCTGATGGCAAGGAGAACCCTTTCCACTGCTTTGCAGTCCAGCAGAGCAAAACCTCTGCTTCAAAGCAAGGGCTTCTGAAGGATTTGCAGGTGGAAAATGCCTGGCTCTCATCTTTGGAAAGTGTTTGAAGCTGAGAACCAGACCCTGGCCTATTACCTCCAGAACCCATCTGTCCGTAGTTAGGGACAGCCAGTTCCGGCTGAAATAGGCCAACCTGCCCCCCACTGGTACAGGAGAATCGGCCCTGGACACCCCATCAGGGTGCCTGCTTAGCAGCAGCCTTAGGCTGAGGGGAAGGGGACGGTCTACTTGTGCCACGTCTACCCCTGCCTCTGAAGAAACCCCTCTGCGAGACAGCAGAGGAGGCTTGAAGTGGTAAAAGGCCTGAAAAGGGCCTGCCCCTACCTCTGGGAGCATGCCTTTGTGGCATGGCATGCTTCTCCTTAGCCTGGGCACTTTTGTAGGTAGTTCTGTATTCATCCATCTTTTTCATATAGTTTTCTGTTTGCTCCCCAAAAGAATTTCCCACTACAGGAAAATCCATAGCCTTTGACTGGGTATCTTGGGACAGATTAGTGCATCTGAGCCATGCCAACCTCACGGAAGCTACAGAAGTGGCCATGACCCTAGAAGAAACATCATTAACATCAACAGCAGTATGAAATTGAACTTAGAGGCTTCGATGCCATCAGCAGCCACCTGTTCCAACTCACTAGCCAGCTGGTGGGCCTGCTTGGCTAACTTCAATACTGTGTCCCACCTAGATTTCTGATATCTAGCTACATAAGCCATATAATTTGCCTGCCTGAGTCCCAAAGAAGCTGCCATATACTGTTTCTTCGCCATGGCATCAATCTTCCTGGAATCCTTATCAGGAGGATGTGAGGCCAGAGGAATATAAGCCTTGTCACAGGCTGCAGCTTGTACCACACCTACATGACTACACTGCTCAGTAAGGAAGTCTGTATCCGAGCCTGACAAAGTATACCTTCTGTCCATTTTTTTATCTACAGGAGGGACAGAATGAGGATTTTTAAAAATCTTGTTGTTTGCTTCCTAAATGACTTATGCAAAGGAATAGACAACCTCCTAGACTCTGGAATATCCATCATTTCCACATAATCAGGCTCCTCTTGCTCATCCACAGCCTCCTCTAAAGGAAGCTGGAGGGTTTCTGCAACCTTTTGTAAAAATAAAGAAAGAAGGGACTCAGACAGAATAGGAGGAGATTCTAAAGGTCTGTCTGGAGAAATGTCCGTTCAATGGGCACGTCCAGACCCCCCAGCCACACATATATTGATCAAATTCCTCTCTCCCTCCTGTGGTTCATAAAAATCCTCAACTTCAAAATCCTGAACCACTGGGACTGAACGAACCAACCTTTACCAGCTGTTGGTGGTTCTACAGATCCCTGAGACAGTGACTGGACAATCTGAATGGCTTTAGCTATCTCTGCAGCAGTTGGAGACACAATTTTGGACTCCAGACCTACTGATTTCCTTGTCTTTTACTTGGGACTGGTTCCTCTGAACCAGCCTTCCTTTTGCCCGAGGAAGTCTCGCCCTGGTCAGAGGGCACTCCCTCTGGTCCAGTGGGTACTGGACCGGGCTGGCCATCCGGGTCAGCGGACTTTTTGGCCTCTCGTTCCCTGAGCCGGCCCAATCTCTTCTCCAGGGTGGCTGCAGGGAAATTTTTACACACCTGGCAGTCTGACAGGAGGTGGTCAGCCCCCAGACAATAAACACAAGTGGTGTGTGGGTCAGCCTTGGCAAAGGCGTCCCCACAGACATCACAGTGTTGAAACCCAGTGGCCCAGTTTTTCTTTTGGGTTCCCAGACATAATGCCAGCCTAATCAAAACTTGCCCTTTGATGGCAGTGCCAGAACAAGACACCCTTATCGGTTCTAACACGTGTCATGGTATTTGAAAAAACGTTATAATTCCGTTTTTTAGAACCGATAAGAACCGGGAACGCACTCTAAAACCCACTGTACACTTTAAAATGCAGAAAAACCAACCGATCGGTTCAAAACCGAACCGATAATTAATTTTCCACACAGACTTAAATTTTAGTACTTACGGTTACCAGATAGAGCTTTAAAACGAAATGCATTTAAAAAATAATGCTTTTACCCGGTTCAAACGAACCGAAAAATACTACATGAACGAGAATGAACCGAGCTGAAGGAGCTGATCTCGGAGCGACTGTTCAGTGAAGCGGAGTAAAGAATCTGACAGTTTCATTTGAAACTGCCAGATAGAGCTTTGGGCACAGCACCCTCGCGCTGTAGAACTCCAGATCTTCTAGAGTTAACTCCTTCCTCTCCGGGGCAGTTCAGCTGCAGTGGCTGACTGCTATTGTTATAATATAGCAAGACTTCATGGTGTTTGAATGGCCAGACAAAAGAGAGATGAGGGATGAAGAAAATGGCTGTCAAGAAGGTCACCTAATCCTTGGCTGTAGTCTGCAGAGCCCACAATGTTGTGCAAGGTAAATGAGTCTCTGCCAGCTTATGTCACACTACCCTCTCTGATCGACGGACAGGAACTTAATAAAAAAAAAAAAAATCATCTGACAGAAAAGCATGCTCCAAGAACCGTGGTGCAACACACGTTAGGGCCAACGAAACAAATCAACAAATGCACTCACGTACAGGTCAAGATGGCAGCACACAATAAAGATTCAAAATGATCCACTTTAATCAAACATAAAAACAGACGTAGTGAAGTAAAGATAAGTGATACCATATTCAGTCACCCTTCTGAATGAAGTGGATCATTTTAGAACTTCCTCGTGTGCTGTTGTCTTCACCGAAAAGTGAGTGCCCCCTTTGTTTTGATTCAATAAGTAACTTTACAGCAGCGGTTGACAGCTGACAGGTGGCCACTGCTAATAAGAGTAACAAATCTAAACCAAAGCTAACCTAACTGTAAGGAAAAAAAAAGGCTAACTAATCCATTTCAACAGAGGATACTCGCCTGGTGTGCCTGTTGTTCCCACAGTGGCAGCAACTGGTGGTTTAGGCTGGAACAGCATTCAATATTCCTTCCACGAGAGCACCGCCTACCTGCCAGTCTTAGTGTAGGGGGGCCTCAGTTCCATAACTGATGCAGCTATGTCCCTTACTGTTCAAGCTTTCTCCAGAATGGTGGGATGTGAGTAATACGAAGAAATTACCTTACACAAGCACTATTTCAACAACAGAGTCATGAAAACCAACAGCTGGTTAAGGAGTGAAGTGAGTTATAGGGTTAAAATATTGACAGTTGGTCGAGGAGCGAACTGAGGTATAGGGTTACAACACTGACAGTTGGCCTAGAAAGGAAGTGAGGCATAGGGTAAGAACATTCAACTGGGAAAATCCCAGGTTTAAATCCCAGCAGGCCCATGACGTGTTGTATGACCTTCAGCAGGTCATATGTTCTCCTTGTGATCCAGTTATTCCTGAGGAAAAACAGCATAGTAGCAGGAAAACAGTATAAACAAAGCAATGCATTTTGGCTGGGCCACCCTGAGTGAATGGAAAGACTGTATGTGCTTTGAAACTAAGATCTAGGGCAAATATCAACTCCAGATTCCATGTGCTAGACTTCAAGAAAAACAAAATCTCGGCAAAGTAAGGAAGAGTCCAATACCCCACCATAGCACCGGATTGGCAAACATTACCTCCGATTTTCCCATATCTGATGTTAAAGGATTTTAGATGAGTTTTCACATGGCTACCTAGACCCTCAGCTACTGCTGGTTGTCATGGCAGCACTGGAAAAGAACAGTTATGTACTTACCATAACAGTTGATCTTCGAGAGAATCTCTTTCATCAGGCAACACCTATGGAACTGTAAGCAGCCAGGCATTAGGACCACATGAACCTTGCAAGCAGTCAGCCAGGGACCGCCCACGACATCACACGTTGGCTCATACATGAACGTGGGCAGCCCCTGCTCTCCTTAGTTCCCTGCCGGAGATCATGCTCAGAAGACCTCTCTGTAGGAACCAGGAGAGAACCCAGTGCTCTGCAAACCCAGGTGAGGCAGAGGACTAAGGTCCAGAACAAGAGAACCTGAAATGGTCTTGGAAATATAAAACATGGCGGAGTAAACCCACTCTTCCCACCCCTAAATGCATATTTGGGATGAAAGTCATGGAGCATGGCCCTCCACAGTTTATCATCTGACAGCTTAGTCAAGGGAAAAAAAAACAGCAAAACGGGGAGGACTCTGTCCAGAATGTCTCCTAAGGCTGAAGAAAAACGAGAAAGGGGGAGGAAAATCCCACAGGTGGAGCGTCCGTACTAAGTTAAGGAGAACACAACAGTGCATCACACTGAGAATCCCAGGGAGCTCCCTCCGAGGCCAGGGTCGAAGACCATACTCGCCATCCCCCTAAGGTAAGCACTCTGCGACTTTTTAGAGAAGGAAACAGCGGGCCTTATGGTACCAGAGGGACTGTGCCACTAACTGGCCTCAAAGAGGGGGGAGGGCAAGCAGGGTGGAGGCGGCGCCCAAGAGTTGAGGCCCAAGAGGGGAAGGTGGGTGGGAATCAGTAATGAATAGTGAAGATACAAGAGAAGGTCAAGAATTACCATAGGTACGTAGTTTTCATATCTTCCCTTGTCAATCTTGACCATTCATTACTGCTGGGTGAGTACCAAGCCCCCCAGAGGGGACCTGCCACTGCTCTGAAGGAACAAATTACCTCAGTCTCCTGTGGGAGAGACGCAGGACAGAGAGACCCTTATGCCATACTGGGCCAACATGGCCTAAGGCTGGTCAGGCTGAGGAGGTGTCCCCTGTGGCTGGGGGGATGGAAGATGCCCCTGAAGATTCCTCCTCGCCCCGCGAGAGAAAAGTCGGGTCCCCTGGAAAGTGGAGGAAATCACCCTACTCCAGGCAACGGGTGACAATCTAGACAGGCGAAGCCATGCCGTCTGCCTGATGCAGATCACTGTCTCTGCTAATCTGGAAGCCACCTCACTGGCATTGTACAATGCCCTTGCTTGGTGCCTTACAAGCTCCAGACCTTGTGCAGAGAGGGCAATGGCTTGCCTAGATGATTCCTCCGAATCAGGCAAGGATGCTAAAACCTGAGCCAGCATCGACCACAGGTGCATGTTGTAGGCAGCGTGATGAGCCTGATGAGAGGTGATGCAGCTTAACACACGAACTGAGGAGAAAACTCTTCTTCCCCACTGGTCAAACTCCGCTGAATCTGGATCCGGTGGTCGGTCGTGTGCCGGGCGTTGGAGCCTGGAAGGCAGCTGAAGACTGCCAGGTGCAGATAGACGCTTCCTGGAAGGGAATGGGCCAGGATAGCACCACTAGGTGGTTGGCACTGAACTTGCTCAGAAAAGAGTGCGTCTCCTGCTCGGTATTGTGTCTAACCATATGGGAGATGTGGAGCTCCTGAACTAACCTCAAAAGGAACCGCTAATATTTGGAGAAATAAGCGTTGGAGGAAAGGTGGGATGGAGGCGAGAGGCAGGAAAAAGCGGCGTGAATGGCGAGAGGCTAGTGATTCAGACAAACTTTGACCTTTCACTTTGGCAGGGTGAGCCACCCGATGTGGGAGAAACAGAACTGATGTGGAGGAGGAGGAGTTCATGCGCCTAATGGCCAACCCTTGTGCGCCACGCAGTAAAGTCGGCCTCATAAGTACTATCAGTGCCAACTGCCCCCCAAAGAAAACAAACCCAACAGGTGCGCACTTCTGGTTTACACCCAGCAGTAATGAATGGTAAAGATTGACAAGGGAAGATCAGTTGTCTGGGTCGAGCTAAGGTCTGCAGGAACTGATCCCTGGAGAGGGCGTTCAACAGCCCGTCATCCAGGTAAGAGAAAACAAAAAGGCCTTCCTTGCAAAGGGCTGCTGCCACTACTGCCAAGCATTTGGTAAAGACTCATGGCGCAGAAGACTAGCCAAAGGGTAATACTCTGAATACTGTTCCCCTTGAAACAGAAAAGTCATATTTTGTGTGAGGCTTCTGGATTTTGGAATAGAGGTAAACATCCCTCATATTGAGGGAACAAATCCAATCCCCTGCTTGCAGCAATGGGAGTAGGTCTTGCAAGGTGACCATTCTGAACTTCTTGTACTCTATGAAGAGGTTCAGCTCCCTGAGATCCAAGATAGGCCAGACTCCTGTCCACTTCGGGACCAAGAAGTACAGAGAGTAAAAACCCATGTGCTTTTGTTCCAGGGCCCTCTTTTGCAGCACAGTCTGTATCTCTTCCAGAAGCAAGGGTAGGTGTTCTGGAGGATAACAGGTCACTAGTGAAGGATGATCTGGAATTATGTCTAGAAGTTCCAGAGCATGACCCAGTTCTATGATTTCTAGAACCCATGCATCTGTTGCCATTTCTTTCCATGTGTCTAAGTAGAAGGAGAGGTAACTCCCTACAACCACCCCTGAAGGTGAAGGTGGTTGGGGTGTGTGTACAAAGAACCAGACAAAGCCGTGGGTGGGAGGGGGCAGCTCTTCTGTGTCATCACCTCTAGGGGCTATTGAATGAGCACCTGGGTTGGTACTGGGCCAGGGCGGGCAAAGCTCCTGCTCCCTTACCCCTGCCCTGCTGTCTGGCTGCTGGGCTTTGTCCGAAACTAGCTGGACAAAAATGACCCCTGCTCCTACTTCTAGGCTGGGCATGGTAGAGGGAATGCACAGGCTTCTAGGTTCTGCCTGAAACCTGAAGACTGAACAGGATATCTTGGAGCGCAGCACCAAATAATTTATGTCCTCGAAAAGGGTCATTGAGAATGGACTGTTGTATGTCATTCTCAAAGCCTGCCACCCTAAGCCAAGAATATCTCCTGAGACAGTTGCCAGAGTCTGCAGCCCTAGCGAAAGCATCTAAGACATCATAGGCTGTGCAGAGCAGATGCTTGCCCACATTAGCCCCAGCAGTAAGGACTTTGAGAAGCTCTTGTTTTGGGGTGCCCTCTGGCAAGGCTTGTGCAGCTAACTTGGCCTTCCTCCAGAGGGTGTTACATAAGAACGTACGAATCTGCCAGCAGAAAGAGGCCTCATGGTCTATCAAGTCTGCTCGGATGGTACTTCATCATGTAGGCCAGACAGTTAGCAATGCGAAGGCCCAATGATGCTAAGGCAAAGGCCCTTTTGCCCAAACAATCCAACCTCCTTGACTCTTTATGAGGGAAGGAACTCAGGTGCTTAGATGCCTTAGACCTATCATAGGCAACATTAAAGACTGCTGAGTCTGCCTCAGGTTGGGTGGCAAAAAAAAAATCTATTTTTATTTAACAATTTGGTGACCAGGAATGGCACACTGAGCTGAGGCTCGTTTCCAGGTGCAACCGGGGGGAGATATAGTCAAGCAGGCTGTTACAATAAATGAAGTGCAATAAAACAGTGCAAGTGCAAATACAGTAGTTGACAAAATAACAGTAGGAATACATTAAGGTACACAGCAAAAGCTGTGCATAGAGACTTAAAAAAGAAAAAAGAAGGCCAGCCCAGTGGCATGGAGGCGAGGAGTGCTATAAAAGTACCTTGCCTCCTGCACCCTCCGTAACAAACTTGGGTTGCTTGGGGCTGGCATGGAGAGCAAGGATTGAGCATCTCAAAACAGTTCTCCTTTCTTGGGGGGAGGGGGGAGTGAAGTGGGTCACTGCTTGCCTGCCATCCAGCGGTAGCTGGATGGTAGCACATGCAATGCCACCATGTAGGGAAGGGGACCCCACGTTCAGGTCACCCAGAACATCTCCACGGAAGTGGAGCTCATACATAACGACCACTGTAGTCCGTGGACCCCAAGGAGAAAACAGTGGAAAACAACCCCAGGCAACCAGGATGATGCCAGACCTTCCGCAGGCCCCGCAGTGACCAGGCACCACCACAGTCCTGTGGCAGAGGACTTCAGTATAAGGCTAAGTCCCAAAGAAGATAGATGATGGGGCTGGAAGGAGGGGGGTCGGTCAGAAGGGAGCCGCCGGGGCACAATAGGAGAATAAACAAATTAAGAAAAATAAAACGAAAAAGAAAATTATGTTTTTTTGTTGTTTTTTTTTTTTTTTCAAAAGGGTATGCAGCGGGTCAATCAAGGCAGATAAGTTAGAAAGAAGTGAGCCGTCACTCGCGAGAGAAAAGGAGAGGGCAGATGTAAGAGATAGGGTTAGCACAGAAGGGGTAAAATGGCTTCCCAGAGGGGGCCATGTCTGTTTTATCTGCTCTCCTGGGTACAACTGGAATACTGTGGGGTTGGTACCAGGCAGCAAAGGTGGCATTGTCTAGAGCAGGGAGCAGAGGTGCTACCAAAACTGCAGGAGATTTTGGCAACTCCAGTAACTCACTAAGGTTTTTCTTGGTGGTGTCCTGTTCCTCCAGGTTAAATCCCATGGCAGCTTGTAACTGCTGCATCCCGGTGAGGAAAGTGGGATCCTCTGGAGGGGACCCTGGTGTGTTGATCACAAAATCCTCACTATAAGTGGACACCATCAAGCTGCTGCCCCTGTCATAAGGGCTTTCAGCACAGACCTCGGCCTCCTCCTCCTACATTATTTAGTCAGGATTATATTTGTATTCGTTACCAAACAGGTCGACTGGGAGAAGGGAGTGGGCAGGCGATGGCGGCAGTGCTCTAGAAGGTTGCTGTGGCAAGGCTGTATCTTGTGGCGTTGAGGAAAGACTAGTAGTACACCCGTCAACAGACCCCCTGAAACCGGGAGGTTAGGTAGCAGGCATTGAATCATTATCGGAAAAAGAGGATAGGATCGCCTGAGCATCAGCACCCATATGGTCAATGGGTTTGACTGGAAGAGTCGATGGGGGAGCAGGGTTCATTTTTGGGTTGGGGATTGGGACAATTGGCACAGAGTTTTTAATTTTGACCCACCTTTTTGTCTAGCTTGGGGACAACATACTTACAGTTATAGAGATTTTAAACTGCTGTTTTAAGAATCTGGGCTCTACTGAACAATATGACCTTTTTTTTTTTTTTTTTCTTCACATGACCCTTACTTTTTACACCCAGTGGGTCAGTGTCCCACATAGATAAATATCTGAAATGAACCCTGGGGGAGGCCGAGTCCCCAACATCAACAGCAACCTACCAGCTGCACTAGGCCTGGCAGTGCCTGCACCAAGCCCAGATCTTGGTGTTGTGTCAACAGTCGGGGGGGGCAGCATCGCTGCCACAGCAGACGATGGTGCTGACGAGGTCGTAGCTGTGGAGAGGGGCAACCTGGAAGGCACCAGGGAGGCTCTCTCCTTATCCTTGTCCCTGTGCTTGTGTTTGTGACTCCCCAGTGCCTTGTCCAGGGATTTAGAGGACCTGAACTCGACAGATTGGACCAGCGATGCAGCAGTACTCTTCTGCTGGAGCTCCTTCTCCATGCTAGCCAGTTTCTGCTTAAGGAGGTGTTTTTCTAGAGTCCTTTACAGCATTGCCTGGTTGTGGAATTGAAAGCTCAGCAAATTCTGCAGGCTTTCACGCTGTGGTCCAGGTCTAGGCAACAGACACGGATGTCGTGGGAGTTGAGTCGCCAGTGTAGATCTTCTCACCACAGGCACAACACCAGAGCAATTTTGACAGCTCCTTCGACGATATATCGGTCATCAAACATCAGTATGAAAATGATTACTATCCAATAAAAGAAATAAAATGGCGGCTACTGCTGTGGCATTTCCTTCAACAGTACAAAAAGTATGGTTGATGATGGGAAAAAGAACTGAGGAGAGGAGGGTCTGTCCACATTTATGTGTGAGTGGACATTTTACATTGCCATGACTGCTTACAAAGTTTCCATGTGGTCCTTGAGTCTTCAGCTAGAGGAGAGGGAGAAAGGGCCTTTAGCTGCTGAATGTGTTTGTAAGTTGATTTAAAGTGTTTTTTAGCTGCCATTTCGGTGCGTTGGAAATTGTATTTGATGTCTGTTAACTGCAGTAGCAGTTGGGGTCTGGCAGAGGTTGTCTGAACCTTCTTTTGCTGAGCAGCTGGGGAAAGGATTTAGTTGCTGGATAAGCATTACATTCTTTTTCAGTCTGTGGACTTTAGGGCAGTAGTGTGACTTGTTTAATACAGTGTTTGTGTGGGACCTTCCTCCAGAGGAGGTTGCAGTGCTTGGCGGTGCAGTGAGGGGCAGACACAGGGCTGATACACTCATGAGAGTCGGGTGTGGGCCTAATCCCACTCCCCACCCTCCCTCCCCTCAGCTCAGCTCCTTTATGAGGAACGCCTGCCCTGCAACTGGAGGAAAAGGCTTCAGGTACAGCTCATGTAGTTCTAGCCACTGGGGGTTGGGTTTAAAGGCTGGGAAAGAGGAGCTCAGGGAGTTGTACACTTCCACTGTAAGTTTACTGTGTAGTACTGCACCTAGTAACAGGGGTACCTGTTTACTGTGGGACTGTATCTAGGATTAATGGGTGACCTGATTAGTGGGTAGGGGTGTATCTTGGACTAGTGGGGAACCTGGTGGTTCACCCAAAAAAACCTAGTTGGAGGGGGATGGGACCACGTCATTAGGTCAGGCATCTTTGGGAGGGTGGTGGGGTGCACAGGGTGTGGGGCACCCATGATACTGGACTGGGCTTGGAAGTTCGGTGAGTGCCCAGTGTGTTACCAGCTGGCACAGCTTAGGGAGGAGGTTGAGGGGATTAGGAGGCAGCTGGGGGGAGGTATGGTTGGGGAATAGGGCAGGGGCTCTCCCACGGTGTTGCACCAAGCACTAGGAACGGGGGCATAGTCAAAGAAGTGCAGGAAGTACTCTGGGATTGCACAGGGACCCTGACAGAGGGGGCCCTAAAGGAGGACACTACCAAGGAAGCAGGCAGGTATCTGGGGACCCTCACAGAGGGAGGCCAAAGGGAGGACATTCTCAGGGAAGTAAGCAGATGGCTGGGGCTGGACAGAAGGAAGCACGGTGGGGAGGTGGATCGGACCTTAAGCTCAGTAACCGCTTCAATTCTCTTCTTCTGCTTGGGGATGAGAGGGGTGATGTAGCCATGATAGGGGCGGTTAGATATGGAAAGGAAGTGGGGGGCAGGAGGCGGGGGCCGGATAGCAGAAAGAGCAGGGGAACTTGGAATGCGGGAAAGCGGGGAGTGGGGAATCAGAGCAGGAGGAAGAGGGGGTAGAGGGAGGAAAGCACAAGGAGAAGGACCAGTTGGGAGGAAAGGGCAAGGAGAAGGACCAGAAGTACAAGGATGATACAGTAAAGGGAGCTGAGGGTTTAGGCCAGGGGAGCATGACAGGCAAGGAGGGGCTGAACGGAGACGGGAAGGAAGGGAGGACGAGCCAGGCTAGTTTAGCAGATGGGGGGGGACCAGTCGCGAGCAGTGACTGGGGGGTAGCAGGGTACAGAAGGATACTCGGGAGGAGGACAGGCATAGGATTGGAGGGGAGGTGGTGGCTAAGGTAAATAATGAGGGGGTGGTAGGTGGCACGCAGATAGGGGGAGGAGCAAGGAACCGGCTGGGGGAAGGGGTCAGTAGAAAGGATGAGGGACATGGAAGGAAGAAAATGGAGGAAAAGGAGCGGCCGGAGTGCTCCTGTTGGGTGATTCCATGATCAGAGGTATCAAATGGGATAGGGAAGGGGAAGCCTGCCTGGTTAGAACAAAATTCTTCCCTGGACTAACGGTGCACAGGGCCAAGCATGAGGTATATCAGCTGGCAAAGGACTGTGGAGGTTCCCCGGACATAATGGTCCACCTGGTTACCAATGACATTGTGGGAAATAGTGAGCTACAGATACAGGCAAGGTTCAGGGAGCTTGCCAGGGTCTGTCATGACATAGGATACGTGATTTCCTTCTCGGAAATCCTGCCGGTGCCAAGGGCTAGTGGGGAACACAAGAGGAAGATTAGGAGATAAACAAGTGGCTCAGGGAGTGGTGTGGGGCCAGAGGGTATGGGCTGATGGGGGATTGGGGGGAGACCTGGAAGGATAAGGGGCTGTATGCCAGAGATAGCTCCATCTCAATTTGGAGGAGGGAAATTCTAAGTTGAAAATAGAGGATTCGTTGGTGAAGGTGGGGTTTAAACTTGTGAAGGGGGAGGGATGGGAGAAAAAGGCTGTCGGGGGTCCGATGAGGAGGACTCTGTCTCCACCCCTGGGGAACTGAAGGAATGCAGGAAAAGGCAGACTGGTAGGTGCAGACCCGGGAAGCAGATCCCCATGGGAACATGAGCAGGGAAATGGAAGTATAGGGAAAGGGTGGAAGGTAGTCCTGCTAAATGCCAGGAGCTTGGGCAATAAAATGCCTGAGCTCCAGGCGATGCTAACTGAGGGGGAGGTGGATGTGGCAGCGGTCACTGAGACCTGGGCCACCGCAGGGCACGACTGAGACCTAAACCTGGAGGGTTACACCATGTTCAGGAAGGACAGGGGGGAGGGAAGGGGAGGAGGGGTAGCAATAATAATCAAAAACTGCATTGGCATGGGAGGAGGCAGAGGGAACTGTGGAGGCGATTTGGGTCACCTTGATAACAAGGGGGAGCAAGAGAGTAAAAACAGGAGTGGTGTATAGACCCCCTGTGCTGGCGGAGGAGCTGGACAAGAGTTTGGTGGCAGATGTTGGGAGACACTGCAGATTGGACAGGGGAAGGGTGGTGGTGTTGGGGACTTAAACATGCCAGGAACGGACTGGGAGACTATGACATCCTCGGTGGCCAGAGAACAGAGGTTGTTGGATGTCTTTCAGGATGCGTTCCTAACATAGCAGGTGGGGGAACTGACCAGGGAGGCATGGATACTGGATGTGGTCCTGGCAGACAGTGGCCAGATAGGGGGCCTGGAGGTAAGGGACCCGTTGGCGGGGAGCGACCATGCCACGGTCTGGTTCTGCCCGGATCTAGGAGGGGTAGAAGACTGCACAAAGACTGAGGTAACCGACTTCAGGGGGGTGGATTTCAAGGAAATGGGAAGGAACCTTAAGGAGCATTTGGATGGGATTGGGCCAGACACAGATGCTGACAGTAGGTGGGAAATCATCGGGGGGGGGGTGCAGAATGCTACCAGCACCTGTGCAAGAGTAAGACAAAAATGCAGTAGGGCCCGGAAACCCTGCTGGTGGACCAGGGAGGTTCAGGAGGTGGTGAGGGGAAAGAAGGCGGCCTATAGGCATTTCAAGTTATCAAGGAGTGAAATGGATCAAGGGGAGTACGAGCTGATGGCCAGAGGGCCACTAGGGTGATGAGAGTGGGTAAGGCAAGGAAGGAGCAGAACCTGGCCAGGGAAATTAGGAGAGGGAAAAAGGGGTTCTTTTATTTATTTATTTAAAAATTGGTGACCGGGAAAGGCACACTGAGCAGAGACTCGTTTCCAGCTGCGACGCGGGTACAAAGTGTACAATGTGGGAGGCAGAGAAATGCAAGCAGCATCAAGTTCCAGACAAATAGTACAGTATAAGGACATTTCATAGTATTAGGCTGTAAGGTTACAATTGTTTGTTGGAACAGCCGATGGAAGAACATCGTGACATTTCATTTCTAAACAATCTTTTATACAATATATTACGAGTGCTTGTATAGACATATTTACAGTAGTGGTTTGTCCAAAGTGGGGATTAGCAAAGAGAAGGTATGGTTGGGGGGGGGGGGTGGTTAAGCAGTTTGAGCTGGCATGTGGAAGTAACAGTTTACCTGGAGTGGCCACTGAGGGTAATACTAGGTCCAGGTAAAGACGGACTAGATGCGCAGCTTCGTCAGGGAGTGGGAGGGAGAAGCCTGAGTAGCTGTTTAAAGGCTGACAGGGAGGGGGCCTGGTGAAGGTTGGGTGGGAGGTTGTTCCAAAGGAGTGGGAGCCGGTAGGAAAAGGCAGCTTGCCCAGAGGCAGAGAGGGGGCGTGGGAGGTGGAAGGTATGTGCGTGTCTATGGCGGAGTGAGTAGCCTGGGAGATGGCTTGAGAGAGGCGGGAGGAGAGGGGGGAGGGCCAAACCAATATTTAGCTATGAGGAAGCACTGTGGGTGGACCGCCTATCTGAGTGGCATCAGGGATAGAGTGGTGTATAGAAGGCAGTGATGAGTGAGTGGGGGAGAGGCAGTGGCGAATCGAATGAAGGAGTTGAGCAGGACGTCGAGTTTTGAAAGGGAGGAGGCAGGGGCTGTGCCATAAATGACGTCCACATAGTCCAGAACTGGTAGGATGGTTTTGCGTACAAGTTCACTCCGAGTGGGAAGGGGAAGGCTAGCTTTGCGGAGATAGAGGATGGCAAGTTTGGACCGGAGTTTGGTACAGATGGCATCGACATGGGTGGAGAAGTTGAGGTTAATATCCAGCCAGACTCCCAGGTACTTAAAAGTGGGTACAGACTCAAGGGAAACTTCATCCAAGGTGGAGATCGGAGGTGGGGAAGGTAGGAAGGCGAGCTTTTGTCTGGGGCCAAATGCCATAGAGACTTTTTTTTTTGCATTAAGTTTTAGTTGATTTTTCAGGAGCCAGGCTTACACTCGGTTGAAATCGCTTTGGAGATTTGGGTGTACACTGTCATGAGAGGGGCCTGAAGCGTAGATAATGGTGTCATCAGCGTACAGGTGCAAGTTTGAAGAGAGACAGGCAGAGGGGAAGTCGTTTATGAATCGAGAGAAGAGGATGGAGCCTTGAGCAACGCCCAAGAGAATGGGTCGAGGGGTGGAGAGGGCGTCACTTATTTGTACTTGCTGCTTCCTATTCTGGAGGTAGGAGTGGAACCAGTTTATGGCTGGTTGGGCAAGGCCGAAAGAGCTTAATTTGCAAAGCAGTAGAGGGTGGGAGACTGAATCGAAGGCGTTTGCCAGGTCAATGAAAATGGCGGTAGTGGTTTTCCCATTGTACATGGCGGAGAGAATGGAGTCGGTTACACGTAATAAGGCGGTGGTAGTAGAATGAGATTTTCTTAAGCCTGATTGAAAGGGGGAGAGGGAGCTGTTTGTTGAGAGGAAAGGGGACAATTTGGATAGCATGAGGGATTCTTGGATTTTGGCGAGGGAGGGAAGGAGAGAGATGGGTTTGTAATATCCCAGAAGGGAAGGGTCGCCACCTTTATGGAGAGGAAGGATTCTGGCAAGTTTCCAAGCGGAGGGGACCATGGCTGTGGTGAGTGAGAGGTTTAGTACATGTGTTAAGAGGTGTGACGATGGCCGAGGCGGAGATGCAGAGTAGCCTAGGATGCAAGCCGTCTGGGCTAGTTTTGAACTTATTCAGAGAGGTGAGAGTGGTGTAGACTTCCAGGGTTGTGAATGGTGCAAAGTGTAAGCCATGGAGTGAGGGGGGGAGAATTTGTGGAGGAGGGGGTGAGTCAGGCAGGGCACAGAAGATGAAGAAAGAGTTGAAAAGTTTGGATACAGTGGCAGGATTGGAGGCGATTTTGCAGTCAATGTTGAGGCTTGGGTTGGCTTGGTTGGCGGGTGGGTCGATGAAAGAGTTAATCACCTTCCAGAAGGATGTCAGAGAGGCTTAGTGAAGGGTAAGTTGAGCCCTGAAAGTAATGGGCCTTAGACTATCTAATAGCTTTGGTGCAGTTGTTTCTGAGAATTTTGTAGGATAGGAGGTCACAGGAGGCGAGGGAGGTTTTGTATCGCCTCCAGGCCTTGTCTCTGGTATGACACAAGGTGATGAGGTCGGCTGTGATCCAGGGGTGGTGGTATGTTTGAACTCTGGCTTTCCTGAGAGGAGCGTGGCGGTTCCATGTACTTAGGAAAATATTGCAGAAATGGGAAAGGGGTTTGTCAACATCATGGGAAGCAAAGACTGGGAGCCAGTCCACTTTTGACAGGTCACGCTGTAGGGCGGATTCATCGAGGAGGTGTAGGGGGAGAGTTACGATGAATTTGGGACCGGAGTGCGGTGAATGGGTTTTACGGATACAGTAGGTAATGCAGTGGTCGCTAAGGGCATCGGAAAGGATACCTGAGGCGGTGATCCTGTGGGGGTCGGTGGTTAAAATCCAGTCTAGAAGGGTGTGTTTTTGTGATCGGTGGTTTAATCGGGTGAGTTCCTGGATTAGCTGGGAGAGATTTAGGTCTTCGATCCTCAGGGCTGCTGGTTTGGTGGAGGAGGAGAGACAGTCTAGGTTGAAGTCGCCTATTAGAATGAGTTCGCCATTTGAGGTGGTCAAAGACATAGTAGAGTTAGCCGTGATGTGGGAGTCGGGTGAAGGCTTAGGAGGGGTATACAGAACACCTATGTAAAGGGGGGGTGGACGAGGGGAAGGATAGGTGAGTGACTAAGGATTCATGGGAGGATGGGCACGATTCTTTGAAGGTAACAGTGCACTTAATGGAGTGTCTGATATACAGCGCTACCCCCCCGCCGCCTGACACGGTCCTGCTGGAACAAGATACAGTTTGGAATGGCAAGTGAGGGGTTCGAGATTTTGGTGGACAGCTATGTCTCCGTGATACAAAGTATGTCTGGTTGATACCGATCTGTCCAGACAGAGAGGGCGCCTAGTTTAGGGAGAAGGCTCCTAGCGTTAATGTGGAAAATGCAGAGCCCTTGGGGAGTGAGTTAGATGAGAAACTGTGATGGGGTGTGGGTGCCGGTGAGGTTCATTTTGCTGCTGTGGGGCCAGAGTTTGGATGTATATCACCTGCCAGGAGTAAGGATAGGGGGGGTGGACTGCTTGTGTCTGTTATTTGTGCGCCTTGGGGGTGGAGCTTGGAAGTTTAAGCACCAGAGAAAGGCCTCTAGGTTTAGCAGGTGTGAGTGGAGCAGTGAGGGATGAATGGTTGGGGAAGGTGGAGGGGGGTGAGGAAAGGAGAGGGTTCGGTGCGAGGGGAGGGGAGAAAGGATTGTGGGTTGAATTGAGGTGATGTGCCAGAGAGAGAGTGAGGAAGGGGCAACTCGGGGGAGGGTTGGGGACAGAGTGGAGGGTAGATGAAGGGAGGTTGAGATGGGGGGTGGTGAGGTCGAAGAGCGGGGGGCGGAAGAGTGGAGATTGAAGTAGAAGGCATGAGTGTAGAGCAAGAAACAAAGGCTGAGAGTGACAGTCAAAAAGATTTTGGTTGCAGTGGCAGCCTCTAGTGGTGGAATGAGACAGCTTGCTAATGGGGAACTAGGTCGATTGGTTTTTGATTGTCATATGTCACTAACTATATATTGCACTGATGACCAAGGGTGGTGATAGGGGAGGTGGGGAGCCAGAGTGAAGCAATGACGGGGCCTTCTTCTGTTAGCAGCAGAGAGCAGGGTCCCAAATTGCACCGATTGCTTTTACTGCCGTACCTGTGATCAGTCATGGGGAGGGTGTCCTTAAGCCCTCTCGGACCCTCAAGGGAGCCGCCGGAGCGTTGCAGGAGGTCTGTGGATGGAAGCAGAAAAACAGGGAATTTAAAACAGGTACGATTTGGGAGGGGCTCTTGAATCCCAACTGGGGGGGGGAGATGGCCGACTTGCCAACGCTGGGAACAGCTCAGAGCAAAGATTCAAATTAAGGTGAAAAAGTCAGCTTTTACTCCTCTAGTTGCTTCGAATAAATCAGCATTTCAGGCAAGAGAAACAAATTAGATTAGGCAAGCTGTACTTAAGGCAGCAGATTTGGTCAAATTTTTTTTTTTTTTTAATAATAACACACATCATGACATTTCATATCCCTGAATAAAATTTAAAGCTGCTGAAGGGCCAAGAAATCAGGGTTGCAGCCTGTGAGAAACTATCTTCATGTGTGTGGGGATAGTAATTATGTCCTTAAAAGTGCTGGATATTTGAAAAGGGGAAGTAAAAAAGGCACCAAGTCCTCTTCTGTTAGCAGCAGAGAGCAGGGTCCCAAATTGCACCGATTGCGTTTGCCGCCGTACCTGTGATCAGTCATGGGGGAGGGCATCCTTTAGCCCTCTCGGACCCTCAGGGGAGCCGCCAGAGCATTGCAGGAGGTCTGTGATCAGTCATGGGGAGGGCGTCCTTATACACTGGGGAAAACAAAGGGTGAAGGGGCAGATTAGCAGGATTAAAACAGGGGAGGGATGGGCACAAGACCCGGGGGAGCAGGCTGAGGCACTAAATGAATACTTCGCTTCAGTTTTCACCAAGGAAAATGGAGGGGCTGCATCATACATGGGAGGAGACGGAAACTGAGGAGGGAGGGCCCACTCGATCTGCGGTCTGGGGAGAAAGGGGCCTTCACTGGCGGGGGAGGCAAAGCAGGGGGTGAGGTAGTGGAGGTGGAAATCACGGCAAAGAGTGAGGGAAGCCCTCAGGTCCCTTAAGACAGAGAAAGCACCGGGGCCGGATAAATTACATCCCAAAGTGCTGAAGGAGCTGACGGATGTCCTGGCAAAACCCCTGGTGGAGCTTTTCAACATCTCTCTGAGGACAGGGTGGGCGCTCCAGGACTGGAAGGTGGCACATATGGTGCCTATCCACAAGGGTGGATCAAGGGAGGTGGCAGGGAACTACAGGCCCATCAGCCTGTCATCAGTGGTGGGCAAGGTGATGGAGGGCATTGTCAAGGAGAGGTTGGGGGGGGACCTGGAAAAGTCAGGGTGCCTGGACGATAGACAGCATGGATTCATCCTGGGGAAATCGTGTCAGACAAACCTGGTGGAGTTCTATGACTGGGTGACGAGTGCCTTGGACCTGGGTAGACCAGTGAACGTCCTCTTTCTTGACTTCAGCAAGGCGTTTGACTCTGTTCCTCACAGGGGGCTGTTGGATAAGCTGGGAGAAATGGAGGCGGGGAACCAGATGGATAGGAAATTGGCTCCAGGACCGGACCCAGAGGGTCGTGGTTGGCGGGTTAGTCTCATCCCCAAGGAGGGTCATTAGTGGGGTCCCTCAGGGATCGGTCCTTGGGCACCTCCTGTTCCAACACCTACATCTCTGACATAAGGAAGGGTATCAGGAGTGAGAGGAGTCTCTTTGCGGATGACTCAAAATTGGGGGCGGTGGATGGGGAGGAGGGGAGGGTGGCCCTACAGGGGGACTTGGAGGATCTAGAAAGGTGGTCTAACAAGTGGAAGCCGACGTTTAATGCAGGGAATTGCAAGGTACTGCACCTGGGAGCCAGAAACCTGGGCCAAGTGTACACCCGGGGAGATATGCTACAAGTCTCGATGGCTGAGAGGGACCTGGGGGTGGTGGTGGATGTCAAGATGAACAACTCGGAGACTTGTAGGAAGGCAGCGGCCAAGGCCAACAGGATGCTGGGATGCATCGCTAGGGGGAATCACCTCCAGAAAGAGGGAAGTGATACTCCCTCTGTATAACTGCTTGGTGAGGCCGCACCTAGAGTACTTTGTGCAGTTTTGGAGGCCACACTTAAAGAGGGACATTCAACTCCTGGAGAGGCTCCAGAGGAGGGCAACCAAAATGATCTGGGGCTTTGGGGACAGAACCTATAGGGAGAGGCTCAAAGACCTAAATATGTACATACTGGAAGAGAGAAGGTACCAGGGGGACATGATAGAGGGCTTCATGTACATGAAGGGGATAAATAGGGGAGGCGCAGTCAGGGTGCTCCGAAGGAAGTGGGGGGCAACTAGAGGGCATGGGTGGAAGCTGGAGGGGGAGATTCAGGGAAGAAAGGAGGAGGTGCTACTTCACTGAGAGGGTGGTGGAGCCATAGAATGTGCTGCCCAGGGGGCTGGTGGAGGCAGAAACGGTTAAGGGGTTCAAGAGGGGGTGGGACAGGTACAGGGTTAGGGTTCTGGAAGCAAAGTCCAGTGCAGCAAGAATATCCAGGACTGGAAAGGGAGAAGCCAGAGAGGGCGAGGGGGACAGCAAGGTCAGCTCCCAGGGTGGGGGCTGACCAAACGAGCAGACACTGAAGACCGTTAGGCCTATTCTGCTGGCATTTTAGTATATTAGTATGTCCTAGTGCCTGGTGCCTTACAGTTACATAGGTGTGGCCAGATGAAAGAGATATCCTCGAAAATCATCTATTCACTTTCCTTGACCCTACCTGCAGATACCTGCCCATACCAATCCACTGCTTCCCTTAAGTCCCACACCCAGAGTGCAGATTCTTCCTGCCTTTAATCATAGCGTCTCAATACAACTGAGGGAGGGCTACTAGGTTAGCCTTGCACTAGAAACCCCACATCACAGTAAGGATGCTGCTGGGTCACATCCCGACAGCTACAGAGACACACACAAACACGCAGAAAAATATATGCACGCTCACTCTCAAATCCCAAACACTCCACATCACAGGTGGGATACCGATGGTGTGTGTCCTGGCAGCTACAGAGACACACACGTGCGCCACAACACACACACACACACACACACACACACACTTAAAGCCCTTGTGCCACTGGGGGTGTTGCAGCCAGTTTCCCACCTTCTCCCATGGAGTCCATATTTGGACTCCTGCTGATCCAAATGGGACAAGATCTTGGATCCAAGCATTCACACATATGCCATCAAGCCCTCCTAGGATCTTATTTTATTTTTTTTTAATTTAGAGGCAGTGTGCCCAGGCTCTAAGAGGAAGGGCTCAGTTTGCAGAACAGTGGAGGACTCTGACATTGTGGATGGTCATGTGACTCCCCTCCCCCCAAGCCCACCATCGCAAGCAGGGGAATGATGTCAAAAATATGTCATGGGAGGAGTGGAAAAAGGGAAAACTCTCCTTTGTCATCAAATAATCATTCAAAGGGCCAAAGCATAAACAGAGGAAAGGATAGCACAGGGAGTCAAGAAGGGAGATGAAACCTTCTATAGGTACATGAGGGAAAAGAGAAAGAGTAAGAGAGGAACAGTCAGATTAGTAGCACAAGACGGCCAGATGGTAGAAGAAGTCAAACTCAAAGCAGAGGTGTTGAACAAATTCCTCTGCTCCTCATTCACAATAAATGATGGCGGTAAAGGACCTCCACTAAAGCTGACGTAACACAGTAACAAGGAGGCTGACACTAGCCCCTTCCCAAGGGAAAGGGTCCTAGAAGAACTAAACAAACTTCGGGTTGACAAGGCAATGGGACTGGATGGTATTCACTAATGGATGTTGAAGGAGCTACGGGAAGAAATTGCAGCACCACTAGCAAAACTATTCGCTAAATCACTGGAGAGTGGTACAGTACCTCAGGGCTGGAGAACAGCAACAGTAGTCCCTAGCACAAGGGAGGAAACAGAGAGGACACCAGAAACTATCGCCCAGTCAGCCTAACCTCTATAGTGGGGAAAATTATGGAGGCACTACTAAAAGAGAGAATAGTAGAATACCCGAAAGAAAATGGAAAACTAGACCCCAAGCAACATGGCTTCACGGCAGGGCGATCATGTCAAACAAACCTAACCCATTTCTTTGACTGGGTTACCAAAACGACAGACCAGGGCGGTGCAGTGGATTTAGTGTACCTAGACTTCAGCTAAGCCTTTGACACCGTCCCTCAGAGGAGACTGGGAAACAAACTAGAGCATGCAGGGTTAGGGCATCAGACAGATAACTGGGTTAGGAACTGGCTGCAGAATAGGAAGCAGAGAGTCTTGGTCAATGGGGCTTTGTCACAAGAGAGGGAAGTGACCAGCGTCGTACCACGGGGGTCGGTGCTGGGTCCAGTCCTCTTCAACATCTTGATAAGTGACATCACAGAAGAACTGGAGTGGAGGGTGTTCCTGCTCACAGACGATACAAAGCTCTGAAACAGGGTGGATACACTGGAGGGGACCACAAGCATGGTAGCTGACCTCAGGAAACTAGGGGAAACGTCGAAACACTGGCAGTTAAAATTTAATGCCAAGAAATGTACGGCCATGCACCTGGGAAAGAGAAATCCAGGGGTAAAGTACACTTTGGATGGGCACCAACTAGAAGTGACAAAGATGGAAAGGAACCTGGGTGTACTTATCAATAACTTCAAAGTCACAAAACAGTGTGTAAAAGCTACACAGAGAGCAAGTGGCATCCTCGGATGTACAGGTAGAGGCATTACAAGCAGAAAGCAAGAGGTAATCATGCCACTGCACAGGTCCTTGGTAAGGCCACAACTGGAGTACTGTGTCCAGTTCTGGAGGCCACACCTGAAAAAGGACACAAACAGATTACAGCCAGTGCAGAGAAGGGCTACTAAAATGGTGCAAGGGCTGCACCATGAGACATATGAAACTAGGCTCAAGGTACTAAAATTATACTCACTAGAACAGAAGAAACAGAGGAGACATGATAGAAACGTGCAAATACGTCAAGGGAATAAACGAGATGGAGAATCTCTTCCAAGTAAACAAAGGAACTCGGACACGGAGGCACAACTTGCGTCTGGTGGGAGGCAAGTTCAGGAGCAACTATAGAAAGTACTTCTTCACAGAGAGGGTGATAGATCCATGGAAGAGTCTGCCAGCACATGTGGTGGTAGCTAAGACAGTAAGAGAATTTAAACTAGCGTGGGACAGACAGTGTGGACAGCTTGGCTTGCAAAAATTAAAGGGGAGAGGGGTAGCCACCTTGGGCAGACTAGATGAATCAAATGGTCCCCATCTGCCGACACCATTCTTATGTTCTTATGTTCTAAGAACCTGCTGACCATGTCACTGATCCTGAAACTGCCTCCCACCTTCCTGCGCCCCAGCTCCTGAATAAATACGGTTTCAGGCCAAACTAGGGAGATCTGGGACCCTAACAGGGTGCTCCTACAGCATGTCACCATGAAAGCAATGCTTTGGCCAAGTGGCAGGATGGTATGGGCCAGTGATCCAATGGGCAACTTGCAGAGCAGGACACTCCTAATTAAATAAAGAGTGTGGTATGGTGAGGAAAACAGAAAATGCATAAAAAAGGAACAGCATGGTGCAGAAGTAGTGGTGGTCCATTGTAAGTGCATATGCACTACATCGAGCTGCCAGCAGGGAGAAATGGAAATTATGTACCTACCGTAATTCTTGATGATCTCTTGCATCTTCACCATTCATTACTGCTTGGGCGTAAGCCGGAGGCGCACACCCCCCATGTTTTTTTTTTTTTTGAGAGAATTCGACACTGGACGCCGCCCCATAAGAGCTCGTGACCACGTGGTGCGCGAGGGGCGGCCGTTAGGGCACTGCAGACTCCCTCCTCCATCCCAGTTCTGTTAGCTGAGAGGCAAAAAATGATAAGAAGAAAAAAAGGAAGCGAGGCAAGAGAGCCGAGGGATAGGTAAAGGAAAGGATATAAACTGAAAAAGGAATAAGCCGATAAGAGAAGAGGAAAGAGGAGAACCTATCCTATGGGACCACAGGCCTCACTCCTGGGACGGCTCCGAAGGAGGAACAGACAAGGGAGAAAGAGAAGAAGAAGAAAAAGAGAAAAGGGGATGTTGGGAGGAGGGAGAAGCTCTGCCAAGTTGTGAGGATTGGCTTGAAGGCTCAAACTCGGGAGCAAGGATCCCATTTAGGAAAGACTGATGAAAAGGTTCAACTGAACCTTTCCACAGCTTGATACACAAAAGGCAGACTCTCTGCACCTCCCGCTAGCCCCAACCCCTTACACACCAGCTGAGAGTTCACAGACTGCCTAGGCAGAAAATCTGTTCCGAAAGGACAGCACCCAACTAGGAAGGGGAAGGAAGCCCACTAGCACCCTGTTTTGTGCTAACACAGATGTGTGTAGGGAGGAGGAGAGAGGGATTTGAGCCCCAGAGAGGGCACCACCTGCGAAAAGGACGAGTGGAAACTCAGTCCAACTCCCCAGGGATAGTCAAAGCAGATCACCAGATTAAGGCAATGGATTGCCAGGACAGCGTTTGACTAGCAAAGTCTGGTGCAACAGGAGATTTAAACCTGCCAGAGGGGACCCAGCAAAGGGAACGAAACTAAGAGGAACGGTTTCTCTAACTGTGAATTGAACAACATGGCTTAAGAAGGAGCCAAGAGGTCACCCTCAGGGGCAATCAGAAAGAGTTCCCCTAGGATAGAGATAAATACTACTCATTCCTCTCATTTGTCAAAGAGAAGCCATTCAGAGAGAAGACCGGAAGGCTCAAGAAATGTGTTTTTTTTTTTTTGCATGAAAAGGAGAGGGGAGGAATGAGCAGGAAGGCGGAGACGCCCAAGAAGGAGACCCTTGAGGGGAAGGTGGGTGGGTGGGTATCAGTAATAAATGGCAAAGATACAAGAGAAGATCAAGAACTACAGTAGGTACCGAGGGACCCGCCTCTTTTCCACCAGGGCTAGAAGGCTTCTGCAGGGGCCTCCTCCATCTCTTAGGGACACCTCTGAGCTCTCCTTGGCCTTAGTCTCGTGTCTTTTAGGCCAGGATTTCTTTCTTCTGATTTTCACCGGCAGCAGGCTAAGGGTCTTCTTCCCTCAGAGTTTTCCTAGTCCCCCTTCAGGGGGCTTGGTACTCACCCAAACAGTAATGAATGGTGAAGATTGACAAGGGAAGATATGGAAATTACGTACATAGAAACATAGAATTTGATGGCAGATAAGGACCGCTTGGCCCACCCAGGCTGCCCATTTCCCTGCCTACTGGATAAGCTGCAGATCCTAGTTAACCAGCAGCCTACTTTTTCCTACCCCCATCCCCTAGAATTGCCTTATGACTGTCCCATGCATGCTTGAATTCCACCACTGTTTTTGACTCCACAACCTCCTCCAGAAGGCTGCCATGCATCCACACCCTCTCTAGAAAAATACTTCTTAAAATTACCTCTGAGCCGCCCCCCCTCTATCTTCAAATTGTGCCCCCTTGTTCTTGCACACCTCTTTTTTTGAAAGATGCCCCTCTTGGACTTTGTTGATTCCCTTGAGGTACTTGAAAGTTTCTATCATGTCCCCCCCCCCCTCCTTTCCTCGAGCGAGGGGGGACATGATAGATGGAAATGGGCAGACTGGGTGGGCCAAGCGGTCCTTATCTGCCGTCAAATTCTATGTTTCTATGTACTGAGGGAAGAAGACCCTTAGCCTGCTGCCGGTGAAAATCAGAAGAAAGAAACCCTGGCCTAAAAGACACGAGACTAAGGCCAAGGAGAGCTCAGAGGTGTCCCTAAGAGATGGAGGAAGCCCCTGCAGAAACCTTCTAGCCCTGGTGGAAAAGAGGCGGGTCCCTCGGAAAATGGAGCTGATCACCCTACGCTGGACCAGGGGTGACAATCTTGATAGACGAAGCCATGCCATCCACCTATGCAGATCGCTGTACCTGGAAGCCACCTCACTGCCGTCATAGGATGCCCTTGCTCGGTGCCTTGCCGGTTCCAGGCCTATAGCGGAGAGGGCAATAGTTTGTCTGGATTGCTCCAAATCAGGCATTGATGCTAGGACTTGGGAGAGCATCGACCATAGATGCCTACTATAGACAGCCTGGTGAGCCTGATGTGATGCAATGCATAACATCGCATGAGAGGAATAGAACACTCTTTGCCCCCACCATTCAAATTGTAGGGAATCTGAGTCCAGTGGATGGTCGTGTGCCAGGTGCCGGGGCCCGAAGGGAGTCTCTAGGGACACCAATCCCATGGGTGGGTTGGGGAGTGTACCAGAGAATCCAATGGGGCACAATACCTCTTCCTGCAGTCTACCGGGGCTGGAAACGGGGTGGCTGGAGACTGCCAGGCACGGATAGACTCCTCCTGGAAAGGAACAGGCCAGAATGGTATCACCAGATGTTGGGCACTGAATTCCCCAAGGAATTCACGCGTCTCCCACTCGGTATTGTCACGTCTGAGAAAGGAGATATGGAGATCCTTAATCCTCGACAGGAATCGCTGATGGTCCGTGAAATCAGTGTCTGATGAAAGGTGAGCCAAAGGTTCCTCTCTCTCTCTCGTTGGAGGGAGACAAGGAAGGTGAGGAGCTCAAATGTCCAGAGGACTCCTGCGGCAGTGGGGAGATGTGAAACACCCGCTCATGCATGTACCTAACATATGAGGGGAAGGCCTCCGCAGAGCCTCTGAACGTCTCCCAGGATAACGGGCCTATAGGACTGACATGGCCTGGGAGGGAGGGAGGTGGCTGCAGAGGAATGGGAGAAGGGCACCTACAAGAAAGCAACTGTCCTTTGCTAGGGCTCTGAAATCTGTGGAACGGAGCCCGAGCTGGCGGGGTCCCAGATATCAATCCAGGTCACAAAACGGAACCCTGGGGGAGCGAACTCTGGAAGAGCCTTGATGGGGAACAATCTATGTGATGCACCTGGGGTTGCAAGAGTCCAGAACAGCAACCCGCAGCAACGCCACCAGAGGGGTCCCTTGAGCCCAAGAGGGAGAGATGGGGTTTGGCACTTCAGCTCCTCCCTACACCCAAAGGAGCGGAAGGCGGAACTCAACGCCCCTCACCCCAACTCCTCAACCCCTCAGACTCTGAGGACATGCTCTCCTCGACCCCAGCGATAGGCTCCGTTGAACCTGAGGCCTCCCGAGGGGGGTCCCTGGAGACAGAACCCCTAGTCCACCCTGAGAAGGCGCGGCAGCACCACAACGGCAGCAGCCACAGCCCCCTGCGAGGAGACAGCCCACTCCTCAATCCCCAAACCGCCCTCCCCGATGGACTCCAGGCCACCCCAAGCCTGGAGATCCTCGGAGGAAGAGGGATCTGGGGACTCAGGAATGGGAACGCTGGATCGCCTGACTCAGTGTTCCAGAAAAGACTCCGACTCCAAGGAATCGGGGCGCCAAGTCAGTTCAACCACTGAATCGTCTGCCTCCGAGGAGTCGTCGAGCAGAAGGACCTCGATGCTGGCCACCCCAAGAGTCCCTTGAGAAACGGCACCGCTAGCGGCACAGGAATCAAGCATGGTGCCGCAAGGTCTATGCGCATTGCCTGCAGCACCAGAGCCCAGCCCAATCCGCCTACAGCTCCAGCTAGGTCCCCTAGGAACCCAACATGGCGCCGCTAATGGAGTTGACCGGACACGCGGCACCATGATCACCGGCACTGCGAACAGTGCAAGGATCCGAGATGGTGCCAGAGGGCGACTTCGAGGGTCCACCAATGCCAGACCCAGAAACCGTGGGCCACGACACTGGGGGAGCCTGCACCTCCAAAGAGGTGAATGCCGAGACTGTGTCTCCACCGCGGCCCCAGGATGGACCACAATGTTCCCACGACACCGTGAAAGAGGCCTCCTCCTCGGCAAGGCTTGAAGATGAGGAGACCTCCTCCTCATCAGACCGTATAGGCCTGGGAGGAGACCCAGAGGAAGGGTCTAGAGACCTGGCCTGGGAGGCCCAAGAGCAATGCTGACCTCCAAAAGTCGGCGGGGCCTTGCTGATTTTGAACAGACGGACTTCGAAAACATGGCGGTCCATTGAGAAACAGGCATCACATCTGTTCATATCATGGTAAGGTCCCAGGCACCGAAGGCAGACGGCATGCCGGTTCGTCACGGAAAAATGCCGGCCACAGGAGCACAGAGGCATAGGGGCATAGCTGGTTAGACTTTCGCTTAGCTCCCGAACCGGACATGATGTGGAAATAACCTAAAACACAGAAAAGCTCCTGGCACCATCGAAAAAGTAAATGGAACACACTTACTGGAGTCAACGGCATAAGGAAAATTGAACTGGGTTGAAGGAGTCACTTCGAACGATGGACTACGGCAAATGGCGCACTAGGAAAAACAATCTACATGTGCAGCAGGTGCAGCCTCGACGGCAGGAGAAACAGAACTGGGATGGAGGAGGAGTCTGCGGTGCCTAACAGCCTCCCCTTGCACATGCACACCACGTAGTGCGTCGCTCTTGGGGCTGGTGCCATCGGCGTGACTCCTCCCAAAAAAAAAAAACACTCCCGTGGTGGGTGAGCCTCCGGCTTACACCCAAGCAGTAATGAATGGTGAAGATTGCCAAGGGAAGATCAGGTTGCGCTTGTGATCCCCATATCCAATTCAGGGGCCATCTTGTAGCCAAGGAGTGCACAGAACAGGTTAAGGGTTTGTCACGTACCAGTACCAGACTACCGTTTTAACTGCAGTTAAACATGTTATTCTTGCATAGTTACTGCAAATATTAACTGCTGTTTTTTTTTGTTTCTGTGATCCTGTACACCTCTACTTCACCCCCACCCAATCGCATCTGTAAATTAGAATCTGTCAGACCACATGAAAAGGACCTTGTGGCCCACCTAGTCTGCCCAAGTGTTCGCTGCATATTCTGCCTCCGCGTAGACTCTGTCTGGCCTCCAGCAGCCTTCCCTGCTCCCTGCTGCTGTTCTAATATATTCCTATGTTTATCCCCCCACCATTCTAGGCTCCACCACTTTGGCTGGCTGTCTGTTCCATGCGTGTACCACCCTTTCAGTGAATAAATACTACCTCACTCCCTCCAGCTTCGTCATATACCCCATGGTGCTGGATTTTATCATTTCAATAACTAAAATAAAATAAATAAATCTATGAGAGACTCTCCTCAGAGCCAGTTGGAAACAACTGCCTAGTTGGGGCCCATCTTACATTGACATACATCATCAGACCTATATCATGGGCAGCCCCACACCTCTTCTATTTTTCCGCCACTCACAAGCTTGCAGTTGTACCATATCAACAGGAGCCAGGAGAGCAGAACCCTAGCCAGGCCAACAGGAGAGGCGGAGGTTCCAGAAAGAAAAGAAATATCAGATGGCTGTAGAAAAGGAGAAGACCAAGTGAGCAGCAACACGAAAACATTTCCAGAGTACACCACCTGAAAATACCAAAGGGGCAGGAAGAGTGGGAGCATGAGCTGTGGCTCGATGCAGGAGATGCTCTCAAACACCTACTGTTCCTGGTAAGTAACAAACCTGTCTTCTCAGAGGACATCTCCCTCCACAGAGCCACACCTTTGGAACGACTCCCAAGCAGTACAGAACAGCAAAGCAGAAGGAAACACAGAAAGTGTTGGCAGATGGGGATCGCATGTTCCATCTAGTCTGCCCATAATACCTACCCCCTTATCAGATTTTATTTGCTACTATTCCTTTGTGATTATCCCATGCCATTTTAAATTCCTTCACCGTTTTGGCCCTCATGACCTCCATGGGCAGGCTCCGCCACGGGTCAACCACCCTTTCGGTAAAGAAAATCTTTTGCATGTAGCTCCTGAATCTTCCACCTCTCAGCCTCATATCATGCCCTCTCGTGCTCGTGGCGTTATTTACCTGAAAGTGGTCCTGAGTACTTGAAGGTCTCAATCATGTTCCCCCTTTCTCTACAGTGCTCTAGGGAGTACATATCGAGTTCCTTTAACCTGTTCTCATAGGACATCTCCTGGAGACCGTGGATCATCTTTGTTGCCCTCCTCTGCAACGTTTCCAACCTATCGCTGTCCCTCCTGAGATGAGGTCTCTAGAATGCCAGACAGCAGGGACATAAAGGACTCCAAAGACTTGCCAGCCCACTGGCACAGTGGTAGTGCTACCGCTTGCAACATCGCTGATGTGGGTTCGGTAATGAGCCCGAGACGATGAAGGGCCAGACAGGGAGAGGAGGATCGAGCATTCTATGGACCACTCTCCTCCTCCCGGGAGGAAGTCGCTGGTGTTCGAGCGGCCTCTTGCAACAACCAGGGGTCCAACAAACTTGACTGACTACGTCTGGGAGGCACTGTAGATGTATGGCTTTAATATTACCTCCGCTCCTCATCCTCCATCCCAGATGAACGGCTTGTCGTTCCCACATCACTGCACACCACGCCTCCTTGGGGGAAAAACAGAAAAACTAGAGTTCTGACCACCGCATGATGACATCCACCCTCACTCTGCTGACCCTGCACCACTGATCGGGCTCTCGCTCTCATCGCACCATTCAGTCTCTGTTGGAGGGAAGGGGGGCCCCCCAGTAGCCTCACTCCTAGGAGATAAGCCAGGGTGTCCTCAACAGTGAGGCAAGTCCCAGACAGTGTAGCGAGGCTGAGCCAGTGTGTGTGTGTGTGTGTGTGTGTGTGTGTGGCCAGAGGACAATGAGGGAAAAAGCATACTAAATATTAAAAAAAAAAAAAACAAGGCTGAAATCAGCCAGTCTACGGTACACCAGGTTTAACCGCTGTATTTAGTAAGAGGACAGCGTTCACTCAATGTAGCGGCCAAGCAGCAGCTCCTGAAATGGAAGGCAATAAGCCACTTAAGAAGCTATGGCTGGCATGCCCACAGACAAGGCCAGGAAGCAGTGAAGCACTTTTTCAGACATCTTGAAGCACTAATGAAATGCAAGGTGCCAACCGTTCTGGAACAGTAGGACACAAATACAGGGGCACCTGCCATCCCAGTGATGAACAAGATGCAAGAGAGCAGGACTGCGTGCTGTCCAAAAGGCGAGCCATATAATGGCATAAAGCACTATGGAGAGTCAGAGAATGTAGGGTAAGCATGCCAGACAGTTGGCAAAGCAAGGGAAACAATATCATAAGTGGCAGAAGGTCCCATCAAGCCTGTGTAAGGGACCCCAGAACCATAAAGGAACACGCAGGAAACCACAGCCATGCCCATGGGGAGGGCAAAAAAGGCCGAAGGGAGGAGCTGCAAGCAAGATCACCAGAGATCAGAGTCCAGGAAGGACAAGGCAGACAAAAGCGCACTGCACTGGAAAGAAGGGTCTAGGGAGCAAGACACACAAAACACTAAAATGTAGCCATAACAGGGAACACAAGTGTCAAGGAAATGACACCCAAGCTACCAAGAGGACATCAGGGAAATCCCCAAGCAGGACAGAGCCACAGAAGAAGAAGTCAGACTGACAGCAGCAGGGAAGCATGGTTCCAGAAGCTACAAGCAGCCCGCAGCAGAGGAAAAAGTCATGTCCATAGAGGGAGGTAATGAGAGGCATGACTAGAAGGGCCAAAGCCACAACCAGGCCAGAAGGGGGCCATCAAAATCAAGGAGTCCAGTGCCTAACAGAGCGGCAGCAGACGAAGAATACAACAGGAGAGGGACAGTACACCCTGGATACCAGAAAACTACAGGCTGAGGAACCAGTTCAGTGAAAGGTTTGGAACGAGACCGAAACATAGATTTTGTTGGCAGAAAAGGACTTTTAAGCCTATTGTGACTGCCCCGTCTCTGCCTACTCCATCACCACTGACCATAGTTGGTCATAGTGTCACTCCCTTCCCCCTTTTCTCTATCCAGTATGCTCCTGTGCCAATCGCACAAATGCTCGGAAGTTAACTCGCCACAGCATTTGCCCCCACTACCTCCTCTGGCAGGCTGTTCCAGTCATCCACCACACTTTCCATGAGGAAGTATTTCCACACAGCTCTCCTAAACTTCCCCCTTTAGCTTCACTGCATGCCCCCTTGTTCTAGTGCATTGATTTCTATAAAAACAGACCCTCCATTTCCACCTTGTTGACTCCTGTGAGACACTTCAATCATGTCTCCTCTCTGCCAGTAGTACATGTTTAGTTCCCACGGCCTTTTCTCATACAGCTTCTTGTGCAACCCCCTCACCATTTCGGTTGCCCTCTTCTGCACCACCCTCACCCTTTCAATGTATTTGCGGAAGTACGGAATCCAGAACTGGGCACAGTACTGCAGGTGGGGCTTTACCAGTGAGCGATACAATGGCAGCACCACCTTCCTCCTGCTAGAAATCCCTCTCACAAGGCACCCCTGCATCCTGCTACCCTTTCCCACTGCCTGTTTGCAAATGACACCAAGATCTGCAGCAGAGTAGATGATCCAGATAGGGTGGGCAGAAAGAGAAGAGACCTGGAAAGGTTGGGAGGAGAGTTGCAAGCAATCACAAGGAAAGAAAGAGACTTGGGGATCATCATCAAAGATGGCCTGAAATCATCCAAGCAGACCACTAAAGCAGTAGGTGAGGCTTAAGGGATGTTAGCATGTATTAGCAGAGGGTATCACAAGTCATAAGAGGGATGTAATAATCCCTGTTTACAAGACACTGGTTAGGCCCCATGTGGAGTACTGTGTGCAGTAATGGAGGCCACACCTTCACAAGGACATTAACCAAATTGAGGCACTCCAGAGAAGGGCAACCAAAATGGTGCAGGGACTGTATTAGAAAACATAGGAGGACAAATTAACAGAGCTCAATACATATACCCTAGAGACAAACAAAGGAGGGAGAGGGCTGATATGATCGAAACATTCAAATATCTAAAGGGCATTAACAAGGTGAAAGAGTCCAACATGTTTCAATATAAGAAAAATAGCAGGACAAGAGGACACAGCATGAGATTAGAGGGAGGCAGATTAAGGGGTAATGTGAGGAAGTTCTTGTTCACAGAAAGGGTGGTGGATGCAAGGAATGGCCTACTTCAGGAAGTGGTGGATATGAATACAGTGCAGAGCTTCAAACATACATGGGATCGGCATAAGGGATCAACACAGATGAGTCTGAACAAATATGTCATTGACAGAGTAAATGCCTATGGCACATTCATAAGGTAGGAAAAAAAAAAAAATCAGCAGACTGGATGAGCCTTGCGGTCCTTATCTGCCGTCACCTTCTATGTTTCTATGTTAGCCCTGTTGCGGAATTTTGCATCACCCACAAAGAGAGACACCTTTCCCTCAAGCTCCTCTGCAATGTCATGTATAAAAGGATAGGGGAATTCAGACGAGTATATGGGGGAAAAGTTGCTTCTCTTATGGTAAGTGCAAATGGATCTTTTTTATTTCAATATAAGTTTTTTATTAAAGTCATACACACTTCAAGAAGAAACGTCAGTAGAAAACAACCTGTACATGCAGCAGTTCATTCATTGTGTAATGTTTATGTACCACTATCTCACCATTGGATCTTTAACTTCTTCCTCGACTGTCACCAGAGATGGTCAAGAAGAGACCTCGGTTTAACATCTTGTGCACAAGATAGTACCTCAACAGCGCAGGACCCCGTACGTGCTGCACTACTGGGTCAGTATCAGGAATTAGCCTAAACTCCTGGTGTGGGATGGGAGCCTATGGCCCCAGAGATGAACATGCAACATACTGAGCCACTGAGCCTGCCCACTACGTCTGCTTTCCTAAGTACCCTACATACTGCCTTATATTTACACAAACTGATTCCTGCTGAATTTCCAGGAGCTATAGTATAATTATTTGGCTACAGGCATCAGAGTTTGGCCCTCAAATGTCTAGAGAAGTGTTTAGAAACACTGGTACAGTTATGAAAGAGTTAATGGAAGTCAGTTTTTTTTTTTTAATCCATCCCCACGCTGCATGCAGTGCTCTGAACCAGCTGGATCTGCCCAGCTGTGTAATTAGACTGTCAGACAGTCAACGCAGGCCCTCCTGCGGTGCTTAATGACTGCCTTCCAGTTTAGCTGTCTGTTACCAAGTCTTGCCTACCACGCTACCTCCAGGAAGGCCACCAGACTAATCCCTTCTCTTGAGGGACAAGCCCTGGTCAGCAGTGTCACATGATGGACACTGCAGTAGCTCTTTTTGCACCATATCTGAGATCGAGTTCTCAGTTTGTACAATGACCTTACCCATCGGCAGGCTTGTATGACATCACTACAATGCTTTACGTACAGCAATCAAATTTTATTTGTACACTGGAAAGAGATGCGAGCACAAATGCCCGGTTTCACAAATGTCCAGTTTAGAGAACACAATACAAAATGATGTACAACAGAGATACATATTTATGAAAACACAAGAGCACACAAGTAATTAGATGCAAGAATGTTAGAAGAGTCCAGATACGACTAGAAAAACTAATAATTACAATTATAAGGAAGGTAGAGGTAGACAAATGGGGTTGGGGAGAAGTGCTTAAAGAAGAGGTAAGTGCAGAACCAAATGGTGTTGGGGGGTGGCGATGGTGAAACAATGAGAAAAAGAAACCCCAGGTTGAGTCATGCCGTGGGACTAGGAGGGGCATCTGCAGGTGGAGGCACTGAGTAGGTAGGCCTTGAGAGAGGAGAGAAGGAGTTCATGGAATTACTGGACTGTATATTGTGAGGTAACTTGTTACAGTGTTTGGTGCCGACATAGGAGATGGGAGTTTTGCGCCTGGCTGGTGAGAAAGAAAGGGGTGTTGAAAACTGAAGTAGTTGAGCCTCTGGTCTGTCGACCATGTGTCGTGAGTGGAAAGAGGGAGATTACGCTGGTAGGGAGCAGTTTAAGGAAGATTTTGTGTAGGAAGGATTAAGGAAAGAGATTTGAGGTGGAATCTATCTTCGAGGGAAGGCCAGCCAAGGTAGGAATACAGGATGCAGTGGTAGGTTTTCCAGGGGAGACCCGTGACGAAGCGTGCGATGCTGTTGTAGGCAGTTCTTAGTTTGGTAAATAGAAGTGAGGAGGTGGAGGGACAGAGAAGAAAAAATTACTCACCTTAGTAATGTTTTTTCTAATGCGAGTCTTGCTATATTATGACATATGCAGTGAGTCCCAACCTTCGAACTGCTCCGGAGGTGAAAGAGTTAGCTTTCCATGCCAGGCATGGAATGCTGAGCTCGAGCTCGGTTGAAAACTCTGTCTGTTGTTCTTCAAACTCAAACTGTCAGATCTTTATGAGCTAAATTCACTAAGGTCCTGTGTGGAAGCTGTAAACCTACACTAGGCAACTGGCTACTAAATATAAGAACACATTTTTTGGTCCCAAAACAAAGACTCAAGTCAGGAGACCCAAAAAATGAAAAACACAACACCCAGTCACCCCAAAAGGGAGGGTGAAAACAAGGTGGGCATCTACTAAGTGCCAACACTGCACTGCCCACCCACATCCGAAAACAGAGGTTCTAAGAGGGGCAGGCGGGGGAGGTCATAATAGCAAGACTCCATAAGAAAAACATTACTAAGGTGAGTAATTTTCTTCAAACAACATGAAGTCTTGCTATATTATGACATATGCAGACTACACAGCAGTACCTCCATGGAGGAGGGACAGAACCTACTTAGGAAATAGGCTCTGAAGCACAGCTGTGCCCAACCGAGCATCGCTCCTAGCCTGGATGTCCAGAGGTAATGCTTGGTAAAAGTGTGAACTGTTTTCCAGGTAGCTGCTTGACAAATCTCTAGAATGGGGATGTCCCTGGCAGCAGCCAGGGAAGCAGCTGTACCTCTGGTAGAGTGAGCCCTCAGGCCTGAGGGAGGAACCTTACCCAGCTTTTCATAACAGAACTGGATACAAGACACAATCCACCTGGCAATGGATCTTTTAGTGGCAGGTTTCCCTTTACCAACCTCACCATAAGTGAGGAACAGTTGGAGGGAGTCAAACCTGTGACCCTTGGTACGCTCAATGTAGTAACTAAGGGCTCTCTTCACATCTAAGCTGTGCAACCTCCTCTCACCAGAGGAGGAATGGTCAGTGAAGTACACTGGAAGAGAGACAGATTGATTAAGGTGGAAATCTGAAACCACCTTAGGCAAGAACTTCCTGTTAGTCCTAAGGACCACCTTATCTCTATGAAAGGAGATAAAATCAGGCTCCACTGACCAGGCTTGTAATTCACTTATGCGTCTGGCAGAAGTGATGGCTACCAGAGACACAGTCTTCCAAGTCACATACTTAAGCTCTGCTGAAGACAAGGGCTCAAAGGGAGATTGCATAAGCTGAGCAATGCAAACATTAAGATCCCAGGCAGGGCAGGGCGCCTGAATGGAGGGTTGGTGTAAACAATCCCTTGAAAAACTTAGAAAATACAGGATGAGCTGAAAGAGAAGAGGTTTACCTGCTGAAATAAAAGCAGACACGGCTGCCAAATGCGCCTTTAGGGTAGCTGGTCTCAGCCCCAAAGTGTTTAAATGGACCATATAATCCAGGACTGTGGGTAAAATCAGCAGAATCTGGGGAAATATGCTTCCCAGAGCACCATATGGAAAACCTCTTCCATTTGGAATTTTAGTAGCCCTGGTGGAAGGCTTCCTAGAAGCCTTCAATATATCCATTACCCCTTGGGAGAGGTGTAGATCAGCAAACTCTAACTCTTCAAGAGCCAGGCCTTGAGATTGAGAGATTTGAGGTTCGGGTACCAAACCCTTCCCTGAGCACAGGTTAACAGATTGTGATTCCTGGGAAGACACAGGGGAAGATGGACTGCTAAGGACAGTAGGAGAGGATACCAGGGTTGTCTGGCCCAATCTGGAGCAATCAGAATAACTTTGCAGGATTGAGATCTGATTTTGACTAACACTTTGAACAGGAGAGGGAAGGCATAGAGAAACTTCCCTTCCCAATTGAGAAGTAAGGCATCCAGAGGGACTGAGCCCAACACTGGGGGGCCTGCAGCAGAAAAGGGGAAGTTGGTGATTGTCTGGGGCTGCAAAAAGATCTATCTGCAGGGTGCCCCATCTGGCAGTTATTACCCCCAGGACCAGGGGATCCAGTGACCATTCGTGATGGCCCTGGGAAATCCTGCTGAGAGCATCTGCCAGGACATTGTCCTTGCCTGGGAGGTGAACTGCCGTAAGGGAGGTGTTCAGGGAGTAAGCCAGAGAACACAACTTCATTGCTTCAGTGCACAAGGCCGTAGACCGAGTGCCTCCTTGCTCGTTGATGTACCACATTGTAGTGGTGTTGTCTGTTCTGACCTGTACAATTTTGTTCTGAACAGATTTGGATAAAGCTTGAAGTGCTAGAAAAACTGCTCTGAGCTCCAACAGATTAATGAGGAGCAGAGATTCCTGAGGGGACCACAGTCCCTGGGCAGTGAGGTCCCCCATGTGAGCTCCCCACCCCAAGAGGGATGCATCTGTAGTAAGGATTAAAGAGTGAGACTGAGTGACAAAGGGGACCCCTTGTCTCAGGTTGTTCAGATCCTGCCACCAATGTAGAGCTTGAATCAGGGTTCGAGTTACTGGGATCAACTTGGTTAGAGGGTCCTTTCTTTGAGACCAAAAGGCTCTCAAATGGAACTGAATGTCCCTCATCTGAAATCTGGCTCCTTGCACTACTGCTGTAGAAGCAGCCATGTGTCCCAGGACCTGCAGAAAATGCCTTGCTGGTCGAGAGACCTGCAGGGTGAATGAGGAGGCCAGAGAGACCAGGGTCCTTGCCCTGTCCAAAGGAAGGAAGGCTCTGGCTTCCTCTGTGTTCAGTTCTGCTCCTATGAAGGTGAGAAGCTGGAGCGGGCTCTAGAACTGACTTTGGAAGATTCAGAAGGAAACCTAGAGAGGTAAGCAGTTGCTGAGTTATCTGAAGATGTAACTTGACTTGGTCTGGAGACTGGCCTACTATGAGTCAGTCGTCCAGGTAAGGAAAGATGGCAATTTTTTGCCTTCTTAGGTAGGCAACTGCTACTGCCAGGCATTTTGTGAATACCCTTGGAGCAGAGGTGAGGCCAAAGGGCATTGCTCTGAACTGGCAATGGCCTGAGGGCAGCTCGAATCTGAGATACTTTCGATGGGAGCTTCCGATGAGAATATGGAAGTAGGCATCCTTGAGGTCCAGGGACGCTAGCCAGTCCCCTGGCCTTAGAGACGGTAAAATAATTCCCAGAGTCACCATTTTGAATTTTGGTTTTAAAAGGTGCTTGTTTAGGTATCCGAGATCAGGATGGGCCGCCATTCTCCTGTCTTTTTTGGGGTAAGAAAGTACCTGGAATACAATCCTTTGCCCTGGTGTAGGGGTGGAACCCTTTCCATGGCTCTGAGAGCCAGGAGGGTAGAGACTTCTGCCTCTAGGGCAAGTGCCTCTGATGGATCTGTAGGTGGAAAGGATCTGGTTCTCATCTTTGGAAATGTTTTGAAGCTGAGAACCAGTCCCTGGCTTACTACTTCCAGGACCCACGTGTCTGATGTTAGAGACTTCCAGTCCTAGACAAAGTAAGCCAGCCTGCCCCCAACAGGTAGTGGAGAATCGGCCCTGGCCACCCTATCAGGGTGCCTGCTTGGCAGGAGCTTTAGGCTGAGGGGTGGAAGCAGGTCTGCTTGTACCCAGTCTGCCTCTACCTCTAAAGAATCCCCTCTGGGCATAAGCTGAAGAGGAGGCCTGGGCTTGGTAAAAAGGCCTATGAAAAGGCCTGCCCCTGCCCCTGGAAGGCTGCCTTTGAGGAGTGGCCTGCCTTTCCTTGGCCTGTGCACTCCTATAGGTGGTCCTATACTCATCCATTTTCTTCATGTAATTCTCTGTCTGCTCCCAAACAGAGAATTACCCACAACAGGAAAATCCATGGCCTTAGTCTGGGTATCCTGCTGACAGGCTAGTACATCTGAGCCAAGCCATTCTTGAAGTGCCACAGATGTAGCCATGACTCTTGATGACACATCATTAGAGTCCACTGCAGCATGGAATTGCACCTTAGATGCCTCAATACCATCAGCAGCCACCTGCTCCAGCTCCTTGGCAAGCTGGCCAGGGACCTGTTTTGCTAGAGCCATAACAGTATCCCATCTGGATTTCTGGTATCTAGCAACATAAGCCATATAATTTGCCTGTCTGAGTCCCAAGGATGCTGCCATGTACTGTTTCTTTGCCATGGCATCAATCCTCCTGGAGTCCTTGTCAGTGGGGTGTAAAGCCAGGGGAATATTTGCCTTGTCACAGGCTGCAGCCTGCACTACCCAACATGGCTGCATTGTTATGTAAGAAACTTCGTATCAGAGTCTGACAGTGTGTACCTCTTGTTCATTCTCTCATCCACAGGAGATATAGTGTGAGGAGTTTTTAGAATTTTTGCTGTCTGTTTCCAAAAAGATTTATGCAAAGGAATAGACAGTCTCCTAGACTCTGGGATATCCATCATTTCTACATAGTCAGGCTTCTCTTGATCATCCACAGCTTCCTCCATAGGGAGTTGGAGGGTTTCAGACACTTTTTTTTTTTTTTTTTTAATAAAACATAAAAATGAGAAGGGGACTCAGAAAGCCTAGGAGGAGACACTACTGAAGGTCTGTCTGGGGAGATGTCCAGTTCAATGGGCACATCCAGACTTTCAAATCCACATTCACTCTCCTCATTCTCCTCTTCCCCCTCCTACGGTTCATACAATTCCTCTAAATCATACTCTTGAACCGGTGGAACCGACTGAACCGTACGCTTACCTAATGGTGCCGGTTCGGTCGGAACCAGGGAAAGCGACTGGACAATTTTAATTGCTTTGGCTATTTCTTCAGCGGTTGGAGAGGAATGTTTGGCTCCACACCAGCTGATTTCCTAGTCCTTTTTGCTGCAACTGACTCCTCCGAGTCCGCTCTCCTTTTGGCCGAGGAAGTCTCGCCCTGGTCAGAGGGCACTCCCTCCGGTTTGGTTGAAACCGAACCGGGCTGGCAATCCGGGTCAACGAACTTTTTGGCCTCCCTTTCCCTGAGCCTACCAACTCTCTTTTCCAGGGTAGCTGCAGGAAAAATTTTTGCAAATCTGGCAGTCTGCGTTGAGGTGGTCAAACCCCAGACAATAAACACAGGTGGTGTGGGGGTCAACCTTAGCAAAGACTTCCCCACAGACACTGCAGTGTTGAAACCCAGTGGGCCCGTTTTTTCTTTTGGGTTTCTCAGACATAGTGCCAGTCCAAACCAAACTTGCCCATTTATGGCAATCCGCCAAGCAAGACTCTCTTATCGGTTCCCAGCCGTGTCACAGGTCGTGGAAAAAAAACGTAATAAAATCAGTTTTTTTTTTGTTTTTTTTTTTAGAATCGATAAGAACCGGTAACCACACTCTAAAGGACAGATTAATATTTTTTAAAACAACCTGATCGGTTCAAACCAAACCAATAAACCGTTTACAAGTTCCACACAGGAAGTAAATGTAAAACTTATCTAGTACTTACAAATACCACAAACAGAGCTTGAACCGACTGGTTGCGGTTTAAATTCGGTCAAAAAACCAAGAAAATAATACTTTAACCGACAAAAAGAACCGAGCAGAAGGAGAAATCTCCGGAGCGACTGTTCAGTGAGGCAGAGTAAAGAATCTGACAGTTTGAGTTTGAAGAACAACAGGCAGAGTTTTCAACCGAGCTCGAGCTCAGTGTTCCATGCCTGGCATGGAAAGTTAACTCTTTTACCTCCGGAGCAGTTCGAAGGTTGGGACTCACTGCATATGTCATAATATAGCAAGACTTCATGTTGTTTGAACGATGGAACTGTAATCGATTAGGGGCAGCAGTAGGGTGGTGGCCAGGCTATGTCTGGAGGAGGGAAGAAGGAACTTTCTGACCCTATAAAGAAGACAGAGTCTGGAATTTATTTTCTTTATAAGACTGCTTATATGCAAAGTGTAGGAGAGGTGGAAGTCAAGGTAAAGACCCAAGTATTTAAATTTGTTCCCCTGTACACCAAATGTGCAGTATAAGTGGGACAAGAAATGCTCAGGTCAATGTTGGCAGGGTTGTGGGACTACAGAGACAAATTATCTGCATATATTCTGGTCATGCCCGATCCTTATAAACTTCTGGATGGAGATTGAACAGAAGATAAGACAAACACTTAATATACAGCTTAGGCTAGGCCTCAAACATCTAATATTAGGAATGAAACCAGAGGAACTCAAGGGAGCGGACAAAAATTACCTGTGGAATGTTATACTTACAGCATCCCACAAAGCTATAACCAGAAGATGGCTAGCACCCTGCCCCCTGACAACTCAGGATTGGGTGACAATTATTAATGAAATTAAAGACATGGAGGAAATCACATATAAAATAAATATGAGGACACAGGTTTTCATAAGACGATGGACTCCTTGGTTAATGGGACAAAGATAAAGGGTGTCAGATGGGTTGAGGGGAAGGGGTTAAAGATATAAAGAAAGATACCCCTGATAGAAAACAAAGCGGAGATAATGCTTCTGGGGTGCTCTCCACAAAGCAAAGTGGAGTTAAAATAGAATAAGATGGCTAAAGAAACCGATGATATATAAAATGAGACAACATCTAGGACTACTATGTAGTAGAACAGAAATAATTGTATTATAAGTTGAAATCGATGGCATTGATATAGAATTATTGTAAACATGTGCCATAATGTGCAATAAACTTGAATTATAAAAAAAAAAAATTTGTTCACCTGTTCGATGAGATTCCCTAAGCACCCATTTACAGCATTCTTCTGTACCCCCCCAGAGCCAAAAGCTGCAGGAGTAGAAATTACAGAAAAATAAGCAGTATAGCGCAGTGGTTTAAGGCTCTGAGCTGCAAATCTGGCAAATTTAGAAACCTGGGTTTGAATCCCACAGCCCCAACCTGCATACTGTGTGACCCTGAGCAAGTCATTTAACTTCCCTGTGCTCCCAGGTTGCACCTGTAAACAAGCTTTCAGCTTAGTGCGTCTCATCTGGTTAAACAATTGGAGGAAAAAAAAAAAAAAGCTGGGGAAGGGGCAGAAAACCAAACAAGGAAATTTGGTATTCCACTTATCCAATGGAGCAGTAAGTGCTACGGAGTACACTGCAGAGCAGGGGCATGGTCCTCCATTCCAAATATCAGCACAACAAAATGCTATTCCGCCTTGAAAATGGAGTGCAAATCAAAATACAATTAAATTCAAACCTTAGTCTGGTATCAAAGAAGTGGTGATACCAAAGGACATGGTCTGTGTGGCTGCTGTGAAAGTCTACAGGGGTCATGATGGCTTTCACTGCTCTGTTATCCCAGTTTCAGACAGACACTGGCTCCTGGGTTTCCTCACAAAGGGGCTGAAGGTAAGCTCTGAATATCTGAAGGCCCAGTATTACCGGCAATAGATGGAAGGAGCAGAGAGGTCACCATGGCTGCAAGTGGGTAGGAAAAAGGATCCGAACAAGGAGTCCATGTTACCATGGGAGTACAAGATGACAGGCGGATGAGAGGAGAGAGGCAAGGAGCTTACATACTAATCACGGCCTGTATTATCTGATGGCTACAGTACATGGGGCTAGAGGGAGGGGATGTGTTTAAATGCTTATCATGGTTTGTACACGGCCCTATCAGTGAGAGAAATGAGTTTATATACTAAGCAGGACCTGCATTTTTTTTTTTAATACTTTCTCTTTATGCCCCCTCCTCGCTACACCAGGCTCCTCTCTTCAGGGATCCCTAGGCTGTGCGCACTCCTGTAGTCCCACCCCAGGTACCTCCCTCCGGGTACCAGCGAGCCTTCCCCCATCCTGCCTCGGTTTACTCCCCGGGCCAGGAGGAGGGGGACTCCCCAAATCCCCCTCCCAGTCCCTTAGGTGTGTGTCGGGAGGCAACGCCAGACCCACCGTCTTTGGAGCCTGGTTAAGGGTTTTCTCGGGACAGTCGAGTCCCGACTACAGGAGCCCGGTGCAGGGCTTTTCGATTTATCTGGCCCATCCCACAGGATGTCGGCACACTCGGGGTGCCAAGGGGCGGAGCACATAATGTGCAAACTCTCCGGCTCCCAGCTGACATCTCCCCTCCCTGCTTCTTTCTGTCCTGTTGTACCTCCACCCCTGGTCACTCAGGTGGCGGCAGAGTGGCGGGACAAGCAACCCACCCTCCCCGGAGGAGAACAGCAGCCTCTGGGCACTCATCCCACCTCCCAGCTGACCCTCCAGCCACCCAAGTCCAGTTCGAACCGGGTCGCTGGCACCTGGCGGTAGCCCTACCATTGTGCGGTGGGCCAGCAGGACCTGCATTATTTTATGGCTACAGTACATGGTCGATGGGGGATGGGATTTTCAAATACATATTATGGCCTATACAGGACCTTATCCAATGGTTACATGGTATGTGTTGTGAAAGGGATGACATTATATACTAATCATGGCCTGTATTATCTGATGGCTACAGTACAAGGTGAGGTAGGAGCCTTCTGATCGCCCTTTCAGGTGTTGTCTGTGTAACTTCTCAGCTCCACGCCCAGGTGAGTGAGGGCTTAGGGAAAAATACCCCTGCAGCACCAAGCAGATGAATCTGCCCCAGCCCGATGCTCCAGTTGGGTCCTTCTGACTCCTCCTGCACCTTGCCAGCTCCACCTCCCGGGCCTCAGCCATTAAGTGAAGTATCCTCCCTCCTCCTAGTTTGAGTAACAGGTAGGGGAAAATGCTATGAATTATGCCCAGGGATTCAAGAGAGGATGTTGAGCAGGGACAGGAGGTGGAATTGAATATCAGAGGACTCTTACGTCGGGCAGAAAGGCTTGGGCAGCTGGAACGAGCACCTGGTAGCTAGCGTGGAGAAATGGGGTCAAAAACAGAAAAAAAAAAAAAAAAAAAACACTATCATTCTAAGTTTATGAAACACACCATCAATGTTTCGCAACCAATTTAAAAATGGTATATTCCATTTTAATCCATGTTTTCCGCTTTTTTTTTTAGGGGGGCCCCCCATAACCAGCATGGAAAAGGTACTGTACCACATTTTACAACTGAGATTCTAATCCCTTAGACCTATATCTGCTGGCTTCATCGTATGTTCGTATGCAAGAACATTCCTATCAATCTCTGTTACTCAGCAGCACACACTTCTGGTGTCCTGAGCTTCTCTGTCTAACTTCTGATGATGCTTTCCCCACTCTGAGGGGTTGGGTCAAACACTTAGCTGATGAATGGGTGAGAGGCACCCCTGACACATCTTGCTCCCGTTGTCAGTATACTGTGCTCAGTGGTAACTGCAGTACCAGCTTTCATCATCAGTATGAATACGGCGATCCGGGTATAACTTCACACCAAGTTCCCCCTTCATTACTGAAGACCTCCTGCGACAATGTACTCTGGATTATCTTCTCCATTCCACTGGGGAGAATCTTTTGAAGGGCCCAAGGGTCCACTTAGAGTCTTCTGGTGACAGAGCCTTTCATGGTGGTGACTTTTTGGCTGGGGAACTCCCTTCTGTTTCATTTCTGGCACATCAATGTATAGAAGAGTCTTCCACAGGAGATGGTGGGGAATAATACTGCGGTGAGCTTCAAGCATACATGGAATAAGGAGGATGGACAGGGAAAAACACGCAGACAGGGTGGGCCAGGCAGTCTTTATTTGCCATCGAATTCTATTTTTCTACGTTTCTAGCTCCTCACTGAATTCTTTAAAAATGGATTTAAAAACACACATTCTCCCTGGTTTTTAATAATTCAGCTGTCTCTTGTCCCACAGCACTACATGCTTTTATATTTTTAACTGGTGTTCACTTGCTTATACTCGTTTATGTTTTTTGTCGACAGCGCCCAGAACCTCTGGGATGGGGCGGTATAGACATAAAAATGACTGGGTTCCTGTATAGTGTATACCATGACATGCACAGTCCAAAGACAAAGAGAGCAGCAACTGAGAGGCCCTAGAAGGTATGACTACCAGCATCTTCACTGCAACCCAAGCCAAGCTCACTTCAATCAAACACCACCAAGAAAGCGGATTTGCCAAATGTGATCACACTACCATGAGTTAGTCTGACACAACAGTACAGATCAGGAACGCTTATCTTTCCAAATCTCATTACTTGGGATTATTAAATGTCGGGGGAAATCCCTGTTCACTAAGTGACTAAATATCAGTGTAAGGTGTGCAATCATGTGCACCTAAAGGCACAGCTTAGAACTCATTAACCCCTCTACACCAAGACATTCAAGCTTTTTCTCCATAACAAACCATTCACTTTATAAAAAGTTTTAAACAGTATGCATTTTCATCAGTTTTTAGTTAAAATGTTGAAACTATTCTAAACACAAAAATACATTACTTTTTCTGTGCAGCATTACCCCAACATTACCTAAGTAAATGAATTCTATGGCACCAGCAGCTCTTCGGCCTTCCTTTATATTTCTGAACTCTAAATTATCTAGGATATATTTTGGTACTCTGTTTTTAAAATACTGCTACCTGTACTTGACTATGTGAAGCTCCCTTCTGTTATATTTATTTTTTTAAAAATGTGGTGACTGGAAAAGGCTAACTGAGCCGAGGCTCATTTCCCAGTGTGACCTGTGGTAAAGGGAAGCACATGAATAAGACAGTATTACAAATAATGAAAGTACACAGTATATACCAAGGGGAAATTGAAACAAATAAATATCCTCTTGGGGGCTGGGGGGATAGTGAAGGCGGGCAGCCACTAGGTTGCTGGCTTTCGAGCAGACAAGACAGACCATTTGGCCTATTCTGCTGGCTTTAGTATGTTAGCATGATAGTATACAAGTCCGTAACAGTAACATAATTCAAAGATACAGGAAAGTCATAATACAAAAAGTTTTTTCCCCCCAATATTATTTCTTCCGTTTTCTTCCCCGTACACCCCCTCCCCCTCGCAGCCTGAACGTGCATGTGTAGAGGCATGCGAACGTCACGTAACCGCACTTCTGTGTCTCCCAACCTCCGACGCTGCCCTCTGGACTCCACTAGGGGGTAGCCAAGGAGAGGGATAACAACCCTCCTCGGGAGAGGAGAGCAGTCCTTCGGATCCTCGATCCTCTCCCTCCCCTGCCGACCCCCAGCAACCTGAGGTCGCTCCCAACTCAGGGACGACGGCGTGGTGCGAGGAATGGCGTCCAGCAACTCAACCCTCAGCACCACCAGGCTGGCCAACAAAAACAATTTCAAAACAATTCAGGAGTGGAACAAGCCAGTAACAAACAGGTTTTAATCTCAGACTATTCTTGGCAGAAACATAGAAACACAGAAGCAGAGTACTCTGCCCTGCCCCAGGGCATGGGGGAGTCAGGAGAGGTAAAGTACAGTTATGTAAGAACTTACCGTAACAGTAGATCTTCGAGAACAGCTCTTGCAGCAGGTTACACCATTAGGACTGTAGCCGGCAGGCGTCAGGACCCCACGGAAAAATTCTAGCTAGCTATCTTCAGCGGGGACCGCCCCCGTCAGGCGTGGTACATAAGGGGGCAGTCCCGCCAGATTCCCCAGTTCTCCCGCCAGAGACTCCCGGCCACAGGATGACATCAGAATGGGAGACCGAGGATCCATCGTCAGAAGATAATAAGGGAAGAAAATCCCTAAAAGAAAATGCAAAGCCATGCCTCCTCCAAGGGGGAAGGAGGGCGGGAAGGTACCTGCTGCAAGAGCTGTTCTCGAAGATCTACTGTTACGGTAAGTTCTTATGTAACTGAACTATCTTACTTCGAGACACAGCTCTTACAGCAGGTTACACCATTAGGACTGATTCCCAAGCAGTAACGCTGCCAGAAAATCCGGGACGAGGAAAAATAGGAAGTACATTCCAGGTCCTGAACCTAGGACAGGAGACCCCCTAGCACCGCCAGGCCGAAACCGGCTCTTCGCCGAGAGGCGATGTCCAGGCTATAATGCCTGACAAAGGTATGCACAGAGCTCCAAGTGGCTGCAGCACATATAGCAGAGGTGGAGACGTTTCTGAGTGCTGCAAAGGAGGTGGCCACACCCCTAGTAGAATGACCCCGGACTGTTCCCGGGAGGGGCTTTTGTTTGATATCATAACAGTATGAAATACACTGGACAAGCCAGCGAGACAGGGACTGTTTAGATACAGATTGGCCTATCATCCTCTCAGAGAAGGAAACGAAAAGTTGCTCAGAACTACGAAAAGGTTTAGTTCTGTTGAGGCAATACCTCAGGCTGCGGTGAACATCCAGGGTGTGGAGCAGAGCCTCTCCTCTATTTGAGTAACTCGGGAAGTAGACTGGTAGGTCAATGTCCTGATTTAGAGTGAGTGAAGAGACCACCTTAGGCAAAAATTTAGGGTTCGTCCTCAGGGATACTCTGTCCCGGTGGAAACTAAATAAGGCTCTTTGCATGGGAAGCGTGAAGCTCAGAAATTCTTCTCGCTGGAGTAACAGCAAAATAACAGATTTTCCACGCCAGAAGCATTAGCTCATAATCAGCGCAGGTTCGAAGGGGGGGGAGCGTGAGCTGTTCCAGGACAAAGAGCGAATCCCATGAAGGCACAGGGTCCCTAATTGGAGGCCTAAGGTTTAACACCCCTCTCAGAAATTCCCGAGAAGCGTCTAATTGAGCCACTCTATGATGTCCCACCGGAAGGTGGTAGGCAGAAATGGCACAAAGGTGCACCTTGATAGAGGAGTAGGCTAGACCCGAATGAAAGAGGGAGAGCAGGTAGTCCAACACCACTCCCACTGGACAACCTAAAGGGGAAAAATCGCGTCCTCGTGACCATAAACAAAAACGGCGCCATTTCATGGCGTACGTCGCATGCGTTGCCGGCTTTCTGGCTGCAGAAAGAACTTCTCCAAACTCTTGCGAGACCCCGTGACGCAAGATGGCTATGTCTCTAGGAGCCATGCATGCAGGTTCAGTGAGCGTAAGTCCGGGTGGAGTAGTGAACCTTTCTCCTGAGACAGGAGATGGGAGCTGAACGGCAACGGGAGAGGGGGTTCCCAGGATAGCTGCATCAGCAAAGGGAACCAGATCTGTCTGGGCCAGAACAGGGCCACCAGGATCATGATTGCGTGCTCCCTGCGCAGTTTGAGAAGAACTCTCTGGATCAACGGGAAAGGAGGGAAAGTGTAGAGGAATCTGTTCGCCCAGGAGAGGGACAACACGTCTCGCCAGAAAACACCAGGCCCTGGATCTAGCGAGCAAAAATTGGGCAGTTTTGCGTTGGATGGGGATGTGAACAAGTCTAGTTCTGGAGTTCCCCATTGAAGAAACAGATCCTCTGCTACCTCTTGAAGAAGTTCCCACTCGTGGACTCTGGCCTGAGAGCAACTCAGACCGTCTGCAATCGTGTTGTCCACCCCGGGAACATGCACAGTGATGGGATTCGCGCCGTGTCCGATTACCCAATCCCACACCCTCATGGCCTCCCTGCAAAGGGGGTAAGAGTGTGCCTCCTTGTTTGTTGAGGTAATACATCACTGCCGTGTTGTCTGTCTGAAGCAGAAGAGTACACGGTGGGATTATTGACTGAAAGGCCTGCAGGGCATAGAGAACCGCCCTCATCTCTAGGACGTTGATATGAAGATGAGCTTCCATCGGGGTCCACGTACCCTGGGACTTTACCCCATCCAGGTGTGCCCCCCACCCTAGACCTGAGGCGTCTGTGGTGAGGGTTACCTCCGGGGACGGCGCTACGAACGGGACACCCATGGAGAGCGACCCTGGGACTAGCCACCACTGCCAGTCTCGAATCACGGTATTCGTGATCCTGACCGGATGCTGCAAGTGGTCTTGCCTTTGGTCCCATTGCACTTTGAGCATCCACTGAGTTACCCGCATGTGAGCCTTGCGAAAGGGACGGTAGGAATGGCCGCAGCCATGTGTCCGAGCAAGCGAAGGACCGACTTGGCCGAGACGGTCTTGTTAGACGATAACTCCCTGATGAGGGATCTGATGCGCTCCGCTCTGTCATCTGGAAGAAAAGCTCTTCCCTGAACAGTGTCCAGTACTGCACCTATACACTGCAGTTTCTGCGACGGTACCAGGAGAGACTTCTCGTAGTTTATTAGGATGCCCAGAGATCGGAACAGGTCCTGGGTGCTCTGGACCGCAAGCAACAACGCCTCTCTGGAGGCGGCCATGAGAAGCCAATCGTCCAGGTACGGGAACACATAATGGCCCTGTCTCCTCAGAGACGCTGCCACGACTGCCATGCACTTGGTAAAAGACCCTTGGTGCAGATGACAGTCCAAATGGAAGAGCTCGGAATTGAAGGTGGTGGTCAAGGAACTCGAAGCGCAGGAACCTCTTGTGCGTCTGAGCTATAGGGATATGCAGGTATGCGTCCTGCATGTCTAGAGACACTAAAAAGGCATCTTGCTTTAGCATGAGAATAAGACCCGGAAGAGTCACCATGCGGAATCTCCTGTAGGCGACTGACACGTTGAGGTCGCTGAGGTCCAGAATCGGACAGAGGTCCCCTGTTTTCTTTGGAACCAGGAAGAAGCGGGAATAATATCCTTGTCCTCTCTGGTTCTCCGGGACGTACTCTATTGCTCCCTTTTGCAGGAGCGCGAGTACTTCTTGCCAGATCAGAGATTTGTGCTGACCCGGATACCGGGAGAGCAGAGGAGGCCTCGAGGATGGCTTTTCTGCGAATTCTATATAGTGGCCTCGTCTGACCAACTGAAGAACCCACCTGTCGGTGGTTATAGCCTGCCACCCCGGCAGGAAGTTCACAATGCGACCCCCGACCATGATTTCCCATTGATCCTGAGGGGCGGGGGCCAGAAAGGAGTCAGGCTGTGGCAGCAGATGGGCCCGCTGGCTGGGCCGGCTTAGGAGTACGCCGTCTTCGGCTGGCGGGCTGTTTCCCCTGGGCTCTACGGAAGCCGGAGCCCCTCTGATGTGTAGCGGAGCGGGACTGCTGCCTCTGCATCCACCCACGAAATCGGCTTTGGTTCCTACGAAACGAACTAAGCCTGGGTCGGTACATGGCCTGAATCGACCTTACCACCTTCCCGGCCTCTTGAAGTCTGGTAATAATCTTCTCCAAAGGATTACCAAACAAGACTTCTCCCTCGAATGGAGCGTCCATGATATTCTTCTGGACGTCCGCAGTAAAACCGGAGACGCATAACCAAGAGTGCCTCCGGAGGCATACGCCAGAAGCTGCTGCTTGGGCCGATGAGTCCGCGGAGTCGTACGCGGCTCATAGCACTTGGGTTCCCACATCTGAACCCATACAGAGGAGCTGAAGCATCTCCTCCTTCTGCTCACCTTCCGGCAGTTTTTCAGCCGCTTCCAGACCCTGTTCCCACAAAGCGTTCTGGAACTGAACCATGTGGGTCAAATAGTTCAAGGATCTGATGGCGCAGGTAGCGGAAGCATACGTGCGCCTACCCAATGCGTCCAACTGCTTGGACTCTGGGTCCGGTGGCAGGGTGCTCAGATGTTGCGGCCTCTGTGACCGGTCATGTGAGGCTGTGATGACCAGAGAGTCGGCCTGAGGCTGCTGAGTCAAGTACTGGTCTTCTTTAGAAGCCTTGTACAAGCGATCAGCTTTCTTTGGCATCGCCAGGAGCGAATGTGGATGCTTCCACGCTGCCTTGGTGACGTCCACGAAAGTGTCAACCAAGGGTGGCACCACCACAGGCTTGGGGTCTTTTTGCCGAAGATATTTGGCGAGGCGTATCCTTTTGGGGTCTAGCTCTTCTGCATCCCAACCCATGTTCTCTTGGATGTGTCTCATAATATTCAAGAACGAAGGGTCGTCCGGAGGAGATTTCGGCATCTCACGTGGGTCCGGAGAAGGGATGGAGAGGGGAGATGGGGATCTAGAAAAAGAGTACTCTGATCCCGTGTCCTCTGTCGAAGGCGATCGTCAGTGTCTCCTGGGTCTCTTGGGGCTGGGTGACCTAGAAGAGGATTTAGACGGAGGTCTCCATTTTTCTGGTCTCCCCCTGGGAGGGGATCTGGACTCCTGGGGAGGAGGTAGGCGGCCTGCCGACCCCGATGGCGAGGAGGGTGCAGGAACCGGAGGAGGAGGAGGAGGAAGAGTGGGAACCATGTCCTTCATTATGGTGTCCCACCAGTAAGTGAAGAGGTCCTTCACATCCGCTAAGGAGAGGCCTGACGATGGTCCGGGTGCCGGTGGACGGTCGTCGGGTCCCGGCGTCGGCTCCACAGGGGGCTCGGGTAACGGAGAGGGTTCCCTGGGAGTCTCGACGAGACCGGGGTCGCCCGTCTGGTCCTCGGGCTGCGTTAGATCCTCCTCGGTCAAGGTCTCCTGACCGACGTCGGTCGGAGGCGTCAGGGCCCTCTTCTCAGGGGGAGCGGGCGCCGGCCCCCCTACCGGCGTCCACTGAGGAGCTGGCATAGCCGGCAGTCATCTGGCCGATGGCGGCTCCAGGGATGTATGACGCGAGGCCGACGACGACCACACCGGCGTCAGGTCCAAAGGTCTCTTTAAGGGAGTGAGCTCCAATGTCTTGCGAGGAGGCAAAGAAGAAGAAGAAGACCTGACGTCGGGTACCGAAGGGCGGGAACCCGACTTATGATGGTGATGGTGGTGATCCCCGGACTTCACCAAGGCCCTGGAGGACGAAGACGAGGATGGCCTGGCGGACTTGGCCTGAGAAGAAGGCTTCCTTACCACAGCCGGGGGAGGCTGAGAGCTGGCCCTGGAGGGAGAGCGGTTGGACCTGGAACCGGAGCTGTGCGAGTTCGAAGCCCTGGAGGGGGACCTGGAAGGGGCCTTCTCCCTTCGTTTCTCCGCGTGCTTGTGGGTCTTTTGAGAAGATTCCCCCTTGGAAGACATGGTCTTCAGCTTCTCTTCCAATAAAAATGCCTGAAGGGCCTTCTGACGTCGGATCCGGGTACGACTATTGAACCCCTGGCAGAAGGAGCAGGCCCGGGTATCGTGGTCTGGGCCTAGGCACCACGCAGGCCGTATGGGGGTCCTTGAAGGGATCTGTTTCCGCAAGCACACTTGGAGGAGTGACCGGAGGTCGGAGAGGACATCAGCAAAAATCTTGCTAGAAGAAATTCCAAATTCCCGAAGAAAGCACTTAACCGCGGCCGCTAGACTATAACCCGGAAGGGTTGAGACATGCAAGTCGACGGAAAGAACTGGAGAATCTGGCGGGACCGCCCCCTTATGTACCACGCCTGACGTCAGGGGCGGTCCCCGCTTAAGATAGCTAGCTAGAATTTTTCCGTGGGGTCCTGACGCCTGCCGGCTACAGTCCTAATGGTGTAACCTGCTGCAAGAGCTGTGTCTCGAAGTAAGATCTGCGTAACTCTGACATACGTTGGGGGAGGCCATTCAGATAGCAGGGAGGAGTTGGGAGCACTGTGGGACGGGGAGAAGTCTGAGCAGTCTTTTGATAGAGGGAGGGGGAGGAAGCTAGGCAAAGGTTAAAGGGAAGTTTGTTCCAGAGAAGTGGGAGTTGATAGGAGAAGGTGGATTGGCCAGCAGCTCAATGGAGGTGTGGGATAGAGAAAGTACGAGGATCTCTGTGCCCAAGGGAGCATGCTGAAGTGGTTGCTTGAAAGAGGTGGGAGGAGAAGCATGGGGAGGGGGGGGAAGAGTCCTGAACCAAAACTTAGCAACAAGAGAGGCACAGTGAACCTTCCTTCTATGAAACATAGATGCAAGAGAGAAAGTAAAGTAGAGTAGACAGTGGTGAGTGAAGGGAGCAGTGGCGGTGGCAAAACAGCAGAATGAATTTAGGAGCGTGTACAGCCTAAAAAGAGATATGATTGGTGCAGTGTCATGTCACCAAATCAAAATAATCAATGACAGGTAGAATCATTTTGGTTACTAGCTCCCAGCGGGTGGGGAGAGGGAGACTAGACTATCTCTGTGATGACAGAGGGCTGCTAGCTTAAGATAGAGTTTAGTACAGATGGCGTCTATGTGGGTAGTGAAATCGACGTGGTTATCCAGCCAGACCCCCTACGTATTTAAAAGCTGGGACCATCTCCACAGGGAAGCTGTCCAATGTAGAGCAGATTGGGGTAGGCTGGAGAGTAGCCAGTTTCTGTCTAGAGCCAAACATCATGGCTATGTTTTTGTTTTTGTTTGGGTTGAGTTTTAGTTGGTTGGACTTGAACAAAGTCTGCACTCTGTTGAAATCTTGTTGAACAGGGGACTGCACGCTGATGGCAGAGGGACTGGAGGTAAAAATGACAGTATTGTCAGCATACATATGCATATTGGAGGTGTCACAGATGGAGGGGAGGTAGTTTACAAACAGAGAGAATAGGATGGGGCCAAGGACAGAGCCTTGGGGAACCCCAGTAAGGATAGGAAGAGGGGAGGAAAGTGCATCGCCTATTTGGACAGATTGCTGCCTATTATGTAGATAAGAGCGGAACCAGTTAACAGTTGGAACAGCTTGGCCAGCAGATTTTAGTTTGTGTAGCAGGAGGAGGAGGTGGGAGACTGAATCGAATGCCTTTGCCAGATCAATGAAAATGGCGGCTCTAATATGACTCTAGTCCATTCCTGAGAAGATAGAGTCAGTGACCTGTATCAAGGAGGAGATGGTCAAGTGCTGTTTTCTAAATCCTGACTGCACCAGTGAGAGGGAGTTGTTCGTGGCAAGGTACTCAGACAGCCTGGTTATGAATGAGTGACTCCAGTAGTTTGGCAAGATATGGGAGGAGTGAGATGGGCCGATAGTTCCCGGGTGTAGAAGTGTCACTGCCCTTGTGTAGAGGAAGCACCTTAGTCAATTTCCAGGCTTTGGGGATGGTGGAGGTTGAGAGGGGGGGGGGTTAAGGATCAGGGCTAGAGAGGCAGCTAAGGCAGGGCCGGAGAAATGGAGAAGCCCAGGGTGTAGACCGTCAGGGCTGGTTTTGGCAGGGTTAAGAGTAGTGAAAGCCGTAAAGACTTCATGGGGGTAGAATGGTGGGAAGTGGAATTCATTAGGGGGTGTAGATGGGTCATGCGCATTGGGTAAGGAGTCTTGAAGGATGGGAGAGGGGTTGTCAGAAAGTGCACAGGTGGTAAAGAATTTATTAAAAATCTCTGCTACCTTGGAGGGGTCAGAGACAGAGGAGCCATCAAATGTGAGGACCGTGGAGGCATGTTGAGCCGGGGAGGGGAAGGGGGTTGAGAAGAAAGTGTAAAACTTTCCAGAACGAAGTGGATGTGTTATGGCCTTGCTGTAGGTGAGATCCAAAGTATTTGGCCTTAGAGAGATGAATGGCTTTGGAGCAGTTATTTCTGAGAGCTTTGTAAGCCTGTAGGCCTGCCTGGGCTAAGGACGCGTTATAGCAAGTCCAGGTTTTATCCCTGGCTCTGCATTTGGCCAGTAGGTCTGCTGTTATCCAAGGGTGGTGGTGATGTTTTACTCTAGCTTTCTTTAAGGTGGCATGGTGGTTCCAGATACAGGTAAGTATGCTAGAGAAGAGGGAAAGGGCAGAGTCAACACCATGGGCTGAGGGTACAGGTTACCAATCTGCATGGGTGAGATCTTGGAGAAGGGCCACGGTGTCAAGAACATGGAGAGAGCGGGTCCAAATGTATTTAGGGACAGCATGGGGGAGGTGCATCTTGCGGTTGCAATAAGTGATGCAGTGATCACTGAGAGCATCTGGGAAAAACGCCTGCTGCAGTGATGCGGTGGGGTGGGAGGATAGCACCCAGTCAAGCAGGGAGGGTTGTGGGAGTGAGGATTTAAATAGGTGGGTTTGAGGATCAGCCGAGTTAGGTCTGGGGCCTTGATCCTGAGGAGGGTAGGCTTTGACGGGAGAGCCAGTCTAGGTTGAAATCACCTAGAAGCAAGAGTTCTCTATTTACCGTGTGGGAGGAAATAGTGGAGATGGTAGTGACAAGGGAGTCAGATGAAGTTTTGAGTGGGACATAGAGTGTGCCAATGTAGAGAGAAGTAAATGAAGGGAGGGATAGGAGGGAAATGACGAGATTGTGAGAGGAGCGACAGAATTCTTTAAAAGTGATGGAGCAGGAGAGAGACTGTCTGGAGCCTGGTGTAGTATATAAACTAACCATCCTTATTCAGAGTATACAAGGCAGCAGTGTAGTCTGTGAGGGGCATCTAGGATAAAGTGGGCGAGGCTACTGTACACAGTATCTCACCTCGACAGCTCCCGCCACTGCCCTGGAGAATATGTCCCCAGAATCCAGAACCAGCATTATCACTGTATTGACAATGTATTTCCTAGCCTCAATGAAGAGGCACTTTCACTCTATAACACAACATGCCCAATTTTCATTTACATTTTCCTCAAGTTTTTCAATATGGATATTCCAACTACAAGTCGTGTCAAGTCATAAACCCAAATAGCAGTAGAAATTAACCTCCTCCAATTTTGTACCTTCAGAGGTTTGAATTTGCAGCAGCTCACATGGGGCACTTAGGTTATAATTTCCTCCAAGTACCATAATTTGGTATTTTTTGCATTAAGTACTTGTTTGTTCTATAAAAAAATCTTGAACCTTAATAAATGCAGATTATAAATTTGACTACCTCCCGCCGGTGCAGCGGAAAAATTCACCACTGTGACGCGAGTGACCAGGGCCACTCAAGGTTTGGCAGGAGTGGGGGTGAACTGAACGGCCACTACATGCTCTTCACCTCTGCGGGGGGGGGGTGTTCCAGTGTCTCTGGTCCAGTGTTCCCAGATGACTACAGGACGCGCCGTGACCGGAGCACCTGCGAGCACTGTTCCTCAAGGGTGCATCAGAATGCATGGTGCAGTCGTGTCACAGTGCTCAATGTGATGCACCCCCATTCCTTAAAGAAAAAAACAGGCCTCTGGAGTGCAGCATGATGTCCTCCCAGCTGCAGCAGAAGCGAGGGGGTCCCCAGCACACTCACTGTAGAGCACAGCTGTGGTGGTGACGGGAGGCTCTGATGGCTCCACCAACTGCTGATGGGCGATCTGAATACGCCAGATGTTAACTGGAGTGCAGTTGCAGCAGCCACTTCAAAGAGTGGGGTTATTCTAGATGCCCTACAAGGGGCATGCCTTAGACAACTAGTATTGGAGCCCACTCGAGAGGGAGCAATCTTAGATCTGGTTCTCTCAAATGGAGAGGAAGATAGGATCACAGATGTAGAAGTGGGTAGCCATCTGGGAACTAGCGACCATCGAACAGTATGGTTCACAATAAACACAGCAATAGAGTCAAGCCATACAAAGACAAAGGTACTGGATTTTAGGAGGGCTGACTTTGCCAAAATGGGTGAGTGCCTAAGGAATGCACTAGCAAATGGGCAGGAAGGAGGGGTGGAAGAACAATGGGGAATAATAAAAACTGCCATCACAGAGGTAACAAGCCTTTGTGTAAAGCAAATAAACAAAATTAAATGAGGTAAGAAACCACTATGGCTCTCAAAGGAAGTGGCAGTGAAAGTTCAAGAGAAAAAGAAAGCATTCAGGAAGTACAAGGAGTCACAGAAGGAACAGGACAGAGAACTGTATCAGTTAAAGCAAAAGGAAGCTGGAAAGGCAGTCAGAACAGCAAAGGCCCAAACCGAGGAAAAGATAGCCAACTCAGTTAAGAAGGGGGATAAAACCTTTTATAGGTACATCAGGGAGCGAAAGAAGACCAAAGGAGGGATAGTGAGGCTTAATAAAGGGAAGGAGGGTGGGCAGAGGGTGACTGTGAAAGGCAGAGATACTAAACAAATATTTTTGTTCAGTATTTACAAAGGAAGGGGAGGTACCTAAAACAAACAGTAGAAACACTCTGGATACAGAAGTTGATACCAACCCATTTACAGAAGAAAGGGTTCTGAAAGAGCTCTTAAAACAAGGTGGACAAAGCAATGGGGCCTGATGGGATTCATCCCAAAATTCTAAAACAACTAAGGGTAGAACTAGTGACACCACTGACTACCCTCTTTAACAAATCATAGCAGGATGGGGTGGTACCTGAGGACTGGAGGAGGGCAGATGTGATTCCCCTTCACAAAAGTGGGAGCAAGGCAGAAGCAGGAAACTACAGACCTGTTAGTTTAACCTCAGTGGTAGGGAAAATGATGGAATCACTTCTGAAGGAAAGAATTGTTGAGTATCTAGAGGCCAGAGGGGCACAGGACACAAGGCAGCATGGATTCACAGCGGGAAGGTCATGCCAGACAAATTTGATAGATTTCTTTGACTGGGTGACCAAAGTAATAGACCAGGGAGGGGCTGTGGATATGGCCTACCTAGACTTTAGCAAGGCATTTGACACAGTCCCGCACAAAAGATTAATAATCAAGTTAGCCAGCCTGGGAGTGGGTCCCAGGGTGGTAGCCTGGGTAGAGACTGGCTGCACAAAAGGACACAGAAGGTAATAGTGAATGGAACACATTCCGAAGAAAGGGGTTACTAGTGGAGTACCTCAGGGCTCAGTACTGGGTCCAATCCTCTTTAACATCTTTATAAGTGACATTGCAGAGGATCTGGAGGGAAAGGTATGCCTCTTTGCAGATGACACAAAGATCTGTAACAGAGTTCATACACAAGAGGGGGTAGAAAAGATGAGAAGGGACTTGGCAAGGTTGGAGGAATGGCAGACATATGGCAACTTAGATTCAATGCAAAGAAGTGCAAGTAATGCACCTGGGAAACAAAACCCAGGAGAAGAGTACAAATAGCAGGGAAGGTACTAACAACAACAAAACGGAAAGGGACCTGGGAGTAGTCATATCAGATGACCTAAAGGTGGGTAAGCAATGTGAGAAGTCAGTAAGGAGAGCCAGGGGATACTGGGATGCAGGAAGGCGCATCACAAGTAGAAAAAGGAAGTGATTATCCTCTATACAGACAGTTGGTGAGACCCCATCTGGAGTACTGTGTGCAGTTTTGAGACCTCATCTACGTAAGGACATAGACAGGATGGAAGCAGTCCAGAGGAGGGCAACTAAAATGGTGCAGGGTCTACATCAGAAACCATATGAAGAGAGACTGAGAGAGCTTAATATGTATACCCTTGATGAAAGGAGGGAGGGGGGGGACATGATAGAAACGTTCAAGTACCTCAAGGGAATCAACAAAGTCCAGGAGGGTAGCATCTTTCAGAAAAAGAGATGTGTAAGAACAAGGGGGCACAGTTTAAAGATAGAGGGGGGACGGCTCAGGGGTAATGTGAGGAAATTCTTTTTCACGGAGAGAGTGGTGGATACATGGAACAGCCTTCCTGAGGAGGTCGTTGGGTCTAAAACAGTGGAGGAATTCAAACATGCTTGGGACAGACACAAAGCAATTATAGTGCGGGGTTGCAGGAAGCAGGCTGTTGGTTAACTAGAATCTGCAGCTTATCCAGTAGGTAGGGAAATGGGCAGACTGGGTGGGCCAAGTGGTCCTTTTCTGCTGTCAAAGTCTATGTTTCTATGTAAGTACTCAACAATTCTTTCTTTCGTAAGTGATTCTATAATTTTCCCTACCACTGAGGACACACTAACAGGTCTGTAGTTTCCTGCCTCTGCTTTGCTCCCACTTTTGTGAAGGGGAATCAAATCCGCCCTCCTCCAGTCCTGAGGTACCACACCATCCTCCCATGACTTTTTAAAAAGGGTAGTCAGTGGTGTCACTAGTTCTCTCCTTAGTTCTTTTAGAATTCTGGGGTTAATCCCATCAGGCCCCATTGCTTTGTCCACCTTCAGTTTTAGGAGTTCTTTCAGGACCCTTTCTTCTGTGAATGTACTGGTACTTACACCCTGATCCAAAGTGCTTCTACTGATTGGTTTAGGTACCTTCTTCTCCTCCTCTTTTGTGAATACTGAGCAAAAGTATTCATTCAGTATCCCTGTTTTTCACTGTCATCCTCTGCCCACCCACCCTCCCTCCACTTTATTAAGCCTCACTATCCCTCCCTTGGTCTTTCTCCGCTCTCCAATGTACCTATAAAAGGTTTTATCCCCTTTTTAGTATATTTTTTCAAGATTTGGAAAATCAATCGTAGTTGACTAATTTTTGTTCTCTAATTGTTCACAACCCATACTAATAAAGTTATTAAACTCTTCTGCACCTGCAGAACTCAAAAGAATGCGTCTGTTTATGTCAAAATATTCTGGAAAACGGCCGGCCCAGCGGCGTGGAGGACTGAGGTGCTGGACACCTTACATCTTCCACACCAGTGACCTGGGTTTAGGAACGAGCCCAAGTCAGGGGTGTTGGCCGGAAGAGGGGGTGAGGAGCAGAACTGAGTAGCCGCAAGGCAGCCCTCCTCTCCTGGGGAGGGATGTGGGCTTCCCCGGCTCTAGGCTGCCACCAGGTGGAGGCTAGGTGGCAGTGCCCAGCCAAAAAAGGGAGGGTGGCATTAGGCAGGGTGGGAGGAAGGGACAGTCACCGGAGTCACGGAACGCATGCGTGCCTCCACACACATACGCTACCGTATTCTGGAACCCCAGGATAAAAGGGGAGAAAACTGAAAATGGGGCACCAAGGCAGGCTCAATGAAACTCTAAGAACAGGGCAGATTGAGATCCTCAGAGGGAGGACTGCAGGTTGCCTGCCCTGGAGCCCTGACGATACAAAGCCATATGTTAAAAAACAATATTCTGGAAAACTATTATTATGTTTAACAGTGCTCATTTTATTCCAAAAACTTTTCTGAGTGATGTTTCTTAGTACAGTATCATCATAGAGAATACTGGATGGGCAGCTATGCACAACCAGTGTGTTCTGCTACAAAGGGATTCAGATTCCCTCTGACCTCAAAAGCTAAGCCTGAGAGGTCCATGGGAATCAGAACCCCTAGGTGGAACAACACATTGGTTATGCATGAAGTTGCACATCTGGTTTTTTTTTTGTATAGTGAAATCTGTACGTTATGTTTTTCTCTCTTTCACAATGAAACTCACTTGTGTAGTCTATAGGTTCTAGAAGGCTGTTCTACCACAGAAGGCTACGATCACATTCTATGACTTTTGAACTGGGGTACAACAGCATTTTGAAAAGGATGGATTTCTACACAGAACAATGCTCTACTATATGTTAATACATCCCCCGGAGACACTCGTTGCTATATTAGAGTGGTTTCACGCGCATTCGCCTGGAGCGAGAACAGCGAAGCTGAGCTGTTCTGGCTCAAGCTGAAGGCGAGTGAAACCACTCTTATACAGGAACGAGTGTTCTACTAAAAGTCAGCAATAACCTAGATCCGTCAGAAAGAATAATATTGACCGGGGATTTTAATTTTCCAGACATTAACTGGAAAAAACTTGAAGGTACAAGCAAAAAAAGTACACAGTTTCTGGAGGCTCTAAATCAAATAGGGCTTGTACAGCTTGTTCTTGAAAACACCAGGGGCAATAACATTCTAGACTTGATTTTAACTAATATGGGACAATCAATACAAAATGTGTACACTAGTAACCCTTTGGGAAATAGTGACCACCAGTCAGTCAAGTTCCTAATTAAAGATGTACACAAAACTCTTAGGGATGGAAAAACTACAGTTTTAAACTTTAAAAAGGCTGATTTTCCTGCTATGAGGAAATACCTCACAAATTGGGATTGGAAGAAAGAACTCGGTAATCACACAGCTCATAAAATGTGGGACTCCTTGGTCAATGTATTACACAAAATTATAAACCTATGTATACCCAAGTACTCCAAGTACTCAACAAACAAAAATATCCCTAAATGGCTAACTCCAAGGATTAAAACATTGATCAATAAAAAAAATAGATGGTTCAAAAAAATTAAACATGAAATAAACAATTTAACTTACAGTATAGAGAGTTTGTTAAAAAAAACAAATGGGAAATAAAAAAAGACTACAAATTAAAACTTGCATCACTTGTTAAGGACAACTATAAGACCTTTTATTCTTATATAAATAATAAACAACAAAAGAGTACTATTATTGGACCTTTTAAAAATAATGCAGGAGAAACACTTAGTAACAGAGACTGTGCAGAGCTACAAAACAAATATTTCTGCTCTGTCTTTAATCCATGTACTTTACTGGATACTACTCCCAATACTACTTCCAGACCAGGGAGGATACAGATTAAACTACAAGACGTCCTAGATAAATTAAAAACAGTACATATAAATAAATCAGAAGGACCTTTTGAAATTCATCCTAGGGTACTGTATGAATTGGCAGATCAACTTGCACCACCCCTAACCCACATATTCCAAAGATCCCTGGATACAGGGCAAGTACCACAAAATTGGCGAGAAGCGATGGTAGTTCCTATATACAAAAGCGGATCAAAATCCGAGTTAAACTACAGACCGATTAGTTTGACATCGGTCACGGGTAAGATGATGGAATCCATTCTAAAGAATTATATAGTTGAGTACCTTGAGGTTAACAAACTGCAGGACCCACTACAACAAGGTTTCCATAAAAAACATTCCTGTTAGACAAATCTCTTGACTTTTTACGAGAAGGTTGGGAAGGCCTTAGATGCATGAAATTGTGTTGATGTCATTTTCTTGGATTTTTCTAAAGCTTTTGATAAACTTCCACATCAAGAATTAATACTTTCCCTTAAACAGTATGCACTAGATACCAATACAATAAACTGGATAGATGCTTGGTTATGTGAAAGAAGGCAAAGAGTGGTGATACAAGGAGAAAAGTCAAAGTGGGAGGCTGTGACTAGTGGGGTGCCCCAGGGCTCAGTCCTTGGATCCTGCCTTTTTAACATCTATATAACCTCCTTGAAACTGGAAAACAAAGATATCTGGTTGACAAAATTTGCGGACGATTACAGAATTGGTGCAATAACCAATACAGTAAAAAACCAGCAGGATTCACAAGAAGCATTAAATTATATACACCATTGGACCGTAAATAGTAAGCTTGAATTAAATAAAAACAAGTGTATAACTCTGAATTTGGGTAAAGTAAAAAACAACAACCCCCTCTCTTACAAATTGGATAACACTGTACTCAATAAGATAGATGGGGAAAGGGATTTGGGGGTAACAATTAGTTCTGACTTAAAATTTAGTTCACATTGTAATAAAGTAATAAGAAAGGGAAATCAAATTTTGAATTGTATTCTGAGACACATCTCAAGCAGGGATAGGAAGGTGTTAATCCCTCTTTATGGTGCTCTGGTTAGACCAAACCTGGAATATTGTGCTCAGGTCTGGGCACCTTATGAAAAAGCAGAAATACATAATATTGAACGAATACAGAAAAGAGCGACTAAGTCAGTTGAAGGGTGGGAAAAGAAGACTTACCCTGAGAGACTGAGTGAGCTGAACTTGTTTACCCTAGAGTATAGAAGAACTAGGGGGGATTATTGCTTACTATTCAGATGTATAAATGACTCTGCACTCTTGTCAGAACTTGGACTAGTCTGCAAGAAATCAAGATATGAACCTAGGGGACACCCCTTCCAGTTTGAAATTCAAAAATGGCAGACTTTACCACGAAAACAATGGTTCAGCAACAGAGTTGTGGTAGGATGGAATTCTCTGCCTAGGGAAGTGGTGTCTAGTACAACTATGGACTCCTTTAAAAACAAACTAGATGACTTCCTTTTGGATAGAAAAGAAAAAAGTTATAAATAATAAAGGCAAGCATTATGGATGAAAGTCTACATAGCTTGAAATCACCTATGAACCTAAGTGGCGACGGGGGACATATTATATTATTGATCAAGAGCGATCAATAATATATTTAAAAGAAAAGCCTGCTCCCAGAACATGCCCATTTCCAGGGCATCTGCGTGTGAGACGCTCTTCACAGAATATGAGTACCTCACGTGCAGGGGAAAGGAGCACTCCGACTGGTCAGGAGTGCTTCCTCAATCTATAATATACATTATGAAAGTTTTTCTAACAGATCAACAGACTGATGGGCTAACATCGTAAGTTAAGGAATCAGAGAGAACTGGCAGCTGGGTCATCTATTAACAGAAAACAAGGAAACACAGAATTTGTTGGCAGAAAAGAACAGCTTGGCCCACCCAGTTTGCACAGATGGTCCACACCTAGTCTGTTTCTGCAGACACTAACTGGTCTCTGGGGATACCCCCTCCTGCCTTTAACTAATATTCACCTATGTCTATCCCATGCTTGCTTGAAGCCTCATACTGTTTTCACCTCCACCATTTCTGCTGGCAGACTGTGCTAGGCATTTACCACTCTTTCAGTGAACCCCTCCCCAGCTTCATTGCATGCCCTCTGGTCCTGGTGCTCCCTCTCATCTAAGATTCCTCTCTTGCACCCTGTTCACCCCCCAGTGCAGTACTTGTAGGGCTCGGTCATGTCCCTCTCACTCCCCTCCAGGGCATACATTGTATTCATTTATTGTGATCTTGGATCAACACCTTTGAGAACAATCTCATTGCAATAGGTTCCATGTCAGGTAAAACAATAACAGTGACAGTTGGTTTTACAGGTAAATAGGTAATTCAAAGACTAGACATACAATGCTATACATTACAGAACAACAGAAAGAACAGCAACAATGCAGGCAATGTACAATATATGCCAATATTTCAAGGAACGGACAGGGTGAAAGTAAGGGGAATGTGTGCAGGGCGAGAGATACTTCAGCGCAGGGCCTCGTCAACAGAGGGTCAGGGGAGTGATGGATAAGGATCCCTTAATCTCTCCTCGCAGGGCATTTGGTGCAATCATTGCACCATTCTAGTTGCCCTCCTCTGGACTGCTTCTACCCTATCCAGGTGCTTTCTGAGGGGCAGCCTCCAGCACTAGACACAATACTCCAGATGGGGTCTCACCAGTAAGTGATACCGCAATATACTGGCACCACCACCTCCCTACTCCTGCTACAGATACCTACTTCTGCATCCCAGCATCCCACTGGTACTACCTGCTGCTTTGTCACACTGCCTGCCACTTTGAGGTAATCAGATATGATAATCTTAATGGCACTTTCCTGCTTAGTGACTGTCCACACCCCCTATCCTATACTCAGCTCCCTGTTTCCTATGCCATAGGTGCAAGATTTTTCACTTTATGGCAGTGAACCCCAACTGCAATGCTCCTGATCACTCCTTGAGTTTCCCAAGATCCCTATGCATTCTCTCCAATCCCTCCTGAATGTCCACCCTATTACAGATGTTGGTGTCATCTGCAAACATACATACCTTCCCTTATAGTTCTTCTGCAATGTCACTTATGAAGACATTTAAGAGGACTGGTCCAAGTACTGAGCCCTGCGGCGACCCAATGGTCACTTTCTCACCATTAGAGTGAGTGCCATTAACCACCACACTCTGTCTACTATCCGTTAACCAGTTTCTTCTTGCTTACATCTGAGGGAAGTTTTCCTTACTTTACAGTCTTACACTGGTATTGCTTTGTGTTTAATTATTTTAGTTTTTAATTCAGGAAGGGGGTTTTCAAAACTGCTTATCTTGTGAGCATCTTCAGAAGGGTTGAAATAACTGCATATTTGATTTTCCTTTGTGGCTAATTGGACTGTCTACTAGTATTCTGTGACAATCTGCATCAATATATTTTGCAATAGTTCCTGGTGGTGGCTGTGTACTTTAAAATAGCAAAGGCTGCAGTTTGTAATTGGATGCCAGACATAGCCTGAGGTGGGGGAAATTGTCTTCACAAGTCAGGGAGACCTGCATCACAGCCAATTGTTCTGGCTTGAATATTCCAGCATAGATCAATTATGATAAACTACTGGTGTGATCCTGTTTGAGACAGAAGTCCATATTCTTCCAAGTTGTGTTAACAGGGTGTGCTTAGAAACAACTGAGAAGCTGCATGAAATATACTATATTGGACTAGATATCTGCAACAGATCTATCTCTTGCTTACATCTGAGGGGAAGTTCTCCTTACTTTACAGTCTTACATTGGTATTGCTTTGTGTTTAATTATTTTAGTTTTTAATTCAGGAAGGGGGTTTTCAAAACTGCTCATCTTGTGAGCATCTCCAGAAGGGTTGAAATAACTGCATATTTGACTTTCCTTTGTGGCTAACAAACCAGCAGGCTGTTTTGGGGCTGGAGAGGTTTACCTGAGTCTGACTTGGATGTCTGGATTTTTCTCTGTTTGATTAGCAGGGTATTTTCTCTGTCAAATTATTGTGTAGGGCATCTTGCTGACAGGAAGGCACTCATTGCAGCGGTGGGTCAGAGCTTTTAGTTGACTGTTTCGTGAGGGCACAGTTTAGGCCCAACCCCTTCCCACCTCTCACCCCTGGAAATAGTTCCTTTATACCTGGGGTTCTGACATCATTTCCTCAAGAGTGCAAGGTGCATATCACTGTCATATCCTCTCTAGCACACTGCACTGACAATATAAGCATACTCATTGTATAATATATATATATATATTTCTATATAACAAACCAATCGCACGCGCACACACACAAAAACAAACAAAAAAAAAGTAGATAAACATGTGGGGAGTGGTGCAATGTAATGGCTGTGGGACAGCAGTCTTCCGGGAGTCTTTCTGGAGGCTGAGATGCTGCCCTATTTGCAGACAACTCTCTGCCCTGAGGGAGGAAGTTGTCAGTCTTCAGGCCACACTGGACAGTAGTAAGGGAACCTTCCCCATCCAGGAAGCACCAGACCCACCACCATTACCTCAGAGGTTGCGAAGAAAGCACAGCAGTTGGACCACAGTGGGCTCAGGAAGGGTGAAGATGGTGGAACAGAGGCACACCCAGTCAGTTGTTCCACTCCACAATCCATATACCATTTTGGGGGGAGCATAGCCCCCCTATGGATGCACCCACAGAGGAGACTAAGGAGGCTGAGGACAACTGTCACAAGGGAGGCCCACAGGAAGGAGGCAGAGGACACCACAGGGAAAGGAAGCAGCTCCTGGTGGGGGACTCAATTATTAGGGGGATAGAACTGGGGGGAGCAGGGAAAACTGAAGTAAAGTGCCTGCCTGGTGCCATGGCTTGGAGGGACAGGAAGTGCATCCTCAGGATCACGAGAACAGCTGCACAGGAGTCTGAGCTGGAAGTCATTGTCCACCTAGGAACAAATGACTTGGCTCATCATGAGATTAGAGCAGTGCAGAAGGACTTTGTAGAGTTGGGGAGGGGCCTAAGACAAGTAGCTCACACAGTATCCTTCTCAGAGGTGCTGCCTGTCAATGGCATGGGGAGGCGATGGTAATTAGCACTATGCAGTTTAATGAATGGTTAAAAAAAATGGTGTGGAGCACAGGGGTTTGGCTTCATTGGGGACTGGGGCTCCACCTGGAGGGACACCAGCCTATACTGGCAGGATGGTCTGCATCTGTCCAGGAAGGGAACAAGTCTTTTGAGCAATCGGTTTAAATGCTTCATTGGCAAGCTTTTAAACTAGTCAAAGGGGGAGGCACTGATAAGCAGCAGGAAAATCCCAGCCTCTCCCTACAAAACAGGGTACTAAATGAGAAAAAGACCAAGGTAGAAAAGTCAGTGGGGGATGCTGCAACAGAAGGTAAAGCCATCAAAAAATGGAGAGTAATAAGTACCAATACCCATAGTCTGGGTAACAAGCTTCCTGAATTAGTGGCCTTGATGGTGGAGGAACATCTGGATATCGTGGCAGTCACAGAAACATGGTACACACAAAACCATGACTGGGACGTAAACATACCAGGATACACTATCTACAGGAGGGACAGGGACGGTAAAAGAGGAGGAGGAGTAGCTCTTTACATAAAGGAAGGAATCAAAGCAACAGAACAAAAGGGTAAACAGGGAGGAGAAGAAGCCCTGTGGGTACATTTAGAGACAGGCAATGGCACCACAATCCGCACAGGGGTTGTATACAGACCCCCTTCTCAGGGGGGAGGAAATGGACAAGGAAATGATAGAAAGTATACTTAGAATGGCAGAAAAAGGGAAGATATTGCTGATGGGTGATCTGAATATGCCAGATGTTAACTGGAGTGCAGTTGCAGCTACTTCAAAGAGTGGGTTATTCTAGATGCCTACAGGGGCATGCCTTAGATAACTAGTATTGGAGCCCACTCGAGAGGGAGCAATCTTAGACCTGGTTCTCTCAAATGGAGATGGAGAGGGATCACAGATGTAGAAGTGGGTAGCCATCTGGAAGTAGCGACCATCGAACAGTATGGTTCACAATAAACACAGCAATAGAGTCAAGCCATACAAAGGCAAAAGTACTGGACTTTAGGAGGGTTGACTTTGCCAAAATGGGTGAGTGCCTACGGAATGCACTAGCAAATGGGCAGGAAGGAGGAGTGGAAGAACAATGGAGAATAATAAAAACTGCCATCACAGTGGTAACGAGCCTTTGTGTGAAGCAAATAAACAAAACGATGTAAGAAACCACTATGGTTCTCAAAGGAAGTGGCAGTGAAGGTTCAAGAGAAAAAGAAAGCATTCAGGAAGTACAAGGAATCACATAAGGAGCAGGACAGAGAACTGTATCAGTTAAAGCAAAAGGAAGCCGGGAAGGCAGTCAGAACAGCAAAGGCCCAAACCGAGGAAAAGATAGCCAACTCAGTTAAGAAGGAGGATAAAACCTTTTATAGGTACATCAGGGAGCCAAAGAAGACCAAGGGAGGGATAGTGAGGCTTAATAAAGGGAGGGAGGGTGGGCAGAGGGAGACTGTGAAAAGGCAGAGATACTAAACAAATATGTTTGCTCAATATTTACAAATGAAGAGGGGGAGGTACCTAAAACAAACAGTAGAAACACTCCGGATACAGAAGTTGATACCAGCCCATTTACTGAAGAAAGGGTTCTGAAAGAACTCTTAAAACTGAAGGTGGACAAAGCGGGCCTGATGGGATTCATCCCAGAATTCTAAAAGAACTAAGGGTAGAACTAGTGACACCACTGACTTACCTCTTTAACAAATCATGGGAGGATGGGGTGGTACCTGAAGACTGGAGTAGGGCAGATGTGATTCCCCTTCACAAAAGTGGGAGCAAGGCAGAAGCAGGAAACTATAGACCTGTAAGTTTAACCTCAGTGATAGGGAAAATGATGGAATCACTTCTGAAGGAAAGAACTGTCGAGTATCTAGAGGCCAGAGGGCACAGAACCCAAGGCAGCATGGATTCACAGGGAAGGTCATGCCAGACAGATCTGATAGATTTCTTTGACAGGGTGACCAAAGTAGTAGATCAGGAAGGGCTGTGGACATGGCCTACCTAGACTTTAGCAAGGCATTTGACACAGTCCCACACAAAGATTAATATACAAGTTAGCCAGCCTGGGAGTGGGTCCCAAGATGACAGCCTGGGTAAAGAATTGGCTGGAGAATAGGACACAGAGAGTAATAGTAAATGGAGTCCACTCTGAAGAAAGGGGGGTTACTAGAGAAGTACCGCCGTGTTCAGTATTAGGACCAGTCCTCTTCAATGTCTTTATAAGCGACATTGCAGAGGGACTGGAAGGAAAAATATGTCTCTTTGCAGGTGACACAAAGATCTGCAACAGAGTTGATGCACAAGATGGGGAGGAAAGGATGAGAAGGGACTTGGCAAGAAGGTTAGAGGAATAGTCAAATGTGTGGCAGCTTAGATTCAATGCTAAGAAGTGCAAGGTAATGCACCTGGGAAACAAAAACCCAGGGGAAGAGTACACAATGGGGGGTGAGATGCTAACAACAACAAAAATGGAAAGGGACCTGGGGGTAGTCATATCAGATGACCTAAAGGTGGGCAAGCAATGTGAGAGGGCAGAAAGGAGGGCTGGGGGGATACTGGGATGCATAGGGAGAGGCATCACCAGTAGAAAACAGGAAGTTATTATGCCTCTGTACAGACAGCTGGTGAGACCCCATCTGGAGTACTGCGTACAGTTCTGGAGACCCAATCTCCACAAAGACATAGACAGGATGGAAGCTGTCCAGAGGAGGGCAACTAAAATGGTGCAGGGTCTGCACCGGAAGACACATGAAGAGAGACTTAAGGAGCTTAATATGTATAGCCTCGAGGAAAGGAGGGAGAGGGGGGACATGATAGAAACTTTCAAGTACCTCAAGGGAATCAACAAAGTCCAAGAGGGTAGCATCTTTCAAAAAAAAAGGTGTACAAGAACAAGGGGGGCACAATCTGAAGATAGAAGGGGGGGCGGCTCAGAGGTAATTTAAGGAAGTATTTTTTAACAGAGAGGGTTGTGGATGCATGGAATGGCCTTCCGGAGGAGGTTGTGGAGTCAAAAACAGTGGTGGAATTCAAGCACGCATGGGACAGTCATAAGACCATTCTAGGGGGTGGGGATAGGAAGAAGTAGGCTGCTGGTTAACTAGGATCTGCAACTTATCCAGTAGGTAGGGAAACGGGCAGACTGGGTGGGCCAAGTGGTCCTTATCTGCCGTCAAATTCTATGTTTAACCCACTTCACCACTTTGGATCCCACTCCCAGGATGCTCTATTTCTTTATCAGTCTCTTGTGCAGCACAGTGTTGAAGGCCTTGCAAAGATCTAGATAGGCCATTTCCACTGCCCTCCCCGATCTAGTTCCTTGGTCATCCAGTCATAGAAATCAGTTTAGATTCATTTGGCATGCCCCCACCGCCAGTGAATTATGCTGCCTGCGGTCTTGCAGCCCCAAGGTTTCCATTAGTTTCCCCACCACTGAGGTGAAACTGACCAGCCTACAATTGCCAGCCTCCTCCCTGCTGTTGTGCTTATATTGAGGGACCCTCTGCTCTCCTCCAGTCCTCTGCAACCATTGCCTGTTTGCAGACAGCTGTTAAATAAGGCTGTCAGTGGAGCAGCTAGCATTACTCGGAGTTCCTTCAGTACCACTGGGTGTATCCCATCCGGTCCTATAGCTTTGCTTACTTGCACAGCAGCTACTTCCTTCAGGACTCTTTCCATTGAAAATGGATTTGCGTCCAACACCCCCTCCCCCCGGCCCACACTGTTTCTCTCCTCCCTGATGATCTGTCCCTCTCCCTCCACTGTGAAGACTGAACAAAAATACTTGTTCAGGATATCTGCTTTTTCTTGATCCTCTTCTGTGCTGTTCCACCTCCCCGTCACTCCCTTTATCCTCAATATTCCTCCCCTTTTCCTCTTCTCATTTATGTACCTGAAAAAAGACTTACCCCTTTAACTACCTCCTTGGCTACCCCGTTGATGCCTTTGCTCCCCTTACTGCCTTCCTTGCTTCCCTCTATTCTGCCTGGTACACCTCCCTCACTCTTCCTCCATCTGCATTTCCTTATACTTCCTGAATGCCACCCTTTTTTCCTTCACCACCTTGGTCACTTCCCTACAGAATTAAATTGGTCTCTTTTTCCTTCTGCTTACACTCACTCCCTTCATGCAAAAGCTGGTTGTCTTAACTATGCCCTCATGTATTCTTCCCCATTGTACCACTACCTCTCCCAGGCTATCCCCCACCACCATCACCACCACGAGGCAGTTTCTGAGGCAGTCTTCCATTTCTTAAAAATCTGTTCTTCTGAAGTACAGGACCCTGATCTACTTGTGATTTGCCTCTACTCACATCTTTATGTTAAACCACACTATATGGTGATCACTGGTACCTAGGGGGCTGCCCACTGTGATGTCTGCAATGTTGTCCCTGTTTGTAAGCACCAGGTCTAGCACTGCCCCATCTCTAGTGGGTTCATTGACTAGCTGCTTGAGAAAAGCCCCTTGTAGGGAGTCAAGAATGGCCATACTGCTTGCAAAAAACTGCAGTTTGAAGACTCCAATCCACATCTGGTGGACTGAAGTCACCAGCTGGCACCACACCCCTTTACTTGCCATCTTGATGATGGCTTCCCCCAGTGCCTTATCCAACCCGTCTCCCAGTGCTGGAGGTCTGTATGCCACTCCTGAATGCCAGGATGATCTACAGCACCTCTAGTCCTACCTTTATCTCCGGGTGCCCCTATGCTTCCATGGCTTTGATTTCCTCCCTTACATACAGTACAACCCCTCCTTCCCTCCAAGTCTCTCCTGAACATAGAGTAGTCCAGTATGGCCATGTCCCAGTCATGGCTGTCAGTGCACCATGACTCCGCTATGACCATTAAATCCAGCATAGCCTTCGCCATGATGGCCTCCAGGTCTGGAATTTTATTTTCCAGACTCCCTGCACTGGCACACATGGTTCTCCATACCTTCCTCTCTCATTTCCCTGCGCTCCCCTCCTGCTTGTGCCGCTCCCTGAACCTCCCCCCTAAGCCTCCCCCTCTTCATTACCTTCTCTGTTACCTGTCCCCTTTACTCAATTCTTTCGTCACAGGAGGCATGCCACAAGCAGCTAGTGGTAGGGCCCATCAGGAAGGGAGCAACACTTGATCTATTACTCACCAACAGGGACAGAGCTGCACATGTCCTGGGAGGTAGTCACCTGGGGTCCAGTGATCACCGTACGGAGTGGTTCAATGTGAGAACAGTCAAACCACATGAAAGCAAGGGTCTTGGAAGAGTCAACTTTGCAAAGATGGGGAAATGTCTCCAGAAAGCCCTAGTTGGGGGGGGGTGCAGTAGGCGAATCTAACAAAGGGGCAATAGAGGAGGCAACAAACCTTTGCCTTAGGCAATTAAGCAAGTGCAATAGGAAACAAAAACCACGATGGTTCTCAAAGGAAGTACCGGGAAGGTAAGAGCAGAAAGGCTGGCATTTGGGAGGTACAAGGAAACACAAACGGAAGTGGACTGGGAAGTGTATGTAGAAAAACAGACAGGCAGGGAAAGCAGTCAGGAGCGCAAAGGCGCAAATGGAGAAAAAAAAAACAACAAAAAAAAAAACAGCCCAGGCAGTAACCAAAGGGGACAAGACATATTTCAGGTACATTAGTGAAAGAAGAATGTCCAGGGGTGGGACTGTTAGGCTAAAAAGAGAAGGAGAGGACTGTGAATAAATATTTTTGTTCAGTGGTCACAAAAGGAGAAGGTGTGGGATCTCAGTTAAGCGACAGGACCATCAATGGAAGGCAGGAGGACACCAGTCCATTTACAGAGGACACAGTCAGCCTGTCATCGGTGGTGGGCAAAGTGATGGAAGGCATTGTCAAGGAGAGGCTGGGGGGACCTGGAAAAGTCAGGGTGCCTGGATGATAGCATGGATTTGTCCCAGGGAAATCGTGTCAGACAAACCTTGTGGAGTTCTATGACTGGGTGACGAGTGCCTTGGACCTGAGTAGACCAGTGGACGTCCTCTTTTTAGGCTTCAGCAAGGCATTTGACTCTGTTCCTCCATGGGCCTGTTGGATAAGCTAGGAGAAATCGGTGGGAACAGAAGATCAGATGGATAGGCAATTGGCTCCAGGACTGGACACAGAGGGTCGTAGTTTGGCAGGATAGTCTCATCCCAAGGATCGGCCATTAGTGGGTCCCACAGGGATCAGTCCTTGGGCCCCTCCTGTTCAACGCCTACATCTTTGACATAAGGACAGGAATCAGGAGTGAGTTGAGTCTCTTGGATGACTCAAAACTGGGAGTGGTGGTGGATGGGGAGGAGGGAGGGGCCCAACAGGGGACCTGGAGGCTCTGGAAAATGGTCTAGAAAGTGGAAGCTGAGGTTCAATGCAGGGAAATGCAAGGTACTGCACCTGGGGGCCAGAAACCCGGGCCAAGTGTACACCTGGGGGGGGGGATGCTACAAGCCTTGATGGCTGAGAGGGACCTGGGGGTGATGGTGGATGTCAAGATGAACAACTTGGAGACTTTTAGGAGGGCAGCACCCAAGGCCAACAGGATGCTGGGATGCATCGCTAGGGGGATCACCTCCAGAAGGAGGGAAGTGATACTCCCTCTGTATAACTGCTTGGTGAGGCTGCACCTCGAGTACTGCGTGCAGTTTTGGAGGCCACACTTAAAGAGGGACATTAAACTCCTGGAGAGGGTCCAGAAGAGGGCAACCAAAATGATTTGGGGCTTGGGGGACAGGACCTATGAGGAGAGGCTCAAAGAGCTAAATATGTACACACGAACAGAGAAGGGACCGGGGGGACATGATAGAGGTCTTCAGGTACATGAAGGGGGTAAATAGGGGAGGAACAGTCAGGGTGCTTCAAAGGAAGGAGAAGGGGGCCACTAGAGGGCATGGGTAGAAGCTGGAGAGGGGAACATTCAGGGGAGAAAGGAGGAGGTGCTACTTCACTGAGAGGGTGGTGGAGCCATGGAATGCGTTGCCTAGGGGGCTAGTGGAGGAAGAGATGGTGGAGGGGTTCAAGAGGGGGTGGGACAGGTACAGGGGAAGGGTTCTGGAAGCAAAATCCAATGCAGTGAGAATATCCGGAACTGGGAAGGGAGAAGCCAGAGAAGGCGAGGGGGACAGCAAGGTCAGCTCCTAGGGTGGGGGCTGACCAAACAAGCAGATGCAAAAGACCATTAGGCCTATTCTGCTGGTATGTTAGTATATTAGTTCCAAAAGGAACTCGCATCACTGAGAATGGACAACGCAAATGGGCCGGATGAGATGCATCCAAGAATATTAAAGGAGCTTAAAGAGGTGCTCACAGCACCACTGACAGCCCTGTTCAACAAACCGCTGAAAAGAGGAGTGGTTCTGGAGGACTGGAGGAGGGCAGATGTAGTCCCTCTCCACCAAAATGGAAGCAGGGAGGAGCCTGGCAATTACAGGCCAATCAGCCTGACCTCAGTGGTAGGGAAATTAATGGAATCGCTGCTAAAGGATTATGGTATCTCTTGAATCCAGTGGATCACAGGATCCTAGGCAGCATGGATTCACAGCAGGAAGGCCATGTCAAACAACTTTGAAATTTCTTTTGACTGGGCGACCAAGGAATTTAGATCAGGGAGGGGTGGTGGATGTGGCCTACCTGGATTTCAGCAAGGCCTTCAACATCATTCCACACAGGAGGCTTGTAAACAAGCTGGGCAGCCTGGGAGTGGGTCCCAAGGTGGTAAACGGGGTCAAAAATTGGTTAAGAGATAGAACACAGAGGGTGGTGGTAAAGAGAGTTAATTCCAAGGAGAGGAGGATGGCCAGCATGGTGCCACGAGGATAGAAACATAGAAACATAGAAACATAGAAACATAGAAGTTGACGGCAGATAAGGACCGCAAGGCCCATCCAGTCTGCCCATTTCTTTTTCTACCTTATAAATGTGCCATCGGCCTTTGCTCTGTCAGTGACCTATCTATTCATAGTCATTTGTATTGCTCCCTTATGCCTATCCCATGCCTGTTTGAAGCCCTGCACTGTATCAGTTCTGGGGCCAGTCCTCATAGGCGACATTACAGAAGAGCTAAAAGGGAAGATATGCCTCTTTGCAGATGACACTAAGATCTGCAACAGGGCTGACAATCCGGGGAGAGAGAGAATGATGAGGGACCTAAACAGGCCTGAGGAGTGGTCAAGAGTGTGGTAGCTAAGATTCAATGCAAAGAAGTGAAATATTCATTAGGGGCACGGAAACCCATGGGAGAAGTACATGATGGGTGGAGGTACTGATAACCACCAAACAGGAAAGGAACTGGGGGTAATCATATCTGATGACCGAAAGGTGACCAAGCATTGTGACAAGGCTATGTGGAGAGCCATTTGGATGCTGATGTGCATAAGGAGAGGTGATACCAGCAGAAGAAAAGGAGGTGGTGATATCACTGTACCAATCATTGATGAGACCTCATCTGGGGTACAGTGTCCAATTCTGGAGGCCGCATCTCTGGAAGGACACAGAGTTGAGGCAGTTCAGAGAAGGGCAACAAAGATGGTGCAGGGTCTTCACCAAAAGTCATATAAGGAGAGACTAGAGGACCTCAATATGTACACCCTGGGAGAGAGGAGCAAGAGGGGGGATATGACAGAGACCTTCAAATACCTCAAGGGCATAAATAAGGTACAAGAGGGTATCATCTTTCAGAAAAAAAGATGTTCAAGAACAAGGGGTCATGAAATGAGGCTGGAGGGGGGTTGACTCAGGGCTACGTGAGGAAGTGTTTTTCACAGAAAGGGTGGTGGATGCATGGAACAGCCTCTCAGCAGAGGTGGTGGGGGCCAAAATGGTAGGGGAATTCAAGAACACATGGGATATGCACAAGGGAACACTAGCAACAGGAAAGAGGGTAAAAGCCGGAGATCAAGTAGGATCTGCAGAACTGCAGTAGGTAGGGGAAATGGGCAGACTAGGTGGGCCAAGCAGTCCTTTTTATGTTTCACTAATTTGGACCCCCTTGCCCCCGTCCTCTGCCATGTCCCCACCCTTGTCTTCTTGTGCTCCTGCCCTGGGGAAGCTTACTCCACACTCAGGCCTTCCATCCCTCTCTGCCGCTGCCTTATCATAGGGGGTGGGTGCTGCTGTCTCCCTTAGTTCTACAGACTCCCCGTGGCTAGTTCAAAGGGGACAGGAAATCACTTCTCATGGGCAGCTGTTTATAAAGTTCTTATACTCTGAAACAATATGCATTCCCCTAAACTATCCATATTTAACTCTACTTGAATAAAAAGCGATACAAAAACTGTATTTTACATTGTTTTATTTTTATGGGCAGCATTCTATTACAGTTCTCTTCACAGAACCAGTAATTTGGAGTTTTTACTGTGTCACAGTTTGTGTACAGAATGTTAACTATGAGCTGCTAACCCATCAGAACTATGTTTAGAGCCGACCCGGTGGCGCCAAGGGTTGAGGCGCTGGACGCCACACCTCGCACAACGACGGCAACCAGGGTTCGGGAACGAGCCCAGGTTGCTGAGGATCGGCAGGGGAGGAAGAGGATCTAGTGTCCACAGAACAGCTCTCCTCTCCTCTCCCAGGAGGGACAGGGGTTCCTGGTCGGTGCTCGGCTGGCCTCTGGTGGAAGCCGAAAATACTAAAATACTAAAGAAGCCAGCAGAATAGGCCAAATGGTCTATCTTGTCTGCTCGAAGCCAGCAACCTAATGGCTGCTCGCCTTACCAGCCCCCAAGCAGGTCCTTTTTAGTTTCAGTTTCCCCTTGTACATATCCCACCCCCTCTTAAATCCCTCCACATTGCCCTCCTCCACCAGGCTCCCAGGCAGTGCATTCCACGGTTCCACCACCCTCTCAGTGAAAAAAATGTCTCCTTCGCTCCCCTCTGTAGTTTCCCCCTCCAGCTTCCACCCATGGCCCCTGGTTGCTCCCCCCTTCTTAAGCCCAAAAAGCTCCTTGGTTCCACTCCTTTTACATACTTGAAAACCTCCATCATATCTCCCCTGACCCTCTTCTCCTCCAATGAGTAAAGCCCAAGCTCCTCTAGTCTCTCCTCATAAGGCTTCCCCTCCATGCCCTGAATCATCCTGGTCGCTCCCCTCTGAACCCTCTCCAGCAGCGCTATGTCCTTCTTCAGATGAGGTCTCCAGAACTGCACACGTACTCAAGCTGCAGCCTGACCACAGATTATACAGAGGAGGATCACCTCCCTCCTCCCTCTGGATGTAATTCCCCTGGCCATGCAGCCCAGTATCCTGTTTGCTTTGGCTGCAGTTCTTCTACAATTTTCAGAGTTATTCATTTTGACATCTATCACCACCCCTAAATCCCTTTCTCCCAATGTGGCTTGTAGTGTGACCCCTCCCCCCCGGGTGTATTCATGACCCGGGTTATTTACCCCCAAATGAAGTACCTTACATTTCTTAGCATTAAATTTCAGTCTCCACCATCTTGATCACCCCTCCAAAGTATCCAGATCTCCCTGGATCACCTCCCTCGTTTCTTCACAATCCACCAGAGCTCCCAGTCTTGAGTCATTTGCAAAGAAACTCAACCTATTCCTAACCCCCCTCCCTATATCCTAGACATAGGCATTGAACAATAGCGGCCCCAATACTGAGCCCTGAGGGTAGGAGAAGAGAATATCCCACCCACCATTACCTTCTGTAAAACGCCCTGAGAGCCAATTTTCAACCCAACTGAGCTCTTGCCCTCCCACCCCATCTCTCCCAGCTTTATTCATAGCCCATAGTGTGGTACTGAATCAAACACCTTGCTGAAATCTAGATACAGTATGTCCACAGGCCAGTGACAGCGCTAGGGGTTTTAAAACATGGGTCAAATTAGACCCATAGGTGTAAAAAATGTGGGTCAAAATGAGAAACAACTGGGTCCAAACCTAATCGTAAGTAGAAATTTCACTAGTACAAAGCTTAAATTTGTCAGTGAAAATACTTTTTCCATTGTTTAGTTTTCCATCTTTCAGCTATTGTTAGAGACAGATCCCACTTTGGACCCCTGTCCTGTGGAGAGTGGGTCATTTCTGAACAAGCTTGCAACTTTTTCCCTTTGCCCTATCTACCGCTGTCTCTGCCACAGGCCTATGTCTATCCAAGGCCCTCGTCACAGAGTCATAAAACTCTACAAGATTGGACTATCTCCCCGGAATGAAGCCATACTGTTTATCATCTTGATGTCCTAACCATTCTAGCTGCCTCCCAATCCCCTCCTTGATAAATCCCTCCATTACTTTGCCCACCACAGACGTTAGACTTACAAGTCTATAATTCCCCATCTCTTCTCTGGACCCCCCTTTATGAATAGGCACTACATAAGCCACCCTCCAGTTTTGGGGCACCCATCATGTCTGCAAAGAGATATTAAAGAGTGCAGCCAATGGAGCTGCTAACTCTTCCACCAGTTCTTTAACAACCCTCGGGTGTAGCCCATCTGGCCCCAGCGCCTTTTCAGTCTTTAACTTCCGAAGGGCCTCCCTCACCCTATCTACTGTGATTTCTTCCCCCCATTTATCCTTCTCACTCAACCTCCTCACCCCTTCTGAATCTGGTCCTAATTGTACTCTAACCTCATTTCGTCCATTGGTCTCGACCGACTTCTCACCTTGGCTGAATACTCTTCCCTACCATCAGCCTGTAGGAATCCTCAGTCCCTATCTGAAAAGATTGAGGCAAAGTACTCATTAAGCACCTTTGCCTGTTCCCCTGCTTCCTGAGCCCATCCTCCCATAATTTTTATCCAAGGCAAGGTTAGAGGAATGGTCAAATGTATGGCAGCTTTGATTCAATGCTAAGAAGTGCAAGGTAATGCACCTGGGAAACAAAAACCCAGGGGAAGAGTACACAATGGGGGGTGAGATACTAACAACAACAAAAATTGGAAAGGGACCTGGGGGTAGTCATATCAGATGACCTAAAGGTGGGCAAGCAATGTGAGAGGGCAGCAAGGAGGGCTGGGGGGATACTGGGATGCATAGGGAGGAGCATCACCAGTAGAAAACAGGAAGTTATTATCCCTCTGTACAGACAGCTGGTGAGACCCCATCTGGAGTATTGTCTGCAGTTCTGGAGACCCAATCTCCGCAAAGACATAGACAGGATGGAAGCTGTCCAGAGGAGGGCAACTAAAATGGTGCAGGGTCTGCAGCGGAAGACATATGAAGAGAGACGAAAGGAGCTTAATATGTATAGCCTCGAGGAAAGGAGGGAGGGGGACAGGATAGAAACTTTCAAGTACCTCAAGGGAATCAACAAAGTCCAAGAGGGTAGCATCTTTCAAAAAAAGAGGTGTGCAAGAACAAGAGGGCACCATTTGAAGATGGGGGGGTGGCTCAGAGGTAATTTAAGGAAGTATTTTTTCACAGAGAGGGTTGTGGATGCATGGAACGGCCTTCCGGAGGAGGTTGTGGAGTCAAAAACAGTGGTGGAATTCAAGCATGCATGGGACAGTCATAAGGCAATTCTAGGGGGTGGGGGTAGGAAGAAGTAGGCTGCTGGCTAACTAGGATCTGCAGCTTACCCAGTAGGTAGGGAAATGGGCAGACTGGGTGGGCCAAGCTGTCCTCATCTGCCGTCAAATTTTATGTTTCTAATCTGCGTCCTCTCTTTTGCTTCTCTCTCTTATACATCTATAGAATTCCTTTCCCTCCCTCCGTATATTCCCAGCCAGGTTTTGCTCCATCCCTGCCTTAGCTCCCCTCACCACTCTGGTGATTCTCCTGGCCGCCATTTCGTACTCACCTCGTTCCTTGTCCCCCCACCCCGAGCGTTTAAAACATGCATAAGCGGCCTTTTTATCCCTCACTGCCTCCTGCACCTCCCTAGTCCACCAACATGGCTTACTGGTTCTACTATGCTTCCGCCTAATTTGTACAGTACTTAGTAGCCTCCTGTACCCCTTTTTTAATGATCTCCCACAATCTTCCAGCATTCATGTCCGGCCTAATCTTGTCCAGCTTCTCTCCAAGAATCCTACCCATGCCCACAAAATCTGTTTCCCTAAAGTCTACCACTTCTGTGTTAGTACAATTTTCCTCACCTCCTATATACAACAGAAACCAGACCGTGGCATGGTCTCCACCCGCCAATTGACTGCACACCTCAAGGTCTCTTATCTGATCACTGTCCGCTAGGACAACATCCAATATCCACCCCTCTCTAGTACTAACATACTAAAATGCCAGCAGAATAGGCCTAACGGTCTTTCGTGTCTGTTCGTTTGGTCAGCCCCCACCCTGGGTGCTGACCTTGCTGCCCCCCTCGCCTTCTCTGGCTTCTCCCTTCCCAGTTCCGGATATTCTTGCTGCATTGGATTTTGCTTCCAGAACCCTTCCCCTGTACCTGTCCCACCCCCTCTTGAACCCCTCCACTGTCTCTGCCTCTGCCTCCACCAGCCCCCTAGGCAGTGCATTCCATGGCTCCACCACCCTCTCAGTGAAGAAGCACCTCCTCCTTTCTCCCCTGAATCTTCCCCCCTCCAGCTTCCACCCATGCCCTCTAGTGGCCCCCTCCTCCTTCCTTCGAAGCACCCTGACTGTTCCTCCCCTATTTACCCTCTTCATGTACCTGAAGACCTCTATAATGTCCCCCGGTCCCTTCTCTCTTCCAATGTGTACATATTTAGCTCTTCGAGCCTCTCCTCATAGGTCCTGTCCCCCAAGCCCCAAATCATTTTGGTTGCCCTCCTCTGGACCCTCTCCAGGAGGTTAATGTCCCTCTTTAAGTGTGGCCTCCAAAACTGCACGCAGTACTCAAGGTGCGGCCTCACCAAGCAGTTATACAGAGGGAGTATCACTTCCCTCCTCCTGGAGGTGATCCCCCTAGCGATGCATCCCAGCATCCTGTTGGCCTTGGCTGCTGCCCTCCTACAAGTCTCAGAGTTGTTCATCTTGACATCCACCACCACCCCCAGGTCCCTCTCAGCCATCGAGACTTGTAGCATCCCCCCCAGGGTGTACACTTGGCCCGGGTTTCTGGCCCCCAGGTGCAGTACCTTGCATTTCCCTGCATTGAACCTCAGCTTCCACTTTCTAGACCATCTTTCCAGAGCCTCCAGGTCCCCTCAGAGCCACCCTCCCCTCCTCCCCATCCACCACCGCCCCCAGTTTCGAGTCATCTGCAAGGAGACTCATCTCACTCCTGATTCCTGTCCTTATGTCAGAGACATAGGCGTTGAAGAGAAGGGGCCCAAGGACTGATCCCTGTGGGACCCCACTAATGACCCTCCTTGGGGATGAGACTATCCCACCAACTACAACCCTCTGTGTCCGGTCCTGGAGCCAATTGCCTATCTATCTGATCATCTGGTTCCCACCCCCATTTCTCCCAGCTTATCCAGCAGGCCCACGTGAGGAACAGAGTCAAATGCCTTGCTGAAGTCTAGAAAGAGGACATCCACTGGTCTACCCAGGTCCAAGGCACTAGTCACCCAGTCATAGAACTCCACCAGGTTTGTCTGACACGATTTCCCCGGGATGAATCCATGCTATCTATCGTCCAGGCACCCTGACTTATCCAGGTCCCCCCCTAGCCTCTCCTTGACAATGCCTCCATCACCTTGCCCACCACCGATGTCAGGCTGACAGGCCTGTAGTTCCTGCCACCTCCCTTGATCCCCCTTGTGATAGGCACTATATGCGCCACCTTCCAGTCTTGGGGCACCACTCTGTCCTCAGAGAGAGATGGTGAAAGCTCCAGGGGTTTGCCAGGACATCCGCAAGTTCTTTCAGCACTCTGGGATGTAATTTATCCGGCCCCGGTGCTTTCTCTGTCTTAAGGGAGCTGAGGGCTTCCCTCACTCTCTCTGCTGTGATTTCCACTTCCGGTACCTCTTCTCCCTGCTTAGCCCTCCCCCCTCCTGCCAGTGATGCCTCCCCCTCTCCCCAGACCCGCCGATCGGGAAGGGTCCCCCCCTCCTCAGTATCTCTGTCTCCTCCCATGTATGATGCAGCACCCCCATTTTCCTTGGTGAAAACTGAGGTGAAGTACTCATTTAGTACCTCAGCCTGCTCCCCCGGGTCTTGTGCCCATCTGTCCCTGATTTAATCCTGCTAATCTGCCCCTTCACCCTTCGCTTTTCCGCAATGTATCTAAAGAACCCCTTGTTCCTCTCCCTAATTTCCCTGGCCAGGTTCTGCCCTTCCTTGCCTTAGACGCCCCTCACCACTCTAGTGGCCCTTCTAGCCATCAACCCATACTCCCTCGATCCCTTTCACTCCTTGGAGCACTTGAATTGCTTATAGGCTGCTTTCTTCCCGCACCACCTCCCTGGACCTCCTGGTCCACCAGCAGGGCTTTTTGGCCCCACCGCATTTTCACCTTCTTGCACAGGTGCTGGTAGCATCCTGCGCCTCTCCTGATGATTTCCCACCTACTATCAGCGCCCATGTCTGACCCAATCTCATCCAAATGCTTCTTAAGGATCCTTCCCATTTCCTTAAAATCAGCCCCCTGAAGTCGGGTTACTCTGCGCTTTGTGCAGCCTTTCTACCCTCCTAGGTCGAGGCAGAACCAGACCGTGGCATGGTCACTCCCCACCAATGGGTCCCTTACCTCCAGGCCCCCAATCTGGTCACTGTCTGCCAGGACCACATCCAGTACCCGCGCCTCCCTGGTCGGTTCCCTCACCTGCTGAGTTAGGAACGCGTCTTGAAAGACATCCAATAACCTCTGTTCCCTGGTCACAGAGGATGTCATAGTCTCCCAGTCTGTTCCTGGCATGTTTAAGTCCCCCAACACCACCACGTTCCTCTGCCCAGTCTGCAGTGTCTCCCAACATCTGCCACCAGACTGTCCTCCAGCTCCTCCGCCAGGGCAGGGGGTCTATACACCACTCCTATTTTTACTCTCTTGCCCCCCCTTGTTATCAAGGTGACCCAAATCGCCTCCACGGTTCCCTCCGCCTCCTCTACTCTCCCTATGCCAATGCAGTTTTTGACTATCATTGCTACCCCTCCTCCCCTTCCCTTCCCCCTGTCCTTCCTGAACAAAGTGTAACCCTCCAGGTTCAGGTCCCAGTCATGTCCTGCAGTGGCCCAAGTCTCAGTGACCGCTGCCACATCCACTGCTCCTTCAGTTAGCATCCCCTGGAGCTCAGGCATTTTATTGCCCAAGCTCCTGGCATTTAGCAGGACTACCTTCCACCCTTTCCCTATAGTTCCATTTCCCCTGCTCGTGTTCCCATGGGGATATGTTTTCCCCTGGTCTGCACTTTGCCAGTCGGGCTTTTCCTGCAATCTTCCTGGTCCCCAGTTGGGGTGGAGACAGAGTCCCTCCTTTATCAGCACCCCCTTGACAGCCTTTTCCCCAATCCCGCCCCCCTTCACAAGTTTAAACCCCACTTTTCAGTGGTTCCTCAACTTGCTGAACCAGGAAAGCATCTTGAAAAACATCCATCAGTCACTGTTCCCTGGCTACAGAGGATGTCATGGTGTCCCAGTCCCCCCCCCCGGCATATTATGGTCTCCCATGACCACCACCTTACCCTTATCGAGGTCACAATGACCCTTGATGTTCTCAACCAGTTTATTCTCAAAGCCTCCTCCATTGAGGGAGGCCTGTATACCACCCCTAATTTAAAATTGTTTTCCTTCCCTCGTTTGCATGGTTACCCAAATCGCCTCCATTCCTCCTTCAGCCTCCTCCACTCCACTAACCACAACATCATTTCTGACCATCAGCGCAACCCCTCCCCCTCTCCCCCATCTTTCCTGAATATTGTATAGCCCTCCAAATTTAGGTCCCAATCATTTCTCTGAGTGGCCCATGTGTCTGTAATTGTCCCCACATCCGCTGATCCTTCAGCCAGCATAGCTTGTAACTCAGGCATTTTAATGCCCATGCTCCTGGCATTTATCAGTACTGTCCTCCACCCCAACTTCTCCAGCCCTGCGCAGTCCTTATTCAGCACACTTTTCCTTAGATCTGCATCACAATCCCCCTCACTCTTTAATAAGCCTAGACCCGGACCCACAAACAACTTCTTTGTGGCCAATCTTTTATTTGACCCTTCCCCTTACAAGTTTAAACCCCACCTCTCTCCTATAAAACCAGCAAGTTTTAGTTTCACGCTCTCTCTCTCTCTCTCTCCCCTCCAGGCTGAGATGTAATCTATCCCTGGGATAAAGCCCTTTATCCTCCCAAGTATCTCCCCAATCTTTCACCAACCCATACCCCTCTACCTTGCACCAATCCCTAAACCACTGATTCACCCCTCCGAGTTTTAGTTTGTTCTCCCCAGTTGCCCTTGGTACTGGCAGAATCTCAGAGAAGGAAACTGTGCTTGCTATAGAGTGACAAGCCCTTGCCAGTTCCCGGAACCTAGCCTGTATTTCTAGCTCACTATTTCCTTCCAAGTCATTTGTCCCCAGATGTACTAGGAAGGTGGAATTTGACCTTATGTACAGATAATCCTGGCATACATTTAGCCTTGACTGGGCTTTTATTTTCCCCCACCCTCTCCCACTGAATACCCTTGGTCATGGAATCCCCAGCAGTATCACTTTCACCCCACCCACCCACCACTTTATTAGCCCATTTTGATCCTTCCAGACTCCTCCTCCTCCTCCCATCGACGAACCCCTGCTTAATCATGCCCTCCCAACAGTCTGGGAACCTCTAATAGCCCATCTTGATCCATCTAGGCTCCTCCTTTTATCGACAACCCCTGTCTTGCTCTTCCCAACTCCATCAGCCTAGAGGCCACCCCTCACACGCTTAGCCCCATCATATTCCCACCATGACTGCCAGTTTACTCCCCGCCCAAATCTCCCAGGAGACCAGAGAATGCCCCCAAATTCTCCCCATCACCCTTCTTGAGCCATGATCCTCCAATCTCCCCCAAGCAACCTTCCACTAATATTTCTTCATCCACCCCTTTCCAGACCTTCACTTCCCACAGCATCTGCTGAATTTCTCCCTACCATACTATCCACCTTATCCGATGAATCTTGTCTTGAATCTGACCTCTTAACAGCCCCCCTCCTTGGTTGACTTTCCCAATCTAGACACCAGCCCATTCATATTCCTACCAACACAATACCCTTCAACTGAACACTGAAAAGCCCAGTAAGACCCCAAGGATTACTCTGAAATCCCCACAATAACCATTATGCCCAAGCCAGCCTAGACTGAAAATCTTGAGCCCACCCCCCTCCCAGACAGTATCAGTATCAGACAGTATTGGTCCAGCTTAACCAGTCTCACCACGCCCACCCCCAAGACTCCGCCCCCTCAGACCATTTACTAGAGGTCGGGGCAGAGGTGGGTGGTATGGGACACAATTACAGCTCCTTCTCAGGAAAGTGAGGTGACTGGGCCCGCTTAAAGTAGCCCAGCCACACTTCAAACTTGGTGCCCTCACTCCTGATTGGTCCTCTGCCAGCACAACTCCTCAATCTACCCCTGGCCCACTGCCACAAGCACTGACAATGTAGAAAAGGGGCATGGGAGTGGCAGACATCGGTACCATGCCTTGACGTCAGGGCACTAGCCACTTCCCAGAAAACAGGGGAAAATGCCCTTCGGCTCCAGAGACGGAGGACCGGAACTTGCTCTCAATCTGCAGCCACCCTCCTGGCACCCAACCGACACTACAGACTGCTCGGGGTGTTGGGGCCCACCTCATTCCTGCCCGGGAGGCGGCAGTAATCCGAGGCTACATGGGCGATGGAGGACTGACCAGGTAGGGCGGCCCGCAGAGGGATGACTCCTTGGTGCTGCTGAGGAGACCGGAGCTGAGGGGGGAGAGGAGGAATAAATACAAAAAAAGGAAAAAGAACTATGCTTAGAGTTCTGTGCACAAACCGTAACACAGCTAAAACTCCAAATTACTGGTTCCATTAACAGAGCTGTAACAGAATGCTGCCCATAAAAATAAAATAATGCAAAATACATCTTTCTCATTGCTTTTTATTCAGATATAGTTAAATATGGATAACTTAGGAGAGTTCATATAATTGACAAAAATAACTTTATAAACTGCAAATTAGAAATGATCTCCTGTCCTCTTTAAATGCTCACCCAAGTAGCATTTAAGCTTTCCACTAAGGACTATGGTCCAACTACTTACTATAAGGATGCAGGCCATCTGCCCTGTAGAGGCCCATATCCTCCCAGGTTGGTCACCCGTCCCCACTGCAGTGGAAGCCTTCCTCCATGCACAATGCCTTCGGCCTACTGCTGAAAGCCCTGGCGCAAAGTGTCCTTTCCTCTCCTCTCCACAGCTGCATACAGGTAACATCTCAGCAAAACGCACTGTGCATGCCACCTGCTTAAGGCCCATATTAGTGCCAGATTATGCCCTGTGCCTCTTCCTCTAGGGGGTGAGAGATGCACCAGACACTTAGAAAACACAGAATGTGATGGCAGAAGGGGACCACAAGATCCATCTAGTCTGCCCAAAATAGGATGCTACCCCCACCCTTTAGCCTTTCTGTGAAACGATACCCTTGTGCCTATCCCATGCATTTTAAAAGTCCCTCACAGTTTTGGCCCCCACCACCTCCTGGGGTAGGCCACGTCATAGGTCGACCACCCTCTTGGTAAAGAAGAACTTTCTAGCATTGCTCCTGAACCTCCCACCCTTAAGCGTCACATTGTGCCCTCTAGTTTTACCGCTCTCCTTCACCTGTAACAGCTCCTGAACTCTAACCTTATTTATACCCCAATACACTTAAAGGTCTCAATCATTTCCCTACTCTCTCTCCTCTGCTCCAGGGAGTACATGTTGAGCTCCCCCAGCCTATCCCCGTATGCCATTTGGTGCAGCCCCTGATTCATTTCCATTGCCCTCCTTTGCACTGTCTCAATTCTGGCGAGGTCCTTTTTGAGGTGCAGCCTCCAGAACTGTATGCAGTACTCCATGTGGGGGTGCACTAGTGCCCTGTGCAGTGGTAGCACCACCTCTCTCCTGTGACTCGTGATTCCCCTCCCAATGCAACCCAGCATGCCACTTGCCTTTAGCGTTGCTTTTTCACACTGTTTCCCCACTTTCAAGTCCTCTGATATTATGATCCCCAGGTCACATTCCTGGCTAGTGGAAGCTAGTCTCTCCCCCCAGGTAGCACTCCCCTTTAGAACTACCTCTGCCTACATGCATGACTTTGCACTTTTTGGTGCTGAATTTCAACTGCCAAGCCTCTGACCACTCATCAGAGTCAAGTCTACTGCTGCTGCTCAAATACTGTAAAGTCCCAGATGGAACTCAGGATATTGCTTTTAACAGTGACCCAGACATCCTGGTTTGACCCTAGTGGCTCCTGGTGATGAGAGAAGCATCAGTACCCAGCAGCTACCGCTTGCTCTATTATGGGAAATCCTTATTCTGACTCCTGACGCAAAAGCTCTAGAAAGTGTGTCAGACTCTGCACTAGGACCCCACGGAATGCCATCTCAGTGAGTCTGCGCAGTGACACCCTGCACCATTTCATTACAGCAGCAGCAGCAGCAGTAGCATCACTACAGTGGTCTGCAAATGCCAGGTGTACATTTCCATGAAAGAACAAAAAGCACACTGTCTTCGCTTGTATCATCGCTGCTCCAGAGAAAAGCATATCGAATAAAGAGTGAGAGACTGCAATCGATGGTCCAGCTCCCTAACATCATCCAGCAAGTACAATGGTAACCATAGCAACAAGCTGGGACTGAAGGACACAGCATCCAAGGGGAAGACAAGTCCACATGCTGCAGGAGGTTAGTCACTTTTAGCCACATGGTGTCCCCACCACACAGACAGTCCGTCATTCATCTCTCCATCCATTGTGCAGCCTGTGACAGACCCTGCTTCATTCATATCACAGACGTTCTTTTTAAACCGTCAGGGATGGAAGGATCCCAAGATCATTCAACCATCACCCTTAAAAATGCATGGACATCGATAACTCTGAATTTTACCAGAACCCCTTACAAATTGCAGGGCCAGTGACATTTTTTCACCCCTTACAAAATGTACAGACCTTTGCAACAGTGAAGTTAACCCTCACGGCTTACAAAATGCACAGACCTCAGCACTTGTGAATTTAATCATACTAATACATTTAACCCTCACTTCTTTCAAAGTGCATGAATCTTAGCACCAATTTTCACTATTACACCCTTTTTAAACTTTATTTTTTCATAAGCAGAAGCTAAAGACACAGCACATATGAAAGACAAACAGTACACAAAATGCTAAAAACATGCAGGGTATCAAATACATTTCATTTTTTTATTGTATTCATTTGGTAACCAAGGAAGGCCCACTAGGCTCAAGTGCCTGTTTCTAAGGGCAACCCAGGAGCACTGGGGCGGATAAGTGACTTGCTAAAGGTCATACAGCAGTGGATGTTGTGGGACTCAAACCCAGGTCTGCTGGATGTACCAAGTTCATTCACAGCTCATTACTCTAACCTCTAGGCTTATACTACTAGCCCCATGAAGTCACATACCATCATATCGAAGCCCTCCTGTCACCTGCATATCCAAACTTACCCTTTACACAATGCATGGCCATGAATAACGGGGAATTTAACAATCGCCTCTTAAATACACAGAACACAGCATATTTATATAAATGGTAGCAATGCAATCCATTTATCTGTCTCAACCCCACCACCCCTTCTAAACGAAGACACAAAGTCACTGGGTGCCAGCAACTGCAGACTCTGCCTGCCCCCGATGAAGAATTTAGGATAGAACCACTGCGGCTTAGTGTGGTGTGTGGCCTTGTTTGTGCACATTCCATACTGTATAGCCATTAAAGCCTTTGGAATTCAATTTGTTTTGCTTTGGAGTGTTTTGTTTTGTTCCTGAGTGCAGGATTCTTTGGAGTTTTGCATTATACTTTGGGCTGGCTGCCCTTTTCACCAGGGTCCAGATAAGTTTTAGGACTGGGAAGTATTTACTGCTAGATGCCTTCACCTGGTAATAGTTTCATCAACATTGTAGTAATACCATGCATGGACCCATCTCTGACTCCCATCTCTAAAAAAGGTAACAGTTCCACTGGGTGACTGCAACCACTGATCTTCCTTCTCCGATACCAGTGAGGAATCCTGATATACTTTCCCAATGCTGCGTAGTGCAGTGACCTTATTTTTAACATTTCATGTTGCAACTGCGCTTCTTGCCATCCAATGCACAACTCCTCCGTCACCTGCAAGTACGCAACTGATACCGATGCTGTTTTCTGACCCCACTTCTACTACTGACAGTCTGTTAGTATGTGGATCCATGGCTAGTAGCACAATGCTGCTACCAATTTTGTGCATATGTAAGGCAAGGCAAAGTTTATTTCTATGGCACTCCCGGAAGCTCTGGGCACCTCACATAAAAAAACAGGTAAGGGAACCGAAGAGATATACATAAATACATATTTAAAACAGTGAAAATATTTCAGATAAACAGGCTGAGTAACTATATCAGTTCAGTAACCCTTACTCCGTCAGGTTAAATATCTATGTCTGGGAAGGCCAAAGAGAAATGATGGGACTTGAGGCGGCTCTTAACCCTTAGACTGCCAACAGAATTAGAACGTACTGGAGTTCTGGACTGATAATCAGTCTGCAAGGGTTAAACTCTTCAACTGAAGGGGGCCTCCCTGATGGCAGGAGGAAGCCAGTTCCACAGGACGGGGCCGGCAACACTAGACACTCTGTCGCCGGCAGTTTTCAGTCTCATCCCGGGAATCGCCAGGAGGCCCGAATCAACCCCATGTACCAACACACTATGAATAAACGGGTGGGAAACAAATTCCTAAAATCAGAAAGTGGGAGTAAATCATGCAAAACTGGTGGTAAAATACTCCCTTACTCCCCTCATCTGTTCCTCTGCTTTTCACTACACCTACCCGCATTGCAGGACTTGCAGTACTTTCCTTTGGAGTTCAGACCATTCTGAGGACTGGAAAGTATTTACTGCTAGTTTCCACCACCCGGGAGTATTTTTATCTAAATGGTAGCAAAGCTATCCATTTACTTGTCTCGACCCCACCACCACCACCTCTAAACGAAGACACAAAGCCACAGGGCACCAGCAGCCACTGACTCTCTCTGTCCGATACTGCTGTGGAGTATTGAGATCTGTTATGCACAGTAGTACTTTGACACTTTTTTTTTTTGCCTTGTATTCTTATCCCCTCTGGTCTGCTGGCCCCCATCCACCGGTCCCTCCAGCCTCATCACCCTGGCGTCTGCTGGGACTCACCTCTCTGGCTTACTCCTCCTCCGAGGTGCCCAACTAGCCGGGTGTGGATCCTGCGGGGGACCGGTGTCATCCTGCCATCTGGCCGCCATTTTCACCCTTTTCTTTTTTACCCCAAGTGCAGCACAGGAGCATGCAATGATGCCAATGGACGAGCTGCGCGCTTCTGCACGCTGCACACCAGCCGTCTGCTCCGTGTCCGCCCCTCTGTCTGTGGGTCCACTGTGCCAGCCCCTAGCTGCCGCTCGGAGCCAGGCAAGCAGTGGACTCCGTCCCCACTCCTCCTGGAAGAGGAGAGCTGTCCTCTGGTTGCTCGATCCTCTCCCTCCCCTGCGACCCGCTCGCACCACGAACACGGGTCGCTGGAGTGTCAAGAGATAAGGCAGCGATGCCTCACTCCTCCATGCCACTGAGCCGGCTACTTTGATCCTATTTTTAACATTTTGCCATGGTGCAACTGCCCTTTGGCCTGCCACCGTCTCCTGTTCTCTCCACGACTGATACCGATGATGTTTTAGGTCCCCACCTTTACTGCTTACACTCTGTTAGCATGTGGATCCATGGCTTGTAGCATTGTAGGGTGCCGCCAATTTTGTGAATACGTACCAACATACTGCAGATGTGAAGGATAGGAAACAAATTCCTAAAATCTGAAAGTGGGAGTGAATCAAGCAAAAATTGCAGTAAATACTCTTTTTTGCTCCCTTCTCTGTTTCTCTGGCAGTGACAATGAATTTTACCATCGCCCACTACACAGTGCACAGTGTTCTGCACCCCTGAGTTGTACTCTCACCCTTTACAAAATGCACAGGCCTTCGACCCAATGAACCGCACCATCACCCATTGTAAACTACACAGCTTTCTGCACCATAAAGTTATACTCTCACACCTTACAAAACGCAAAGCCCTTCGACCCAATGAACCTTACCATCACCCACTGTAAAATGCACAGCGCTCTACACCACAAAGTTGTATTCACACCCCTTACAAAATGCACAGCCCTTCAAGCCACTAAACCATCACCCACCATAAAATGCACAGTGCTTTGCACCACAAAGTTGTACTCTCACCCCTTACAAAATGCAGAGCACTTCAAGCTTGTGAATCTTATCACCCACTGTAAAATGCACAGCACTCTACACCACAAAGTTGTTTTCTCACCATGAGAACAACTTTCTGGTGCAGTCACCCCTTACAAAACATACAGCCCTTCGACTCACTGAACCATCACCTACTATAAAATGCACAACGCTCTGCACCACAAAGTTGTACTCTCACCTCTTACAAACTGCACAGGCCTTCGACCAAGTGACCTTACCATCACCCACTGTAAAATGCACAACGTTCTGTACCACAAAGTTGTACTCTCACCCCTTACAAAATGCAAATGGTGATAACGGATCTCAGGGTTGGGAAGAAAATGACCAGGTGGGTGGAAAGCTAGCTGAGGGACAGGACTCAAAGGGTGGTGGGAGGAGAAGAGCTATCCAGCACCAGGGAAGTCATCAGCGGGGTCTTGCAGGGCTCGGAACTGTTCAAGGTCTTCATCAATGACACTGGGGAGGGCATTATGGGCAAAATGTCAATATGTGACTAATTGTGGATGACATCAAGCTCTGTGAAAGGGTGGACACAGTGGAAGAGATACATGATCTGCAGGAAGACCCGAGAAAAATGAAAATTACGTACCTACTGTAATTCTTGATCTTCTCTTGTATCTTCATCATTCATTACTGCTGGGTAAGCTGCCAGAGGCACGCACCCACACAGGAGTTTTTTAAATTTTTTTTTTGGGAGGGAGGAGTTGGCGCTAATGGCACCACAGACTCCTCCTCCACCCTAGTTCTGTTTTGCCGGAAAGGATGAAACATGGAGAACAGAGAAAACTAAGGTGAGGCAAGAGAACCGAGGGACAGGAAAAGGAAAGGATACAATCTGAAAAAGGAATAAGCCAACCAGAGGACAGAGGAATTGGACTTCTTGTCCTAAGTGGCCACAGGGCCCCAATCCTCGGGCAGTCGCACAGGAAAGGAGAGAGAGAGAGAGAAAGAGAAGAGAGAAGAGAGAAAAGAAAATATGTGTAAGGGAAAAAGGGGGAGGGAGGGCTCTCCGCCATATTAGATGGAAGACCACTGGCTTAAATAGCCTCAAAACCCTTAAGGTATGAAGACAAGGGAGCCAGCATCCCGCCAGTTTCAAGGATCGCTGGACCAAGGCCCAGAAGAGAGAATTTGAAATGGTCTTGGATATATAAACCATTGGTGGAGACCGACCTCTCTTCCCACCCCTATCCACATACGTGATGAAAGTCCTGAAGCATGGCTCTCCACAGACTATCCTCTGGCTAATCGAGGGGAACAGCCCTTAAACAGAAGAGAACCCTGTCCAGATCGACCTCTAAGTAGAGGGGAGTCAATGGGGATAAAAAAAGGGGACCCCACCAGCTTCTCCCACAAAAGTACCGACGTAGTCCCCACTTCAGAAAAAGAGAACCACGGGACATTCATGCCATAAGCAAGAAAAGAGAAGGAGGGAGGAAAATCCCTACAGGCTCTCCCATGAAATGCACTGATGCAGTCCCCACTGCAAGAAAGTATGAAGAAAACAAGAGGAGCATCCAGGCCATAGGGGGCACTACAGTGCACCCCAGTGAGAATTCAAGGAGTTCCCTCCGAGATCGGGGCAAAGAACCTACTCGCTGCCCTCCTAGGTTGAGTGCTCTGTGACTTTAGAGAAGGAAACAGAGAACACTGAGGTACCACGGGGACTCTGCCCCCAACTGGCCTCAAAGAGGGGGAAGGCGAAGCCCAAGAACTTAGGCCCATGAGGGGAAGGTGGGCAGGAATCAGCAATAAATGAATGGTGAAGATACAAGAACTACAGTAGGTACATAATTTTCATATCTTCCCTTGTCAGTCTTCACCATTCTGCTGGGTGAGTACCAAGCCCACGGAGGGGACCAGACACTGCCCTGAGGTAACAGATTCCCTCAGCCTCCTGCGAGGGAGACGCAGGAGGGGAGACACCATAGCCATATCAGACCAACACCAGCCTATGGCTGGTCAGGTCGAGGCAGTGTTCCCACATGGCCAGGGGGGCAGAGGACGCCCTGAAGATTCCTCCCTCACTCCCAAGGGAGAAAAGGTGGGTCCCCCAGAAAGCAGAGGAAATCACCCTACGTCGGGAACAGGTGACAATCCACACAGGCGAAGCCATGTCATCCGCCTGATGCAGATCGCTGTCCCTGCCAGTCCGGAAGCCACCACACTGGTGTCATGGGATGCCCTTGCTTGGTGCCCTGCAAGTTCCAAACCCTATGCAGAGAGGGCAATGACTTGCCTAGATCCTCCCCAAATCAGGCAAGGATGCTAAAACCTGCGCCATCGACCACAGGTGCCTGTTATAGGCAGCATGGTGAGCCTGATGTGAGCTGATGCAGAGTAACACATGAGCTGAAGAAAAAACTCTTCTTCCCCATCGGTCAAATTCGGTGGAATCCGGATCCGGTGGTCAGTCGTGTGTCGGGTGAAGGAGCCCGGAAGGAGGGTCTAAAGCCATCAGCCCCAAGGGCAGGTGAGGCACAGAACCTAGAAACTTCTGGGGACTGCAATACCTCCTCCTGCAGTCCGCTGGGGCTGGGGATGAGGCAACTGGTGACTGCCAGGAGCGGATAGACGCTTCCCGGAAGGGGATAGGCTAGGAAGGCACCACTAGGTGGTTGGCACTGAATTCGCTCAGAAACTAGCGCGTCTCCCGCTCGGTATTGCGTCGTACCACATGAGAGATGTGAAGCTCCTGAACTAGCCTCGAGATGAACCGCTGATATTCAGTGAAATCAGCGTCAGAGGAAATGTAGACAGAATGTTCCTCCTCCTCAGATGAGGAAGTCGAGGACATAGAGGAACACGAACGTTCAGGGTCCTCCTCCGGTGGAGGAGACAGGCGAATGACCTGCTTATCCATGGCTCTAACAAACCTAGGGAAGGCCACCGCAGTGGCCCTGAATGTCTCCCAGGTTAAAGGTCTCATAGGGCCCACGTGGCCTTGGAGAAGGGGAGGTGTTTGCAGAGGGATTGGGGAAGAGCACCTCCTAGGAAGTGCTCTGCCTCTGCCAGGGCTCTGAAAACCCATAGCAGGTCCTTCGACGTGGGGGGGGGAGGGGGCAGAGGTCAATCCAGTCAGTGAATTCTGCAAATGTGAAAACAAATCCTGGTCGAGCCCTGAGGGGGAATCTCCCCAGTGGCGCGACTGAGGCTGCACGGTTCCAGAAGGGCAACCCTCAGTGCTGCCCATTAAGGGCACCCCTGAGGTCTCAGAGAAGGAGAAGCGGGGTTCAGCGCTTCGGCCCCTCCTCACTCCCCATATAGTAGTGGAAGAAGGCTTCCGCACTTCACCCAGGCTTCTCAACCCCTCAGGCTCCGAGGCCGCCCTCTTCCTCGAACCCAGTGCCAAGGGAACCACCAATCCCGTAGGCCCCTCAAAGGAGGCCACAGAAGAGGGGGTCTCCGACCCCACCAAGGAGGCCACAGCAGCACCAGAAATGTCAGCTGTCGTAGCCCCCACAGTTGAGACCGCCACGCCAAGCTCCCCAAGACCGTTGTCACCTGCAGGGCCCCCAAAACCAGCATCGGTGCGGGGGGCTGCAGAGACCACAGACTCTGGGAGGCAAACACTGAGCCGCCTGGTGCCGTGTTCGAGAGGACTCCCTGGCTCCGAGAAGCCGGAATGCCAGTCCAGATCGGTTAATGAGTCATCCTCCTCGGAAGAGGAAGAGACCATGCAGACCACCAGACTAGTGACCTCAAGAGCTCTTACCAATGGCGCCATTTGCACTGGGAACGGTGCCGCTGTAGGACACGGCACCACCTGCGGCGCTGCCTCAATCACCAGTGCCGTGGGCGGTGCCAGGATCCAAAGCAGCACCGACAGGCGGTGCTGAGAGGCTGCCGGTGCCAGGCCCAGCAACCATGGGCCGCAACACTGGGGGAGTCTGCACTTCTGTGGAGGTGACTGATATGGCAGTGCTCACAACCCAGCTCCGCAGGAAACAGAGCTGTTCCTCCAACACCGAGGAAGAAACCTCCTCGACAGCAAGGCTGGAATCAGAGGAGGTTTCCTTCTTACTGGGCCGTACAGACCCAGGAGGGGGCCCGGAGGCAGGGTCAAGATATCTTGCAACGGCATCCCTAGAATGACGCCATCCTCAGAAAGATGGCAAAGCCTTGCCAACTTTAAATGCATGGACTTCCAAAATATGGCAGTCCATGGAGAAACAGGCGTCGCAGTTATCCATATCGCGGTTGGGACCAGGCATCGCAGGCAAACGTCAGGCCGGTCCGTAATGGAAAAATGCCGGGCCACAGGGGCACCGCCTGCTTTGGGTTTTCTCTTAGTCCCCAAACTTGACATGAAGTGACATAAAACAGCAAATTACAGAAAAAAGACCCAACACTGTTAGTAGAAATAAATGGAATGGTCTTATCGGGATCCAACGGTGTCGGGTGAGGCAGAACCAGGATGGAGCAGAATAGCATCGAATTTTGAAGCAGACCTGATGACGCAGAATATTATTCACTCATGCAGGTGCAGCCTCGACGGTGGCAAAAACAGAACTAGAGTAGAGGAGGAGTCTGTGGCACCTAACAGCCAACCCTCGTGCACCACGCAGTGCTTTGGCCTCATGGGCGGTGCTGTCGGCGCCAACTCCTCCATCAAAAAAAAAAAACTCCCATGCGGGTATGTGCCTCCAGCAACTTACCCAGCAGGAATGAATGGTGAAGATTGACAAGGGAAGATCTTGAGAGAGGGTTAAGGATCTGGCAACTTGGATTCAATGCCAAGAAATACAAAGTTATGCATAAGGGAGCCAGGAATCCAGGGACCAAGTACTATTGGGGGTCTGGGATGCAGCAACGGAGGAGGAAAAGGATTTGGGAGTGATGACCACCAGTGACCTGAAGCAGTCCCCGTAGTGCAAAAAGGCAGCACCAAAAGCAAACAGGATGCTGGGGTGTATAGCCATAGGAATCAGCAGTAAGTGAAAAGAGGTTGTACTTCCCTTGTACAGACTGCTGGTGAGACATCGTCAAGAGTATGGAGTAAGATACTGGTGTCCTCACCTTAAGAAAGACATCAGTCTACTGGAGAAGGTCCAGAAGAGGGTAAATAAGATGACTGTGGGTCTGCAGGTTAAGACTTATGAGGACAGTTTAGGAGCCCCGAGGATGTACTCCCTGGAGGGGAGGAGAGAGAGAAGGGACGAGACAGAGACCTTCAAATACTTGAAAGGGATAAATAGGGTAGATAGGAAGGGTCTCTTCAAGCTAAGTGGCAGTCAAACCCCAAGGGGGACACAGTCTAAAGCTGAAAGGGGGGAGGTTTAGGATGGACGTTAGGAAGCACTTCACGGAGATGGCAGTGACCAACTGGAATGCGCTGCTGGAAAGGGTCTCAGTGACATTGGTGAACAGCTTTAAAGAGCAATGTTAAAATATAGATTTAGTTTTTCCAATGTCCGTTACAACTTGTAGATTAAAATCTTATCCCTGACAAGAAACAGAAGCCTCCCGTCATGCTTTGTAATAAAATGTAAATTTCATGCTCCCACATATTTACGTGAATGAAATCCGACAGACTTCTTTTTGTAGCTACTCCACTCGGTTTCACTCAGCTAACTGCGTCACTGCAGTAGTGACGTGAATGCTCGAGGCTGACGCAAGAGTGAAAAGCTAAAGGAAAACGTCAATTTGTTAGGGACATATTCAGCTTGATTTTTCTTTAAGGCCTGGCCCCTCCGTCGAAAACAAATCATTGTCTGATTTGTTTTGTCACGCAAACAGGGGTGTCACGATAATAAAATTTCTACGATACAATAACCGTAATAAAATTACCGCGACAGCCTTTATGCCGCAGTATAACATAAAAAATCATTTTTGTACAAAGTATCGGGGAGAGCAGGCATGGAAGGGACAGTTTTCTCTGAAAATACAAAAAACAAATTGGTTAAAAGGTCTTAGTACCACGGTATACCATGAATCACGGTTATCGCAGTATTGGAAATTGCCCATGGTATCAATACCATGACTTCTGATTCCACGGCATACAGTGACATCCCTACACGCAAACATAATGCTTGAAGACAGACTTGGATAGCTTCTCTGACTCACTGTGGGGTATGAAGCCTGCATCCACATTAAAGCTCAGAAGCAAAGTTTTATTTGCAATTGCTGAGGATTTTCATTTTATGTTAACTAAAGAATTCTCATCACAGTTAATGTGTCAGTCGAAGTCAATGGATGTGTTTGTATTCGTTTTAGTTTTAATACTTACGCGAACTCTGTGCCATAAATCCCTCAACTTATTTCATTTCAGATTCAAAAATCCCATAACAGTTCTTACCATACAAACAGCACTGCATCGAGCAGACTACTGCAATATTATTTGTCTAATGGAAAGGCATTGTGGGGAGGGTTACTGCATCCCGATCACCTGTCTTGATCTTCCAGTTAAACAACTGATCGGGTTCTGCCCTGTCCACTAACAAACTAGAACAGGGAGAAAAAAAACAACTGAATGTACAGCTTACCCTTTCCTGCAGACAGCTGTCATGTACAATCACAGCTCAGCATGTTAGAAGACTTCTCTTTTTGCAGAAATCACAGTATTTTTTTTTTTTTTTGACTATTCCATTCCTCCATCCCAATCAGCAGTCTTGTGTTATTGAAGTTTTACAGCTGATCGGGCTCTGCTTCAAAGTAACTTAAGCTGGTGCTTCTGCTGCTTTCTTCATTTACAGTAAGCACCGTGATTTTTGCAAAAGAAGAACTCTTCTAATATGACATGAAAAACTAAGATGCAGCCTAGGGAATCCAATTATCGAGAAGGTGGGGACAGCCAGTTTAGACCAGCATATAAAGAGTGATAAACAAGCGAAGGTGAAGCCAAGGTGTAGTAGGCTCATGTATTTTGTTAGTAATGCAACCGGGCATCCAATTGTCAAGATGGTGGGGATAGCCAGTTCAGACCAGGGTATAAAGAGTAATGAGTGAGCCGGGGTGTAAGCAGACCCACAGATTTTGTTACGTTCACTTGTGTGCATGCGCAAGGAACGTCTTGCAACAGTACGATTTTTGGAGGTGTGTGACCTTCCTCGCGAATGCAGTGCTCAGAGTAGCAGGTGTGACCCTACCGGACCAATACAAGCAGAGCTGGGTATGACAGCAGTTCGGCTGTGTTGGTCTTCACTTCTAAGAAATGGTCCGTTGCAATCAGTGGTGGTAGCAAGTATGTAATTAGCATACAGATGTCAGCTGAACTGCTGTCATGCACAGCACGGCATGAAATCCCTCCCATTGCTAATGTCCTCCCCTTCCTCATTACTGTTCTCCCCAGCCCCACGTTGCGTGCCGAGGGGGGTGCCCAATCCCCTCGGCTCATGCGCCTGCCCGGCACACGGTGTGGCCAACAGGGTGCCTAATCCCGCCGGCTGCAGCCTCCTCCCCAAAAACAAACAACCAGAAGGTATGGTGGGAGCCCACCCCAGCGTGCTCATGCCCCCTCCAACACACACACACACACACACACACACTGTATGTCCAGCGGGGTGCCCAATCCCTCGGCTCCAGTCCCCATCCCCCACAACAAACACGTAGGTAGCACGCTGGGAGCCCACCCCAATGTACCAAAAGTGTCTTTTTTTTTTTAAATTCTCTGAAACAAGAAAACTGTCCCTCGGTGAGTCCCTGCCCCCATAACCCGCCCACCCTCCTGCGCACCCACCTCCCACACCCTCTTACCCCATACTTACCTCCGGAGCCCGCGCAATGATCTTCAGTGAACCGGGACATGTCTGCACTCTTCAAAGCCAACGCTGAACTGAAGAAATGCCAGTAAGCTGTATAATGGCATAAATAGGGTTTTCCAACTTAGGTGAATATCTAGCCATTTTTCAACTTTTGGCACCAAATTTAAAAATGGGGTTCTTGACAACCCTTCTCATGAATTCAGTCACTGCCATGGCGTTATTCAGTCAGCGTGACTTCGCGGTCACTGCGCCAGAATCACCTTTCAGGACCGATTAACAAAACGACAGTGTCAGTGTTCATGAGGTGGGCTCTCAAAATGCCTATGTTGCAAATTTGGTGAAAAAAATTCCAAAAAATGACTTAGAATGCATTGCGCAGTTTCCATGCACACTCGTAAGTTTGCGAATTTGTAATATTTTCACTCCAGATTTTCAACATAAGCATATTTCCACACCTCCTTATGAACAGTGCAGCTGTCATTTTTCACATCCTGGCCAAAATGTGTTTTCGCGCTTCCGGCGCAAAATAGCGTCATCGCTGTCGGAAATCAGTGTTTGCTAAAAAGTAAGAATTACAGTGACATGGTTCATGAGCAGAGGTCCTAAAATGCCTATGTTGAAAATTTGGTGACAATAGTCCATAAAATGGCTGTGTTACAAGCGTCCGCTGCGCAGTTTCTACGCACACTCGTAAGTTTGCGAATTTGTAATATTTCCACTCCAGATTTTCAACACTGGCATTTTCCCACATGTCCTTATGACCAGTACAGCTGTCATTTTTCAATTCCTGGCCAAAATGCGTTTTCACACTTCCGGCGTAGAATAGTGCAGTTGCTGTGGGAAATCAGTGTTCGGTACATAGTAAGAAAATCACAGTGACACTGTTCATGAGCAGACATCCTAAAATGCCTATGTTGAAAATTCGGTGAAAAATTCCAAAAAATGACTGTTTTACCAGCGTGAGTTGCACAGTTTCCACACGCACTCGTAACTTTGCGAATTTGTAATATTTTCACTCCAGATTTTCAACATTTGCATTTTCCCACACCTCCTTATGAAATGTGTTTTCACACTTATAGCGCAGTCACTGTGGGAAATCAGTGTTTGGTACACAGTAAGAAAATCATAGTGACAGTGTTCATGACCAGAGGTGACAAAATGCCTATGCTGAAAATTTTGCAAAATAATTCCACTGAATGACTGTGCTACAAGTGCGCATTGCGCAGTTTCCACACAGGCTCATACCCTTGAGAACAACCACGGCATTAGGGTTCCTAAGACAGACACTTAAGAAGTAGGAGGGTGAAAAGTTGATCAGATGCAAGAGGAGTTGCAGAGAGGTACTCTGCTGGGATACAGATGCTGAAGGGACATGGATATAACTTGGGGGGGGCCCTGCATAAATGCCAAATACTTGCAAGCGAACGTTCGGCATTGACAAATGCCTGTTAGTAATGCAGCCTGGGACATCCAACTGTTCAGAAGGTGGGGAACAGCCAGTTTAGACCACAGAATAAACAAACAGTGACGAGTGAGCCGAGGTGTAGCAGACCTAAGGATTTCATCCGTGACGCAGCTGAGGGCAAACTTTTTTGAGATGGTGCAGATAGCCAGTTTATAGTGGAATACAAACAGTTATGTGTGAGCTGAGTTGAAGCCAAGGCAAAGCGACAGATAATGTTATACATGGTATTCCATTTTGACAAGTTACATTTGGCTGAGTTAGAGTAAGCAAGAAAAACATAGGTTAGGCTAGGTATCAGCATGTCCTGTGCAATGGCAAGCAGGACAGAAGCAGTAAGAGAGCATACTAGCCAAGGCCCAATACAAGCAGGGGCAACGTGCATACAGAAATCATGAGAGAGGCGGTCAAGTGTGAGGGCAGGGTAATTAAGCGAGTTGAGAAAAAGAGTGGCATGCTACTTACATACAAAACCAAAACTTTTCTCCCTATACATCATCAGGCTACATCAGAGGAAATAGGAAGATGGCAGGAAGAATTGTAAGGTTGATGGACAGCGCAAAGGATTGAGGACAAACAGAAAGTAGCCATGCCTAATGACTACTTCTGCTCTGTATTTACTGTAACAGATTAGAGGGCCTTTACCAGAAAGCAGCATAAAGGCTGCTGCAAGAGGATCTCTGAAATGGGGCATGTGGTAATCACAGGGGAAGTGCCAAGACCAGAAGGACTGCACCTGAAACGGGCTGCACCCCTGGCAAGGTTATTCAGTAACTTACTACACTCAGGGGTAGTTCCATAAGAATGGAGGGTAGCAGACGTAGTTCCATGCCACAAGCGAGACAAGAAGCAGCAATCGGGTAACAGCAGACCCATCAGTTTTATCTCCACTGTCAGTAAACTGACGGAGACACAGATTTATCTAAAAACTGGTAACCTGGAAAAGCACACTGCGCAGAGACTTATTTCCAGGAGTGACCCGGGGAAAGGGAACGGGGAGGTACAGAAATATGATATTTATAGGTTTATAAATATTATAGGTTTCTACGTTTCTATTAAAATTACAAAAAAAGCAACAGAATGCAGTTACAGTGACAACTTACAAGTGCAAAAGTAGAATGATGAACAAAATAGGTACACAACACCATGAAGCATAATACTGGCTTGTAGTCAAGCATACAACCAGTAAGTAAATAAAGTGCACTAATCAAGGAGAACCTAGTGGACTACCTGGAGAGACACAGGCTCCAGCCATGGTTTATCGTGGGGGGGGTCTTTTCAGACAAGCCTATTAGTACAAACGTAGAAACTGTCGGCAGATAAGGACCGCCATGCCCATCCAGTCTGCTTAAAAGCCCTACACTAGTTTGGGTCCACTGACCCTACCCAGTCAATGGCTTCCACCCTCCTTCCCCCCACCAATGTACCCTTATGCCTGTCCCATGCATGTTTAAAACCCTCCACTGGGTTTGCCCCCATCACCCCCTGTGGCAGTTTATTCTATGCGTCCACCATCCTCTGTGAAAAAAACTTTCTCACATTTCCCCTCAGTCTGCCACCCTCCAATTTCATGTCATGCCCCCTTCTTCTTGTGCATCTCTTATACTGGAAGATGTCTCCACCCTGCACCTTGTTTATGCCCGGAAGGTACCTGAATGTTTCTATCATGTCCCCCCACCCCACCCCCGATCCCTCCTCTCCTCCAGTGAGTACACACGGAGGTCCTTTAGTCTCTCCTCATATGTTTTCTGGTGCAATCCTTGTATCATCTTAGTTGCCCTTCTCTAGACCGCCTCCACCTGGTCAATGTCCTTATGAAGGTGCGGCCTCCAGAACTGCACACAGTACTCTAGGTGGGGCCTCACTAGTGTTTTGTACAATGGCATGACTACCTCCCGCCTTCTGCTTCTGATACCTCTACCTGTGCATCCAGGCATGCCTCTGGCCCTCCCTGCAGCCTTTGTACCCAGCGTAGGTCGTCAGAAATGATAACCCTTAGGTCCCCTTCTTCTTTTGTTAATAGTCAGCAACTCTTCCCACCATCCTGTAGCACTCCACAGGGTTCCCACTTCTCAGGTGCATTATTTTGCACTTCTTGGAACTGAATCTTAGTTGCCACACTTCAGATAATTTTTCAAGCTTCTGCAGGTCCCTCCTCATTCTCTCTACTACGTCCAGAGTATCCACCCTGTTGCAGATCTTGATGTCATCTGCAAACAGGCAGGCCTTTCCCTCCAGTGCTGCCCAATGTCACTAATGAAGACATTAAACTGGACTGGCCCAAGGACTGATCCCCGAGGTATCCTACTGGTCACCTCTTCCTCTCCCCTGATTGGATCCCATTTACCACCACCCCTTGCTTCCTATCCCTTAGCCAGTTTCTAACCCAGTTCACCACCATGTGCCCCATGCCCAGACTACTCAGTTTGTTGACCAGCCTTTTGTGTGGGATGGTGTTGAAGGCTTTGCTGAAATCAAGGTAGGAGACATCCACACTACCCCCCCAGATTTACTTCTTTTGTAACCCAATCAAAAAAGTCTATCAGATTTGTCTGACATGACCTTCCTGCTGTAGTGTTCGTTGACAGGGTAACTAGAACAGCAAATAAGGGACAATCAGTGAATCTACTCTGCTTTTACTTCAGCAATGTACACTACTCAGTACCACACAGAAGGCTGCTGAAGAAATCAGTTGATCTAGAATTTTAGAGTATGAATATCCGTGTTCCACACATGGCGTGTCCATGTCCCATATCTGAAATATCAGTTTCCATGCCCCAAATGTAGGGTGTCCATGTCCCACATTTGGAGTATCAATGTCCGTGTATCCCACATTTAGAGTGTCCATGTTCAACATCTGGAGTGTCAGTGTCTATTTCCTATATTTGGAGTATCAATGTCACATCCCACATTTAGAGTGTCAGTGTCCATGTTCAAATCTGGAATGTCTATGTTCCACATCTGGAGAGTACGTGTTCCACATCTGGTTTGTACATGTCCCACATTCAGAGTGTTCATGTCCTACACCTGGAGTATCAGTGTCGGTGTCCCACATCTACAGTATTCAAGTCTATGTCCTACATTTTGAGAATCAATGTCTATCATTGTCTCATATTTAGAGTATCAGTGTCCATGTTACGTAATTGAAGTGTCAGTGTATTTGTCCCACACTTGTCATATTAATGTCCACGTACCACATTTGTGGAGTGTGATAGGGTAAGGATGCACCTCTCACAGGTTATGACTTGAGAGTGGCTGGTGATATATGGGATCGCCATGAATAAGGACTCCCTCTGATGTCAATTAAAAAGTTAAAAATATTTTGTTCTGTTCTGTATCATTCCCCCTGTACTTATTGGCAGGGTTCCAGATAACATTTTTTGGGATCAGTACTGTACTCCTCATTTTTAAAGTGAGATGAGTAAAACCAAATTCAGATGTGTGTTAATGTCTGGACGTAGTGGAGTAAGGAGTACATTTTCAAAAACAATGTAGTTTTTTTCTAGATAAGAACTGATCAGGTGACAACAATGCTGACAGGTAATATATTCACCAGTTTTAAAATATAGTGAGTAAAGCAAAACTGGGATGAGTAAGAGTGCTGTAAATCTGGAAAAAAAATGATCCCCTTGAATTACCAGTTATGTTATGAAGCACTATTCTTTGGAGTGTGGAGCATTTACAAATGATGGGTGAGTGTAGGTACTCATTAAAAAAAAAAAAAAGTCTGCGCCATCCCGGTGGCGCTGAGGGGCTGGATGCCTTACCTCGTGCTATGCCGGCAACTCGGATTCTGGAATGACTTCAGGTCATCTGAGAGCCGGCATGGGAGGGGCAGGACTGAGCAGCCAAAAGGCAGCTATCCTCTCCCGGGGTGGTCATCGCCCTCCCCCCCATAGTTCCACTCCCACCGGGTGGAGGCCCAGTGAGTAGTGTAGGTGGGAGGGGGCGACACGTGTGGCGGGAGGGCACCCCGAGGCATGGCGTGCCTCCACACGCGCACGCACGCCCTGGGCACGGAGGATGGGGAGAAAACAAGAGAAAATGCTGATAAAAATAAAACAAAAAAGTTCTAAAGAATATTTTCTAAAACTAGGTGAGTAAAATAGGTCAGTACTCCCCTTATTTGGAGCCTAGCTTGCTGATCTTTCATTTCTCTTTCCTGTCTTCTCCAGTTGTCTTCGTCTTCTTTCCTTCTCCAAGTCATCCTCCCCCCAACCCCCAAAGGAACACACAAGTGGTCTGGGCAAACACTGCCCTGCTGGCCACGGAAAAGACCTGGCAGGAGTGACTGGATTACTTAAATATGGTCTCCCTACTGGGAGAATAGAAAACAATATGGTACACTGTGCTCTCTCCTGCACTGCCAGTGGCAGGAGCGAGTCGAGAGACAGAAGGCGATACATACAGTATGCCTCAGAAACTTACTTTTAAATTTTAAAACAAAGGTGACCCATTGGTCTACCAGCTTGGTGCATGCCCAAGTCCCAGTAGCCGGCAGGGCCGGAGAATAGGAACGGACCTTAACATGTCGTTTTGCTCTCCTCGCACCGTACTCTACCCACCATTGCCATCTCTACCAGACTCTTGGCTGGCTCTCACTCCCCCATAGACGTGACTACTCGCTTGACTGTATCCTGGACAGCGCCATCAGACACGGTGATGCCTCCCCATACACATCTCTCCTCAAGACCAGAGCTCCCTCGAGAAGCTTTCATGCATCCTCTGTCCTCCCCTACCCCCTTTGGAAATGCCTAACGTGTCCTCGGCAATGGGAGGAAAAGCTTTATCAGTTGCTGCTCCCACTCTGTGGAATAGTCTCCCCGTGCTGATCCACTCCCTGGGCACCCACACCCTTTTCAAGATAGGTCTCAAATCCTGGCTGCTTGGAAAGGCCATGTGCCATTGCTCCCCTGGCTAACCCTCCACCCCTGACCACAACGACCTTTCCTCCTTGGTTGCTCAGTCTCCACCAAGCACAAATTTCCCACTATCACTGTGCCCTGTCTAACTAATCTCTATAATATGTTTGGGTACCACCACTCAACAGCACCTTGGTGTGTTCTTAAGTCATGTACTTATCTGCACTCAATTATCTTGCTGTATATAACGTACAGTTAGTCTCTTTTTTCTGATTATTCCTGGTGAACCGACTTGTTTCGTTGATAAGTTTGTAAAGCCTTTCCTTGTGCTGCTTCTCTTCTATGTAATGTACACTATTCCAACTGTGATGCCTGGATTTTCACGAACTTGTACTCACTTTATTATGCTTCTCTACTTCTGCAACTGCTGCCGTTGTGGCCCAGGTCATGCCTGAAAACAGTCCCTTGGATCAGTTCACTTACCAGATTATCAAAGACAAATATATAAATAAATAAAACAAACCTGGGGGTCCTAATCTGTCCATGCTGCCCGACATAAATCAGCAGCAGGCAGGTGAAAGACTACATGCCTTTTGCTCCACTTCTTGGGCTCATAATATTAGCCAAAAAGAGACTGATGCATACAATTTAATGTATATATAAAAAAAGGGATCTTTTCTCCTCAAACTGTCTGACTCTCTGTGACCCACGCCCCCGCGACATGGAGTGTCAATGTCCATGACCCACATCTGGAATATCAACATCCATGTGTCACATCTGGAGTGTATGTAAGTGTCTCAAATTTGGAGTGTTGGTGCCCACATCAAGCATGTCCATACTCCACATCTGGAGTGCCCGTGTCCCACTTGGTGTGCCCATGCATATGCCCTAAATTTGGAGTGTCTATGTCCATACCTCCACATCTGGAGTACCCATCACCATACTCCACATCTGGAATGCCCATGTCCCTACTCCACATTGAGTGCCATACCCCATATCTGGAGCGCCCACTTTTTGTTTTGTTTTTTTAATTTTGTTGGCCGCGTAAGCCCACTGGACCTCGGGAGATCCTTTTTCAGGGGTGACCCGGGATTAATAACACAGTTAGTTCACATACTGGAATACATACAGTGAGGCAGCTGAACTGGATAGACTGTACAATGCGAAAACAATTAGTTACAAGGATACACAGTGGTCATGGTATATGAACGTACGAATCTGCCAGCAGGAATAGGCCTCATGGTCTATCAAGTTAGTCTGCTTGAATGCGTAGCTAGCATCCTTATATTGCAGCTGCCCCACCCTCCCTCTCCCCTCACCACCCTCGCACCCTGTCCCATGCCCTTTTAAAACTGCCCAACGTCTGGCAGGATATCCTCGGGTAGAGTGTTCCATTTCTCCACCACCCCTCTCTGTGAAAAAATGCCTCCTCATCTCTTTCCAATATCTTCCACTCTCTAACCTAAGATCATGCCCTCTGGTGTCCCTTCGTCTTCTCAGCTTAAATATCCATTCTGTGCCTGTTTTGTTAATCCCCATCAAATATCTGAAGGTCCCAATCATATCCCCCGATCCCTCCTCTCTTCCAGGGTGTACATATTCAGCTCAGTCAGCTTGTCCTCATAGGTTTTGCCCTTTAACCCCTGTATCATCTTAGCTGCCCTGCACTGCACCCCTCCAGCAATCCGATATCCTTCTTCTGAAAGGGACACCAGTACTCCAAATGTGGCCTGCCTAGTGACCTGTACAGCAGCAGGATCACTTCCCGATTTCTAGCTAAAGATTCCTCTTGCAATACACCCCTGCATCTCGTTGGCCTTAGCTGCCGCCTTCCTGCACTGAGCCAAGTTGTTTGTGTTGCTAGTTATGATCACCCCTAGGTCCTTCTCCTCCTTGGTGACCTCTATCTGAACTCCTCCCAACAGGTAGTCCCTCCCTGGGTTCCTTGCTCCGAAGTGCATAAGCTTGCACTTCTTCGCAATGAAGCTCAACTGCCACTTTTCTGACCACTCCTCCAGTTTGGTCAGGTCCTCCTGTAGCCCCTGCCACCCCTTTATGTTGTCCACCACTGCTCCAATCTTGGTATCATCTGCGAATAAACTGATCTTGCTCCTAACACTATGTGATATATCCGATATGAATAACCCAAACAACACCAGACCCAGCACTGAGCTCTCCGGCACCCCTCTTGTCACCGACCTTGGGGATGAGAGTGCCCCAACACCATCACCTGTTGCTGCCCCCCCCCCAATCAGGTTCACAATCCAGTTTACTATTTTTGTCCCTGCCCCCAACATATTGCAACCTACCCCCCAACCTCCCATGAGGTACTGACTCAAAGGCCTTGTTGAAGTCTAAATACAGTACCTCCACTACATGACCTTTATCCAGTTCCCTCAGTACCCAGTCGTAGTACTCAATTAAGTTGGTCTGGCAGGATCTTCCAGAGACAAACCCATGCTGCTGATTACCCTAGAATCCATTTTCCTCCAAAAGACCACCAGCCACTCGTTCAGGATTGCTTCCATAAGTTTTCCTACAATGGATGTGAGGCTTGCAGGTCTGTAATTGCCTGGTTCATCCTTTGGGCCACTCTTGTGGAGGGGCACCACGTAAGCCATTCTCCAATTCTGTGGTACACATCCTGTGTCCAGGTAGGTATTGAACAGGTCCGCCAGCAGCCCCGCCAATACCTCCACCAGCTCTTTCAGCACCCTGGGGTGAATGCTATCCAGACCTGGTGCCTTATCCATCCTTAGTGTCTTTAGACCCTCCAGCACACTGCCCTCCATAACTGCACCATCTGTCATCCCTTCCCCCCCCTTGCCCACCTTCCCCGTCCCGAGGTAGCTGTCCGCCCTTCTCCTTCGTGAAGACAGAAGTACTTGTTTAGAGCTTCTGCCTGTTCCGCCCCTTCTCTAGTCACCCGCCGTCCTTCCTAATCCTCACGATCTGGTCCCTGCAGCACCTCCTCTCCCTTATGTATCTGAAAAGCCTTTCTCACCTGCCCTGATGCCCTGCACCAGCCTAAGCTCCCTGGAAGCCTTGGCCGCCCTGACAAATCTGGCTACCTCCTTGGACTTCTTTGCATATAATTCCCTGTCCTTCCCCTTCCAGGACTTCTTGAACTTCCAAAAAGCTGCTTTTTTGCCCTTACCCCTTCCAAAACCTCCTTGTTCAGTCAGCTTGGCTTCTAAGCCCCACTCTTCTTGCTCAGCGTCCCACCATTTTGTTAAAGTCTGCCCGTCTGAAGTCAACCACTTTAGTTCCTGTATCTACTGTCTCCCTGTCCATGCTGAGCGTGAACCACACTGATCGATGGTCACTCCCAGCTAGCAGGTCCTCCACCCTCAGCTCCCTCGCAGCCACCCCATTAATTAGCATTAGGTCCAGAATTTTTTTTTCCAACTGAGTTGGCCCACTGACCATCTGCACCAGGAAGCCATCCTGGAATGTGCCCAGTAGTACCTGGTCCCTTGTGCTTGAGGTGGCTGGGTTCCCCAATCTACTCCTGGTAGACTGAAGTACCCCACGATCACCATGTTCCCTTCCCTGCATACTCTTCTAATCTGCTCTGCTAACTCCCTGTCCAAGTCCTCTGTCTACCCTGGTATGTTTGCTGTCCTCCTGCCCCCGTACCAGTGCCCCAACCCCTGGTGCCAACCCTACCTCTTATTCCTGTACCAGTCCCGCCCCCTGCTGCAAGCTCCTCCCCTGCAGCCCTATCCCTCCATCCACCTGCACCAGGCTGCCACACTGCTACGCTATTATGAAAGTATCCTCCAATAGATAGAACTATAAAAGAATAGGAATCACTTCTTTACTGTTGTTGCAGGTTCTCTGGTCCACTGCCTCCCAGTGATTCAGCACATAAAGCTGGCTCCTGATAGTTCCTCCTCTCCCACTCACAAAGCCAAGTGATCTGTAATTTCCTGACTCAACTACACAGTATACATACATTCAGCTACAATATAACGTACTCTAATTGTGTAAGACAATAATAACTATATTTTCCCAGTTCAGTGCCCATGACCATACCCCAAATTTGGAGTGCCCATGTCCAAATCAGTATCAGGGCTCATGCCGAAGTCTACCAGCAGCCTCTTCAAAGCCACACAACCCACAAAAAAACACTACGCGTGCGAACAAAGGAGGTCTCCAGATGCCATTTAAGCGTACCAAGCTGGCTTAGAAATCCATGTCCTTCCGAGGACCCCAGTGGTTCAACAATAGCTACCCATCGCCCTCGTCCAATGCACCAAGCTCAGCCAGTACAAAGAAGGGCTACGCTCCCACCTAGCATGTAATATGGTCTGTGGTTGCTTTATTTAATGTATGACCAGGAGTAGTCCCCAACCCTATTTTTCTCTTCCCGACTTGCCTATGTTCCCCCCTCCCACCACCTAATGCCTCACCCATCCTCCACTCTACCCCTCTCTCCCTCTTCCAGCACAGCTTCTTCCCTCCCTTGCTTCCCTTCCAACCAATCCTCCTCCTTGATCCTCCCCAGCCCACCCCACTCCTACCTTCTGCCTACCTAGCACAGCTCGCCCTGACTGCATTGCCCGTACTACTATCTCCCCTGACTCAGCCCGCTTTGGCTGCACCCTACCCACTCTCTTCTCTCGCCTCTAATTACTCCTCTTTCTTTCAGCTTCTCCCCAAGGGCTCCAATTGCGCCCACTTAATGCCTCTATTTCGCTGGTTCCTCCCCATCCCTTTTTTTACCCGTCTCCCTGCTGAACGCTACACAAAGCCTCCTTTGGCAGCTAATATTCTGCAACCATGCTATCCAGGGTTTTAAATAATTGATTAGCAGTTTTTTTCTTGGGACTATACTAACTGTACAGAAAGTATTTATATAGATTTTCTAGAAGTGCTGTGTTTGTTAAACACAGTGAGGCAAGAGCTATGCATTTTCACAAAGATTTAGCACTTTTATGAGCAAAACGCTAATCAATTTTTAGAGTTAAATAAATCCCTGCTATCTATAAATCTACTTGCCTGTAGTTATATCGTGTAAGTACTTAAATACTGTGCCGCACCTCAGAGTACAGGTGTCATCTGCTTTACAGCACTTTAGGATTGATATATCCTGTGTATCTTTGTCTACTTTAGTTGCATAACATCCCTGTTTACATCTGTTGCCACTGTAACCCCACCCTCTGTGTAAGCGGACTTGTATATGCTGCCATATACGAAAATACATGTTTTATATGTTTTGTTTCACGTTTTTTTCAGTGTACTATGACTTGGAATCTTTGTAAACGAGTCTATTTTGGCTCAAAGTTTATTAATCCTAATCTGAAATAAAAAAAAAAAATACTCCATATCTGAATTTCAAGAATACATGGAACAAGACATAAATTAGTTCTAGCGGGTGGGTAGGAAGAAGCAGGCTGTTGGTTAACTAGGATCTGCAGCTTATCCAATAGATAGGGAAATGGATAGACTGGGTGGGCCAAGCAGTCCTTATCTGCCGTTTCTATGTTCTCGTGTCCATACCTCACATCTGGAGTGCCCATGTCCATACCCCACACATTTGAAGTGCCTGTGCCCCACATTTTGAGTACCCATGTCTATGTCCATATTTAGCAAGTTCTCATCCCAAATCTGGAGTCCCGTGTTCCAGATTTGGTATGCCCGGATCCAACATCTGGACTAGTGTCAATATCTACGTCCCACTCCCCCTGTGCAAGAGCGCCGATGATGAGTATGTCTCTGGGACAGTTCAGAAGTATGCATTTCAACAACAAAAGGCGGAGTGGGCTGTACGGTTTACAGTAATGCTCCACAGATGGGGCAGCTTTACCTGCTAGGGCTGTTGGCTTTCTCCGCTGGGATGTCCCGGCCCGCACGGCTCTCCCTCATCCAGTGCTATAATCCCGCAAACTCCCTCACCCCTCAGGGAGCTCTCCGCTCCGGTCACAGTACTGGGATGCCGGTTCGACCCCTGCAGCAGCAGACGGTAACCGGCTGTGACACTTTGTCCCGTCCGCCTCTCTGCCCTCTGGATGAAGTTGCAGTTTCAAATATTCCGTTACTACACCTGCCCCTCGCTCCTGAGCAGTAGCCCAACTTCCGGCCCGGCGGCGCTTCAGGACCCCGCCTGCCTGTTGGATATGAGCTGCCCGCCACAATGCCTGTGTAGATCCCACGCGCTCCTCTCGGCCGACCGCAGCAACCCCGGGTCAGACCCCCAAGAACACCCCAGAGTGCATGTCCTGGACCCACGGGGATTCGCCCTCCGTTTCCTCTGGTTTGCAGTCAGGCGGTAGGCCGCCCATGAAGGATCCATACGGAACGAGGGGTCGCGCATGCGTTCTAAGTGTCAGAGGCGACTTGACGGCTAGGGTGTGACGTTATTGTACGGCAGAGCGTGTACCATGACCTGCTGTGGCATTTAGAACGAAGCTGGTCGTCGCTTCAGCCCGCTCCCTAAAGGGCTGTGCTGTGCCTCAGGCACTATCAACATGCATGCTGTCAGACTAATGGTTCTCAATGTATTCTTTCGTGTCCGGGTCCCTCATTTTACCCATAGCACCTTTATAACAGCCTGACTGTACGTGTGATAGGGATGGACTAGGCTGGGCTGCAGAGGCTGCCAGAAAGGATTGTGATGTGGCATTAGTGCGGCTCTGCCCATGAACACATCCTGTATCAGTGCTGCCATGTCTCACTGTGACTGTCCCAGAGGAAATATCACACACGGAGAACCAAGTCACAGTCATAAAACAATACCCCACTGTAAATCCTGTTATGCCTGTACCTTGTAATTCTCCCGGGACGCACCTGAAAATAGGTACTTGACCGTCTTTTTTTTTTATTTACTTATTAAACTCTAGTATTACACATATCTTTGAGCAAGGACTGCTCATTTACAAAGGTTCCACGTCAAAAGATGGAGGGTATACATACAAAGGTTGACAAACGGCGAAGGCTGGGTTAATAATACAGTTGTTCAGGGAGAGAGACCGCTAGATTAATGCAGGTTTCCAGGTGAAAATAACACATAAGAAGTAAGGGTAGGCGGGGTCAGGAAAAGAGTAGGCAGGCTAACGGGCCATTGTCGGAGGGGAGGGTAGTATAAGTGCATGATTGATAGGAGTAGGAGTGACCGATGTCCACGAAGTGCCTAAAACATGAGGTGGTGGAGGGAAGGATGCAGAGGAAGAAGCAGGAGCCAAAGAGTTGCAACCACAAGGGAAGTTACGGGCCAGTCTGGACCAGTGAGAGAGGAGAAGTGACCCCCTTAGGTGAAGCAATCGACTGTCTAGTGTGCTTACCTGGTTAACAAACACTAAATAAATAAAAAAAGAGTAAAATGCTGGAGAGTTACCACCTATCCATGATTTCCACAGGACAGTCCTGTTTTTTTTTTTGGGGGGGGGGGTGGTCCCAGCCCACAAATATGAAAAATGTTAAATGCCTTGCTCTTCTAGTACAAAAAATATATTCTTACTTTCCTGTAGAACTTGTAGAAAACTATACCTTAATGAAAATACCTTAAAATGACAGGGAAACAATGGCCCCTATGTATGAAAGCACAGGTTGTACACGCGATTCATACATACAGTGCCAGTGCAGCTCTACACCCTGGGAAAGGCACACACCCGCCAGTATTCACCATCACCAGACGCCTGTCCGTGGCCCCATCTCCCCCAGTGCGCAGCTGTGCGAGGGTGGATCTTGGGGCACAGGTGGGCGGGTCCCGCAGTGGATCCCCTGCTACACGCATGCAGGGGATCCTGGGATGACACAGAACTGAGGCTTCCAAAACCATGGGCATGTGCCTAGCTGGCTGCCACACAGGCCTCCCCATCGGCCCGGTGGGCTGGAGCAGCAATGTGGGGGGGGGGGGTTCAAAGTCATACCTCTCAACTGTCCCTCGTTATGTGGGATATCCCTCAAAATTGTGTTGTTCCCACCTGTCCCTCATGAAAAAGGTACTCCCCACACAGAGATGGCACCCAGCCTGCAGGCGTTGCGGCAGAACTACATACCAATCTAAGATGCTAAAGAAAATAAACCAGGGTACTGTACAGGACAGTGATTCTGCAGTGTTCTGAGCTTTTAACTCCCTGTATGAGATTGTGTCCCTCATTTATGAAGGTCGGTGTCTCTCACTGTCCCTCAGTGTGAGTGCCTTTGCCCCTTATGTCAATGACAATAGGTTGAGATCTATGCTCCCAGTCCGCTACAGCCAGTGGGTTTCCATTGGTGGGGTGTGTGGCAGTTATGGCAGGGTCCACCATCACATAACTGATACCTCCCTTACTTATCACTGTTTGCCAACTCCACACCTTAGTGAATGGCACTGAGTGCAGCACCCCCGCTGGCATGTCCCCAGACCACCCGTGGCATGTAATTGTGCAGTCAGCTGGGGGGATCGAGTGCGCACTGGACTTGCGCACCAGCTGTGAATCCTGCTAGGGGTCTGTTGGACCCTCGTCGCATGGCATTCCCGCTTAGGGCTGCCTACGTGCCTCACATACGCGGTGCGTAGGCAATCCAAACTTTTGTGAATAAGCCCTAGTATGAACAACTAAAATACTACAAGACTTATGTAACCCCTAGGTGGCACTATCCCAAGGGATACTATCCCTGCCTGCGTGACTAGGCGCAGGTTGAGGGGCCTGAGTTCTGTGAATGGGTGCCTCCACACAGAGGGTTGGTTTAAGGGTAGTATAGCTGCTCTGGGTTCAGCCCTCCGGGACACTGATACCCCCTCCAACCCCTCTAGTAGCCTACACTAGTCAGCAAACAGACACTCACAGTTAACATCAGAATGCAATATTGGTCCCACACTTACCACCAGGGCTGGATCAGCTGCACTGGCCCTGACGACCCCCTGTAAAACAAGGACTGCAATAAAACAATGCAATGGCAATACAGTATCCCTTCCTCAAAGGAACACAATAGCCAGGTTAAATGCGGAAAGAATAGAATCTGATTTATTCAAGGGACATGAACAAGGGTGCAGCAGCAATCTAGTATTTGATTTCAGATCTGATTTAGTCAGGTTAAACATGCATGCACTAAGAGTCCCTCTAGCACAGTCACACACACTCTGGGTACCCAGTTGTATGCAGGCTAGCCTGAAGCATTGCCCGGATTAGGCCGGCATTGCAGCTGTTGTTGGGGCCCTTAGGAAAGAAACAAGAAACATGCACTTTAACCCACAATTTGTATTCCGGAGCCGGATAACTCAGTTCATTATGATCAACCAAAACAGTTAAATCAGATAACACACACTGATTTGAGCTTTGTTGCACGGAGATACCCTGATGTTTACTCACGCTACCCAGACCAGGAGGCAGGATTGACGAGATGAAGGCCTCAGGATGCTTTACTGGTTTGCCAGGGGAAGCAGAGCCCACACAACGCATCATGGTGGACAAATCCTGTTCAATGGTGTTGAGCAGGGAGCAGAATCCTCGAGTTGGTCTTTCATCGGATGAATCTCTATGGTGTGAGGATCAAGCTAGGCTGAGATGGTGAGGCTCAGACCAGGTGAACAATTTGGATGACAGTCCGTTTAGGTGCTGGATGCAGCTTCCAGCTAGCACAACACATTTGGGAGTGTGGGGAACCAGATCGTGACCCACACTACACATTCAGCACAATTATATTAACAAATGTCAGATACCACAGTTCAGATGACAGTCCGGTTGCAATTAGGATTTTCTCTCTACGCAAACTGTACACTCTGTGGTTCTCTCAAAGTCCTGACAGGCCGATCACTCCAGGAGCAAGTCTTCGGTCCACACCAGGTGAAATTCACTCTATCACACTTCAAAATTCTGGTCACAGTAACAGCAATTTCAGATATAGTTCAAGATTAGATTGCAGACTTCTTCACGCGAGAAGATGATAGCAGGCAGGCCAGACACAGCCTTCCTGCGGATTCCCCATGCTGCCACGCAGGAGAAGCTGCTTGAATTACTCAAGCTGTTCACTCCCTCAGCTCTAACTCCACACTGACTCACTGCTGCAGACAGCTCTGGGCTTTCCCAGTGATCCAAAAGGTTTGGTTGGTTGATCCATCTATCTTGTCACAGCAAGGGCTCCCCCTCCAGGTCCATTTAGATGCCAAACAGTAAAAACTACAATCCCTACAGAAATGCACTCCCAAAATACCTCTGGGGACAGTCTCCATTTTAAGGTCCCCAAAGGTACCGTTTGGTCCAAACTGGCGGCCCAGAACCAAAATGGTGACTATGAGCAGAAAGCCCATGCTGCAAAGGAAGGCAGGTTAGACAAACTACTATATTATTAATACGAAAGCAGATCATCAACAAATAATCACAGATCCTACTAAGGCTTCCTCTGCGCAATTAGCGATTGCAGAATGAAGTGGCTGTATTGCAGACTGGGCGGGACTCGAGCCTGAAACCACTTGGCCCCCACCCAGATTAATTATAACCTACAAAATAGATGCCTCTTAAAGAGATAGGCACAGAGGTTAACAGGGCACTCGGATGCAAACACTTTTAACCTGTTTCACACAGAACACCAGCCTGGGGACTTCCGGTGCAGCACTCCAAGCATGGTGGCTTAATCGCTTGGCTCCTCTAACCCTCAAGCTACAACTGCATGTCTAGCCCTCTGATAGCCTCTAAAAACCAACTATAGCAACACACGCTCACTCTTCCTTCGGCTGCTCTGAAGCTGCTGACTCGCTCTCTCTATCCTCAGTACAGTCAGCAGCTTTTTGTGGAGAAATTCAGTTAAAATGACCAGAAGTCGACATTTTTTTCTTACTTAGCTCATGGAGACCGCTTTACTACGAAGGTCTGGGAGCGGGTTATGGGAGTCTCTTACTAGCACTTGGTCACGCTACATTTCCGGGGGAAAGCAAAAGTCTTATTATGTTTACCGAAGCGCAAAGTAGCAGGATCAACCAGATAAGTGTTTTAAATCAGTATTTAGCTAAACAAATATGGCAGGATCAACTTAAATTTTTTTAATGAAACATGTTGTCAGTTCTGTTGGAGGGGAATAATTCAGAAAAACAGTGAAATTACCAATATGGCTACTAGTGAGCTATCAAACCTCAGAGGGACAGGATCAACCAGTTACATTTTAAATCCTTATTTAAATGATTATTTATGTAAAAATAATGACAAGATCAACCAAATAAATTTCTTTCAAGCTACAAAAATCCACCAAATAATTTTTTTTCCAAAACACATACTGTAGCTCATCTTTTGTGTTGGAGCCTCTTGGAAGGGGGTATTGAGAACTGTGTTTGAAGAGATTCTATCACATGTGGCTCAAAACACATATTGTATAAACAGAACATGACATGGCCCAACTGAATATATATTTATCTTCACTCGAGGCCAAGGACATCAAGATATCTCACTCGTGGCTTCACCACTTGTGAGATATCATGATATCATTGGCCTTTCGTAAGATAAATATGATATCTTCAGTCGGGCCATGTCATATCCATATGTGTGTGTATATATATATATATATATATATATATAGTTATTACAAAAATGTCATTAAAGCATCAGCTAGGGTTCCTACTAAAGCGACAAAAGCAGAAAATTAGGTCTCATCCTCATTTACCACTTCTACCATCGCGAACCCACCATTCACAGGCCACAGCGTTATCGGTTGTGCCTTTGGTCTGCCCTAACGCCACCCCATTCCATCTGTAAGGAAGCTGAGATGGTACAGTATAGGAGAATTGATGAGCATTAGGCCGAGGACTAAAGGCACACCCCAACGCTTGTTGGTGTGTGTGGATGGTGTGGATGTTGTGGGTGGGGTTGCGATGGTAGGGTTGGTTGGGGGGATGGAGTGGGGTGTTACCCAGCCCTAACACCCAATTTCCCTGCCTTTGTCGCTTTAGTAGGAACACTAACTGATGCTTTAACAAAATGTTTTGTAATGAATTTCCTTATTTTTTGAGATAGTATAATATTATTCCCATTTTATGGGTGTTTTTTTTGGAACTTTTGCTCCAGATTCTCTACATGGGCTTTTTGGGACCCCACCTCATGAACAGTGGCACTGTTATTTCATCACTTAGTCCACAGAACATCTATTGTTCCCATAGGAAATAATGGGAAATTCAAGATTTAATAACTTCGGAACACATTAGTATTTGTTCACCAAACCTTAAAAAGGCACATCTGTGAGGCCAAGGCTTTCTACTCTGAAAATTTCATCCGAGAAGCTAAATCCATTTCTGAGATACAGCTGGACAAATAAAAGAACAGCAAAAAAACACAAAAACCTGTTTTCTTTTTCGACATTGTATCTCAGAAACCACACAAGTGCTTCAAACCACATTTCCTACATCTAGAGACCTATGCCTAAGGTTTATGTATGCCAAATTTCATGTAAATCCATTGAACCATTCCAAAGTTATTAACCTGCAAAAACTGTGGCAGAGAATCCTTGTTTGGTACAGAATTAAGACACAGAATCCTGTTTTGTGTGGAACATCTATTTTTTCCCTTAGGAAATAATGGGAAATTCAAGATTTAATAACTTTAGAATTAAGTAATATTTTTTCACCAAACCTTCAAAAGGCACATCTGTGAGGCCAAGGCTTTCTACCCTGAAAATTGCAGCCGAGAAGTTAAAGCCGTTTTTGAGATACAGGTAGACAAAAAAAAAACAGCAAAGACCACAAAAACCTGTTTTTTCAACACTCTATCTCAGGAACCACTCAAGGGATTCAAACCAAATTTGCTACATCATGAATCCTACCCTCACGGTTGATGCATGCCAAATTTCATGCTAATCTGTTGAACCATCCAACATTATTAACTTACAAAAACTGCGACACAGAATCCTTGTTTGGTATAGAACTGCAACACAAAATCCTGTTTCATGCAGGACATCTATTTTTTCCCATAGGAAATAATGGGAAATTCAAGATTTAATAACTTTGGAACGGATTAATATTTTTTCACCAAACCTTCAAAGGGCATATCTATGAGGCTAAGGCTTTCTACCCTGAAAATTTCAGCCAAGAAGCTAAAGCCATTGGTGACATACAAGTGGAAAAAAACCCCAGCAAAAAACACAGTTTTTTTCAATATCCTGTATCTCAGAAACCACACAAGAGATTCAAACCGGATGTGCTACATCATGAGACCTATGCCTAAGGCCCTGTCCACACTACCCCTCTGTAACGTTACAGAGTGCCCAAACTGTTACCGCAATGGTTTGCGTTTACACCTGTAATGTTACAGAAGGCATTTTCATAACCATTGTTGAAACCACATATGAGGTGGTTTTGACAACGGTTATGAAACCGGTTATGTCTCGGAACGCTACGGGCATAGTGTGAAAGCGTGGCACCGGGTCCCCTACGCAGCGCCGAGCTGCATTGTGGGATCGGTGCCACGGTAATGGTCACCGTTTCGGCGTGTGATCGGGCGATGCCGTCCCAACGGACACCGGTAGTGTGGGACACACTGCAACGCCTTCTCCGGTTGTAATGGTTTCTATCCGTTACGGGGTCTGAGCGGTGCAGTGTGGACAGGGCGTTAGATTGATGCATGCTACATTTCATGCAAATCTGAAGAACTATTCCAGTGTTATTAACCTGCAAAAACTGCAACACAAAATATGTGTTCAGTACAGAATTAAGAATCCTGTTTCATGCAGAACATCTGTTTTTTCCCCACAGGAAATAATGGCAAATTCAAGATTTAATAACTTTGGAACGGATTAATATTTTTTCACCAAACCTCCAAAAGGCACATCTGTGAGGCCACGGCTTTCTACCCTGAAAATTTCATCTGAGAAGCTAAAGCCATTTCTAAGCTACAGGTGGATAAAAAAGCCCAGCACAAACCACAACAACTTCTGTTTTTTCAACACTCTGTATCTCAGAAACCACACAAGGGATTCAAACTGAATTTGTTACATCGTGAGCCATACGCCCAAGGTTGATGTATGCCAAATTTCATGTAACTCTGTTAAACCATTTCAAAGTTATTAGCCTGAAAAAACTGCAACACAGAATCCTTGCTCGGTGCAGAATTGCGACACAGAATCGTTTTGTGCTGGACATCTATTTTTTCCCATAGGAAATAATTTAGGAAATTCTAGATTTAAAAACATTGAAACAGATTAATATTTTTTCACCAAATCTTCAAACGGCACATTTGTGAGGCCAAGGCTTTCTACCCTGAAAATTTCATCCGAGAAGCTAAAGCCATTTCTAAGCTACAGGTGGACAAAAACAAAACAAAAAAAACCTGCCAAATTTCTTGTAAATCCATTTAACCATTCCAAAGTTATTAACCTGTAAAAACTGCAACACAGAATCCTTGTTCGGTGCAGAATGGCGATACAGAATCTTCTGTATCTCAGAAAGCACGCAAGGGATTCAGCCCAAATATGCCACATCAAGAGACGTACCCCTAGTGGATGGTGCATGTCAAATTTCATGCAAATCCTTTGAACCATTCCTAAGTTATTAACCTGCAAAAATTGGCCTTTAACATTAAACACTCTCACTAACCCTAACTATACTGGCTCTACCACGCCACTATATATATATATATATATATATATATATATATATATATGTGTGTGTAGTGTGTTATACTGGCGCAGTAGTGCCAGTACATTAGGGTTGAGTGCAAACTTCTATGTTAAACCTGGATTTTTGAACCTTAAAAACTTTGGAACTGCTCAAAGGATTTGCATGAAATTTGGCATACTTATTTATTTATTTTTTTCTTTATTCAACTATTGGAATTACAACCTTTGAGCTAAAAGCTATTTTACAAAGGATCCTCGTTAAAACAAGGGAGGGAAACACAACATGAGTAGGGTACACAGTAGCAGCTAACTAGCCTTGTCAAAGTAAGAGCACGGAGTAAAACAGGTGTATAGGATAAACTAGGCAAGGCAACACATAATCCAAGAGCAAAGTGTAATCAGCAGCGAGGACAACATAGGCAAGATATCACCTACTACACAGCAAAATGTCACATAATACACAGCATGGGCACAGAGTACTAGCTAATGTAAGTGCAATAGTCCAGGTATGTCTTCATTAGGGGGCTCTAAAGCAGCTGCAAAACAGCAATGTCAATATCTAAGTGTGCGCCAAACAGCCTTAACCAGGGAGTGTAGGAGCAGTCGTAGAAGGGAGGTGGCAAATATGTAAACGGGGAGAATCTGAGTGGGTGACAGAGGAGGAATCTGATAAGGTGCCAGAAGTGGAATTAGGGATGGGTTCATTGGGGTGGGTGGGGGGAACGGTACATGGTAGGATGACAGGGGCTCAATCAGTGCCCAAGGCACACTGCGAGTCGATGCAGCATGGTTAAGGGTGGCAGAAACAGTGTCCAGGAGGGGAGATAGCTTTTCTGAGTTCAGACTTGAACAGGCCGAGGCGTGTGAGGCCTACGGTGGCATGTGGGAACTCATTTATCCAGGTAGGAGCCCTCACTGCAAAGGTTTGCCTCCCCAGTGCGGTCCTTCTGTATGGCACTGCTAGTGCTTGCTTGGTGATACTTCTAGTGGTGTGTTCAGAGGGAGCAGGGCAGAATAAGGCTTGTAGGGTGGGAGGTACAAGGCCAAGTAGGGCCTTATACCCCAGCAGGAAGGCATGGAGTTTAATGTGATCCTTGAGTGGGAGCCATTGTGTCCTAATATATAGATCACATGTATGTGTTAGGCACCAAGCACAAATCTAGCGGCTTTATTGAGAGATAGTTTGAACTCTGACCAGGCTTGAGTTGGAGGCTGTGCCATATACTACATTCCCGTAGTCCAGGATAGGTAGGATAGTACCTCTAACCACCTGGTCCCTGGGCTTGGGTGTGAGGCAGTACTGGAGCCTGTATAGGGCTCCAAGCTTCCTGTTGACGGCAGCGGTAATACTGTGAATGTGATTGTTGAACAACAGGGACTCACCTAGGATTACTCCAAGATACCGGAACCAAGTCACCTGTTCCAGGGTGGAGTGAGAGTTGCAGGTGATTGCGAGGGGTGCTACAGATCTCCTCTTTTGACGTCTGGCAAAGAGCATTGTCTTTTCTTTTTCTGTTTTTATCCCCCTGCTGACCGGCCCCTTTCCACTACCCCCCCCATTGCCGCCACCGGGCTGTTTACCGGCCAATACCTCTGCCAATTGAGGATCCAGCTGTCCCAATACAGTGGGGAGACTAGCTCTATCCTGTTGGTTGACTCTTTTCTCCTCCGTTTTTGTTCCCCGCCCCCGGGCGCAGAGCAAGATGTGCAGTGTCACCAATGGCGGGCGCTGCATGCGTCGCCGTGGCACACTGGGCATCTAGCTCAGCCCGCCCCCTTGTATGGATTAATTGCACCAGCCCCCAGCCACTGCAAGGGGTCAGTCCAGCGGCAGACTCCATCCCACCCCTCCCCGAGAGAGGAGAGCTGTCCTCCGGATGCTCGATCCCCTCCCACCCCGGCTGACCCCCAACGACCTGCTCGCACCGTGAACACAGGTCACCAGCATGGTAGGAGATAGGGCAACGCTGCCTCAACCCTCCAGGCCACTGGGATGATGACAAAGTGCATTGTCTTGGTCTTTTTTTCTATTGAGTACCAGCAAACTATCTCTACTTGTAGGTCTCTTGATGTGCCAACTTTTGTGTGAATCCGTTTTGTGGTTTTTGAGATACAGTGTCACAAAATCCCACATTTTCCACTCTTTGTCATTTCTTTGTCCACCTGTATCTCAGAAACGACTTTAGGTTATGATCTGAAATTTTCAGGGTAGAAAGACTTTGTCTCACAGATGTGCCTTTTTAAGGTTTAGTGAAAAATATTAATTCATCAAAAGTTATTATATTTTAAAATTTCCCATTATTTTGTATGGGAAAATGTTTATGTCAAGCACAACATTTTTTTGTGTGCACATTTTACATTATTTGTGCACATTTCTGTAAATCTTTGAACCTTAACTTTGCAACAGTTCAACAGATTTTCAAAACATGTGGCATGCATAATCTCTAGGGATAGGTCTGTTAACATGCCAAATGTCATGTGAATCTAGTTTGTAGTTTTTGAGATACAGAGGGTCAAAAACACCTAAATTTACCACTTTTATTTGCACACATTTTGTAATTTTGTGCACATTTTTAAACATTTTGAACCTTAATAACCTTGAAACTGTTCAACAGATTTGCACAAAATTTGGTATGCATAATCTGTCAGGTCTCTTAATCTACTAAGATTTAGTTGACTCTGTTTTGTGGTTTTCGAGATACAGAGTATCAAACAATCCTAAATTTACCACTTTTATTTGCATGTTTTGTAGTATTATTTGCTCACATTTTATAAATTTCTGAACATTAATAACTTTGGAACTCTTCAACAGATTTTCATGAAAACTGGAATGCATAATCTCTAGGGGTAGGTCTCTTAACGTGTCAAATTTTGTGTAAATCCATTTTGTGGTTTGTGAGATACAGAGTATCAAAACATCCTAAATCTACCACTTTTTTCAAATCCTGGCCAAATGTTTTCACACCTGTGCCATGGAATGGCACTGCAGTTGCGCAGAATTATGTTTTTGTGAGGATTTGAAAATTTTCTCTCTTGGGTACATGTGCTGGGGTAATAAGATGGCCATGCTGATAATTTGGTCACAAATCTATGGAGAGATATCTGCGCTCCCACAGTAAAATAAGGAAAATCATGGAGCATGGGAGTGCAGGGCCTGACATAAGGACAGTTATGGAGGGTGGAAGGGCCCTGCACTCCCACAGGCAAATAAGGATACAAGTAAACTATCTGAAAAAGTAAGGAAATTCATTGCAAAAAACTTCGTTAATACACCATTAGGGTTGAAGCATCAAAAGTAGGGAATACGACCTTAGGGTTCCCAAGCCGAAGACCCCAACCCCACTGTGCATGCAGGAACAGGCATGAGGGGTGTGTTTTGGGGTTGTGGACCCTAATGCTCACCCCACTCCATGAGTAAGCAAGGTAAGATGGGTATGGCATAGGAGAATGGGGTGAGCATTAGGGTCCACAAACCCAAAACTCACCCCTCATACCTGTTCCTACATGCACAGTGGGGGTGGGGTCTTAGGCTTGGGAACCCTAAGGTCGTATTTCCCTACTTTTGATGCTTCAACCCTAATGGTTCATTAACAAAATTTTTTGCAATGTATATGTGTATATATATATATACATATATATATATAGTTAGGGTTGAGTACCCCATTTAAGGATAAAGTGTGAAATTTTGCATCTTAATAACTTTGTCACCATATGACAGATTTGCCTGAAATTTGTCAGGCACAGAGCAGTGCCATAGATCTCTGGATCTGCCAAGCTTTGTACTGGCTGGATATATGGTTGCAGAGTTACAAAGTGACATTCTGTAGCGCATTTAGGCTATGTTGTGCAGTTTTTGCTTGCTCCTACAGGTCGCACGGTTTGCGCGACCGGTCCAGGAAATTTCACGGAACATGTGGCTGGGGTCCCTGATGTGCCTTTAGAAGATTTCATGAAAAAATATTGAACAGTTCAAAAGTTATTCAAAAAACAAGTTTCCCATTATAGTGAATGGGAAAAGTTGACAAAAAGTTTGACAGTGTCGCAAATGCAGTTTTTAGTGTCGCAAATGACCCCTGTAGTGTCATGAGTCACAATTTTTTTTCAGTTAGTGGTCACAGAAATGCTTGGCATTTAAATTTGGGACCCTCTAGGGACACAATTCTTTTTGTGTTCACCTAGTCGGACCCTGAGGATGCTAGCCATGTCTTTTTTTTGGGGGTAAACACCCCAGAAACATGTTTTTGAAATTTCTGTAAATTGTAGTGTCGCACCTGTGACACTTTCATGATTTTTTTGAGAAAGTGTCGTGATTTGAGATACTACTTTGCGACACTATGGAATTTTTTGTCACCCTGCTGCAAAAGAACGGTTTGGTCTTTTGGGCTGAAATTTGGAGTGAAGAAAACCAACATCCCACAGATGTGCCGTTTGGTGGTTTGGTGACAAAATATTACAGGGATACAAAGGTATGGTACTCTGAAGTTGACACTTTTTCCCATAGACTAACATTACGGCGTCCGCCGCGCTTTTCGGGGCCCTTATCTCGGAAACGCTTAGAGATACAGACTTTTTGTTGGAAAAATGCTTAGCCCCCTATTAGAGGGCTAAGGACAAAACTAGCTAGGAAAGTCATAAATTATATGAAATGAAAATTTTTTTTCTACATCATATGGTTTGTGAGATATAAGCAATTTAGTATTCCAAGTGTTCATTCTCTGCTCCGAGGCCCATTATTACGCATACATTCTTTGCATGCACTGTGTTTCTCAATGCAGCTTTTGGGGAAAAAAACGGGTGTGCGCTTTCATTACTGTTACAGTTACCGTTTCCACTTGTGTTTCCGTAACTGTTTGCATTAGCGTTCCCAATTACGCCACTGTGTGCGTTACCATTTGCGTTTTCGTTTGTGCTTCCGTTTGCGTTACTGTTACCATTTGCATTTCCATTACTGTTTTTGTTTGCGTTTTGTTTTGCATCACAGTGTGCATTACCATTTGCGTTTGCGTATGCGCTTCCATTTGTGTTTCTCTTTCCTTTGGCGTCATGGTTGGTGTTACCGTTAGCATTTGTGTTTCCAATTGTGGTACCATGCCCATGCGCATTACCATTTCCGTTTCCGTACCTGCTTGCGTTTCCATTTCAGTTTGCGTTACTGTTTGCTTTGGCATCATTGTTGCTGTTACTGTAACTGTTTGCATTTCCAATTGCATTACCATTACCAGTTGCATGTTCATCTCCATTTGCGTTTCTGTTGGCCTTAGCGTTTGCATTTTCGGTTGCGTTTCCATTGTCGATTGTGTTACTGTTTCCTTCTACGGCACCGCTGCCTTTACCGTTTGCATTTCTGTTTGCGGTTCTGTTACCGTTTGCATTTTTCTTACCATTTGCATTTCCATTGGTGTTAGCATTTATGTTATTGTTTTTGTTAACGTTTGCGTTTCTGTTGCCGTTAGCATTTGCGTTACCGTTTGCGTTACCATTTCTGTTTTCATTAATGTTTGCGCTTTATGCTTTCTCTTACTGTTTACATTATCATTTATGTTTGCTTCACCATGTGCGTTACCATTTATGCTTGCATTTATGCTATCACATGCTATATTATGTGATACAAATCACATGGTCGAGCCCCGTGCTCCCACCACTACATTCCATTCACTATTTATAGTGTTCATTCTCAAAAAGAATGGAAATTCATGGCAAAAGAATCAGTTTAATGCATCAGTTAGGGTTGTTCCACAGCGACAAAAGTGAGGAAATTTGCTGTTTGGGTTGCCACCCCTTGCACCCCAAGCCTACCCCTTCCCCACCAACAGACATCAGAGTGTGCGTTGGAGTTGTTGGTCTTAACTCTCACCCCATTCTCCTATACTGCACCACCTCAGCTTGTTTACACATGGGATGGGGTGAGAGTTAGGACCAATGACCCCAACGCACACCCTGATGCCTGTTGGTGGGGATGGGGTGGGCTTGGGGCAAGCTGTGGCAACCCTAACACCGAATTTCCTTGCTTTTGTCACTGTGGAACAACCCTAACTGATGCATTAAATGGAGCTTTTTGCCATGAATATATATATGTGTGTGTATATATATATAGAATAGTATAGTAGTGTAATCTCTGAAGTTTACACACACCGAGGTTAGATGCTCACAAACCCTGAGAGCTTAAGCCTGGGGTTTATGTTAGCATTTAACCCCAAGGGTGTGTGTAAACTTCATGTTACACACACTACCCCATATTTTATTTTATATAATTGCTGGGTTTTCCTTTTTCGCCTCAGCAATTATACAAAATAAAGACCTTCCAGTGCAGCCGTGTTTGGATTAGAGATACTCTGGTGCCGAAATGGGAACCAGTATCTTTTAAAAATGGCTTTTTTTTTTTAAACAGGTTTCCGAAGTTTTTACAATATATTGGGGGAAAATTAAAAAACATACTGCCGAGTTCTTCTGGCCAGACTGGGTTTGGCAAAGGCCAGGCGGTGAAGCGGTTAGGAACAGTCGCGCTGTCTCGCAAGCATACGCACAGCAAGGAAACCATATGGTTTGCCGTTATAAACACTCCTTATAACGGCAAATTAGCCACAGTTTCCCTATGGGAAAAGGGAGTCGGTTATTATATATATATTACACATAGACATACACACACACACACACATATTTAATATATATATATATATATATATATATATATATATATATATATATTCACCTTTGTCTAGTGACTGTACTGGGCCCACATGGTTGAGGGGTTGGGTTCATTCTCTCTCTCCTGAGTAGGGGGTTGGTCCTAGAAAAGATAAGAAATAAGGTGGTGCCTCCACCCAGAGAGAATAAGTGGGCCACATGTTGTATGTAGTACCACCCCTGGGATGCAGTACCTACAAATCTCCCTACACTGGACTGGATCATCCCTTGTGGACCAAGGAGATATTTCTTACCTTCACCAGTAGTCAGTGTAAACAGATTCTACAAACCTGCACACTCAGAAAAGTAAATTTCCCTGCCAATACAGTATCAGCAGATGAGCAGACAATAAAGACACCAGTGTAACAGGAACAGTACAGGTTTATTAAAGCTTATAAAATTCCCTACAAAGGACGGTCATTAAGCAGGCACACTCTGTTGGACCAGCCCCAATTTGGGGCCCAACACAGGTGGGGCAAATAAGCAATAAATCATAGAATCTTAGAAATCTGACAGCAGAAAAGGACCCTCTGGCCCACCAAGTCTGCCCCTTCCCCCCTCACTCATCACCTAAGTCACAGGACCTCCCCTTCCCCCCGCTTGCCAGCCCCTTATGTCTGTCCCATGCCCTCTTGAATCCCTCCACTGTTTCAGCCCCCACCACTTCCTCTGGTAGTCTATTCCAGGCCTCCACCACCCTCTCTGTGAAGTAACGCCCCCTCACATTGCCTCTAAATCTTCCTCATTCTAATCTTAGACTATGCCCTCTAGTTTTAACCCCTACCTTCCTTTTAAATAAGCTCAGCTCCCTCGCCTTATTGATCCCCTTCATGTCCTTAAAAGTCTCTATCATGTCCCCCTTCCCCTTCTAGTCTCCAATGGGTACAGATCTAATTCCCTCAACCTCTCCTCATATAGCTTCCCTGCATACCGCGCACCATCTTGGTTGCCCTTCTCTGCACCCTCTCAATCCCATCTATGTCCTTGCGTAGGTGTGGTCTCCAGAAATGGACCCAATACTCAAGGTGCAGCCTCACCATGGTTTTGTAAAGAGGCATCAGTACCTTCCTCATTCTGCTAGTTATGCCCCTCCCAATGCACACCAACATTCTATTTGCCTTTCCCACTGCTTTGTTGCATTGATTACCTACCTTAAGGTTGCTTGATACTATAATCCCCAGGTTCCTCTCCTGCTCTGTTGTCTTAATTACCCCCCCCCCAGAGTATAAGCTGCTTGTGGGTTTTTATGCCCCATGTGCATCACTGCACACTTTTTGGCATTGAAGTTTAGCTGCCAAGTTTCTCACCACCCTTACAGAATCTTCAGGTCCTCCCACATGGCCTCCACCCCCTGAGGTGACCACCCTATTGCAGATCTTCGTGTTATCTGCAAATAGGCACACCCTCCCCTCCAGCCCGTCCGTTATAGAAACATAGACTTTGATGGCAGATAAGGACTGCTTGGCCCACCTAGTCTGCTCATTTTCCTACCTATTGGATAAGCTGCAGATTCTAGTTATCCAACAGCCTACTTCTTCCTCCTGCCCCACCAGAATTGCCTTATGTCTGTCCCATGCATTCTTGAATTCTTCCACTGTTTTTGACCCCACAACCTCCTCAGAAAGGCCATTCCATGTGTCCACCACCCTCTCTGTGAAAAAATACTTTCTCTCATTGCCCCGAGCTGTCCCCCCTCTATCTTCAAATTGTGCCCCCTTGTTCTTGCACATCTCTTTTTCTGAAAGATGCTACCCTCTTGGATTTTATTGATTCCCTTGAGGTACTTGAAAATTTCTACGTCGCTATGTCACTGATATAGATATTAAAAAGGAGGGGTACCAGTACTGACCCCTGGGGCATACCACTCATCACCCCCATCTCCCTTGAATGTACCCCATTAACCACCACCCTCTGGCTTCTGTCCTTCAACCAGTTTTCCACCCACCCACTTATTTTCTGTTCCACCCCTAAGCTTTCCAGCTTATTTACCAGCCTTCTGTGAGGGACAGAGTCAAAGGCCTTCCTGAAGTCTAGATAGGCAATGTCTACTGCCTCTCTCTGATCAACCACCTTCGTCACCCAATCAAAGAACTGTATTAGGTTCATCTGACATGACCTTCCAGTTGTGAAGCCATGCTGTCTATCATCCAGTAGTCTGCTATCTATCAGGTAGTTTACTACTCTTTCCTTTAATAGCCCTTCCATCACCTTCCCCACCACCGATGTGAGGCTGACTGGGTGATAGTTTCAAATCTCCTCCCTGCTGCCCCCCTTATGCAGTGGCACCATGTCCACCATCTTCCAGTCACTTGGCACCCATCCAGTATGCAGGGACAAGTTAAACAGCCTCGCCAGAAGTGCTGCCAGCTCCTCCCTCAGTTCCCGGAGTACCCTAGGGTGCAAGCCATCCAGCTCCATTGCCTTGTCTACCTTCAACCTTCCTAGTTCTTCTTTTACCCTGCCCTTGTTGAATGGACTAGTATCCACTCTTTTGTCATCCCTTTCTCTTTTCTTTTTTTTTCCTTTTTTTTATATTCTGTATTTATTTCTCAGGATTTCATGCCATACATTCACACGACACAAACTACATAATACAGTTACAATATATAATGAAAACAATTATTGAAAGTACAGTTTTTCAATTCTATATATTAGGAACACACAACTCAGTTTTACTTTCCTTATAGTAAGGAGCTGATAAACAAACTATATAAGTTGGAATGTGGTGTAAAATCAAAAATTCAAAGGTGGAGACCAATGGAAAGACTCCCCCAAAAGACAGCCAATAGCCTGACCATTCTGCGAGCCTGTAATCACCAGCCTTCCCATCCCCCCAAATAAAACTGTTGGGTAAGCTTAACAATTTAGTAAGTGATGTTTATAGACTTATAGGACAAATGAAGAGTTCCTCTCCATAATATAGAACTCCCATGGCCTCCAACGCAGTTTGAATTGGGTCACCCTTCCCATGCTACTTGCAATTAAACATTCCAATTGATACATATTAACCATAATAGAGTGCCAGTGAACAAGCGCCAGGGGCATGGCTTGGCACCATAGGTGGGTAATTGCCTTGTTAGCTATAAGTGTATAAGTATATAACATGTCTCTAGGGGTCAGCTTGAGTCCTGTAGGAAGAATTGTGAGTAAAACCAATTCGGGGGTCAGGGCAACATTCCCACTCATTAATTCACTAAGAGCATGGGAGACTTGTGACCAAAAGCACCGGGCAAAACCAAATGATATGCGTGTGTGTGTGGCTCTAGATTCACCACAACCCCACTAACAAAACCCATATTGCGAAGGAAGAAACCTAAGTAGTTTAGGGGGATCATTGAAATACTGCAAATGGCATTTCCATGCAAATTCCTTCCAGTACCCTGCTTGGGATACTTTCAGAGGGAGAAGTGTATATTTAAGTCAATGTGAATAAGAAACATTTGATTCTAATTCAATGTTCCATGCTTTCAAGATAAATTCAGAGGAGCCTCCCAAAATTTCATTTAAAGCCTTATATGCTTGACCTACCAAATGTCGCAAGAGGAGCCTATTTATAGAGTCTATCAAAAGTTTGAGAAGCAAGGGTATGAGTTACGGCATTTAGCACAATTCAGGTGACTTTTTTAGGAGATAATATCTGACTTGCAAATATCTATAATGATCGCTACGTTGTAAATGTAATTTAGCCTGTAGCTGAGCAAACAGAACAACCCCTGGGAATCCAAAACCTCCTCTCTCTTCTTTAACTCAGGTCCTTCCTCCCATTCCACCGTAAAGACTGAGCAAAGTAGCGATTCAGCACCTCTGCCTTCTCAAAGTCTCTCTCCACCAGTGCCCCTTCCCCTCACTATCCCCTGCCTTAGCTCTGCCTTTTCCCACACATACCTAAAAAGTTTTATCTTCCCTTTTGCCTGCTAGCACATCTCTCTTCTGTATCTGCTTTTGTCCTCCTAATATTTTGCCCTGCCACCTCAGCTTCTCTCTATAAATCTCCCTGTCTTCCCTCCCTGGGTCTTCTTGTGTTCTGAAAGCGATCCTTCTTTCCCTAATTGCCCCCACCACCTTCCTGGTAAACCAGAGTGGCCTCCTTATTTTTTTGGTTTTTCCTACCCTTTTGGTGCAGAGCTCAGTGGCTTTTGAGTATCCCCCCTTAATGCATTTCCATAATTCATCTATGTCCCCTTTAAGCTCCTTACCTTCCATTTCCTCCCTGAAAATCCCCCTCATTCTTGTAAAGTCCGCCGGCTAGAAGTCCAGAACCTTAGTGTTGCTTTGATTTGTTTCCTTACCTGTTTTTATCCAGAAGCTCACTGTATTGTGGTCACTCATACCAAGGCAGTCTCCCACCTCCACTTCTTTCACACTATCCCCGTTGGTGAGGACCACGTCCAGTATGTTATCCCCCCAATGGGCTCCCTAACCAGATGTTGTAGGAAAGCTCCCTGGAATGCTCCAAGTACCTCTCTGCTCCCGGCAGATGTTGCCATTGGGATTACACAGTCCACATTAGGGAGGTTAAGGTCCCCCAGTAGTAGGATCTCCCCCCTGAGTGCCATGTTTTGTACCTCTTGCTCCATCTGCCTGTAACCTTCCTCCCCCTTTGTAAGAGACCTGTAAATCACATCCAGTCTTAATGAGACCCCAGACCTTTTTTCCAATGTGACCCACAGGAACTCTGCCTCCCCCTGTACCTCCTTCCCTTCCGTCGCCCTAATGTCTTCTCTGACATACAATGCCACCATTCCCCCCTTTCTGCCAGGCCTTTCCCTTCTGAAAAGCCTGTACCCTGGGACACCTACTTCCCAAGATTGATGCTCTGACCACCAGGTCTCTGTTATAGCCACAATGTCTAGACCCTCTTCCATCATAATGGCCTCCAGGTCAACCATTTTGTTTCCTAAACTCCTGGCATTTGCTGACAAACTCCCTTTGTCCTTGCTATCCCTTGCTGCCCTACCTGCCCCATTTCATGGTGGAGTACTATTTATTTATTCTCAGATTACAATACCTTTCAGCACATAACAGCTCTTTTACAAAGGTTCCATGTCAGTGGGAAAGGTGACAGACATACAACGGATGGTATTACATAAAATATTAACAAGAAAGTATTTAAAATGACAATATGACATTAATATTGCAACTAAAATTAAAACTATGAATTGGTAGGAAATCAAAAATAACCACATAAAAGGAGGCAGCCCAAAGTGCTTTGTCAAGTAGGTATAGTTAGATTTGGGTGAACAAAAGTTCAGATAAGTGAAGATAAACAGTGGAAAGAAGGTGGAGGTGAGGTGAAAGAAGGATCAGGGAAGGAGGCAGGAAATAAGGCAGAGCCGTTAGGGTGAAAGTGGTCCTTCACAGAGAAAAGGAGAGAAATGGGTACACAAGGATGTGTCAATACTGCTGAGGTAGTGTCACGTCAGTTGAAACAGTCGCATTTAAATGTAAACCCTGCCTTACGTAGTTATCCAATTTCCAGGGCACTTGTGCCCCCTTGCTTAAATGTAACCTATCAGGAGCATAAAGTTCCTTGTTATCCCATGGCCTACCCCTTTCCCCCACTATATATACACTGCAGTATAGTCAAACCCCACTTTGGAAGACAGTGAAACAGTGCAATGGCTGTGGTAGGGTAATTAAAGCATACACTGTACTCCAAGATTTTTTCAACACACAAAGTCTGTGTGATGTTTATTTTTGTAAAATAATAAATTTCAGTATCGAGGTATACAAAATAAAAACAAATCCACAATAAAGTAAAATTATCTTAAACGTCAGACTATAATTGAAAAATAAGCTCTCCTCGAGCGCCAGAATCACTTCTCTCCAGTGATTCTGCCACAGTGTAGAATCATTTTTAACAATACAATCTCTACCAACTTCTGTGGTCCCAGACCAACATCTCAGGAGGACACTGTCCCAGGATGATCTGCCTAACCTCTGCACAGTGGCAGCTTTTATAGTGCAGTCCTCTTATGACACTGTGTTTGCTGATCGGCCCCTATTTTAACACATACAGTATAAATATCCTGACTAATACATACTTCTCAGATCAGACTGGTTCCATAATATTCTTTTAGGTTGTATACCTTATTTATTCTTGCTGCTTTTTGTATTTCCTAAGTATTTCCTTGTATTATATTAATTCTATAAACTTTTGCATGGTTAACCACCATGTAATGAGGGTTGTAGCTCCTCCCCAATCTCTGATTGACAACTGAAGTCCCTATAACTGACCCTGACTTTTTTTTTTGTCCACGGTCTCATATGAGCTCATTTTCTAACAGAGAAATCCAGGTATCCTGCAAACAACTCCCTGTACAGTATTATACTGCCAGCAGCAATATATCATCACACCCTGGCATTTTCTGAAGTCAAAGCGTGTGATTCTGCTCACCCCGAGCCTGAAAACTTTCTCAGGTAAGCTTTGTACATTCTTACATTATAAAATGGCAGAGACCAATGCAGTAATCTGATTGGTTAGTTACAGTGCAACATGGGACAATGTTGCACTGTAAATAACCAGTCCCAGTAAAAGTGCCTGATCACAGAATTTGATGGCTCTGTGATTCCTCTTCAGGCATTCTATTTAGAATTTTACAGGATTTCATAGTCACCATTTTTCTCCCTCACTAAACCGTCCACTCCTCTTTGAACCTTCTAATGTACTTTTCTGACCATGTGCCCTCAGCTCTATTGACACCTTCACTTCCCTATCTAGCCATTACAGTATTTAAACCTTGTAGGTAAAATGGTAACTAGGGAAGTGAAGCTAACACGGACCCAGCAGCTTCCTTTTAACAACAGTCCCTACTCACCCCAATTCAAAACAAAACTCCCAAATGGGACACTGATTAAAGAAACTGGATCGCTTTCAAACAGCAGTGCCTGATCGTTCTTAATCCTTGACAAAAACAAAAAACCCACAGTTCTGACACCAGTTCTAGCCACACAGAGTTGGGACTCTCATCACGGGCTATACTGCGCCACATACAGTATCTGTGTACACATGCTGTACCTCAGAAAATAACGGCACTTAGAAATGAGCAGCACAGCACTGCTCTGAGCTGCTCAGATGAGTTACTGTGCTTTCCTGTGCAAAAATTGGAAATAGCGCTCGACATTCAGAAAACGCTCCAACAGAAGACAGGAGCATAGAAATGGTGCGCTCACCTGCTTTCACTCTGTGGGCTGATGGCACCTTGAACCATCTTAATCTCTGTCTCACTGTCTCTCTCTGCAACTACCAGTAGTAGGACAAAAGCCCTCTCCCATCCCACATACCTTGCTAAGTGGCGACTGGAGTCCGGGGCTGCCATTAGTACAATTTTTGCAACACTCTGTTTATTTTAGTAAACCGCCCAAAACTTTTCAGCGAATAAGGAAGTGCTGCCTGGGTCCCTCTAAAGCGGGCGCAAGTTTACATGGGTATTGTACCCATTTAGTGACGTTGCAGACACCACTGCTTTCAATGAAGCAGCAGTGGAGGGGGCTTAATTTACTTATTTTATTGATTCACAGGGGTCTTGATGTATTAAACTCTGGCCCGCTCTAAGGGACCAAGTGGCACCACTGTATTCCCTGAAAAGTTTCGGCGGTTTACTAAAATAAACAGAGTGTTGCAAAAATTGTACTGATGGCAGCCTCAGACTCCCGTCGCCGCTTAGCAAGGTATGTGATATGGGAGTGGGCACATATAGTTAATTTGCAGTTCACCTTTTTAAAGAAACTTGTAAATACAATGTAGTCTTAGAAGGCGGAGGGACTACTTTAGGTTAAAAACACACATTAATTTCAACTTTTTCATACTAAAAACTTTTATTATGTTAATAAAACACATTTTAAAATATGGAAAGCCATTTTATAAGTGCAATAAGACACTCCGGGGTTGTGCATTACGGTGTGATAACCGCACTCCTAGGGACGACCGGCACTTGGCCTTCAGCCTCGTGCCTAACTTCGCCCCTAGAGTGCGGTTATCACCGTACTCATCTATGTCTTATTGCTTACATAACGGAGAAAGGCGGCTGAAATATCAAGCTGTCGCGGAGGAATTTCATTTGGACCCCTTTTCGTTTATTTCAGTTTTTGTAAGGAGTCTCTTGCTACAAGCCCTTGGATCTCTTAGCGGATAGCTCTCTATCCCCTGTTACTAGCACAGGGGCATTTATTTGTCTTGCTGTAACATGCCGCATACATACCCATTTCTGACTGGCATTAGTAAGTGTACATCGCAAGCGCTTTCTTCCGCTAGGGGGCATGTCTAGCTGCTGTGCGGTGTGTCTCCCTCTCAGGGGATTGGGACATTCGGCTCCTCGGGACATCGCCGGCAGCATGCATCCAGACCGAAGGGAGTTTTACAGCTTGGAGCTATTTCTTACCCTTTCGGCTAGCGACCTCAAAAGTAGTCAAAATAACTACTCCTACATGTCGGGATGTTTTCTACCTTCCCCACCCATTCAGAAAAGCGTAACAGTTTCAGCACATGAAACAAATGTCTGACGATGATACAGGACTTGGCACAGGTTTAGCAAGGACAGAAAAAGAAATTTATAGAGGGTGTAAAATAGTAGTAGAGATACTATAGAGAGTGGCCTACCCATTATAGTAGGAAAGTGAATGTTAAGATCAAGTAAAGAGAAGAACGTGCTACTGCAGTAGACTTTAGAAATATAGGAGGTTTAAAGGAATGCCATTCCTGGCCAGATATAGAGCATGGGGGGGGGGACCAGACCAGGCTTCGCTTCTACAATAGCAGCTGAGGGGGCATATAATGACTTACAAAACGGTGGCATCAGGGAGGGAGGGAGGGGCTTCTAGATCACCAGCTATTGAGGATAAAATGAATTTTAATAACACCTGCCATTAGGGATCGGAAAAAGGGAGGGTAAAAGGGGGTAAGGCCATCAGGAAATGGAGGGTAATGAGTACCAATGCCCGTAGTCTGGGCAACAAGCTCCCTGAGCTGGTGGCCTTAATGGAAGAGGGATGCCTGGATATCGTAGCAGTCACAGAAACATGGTACACAGAGAACCATGACTGGGATGTTAACATACCAGGGTACATAACCTACAGGAGAGACAGGCAGGGGAGAAGAGGGGAGTAGTAGCCTCATGTAAAGGAAGGGATAAAAGCAACTGAACAAAAGAGTAAACAGGAGGAGAGGAGACACTGTGGGTCACCTTGAGACTGGAAAGGGCACCACAATCCGCACAGGGTTGTGTACAGACCCCATGTCAGGGGAAGGAATGGACAAGGATATGATGGAAGGCATTCTTAGAATGGCAGAAAAAGAGGAGATACTGTTGATGGGAGACCTGAATATGCCAGATGTTAACTGGAGCACATTTGCTGCAGCCACATCCAAGAGCAGGGCCATTCTTGACGCCCTACAGGTGGCAGGAATTAGACAGCTAGTTTCGGAACCCACTCGTGAGGGAGCAATCTTAGACCTCGTGCTCTCAAACGCGGGCAATGAGAGGATCTCAGATCTAGAAGTGGGTTGCCATCTGGGGACAAGTGACCATCAAACAGTGTGGTTCACGTTAAACTCAGCTACAGAGTCAAGCCATACAAAAGTGAGGGTACTGGACTTTAGGAGGGCTGACTTTGGCAAGATGGGAGAGTGCCTAAGAAAAGCACTAGCAAACAGGCTAGAAGGAGGGGTGGAGCAACAATGGGGAATTATCAAAACTGCCATCACAGAGGCAACAAGCCTTTGTGTGAAGCAAATAAATCAAAACGAAAGAAAAAGCCACTATGGTTCTCAAGAGAGGTGGCTGTGAAAGTCAGAAGAAAAAGATAGCATTCCGAAGTATAAGGAAACACAGAAGGAGCAGGACAGAGCTGTACCAGTTAAGGCAGAAAGAAGCAGGAAGGGAAGTCAGAATAGCAAAGGCCCAAACTGAGGAAAGATAGCCAACTCAGTTAAGAAGTGGGATAAAACCTTTATGGTACATCAGCTGATGAAAGACAAAGGGAGGGATAGTAGGCTGAATAGAATGAACGGTGGGTGGGCAGAGGGGGACAGTGAAAAAGCAGGAATACTGAACGAATATTTCTGCTCAGTATTCACAAAAGAGGAGGGGGAAGTGCCTAATCCAATTAACAGAAGCACTCTTGATAGGGGGGTCGATCCCAGTCTTTTCACAGAAGAAAGGGTTCAGCAAGAACTCCTAAAACTGAAGGTGGACAAAGCAATGGGTCCTGATGGAATTCATCCCAGAATTCTAAAAGAATTAAGGAAGGAACTAGTGAAACCACTGGCTACTCTTTTTAATAAATCATGGGAGGATGGTGTGGTACCCGAGGACTGGAGGAAGGTGGATGTGATTCCCCTTCACAAAAGTGGGACCAAGACAGAGGCAGGAAACTACAGACCTGTCAGTCTGACCTCTGTGGTAGGGAAAGTGATGGAGTCACTTCTGAAGGAAAGAATAGTTGAGTACCTAGAGGTCAGTGGAGCACAGGATCCAAGGCAGCATGGGTTCACAGCGGGAAGGTCATGTCAGATGAATCTAATAGATTTCTTTGACTGGGTGACCAAAGTAGTAGACCAGGGAGGGGCTGTGGACATGGCCTACCTAGACTTTAGCAAGGCATTTGACGAGCCCTCACAAAAGATTATTAGTCAAATTAATCAGCCTGGGAGTGGGTCCCAGGGTGGTAGCCTGGGTAAAACATTGGCTGGACAACAGGACACAGAAGGTAATTGTAAATGGAGTCCACTCTGAAGAAAGGGCGGTTACTAGTGGGGTACTGGTTCAGTATTGGGTCCAGTCCTTTTAATGTCTTCATCAGTGGCATTGCAGAGGGACTGGAAGGAAAAGATGCCTTTTGCAGATGACACAAAGATCTGCAACAGGGTTGATACACAAGGAGCGTGGAAAGGATGAAAAGGGACTTGGCAAGGTTGGAGGAATGGCAGATGTATGGCAGCTGGGATTCAATGCAAAAGTGCAAATAATGCACCTGGGAAACAAGAACCCAGGGAAGAATACACAATGGGTGGGAGGTAGTAACAACAAAACAGGAAAGGGTCCTGGGGTAATCAAATCAGATGACCTTAAGGTTAGCAAGCAATGTGAGAAGGCAGTAGGGAGGGCTGGGGGTATACTGGGATGTATAGGGAGAGGCATCAGCAGCAGAAAACAGGAAGTTTTTATCCCTCTGTACAGACAGTTGGTGAGACCCCATCTGGAGTACTGTGTCCAGTTCTGGAGACCCCATCTCCGCAAGGACAAGACAGGATAGAGGCAGTCCAGAGGAGGGCAACTAAAATGGTACAGGGTCTGCAAGAGAAGCCATATGAGGAGAGACTAAAGGAGCTTAATATGTATACCCTTGAGGAAAGAAGGGAGAGGGGGGACATGATAGAAACTTTCAAGTACCTCAAGGGAATCAACAAAGTCCAAGAGGGTAGCATCTTTCAGAAAAAGAGACTTGCAAGAACAAGGGGACACAATTTAAAGATAGAAGGAGGGCGGTTCAGGGGCAATGTGAGGAAGTATTATTTCACAGAGAGGTAGTGGATGCATGGAACAGCCTTCCTGAGGAAGTTGTGGGTCTAAAACTGTGGGAGAATTCAAGAATGCATGGGACAGACATAAGGCAATTCTTGTGGGGGGCAGGACGATATAGGCTGTTGGTTAACTAGGATCTGCGGCCTATCCTGTAGGTAGGGAAATGGGCAGACTAGATGGGCCTAGCGGTCCTTATCTGCCATCAAAGTCTATGTTTCTATGGTATTATTACAAGGGAAGGGGCTGTAAATTTAATTGAAGTGACACTGGTAACTTTGGGGATGGAGACGGGGTGCTTACAATTGCCACAGGAAGCCTGTGGTAGACACTTCCCATGCGCTAGGTGTTTGCTGCACAGGAGGGGTTTGCAGCAAGTGTGGGGACTTAGGTGCCGGGACCCCTCCTGCACCAGAATCTAATGCAGAGTCCCTGGCACAAAAGGCTTCAGCACAAGCTGCTGTCTGATGCATCTTGCACCAGTCAAAGCCCTGTTTGAGAATTGGGCCCACGTGCTCTAGTTCTACTGCTCCTAAAAAGCAGGAGACAGTTTTTGCAGTTCTACTGCCTTGACTAAGCTGGAGAAACTTTCTCTAGTTCAAAAGCCCTGAACAAGCTGGTGACACTTTCTCTAGTTCTTATTTTTAATTTTTATTTAAATTTTGGTAACCGTGTGGGCCCACTGAGACCCTGACAGTCCCTTTTTCAGGGGCAACCCCCGGGATTAGTTACATGTACCTAAAGGAGAGGAAAAACCAATGCTTTGGTACAAACAGGGGAGCAAGACAATTACATTATGAACAGACCATCAAATCAGCATATTCTACAACGTACACAGAATCAAAAACAACAACTGGACATATAGTTAGAATCAGACAGATCAACAGAAACAGCTTAGATAAGTGCCTTTGCGGTAGTATATTGTCCTACTTTGCACTCCCTCCCATCTGTTGCCTGTGGAGACCGTTCCGGTCATCTCCCCTTTCTGGGGAGAAAGATTTTCGGCAGCCTCATTTGAGGAAGCAGCACATTGTCCCAGTCCCTATGTGTGTTTTTAGTGCTTTCCTGAAGCTCCCAGGAGAGGTGCAGTTCTGAATTTCTCTTGGTAGATTGTTCCAAAGTTTGGGTAGGGCTGTTCTGGCAGATCGAAGGCCGAGGGATGACCTGGCTCTGGGTATTTCGAGTAACTTCCAGTCAGTAGACCTGAGCTCTCTTCTATCTGTTTTGGGGGCTACCAGGTCCCATAGACTTGGGGAAGTCCCAGGTTGTTGTAGTTTAAAGGCCAAGCATAAGGAAGGATATGCTAGTCTGGCTTTGAGGGATGGCCAGCCGATGGCCTGGAGCACCTTGCAGTGATGATTCATTCGTTGCGCACCAGCTGTGAATTGGCCGACCCTGTGGTATAGTGCCCCTAGGCGCCGTTTTTCTGTTGCCCTTAGTGTTATTTATTTATTGCATAAGATCGGAATTACAATCCTTTGAGTCATAGACTCTTTTGCAAAGGCTCCACTTCGGTTACAGAGGGTAGAGGGAGTACAAAAATATAGAGGTTACAGAGGGTGGAGGGAGTACAAAAATACAGGGAAGCATACATAGTCAAGCAGCATTCAGGGAAAACATAGAAACATAGAAACATAGAATTTGATGGCAGATAAGGACCGCTTGGCTCACCCAATCTGCCCATTTCCCTACCTACTGGATAAGCTGCAGATCCTAGTTAACCAGCAGCCTACTTCTTCTTACCCCCACCCCCCAGAATTGCCTTACGATGTCCCATGCATGCTTGCATTCCACCACTGATTTTGACTCCACAACTCCTCCGAAGGCTGTTCCATGCATCCACAACCTCTCTGTGAAAAATACTTCCTTAAATTACCTCTGAGCCCCCCATCTTCAAATTGTGCCCTCTTGTTCTTGCACACCTCTTTTTTGAAAGATGCTACCCTCTTGGACTTTGTTGATTCCTTGAGGTACTTGAAAGTTTCTAACATGTCCCCCTCTCCCTCCTTTCCTCGATGCTATACATATTAAGCTCCTTAAGTCTCTCTTCATGTCTTCCGGTGCAGACCCTGCACCATTTTAGTTGCCCTCCTCTGGACAGCTTCCATCCTGTCTATGTCTTTGCGGAGATTGGGTCTCCAGAACTGCAGACAGTATTCCAGATGGGGTCTCACCAGCTGTCTGTACCGAGGGATAATAACTTCCTGTTTTCTACTGGTGATGCCTCTCCCTATCCATCCCAGTATTCCCCCAGCCCTCCTTGCTGCCCTCTCACATTGCTTGCCCACCTTTAGGTCATCTGATATGACTACCCCCAGGTCCCTTTCCATTTTTGTTGTTGTTAGTATTTCACCCCCGATTGTGTACTCTTCCGCTGGGTTTTTGTTTCCCAGGTGCATTACCTTGCACTTCTTAGCATTGAATCTAAGTTGCCATACATCTGACCATTCCTCTAACCTTGCCAAGTCCCTTCTCATCCTTTCCACCCCACCCTGTGCATCAACTCTGTTGCATATCTTAGTGTCATCTGCAAAGAGACATACTTTTCCTTCCAGTCCTTCCGCAATGTCGCTTATAAAGACATTGAAGAGGACCGATCCTAATACTGAACCCTATAGAGATGGGTCTGAAATGTTCCACTTCTTCGTGCGGCAGTTTTTTTGGGATTGGGGTCACTAGGGTGACCTTCCATAGGGCCGGGATTTTCCCTTCTGTCAGGGACCTGTTAATTAGCTGAGTTACAGGTGCTGCTAGAACCGGGGCTCCTATTTTCAGCAGCTTGGGCTCAAGATTGTCATGCCCTGTGGCTCCATCTGGTTTCAGGCTCCTAAGCAATTTTAGGACTTCCCCAGCTGAGATCTGCTTGAGTTGAAATTCAAGGCCCGGGGCCCGGGTTTGTTTGGTTTCCCGGGCCTTGCCCGGTGGGGTTGCTTCTGTACCTCAGTAGATCCAAGAAAAAATTATTGAAAGCATTTGCCGTGGCCTGTGGGGAGGGAAGAGGTGTCCCGTTTGCTTTTATTTCCCTGTCTCATTGCTCTTATTGCCCTTTAGTAGCGAGTTGATGTGCCCCTAGAACTTCTTTGGATCTGAGACGGTCTTGGTTTGCAGCCCATACAGGTAGTTCTTTTTTGCTTTTTGAGTTGTCTCTTGCAGCTGTTTCTGGCTTCCTGGTATTTCACCCAGTCGTGTAGCAGGTTAGAGTGTTTGTAATTCCCCCAGGCTTTGTCCCCTTACTTCATCCTCTTCTTATGGTCAGGATTGAGCCATCTTGCATCCTGACCTTTTACCCTGATCTTTCTTAGGGGTGCATGCTTATTGGCTACTGACATAAAGTGTTTGTTAAAGCGTTCAAGGGCTTCATGTAGACTGGGAGTTTCAAGGGCCTATGACCAGTCCATTTCTAATAAGGATCAGAGGAAGGAGCCAGTATTTAGCTTTGAGTAGTTTCTTGTCCAGAAAGTTCTGGGGGGGTTGCTTGGGGAAGTTGTTCCTCCAAACCAGAAAGACTGGGGTATGATCACTAAGTGAGTCTGCGCAGGTCCCAACTGTTTTAGCCCTGCCCGGGTTGGACACTAATACCCAGTCTAGGGCGGTATGGTTTCCCATCTTTTGGTTAAAACGTCTAGGCTCTCTTGTCAGCTGTGTCAGATTAGCTCCCTCTAGGCTGTTTGTTACTTCACCCGGTAGCTTTTCATTTCAGTTTAGGTTGAAATCCCCCAATATAATTTTTTCACAGTTTACATAGAAACATAGAAACATAGAATTTGACGGCAGATAAGGACCGCTTGGCCCACCCAGTCTGCCCATTTCCCTACCTACTGGATAAGCTGCAGATCCTAGTTAACCAGCAGCCTACTTCTTCCTACCCCCACCCCAGAACTGCCTTTATGACTATCCCATGCATGCTTGCATTCCACCACTGATTTTGACTCCACAACCTTCCTCCGAAGGCGCTCCATGCATCCACAACCCTCTCTGTGAAAAAATACTTCCTTAAATTACCTCTGAGCCTCCCCCCCATCTTCAAATTGTGCCCTCTTGTTCTTGCACGCCTCTTTTTTTGAAAGATGCTACCCTCTTGGACTTTGTTGATTCCCTTGAGGTACTTGAAAGTTTCTATCATGTCCCCCCTCTCTGTTCTTTCCTCGAGGCTATACATATTAAGCTCCTTAAGTCTCTCTTCATATGTCTTCCGGTGCAGACCCTGCACCATTTTAGTTGCCCTCCTCTGGACAGCTTCCATCCTGTCTATGTCTTTGCGGAGACTGGGTCTCCAGAACTGCACACAGTACTCCAGATGGGGTCTCACCAGCTGTCTGTACCGAGGGATAATAACTTCCTGTTTTCTACTGGTGATGCCTCTCCCTATGCATCCCAGTATCCCCCCAGCCCTCCTTGCTGCCCTCTCACATTGCTTGCCCATCTTTAGGTCATCTGATATGACTACCCCCAGGTCCCTTTCCATTTTTGTTGTTGTTAGTATCTCACCCCCAATTGTGTACTCTTCCCCTGGGTTTTTGTTTCCCAGGTGCATTACCTTGCACTTTAGCATTGAATCTAAGCTGCCATACATTTGACCATTCCTCTCACCTTGCCAAGTCCGTCTCATCCTTTCCACCCCACCTGTGCATCAACTCTGTTGCAGATCTTAGTGCCATCTGCAAAGAGACATACTTTTCCTTCCAGTCCTTCTGCAATGTCGCTTATAAAGACATTGAAGAGGACCGGTCCTAATACTGAACCCTGCGGTATCCCACTAGTAACCTCCTTTCTTCTGAGTGGACTCCATTTACTATTACTCTCTGTGTCCTATTCTCCAGCCAATTCTTTACCCAGGCTGTCATCTTGGGACCCACTCCCAGGCTGGCTAATTTGTATATTAATCTTTGTGTGGGACTGTGTCAAATGCCTTGCTAAAGTCTAGGTAGGCCATGTCCACAGCCCTTCCCTGATCTACTACTTTGGTCACCCAGTCAAAAAATCTATCAGATTCATCTGGCATGACCTTCCCGCTGTGAATCCATGCTGCCTAGGGTCCTGTGCCCCTCTGGCCTCTAGATACTCGACAATTCTTTCTTTTAGAAGTGATTCCATCATTTTCCCTATTACTGAGGTTAAACTAACAGGTCTATAGTTTCCTGCTTCTGCCTTGCTCCCACATTTGTGAAGGGAATTACATCTGCCCTCCTCCAGTCCTCGGTACCACCCCATCCTCCTATGATTTGTTAAAAGGGTAGTCAGTGGTGTCACTAGTTCTACCCTTAGTTCTTTAGAATTCTGGGATGAATCCCATCAGGCCTCATTGCTTTGTCCACCTTCAGTTTTAAGAGTTCTTTCAGAACCCTTTCTTCTGTAAATGGGCCGGTATCAACTTCTGTATCCAGAGTGTTACTACAGTTTGTTTTATGTACCTCCCTCTCCTTTGTAAATACTGAGCAAAATATTTGTTTAGTATCTCTGCCTTTTCACAGTCTCCTCTGCCCACCTCCTCCCTTTATTAAGCCTCACTATCCTCCCTTGGTCTTCCTTCGCCCTGATGTACCTAAAAGGTTTTATCCCTTCTTAACTGAATTGGCTATCTTTTCCTCGGTTTGGGCCTTTGCTGTTCTGACTGCCTTCCCAGCCTCCTTTGCTTTAACTGATACAGTTCTCTGTCCTGCTCCTTCTGCATTCCTTGTACTTCCTGAATGCTTTCTTTTCTCTTGAACCTTCACTGCCACTTCCTTTGAGAACCATAGTGGTTTCTTACATCGCTTAGTTTTGTTTATTTGCTTCACACAAAGGCTAGTTACCTCTGTGATGGCAGTTTTATTATTCCCCATTGTTCTTCCACCCTCCTTCCTGCCCATTTGCTAGTGCGCCCTTAGGCACTCACCCATTTTGGCAAAGTCAGCCCTCCTAAAGTCCAGTACTTTTGTCTTTGTATGGCTTGACTCTATTGCTGTGTTTATTGTGAACCATACTGTTCGATGGTCGCTAGTTCCCAGATGGCTACCCACTTCTACATCTGTAATCCTCTCGCCATCTCCATTTGAGAGAATCAAGTCTAATATTGCTCCCTCTCGAGTGGGCTCCAGTACTAGTTGTCTAAGGCATGCCCCCTGTAGGGCATCTAGAATAACTGCACTCTTCGAAGTGGCAGCTGCAACTGCACTCCAGTTAACATCTGGCATATTCAGATCACCCATAAGCAATATCTCCCCTTTTTCTGCCATTCTAAGTATACTTTCTATCATTTCCCTGTCCATTTCCTCCCCCTGAGAAGGGGGTCTGTATACAACCCCTGTGCGTATTGTGGTGCCATTGCCTGTCTCAAATTTACCCACAGTGCTTCTTCTCCTCCCTGTGTACTTTTGTTCTGTTGCTTTTATTCCTTCCCTTATGTAAAGAACTACTCCTCCTCTTTTACCCTCCCTGTCCTCCTGTAGACAGTATATCCTGGTATGTTTATGTCCCAGTCATGGTTTTGTGTGTACCATGTTTCTGTGACTGCCACGATATCCAGATGTTCTTCCTCCATCAAGGCCACTAATTCAGGAAGCTTGTTACCCAGACTACGGGCATTAGTACTCATTGCTCTCCATTTTTTGATGGCTTTACCTTCCAGTGCAGCATCCTCCACTGACCATTCTACCTCTGTCTTTTTCTCATTTAGTACCCTGTTTTGTAGGGAGAGGCTGGGATTTCCCTGCTGCTTGTCAGTGCCTCCCCCTTTGACTAGAGTTTGGTAGAGCAAGTACAGCATCTGTGAGAATTGTTAAGGCTACAGTTGCTTTCTTTGGCGTATTGTAGGTGCAACCAACAATGAGTGATTTAGTTCCCTCCAGAAGAAGTTTTACGAATACGGCTTCACACCCCACCCCTTCTAGCTCAGGGGTAGCAACCACTGTGGTGTTGAGATGGGACCTGACATAGATGAGGACTCCCCCGCACTTCTTCCCCTTCCTATCTTTCCTGAAGGTATTGATTCCTTGGAGTTCCACTTCGTGCGGAAGTATGTTTGGTTTCAGCCATGTTTCTGAGATGCCGATTATGTCTGGGGAGTAGAGACTGGACCAGGCCTCCAGTTCATGCATCTTGGGCCTAAGGCTGTATAATGTTCATATGAGCCATCCTCAACCCCCGGGCATTGACCCACTCGGGGGTGGTGAGTGTCAGGTTTGGGCTGGTCACTTGGGGGCCTGGGTTGGGCTCTGTGTCACCCCCCCCCAATAGGAGCAGGAGGCCCAGGAGAGTTATTAAGACTTTACCCAGGACATTGGGGGGAGGTTTCTTTTTTCTATCTTTTATGCTTGGATGTATCGTGTAGTGCACACAAAAAGGCCCTTTTTTTCAGTAGGTATATGGTTGTTGAACTTATTCTGAAACAGGGGTGGTGGCACCCTGGGGTGAAGTGCCTTCCGTCTGTTTTGTCACCTCCTTTTCTAGGCCTGACCTGCCTTAAACCACTTTGGTCAACTATTACAATTGCTAGAATATACAGGGTTCCCAGAAGAATCCCTGCTTCTCCCATTTGTGTGAACCTTCCTGTTCCCTCCAGTATTCTGGTGAGGGACAGTCTTTCCTGGCCTTGGGAAAACCCTGTTAGACCTTCCCTTAAGAGACCTTGCTCAACTTAGTGGCTCTCCTGACCTGGGAGTGCAATGCATGTCCACAGCAGTGAATACTGTTTGTATGCTGCCACTGATTACCAGAGTACTATAGAGGGGATTCATTCAGTGCTTGGGTACCAGAGAAAATAAACAGGTACACTAAGGTGGGGAATAAGAAAAAAACACTTTTCAGAGTCAGTTCCTCTTTAAATTAACAATCTCCATTTGATACTGTGTCAGATTTGGGGGGAAGGGGGCTTAGCTGCCCCAGAAGATTATTTAACTAAAGGACATGGTGTGGGATGGGAGGAAGGGCGACTTCTCTCCAAGCAATACAGTCTCTCCGTTGTGGGGGGAGGGAGCCCGATTCAGGCTGCAGCTCCCTCTACCCCCGATGGCTTCCCGATGTGGACTGGCACATTCAGTGTCTGGCTGCCCTTCTTGTAGGGAGCCAGCACTACCTGTTCGAAAATTGGCACCTTTTTTGTTTGTTTTCGGCTAGGGGGAGAGTGCGCAGATTGCTACCTCACTTGCCCCTAGCCAGCAGTATGGTCCCGAAACTTGTGTGTCTCCGTGGGTCGGGGGCAGCTCATCCGACCACCTCCTGTGGCGACCCAAGCTTCCGATCCTTCTTTTATTTTAAAATTAAATTGGCGCAGTCTCTCCGTTGCAGGGGGAAGGAACCCGATTCAGGCTGCAGCTCCCTCTACCTCCGATGGCTTCCCGACGTGGACAGGCATATTCAGTGTCTGGCTGCCCTTCTTGTAGGGAGCCAGCACTACCTGTTCGAAAATTGTCGTCTTTTTTGTTAGTTCTACTGTGCTGCACAAGCTGGAGACACTTTCTCTAGTTCTGCTGCCTGAACAAGCTGGAAAAACTTTCTGTAGCTGTACTTCCCGGAACAAGCTGGAGATATGTCTTCTAGTTCTATTTCCCTGAACGAGCTGGAAAAACTTTCTCTAGTTCTACTGCCCTGAACAAGCTGGTGACACTTTCTTGAGTTCTACTTCCCTGAACAAGCTGGAGACACTTTCTCAAGTTCTACTGCCCTAAACAAGCAGGAGACTCTTTCTTGAGTTCTAGTTCCCTGAACAAGATGGAGATACTTTCTCCAGTTCTACTGCCTTGAACAGGCTGGAGAAACTGTCATTAGTTCTACTGCCCTGAACAAGCTGGAGACACATTCTCTAGTTCTACTGCCCTGAACAAGCTGGAGACACTTTCTGTAGTTCTACTGCCCTGAAAAAGGAGACCGTTTTTGTACTTCTACTGCCCTGAACAAGCTGGAGACACTTTTTCTAGTTCTACTGCACTGCACAAGCTAGGGACACTTTCTCTCATTCTAATGCCCTGAACACAATGGAGACAGTTTTACTTTCCTGAACAAGATGGAGACACTTTCTCTAGTTCTACTGTCCTGAACAAGCTGGAGACACTTTCTCTAGCTGTACTGCCGTGAACAAGCTGGAGAAACTTTCTCTAGTTCTACTTCCCTGAACAAGATGGAGATACTTTCTCTAGTTCTACCACTCTGAACAAACTGGACACAATTTCTCTAGTTCTGCTGCCCTGAAAAATGAGATAGTTTTTGTACTTCTACTGCCCTGAACAAGCTAGAGACACTTTCGCTGGTTCTACTGCCCTGAACAAGCTGGATATACTTTCTCATGTTCTACTGCCATGAACAAGTTGGAGACGCTTTCTCTAGTTCTACTTCCCTGAACAAGCTAGAGACACTTTCTCTAGTTCTACTGCCCAGAACAAGCTGGGAATACATTCTCTAGCTGTACTGCCGTGAACAAGCTGGACAAACTTTCTCTAGTTCAACTGCCCTGAACTAGCTGGAGACACCTTCTCTAGTTCTACTGCCCTGAACAAATTGGAGACACTTTGGCAATATAGCCTAGAGGAACGAGGTGTGAACAAGCTTGATACATTCAGCAGACCAGACCTGAGTTTGATTCTCACAATCTCCACTTACATACTGTGTGACTCTGAGCAAGTCACTTAACTGCCCAGTGCTCCCAGGTTGCCCCTGCCAACAGGTACTTGTGCCTAGTGGGCCTTACCCGGTTACCAAAGACTAAAATAAAAAGCAAAAATAAAAAATAAACTTTCTCTAGTTCTACTGCCCTAAACAAGCTGGAGACACTTGCGCTAGTTCTACAGCCCTGAACAAGCTGGAGGCACTTTCTCTAGTTCTACTGCTCTGAATAAGCTGGAGACATAAGAACACGATGGCAGATGGCAACCATGTGATCCAGCTAGTCTGCCCATTATTTGACCTACTCCCACCAAGTATATTCCCTCATTTCAATATTCTGCTACGTCTGTTCCAAGATGTTTTGAACTCCTTAACTGTCATGGCATCCATGATCTCCTGCAGCAACCTGTTCCATGGCTGCACCACTCTTTCAGTGAGGAAACGCTTCCTAATATTGCTTTGAAATCCTCTTCCTATTGGATGTCTATTGCAGCTTCTAGTACGTGCCCCCTTATTTTCTTGGAAGAGGTTCGCACTGAGTTGATACCGTTTAGGTATTTAAAGGTTTCTATTATGTTTCCTCCGTTTCTCCTCTGTTCCAGGGAGTACATGCTTAATTCTAAAAGTGCTGTCTCATAGGGTTTGTGGTGGAGGTCCTGAACCATTTGTGTAGCTCTTCTTTGCACAGTTTCTAGATGGTCTGTATCGTTTTTAAGGTGGGGTCTCTAGAATTGGATTCAGTATTCCAGGTGTGGCCTCACCAAGGATCTGTAAAGAGGGACTATCATTTCATGCTTCTGCTTGTGATCCCCCTTCCAGGGCAGGCGAGGATGTTACTGACTTTCTGTGCTGCCTTCTCACATTGTTTTCCTACCTTTAGGTCATTGGATACCATGACCCCTAAGTCCCGTTCTAGGTTGGTGATCTCTAATTGTTCGCCCCTAGATAGTTATTCTTTCCTGGGTTTCTTTTCCCTAGGTGCATGACCTTACACTTCTTGGTGTTGAACTTCAACTGCCAAGTTCTGGACCATTCTTCCAGTTTTGTTAGGTCTGATTCCATTGCTATGACCCTTCCTGTGTGTCCATCCTGTTGTAGAGGTACCTCAGTGGCCTTTTTCCAGTTCTCTGGTACCTGTCCGTTCTCCAGTGATTTATTAAAGAGTCCAGCCAATGGAGTGGCGAGTTCCTTCCTAAACTCTTTCAGTACCCAAGGATGAATTCTGTCTGGTCCCATAGCTTTGTTTGCCTTCAATTTATATAATTCTTCTAGGACTCTGTCTTTTGTAAAGGGGCTTGTGTCTGCTTCCTGGATGTGGAGACCCGTATCTAGTGTTAGACCATTACTATTCTGTTCTCTTGTACAAACAAAGAAGAAGTATTTGTTTAATACTTCTGCTTTCTGTACATCATCCTTCACTTGCTGACCTTCCTTGTTTCCTAGTCTAACTATCCCCCCCCTTCTTTCTTTTTCCCCGGATATACCTATAGAAGGTTTTGTCACCCCTTTTAATTTCTGCCACAGTTTTTTCTTCAGTTTGTACTTTGGCTACCCTGATTGCCTTCCTGGCCTCTTTGAGCTTGGTCCTCTATTCTTCCCTATCACAGTCTTTTCTTGTTTCTTTATACTATCTAAAGGCTTTTTTCTTTTCTTTTGTTATCAGTGCCACCTCTTTCGTAAATAGAGAGGTTTTCTCCTTCTTTTGGTTCTACTGATTACCTTTGAGTATTTTGCTGTGATGATGTTTAATAACTTCTTCAATGCTGTCCATCTCTCCTTGACGTCTCCATCTTTTATGTTTTCATAAAGATTTAAAAAAGCAGACTACATCTTGTTGAGGTTTGCATTTTTGAAGTTGAGGATTTTTAGTCTAGTGTGGGTGGTGACTTCTTGCCTGTTGACTATAAACTACATTGATCTGTGTTCACTGGAGCTGAAATTGATTCCTACTTTAACGTCAGATATCTCTGTGCTGTTTGTTAGCACAAGGTCTAGGATTGTGTCTTCCCTTGTTGGTGAATCAACTAGCTGTGTTAGACTGGAGTCACTTTCTCTAGTTCTACTGCCACGAACAAGCAGGAGACACTTTCTCAAGTTCTACTTCTCCGAATAAAATGGAGATACTTTCTCTAGTTGTACTGCCCTAAACAAGCTGGAGAAACTGTCTCTAGTTCTACAGCCCTGAACAAGCTGTAGACACTTTCTATAGTTCTACTGCCCAGAAAAAGGAGACAGGTTTTGTACTTCTACTTCAATGCACAAGCTGGAGACACCTTCTCTAGTTCTACTGCCCTGAACAAGCAGGAGACACGTTCTCTAGTTCTACTGTCCTGAACAAGCAGGAGACTAGTTCTACTGCCATAAACAAGCTGAAGACACTTTCTTTGGTTCTACTGCCCTGAACAAGCTGGAGATGCTTTCTCTAGTTCTACTGCCCTAAACAAGCTGGAGACACTTTCGCTAGTTCTACCACCCTGAGCAAGCTGGAGACAGTTGCTCTAGTTCTACTGCCCTGAACAAGCTGGAGACACTTTCTGTAGTTTCTACTGTCCTGAACAAGCTGGAGACACTTTCTGTAGTTCTACTGCCCTAAACAAGCTGGAGACATTTTTGCTAGTTCTACCACCCTGAGCAAGCTGGAGGCACTTGCTCAAGTTCTACTGCCCTGAACAAGTTGGAGACACTTTCTCTAGTTCTGCTGTTGGTAACCCATCATATGAGTGACTGTGAATGAGGGACTCTGTTTTGAGCAACTCATTTACAGCACCTGATATGTGGGATACTGGTGGAGGATGGCGAGGGTGGGTTACAGTGATGGTGGAGATAAAAATAGTGAGGGGGTAAGAGAGCGACCAGAAGTGGGAGGGGCAGGAATTGGGTATAAGGGTCACAGCTTGCTGGTAGATTTTGCAGCTGGCCATCTGGTATATTGGGGAGGGTGCTTACCTGGAGATGGGAAGCTATGGGGTTTGGGGCTGACCAGGCATGGTAAGTTTTTTATTGCTATTGGGACGTAGGATTTTATTTAATTTATTTTTTTATTCGCAAGTTCCATGTCCCCATCCCCCTAGTAGCTCTCTGTGGAGTTTGTCCACTACCCCAGTGTCAGGCCCACCCTGGAGTTAGTTCTAAAAAGATCGAGGGGTGGGGGGACAGAGACCCCTGGATGGGGAATGTGGGGGCCATAGTCCCATGCATAAAACATTAAGTATAGTAGTGCACCCCGAGTTGATATTGCAGACCTTCGCTAGCTAAGAGTCTGCTGAGTTGCACATTTGCTGATGCTGTATTCAGTGATGTATACTCACCAATTAGAAAATCGTCCTTGGTCTTTCACCCTTATGACATGGAGCCCTACTGCCCTGAACAAGCTGGAGATACTTTCTCTAGTTCTGCTGCCCTGAACAAACTGGAGAATCTTTCTCTAGTCCTACTGTCCAAAACGAGCTGGAGAAACTTTCACTAGTTCTACTGTGCTAAACAAGCAGGAGATACTTTCTCTACTTCTAGTGCCCTGAACAAGCAGGAGACACTTTGTTGAGTTCTACTTCCCTAAACAAGCTGGAGACACTTTCTCTAGCTGTACTGCCCTGAACAAGTTTGAGAAACTGTCTCTAGTTCTACTGCCCTGAACAAGCTGTATTGCCTGAAAAGGAGACAGTTTTTATACTTCTACCACCCTGAACAAGTTGGAGACACTTTCTCTAGTTCTACTGGTCTGAACAAGCTGGAGACACTTTCTCTAGTTCTACTGCTCTGAACAAGCTGGAGACACTTTCTATAGTTCTACTGTCTTGAACAAGCTGGAGACATGTTTTCTAGTTCTACAAGCTAGATACAGTTTTTCTAGTTCTACTGTGCTGCACAAGCTGGAGACACTTTCTCTAGTTCTACTGCCCTGAAGATGCAGGAGACACTATCTCTAGCTGTACTGCCCTGAACAAGCTGGAGAAACTGTCTCTAGTTCTACTGCCCTGAACAAGCTGTATTGCCTGAAAAGGAGACAGTTTTTGTACTTCTACTGCCCTGAACAAGTTGGAGACACTTTCTCTAGTTCTACTGCCTTGAACAAGCTGGAGACTTGTTTTCTAGTTCTACTGCCCTGAACAAGCTAGATACAGTTTTTCTAGTTGTACTGTGCTGCACAAGCTGGAGACACTTTCTCTAGTTTTACTGCCCTGAAGAAGCAGGAGACACTATCTCTAGCTGTACTGCCCTGAACAAGCTGGAGAAACTTTCGCTATTTCTACTGCCTTGAACAAGCTGGACACAGTTTCTCTAGTTCTACTGCCCTGAACAAGCTGGGGAAACCATCCCTAATTCTAGCTGCCCTGAACAAGCTGGAGACACATTCTCTAGTTCTACTGCCCTGAACAAGCTGAGATACTTTCTCTAGTTCTACAGCCCTGAACAAGCTGGAGAAACATTCTCTAGTTCTACTGCTCTGCACAAGTTGAAGACATTTTCTCTAGTTCTACTGCGCTGCACAAGCTGAAGACACTTTCTCTAGTTCTACTGCCCTGAACAAGCTGGAGAAACTTTCTGTAGCTGTACTGCATTGAACAAGCTGGAGATACTTTCTCTAGCTCTACTGCCCTGAACAAGCTGGATATATATTCTCTAGTTCTACTTCCCTGAACAAGCTGGAGACACTTTCTCTAGTTCTACTGCCCTGAACAAGCTGGAGACACTGTCTCTGGTTCTACTGCCCTGAACAAGTTAGAGAAACTTCCTCTAGTTCAACTGCCCTGAAGAAACAAGCTGGAGAAACTCTCTCTAGTTCTACTCTGCTGCACAAGCTGGAGATACATTTTCTAGCTCTACTGCCCCAAACAAGCTGGAGACTCTTTCTTTTGTTCTCCTGTCCTGAACAAGCTGGATAAATGTTCTCTAGTTCTACTGTGCTGAACAAGCTGGAGACACTTTTTCTAGTTCTACCACCCTGAACAGGCTGGAAATGCTTTCTCTGGTTCTAGTGTCCTGAGCAAGCTAGAGACACTTTCTCTAGTTCTACTGCCCTGAACAAGCTGGAGAAACTGTCTCTGGTTCTACTGCCCTGAACAAGCTAGAGACACATTCTGTAGTTTTACTGTGCTGAACAAGCTGGAGAAACTTTCTGTGGTTCTACTGCCCTGAACAAGCTAGAGACACATTCTGTAGTTTTACTGTGCTGAACAAGCTGGAGAAACTTTCTGTGGTTCTACTGCCCTGAACAAGCTAGAGACACTTTCTCCAGTTCTATTATTTTATTTATTTATTTTGTTTTTGTTTACTGGGTAAGTGCACTAGCCAGAAAGACTATTTTCAGGCATGACCCGGGAGAGTACAGAGACAAAACTTTCATAAGAACAATAATGAATACAAAGCACAAGTTACATGTAGATATTAGAACATAACAGTGGTAATTTTGACAAGGAATTTTAAGTAGCAAAACAAAATACACAAGAATACAATATTTAGGTAACATAAGGCAATACAATCAGGCAAATTTAAGGCATCCAGACACCATATTAAAGTGGGATAAAGTGCTAAAAGAGCAATACAAGTTTTTGCAGAAGTAGGTGATGGGGGAGCGAGAGAGAGAGAGGTGAGAGGAGTTGGGAGGCAGCAGTGCCAAAGGTATAGGCAATGAGAAATAAAGAGCTAGAGAGGATGGAGTAGCTCTCTTTATGCTGGAAAGGGAAGGGAATATAGAGGATGAGAAAGTAAGAGATGAGGGAGTGAAACTGGGAGGAAGTGCATAATGTGGGGTAGACCCCAGCACCCATGGTAACAACTGAGAGGGGGGTGGAGTTAGAGAGAGTAAGGGCTAGGGTGGTTTAAAGCAGGAGCATATGTGGGAGGAGATGAGATAGTGTCTAAGCTCTCTCTTAAAGGAGATGTGGGAAGCAGATTGACAAAGTGTTGGAGAGAGTGAATTCCAGAAATGGGCTCCATGACAGGCAAAGGCACAACTACCTTTTAAGGTACGATGTCCAGGGATAAGGACAGGGGCATTTTCTGCAGAGCGTAACGAATATTTGGATTTCTGGAAAGGAAGGAGACAGGCCAGAGGTTTGGGTGTATGGGATCTGATAATGTTATCAGTGATTGACCCAAGTGCATAGGACCTTAGTTCTTTAGGTGGAAGCCATCCAAGATCTGAGTAGAGAAGGCAGTGATGTTTCAGCCGTGGGGAGCTGGAGGCAAAATGACAGATGTTATTAAGGGGGTGGGACAGGTACAGGGGAAGGGTTCTGGAAGCAAAATCCAATGCAGCAAGAATATCCGGAACTGGGAAGGGAGAAGCCAGAGAAGGTGAGGGAGGCAGCAAGGTCGGCACCCAGGGTGGGGGCTGACCAAATGAGCAGACACGAAAGACCATTAGGCCTATTCTGCTGGCATTTTAGTATGTTAGTATCCCACTTAGAAGACTCGAATTGCTGGCTGTCGCATAAGTAGCAACCCCATAGGTGAGAGAGGGAAGTAATATACCATGGGCAATAGCAAGTCTAGCTGCAGGAGTGAGAGCATAGCTTGTCCGGTAGGCAATCCCAAGCTTAGAGTCAACCTGCTTACAACTAGATTGAATATGGAGGTCAAAACTCAGGGATGGGTCAAGAGTGACCCCTAGATATTTGAAAGTGGTTACCACCCCAACAGATGTGCCATCAAAGGAGGAGACATTAAATTGAGTTTGGGAGTGTTTGAGTTTGAGACTGGAGCCAAATAGCATAGCTTGTGTCTTTGATTTATTTAGAAGAAGTCTGTGATTTGTTAGCCACAGTTGGATAAGCTGATAATCGCGGGAGAGTTTAGAGTTAATGTCCTCCATGCTATTAGAGCTGTAATACAGAACAATGTCATCTGCATAAAGTACAGAGGAAGTACTTAGGAGATTAGTTTTAATGCTATTTATAAAAATGGAGAAAAATAGAGGACCCAAGATAGACCCTTGAGGTACACCGATATTAATGGAGACCTTGTCTGAGAGAGTGGAGTTAAATTTCACATATTGGGAACTGTCCGTCAGATAGCTGTCAAATCATTTTACAACGTTTGGTGAGAAACTTAGAGAGCTTAAGGTAGCAGCTAGAATGGAATGGTCAACTAGATTGAATGCTTTGGTCATGTCAATAAACATGGCCCCAATGAGCCTACCAGAGTCCATAGCCACTAGGGTGTCGGACGATAGTTTGAGTAGGGCAGTTGTGGTGCTATGGCCTTTGCAAAAACCATGTTGAGCATCAGTTAGGAGGTCACGTTTCAAGAGAAAGGTAATAGTTTGGGTGGCAACAAGTTTCTCAAGGATTTTACTGAGAACAGATAGGATGGCAATGGGTCTGTAGTTAGATGGGTCAAGCGGTCTCCTTTTTTAAACACGGGTAATACGAGCAGTTTTCCAGATATCCGGTACTCTGCAGTGACACAGAGAGAGGGTCAAAATCTTAGCAAGGGGAGCCACTATAATAGGGGCAGCCAATTTTAGGAGCTTGGGTTCCAAGTTATTAGGCCCAACCGCTGAGTGCTCTGAGATGTTACTAAGGAGTTGGAGAACATCACTTTTTAAGATAGCTTTGAAATGGAGAGAGGGTCCTGTGGTATTCACTGGAGAGATAGGGTTTGATGGGGTGGTGAAGGTGGAGGTGTAATATTACTCTGAACAAACTGGAGAGACTTCCTCTACTTTCTCCAGTTCTAATGCCCTGAACAAGCTGGAGAGACTTTCTCTAGTTCTACTGCCCTGAACAAGCTGGAGGTACCTTCTGTAGTTCTACAGCAATGAACAAGGTGGAGACAAGACACGATTCTCAAAGAGACCTTAGACTGATGTAAGCTGCATCAGACATGCAGCTTGTATCACATCCCATTGCAGCAAATGGAACGCATCCAATTCTGGAAGATCCACAACTTGCATTGAAGCTTTCAGAAATGACGGAAGTTGGAAGCTGTGCCATAAAAGGCAGGGCAATGGGCGTTATTGATGGAAGGGGCATCAAAAAAAATGGCACAAGACATGTTGTAGGAAAGTAGGCAAGAAATGAGACAGGGATGGGCTGCCAGACTGCAGAAAAGAACTTCACAGATAAGGAATCAGTCATCCTCATTGAGGAGGTTGATGCACAGATGAACCTCTTGCTGTCCCAAAGTGGGGGTAAGAAGGTCAGGGACCAACATAAAAATGTATGGAATGAAGTTGGCACCAAAATAAATGTAGTTGACCCTGTGAAGCAGTCCACAAAGGAGCTCCAGAAGTGCTACCATGACATCAGGCGGAAGTCCAAAGAAAAGATGGCCCACAACAGGTAGTGCGCAATTGCAACTGGAGGTGACCCAAGTCAGGAGATCCTATGGAGCAGCCAGGAAGAACATGTGGTGGCACACCTCAGCAGCCATACCATCAAGAATGACAGGAACCTAGATGTCTTTTGGCTAGAGAGCTCTGCATTGTAAAAGGGGTGCAGAAGCTGCAATGGGTGGAGGGTTGTGATGCCAAGATCAGAGTACAAGCATGTGGTGGGGTACAGTGCAATAGGTGCACACAGCACAGAATGCTCTGGGGCACTTGTCACACCTACTATGATGCACAAAATGTGTGGCACGTACAAAAGGGTGGCACACGTTGAAAGGACGAGACCCATGCCCCACAGCTAATCATGTGGACAGTACTGTGTCCTGCATTACAGGTGCACATCTCCAGAACTGGGCATAAACAGAAGGGTTGTAAGACCTGACTCATGGCATGCACAGTGCCTGACACTTGCAAGTGGGACAGAACCAGGCTGCAATAGAAATGTGCTGGCTGTGGCACCCGGTTGTGCAGGACAGAAACATAGCCAGACTGTAGGTAGATGTTTATACCTGTGTGGCAGAGCCTGTACCGGAGTGCGCACTGTGTGTTAAGCCACAGGTGGTCTGCGTGGAAGTGGCCGGAAAGTAGAACAGATGTGTAGGCTAATAGGGGTGACTGCCCACCTGCACAGTTAAGAACAGCAGTGGAACAAACCCCTGAGGCGAATCGGGCAGCATGACAGGACAAGGTAGCTTGTAGGAAGCAATACCACAATGTACTGCAGGTCAACAACAGTGGCCTGCAATCGATGGAATAAGCATAGTGGATGGTGGGTGTCTGGGGCAAGAGAGAGAGAAAGAGAGAGCTATGACTGCACAAAATATAGGCCTGGGAAGGGCTGCAGGGGCTGCATGCATGACAGGCGTATGGATGCTGTGGGATGGCATTTTGGGGGCCATGAAACTGCACAGAAAATGTATGGATCATGGTAGGTTCTCTGCATGTGCCATGGCTATGGCTGTCAGTTGGAGGGAGTGTCAATACCTTGCAGGCACAGCAGCTCATGCAGCAGATACCTACACAACAGTGGCTGGCACAGCAGCGTGGATAAAACAGATATGTAGCAGAAACCACAAGCATAGTGTGCTGGATATGCCACAGCACATGTGTTTGTGGTACTGCCTGGCACCTCCTTGGTTGTGATGCTCAACCTGGAACATTGTTTGCCAGCAGCCAGCACAGTACCATTGCAACCGCCATGCTGCTGTGTACACATCTTACCATTGTGTAGAATGCCGGTGGAACAGGGGGGCCAACATGCTTATGGAGAGTGTGTGTGGCAAGGAGGGTGTGTCACTTGCACCCTGAGAATGGAACACATGCAAGCCAATGGTGCAACCACATGCAAGACAGCACGCCATACACAGGACGGTAGGGCATGCAGACAACACAAGAAAGGATACACACTGTGCCATCACACAGCCTGTATCCTGTGTAGTTAGCCAGGGCACCAAAAGAGTGTTATACATCCCAGGGCAGTGACATGCAGTGCAAACAATACACAGGAACACATTAATATGGCTGCATGACACAGAAACTAACAGTGGATATGTTTTCTTCTGCAGAAACCACTGTGGAACATGCGGACACAGCAATACCTGGCACAAGTGGCACCACATCACAGTCACGACCACAGGTAGAGGGGCCTGCCACCACAGGGGGCACAGACACCAAGGGACCCTCAGAAACAGAGGATGGGATGAATCAGGAGAGCTGGGTGAGATGGAAATGGCAGTAGCTGCACCACCTCACAGTGACACGGATGGTGCTACACAGGTTGTATGGGCAACAGTGAGGGGTTGGATACAGACACGGCAGAGTTCATTCCAGAGAATATCACCCAAGAGCTTAGTCCAGTACCACTGGATGAGGTTGAGGCCACAGTACAGAAGGCTGCACAAGGCATACTTGCTGAAACCCTGGATGATGAAAACATTGGTCGGTACTGTCAAAATGTTCTCGACACCCAGGAAGCACACACGCCAAAGCTGACAGCACTCAGGGCTTCCACTGATGCACGTTACAGTCACATGGCCAGTGCATTAGCCAGGGTAGTGGATGCCATGAAAACAGGGTATGCCAGAGTGCAGTCTGTCATTCTGGTACCATGGCAGTGCTGCATGGTCTGCAGGCATGCACACAGTGAAACACGATGGATGGTGGACTGTCTGACTACTGTGCTGGAGAGGAGTATTTTGGTTCAAAGGGAGCAGACTGCTGCCCTCATGGCCATCCTGCAAAACATTGCCGACACACTGTGGTACAGAGAAGGCAACAGTGTAATGGGGACACACCACCATGGACACAATATCCACAAGACCCAAGAGACCACAGCACTAGTCAGGTAGTTCCAGGCTGCCCACACCAGCCACCAACACGTGGAGTGTGTACCCCTTGCTTCTAGTGCCCTGGTCCACAGTAGCACTCATAATGGGAGTACCAGTCCAGCAGGTAATACTAGCCCCACTAGATCTTTGCAGTCGGGCCACAGCATGCCCAGGGACAGCATGTACACCACACAGATACACAGTGCTGACAGCATGTACACCACACAGATACACAGTGCTGACAGCATGTACACTACACAGATACACAGTGCTGACAGCATGTACACCACACAGATACACAGTGCCGACAGCATGGAGTGCTCCAGGGACACCATGTACACCACACAGATACACAGTGCCGACAGCATGTACACCACACAGTTACACAGTGCCGACAGCATGTACACTACACAGATACACAGTGCCGACAGCATGTACACCACACAGATACACAGTGCCGACAGCATGGAGTGCTCCAGGACACCATGTTCACCACACAGATACACAGTGCCGACAGCATGTACACCACACAGATACACAGTGCCGAAAGCATGTACACCACACAGATACACAGTGCCAACAGCATGTACACCACACAGATACACAGTGCCGACAGCATGGAGTGCTCCAGGGACACCATGTTCACCACACAGATACACAGTGCCGACAGCATGGAGTACTCCAGGACACCATGTACACCACACAGATACACAGTGCCGACAGCATGTACACCACACAGATACACAGTGCCGACAGCATGTACACCACACAGATACACAGTGCCGACAGCATGTACACCACACAGATACACAGTGCCGACAGCATGGAGTGCTCCAGGGACACCATGTACACCACACAGATACACAGTGCTGACAGCATGTACACCACACAGATACACAGTGCCGACAGCATGTACACCACACAGATACACAGTGCGACAGCATGGAGTGCTCCAGGGACACCATGTACACCACACAGATACACAGTGCCAACAGCATGTACACCACACAGATACACAGTGCCGACAGCATGTACACCACACAGATACACAGTGCCAACAGCATGGAGTGCTCCAGGACAGCATGGGCACCACACAGATACACAGTGCCGACAGCATGGAGTGGTCCAGGACAGCATAGGCACCACACAGATACACAGTGCCGACAGCATGGACACCACACAGATACACAGTGCCGACAGCATGTACACCACACAGATACACAGTGCCGACAGCATGGAGTGCTCCAGGGACACCATGTTCACCACACAGATACACAGTGCCGACAGCATGGAGTGCTTCAGGACACCATGTACACCACACAGATACACAGTGCCGAAAGCATGGACACCACACAGATACACAGTGCCGACAGCATGTACACCACACAGATACACAGTGCCGACAGCATGGAGTGCTCCAGGGACACCATGTTCACCACACAGATACACAGTGCCGACAGCATGGAGTGCTTCAGGACACCATGTACACCACACAGATACACAATGCCGACAGCATGTACACCACACAGATACACAGTGCTGACAGCATGTACACCACACAGATACACAGTGCTGACAGCATGGAGTGCTCCAGGACAGCATGGGCAGTGCAGCAGACCACAGAGCAACAACAGTCCCATACTGCCCAGCCAAACCAGCCCCAGTGTACCACTGGACCATGACACACCACTACCCATACTGCACACTGGCAATGCAAGACAGGCACCAGTAGCTCAGGGCTCCACAACACTGCAAAACCTGCAATCCCCTTGAGTCCCTATTTGGACTGCCTTATCCAAATAGTCCAAGGAAATAGCTTTTCCTAGAACTAGAGGACATAATGGAGCAAGAACCCTGCTATTTCCCAGAGACAAATCAACAAATAGATCTGACTTATTGACTTTTCTCTAAATTAGATAATGACAATTAAAAAATTCTTTACTTCTGCTTTCCCTAAATTGAATTAAATACGTTATTGCCAAGCATATTTCTGTTTAGCCAATAAATTGTGTCTTATTGTAAAGAGTTTAAAGATACATTTAAAACAAGAATTATTATAGTGTTTTTGTAGTATTTAGTTGTAACATTAACAGTTTACAGTTTTAAGAAAATATCTAGTTTTAAAACTGGCTGTAGAATGGGGGAAATTTATTTGAGGAAGTGAAAAAAACACACACTTCAAGACAGCTACATGTTTAACAGTGTAGACTAAACCACAGTTTCCTTTGTAGCAAATAAGCTATATCATTAGCATTTTGACGTTGCAAACATAATTTAGCTTAAGTTTCTGTTTATCTTATAATAAATCGAGTGTGTTTTATTTCTTTCTTTTTTTTTTTTTAATTTTCTATTTATCCCTCCTCTCCCCCTCTCAGCTCTGGTCTCCTGGGGAGCACCAAGGAGTCATTCCCCTGTATTCTGCTCCTACCTGGTCAGTCCTCCGTCACCCATGTAGCCTTGGTTTACCCCCCCAGGCAGGGATGAGGTGGGCCCCAGCACCCCGACATTGCAGTAGCATCGGTTGGGAGGGTGCCAGGAGGGTGGCTTCAAATTGAGGGCAAGCTCTGGTGCTCCATCTCCGCCGAAGCTGAGAGGCATCTTCCCCTATTTCTGGGGAGTGGCTAGCACCCTGATGTCAAGGCGTTGATACCGACGTCTGCCACTTCCCCTCTCCTTCTCTGTAGTTCAGTGCTTGCTGTGTCTACAGCTTCCACCAGAGGTCAGTCGAACACCGATCAGGGACCCCTGTCCTTCCCAGGAGAGGAGAGGAGAGCTGACCTCTGGATGCTCAATCCTCTCCCTTCCCTGTCAACCCCTGGCTGCCCGGGCTCATTCCCGAGCCCAGGTTGCTGGCATGGCGCGAGGTGTGGTATCCAGCGCCTCAACCCTCAGTGCTATCGGGCTGGCCCAAGTGTGTTTTATTTCTAATAGTTTAAAGATACATTATAGGATTTTTGTGCTATTAACAGTTTACAGTTTAAAAAAAAATATGTATCTGCATGTCTTATTTGGAACTAACTGTAAAATGGGGAGATTTTATTTGAGGATGTGAAAGAGAACACATTTCATGCTAGAGAGAATGCTAGCTAAATTACAGTTTCCTCTGTAGCAAAAAATAGTTAGATCTTACAAAACAATGTTCCAGTAGAGCAAGAATCTGACATGACATTCCACTTTTAAAATAAGTTATTTTTGTTGCCACCTTGCATGATTAACACACTTCTACAAGAAATATGTCACAGTCACGGGGCATACTTCTACAAGAAGTGTGCCAATGGGTATACTTCTACAAGAAGTGCATCACAAGACACACTTCTACAAGAAATGTAACACAAGGTACATCCCAAAAACATATACATTTAGACTTATTTAAGCTAAAGGAAGGCAGAAGAGAGGAAGGAGCTGTGACAGCACATCCTTCTGCCCAGGATTTCATTTGAGACATCAAGGTATGGCACTGTGTGTTATGCATTGCTGTTATCTCTGATATGGAGCAGGGTAGGATGATACTTGTATTTTATGTTATTTTATTTTTATTTTATTGTATGATTGTATCTAAAAGTAGGAGAGACTTCCTCTCCAGTTAATCATACATTGTTTGCTTGCACTGCTGATCCAAATGATGTTAATTCTGCATACCAGTTTTAAGTAAAGAATTAAGACAATGTGACATTTCCTGGTATTTCTTTTTGGATAAATATTTTTACTTATAAAGTTGTAGACTTACAATACAGGGGTAACGCTTAATTGTGACTATTGGTATATATAAGTGGTACAAGAATATTCAAAGAAAAATAACTATAAAGGTTTAGGATAAGGTAATTTTAATCAGACAAATAGACTAGACCATGATTGAGGTAGGGTGGTTTTAACTGAACATGCAGCCAAGTGCATGCTAACATGCACACCTGGTTAGACTTCCCTATTAAAGCAAAATTTCTGAATGGGGCGGTTGCTTGCAAAAGCTGTGGTGAGACCGAAAGGTTATCCCACATACACGGAGTAAACCCAAGAAGGCAAACTGGGGTTCAGGTTTAAACCTCAGCCAGCACAACACAGACCCTACACACACAGTCACCAACTCATCAAAGTATCAATATGACACAACTTAGACACCCTGAAGGTCACTGATGGGTAGACCACAGTTACTACATACCATATGTAAAGTGAACAATGGACCAGCGTGCCATGCACCATTTTGAATGGACAAAGCTGAGTTTGGCCGACAGTTCACTGAGGGACACATTGTACAGATGTCACTGGAAACGTGTACAGTGCACCAGGCTCAGCTGGGTGAAAAGGGGCAGCATCGATTTATGGCTGAATACAGAGCATTCACGTGTGCGATTCTTGTGCATGTCCCTGTATACACAACACAGTAAGAGTGGTGAGTACTTCTCTGCCTTGGGTTCACATATGTGTGTATCAATAAAATCATTAACATGGAAGCCTGTGTCTGTGTTTCGATCTGTCCAACCAGCCAGTGGCAGACTAGACACTGCCATGAGGTTCCTAGTCTGGCATTCCTAAGCATATGGCAGGCAATGACTAGGGGGGCCATGCAGCATGAACATCTTAGTAGGAGGGTATGCACTACCTAGACAGCTCCCAGGTTCGTAGTTGAATGTGCCGATACCCCAAGATCTGGGGCAGCAATGCATGACTAACAAGCATGTGTGGGAGTGGCACACCCTGACTCAGTAGGGCAATGACACAAAGACATGCAGGACCCCAGAATGTGGATGTAGACAACAGGACCCTCATGGACCACAAGAAGTATAGCACAGGGGGTGCATATTAGCATCATGTCTGGCACCATGGGTATGGACTATGTAGTAATAAAATCGAAGACGAAGCCACCACCACCCCACGCAGGACACCATGTCATACACTGCAAGATATCCACTGAGTGAATATGCCACCACAGCCATCGTATAGAAGAGTGTGGCCCTGCAATGATGGTGGTGATGCCCTGCCCCTTGACATTCCCTGTCCTGGATGTGTGACTTGGTCCAATGACATATCTGCCCCACCCTAGCTAATTGTACTACTGTCTGAGTATGGTGTTGCACATTGTATAATGCCTGTCACATGTCCAGGAGACAACATATCCACACCAAAGGCATGTGCAAGTCCATCCCTGGCCAGGTGGTGGCTGCTGCATGTAAAGGGGTGAAAATGGGATAAGGTGCTGCACTGGGCATACGGAGATGATAAATGTGTGTGTGTGTGTGCATGGTACACATGCCCAAGCAGCAGTATGCTGACTGTGCACCGCCATCTCCCCATGTGTGTATCATAGACAGGTGCCATGGCATGATACAACAGTGGGAGGCCATTGGGCCCAGTGCTTTCAGGTAGCCTGTGTGTGGTGCAGCAGTGCTGCAGCCCTGGCCATGTTGTGACACCCGCCCATCCCAGGGCATAGGTAGTTGCATACACTTGAACCTGTAGATGCCTGTGGCCACTGTAAGGCGAATGCTGTACTACAGTGCAGCACCATGGCCCCCAACCCCCCCCAGCTGTAAGCATGCAATGCATGTACCACGGTGGTGTGATACAAGCAGCCATCCTGGGACAGCACACACAGTACTGGGCCACAGTCTGCGAGTGTGACACACAGGGCCACACAGCAGTGCTGGTGGGCATGGACCACATACAGAACAGCATTGAAAGGAACACACACACACACTGTTATGTATGAAACAAGGGAGTGTGTATTGGGGGAAAGTTAGGGATCAAACAACCGGGTGAACATGTGAACAAGAAAAACATCAAAATGAAAACAGGCACCAGCAATAAACATCAGCAATAAGAGGATGCAATGCCATTCATGGCATCTGCTGGTACCAGCCATGCGACATGTTCAAGCGCCAATGCAGCACCAGGTTGCTCATGCATTTTTTAAAGGAGTCTGTGTGGTGCAGCAGAGCCTGGAGGGATCCCTGTAGGCAGCCAGTGTTATGGAGGATGGTGTGCAGATATGTGGGCACCCCCTGGACATATGCCTACAGACTTGCACTTTGTTGGGCTCCCATCCAACAGTGGGAAGTCAGCAGCATCCCCAAGTCCCCCACCTCCTCCTCCTCCTGCTGTGCCCGGGGCTGCATGGGCTGCTCTGCTGTGTCCCTTTCCATGTGCTGCTCTGCTGTGTCCCTTTCCATGGTCTGCTCTGCTGTGTCCCTTTCCATGGTCTGCTCTGCTGTGTCCCTTTCCATGGTCTGCTCTGCTGTGTCCCTTTCCATGGGCTGCTCTGCTATGTCCCTTTCCATGGGCTGCTCCGCTGTGTCCCTTTCCATGGGCTGCTCTGCTGTGTGCCTTTCTACCTTTCTGGTGCCAGGTACCTCCTCCATAACCCCATCCTCTTGATCATCCGCCATGTGTACTGTGACCCCAGTGGTGCTGAATGGTGTGGCCAGTGTCGGCTGCATCATGATCCTCTTCTGGGTGCTGCTACTGTGTGGCAAGGGCAGCTGTGGGCTATGGATGGGCCTCCTGCTAGCACCGCCAGCTGTTCTCAGTGTATGCCCTGGCCTCCCGTCTCTTCTGCTGCCTCATTGCCTGCTCCAGAGTGCAAAGTCAGGAGTTCGCTCCGGCCACCCATGTGCAGCACCTCCTCCAGCTCCTACAACAGAGGGTACACATAATGAGTATGGAACCTACAAGAGGGCCGGTGAGGCAGGTGTGCAATATGGGTATTGTACCATAATCCCATGTACTAGTCTTCCCACCCTGGACATGCCACGAGTACAGACATAGGCCCTGCTGCCATGTAAACACTACCACAAACACACAACTGAGGTACACTGTCGAAAGCACCAGCCCACAACCAGAGCCATGGCTATGGAGCAAGAGCAGCCGAACAAGCCAGTGTTGTGGATAGGGAACAGCATGTGCAAATGCTACTGGTGTCTGGGAGCTACACCAGATAGGGGTGTGACACAGCACACCATATACCATTTTGGCACATTAAGAACAGGTGTGGTGTGCTGGGGGTCATGGTCTGGCATGTTTCAGGGACTCCACAGGCGGTGTTGCTTACCATAGGCCAGATGAGACTGGTGGAACATGGGTGTGGACTAGTGCACTGAGGCAGCAGTGGTGGTCAAGGGAGGGGTATGGGTCTTGACATGCAGTGGTGTCTGATGTGGCACACCTACCAGTGGGAGTCACATGATCTGGTAGTTCATGGCTGGTGTGTAACCTGTATGGGTCCACCGGTGTTGGGTGGGGATACCAGTATGTGGGTATGGGTTGCTATGCTGTGGTCCCCTCAGCATACAACACAGCTCAGGGGACATGCCACAGTGGCACAGCTGGAACACTGGCCACATTGGGGCGGTCATCCCTGTGGTACACGATTGTCTACACCACCTCACACCATGTATGTCTGTACACATCATGCATGAGTGGGCTGTGCTACCTGTGATGCATCACATTGTGGAGATGTGCATCGCCCGTCTGGGTGCACAGACCTGTGGTTGGGCAACGGGGTGGGCTCATCACTACCATGTCCATCTGCCTGTGTTGAGTACCACAGGTGTGACCATGACAGACATGTGGACACTATGTTCAGAGCCCCCAGGGAACATTCCACTGGTAGTGGGATCACTGTGCAGGGGCTAGATTGCTATGTGCACCCATCACCATGGGGCCATGGTATGGCCCTGGAAATGTCTCCCCCAATGTGCTGTGTTCACAGTTGTGGCTGGGCTGCCATGGTACAACTGTGGCCACATGCATAGCAGTGTCTGTGCCGGGGATGCATCCCCTGGGTTGCACTCCTCAGCCTGCGCTGGACAGCACATGTGCATTGCAGTGTAGCTCACACCCTCCCCCCACAGCACACCAGCCCAGGGAGGCGAGGGCCATTTGAGTGGGGTCCAGGGGGCCACTGAGTTGGGCTGGGTTCTGGCTGGTAGTAAACAGCCAGTTACATTAGTGACAACATATAATTGGATTTCACCTGAGATTTCTAAGATAGGTATGAAACGTTGGAATGTCCTAAGGAGAGATGCTGCACTCTGTGAAGAGCTGGGTGATAAGCCACAGTTTTCATTCTGATGTGGTGCTAATCTTAAGGAGAATGTGACCAGTAGTTTGTATTTCAAAGTAAAAATGGATATCAGACCTTCATGGATGCCGCCACTCCCCTTAGGTTGCCACAGATGTGGCAAATGCAGTATTTGCAAGTTTTGTCATCAGACCTCCATCCAACTTTTTTTTTTGTACTTTATGTTTATTGCATATCAATAGCACAAAAAAAGTACCATTACATGTGTCACATGTTTATTTATTTATTAGCTTTTGTTGACCAGGTAAGCACACTAGACAAGACAATTGCCTATTTTCAGGTACGACCCAGGAGAGTACAAAAACAATAAGAAACAGTAGAACATAGCACAACACCAGGCAGAACCAGGTGGCAACTCATTACATAAACAGTAAAGAATATAACGCAGCTGAGTAGGAAAGAGCATACATTGGATCACATAATACATTTCTATGCAAACAAGGACCACCGAACAGTGCATCCTGCAAAACTCCACCTAGAGCAGAGAGTATGTATAATATGTTACAAACAGGACCTAAGCAAATGAAAACCACCCTCAGGGCCCTCGCAGGGACCGCCAGACGAGCAGGGACATAGTAACCTAGAGCAGGAACCACGATTGGATTATGGTGGTTTAGGACAACCACACATGGAGGAAAGCTTCAGGTGAGTCCAGAGGGAGCTCCAGAGGCAAGAGTGAGAGGGTGAGGACCGGACCTGGGGGGAGGAGTTCCAAATTCTGGGAGCACATACAGCAAAACCCCTATCACCCATTTGCATATGAGTGGGAGGGACTTTGAGAGTGGCAGAGCCCAGAGACCGTAGGGAGTAATTACATGTGACATCTTAATATTCCAGTAATAAGAGCCATCAAATGGATTAAGAATGAGCAGCCTGATACATTGGTTAAGGATATGGGGGAAAACTCATAGCAATTTCAACAGTTATATGTCTAAATTGGATAGCTACACCTTACAAGAATACAGAGGTGAATCCTGATATATTAGATCCTGAAACAGTGTGGAAAATCAGCCCTAGCAGCTGATGTGACCTCTCTCCAAACATATTAAAATTCCAAACGTGGTTAGTAGTTAGGAACAGTTACAATAATGATCAACATATGTGAATCATTTCAGGAACGGCCTTATTAAACTCTGCAATCTGTATAATAAAAAAGGAAAAAGCACTAGTGACTGTGTTACAAGTGATATATAGTCAAGCAGATTAATGGAATACCATAACATCTACCCATTAGTTATCCAGCAACCAGGTCTAGCAAGCAAATTAGAAAAGTCTCTTTACAAAATGTCCATCTAAGCTATAGCCCAGTCACCAAAATGTAAATGTCTCTCACCACTTCAGGTCTCTTTAGCAGAGTCAGAGTCCAGAGCTATAGAGAATTCTTATTTGATCTGTTGGACGCATCTCTTGGCCTCCTCAGGATCTGTGAATTGATAAATATGGCTCTCGTAAAAGATCCTGAGGTGAGCCAGCATCAACAATGAGTGTGTCACCCCCAGGCTATGGAGATTCACGTGGACCCCGTCAAAATGTTTCCATGGAGCTCTTGTAGCATATAATAAGTCTGGAAACAAGTGAATGATATGCCCTCCTATATCAAGGTTTTCCGTCAACCGTGCCACGTGTAGTATAGCATCCCGAATGTTCACTCTGTCTGTGACTAGGAGAACAGACCGAGCAAGTTCTTTTGGGTTGCAGCCAACCATGGGAAATCCTATATGCTCTTTGAAAATGTCCAGCTATATCCATTGGTAAGTGAAGGGCACCAGGTAACCATTACTGCAAAAATGTGAAAGGGTCCATTTCCTCGAGCTCCTTCAGTACACCCACAACACGAATGTTGGAGGCTCTATTAGCATTCTTGAGAGCCTCCAGTCTATAGCAGAGGTTTGCATTCTCCTAGGTTAATTTTGTTGTAGTGTTAAGTGGCACAGGGTCAAAATGTTGCACTGCAGAATTCCATACGTCTTAATCACATTGCGCCATTTCTATCTAACTGTTGTTCTGTGGGGGGCTCTGCCCCCCCCACTCCCCGGTACAGGGGGCTGCACCCCCGGACCACCTCCACTAAAGATTCTAACTCCAGGGGGGTCCAACTCGGAGAGCGCCCAGGTCTGGGTTGCGCCATAATGGCGCACGCTATTAAGCGTATGACATTATGACCCGGTAAGGTGTTGCGTGCCTTCAAAGCTTATGATTCTGCCGCTGCTGCTGTTTTGGGTAGCACATTCAATTTTAACATCTTTCTCCCTGATTCTCTACAGGACTGTTTCAATTTTGCTGTCAATGACCTGCATTGAGAGCTGCAGGGCCTTCCATGGTGGATGCTGTGATACATGTTCAGGCGTGGAGAACGGGGCCTATGGCTCTGTTGACAGCTGAGACTTTGAGCCCCCAGGACCTCCTTTGTTCGTTCTCCCTATAGTTGTTTTTGGCACCAAACTGCTCCTCTTCCAGTGCTGTATACAATACTAGTACTGGTTTCCAGAAATAATTCACTTTAAAGATGATTTTTAATCAAAAAGTCTTGATCAAGTGCAGAGCTGTTCCAAACCACGTCTGCTCAGTATGGTGCTCAACAGTGCCCCTAAACATCCAATCTTGGATTTAACAGTATCCATTAAACAATTTATTAGTTGTTCAGCTACTTATGTTGTGTATGTTCTTATGTGTTCTTGTCCCAAGATTTATGTAGGGTGTACAACACGTCCATTGCAGGAGTGTGTACAGGAACATGTTCGCGCAATTTCGTATACTGATTTGTATAATCCTACAAGACTGCATTTTGCTGACCAACATTCAAGCGATTTGGCAGATTTTGCATTTGTGGGATTAGAACACATAAGACCCAATTCCAGAGGAGGCAACAGAAGGAACAATTTGTTGCAGCATGAGAGATGCTGGATTTATACTTTGCAAAGCAATACAAATTTGGGATTAAATAATAGAAACACTGATATAACTCCCAATCTGTAGTGTGACGTGCAGTTGTTATTTTGATTTATTAATCATTAATTGGCTTTAATCTGGCTTTGTCTTCTCTGTAAATGAGAAGTGCTTTCTTTATTTTCTAGTAGCAGTATACAGCAACTTCTCAGCAGAAAGTTTAGTTTTTGAAAATGATATTTCACTCATTTGATATCAAATTTGTTACTGGTATAGTAATTGTTCTGTATTTTGTATATTGTTGGTGTTATGGCTTCGTAGTCTTTGGCACAACCGGTTTTGATTGGTTAGTGGATTTTAGCTCTGGCAATCCCTTTACCAGTGTTCATTTATTTAACTAAGTTTGCACTCTTTGACTTTTGGTTAGCAGCATTATCTTGGTTTTTATTTCAGATGGCTTGGTATTATTACAATGAATTAATCTAACTTGAACACTGATATCAGTTTTGCCTTGAACTTATGCACGGTTTCATATTTTGGGTAATATCACTTTAATATGATGCCTTAAAAGTATACAGGTTATGTCTCTGATTCCACCTCCTGATGAAAAGTGTCACTTTTCAGACACGAAGTGCCGAGGGTACTGCTCACCCAGGTTCTCCTTTGCTCGAATAAAAGCACATCTTGGCAAGTCTGTTAGTTTGCTTCTTATAATGTTGCAGAACAAGTGCAGCATGATTTATGTTTTTCTTCTGGCTGGTACCCCTGTCACCATGTGGGGGGTGTAACACTCCCTGAGGTCACAAGGGTGGCATGTGGGCAGAGGGCTCGTGAACCCATGGCCACCCTTGCCAACCCAGTATAACACAGTGGACCCAGTGTATTGTATCACTGCATATACAGGTGGACATACAGAACCCCACGGTATGTTACCAGATAACTACTGAGACACCTGTGCCAAGTCATGGCATGTGGGCCATATGCAACATTGAGGGCGGGGCACTATGGTACTTGGGATAATAGTCTGTTTGCAAGGGATAGGCTACACCTGAGTGGGGAGGGGAAGGAGGTATTAAAGCAAAGGCTGGAGAGGTATATTGCGACAAAGGTGGATTTAAACTAGATGGGGGGTGGCAAGTGGACAGCAGGTAGGTAGAGATCCGATAGAATGGAGTCACAGCCTACCCCCAGGCTAGCAGGGATGGACTCAGGGACGCCAACAAAGGAGGGAGTAGAAGGGATGAGATGAAGGCTAGTGAAGGGAAGGGGGCATTATGAAGGGTGGTCTCACTGAATACAAGAAGCCTAGAAAACAAATTTGCTGAATTACAGGCACTCTTAGCAGTGTGGAGGGTGGATATTGCAGCTGTCATAGAAACATGGACAGCTGAGCACTAGAACTGGTGTAATCTCCGTACAAATGGGGGTTCCCAAAAAGGTCTTCCCAGAGCTTGTCTAATTGCTCACAGTCTGGGTGGTGTCCAGCGTTAAAGCCATTTTAAATGGTGTTGCAGTGAGTGCTTTTAAAGCCTCCATGTGCTGTCTCTTTAAGGGCTGCCTGCCTGCAATCATAATTAGTTTGAATGGGGGGTTCTGTGTGTTTCCCTGCTTGAGTCCCACCCAAGCTGCTGAATAATTGCTCCATTTCTACCATCACTACTTGCGCAGAGGGAGCCCTGTTAAAAGATGTAACTAATTGCTGGTAATCATTTAGAATAGTGATGATAATATAAGTTGTTCTAACCTGCCTTCTTGCAGCACAAACTGTTTCTGTTTAGCTCCACCATTTTGGTCCTGAACTGCCGAATTGAACCAATCAGTATGTGAGGACTCTAAAATGGAGCCTGCCAAAGTGGGACTGTGTGGTGCCAGACTCTGGGAATTGTAGTTTTAGCCTGTTGGCACTTTTTTGCAACACAAGGGGGAGCTCTTACTGTGATTGACAGCTTAACTGCCCAACCAAACCTTTTGGATCTCAGGGAAATTCCCTGAGCTGTCTGCTGGCAAGCCAGGGTCGCGTTAGAAGCAGAGAGAAAAGGAGCTCATCTCGTTTGAGCAGTCGTGTTGCGCAGTAGTTCGTGCGGGAGAATCATGGAAGGCCTGATTGCTGACCTGCTAGCCTGCCCTCTGCCCTGAGATGGAGAACAGGACTTCTGTCAGACTAATTCTGAATTCTGTGAGAACAAAGTAAGCTGCTGATTTGGGACCAGGCTTAACCTGTAGAAGACCGAGGAATTTGCTGAATGCGATCGGCCTGTCAGGAATTTCAGACACTTCTGAGCTCCCAGTGTGTGCAGAGACTTGCGATCGTGACTGGGGAGCATTTGGCCTGGTACAGGTAGAATTCTGGTATATAAATGTACTGTGTACTGAAAGAGAATCGCGATTTAGTTGGCTGTGTGCTGCTGGTTTGTACAGATGAATGTGCTATGTGCTGGATGGGGATTGCGATCTAATCCCCCTTCTTCTGTGAACTGTGTGCTTGTGGCTGGAAGCTGTTCACCAGCTAAAATCGGACTGAATCCGTTGTTGCCTACTGCAGACAGGCCCTGCCATGAGGGCTTTGTCTCCCTCTCCTGCTGCACAGAGGAGATCCATCGATGAGGGACCAGCCAGGGGATCAGCCCCCTGCTCCTTGCCTGAACCAGAACAGTGCCGAAGCAACACATGTGGGCCCTGCTTCCTCTGGCAATCCAGACCATCCATCCATCAGCCCTCCTGTGCTCAGCCTGGGTACCATGAGTAATTGTCAGGGTAGCTCCCTGCAACTCTTCTCAAGTCAAAAGTGTGTTATCTGATTGTCCTGTGTTTTCTTTTCACGAACTGAGCCCTCTGGCTCCGGATTACAAATTGTATGTGTGCATGTTCTTTTTCCATCACAGGGCCCCAACTAGCTGCACTGCCAGCCTACCCCGGACAACCATCCTGGCTAGCCTCTTCCCCTATCCTGGGTACCCAGAGAGTGTGACTGAGTTGGACTCTAATTGCATGCACAATAGTGTGTTTATTAATGTGTTTAAGCCAATTAATCTGATTCCCCCTCTTCCTTGTTACAGACTCTTGAATAAATCAGATGTTTTTTCGGCAGTTTTATATTGACTGTGGTGTCCGTTTCTGTTGAAGGTATTGCATTGTTGCTGTTGTACTGCATCACCTTATTTTACAGGGGGTCCCCAGAGTCTAGCTGAAGGAACCAGCCCTGGGGGTAAGTGCCAAATATAAGTGCATGTACAGAGCATATCTGGGGTGTTGGGAAGGTGCATATTGTGTAATCTGTGGGCTACTAGTGGGGAAAAGAGAGGGGGTCACAGTGTCCCAGAGGGCTGTGACCTGGTTAGGTGAACCACAACCAACCCTGACCTTTGGGTGGAGGCACCTGTTATTGAACCTAGACCCCTCAACCTGTTGGTAGCCAAACAGGCAGGGGTGGTAGCCCTTGGGATAGTGCCACCTAGGGGTTACACTGGGATCTGGCAATCCCAGGATACAAATTATACAGGAAGGAGTGTAAGGAGGGGAAGGTGGTGGGGTGGCAGTCTATGTGAGGGACAGGATTAAATGCACAAGGGGCTAAGGAGAAGAAAGGAGAACAGAGGAAATCTGGCTGCAGTTTCTAGACTTAAGGGGTAGGAAATTGAGGTCTGGGGTGGTATACAGGCCGACGTCCCAGTCTGAGGAGCTTGACAGGGAGTTAGCAGGACAAATCAAAAGGTATATAGAAAAGGGAAGGTAGTCATCGTTGGGAATTTCAGCGTGCTGGGGGTTGACTGGAGCATTCCGGTCACCTCCAGTGCTAGGGAGCAAGTGCTCCTGGATGCGATCCAGGAGGGTTTCCTGACACAGTTGGTTACTGTACCTACTAGGCTAAAGAACACTTTAGATCTGGTATTGTTAAATGGGGAGACAGTGAGGGAAATGAAGGTAGAGGACCCACTAGCCGACAGCGATCACCAAACAGTGTGGTTTAATATCACGATGTGCAGGGAGCCAGAGAAATCAGTTACTCAGATGATGAATTTCAGAGTGGCGGACTTTGGGAGGATGCAGGAAGTACTGAAAGGGAAACTGGAGGGCATAAGGCAAGAGACGGACGTGGAGCAGAAATGGGATATTATTAAACGGGGGGGGGGTTACAGAGGCAACAGAAGCCTGCACCAAAGCACAGAGTAAGAGAAGTAGTGCAAGAAAACCATGCTGGTTGAACTGTGAGGCTGTGGAGGTAGTGAAAGCAAAATGAGTGGTGCACCAGAGGTCTAGGAGGACAGGGAAGGAAGTGGACAGGGAGAAATATGCAAGATGGTCCAGGGAGGTGACCAGAAAAGTGAGAGAAGCCAAGGCCCAAAGGGATCTGAGATTAGCACAGGGAATTAATGGGGGGGAGAGACTTTTTCAGATACATCAGGGAGAAAAGGAAGTGCAAGGAGTAAATAATGAGGCTAAAAAGAGATGGGGAGTGGATGGAAAAGAGGGAGGAGCAGGCAGAAGCACTGAATGAATACTTTTGCTCAGTGGAAGAAAAGGGGGGACCGCTACCAACATGGGCTTGGAGGGTGGGGACAGAGGGAGAGGAGGTGACAGATGGAAGAATTGAGGTAAGTAGAGTCCCAGAGGGACTGAGGGCACTGAAGGTAGACTAGGAACCAGGGCCGGATGGTATCCACCCCAGGGTGCTGAGGGAGATGGCGGAGGTGTTGATGGAGACCCTGGCAGATCTGTACAGCACCTCAGTGGAGTCAGTATGTGTCCCACTAGACTGGAGGATGGCACATGTAGTACCATTACACAAGAGCGGACCAAGGGATGAACCAGGTAATTATTGTCCGGTAAGTCTCACCTCCATAGTGTGCAAACTCATGGAAACTGTACTAAAGGAAAGACTGGTTTTGTACGTGGAGGACAATGGCTTCCAGGATGTGAGGCAGCATGCGTTTGTTTCAGGGAAATCTTGTCAAACCAACCTGATACAATATTATGACTGGGTGACAGGTGAGCTGGATAAGGGTCATGTGGTGCATGTTCTTTACTTGGACTTCAGCAAGGCCTTCGATTCGGTGCCTCATGGCCGGCTTGGGGGGAAGCTAACTGGTGTAGGGGGAGGGGTAAAAATGATGAACTGGATTACAAGCTGGCTGAGCGACAGGCTGCAATGGGTGGTGGTGAGAGGGGAGCTCTCAACTCCAAGGCCAGTGGTGAGTGGGGTACCACAGGGGTCTGTGTTGGGGCCAGTCTTGCTTGGACTCTTCATATCAGACATTGCACACAGAGTGGTGAGCAAGGTAAGTCTGTTTGCTGATGACACCAAAATCGGAGTAGTGGTGGATGGAGAGGAGGGATGGAAGCAGCTGCAGGGGGGCCTAAGCAAGCTAGAGGAGTGGTCAGAGGGGTGGCAGCTGGGGTTCAATGCAAAGAAGTGTAAGGTTATGCACTTTGGGGTGAAGAATCCAAGGAGAGAATACTGGCTGGGAGGAGTTAGGCTGGGGATCACTGAGGAGGAGAAGGACCTAGGGGGTAATAATAACAGGGACCATGAACAACACTGCCCAGTGCAGGAGAGTGACTGCAAAAGCGAACAAAATGCTGGGGTGCATAGCGAGGGTTTTTTTTCGTCCAGGCGAAGAGAGGTGATCTTGCCCCTCTACAGGTCACTGGTAAGGCCACACTTAGCGTATTGTTTGCAGTTTTGGAGGCCATACCTAAAGCGTGATATCAGGCTACTGGAGGGGGGTGCAGAGGAGGGCAACAAAGATGATATTTGGAATGGAAGGGACAGACTATGACAGCAGGCTGGGAGACCTGAATATGTACACCCTGGAGGATAGAAGGGATGGGGGGGGACATGACAGAGACATTCAAGTATCTGAGGGGAATCAATAAAGATGGGGCAGATGGGATCTTTAAGTTAAGGAGGGGGAGGGTCACCAGGGGGCATGGGCTAAAAATAGAGGGGGAAGATTTAGGAAGGAAATGGGGAAACACTAATTTACAGAGAGGGTGGTAGCAAAATGGAACACCCTACCAGAATGGGTGGCATCATGTAAATCTGTGAACAGCTTCAAAAGGGCATGGGACAGGGAACAGGGGAGAGTGAGGGTGGGGGAGGTGGAGGGTGGCAGTGGGATTACAAAGGGGAGGGGGGGTGGGGCAGTGGCAAACTAGGGGTGTTGGCTGCACACTCGAGCAGACTTAGACTGGGTGGTCTGTTTCTGCTGGCACATTTGTATGTTCGTATGTTCGTAACACATCCTGTCAGGTCTCAGTTGTACATGCCCTATGTCGTCTGTGTCATGCAACCCAGCTCCACCCTAGTTCACTGACATCTCTGGGCCCAGGTTACAATGCAGTGTACCATCTGCAGACCTTCCTCTTACACAGGGCCAGTGTCACATGTCCTTTGCCCATAAATCATCTGTCCCACTGCAGATGTGTCCCCTGAGCCCTCACTGTGGTATGAGCACAATGCATGCCGTCCCACCCCGTGTTGTGCAGGTGGTATGCGCCTCAACATCCCCATGCCACCATTTGCCTGGGTATGATGAGGCACACCAGAGTTGGCGATGACATGGGGCTCCCACTGTCATGGGAGGATTGAGGTCCTCTCACTGACCAGGGACACCTATTGAGCATCACTGCGTGGCTGTCTCCTATGTGACCAGGGTGTCCAGTACATCATCGGTCACACTCCTAGGGGGCTGTCAGGGACCCTGCTGTCAGAACTAGGCCTGCAGATACATCCTGCGAGACAGACACATCAACCACCACCCAGGTGCAGCCCTACCACCCAGCAGCCATACGGTACATGGCTTATTGGCAGCGTGCCTATGTGGGCCCACACTTTGCATTTGTGAGTGGCACATGACACCGCCAGGTGCCAGCTGCAAGTCACAACCATGCAGCACAGTCTTCCTGGCACGGAGATGCAGTGGGTGCGCCAACCTGAACACCATCCCATTACATCTGCCCTGAGAGCGTGGTTCCTGGACATGCCAGGGGCATGCACACATCACAGTCACATACCCTGTAGTGCTTGCTACCATCACACAGGGGTGTCAGCATGGGTTCTGTTCTTTTTCATGCCCTGGCATGCTCAACAGTGGTGGTGCATCTGCCATGGGAGCACAAAACACCGACCACATGAGTATAGTACATCTTTGCAGTCAGTGTGGCAGCTGACAGCACCCACTGGCCATGTATGACACCACTACAGTCCAGTGTGTTGACCTGCACATATCTGGCCCATTTGTATGGATGTGCATGACCTCAGCAGCCACAGATCATTGATGTGGCTCACCGTGGCAGTCACCCTTTGCATGCCTCACCAGTGGTCCCCGTGGTGCTCCCTGTGCAGCCTGTATGTGGCAGTCTTGCCCAGGACAACAGGAGGGTGGTACATGCCATGGGCACCTATCACCATGGCCTATCAGTGTATGCAGCTCACACTGTATTGTCACACACCTTCCCTGGCCACGGGCACAGTCCTGCCTGTCTGTCGGAGACAGAACAGTCTGCAGGTCCCTGTGACATGTGTGTGCTATGAGTGCAGTGGCACACCTGTTGCTTGTGGGTCACACGGCCTCTGCACAGCATGGCCTCATGGTGCAGCACTGGGATGGGGGGGAGGCAACATCCCTGTTACTTTATGGCCCCTGTCTCATTAAGCTATCACCATGACTTGGTGTGGGCCCACCTCTCCTCCCTTTACAGCAGTGAATCACAAAAAGAACACGTGACTTGGTATCCTGTGGCCCACTCCCTCCATTAGCATCCCTGCCCTCCTCTCTACTGTTGGATGTGTCTGTCACCCATGGCTAGCCATCTGTGGGGACGGGCAAGGGGGACATGCAGATTACCATAGGGACCTTACCCTGACATGCCACATTTACAGGTAATGTTACTGCAGGTGCATGTGTCACTACTCACCAGTGTCATGGCAGTGACCACCCCTAATGGTCACATCCGCCTCACAGGCCATCCCTCTGAGGTGGGCCAGCATCTGGGGCTCTCTCAGGGGCAGGTCATTCCAGTGATGCTTAATCTGATGTGTATTGCATCACACCCCTGACAGCATCTGCAGTCAGAGGCCACGACCTGCCTCACCCGATCCCGGGCCTTGGGGCTGTGCCGGCTGCTGCCTGGCCCACTGCTCACCATATCAATGAGCAGGACTGCTTCCTCATCTGTGAAATCTGGAGACTGTGAGGGCCATTTTTAGACTTCATTTACACATTTCTTCCCTACTAACTACCACCTGTTGCGTGGACATGCTGATGGTGTTTGGTGAGTTCCACCGTGACTTTTTGTGTGCCCCATGAAGCCCCAGGCTTGTGATGGGCATGCAGTGTGCATTACGTGCATTCTTGTGCAACAGGAGGGATTTTAACGTGGATTGTGGCATTTTGTGATGCACCTTGCAGCAGTTCCCAGGTATGACATTTCCATGCTGTGCTAACACTTTTCACACAAGGGATGCACTGGCACCAGAGTGTAAGCAGTATGGCTAGAGTGCTGTAAAATTATTTTTAATTTTTATAATTTTTATTTTTATTTTTCTAGAAATTCATGTTATTTCTTTTTATTCATTGAAAATGTAGTTTTATTTCTTTTTATCACATTTACATTCATAAAATACCTCAAAATGACCTTATACACACTTGAAATCACATTCTTAGCATACTACATTTTATCAAGCAGAATTATGCTATGGTCTTGAAAGGTTTTGTGCATCAGACAATTCCTTGTGGATGGTCTCTGTGGTAACAAAGGAGCCTAAACAACAACAGCTGCAAGCATTTATTTCGTTTTTATCCAAAAAATCATGTGTTTGTTTTCATTTTATTTCTTTTTATACCTTAAATTTCTTGTTATTTCTTGTTTAAGAAAGAAACGGGTCTCTGAGTGTGGCATGGAAGCTGTGTACCACTCCCTATGTGTCAGTATCTTCCCCTTGGACTCAGACATCTGCATACTGCCAGCCCCTGGATGCACATACATCACAGCACAGGCATGTGACTGGCACTGGGTATACTTTGTGCCTCGCCACCGACTCATGCGGACATCACCACTGTTGTCAGGGGCTGACACAGTGCCATGGCCTGCAGATCCTTTGCTACGCTGTGGGTCTGCATGCCACAGTGTGGCTGTCAGTGACATGCACATCCACATGTACATTACTGGTACAATATAGCACAATATAATGTGCCATGTTAGAACTGTCCCGCGATGAGACATGCTGCCTGCTTGTTGGTGGTGGTCATGCCTGGGAGCCACCATCCTCGCAGCCACTGTATGTCCCCAGGTAGGGGATGGCTACACTGCGTGGAAGACTGTGTCCAATCACCAGGGTGGGGGACACGGTCATGCTGTGTAGCTGCTGGAGCATTGGGACTACAGGAGCCAAGGCAGCATGGTTTCACCCATGGGAGGTCATGCCAAACCAATCTCATTGAATTTTTCAACTGGGTGACAAGGGAGGTGGATCAGGGGAGGGCAGTGGACACTGTGCCACATAGAAGGGTATTAAACAAACTGGAGAATATGGGAGTGGGCAGGACAGTAGTGCGGTGGGTGGGTAATTGGCTGCCTGGGTGGCAGGACACAGAAGGTGGTGGTAAATGGCTGTCATTCCACAGAGGGAAGAGTGACCAGTGGGGTACCACAGGGATCAGTGCTGGGACTGGTCTTATTCAACGTCTTCATCAGTGATATTGTGCAGGACCTAGAAGACAGAATTTCCCTGTTCACTGATGACACGAAGCTCTGTAACAGAGTAAACATGCCAGAGGGTGTACACAGAATTAGGAGGGACCTGCAGAAGCTTGAAGATTGGTCAAGGGTTTGGCAGTTGAAATCGAATTCAAAGAAGTGCAAGATAATGCATATGGGGCACAAAAACCCTGGCACAATATATCAGTTGGGGGGTGAGGATATAGCATGTATCAAGCAGGAAAGGGACCTTGGGATTATCATCTTTGATGACCTCAAGGTAGGGAAATGCGTAACAAGGCAGCAGGTAAAGCAAATAGGATGCTAGGATGCATGGGCAGGGGCATCTCCAGCAGGAAAAGGGAGGTCATAATTCCACTTTATAAGCCACTAGTGAGGCCCCACCTGGAGTACACTGTACAGTTCTGGAGACTATACCTACGTAAGGACATAGACAGGATAGAGAAGGTTCAGAGGAGGGCAACAAAGATGGTACAGGGATTGCATCACAAGTCCTGTGAGGACAGGCTGAAGGACTTACATAGATACATAGATACATAGACAGTGTCGGCAGATAAGGGCCTATGGCACACGCAGTCTGCCCATTTAAGCTTGTAAAGTTCAGTTTGTTTTCCCTAAGAAGTCTGTTGCCTTACCCTGACCTCCAGAATTCTTATATCTATCCCATGCATTCTATAAATCCGTGATTGTTTCAGCCCCACCACTTCCTCTGGCAGGGTGTTCCCTTGTCCACCACCCGTTCTGTGAAGAATTCTTTCTCATGTTTCCTCTAGATCATCCTCCCTCCAACTTCATCCCATGCCCTCTAGTCCTGGAACATCTTTTCACTTAAAAATAGTGTTTTCCTGCACCCTGTTCCTACCTGTACTTGAATATGTACTCCCTGGAGGAGAGGAGGGGGAGAGGGGATATGACAGAGACATACAAGTACCTCACAAGAAGGAACAGGGTGCAGGAATACACTATTTTCCAGCGAAAAAGGTATTCCAGGACTAGAGGGCATGGGATGAAGTTGGAGGGAGGGCGATTCAGAGGAAACGTGAGGATGAATTTCTTCACAGAAAGGGTGGTGGACAAGTGAAACACCCTGCCAGAGGAAGTGGTGGGGGCTGAAACAATTGCAGGATTTAAGAATGCATGGGATAGACATAAGGGAATTCTGGAAGTCGAGTAAGGGGCAACAGACTTCTAGAAAAACGTAAAGGGAGCTTACAAACTCAAATGGGCAGACTGAGTGGGCCATAGGCCCTTATCTGCAACAGTGTCCATGTATCTGTGCATTGCCACAGTCATGGCAGGTCTCCCTCATGGCACACAGGCTATGGATGGCCACTGGCAGTCATTATGGCTTAGCCATACCACACGTGTCCCCCCACCACCTACCCATCAGTCCTACCAACGTGTTCCACATACCACTAGTGAACAGGGTGTCTTTGCGACCCTTGTGTCAGTCCCCAGGGATTCGGCTACCACCTTGTAGTTGTACAGGTCCAGTTATCTGCTCATTGGACTGTGCACAACCCAGCCAGTGCCACACACCACATGCAGTTTGTGTCATCCATCTTTTCAGCTGCTTCCCTGGGTGTTTGCGTGTGCCACCTAGGAACCACATATAGGCTATGGGCACAATATATGCAGCAGTACTGCCATTGCATCTGGTAGCACCAGGCTGTCACACCTCCAGCATCGCTGTACCCATCCCATGCCTATGTCAGAGTAGCTGTTCTGGGTATGCCTTGTGTGGTTCTCACACATGTTCCCTGGTGTGCCTGCTGTATCATCATCCTCTGCATGGGACGGTCAGCCCTGTTTGATGCTGGTTGCACAGTCCACTCTGCCTGTGGTGTGCTGCTGGCACTCTGGCCTGCTCAACTGAAATGAATGCTGACCAGTCAGGGCCCTGGCACAGTGGCCCACCAGTGCAGTCTGTGTCCTTGCTGTCACCTGCACAAGTCTTGCATCCTGATGTTCTTCATCTCCACCCTCCTCATCCTCACCCTACTCAGTGTCTACCTGTGGCATGGTGGTATGGTGTGCTATGGCAGTATTGTGCAGTACGCAGCATACCAGACATATTTTACATGCCATGGTCAGGGCGTATTGCAGTGCACCCCCCCCTCGATCTGTCCAGGCAGCGGAAATGCATTTTGAGGAGGATGAAGGTCCTTTCAATCGTTGACCGTGCAGAGATGAGTGCCTCATTGTAGCACATCTCAGCCTCTGTCTGTGGATGCCTCAGTGCTGTCATGAGGCACAGCAGCTGTGCATAGGCACTGTCACCTGTGGAAATAGAATACATTGGTTACCCTTGGTGCCCTGTGTGTACCCGTTCCTCCTCAATGGGGTGTACTGGGTCATTGGCAGCACTGTTGACTGCCAGTGGACTGGCAGTCCTTCCACTGATATCCCTGTGCTCATCACACACACGCATGGTCACCCATGTGCCCCACCTTTCCCTGCCACATGACATGCATGCTGCATGTTGCTTGCCAGCAACATCCTCTGTGTGTATTGGCCTGGCACATTTCATACAGGTCACTTCTCAGTGTAACTGTGCCATTCATTTTGTTCTGTCACATGCTCTGCCCACATGGCTCAAATGCTGTTCAGTTCACTGGATTGCCATCTCATAAGTTGGTCTGTGTGTACACACCTCTCATATGTGGGCCCCACACCACATACTGTACTGGTGTATGGCATATGCATCTGCCTATCAGCCATCCTCAATGTATGTCTCCCTGTTCAAATGCTTCACAAAGGCCACCGTGACAAAAGATGTAGGCAGCATGGCAGGATCCATGGGCAGACTGGATGGGCCTTGCAGTCCTTATCTGCTGTCAGCTTCTATGTTTCTATCCAGGGTACTGGGTGACCACATCCAGAATGTAGCATTGGCTATCACAGACCACCTGCATATTCATAGAGTTGAAGCCTTTTCTGTTTCGGTTGACATATGCCTCCTGCCTTGCTGCTGGTGCTCTGATGGCATTGTGTGTGCAACCAATGCCATCCAGTACCTGTGGCAATCATGCAGTGGTGTAGAAACCCTGCTTCATGGCCTGCTGGTGCTCTGATGGCATTGTGTGTGTAGCCAATGCCACCCAGTACCTGTGGTAATCATGCAGTGGTGTTGAAACTCTGCTTCATGGCCTGCTGGTGCTCTGACGGCATTGTGTGTGCAGCCAATGCCACCCAGTGCCTGTGGCAATCATGCAGTGGTGTAGAAACCCTGCTTCATGGCCTGCTGGTGCTCTGACGGCATTGTGTGTGCAGCCAATGCCACCCAGTGCCTGTGGCAATCATGCAGTGGTGTAGAAACCCTGCTTCATGGCCTGCCGGTGCTGGGCATCCACTGGGAAGCTGATGTACCTCTGTGTCTGGCACAGCAGTGCCTCCAGGAATTGCTTGAGGCACCTTGACACAGATATGCCCATGATGTTACCAGTTAGGGTCTGGAAACTTTCCTGCACTTACCCGTACATCCACAGGCATGAGGTGCCCTCTGTATTGTACTCTGTATCACAACCTGACTCAGCAGGTCAGGCCCTCTGCTCCCACAGTGCCAACCTCCGAGCACAGTCTTGTGAACTGGAACAGAACAGGGTAACCCTCCTGTCTGTTTTGTGGGTTCAAATCAAACTTTGGTCTCAAGTTCTGGAGGGATTCAAACTATGAACCTCCTGCTAGCGTACCCAATGTACAGGCTCAGATAATTCTGCTCTTCGGGGGGGGGCAGATATCTTTTTGCCTATGGACACCTAACCAGGTGTACAAAATGAACCCTTAAAACTCTATGAAAGACCTCAGAATAAACTCTTACATTTTGCCAGTTTGGTGATACCAATAGCTTTGTACAGTGTCAACGTTAACCATATAATCTTTACTTGTCAAATAAAGAATTTCAAAGGCACACCAAGTAGTCTCTAAAAATGAGATGTTTATTTAAAAATAGATAAAAATGTAAAATGTAAATACAGAACCATATATCACAAAACATACAAATCACTTAAAAAAACAGGTTTAAAAGGGCAAACAAAATCTCCTACCTAGAATTGTTTTTTCTAATGTATATCTTCTAACAGTGCCTGATGTTGCTTTTTTCAGAGTCCAAACATGTGTGTGTCTAGGTCAGTCACAGCATAGTTAAAAAACTATCTCTGACCCTTCCTCCTCCATGATGTCACCCAGCTACTCCTCTGTTTATTAAAAATTACACACCCAGGATGTTTCATCATTCAGAAGGTACATTTAATAGGTGACATCAGCAAAACTTTGTTTCCCCATGTGACTTCCCAATCAAGTCTGTAATTTTCCAATTTCTTTCTTTCATCCATGAGCAACATTGTGCTCTTTACAAAGACATGAAGTAACTTTGTATGACTCTGTCTGTCTGTGCCAGTTCTCACTGAGGTGTAATATTCTTTTGACACCAGCTGCAATTAACTGATCTTCCTGAGGACGCCATAAAATGGATATTTCAGGGCTTAGCTACACACAACCCATATCCTAAATAAGTCTATAAAATGCGAGTTCTTAAAGATTTAATCTCATCACAGAGATCTGCTGTTTAACATATATCCTGTCCTGTTAGAACTGAAACCTGGAGGCGGGGGGGGGGTGTTGGTTATCCAGGCACAGCATTTCTCATGACAATCGCACTACATTTTTTTTTATATTCCAAAAAGCATAGATTAATCAGAACCAGCTGTCCAAGTGTCACAATTCACAGGCCCCCCTCTCAGCTCCTGGCATAACTCCATTATGGCAGCCTTACTGAGGCAGTAGCATGCAATGCATTGCTCCTCAGTCAGTCCTGGCATGATGCCTTCCTGCTCCAGTAGATCCATGCTGCATGTCCCCTGGTGGTTCTGCACTGTCTTTGTGGCACGTTGTTCCCCTGGCCCTGCTAGCCGGCTGGCAGACTCGTCTCTGGTACTATGCTCTGGCCAACATGATGCCCAGTAGGGCCACTGGTCCAGTCATAGTGATCTGTCACTCTTGCGCTCCTGCACTGCAGCCTCACAAGTGATTCAGTTCTGCCTGCCTGCTGTGAGCCAATTTATATGCTCTAGTGTCAGTCAGACCAGCTCCACCTTGGTCTAATATGGGCATGCTATATTCAAAGCAAATTCAATAGCTTTCACCTTTCAGAATCCAAAAAAGGGGATGTTGCATTATTTTGTTGATGCAAGCCCCATCACAACATGGTCCATCCAGTTTTGTGTCATAAGCCTGGTGGAATCCACTTTGGCATAAGTGGCCCTGGGAATGACGCAAGGTGCATTATGGGATCAGATCTGATGCAAACTTTGACCCAAGTCATAACTTGTGTCAAATTTGTTTGGCGCAAGCACCATGCGTCCTTCTGGGCCTTTTCAGAATTCGGACCAAGTTCTCTATTTCTAGTGCACTGAGCAAGCTGGAGAAACTTTCTCTATTTTTACTGCCTTGAACAAGCTGGAGACACTTGCTGTATTTCTACTGTCCTGACCAAGCTGGGCACACTGGGCTTTATTTTCAAAACTGGCCTTGGAGTGATGCAAACTGTGGCAAATAGGAGCTTGCATCAACCGCCGGAGTGCCAGGGACCCTTCACCTGATTTTAGTACAGGTGGGGTCTTGGCACCAAACTCTACGGACTTGCTGCAACTACTCCCATGTGCCAAACAAGTGGCACATAGGAGGGGTTTGTTGGAAGTGCTGAAAGTGGCCAGTGGCCAAAGTTTAGTGACCAGTGACCAAACTTTTATCAACAATATGTAATTGGCTAACCAAAAGGTTGAGGAGATAGAAAGGTGTAAAATGGCCAGTGTAGAGGCTGCAAAAGGGCCAACTTGTGGTTACTTATATGAACTTATGAACTGTTAATTTCATGGGCTGTTATTCATATAAACTTTCTAAACTGGTTATATATGTTTTATAAGGACTTATCTGTCAAGAGACATTATCAACAGATTCTTCAATCAAGCTCCAAGGGTGTGCCACACCTCAACACCAGGTAGCATCTACCTTATCCACTCTCAAAGTGGATTCCATGAACTCTTCTTCATCAACAAAATTATGTCATATTGTGTCACATGTTAACATCTTTTCACATATTTCTATTGTGGTGTTGACATCCCTGAGTTCTGCACTATGTTTTACAAACTCACCATTTGTGCTCCATCTGTAACCACCCCTGTACGAATTCCAGAACAGGATGCTTTTTATAAATGCCTTGACTATCTGTATGCTGGCAACCAGTTTTAAAAAAAAGGTTTTTCATGTAATCAATTATAAACTGTTTTTCTAGCTTTAAAAAATTGTAGCTTGTATTATAATAGCTTAGAAATTATGTAAGGTAAAAGTATCAAAATGCAATTAACAGACTAAGATCAAAAGAGTTTAGTTATACCAAACTTATATACTAATCAAATTATTATCTGTGGGAGTTCAAGACTCCCCTTACCGGTCTTCCTTCACCCCCATAATCAGAATTGTTAAAAGTGTTCCCAGTTAACATCAGGGCCCCCCTAGCCAATTAACTGCTACTTCAGTACCTGAAAGCCTTATAAATAATGTACAATTTCTGCATATACCTGTTGTCTTAAATATCTCCTATTGAAATATGGCTGAGTTTAAACATGCATTCAAACTAATGTGTCCTTATTTTATGTCTCCCTAATAATAGATGTAATAGCAGCCCATTATCAGAGATCACAAGATAGAATGCAGGGCAGTAAGGTTTAAAAACATTTATTTAATAATTAGCATCTTTATTTTTATGTTTACTTTTGCGAATGCTCTGGTCCCCAATATGGATCCCTTGCCTTCGGGGTTGGGATTGTTGAAAGTGGCCAGTGGCCAAAGTTTAGTGACCAGTGACCAAACTTTTATCAACAATATGTAATTAGCTAACCAAAAGGTTGAGGAGATAGAAAGGTGTAAAATGGCTAGTGTAGAGGCTGCAAAGGGCTAGTAAAAGGTGAAGGTGGCTAGTAGATGACTACATGATATCAACATGTAGATTGATGTGCCTTGTAAGTGCAGAGGTGTTTTGAGAGTAATTGTTAAAACCATGCAAATAATGATACCACTGTGCAAATTGATGTCTGTGTAGATGCCCAGGTTTAAAAGGTGTTGGGGTCCTTTAAATAACTGTAGAAAATAAGTGAAGCGCATAAACCGTGTTTAAAAAATAAATGTTTTAAAGAAAATGAGCTTTGCTTTGCTCAGCAGAGATATTTTGTACAAAACCTTCCTTCAACCGAAGGTCATAGCCAAAGATAAGGTCCAGCTACTTCAACCCACTGCAGCTTAGATACAGTTCCTCATTTTATAATTTCTTGTGTTTAAAAAAATGTGTAACAGAGAGTTGATAAGAAACAATTATACCATTGTTTTGGCCACTGTCTAGTCAGCAAGTTATTTAAAGTGAATGTGAAGTCCCCTCGTATGTTTTCTGTATCCTAAAGTGAGTTATTTTTGATAAATGTAAAATCCCCTGATCACTTGTTTTTCCATCTAAAGATGACCACATGTCTTGGCAAAGTGTCAAATGTATATTATGACCGAGGTATCTCATGGTCATTGTACTTTTAAAACCTTGTCTCATGATGTTATTAAATTACGTGATGTCTAGGCTAAAATTTGCTGTAACAGTTGGGAATTTCCACTATGCATTTTTTTTGTGTATAAAGACAGGACCTAAATGTCATGGCCAGTGTGTTTTTAGAGGAATAGCTACGGCTGCTATAGATGCTAAAACACCCAGAAAAAGGGAGCGGTTCACTCCACTTTTCTGTACCTGTAGCCCTGGTGGTAAAAAGCCATCAGCTGTTTAGATTTGATCATGTTAGAGGTAAAATTGTTAGGGCTTATTTGGTATTAATAAATTGCAACTAATTTAAAACAACATTTGGTGTCAGGTGGCTTTATTGGATTACCAGGGAACACTAGCCAAAAACCTTATGTTTTACAGAAGCAGCCCTCATCCCCAGGCCACAGAACAGCCAGCACACCCCTGCAGAAACAACTGTGATCGTTAGGGCACAGTACCCACCAGGTGTCTATACCTTCTGTTGTTTAGGTGCACCAGATGGGGGAACAGGGAGATGGGGAGCTATGTGGGCATGGTCAGGGGCTTCGTGCAATTACCTGCATGGGGCAGAGGGGGGATGTTGAGGAATTATGTGGTTTGGGTGATGGGGGGATGGGCATGTGGGAGGGAAGGGTGATGGGTGGACCTGGGGTGCTATGTGGGTTGGGGCACTAGGGGCATGTGGGGTACAGGGAACCAGGGAGAGAAAGAGGAGTTGGGGTGCTATGCAGGGTGGGGGATAGGGATATGTTTCTGGACATACCCCAGGTGGGTGGAGGGTGTGCAATGTGCTGCTATGTGCCATGTGGGGAGTGTATGCCACATACCAGGTCCATTGGATGGGGACGATACCCCAAGGGTGGAGGGACAGGTCATCCTTGTCCTGTGTGGGTCGCTGTGTTGGGGGTTGGATGCTGTGTACCACAGGCATTGCCCACATGGTACCAGCAGTCCACATGTTGGTCCTTGCCCCAGGGCCCCCAATATGGGGTGTGCCCTGCATCTCTCAGGACCTTGTAGGTCCTGGCACCAGGTGAGGACATGGTAGGCACTGCGGGCAGTTGGATCCATGAACTGGCCTGGCAGCAAGCATTGACTGCAATGGGGGACAGGAGCCCCCCCACCCAAACCTGCCTCGAGGTGTGGGGTCCAGGCTGGTCAAACCTCTGGTGGGCCTGTGGCCAGTAGGGAGCTTTGGGAATCCTAAAATTGGGGATGCTGCAGCTCCACCCTGCCACAAGCCCCCTTCCATCAAGGTGCACCCCCATCTCAGACACAGGGCTGGCATGCAAGGTCGCCACCAATTTTGATGCAGCCTGTGTTTAAAAATTGGGATTGCCTCAACTTTTGATGCAAGGTGCCCCTTGCATCAATTCTATTTGATGCGAGCACCTTGCATCAGTTACTGGCTTTGAACATTGAGCCCACTTTCTCTAGTTCTACTGCCCTGAACAAGCTGGAGACAATTTTTGTAACAGTATATGGCTGAGTGTATTTGTGCATTGGCAAAAGTTGTTGTGCACAGTTCAAAGTTTATAAAAAGTTACAGTGTATAGTGGGTCCTTGTTCAGCATGGATGTCCATCCTTGCTGAAGTGTAATTGTACCACAGTTTAAAGGTCATGGAATATCACTGAACTCTTCTCATATGAGCTGATAAGAAATCTGTGGCCATCTGCGCACGGAACCATGGTTCATGTCATTTCAGTGAGGTAATGACAGCAAAATCAATTTGGGCAAAACAAATATAGCAACCATCAATACAGTGAATCCACATTTCAGCGATGCACATCACAGCTAACATATTGTATTACACCTGCAGTGGAACGTACCCCCACTGGTTTGTGAAACTAAACATTGCTTCTGGATCTCTGGACCAATCTCATCTACTGGTGCCATGAACAACTCCCAAAACAGCAGACCTGACCTTCAGACAATATCTCTGTTCTTCTCTGTTTGTGAGCTGATGCACATGTATTGCTTTATTTGGGGGCTCTGCCTCTGCATCACCCTATTTTAAAGATTCTAACTCCACGCCATAATTGAATAGTGGGGTATCACACCAGTGTAGTCGCAGTTCTCCATGTGCTGTTAATGCTGTTGCTTTTACAGAGTTGCCCAATTGACTTTGCTATTTTAACCTTGTGCTTTTAACGTGATACTCAGAACCCCCGCATGCACACTTTTTTGAAGAAGTGAAACTGCCAAACTGCCCGGTGTGAGTGAATGTGAAAGTCAAAGTGGAGCAGTTCCCACACTAGCACCCAGTGGCTCAGCAATTTTGTTTTAACCCTCAAAAAAACAACAGAAAACACACACACACACACACACACACACACACACACACACACACACACACACACACTATACACTATAGGTTTGGTCAGAATCATTGCCCAACCAGCCTGTGCTGCCCCTTTGTTTTGATGACAGACCCCGAGAGCAAAGCTTTGCTCTCGAGGTCTGATGTAATCAGAACTTTTCTGAGACAGCACAGGCTGGTTGTGCATGGTTGCCCAACCAGTTTATGTTGTACACAGTTCAAAGGTCATGATGAGCTGTTGTGCACAATTCAACAATCACAAAAAGTTGTTGTGTATGGCTATCTTCTGTTAAGCACCCCCATCAATGTAAAGATTGACCTTTAATATAGTTACTGACTAAGCCAGCCCAGTGGCCTGGAGGGCTGAGGTGCCAGCGCCTCACCTCCAGCCACGCCAGCAACCCAGATTCGGAAACAGACACAGGTTGCTCAGGTGCTGGCCAGTGGAGGGAGGATTTAGCATCCGTGGGACTGCTATCCTCCCTTGGAGGGGTGGCCATGGCTTGCTGATTGTTTGCCACCTGGAGGTGTCTGGATAGCAGCACATGTGACCCACATGTAGTGGGAAGGGATCACGTTCAGAGCGCCAGCAGCATCTCCACAGAGACAGAGCTCACACATCGCACCCATTGCACGTCTGTGGGGCCCTACGATGAAAAGCAGTGAAAACAACCTTGGCAGCAGGATGACGACTGACCACCCACAGCACAGGCTGTGCATTGGTGACCGGACAGAGAACACAGAGGGAAGGTAAATCCTGGAGAAGCCAGGTGACGGGGCTGGAGGAGTTGGTCAGAGTGGGGCTGCTCATATTAAAAAAAATATATATAATATAGTTACTGGCTACGAGTGATGAAAAGTAGGTGGGAGGGGAAGGGATGGGTCCTGCTTATTACTGTATAGAAACTAAAATTTTCACTTTTGACATGTCATAAAACTATATATAATACAAAAATAAAACATGGTCAACCATGCTCATCTCAGCTCGTGTTTCTATCTTGGTGTTGAGATGACATTATGGACTTCTTGAGCTTCGCTTTTGAGGTTCATATGATGTCATCTCAGCCCCCTTGATGGAAACACAGCCTCGTGTGTGGCTGCCCATACATTATTCTCTATTTACTATGGCATGAACAGGCTGCAAACACTTTTCCTTGATCCGTCTCTTATAAAATGGGCCATGATAATCTTGTAATCACATTGGTCGAAATATGTCACATGACCACTGATTATTTTCTGACACCCGCACACCTCACCTGAGCTACGTGTTTTTGTAACAAATAAAAGCCCATTTTATAAGTGGGATAATAAACTCTATGGTGTGCTGTCATACTGGAAATAATGTACTTCTCAGTAATTTAAGGCACAAGGCATACCTGAGGTGTGAATTATTCCCTTATAACCACACACCCTGTGATGTGTTACCCCTTACATACTAGTGTTACCAGATGTGCATGCAGTATGTTATGTGCAACCTTCCCAACCCAGTGCCCTATAAAGCAGTGTCAGTGGCTCAGTAGGTAGCACACTCGCCTCTGAGGCCGGGAGATCAGAGGGCTGTGGGTTCAGTTCCCACATCTGGCATTTGGGTTAATATCCCAGCACTGACACTGTAGTGCAGCATGAGAGGGGTGCTGCACTTCTGAGGTGCCGTCTTTCGGATGAGACGTTGAACCGAGGTCCCATCTGCCTGGATTGGTGGTAGTTCAGGTGGATGTTAAAGATCCCATGGCACTTATCGAAAAGAGTAGGGGAATTTCCCTGGTGTCCTGGCCAAATTTCCCTCATTCACTAAGTGGTATTTCCCTCATTCACTAAAAAATGCCACCAACAGCTTAATGTGGCTCAAGGTCAGTTGGCATTCATCTATATCCCCCTCCCCTGGGTCGTGCCTGAAAATAGGCAGGATTTGTCTAGTGCACTTACCTGGTCAACAAAAACTAAATAAATATAATAAATAAATAAAAGAGTTAGAATCCCTTCACTCTCACAGCATGCTGTGCCTCTTGTAATGCCTCCCAGCATTCAGTTTGCTTTAACTGTTGCACATTTCCTGTGACAGTGTAGCTGTCCCAGAAATCAGGGCTTACCTCCTGGGCCATGTCTGGCTCTGGTTCATGCCTCTCGAGTCCCCTCCTGCTGCTGCCACATCTCCAGGGTTCTGATGTCTGTTGTCTGCTGTCCCTGCCACCTGCTGTTGTTTTCCATTGTGCGGGCAGGAGTAGGAGAGCCGGAGAGGTTCGCGGCACTTCTAGGCCATGCAATCAGGGCTCGGGCCACCTTGAAAATGAGCTTGCTCAATGGTGTTTATGCTGGTTAAATAAAGTGATTGATTGAAATACCCAAGTACCCATGTGCACATCCGGGGACATGCTTGTAAAATGTGAGCGGCAATTGCCGTAGAAAAAAGGCACCAAGGAGTGGTGCATACCAGGAATGGGCTTCCAGTTCTTCAGACAGGCCCCCCCAGGGCAAATGGGTCTGTCTGATCAAAATGGTTTGTTAAATAAATTGCAAGCTACTGTTTAATATGTGTGAAGCTGCTGCTGGCTGTACTGTTAAAGCTAGTGTTTGTTGCATATGACTGGGGGCTGCCATCTTGATTTTCCAAGCATCCCACCCTCCAGCTAATCAGTCAGGCACTGCTCCAGCTAGAACTTAAGCCTGCAGCCACTAGGGCACTGCATATGTGACTGATAGTCCTTCTCAGCCAATCAGAGCATGTAATGCCCCCCATGACATCACAAGCTTCTAAAAGAGTGTGTTAGTCTTGCTTGAACCATTGAAGGAGACAGAGGTTGCCAGACTTGCTGCTGCCCTATAATCCTGTGCAGACTTGGCCCATTTTAGCTTCTGTTCTCAGTTGCTGCTGCTCTGGCTAGCCAGCCAAAGTAGCCAGTATCTGTAATTTTGGGGTAGCAACCCCAGTTTAGCTGTAATACAGTTAAACTACCAGAAAGCTCTGTGGGCTTTGTTCAATATTTGCCATTGTTTAAAACTATTCATTCCTGCCACCATGGGAAGACTTCAGCATCATTCTGCTCAGCCTGTGGTGACCATCTGCCAGTGACATCTGGAGGGTCCTGTGAGAAGCTACACACCTGCTGCTTGTCCACCTCTGGAGCTGTGGAGGCCCATCTTATCCACTTTTTGTGGTTTCAGGATCCATGAGCACTTTGCTGGGCTGGGAAGTGTTCATGTCTTTGTGGATTATCTTTTGGAATTACTCTCGGAATACCCTATTTTGTGAAACCTAAATATTTGGGCTGTGAGTGCTAGCACAGTAACAAAAAGCCACTTGGGATTGAGGGTTTGTATTTATTTAAATTGAGCACCACCTCTACAGACCCTGAGCAATGCAAGATCAGGCCTGCAACAATAACTTTAACTGTGGTACCTGTGACACTTGGACAGCTGGTTCTGATCACTGTATCATTTTTTTGTAATATAAAAATGGGTTTTGGACTGTCTCTCTTGAGAAATGCTGAAACAGCATGTGAGTATCACACACACACACACACACACACACAGGTTTTAGATACAAGGTGTTACCTGGAAGGCCTGAAGCCAATTACAGACTTTTTCTAAGTTAATTATAGCTGTAGTTGCTAAGAGGGAAATCATAAAAAAAGTTTATGATGTTAGAGGAGGAAACCAGGTTTAGCAAACTGGTGCAAAAATCATAAATGCTGATGTCTGTGTGAGAGGGGAAGCTGATCAATAGATCAAAGAAATGTCATTTGAAAGAGAAAATGAGTTGTGCTGAGGCTTACAGAATTTAATACTTTGAAAAGACATCCTGTTTTTGTATAGATATCTTTTTTTATATGTACTGACAGAGGAGGAGCTAGGTGACCTCACACAAAGGGGCTGGCAAATACAGTTTGCTTTAAGGAATATTCTGTTTTACTACACAGAGACACTTTTATCTAGACTCTGACCAAGAAACATCTGTGAGCACTTTAAGCAGGTATTTAGAGAAATAGAGAGACAAATCTAATTACTGTAGTATGAATTGCACTATTAAAACCTGTTTTGTTTAAAATATGTGTATGTTTTGTGATATAATAGTTCTGTATTTTATATACTAACATACTAACATACTATTTGCTAGCAGATTAGGCCTTACGGTCTATCGAGTCTGCTCAAACCTAGATCCTTAGTTAGGTGCCGAGACCCTCCCATCCCTTGTTCTCCAGAAACCCCTATCATCCATCCCCACCCCCCCGGGACAGGCCATCATCTGATACATCCACTTTCTGTGTCTGTCCCACCCTCTCTTGAAGCCCTCCACTGTGGATCTCTGAACCAGCTCACCAGGCAGTGCATTCCAAGGGTCCACCACCCTCCCGTGAAAACCTCCTCCTCTTCCCCTACCCTTCCACCTTCCAACTTCAAACCATGCCCTCTGGTGATACCTCCTCGCTTTAGTCTAAAGATCCTCCATGTTTACCCTATTTATTCCTTGAGGTACTCAAGACCTCAATCATGTCCCCTGTCTCTCTCTCTCCTCCAATGAAAACAGGCAGAGCTCCTCAAGTCTGTCCTCATAAGTCAAATCCCCAGCCTCGTATCATCTTTGTTGCCCTCCTCTGTACCCTCCAGGAGCTGTATGTCCCTCTCAAGTGTGGTCACCAGTACTGTACACAGTACTCAAGGTGTGGTCTAACCAGTCCATTGTACAGCGGCAGAATCACTTCCTTGCTCCTAGAGGTGATCCCCTTACGATGCATCCCAACATCCTGTTTGCCTTGCTAGCTGCCTCCTGCACTGCTCAGAGTTATTCATACATGTATCCACCATGACCCCTAGGTCTTTTTCCCCTATTGAGGCCTCCAGCCCCTCCCAGGGTGTACCTGTGTTTAGAGTTTCCCACCAAGATGCAACACCTTGCACTTGGTGATATTGAAATTTAATTTCCATGTGTGAGCCCAGCTTTCCAGGGTGTCCAGGTCCTTGCAGGGCCACCTCCCCTTTTCTCCTCAACTACTGCTCCCATCTTGGAGTCATCTGCTAAGAGACTCATTTCACACCCTATACCCTCCCTGATGTCCGATATGTATGCATTAAACAGGATCGGACCCAGGACCGAGCCCTGTGGTACCCCCACTACCAACCTCTCTAGGGTTTGAGAGCTCCCCACAGACCACTACTCTCTGAGTGCGCCCAGCTAGCCAGTTTTCAATCCATCTGACCATCAAAGGGCCTACCCTAACCCCATCAGTTTCTCCACCAGACCATTGTGGGGACAAGTCAAACGCCTTGCTGAAGTCCAAGAATAATACATCCACAGGCGCATCCCTGTCCAGTTCTGATGTTACCCATTCATAGAACTCCACAAGGTTGGTTTGACATGATCTACCTGGCACAAACCCATGTTGCCGACTATCCAGACCTCCCACCTCCTCCAAGTACACCCCAATCGTTCCTTTAGTATACTCTCCATTAATTTTCCCACCACTGAGATCAAACTGATGGGTCTATAGTTACCTGGTACTTCCCTCGACCCCCCTTTATGGATTGGTACCACATGTGCCTCTCGCCAATCCCTAGGTACCCTCCGTGTCTCAAGTGACCTGCTGAAAAGCTCCACCAGGGGTGCAGCCAGTATGTCCGCCAATTCCCATAGTACTCTCGGATGAATGCCATCCGCCCAGGAGATTTATTTCTTTAGGGCCTTGAGGGCTAATTCACACCCTTTGGTGGAGATAGCATCATCCCCCCTCCACCTTACTGGTCTTTTTATCCTTATCCAGATGTGACACCCTGGGGTACCTTTCCTCCCTCTTGCTCCATTTCTGTTGCTCCCTGATCCCACTCCGTGCCGCTTCTATCCCCTTCATGCCTTGCTTTGTAGATCTCCCATCCCCCTCCCTAGTGAACACAGAGGCAAAGTACTCGTTAAATATCTCTGCCTGGTCCCTCACCTCTTCCACCCACCCTCCTTCTGATCTCAATCTGCTGAGATGGCCCTTAGTTTTTCTCCGCTCCCCAATGTACCGGAAGAACCCCTTTTCCCCTCCATGTATCCCCTGTGCCAGCCGCTGCTCTTTACTGGACTTTGCTCCCCTCACCATACGAGTGACTTTTCTAGATGCAAGCTGGTACATTTCTTATCCCTATCCCTCTTGTTGTTTTATATTTTTGTAGGCTGCCTTCTTTCTCTGACTGCTACCTGTACCTCACTGGACCACCAGCATGGTTTACATGACCTTGCTCCTTACGCTTCAACTTAGCGCAGATCCTGACTGCCTCATGAAGTCCCCGCTTTATGACCTCCCATCTCCTTTCCACACTTGTCGCTGAGGTAATCCCTTCAAGTGATCCTTGAGAATATTTCCCATGCCCATAAAGTCTGCCCTCTGAAGTCCACTGCCAGTGTCCTAGATCTCACCCACTCCCCCATGCTTATTTGAAACCAGACAGTATTGTGGTCACTCCCAGTCAGGGGTCCTGTACAACTATGTCCCTTACCAGATCCCCATCTGCCAGAACCACATCCAGGACATGCCCTCCTTGTGGGCTCCATCACATGCTGTGTTAAGAACACATCCTGGAAGCCATCCAGCAGCCTCTGCCCTTGGCCACCTTAGAGGACATGGTTCCCAGTTTGTACCTGGCATATTAAGGTCCCCATCAACACCACTCCTTCCCTTTGACCACACTGGGCAATGATGTTGTCCAGCAAACCATCCTCTAGACCATCACTCATCCCGGGGCCTATATGCTACTCCCAGCTTGATCTTATCTCCTGCTGGGGATCATAAGGTGACCCATAAGGTCTCCACATTTCCCTCTGCCTCTTCTACCATAGCAATTTCTATATCATCTCTAATGAACATAGCCACTCCACCCCCTCTGACCTCCTTTCTATCCTTCCTAAGCATAGTGTACCCCTGTACATTTAGGTCCCAGTCATGGTTTTTGTTGGCCCACGTCTCCGTGACCGCCGCCACATCCACCCCCAACAGCATGGCCTGGAACTCTGGCAACTTGTTTCCCAAGCTCCTGGCATTTACTAACACCAACCCCCAACCCTTATCCCTGATCCTCTTTGTCGAACCCCACCCAGATTCCTTATACTTCCATCCTCCCTGCTCCTCCTGAAACCTCCACCTCCAGTCTGTTTCCGCCTCCTCTTGACTTGACGGCTACCCCTCATCTGAGGAGAGGGCTTCTGGTCAGCCCCTCCCTCATCCCTCCCCTTACAAGTTTAAACCCCACCTTTCTTGTATGTAGTCAGCCATCCCCTGTTTAAGGACTTCCTTCCCTAATGGGGCAAGATGAAACCTGTCCTTGGCATATAGTCCCTTATCCTCCCAAATTCCATTCCAGTTCCCTAACACCCCCAACCCATTCTCTTCACCCCACTTTCTGAGCCAGTCATTAACCTCTGTAAGCGTCATTTTTTTCTCCACTGAGGCCTTTGGTACTGGCAATATCTCCGAAAAGGAAATGTTGCATCCATTATCCCGACAGACTCTGGCAAGTTCTTGGAACCTTGCTTGATTTCCAAAATGCTATTTCCTCTAGATCATTAGTTCCCAAATGCACCAGGAACCGTTTCCTCCACAATCCCTAACCATTTCATACACCATGAACTTTGCTCTGTGCACTGTCAGCCCAGAGATACTCACTACCTTCACCTGGCTGTGGCATCCACCCCCGTCCCAATGGATACCCCTAATCATCAGAGTCTCCCAGTAACAGAACCTTAACACCGGCCATCCTTATGGTTACCTCCACTATGCCCTCTCAGCCTCCCTTCCCCCCCTTTATTCATGATCTCAATTTCATGGGAGTCTTCCTGCCTTATTAGAGACCCCCTTGTCACCCTCCCCTTTCTGCCTCCCTTGCTATTTTGTCCACTTAACTCAAACCCCCTGTTCTGCCAACTCAAACCAGGCAGCTATTTACTCACTCACACTCACATACACACAATAACAATACAATAAGTACAGCAAGCCAAAGCTTTATTATAACAAAATATAATACAAAAGGTTATACATCACCGATTCAATAAAGCATCATCCAAGCCCTCTTCCAATGGCTGGGAAGCCCCCTTGTCAGCCTGGCTAGGAGTCTCTTGAACCGGGAACTGGCCCCACAGCGATGCGTCCACCCTGCAGGAGAGGCTTCTAACCAGGCATTGAGAAAGCTACATTTATATCTTATTCTATGCTAAAAATAACCGTGCAGCCTTCATAATGTTATTGTCCCACATTCTAGAAGCTGGCCGGCTCCCAGGATGCAAATTCACACCATAAGGACGCTCAGAATTCTCCACCTGCTAGGTCACTGTGCTCCAAACACTGGCCGGGTGCCTAGAACACTATGAGCTAAGCAGGAGTTTAAACAAAACTACAAAAACAGGTTGCCTGATAATATGCGACCTTCAAGTCAGCAAAATACACTGTCTGAAGCAAAACATCAGCAAAATACACTGTCTGAAGCAAAACATAATAATGAGGCTATCTAAAGAGCAAAACACCAATTAAATGAAGCAGCATGTAAAATGGAGTCATACAATACAAAATGGAGTATAAAATGACATACATTACATGAAATAGCATACAAAATGGAGTGACAATAATCAACATATTATACTATCACTACACCCCCTCTGAATAGGTGTCCTCTTTAACCCTCTCTTATCTGAACCATTTATCCTGGCCCTGATGGTTTCCCCTTCCCCCACTCCACCATCCTCCCCTCTTGTAATAGTACCCCTGCCTCCAGAGGCCTCTGTGGGTCCCTTAGCTAGGGCCCCATCCTGGTACTGACCTCCTGCTGAAGGGGCCTCCCTCCCACCTCCTTGTCTCCAGTTTCTCTTCCAATCATGCTCTCCTCCTCATGTCTGGAATATGTTGCATCTCCCCATTTGCTTAACATATATGTTTCCCCTTCTCCCTCTGGGACTATGTCTATCCTTTCCATAGCTGGTCTGTGATGCCCTATGGGTATCCGACTCCCTCCCCCCGGCCTCTGTATAAGTTTCCTCATTTCCACCAACCTCTTCCTCCCCCTCTAGGTTGCTTAGTAGCTCAAATTTATTGTGATAATTTTAGAGCCTACTTGGTCTGTCTTTGAATTTCTTTCCTTTTGTAAATGGAGTATATATGGTTACAGCAGACACTGTGCATGAGCTTGAATGGTGATACCAAACTGGAAAAAGGTAAGAATAATCTGAGATCTTTATTTAAGTTTTAAGGGTTCATCTCTGAATACCTGGTTAGGTGCCCATAGGCAAAGATATCTGGCCCCCCTGAAGACAGAAATATCTGAGCCTGTGCATTGGGTACGCTAACAAGAGAATCACAATTTGAATCCCTCCAAGACTTGAGACCAAAGGTTGGTTTGAACCCATAAAAACAGACAAGAGGGTTACCTTGTTTTGTTAACTGTTTACAAGACTATGCTCGGAGGTTGGCACTTTGGGAGTAGAGGGCCTGACCTGCTGAGTGGGTCTGTGACAGATTGGTTGGCAGCGGTGGCATAATTTGGTATTATAAGCTTGTATTGTTCAGCATGCCAGCTTGAGACTGTAAGCTCACTTGCAAAGAAAGAAAAAGGCAGTGATTTACTTTAAAAAGGAAATAGAACTATATCACTTGGAGTACAGTCAAGTTCGTACCAGTTTTATTTTTTTTTTCTAAAGTGCAAGTCAGAGTAGCAGTAGTGAGGGAAGAATATGGCTTCCGACTACAGCAGGCACACTGTAGATTACTTAAAACAGTTGTGCGGGGACAGAGGAGTCCAGTTTGAGGTGACAGCCAAAAAGCAGAACCTCATAGATGCCCTGATGGTAGCAGATACCCAGAGCAGCGGTCATGGACCATGACTGGAAAGGACCAAACCTTGAGTGTGGCAGGGCTAGCTGCCAGTGCAGTGTCCAGATCCAATGAAGAGGGCAACAGGGCCACTGACAGTGGAGGGCCACAGCAGCAAGGCAAGGTCACCAGTATCCTGAATCCAGAGGTACTCAGGCTGCAAATTGAGTTGTGCAGGATGGAGCTGGAGTTCCAGAGAGAGAGGGACCATGAACAAAGGGAGGCAGAGGAGAAGAGGGAGTGAGAACACCAAGAGGCAGAGCAAGAACACTAAAACACAGACTGTAAGGAGAAGGGGCGCCAGAGGCAACATGAACTGGAGAAGATACGACTGTAACGAGCAGTACCAGAGCAGGTAAGTGGCTTGGGTTTAACTGGGACTGCAGGACTGGGTTACAAATTGAATTCCAAATTAATAGCCGAATTTAAAGAGGGGGAGGATATGGATGCCTTTTTAAATTCTTTTGAAAAAGTTTGTATTCAGGCTAAAATTCCTAGAGAGTCCTGGAGCTTCCAGCTATCCCCACTACTTACCGGGAAAGCTCAAGATGCATTGGGTCAAATGGACAATGAGGACAGTAATGATTACGGCAAACTAAAAGCTGCATTATTTAAAAAGTTTAAATTAACTGCTGCATCATACAGAGCTAAATTCTGTAAGCTCAGGAGAAGCCCTGATATGAGCTATGAGGAGCTAGCCATGAACCAACGTCAGTTTTTAAAATGTTGGTGAGAAGGAATTGAGGCAAACTCTGTTGATAAAATTGAAAATGTGGTTTTATTAGAACAGTTTTATTGGGCTTGCCCAGCAGAGCTAAAAACCTGGCTAGAGGACTGAGATCCCAAAACAGTGCAAGATGCTCTGAACTCTCGGACCTCTATGCCAAGAGCAGACCTGCTCTGAGAGTGAATGGGGTGGGCATGGCAGTGCAGAAAGGGAAAAGCACGCCTGCAGGGCAGCTAAAACCCTCACTGCCTCCACTGAAACCAGTTAGCTCCTGGTTTCAGAGAAAAGATTTCTCTGAGAGAAGAAATGAATGTTGGTTGTGTAAAGAAACTGGGCATATTGCCAGACAGTATCCCAAAAAGGTGAGCAATAATACACAGCCGGGTGCTAGAAAAGAAGTGGGTTGTTTGTGTGTCCCTGGAAGCATACCAGTGAACATGAGGGAACACATGTACCCAGTCATGGTGAATGGTGTACAGATGCAAGGGTTAAGGGACACAGGGGCATCCCTGACCTTGGTAAAGGTGGATTTGGTACAGCCTGGTCAGCTTATACCCAATAAATACATCACTGTACAAGGGTTTACTGGTGAAGAGAAAACATTGCCACTGGCTAGTGTTCTCCAGATTGGGGTGAAACAGGGGAACTGTGCAATAGGTGGCTGTAGCCAAAATGTTAGCTGTGGATGTGATCCTGGGTAACAATCTCCAAAAGGGGATAGTATGTGCAGTTACCCATAGCCAAGCAGCAAGGGAAAATTGTAGTTCCCTGAACCCCACAGAAGCCATTGTGGAAACCACTGAGCGGCTGGTTCCCCAGTCTGTGTCTCCAGATAGGGAGACTAATGAAGAGGGGGTTGAAACTTCTCCAGTAGCAAGTAACCACACAGCTACAGAGGGTTACTCCGAAGAGGGAGGGGTGACCCACTGTCAGAGGGTTGGGATTGACAGTGATCCTGAGTGCCCTGATGCTAGTGCTAGGGACCCTAGTTTAGCGACTGAAGGGGACCTGTCCCATGCCTTGGGAATATGTGAGGGGTTTGTGCAGCTGCTCAGAGAAGTGACCCTAGTTTAGAGAAGCTGAAGGCTTGGGCAGACTCGGACGGCACACAGGGAGGTAACGTCAGACATAAGGTTTATTGGGAAAATGGGCTTATGTATACTCAGGCAGTACAGACAGAGGGAGGGATGCTAGGCAGGCAGCTTGTCGTTCCCCAGGGGTATTGTGAGCAGTTGCTCAAGATTGCACATGATATTCCCTTGTGTGGTCATCTAGGAATTGCGTGCACAATGCAGCAGTTGGCCCAGAATTTCTACTGGCCTAACTTCACCCAGCAGGTGAAGAATTATTGCAGGTCTTGTCACCGGTGCCAAGAAATAGGGAAGGTGGGCAAGAAAACCCAAGCTGCCCTGATTTCATTGACCATAGTGGAGGAGCCATTCCAGAGGGTGGGAATGGATATTGTAGGGCCTTTAAATACCCCCAGCTCCTCAGGGAAGAGATTCATCCTGACTGTGGTGGATTATGCCACCCAGTACCCAGAGGCAGTCGCCCTATCCTCACTGAGGACGGACAAAGTGGCAGATGCCTTACTTGGGATTTTCTCCCATGTTGGGTTTCTGGAGGAGGTAATCACTGATCGAGGGGTTCCCTCATGTCAGACCTGATGAAATGTTTATGGGAGATGTGCAGGGTGGTGCAGAGATGCACGGCACGATATCACCCACAAGCCAATGGACTTGTGGAACGATTCAGTGGTACCCTAAAGTCAATGCTCCAGGCGTTTGTGGAACAGCATGGAAGGAACTGGGAGAAATACCTTCCCCACCTGTTGTTTGCATACAGGGAAGTGCCCCAAGATTCAACAGGATTTTCCCCCTTTGAACTCTTATATGGACACCGGGTACATGGGCCCCTAGACTTGATCCGGGAGGACTGGGAAGGCAAGCACACCACCCAGGGAACTCCCATTGTGGATTATGTCCTTAAGTTTAGGGAAAGGCTAAAGGAGCTCATGAGGACAGCCCAGAGCAACCTGGCAGCTGCCCAACAGAAACAAAAAGTGTGGTACGACCACAGAGCCAGAGCTCGCTCGTACATGGTGGGTCAGGAAGTCATGGTCCTTATTCTGGTCCGGAAAGACAAGCTGCAGGCTGAGTGGGCAGGACCATACAAAGTGGTTAGGATGGTAAATGACATGAACTACATTGTGGAGTTACCTGACAGAAAGCAGACAGAAAGGATGTACCATGTCAACATGATAAAGCCATATGCAAAAAGAGCTGACATGGTGTTTGCTGTGTGTAGTCATGGGGAGGGGACGGATGAAGGAGACCCCTTCTAGATTTGCTGGAAGAGAGTAAGTGGGAGTCCTCTGTGGAAGCAGTCAAATTGTCTCCCCAGCTGGCCCCGGACCAGATCCAGAAAGTAAGGGAGGTTTTAGCAGACTTTGCCCCATTGTTTAGCGCCAAGCCTGGACTAACCTCCTTAGTGACACATGACATGGAGACAGGGACACAGACGCCCGTACGGTGGACAGCATATCGGGTGTCAGAGGCTGTCCAAAAGGACATTAGGAGGGAAGTGGAGGAGATGCTGGATTCAGGGGTAATCCAGAGATCCCACAGCCCCTGGGTCTCACAGGTAGTCCTTGTGCCTAAGCCAGATGGCTCTACTCATTTCTGTGTGGACTATCATGGACTGAATGCAGTCACAAAGTCAGACGCCTGCCCGATGTCCTGGATGGATGAACCCCTGGACAAGTTGGGGGGACGACCTACCTTATGATGACTGACCTGACCAAGGGGTATTGGCAGGTAGAGTTGACCGACAGAGCTATTGAGAGGTCAGCCTTCATCACTCTGATAGGCTTATTTGAGTTTAAAGTAATGCCTTTTGGAATGAAGAACGCCCTGGCCACTTTCCAAAGATTGGTGAACCAGGTGTTAAATGATGCTGAAAGTACACTGTGGTGTACCTGGATGACATTGCCATCTTTAGTACCAGCTGGGAGGAACACCTATCCCACCTTAGGGAAGTGCTGGGCAGGATACAGAGGGCCGGGCTCACTGTCAAAGCTGAGAAGTGCCAGGTGGCCATGGGAGAGGTGGCATACCTTGGGCATGTGGTAGGCTGGGGACAGTTCCATCCTAACCAAATAAAGATAGAGGTCATCCAGGTGTGGTCCAGACCAGAAACACAGAAGCAGGTCAGGAGTTTTCTAGGGACAACAGGGTACTATAGGAAATTTGTACTCAATTACAGTACCCTGGCTGCTCCCCTGTCTGACCTGACAAAGAAAAGGATGCCCAAGAAAACTACCTGGGGCCCAGCCTGTGAGGAAGCCTTTTCCAATCTAAAGGTGGCACTGTGCAGTGCTCCTGTTTTGACAAGCCCTGACTATAGCAAAACCTTTATAGTTCAGACTGATGCCTCAGACGTGGGTATTGGAGCAGTACTGAGTAAGACATCCAGCCAAGGGACAGATCACCCAGTAGTGTACCTGAGTAGGAAGTTACTTCCCAGGGAGCAAGCATACTCCATGGTGGAAAAAGAATGTCTTGCCATAGTGTGGGCCCTAAAGAAGTTGGGGCCATACTTGTATGAGCAGCATTTTGTGGTACAGACTGACCACAATCCCCTGGTTTGGCTGACACAGATGGGAAAAAACAATGGTAGATTGCTAAGATGGAGTCTTGCTTTGCAAGGGTGTGACATGATCATTCTACATAGGGCTGGAGCGACCAATCAGAACTCAGAAGGGCTGTCTTGTGTCTATGGGGAGTAAACCAATTTGGGAAGCTCATCCCATGCAGGGGATAGAGCCCCCAAATTCAGTCTAGGTAGGGAGGAATGTGACACTTGGACAGCTGGTTCTGATCACTGTATCATTTTTTGTAATATAAAAATGGGTTATGGACTGTCTCTCTTGAGAAATGCTGAAACAGCATGTGTGTATGAAACACACAGGTTTTAGATACTGTACAAGGTGTTACCTAGAAGGCCCAAAGATAATTACAGGCTTTTTCTAAGTTAATTATAGCTGTAGTTGCTAAGAGGGAAGTCATAAAAAAAAGTTTATGACATTAGAGGAGGAAACCAGGTTTAGCAAACTGGTGTGAAAATAATAAATGCTGATGTCTGTGTGAGAGGGGAAGCTGATCAATAGATCAAAGAAATGTCATTTGAAAGAGAAAATGAGTTGTGATGAGGATTACAGAATTTAATACTTTGAAAAGACATCCTGTTTTTGTATAGATATCTTTTTTTATATGTACTGACAGAGGAGGAGCTAGGTGACCTCTCACAAAGGGGCTGGCAAATATAGTTTGCTTTAAGGAATATTCTGTTTTACTACACAGAGACACTTTTATCTAGACTCTGACCAAGAAACATCTGTGAGCACTTTAAGCAAGTATTTAGAGAAAGAGAGAGACAAATCTAATTACTGTAGTATGAATTGCACGGTTAAAACCTGTTTTGTTTAAAATATGTGTCTGTTTTGTGATATAATAGTTCTGTATTTTATGTGTTACATATTTTTATCTATTTTAGTAAAAACTCTAATTTTAGAGCCTACTTGGTCTGTCTTTGAATTTCTTTCCTTTTGTAAGTGGAGTATATATATGGTTACAGCAGACACTGTGCATAAGCTTGAATGGTGATACCAAACTGGAAAAAGGTAAGAATAATCTGAGGTCTTTATTTAAGTTTTAAGGATTCATTTTTGTACACCTGGTTAGGTGCCCATAGGCAAAGATATCTGGCCCCCCCGAAGACAGAAATATCTGAGCCTGTGCATCGGGTACACTAACAAGAGGTTCACAGTTTGAATCCCTCCAAGACCTGAGACCAAAGGTTGGTTCGAACCCACAAAAACAGACAAGAGGGCTACCTTGTTCTGTTAACTGTTTACAAGACTACGCTCGGAGGTTGGCACTTTGGGAGTAGAGGGCCTGACCTGCTGAGTGGGTTTGTGACAGATTGGTTGGCAGCGGTGGCATCATTTAATTATTTTAAATCCAATAGCACCTGGTCTGCTGGCTTGGGCCACCTAAAGTGCACTTGAAGGCCAAGGGAGAAAGAGTATTGGAGGTGGGCTCATGCTGTGCACAGCCTGATTGTGCACATTGTTATCTTACTTTCCCCTATTTCCACACAAGAGCAGTAAAGGAAGTCCTGTTATCAGTTTTTTGTATCTTGTGTGAGCGCATGTCATTTTGCACTGTCTATTATTGGCACTGTATTGCTTTTGCTGATTTAGGTTTGCTTCACGAGTAGGATCCAGGGTGGTGTTTGTGCCAGTGGGGAGGTGGGTCGGCATGGCGTCCCTGGGGATTTTACCACACCCCTCACCAGGCCCGCTAATCTGTTTGCTGTGTGGAGGCACCATGCTGTTTTATTTTCTTTCTGGATACGAACCGCCAGAAGGAGTTTCAAAGCACCCAGGCCCTTCAGCCTTGCAGGCCTCAGTCTGTGTGTGCAAGGCAGGGGTTGTGACCACAACTTTCTGACTAAAGTCATGGTGATCCAGTCATGACGGCGTCCACTTCCCATCAGTGGTGACTCTCCACTCCTTTTTATGGTGGGTTGCAGAGGAACTAAAGCATTTATTTATTCTGAGCCAGCTGACACCTGGAGGTTGATCAACAAATGCAGAAAGAAATCTTTGTCTCAGAGGGTAGGTGAACAGTCATGCCTTAATTAATATCCTTACTTTACAATCCTCTCTTAAGACCTTTATTTGTGTTCACTATTAATATGATCCTGGGGCAGTGTTTCTCTAACAGGGACTGACTGTACTGTATTAGTGACACAAACATGCTGACTAGGATTGCTCAGATTCTGATACGTTTTTCAGATTTAGGATATTTGGAATTAAAGACCAAAAATCATAAATCCTTCAAAAGGTTCAACTGGAAATCTGTTTCTAGAATCCAGAATTGGATTTTGATTGCAGCAAGATGCAGAAATCCAAACTTCTTGTCTCCTAGGATTGTTAGGATTTCTGACTCTGATTTGGAATTGGGTCTTCCGAAATCCTAAAAAAACTAACAGAAAGGATTTCTGCAAATCTGAGCACCCCCCACCCCCCCAATATGGTTGAGTTTTCACATTTGGATGCTTATTTTGTTTTTTAAAATAATTTACTGACCAAGGACATCAATGCTAAAATCTAACATCTTGTTTTTAATAGGGTCCTGATTTTAACTAATTTTCACAGTTGGGTGGACAAGTGCACCAAGAGGTTAAATGACTTGCCCAACGTCACACAGTGACTATTTGGCTCTGGTGGAGTTCAAACCTGCAGTCTCCTGTTTCTCACACTGGTGTCCTAATCACTAGACCGCACTGCCTTGATTCTGGAAAACATTTTCTTCCCAGAGGCCTTGGGACTTATTTGCTTGCTCTGTTATCCCTCCTTTCTGGACTTTGGATTTGAGGCGCTAGATGGCGTCTCCACTCCTCCCTCAGAGCAGGTTCATTCATTGAGCAAACATTGATTTATTTGTTTCAACACCAATCAGTTACAGCAGCAGGTCAATAATTAACCATACAATCATTTCTAAGAACACTATTTACAACACTGAATGTGCTACTTGCAGAGCAGATTCTTTGAGTTAATTTCATTCTATAATTGAGAAAAAAGTATTTCATGTTTGTGACTGTTTTTAGTTTTTATGTATATGAATATATGGCATGAGTGGTAGGGAGATTAATGGAAACCCTTTTAAAGGAAAATTTGATAGAGTATCTTGAATCCACTGGGCTGCCAGACCACAGGCAGCATGGATTCAAGGGTGTGTGTGGGGTGGGGGGGGAGGTTATGCCAGACAAATCTTATTGACTTCTTCGACTGGGTGACCAGGTATATACAACAGGAGAGGACAGTGGGCATGGCCTATTAGGACTTTAGCAAGGCCTTCAGCACTGCGCTGCACAGGAGAAAGATAAAGAAGTTGAGCAGCTAGGGGTTGGATCTAAAGTGGTAGACAGGGTTAAAATCTGGTTAATGGACAGAAGACAGAGAGTGGTGGTTAACAGCACCCACTCTAATGACGGGAAGGCGAACAGCGGGGTGTCTCAGGGCTCAGAACTGTGACTGGGCCTTTTCAGTGTCTTCATAAGTGACATTCAATAAAACTGGAAGGGAAGGTATGCCATTTTGCAGATGATACCAAAATATGTACAGTAATAGGTTGAACTGAACACTCCGGAGGTGGTGGAGAAAATATGTATGCATTTTGGGAAACTCAAGCAATGGTCACGAGCATAACAGGTATGGTTCAATGCCAAAATGTGCAAAATCATGCATCTAGGGCATAGAAACCCAGGAGCTGAGTACAAGATGGGGCGTGGGGTGTATGGACAGTCACTAAAGCACAATACTTGAAAAATAAGTCACACCAATATGTCCTTTATGTCTCTTCAGATTTTTATTTTTCCATATTTACTTCAACCTTTGGTCATGTCCCAAATACCACCTGACATTTTACCCTTTTAAAGGGCTCTACCAGAGGATGGGCCTCATTTTAAAGTAGTTATCAATACAAAAGATAACATTTAAATATACTAACAAAGATTTTCATGAAAAAATGGTTAAAACTGAAAAGCCAAACACTGAGAGAGGAGTATTTAAGGTGGCATGGGTTAGAAGCACAACCAGGACATGACACTAAGTTGCAGTTAAGTAACAAAATGTGGTTACTTTATCTACCTATCAAAATTAAGTTTCAAAAATAGTTGTTACTATGAAGAAAAAATATTTTTGACATAATACAATTTGCATATATGTATCCACCTTTAGGACAGATAATTCATATGAAGAGACAAATAAAGACCTGAGCCAGAAAGGAGAATACAAAGAAAAAGTAAGCATTGTTTTTGCTGTTATTGTCTGTGGTACCAGAACAGCATTAAAAGTATGTCATATAATTGTATATAATAATTTTTTTTACTTTTTTTTTTATTAAGATAAAATAGAGGTACATGTATCAGTATAATATCCAATACATTTGATACATATTAACTAACATAAATCAAAAATCATATTACTTCTTGACAGTTCCATTAAAACCATTGTTTTACCAAATAAAAAAGAAAGGGTTCCTATAAATTACCAGTCCATTCCACTCAATTGTTATCATGCCAATTACATTACACATTTTGATTCCAAAGGACCAACCATCAGGGCCAGTCTCCTCCCTCCTTCCCTTCATTCTCACCGACCATCTTGTCTCCTCTCCCCTTCCCTCTCTATGGGACAAAAGATGGATCTCGGTCCAATATAAAAAAAAACAACTGTGCCATTGTATCTTAAACCTTTCATATCTATTATTACATCTAACTATCAGCCATTCTATGGTATAAATCTCTATCATTATTTTATACCAATCTGTCCAGAGCCATGTAATAACCTTCTTAGCTCCCAATAAATAAGTAAATAAAAAGGAATATTTTTGTATGCGAAGACCCTTTGGTGGTACCAAAAGTAAGACTAGTTCTGGTGTGAGTACTACTTCTTCACCCACCAATTCCACCAGGGCATCAGCTATTTCCCACCAGAATATTCTTAAGGCTGGACATGACCAAAACACATGCATATCGTTGGCCATTGGTTCACCTCATTGTCTCCAGCAGTTTCCTACTGGGCCTGGCAAAAATTTTGCCAGTTTAGCTGGTGTATTAAAATAGTGGCTATGTACCTTCCATGTGAATTCTCACCAATAAGGGCCAGGGATATTCCCAATGAAGGGAGGGCAAACTTATACCACATTTCTTCTGAGACTGGGGCTGGCAACTCATGGTCCCATGCCTCCAGTATTCCTACAGTTGTATCCATTAAATATCCTCTAAGCCCCCTATACAATAGCCCAATGATATGTTGCCAGGTGTTACCTCTAGGAATGGAAATAAACATATTTAATGGAAGAGGTATATAATAAGTTGATAAAAAGTATAGCTATCTGTACTCATTACAGGCAGAGGGTCTAAAAAATTGTAACAAAAACATGTAACAGGTTAGGAAGGTCCATCCTCTGATGGAGCCCTTTAAAAGGGTGAAATCTTGGGTGGTGTTTGGAACATGACCAAAGCCTGAACTAAATTTGGCAAAAGAAAATTCTAAAGAGTCATAAAGGACATGGTGTTGCTGATTTTTCAGGTGCTGTGTTTTGGGATCAATAGTGCCTTCATCAGCTCACAAAGCACGAATGAGGGGACTTATGATCCCCAGTTGAGGGTACCCATAGGAACACTTGTTTTGGGTGGATAGCCACTAAGCAGGAAAGGGACCTTGGGCTCATCATATCTGTTTACCTCAAAGTGGCAGGACAGTGTGACAAAGCAGTGGGTAGGGCAAGTGGGATGCTGGGATGCATAGAGAGAGGTATCTCTAGCAGAAGTACTGAAATGGGGTTGCCACTATATTGCCTGCTGGTGAGACCCCACCTGGAGTACTGTGTCCAGTTCTGGAAGCTGCACCTCAAAAAGGACATAGATACAGTGGAGGCCGTCCAGAAGAGGGCAATTATAATGGTTCAGGCTTTGCACCAAAAGCCCTATGAGGAAAGACTAATGGATCTCAACATGTGCACTCCGGAAGAAAGGAGAATCAGACAGCTTATGATATTGACCTACAAGCACCTCACAGGCATGAACAGGGTGCAGGAGGGGAGTCTCTTTTAAACTGAGAATGAGAAACAGCACCAGGACCAGAGAGCATCTGTTGAGGCGGGGGTTGGGGGGAGCAGGAGGTTTAAGATGGATGTGAGGAAGTACTAGTTCACCGAAAGAGTGGTGGATGCCTGGAACAGTGGTATCTCCAGCAGGAGAAGGGACATGGTGTTGCCACTATACCATTTGCTCGAGAAACCCCACCTGGCGCACTGTGTTCAGTTTTGGAGGCTACACCTCAGAAAGGACATAGACAGGGTGGAGGCAGTCCAAAGAAGGGCAACTAAAATTGTACAGGGGCTGCATCAAAAGCCCTATGAGAAGAGACTGAGGGATCTCAACATGTACACCCTGGAAAAGAGGAGTGAGAGAAGGGTTATAATAGAGACATACAAGTACCTCACAGTGTGTAGACGGGAAGTCTGTTTCTTTTTTCCCCTTGCCTGATCAGCCCTCCTGAGGAGCACCACAGCCCATCACCCTGATATCTGCTGGGAATTACCTGCTAGCCATCTTCCCCAGGGCTTACCCACCCAGCAGGGTCAGTGGGGTTCCTCAAGCACCGTTGCAGAACGGATCCAGTTCAGGCCAGTGTGCCCAGCTGGTTGGGTGCAGGGCCTGCAGGCACTCCTCTTCATCCTGCCCTGGGGCTATTTTCCTGTTTTTGTTCTTGGGGAGGCATGACATGCAATGACATCATGGTTCACATCATGTGCTCCTGCATGATGTGCACTAATGCCTGTCATGCATCCCGACCTTCCTGGCCCAGACTGCCTTTCCCCCAGTTCCTGTCAGGGGCCAGGCAAGCATCAGGCTCTGCTCCCCCTCCCCCTGGAGAAGGAAAGCAGTCCTATGGATGCTCACACCTCCTCCCCCCAGATGGGACACCCCAGATTTGCTTCTGACCCCGGGCACTGGCCTCTCTAATGATAGCACTACTGCTGCACCAACAGGCTGGCTTGGGGACTTTGTTTTAAAAAACAGCACCAGGACCAGAGGGCATGTTATGAAGCTAAAGGGAGGAAGTTTCAGAAGGATGTGAGGAAGCACTATTTCACTGAAAGAGTTGTGAATGCCTGGAACAGACTGCCAGTGGAAGTGGTGGAGGCAAAAACAGTAGAGGACTTCAAGCATGCAGGAAATAGACATCGGCAGATATTAGTAAATAGGCAGAGAGGCGGGAAGGTTGCCAGAGACCAGTTAGGGTACAGTACGTATACTATGTGGGCTTAACTAAAACCTATGCATTTATTTCAAAATATTTACTGGAAGTATGTACCGAGCTGGTAAGCATGTAATTTGCTGGTAACAGCTTGTTCCATGTGCGTAATGGGGAGATGGCATGAGAAAGCAAACAGTGCAATACAGCAATTTGTTCATAAGTTGCACACATGATAAGTAAATACACAGTACAGTAATGAATCTATCTGTATTTATTTGTTTTACAAGAAAAGCTCCATTGAGCAATCCTCATTTACAAGGAGGTCCTGGTTAGGACAGCCACAAGGCTCAACAATATCTGCAGTGAAACATGTATAGAATAGAGAATGGTGAGATACGTAATGAAAAAATAGGGCACAAATCATAATACAAAATAAAAATACAGGGAAAAGAACCATGATACGTACAGTTTAAAAGAAAAGAGAGCTCCCTGGAGCAGAGGTGCTAAATTCCAAAATAGTTGAATTTTCCTGTAGCAAGCAAGAGAACAGCATTCAGTCCCTTCGTGGAGTGAATCGACTGGTTTCATTCTCACTGTGTGTAGGTTCAAGGATGACCTCTGGCATGTCCTGAAAACTGGTGTCACAAAATGGCTCTTAATTGACAACATAAGTGTCTTAAATATAGAATAATATATGGGGTCAGGGGGTTGTGTGTATAATGAGAAGTTTACACACACCCGAGGGGGTTAGATGCTCATAAACCCTGAGAGCAAAGCTTGAGGGGTTTCTGTTAATATCTAACCCTGAGGGCATGTGTAAACTTCGAGTTTAAACACACTACCCCATATTTTATTTTATATAATTGCTGGGTTTCCCTTTTTCACCTCAGCAATTATATAAAATAAAGAGCTTCCAGTGTGTCCTCCGTTCGGTTTTGTTTTAGTCCGGTGCCGAGATTTGCCATGTTGTAAACCTGTGTTTTCCCCCCTTTAGCAAGTCTTTATGTGTTTTCAGTGTATGTGTGGGGAAAAAAGAAAAGAAAAGAACTTACTGCAGAGTTCTTCTGGTGGCTCTGTGTCGGGCGAGATGGAAGCGGTGAGCGGTCTTGACTGGTTGCGCTGTTGCCTGAGCATGCACTCATAAAGGGAAATCGTACACGTGTTTGCCATTATAAACACTCCTTTATAACAGCAAATTACGCCACGGTTTCTCTATGGGAAAAAGGGGAAGCCAGTTATTATCATGTTGATATAAATAGCTGGTACAAAAGGTAAAAATCCATTTAGAGGTCTAGCATATTTAGTCTAGACACTAGCATGGTGTTCAGTAGTTCTGTCTGAAGTCGCGTTTTGCACTATGCCCATCCTCAGAGAAGGCACTACTTTTACCTAAAGAGACGTTTTTTGACACCTGTTTACAAGACGTGCCAGTGGTCATCCTTGAATCCACACACAGTGAAAGCAAAGAAATCTATTAACTCCATTGAAGGGCGGGGGTGCTGTTCTCTTGCTTGCTAAATGAAAAACCATGATATCTACTAGAATGTCAAAGCAATAGGCAGAGAAAATGGCCATGGGAGGTATAAGTCACCAGGGCAAAGAACTGCTGATTGCTGAGGGAGTATAAGATGGGGAAAGGGTAAACAGGAACACAAGAGGGGGTGTTGTGAGGCCAGCTGAGAGTGGGAGGGTACTGGAGGATGATGAGCAAAGTGAAAAATGTACCAAACAATTACTTCTGCTTGGTATTCATGGCAGAGGGCAGTGGTCCTCTGTGGGAGAGTGGACTTAAAGAGCAGCGGAAAATGTACTATCTGGACATAACTCAGCGTAAATTTCTTATATCCTGTATAGATTTCTCCTTGCCATCATTTACTATTGAAAACATGACCAAACAAAACAAGATCTTTATGTCTTAGAGTTAATTTCCTTTGTAGCTTATTCCCTACTTGAAATGTTTTTTTTTATATATATACTTTATTTAATAAGATTTTACATGCTTAGAACACAAAGGTCATCAATTAACATGCAAGCCATTACAAATGTGACCATTTTATACAATTAAAAAGAAAACCGTACTATAAATAAGAAAACATTTTCCAGTAATAAGCTTGACATTTCATATGCATCATGTTGAAAATCATGGACAAATATATTCATCCTGCTTTGGGTGAGCTTAACAAAAATTATCAAGTAGTACATAATGAATTTGTAGGATTATCTTGATAGTTACTACAACTAAGTGCAGTTCTGAATAGTTCTTGCGTATACATCAGAGTATCTCTACAATTGTCTGCTATGGGATAAAATCTGGTCTGACTGAACTTATGTGTAATATCCATCGTCTCCAGAATAATTCAAATTGTTCCTGTTTTATGTTTAGAATAGATGTTATTCTTTCCATTTTATATATGTTTATCATCAAGTCATGTCACTGCCTCAATGATAGTAGGACTGGGTGACAGCTAAAGTTTAGTTATAGCTTTTTTGGCTGCCAATATTATTATTTTCGGTAGTTTTTTTGTTTGGGGGTCTCTGCATTCTGGGGGATAGGCTGAGAAGAAGTACAGCAACAGAGTAAGTTGCAGCGAAGGTGTCAATATCTGCTCTATGGTTTTCTGTAAGTCAAGAATCAAGGTACTGATCTTAGGGCAATACCAGAAGATATGGGCATGCAATGTTGAGGAATGTCCACAGTTCCACCAGCATTTTGCCTCCCTACCCGAGAGGAATCTTCCCTGGATTGCAGGGGTCCTAAATATCTAACAGATGCCTTCCAGGGAAGAGTCTTTCCAATTGTTGGAAGATATGCCCCAATGTATGGTCTGTATGTACAGTATCTGTCCCATGTATCCAAGAACATTTGTAATTCCAGATCCCTCTCCCATGCCCATCTCACCAAATCAAGAGAATCTGCTCTAGTGATCTTAGTGCTGTGTATAGATAGGAGATCATATGAGTTAGTGGGGCTTCTCCCTGCAACGCCAGGTGCAGTATGGGTATCAAATGGGGAGTTGTGGCATCTGTCCATAGGTTCCCTAAGAGAGACTTTATAAAGTTCCTCACCTGGAAATACCTAAATCTATCTTTGGAAGGGATCCCAAATCTTTGCTTCAGGTCCGCTTGACTGAGAATAGCTCCATTTTGGATAAATTGATATACCAAATGAAGTCCCAATTGTTCCCAGGTTTGTAAAACCATATCCAGCTTAGCAGGTATGAACTGCCCTCCATAGGGCATTGAGAATAGCAGAGGTCACCATTTAATAAATCCTTTCATGTCTAAAACTGTCTGCCAACACCATATGCTGGTGCATGTGTAGGGATTAGTTATATTTCTAAGTTTGTACTGGGAGAGTGTGACAGAAATAACTTATTCATGTTCCAAAGATCCTCCTCCTGTTTTTCTATTATTTTCCACTTTGCAGCATAACCATGGTGTAACCAGTAAAGCACAATTCTAAGCTGAGCTGCTTGATGAAAGTATTTCAAGTGTGGGAGGGCTAAGCCTCCAAGGTTTTTTGGTAGCTGCAAAATAGAAAACCTGATTCTTGGTTTCTGTGAGGCCCATATGAATTTGGAGATTTTCCTATTTTGGGTCCGATAGAATTCTTCTGGTAGTTGAGTTGGAATGGTTTAGGCTAAGTACAGTAGAGAAACTGTGGCAATACCACCATTCATACTGTTTCTATCCTCTGCACCAAAGGGAGAGGAAGCACCTTCCATCTCTCCAAATCTGAGATTAATCTATTTAATAAAGGGGTATCATTAAGGTTAAATAAATCTCCCTGCATTAATCCTATCTGAATAAGTATTTAATATGTTTTAGATTCCACCTGAAGGGGAATGTGGACAAAATATTATTGGAAGGATCATAATTTGTTCTGAGCACCTCCGTCTTTGCAGAATTGATTTTATATCCTGTTATTTCTTCAAAAGTATTCAGTAGCTGCCATAGCGGCCCCAAGGATCATTTAGGGTCCGTCATGTAGATCAGTAGATCATCAGCATATAAAGCTAACTTATGTTCTTTCCCCCCTGCAAGAAGACCCCTTATCTGTTCAGTTTGTCGAATGGCCTGGGACCCTACTTGAAATCTTAATGCTCTATCATGACATCACAGTCTGTTGCCATGGGAATACCTGTGATGTCACAAGCAGGGTATTATGGCATCAGTTTGGGAAGAAGCAATAGGACCTGATGAACCCTCAAGGAACAGCTCTCCTGTTTTCAGTCATGTAACCTCAGTAGAAAATAATGGAGATAAGAAATAGAGTTAATGAGAAAGATAAGCTGCTTTGTGTCTACATATTATATTTTTTAAAGTTCTTCTCGAGGCGTCAGTGGCTGTTTAAGGCCACCACAAGGCGGTCAAGGAAATGAGCAGAGATCTTTGTGGACAGGTTACTAAAGGGACTAGAAGCTCTAAGGGTAGGCAAGGTGCCTGGTTCAGATAGCCTGTACTCATGACTGCTAAGGGATTTGGCTGCAGTATTGGCAGTACCCTTAACCAGTTTATTCAACAACTCACTGTAGTCTGACTGAGTAGCGCCAGTAGACTGGAGATATGCCAACTTAGTAGGACTCCACATGGGGTGGGGGAAGGGAGGGAAGATCCAGGCAACTACAAGCCTATCAGCCATACTTCTTCATAGGTAAGCTGATGGAGACTATGATGAAGGAGAGTATGGTGGGCTACCAAGAATGCTGCAGCATGATTGTTGACTGGGACCTCACCTTCCAGTCACATTGCTCCCATGCGGCACGATCAGCACTGGATGCCTATACAATGGCGGATCACCTTCAAGGTCGGTCTTCTGACCTACAAAGCCCTGCATGGACTGGGACCAAGTTACTTGCAAGAGCTCCTGATTCCCTACAGTATTGGACGTCCCCTCCACTCATCAGACGAGGAGTTGTTAGAGGTTCCCAGGGTGCAGCTGAAAACATCTGGGGCCCGGGCCTTGATGTTCATGGCACCATCCCTGTGGAACTCTCTTCCTCATCAGATTAGAGAGTGCAGGACCATGGAGAGTTTTAAAACTGGCCTCAAAACACACTTGTTTAAACAGGCATTCTGGATTTTTTGCTATTTTAAGAACTTTAGGACATTAATTGATGTCTGATTTATTTATAACATTTTATGGAATTGTTTGTTTTATATATGTACAGCGCTTTGACTTCCAGATATTCCACTATATAAATAAAGATATTATTACTGTCGTGGCAGACCTTAATTGATCTCTGCCCCACCCCATTGCAGCCCACTACGATTCCTTCATGCCTATCTGATGCATGCTTGAAACCCACTACTGTTTTTGTCCCCACCACCTCCACTGGAAGACTGTTCCAGGCATTCACCACTCTTTCAGTGAAGAAATATTTCCTCGCATCTCTCTTAAATTTACTCCCCTTCAAGCTTCATTGCATGTCCCCTTGTTCTTGTGCATCTTTTCCTCTGAAAAACACTCCCATCCTATACCTTGTGTAGCCCCGTGAGGTATTTATAGGTCTCTATCATATCTCTCCTGACTCTTCTCTCTTCCAGGGTTTATATACTGAGTTCCTTCAGTCTCTCCTCATAGGACTTCTGATGCAGACCTTGCACCATTTTAGTTGCCCTCCTTGGGACTGCCTCCACTCTGTCTACGTCCTTCTTGAGATATGGTCTCCAGAACTGGACACGGTACTCCAGGTAGAGTCACACCAGTGAGCTATACAGTGGCAACACCACCTCCCTTCTTTTATTGGTGATACCCTCCCTGTGCACCCCAACATCAAAATGATCCTACCCACTGCCTTGTCTCACCACCTTGAAATCATCAAATATGATTACTCTCAACTCCCTTTCCTGTTTGGTGACTATCAATACGTCTCCCATACTGTACTCTGCCTCTGAGCTGCTATGCCCTAAGTGTACAGTTTTGCACTTTTTTGCATTGAAACCCAGCTGCCATGCCCTTAATCACTCCTTGAGTTTTCTCAGGTCTCTGCTCATCCTTCCCACCCTCCCTGGAGTGTCCACCCTATTGCAGATTTAGGTGTCATCTGCAAAGAGGCAGACCTTCTCTTCCAGCTCCTCTGCAGTGACACTTTTGAAGACATTAAAAAAGACTGGTCCTAGTACTGAGCCCTGTGGAACCCCCCAGTCACCCTCCCTTCCCTGGAGTGAACTTTGTTTGCCACCACCCTCAGTTGCCTATCCCCGGGGCAGATCCCAGAAGTCCTGTATATGGGGGAGCTCAAGTCAAGATAAAAAAAATTAAAATATTAGTCCATGGGTCTGGTGGGCCGCCTAGGCCCCCAGAAAATGTTAAAAATTTGGTGCATTCTGGAGGGTATTTCAAACACAATTTCTACCCTGTTCCTCCCTCCCCATGCTCTGTGAGTTGCACCCTAGCACCATCCCCAGAGTCCTAAACCACCCTCCCACCCCAAAAGAACAAAAGACCAAAAGACTGCAGCTGTTCATCTTATTCAAGACACTTTATTACAAAGATTACATGCAGGCAGCAGTACATTGTGTTTGAAATACCCTCCAAAATGCATCAGAATGCACCAAATTTAAAAATTTTTCTGAGGACCTGAAAATTGCAGTACCATAAGACCTGCCATAAGAACTTTCTTTTTAAATAAAGTATTACAATATATCATAATCAGGCATACCTTATTTTTCAGAGTCCCAGACGAATGAGGAACAGACTCTTACAGCTGCAACACATGGTCTCCCTCTCTGGATGCTATGCAGTCCTGAATCCCTGACCTGGCTGCCAGAGCCCTCTCTCCAGCTGAGCCCCGGATGACTGTTATCAGCAGGCTGCTGCCCCCCACAACTCCCATTACGGCGGTCAGATGAACCGTGCTGCAAGTCCTAGAGAACGCCTATAACCCTCAGCCACCCAGAGCTTGACTGCTGCAAAACCACGTCACCACCACCTGAATCCCTCTCTGGGCTCTTGCCAGGCAGAATCCTGAGTCGGCCATTGCGGGTCCTCAATAGTCACTCCGGATCACTGTCCCTAGGCTCTGCTCACACCGTCCTCTCACTGATGCGCTCCAATCTCCACTCTATATCTCCGGCGTCATCATGGTAATGATTTACAGCTCCTCCACTTCTCCTGTACAGGTGCGCGTGCCCTGACATTTAAACAAGGTACCCATGCTGGCCACTCCCACTACTGGACACAGCAACCAATCAGGATCTGCAAGCATGAGGCAGATCTGGTTGAGAACTGTTATAGTAAGGTCTGCTCGGCTGCAAGTCCACCCTCCTGGCCTTTAAACAAAGGAGCTTACTAGCCCATGAAATTATCTTAGAGTACACCACACCAACAGGATTACTGAAGTAACACCCCAGACCAATCGGATGTGCCCCCGGCCACAGTGGGAAGGAAGCGACCCATGGATGACTTTGGTCAGCTGTGGGGAGAATGTAGTTACTGTTGCTTAATGCTGAGATATGGTTTTTCGGGGGCAGTGGTGGGGTGTACTTCTGGCAGGGTGTACTTCTGCGAGACAGGTCTTGTCAGGGCACATATTGTAGATCACCGGCGCTGCCCACGGTGGTTAAAAAGAATACCGGGCAGAGTGAAGGAGTGCACAGATGATGGGGGAGCTACAGCCCCCTTAGCTCCCTGGTAAATCTGCCACTGTATCCCTTAGCCAGTTTGTTACCCAGATTACCGCCTTTGGACCCATCCCTCAGGCTACACAGTTTTCTTACGATCCTCCTATGTGGAACGGTGTTGAAAGTCTTACTGAAATCTAAGTAGACCACGCCCAATGCCCCATCCTTATCTATTTCCCTGGTCACCCAGTCAAAGAAACCAATAAAGTGGTTCAGAAGCTCCGCACCACCGCTTGATGGTCTGTAACAACCTATAATATTAATGGATTCAATATCAGATAAGGGAAGTTTAATAGCCAAGCACTCAAATTCTTTTGGCATTGATAGGGGACTGATTTCAGTAGCCTGAAATTTGTTATTAACATAGATAACAAGGCCACCTCCTCTAGATGGTCTATCTAGGTGGAAAACGTTGTAAGAGGGTAGAACTATCTCCTGCTGTGATACCATCCTCTTTAACCAAGTTTCAGCCATTACAAGGACATATAGGTTTGTGTGAGACACCAATACTTTTATATCATCTAGTTTTTTTAGCAGGCTGCATACAATAATTAACGTGAATTGCAATCCTCTGATAGTTGCCAATTCAGACTTCCGGTTCCGGTTTTGAGAATGGTGGCAGCATAACCCTCGAGCTGCAGCATCCCCCTTCAACAATCCTTAAAAGTGCTCAAATTAATCCTCAAGAATCCTGACTATTTCTCCCCTCAGGAGCAAGCTGAGATGGTGACCAAACCTGCGAGACCTAAAGGACCGAAAGCTACACCAGCACAAATGAAAATGAAGCAGCTTACCCTAGACGAGGAGTTACTTAAAAGAGATCAGGAAATCAAGGGCCGGTTAGAAGATATTGAAAACTGTGCCTGATGAAACAACTTTCGCATACATGGTATCCCGGAAGGTGCGGAGGAGGGGTTCACCTCATCCATTGATTTTATTCAACATTTGCTCCGATCGGTGATGGAAATCCCAGCTGATCTAGACATCACGATGGATAGGGCACACTGTTCCCTCATAGCGAAGCCCTCCAACCCGTCGGCTCGACCTAGATTGTGGGTGATATGGATGGCTCTCTACCAGAGTAAAGAGTGGGTGCTTCGAGAGGCCTGGAGGCTCAAAAGCCTGAAATACAAGAATAACACCCTCTTTTTTGAACAGGACTTTTCAACAGCATTACAATCTGAGCGACAGAAAACAAGGGTCATATTAAAAGAAATTCGGAAAAAAAAGAACCTATGTGCCAGGCTTCTTTTTCCTGCAAGAATCAAGCTTTATCTTGATGAGGGTCCCAAAACCTTCGGTAGTTTGTTGGAGCTGTTGCCGTTGCTGCAGGAATGGAAGATTACCCCTTCGGACATGGAGATGGCTTGGTTGGAACAAACCCTTACGTCCAACACATGGTCAGTGGCCAAAGACAACCCTTCAAGATTGGCTCCCGGAGCAATGCCGAAATCTATCTTGCAGGATATCACGGGGTTAATTCGCTGCACAGGTAGGAGGAAAAAGGACACTTGAGAGGTACCCCCGCTGAACCTCCCTGAAATGCTGATTGAACCGGACTTATACAAGCTTCATTGCTGGCGCTCACTAGTGCAGAGTTCTGAGTTTCTCTAATTATTCCACCTTTGATTTGAGCTGCACTGAGAAGAGCGCAGTGATCGTTCCTAGACCCTGATGCCCTGAGTAAGCCGATTTATTACCTTGAACATAAGGGATCCATGCAGGAGGCAGGAAAAGGGGACTTGGAAGAGTTACATTCTCATCAGTGTGTTACGGTATCGCCGAAGACAATCCTAGTACTGCCTTGATTAAGTAAACCGTTTCTTATGGGGGGGAAGGGGAGGAGTTTTCGACATATTCTTGTATGGCTCACGAGCAAGTATAATAGTCAGCGGAGGTGAAGACCAGCCCTGACAAAGATAAAGTACTTAGGGACACTAAAATGCTGTTTGGGGGGGGGGGGTATTTTTGGCTGGAACAGAATGGGGATTATTATGCTCCTGCTATATCTATGGGTAGAGCTGAATGCATGAGTAACGCCATGCAAGCACTGCTCCCCATTATATCCGGATTCAAAATGCAGCCTTGTCATCTGGCTAGGACTCGCCTTGTTTAGAGTCCAGGAGATCCGAGTTGAATATTTGACTCCTACTTCTCCTACCCGGGTAGAGTTTGCATCACAGCAGCTCATGTGGATTTTCAGAGTGCCCCTTAAATGAAGCTCCTGCCTTAGTTTTGTACAAAGTTTCCTCCCCAGAGATGGTCCTCGAGATAAGGGCACCACCTTGTGGGGAGTTCTGTTACACTTGTTATTGTTTGATATTAAAGTTAGATGTTTTTCAGACATTTCTTATGTTAGTGTCATATATTCTGAAAAGGAGATTGTGGAGCCCAGAAGGTGCCTTGAGAGCCGAGAGGGCAAACGCCCCTGTGGGCAGAATATTGAACAGGGAGGAATTTCTTCTGGGTTGGGAGTGGAGAAAACTTCAAAGTTGAGCAAAAGAATGGAAGCGAGAGCAATGGATCCTTGTAATCTATGGGATAATGGTGGATAGAGGGAAGATAAACTATGTTTCCCACAATGTCAATGGATTGAATAATCCAGTGAAAAGGCGGAAGGTCCTCTCAGTTCTCAAAAGGCAGGCCTCTCTCGCTATGCTTCTCCAGGAGATGCATCTTAGTAATAAGGAGCATGTTAAGCTGGGGGAAATTTGATTTTTCACATGATATCCTCCTCGTATCGAAAAGGGAAAAGATGAGGGACAGCTATACTAATAGCGTGTGGAACTCAATTGAGTAACTCCTCAACCTACTCAGACCTTAAAGGATGATTGGCAGTGGTAGTGAACATATTGGAAGGCAATCCAATCACCCTTGCCTCACTCTATATCCCTCCAGGGTCCACAGTGGCTACAATAAGGGCCCTGCTGCACAAAATAGCTGAACTACAGGTAGGGATGTTAATAGTGTGTGTGTGGGGGGATTTAAACCAAACTTTAGAACAGCTGGATTCCTCTAACTCAACGCATCTTAGAAAAACCCCAGCTAGTAAAACGTTAAGAGAATATATGAAGTGAACCCTGTGGGTGGATGCCTGGAGATGCCGGCACCCCGGACATAGAGAATACACGCATTACTCCCCCCTCATGGTACCTATGCGCGAATCGACCATTTTTTAATGTCTGGGGAACACTATCATGAAGTAGTGGACTGTATGCACATCCCCTCGACCTTGTCAGACCACTCCCAACTTTTCTTAAAATTAGACTGTGGCCCTGAGTGGAAATGAACCCTCTGGAAGTTTAACAATTATTTGATAAACTTGAAGAAATTTACAGAACTTGCTAAAAACGCCATACCTCAAATAATTCAGAATAATGACTCTCTGCAGATTTTGAGTGCTACCCTTTGGGACACAATCAAAGTAGTGTTGAGGGGAGATATAATTAAGTATGCATCTCAATATAAAAAACAACAGAATTCGAGTCTAGAGAAACACCAACAGCAATTACGGAATTTACAAACGGCTCATGCGGGAGGGGATGTAACTGCCAGTATGCTTATACAAACCACCAGGCAGCAGATTCAAAAAATAATTGACATAAAAACGAAACAGGCCCTATAGCGCCTGCGCCAAAAATATTATAAGATAGGCCCAAGAGCAACATGACTTCTGGCCCATTGTCTGAGACAGCAGACTCTCAATCTATGATAGCGCAGATTAGGGACCCTGGAACTGGCCAATTGAAAAGGAATCCAGTCCAAATTTTAGACTCCTTTAGAAAGTACTACTGTACTCTCTATACCCTGGAGCAAACGGCTAACGATGCACAGATACAGACCTACCTATCCAAGCTTAAACTGCTGAAACTTTCTCCTGTCCTACGGTCTCAGCTAGACAAGCCATTTTCACCGGGAGAACTTACTAGAGCTTTCACTGCTTTAAAGGCCAATAAGGCTCCGGGCCCTGACAGATACACACCCGAGTTTTTTAGATTTTTTAAAAAAGAACTAGAGGCTCACCTCCTGATAGTCTGTAGGGCCTCCCAGATGGAGGAGAATCTACCTCAGTCCTGGAACCATGCTGTCATATCCAGCATACTGAAACCAGCTAAAGATATAATGCAATGCAAATCGTACCGCTCTATATCTATTCTGAACATAGAGTACAAGCAATATACTACACTAATAGCAAAACGGCTAGAAGAGGTACTCTTGAAACTAATTGAGTATGACCAGATGGGGTTTGTCCCTAGACGTCAGACACAGGATAACATTAGGAGGACCTTGTCAATCCTCCAACATGCCTCCCGGTTGGGTTCACCCTTCCTTCTATTGAGTCTAGACGCGGAAAAGGCATTCGACCGGGTGGCATGGAACTTTTTATCTTGAACATTAAAAACTTTTGATTTCTCAGATGCATTCATTAAGATCATAGATAACATTTACCTGGACCCGAAAGCCTATATTAAAATAAATGGGGGGATTTCCGATCCAATTTCATTGCTCCGAGGTACTAGGCAGGGGTGCCCCCTTTCTCTGCTTTTCTTTGCCCTTTACTTAGAACCGTTAGCACAAAGCCTGAGACACAGAAGGGAAGTGGAGGGCCTGAACATTGGGGGGGGAATCTCATAAATTAGCCCTGTATGCAGATGATCTCCTAATCTATTTTAGTAACCCAGATGAGGGACTTCTTCCACTTTGGGACACACTGGAGGAATTCGGCCAATTAGCAGGATATAAGGTAAATACTGCTAAAACTGAAGTGCTGAGGGTCTCCTACACCCCTTTGGACAGAATAAAGGAGATTTTTCCCTTCAAGTGGAATAGGAGCCACCTTAAATACCTAGGGGTTCACATTTTGATAGACCATTCTCAGATTTTTAACCTTAACTTTGTTCCTATTCTGGCACAGTTACGAACAGATTTGGAGAGATGGGCCCTTATACCCATCCCTTTATTTCAAAGAATTGAGGCAGTTAAAATGGTACTCCTTCCTAAATTTCTATTTCTATCACAAACTCTACCAATATGTATACCAAACTCATTCTTAATTCAGATTAATAGAGGGATTTCTCGTTTTATCTGGGGCACGCAGAGACCTAGAGTCCACCTATCTGTGCTTCAGGTCCCAAAGCGAGGGGGGGGGTTTGTCCCTTCCAAATCTGAAGCTATATCACCAAGCAGCCCAACTTCGTACAGTTTTTTTATTGGATAGATAGAAAATATGATGCCAAGTGGAAGACCCTTGAGATCGGAGTAGGGGGACCCATCACCCTATGTAGATCCCTTTTTGCTGGACAGAGTAACTTCCCAGTTATACATAAGGGGAGCCCATATATAGAGTCTACACTAGTAAACTGGTACGAGCTCCTAAATGACAAATCCTTAGGTAGGTGGAGACCTCTTTTAAACCATATAGCATATGACCCAGCCTTTGTCCCAGCGAGGTAGGATTCAGGGTTTCGTAGATGGGAGGAGAGAGGTCTCTTCTTGGTGTGGCATTTCATGGGAGAGAGAGGAGTATTAACATTCCAAGATTTGGTGTCCCAATTTGGAGTGGCATGGCGGGACAGATTTAGATATTTTCAAGCCAGGGACTATGTTCAATGTTTTAGACTGGCCTCCCAGTAGGAAGACCCCCCCCCACGAATCATGCACCTTATTAAATTAGCTCTGGAGTCTTGAGCACCTTCGGAAAAGATTATTTCATATTTATACAGTGCTATACTCCAGAGGAAGGGTGATACACCACAAACAATTAGAACTGCATGGACTAAAGACGTAGGCCTGCCCATACCTGACAAGGTGTGATCTGGGGCCCTGGAGAGAATCCATTGGGGTCTAAATGTGATATGTTGGAGGAAGTTCTCTTGGAAGATATTTGTAAGATTCTTTCAGACCACAGCAGTACAAGGAAAATTTGGGAACGGGACGGGCTCGTCTTTATGCTGGAGGGGCTGCGGTCATTCTCCGGCTACAATGGTTCATATATTTTGGGGGTGTACTCACCCGACCCCTTTCCTCCAAGAGTTTTAACAAGCAATATATATTGTATTTGATTTGGATCTCGTCTTGAATCCCACACTTTATTTCTTTCTGGATCTCCCCCCGGGCATAGAGATCCAGATTCGGCCAAACTTGTGAGAATCTTGATACTGACAGCCCGGAAAGTAATCACCAAAAACTGGCTCACTGCTAACATAATTTCTATAGATCGATGGCATGATCTTATGATATCTGTTTATCAGATGGAGAGACTTACAGCATCTCTTAACAAAAAACTAATACAATTTGAGCTGCTCTGGAGGAGGTGGGTCACTTATATAACGACTGTGAGATCTGATTTCATTCCTTGAGAGAAGGAAGAGAGGAAATGCAAGCTAAGCAAGCAAAATTATAAATAGAATGCCTCTTCCCTTAGATTTGAACCTACTGTGCATGGTTCAAAAGATAACATATAAACTGATGCCTTCCCCATGACTGTCTTTTATGTTGCAGGAAGTAGCTGGAACATCTGTAAGAAGAGTAAAGACTTAAATTGTCTTGATTTATTTAACAGGTTAAATCTTCCGGATGCACTGCATGAATTTTCCTTTTCCTCTACCCAAGTATAGTATGTAAAGTATATAGAAACTATGGCACAGAGTGTACTTAAGTTATGGTTTCTTTTTATTTTTTGTCTGTATGTTGCCTTGTATAAATTGCACAAGTGTTAAATAAATAAAGGTTTAAAAAAAAAGATAGTTGCTAATTCGGTAGGTGAAACTATTGGCCATATAGGGCCAGGATTAATTTCGGGGATGCCTGAACATAATAGAAGCAGGACTAATTTTGTGATCATATATGTTTTAATGTTAAGCTTGTATGATTGATTTAAAGCTTTTAGCTTAGAACCTATGCAAGGGAGCTCTGTCTCTGCAAAGCATGGCCTGTAAAATATAGTTTTGATAGAAGGAGGAGAAACAGGGTTGTTTGGCCATCATACAGATTCCTGGTGAGGCCTCATATGGAGTACTGTGCCCAGTTCTGTAGCCCTCTCCAAATGAAAGACATCGCTAGACTACAGTCTGCACAGCGATGGGTCATCAAGATGAGCCAAGGTTTACAGGACAGATCCTTTAAGGGTGGTTGGAGGCCCTAAACATGTATTGGTTGGAGATCAGATGGGAGTGGCGGACACAGCTCCACCATAGCACTCCCTAATTTCACCTCCCACATCCACAATGCCGTTGACCAGGGACTTCTTGGTGGTGCCACCTTCATTGATTTGACAAAGGCGTTTGACATAGTCAACCATACCCTGCTAATTGAACAAATGTCTCTCCTAGGATTCTCATCTGATACCACTCTGTAGTTTCAAAGCTATCTCAGTAATCAAACCCAGCAGGTCAGAGTTGGGGACTCACTCTCTTCCTCTGTCCTGGTCCTGTCAGGGGTCCCTCAAGATCCATCCTGGGTCCTATGCTCTTCAGCATTTTCCTAAATAATCTTCCCTCAACTTGTCATGGTAACATTCTGCTATATGCAGATGATGCAGTTATTTTCTCCTCCCACACTGATCCACTTGCCCTACAGTCACAGCTCCATGATTGCTTTACAGAGGTGGAGACCTGGTTAAATCATAGAAACTCATCCTAAACTATAAGAAAACTAAAACAATGATGTTCCATGGAACCCACGACAAACAAAAAAATCAAGAAGTACATATCAGAGACAGTGCTGTGGAACAGCTCGAGCAGGTTTACAGGTTTAAGTATCTGGGGATTACCCTTAACCATACCTCTCAACCTTTTTGCCCCCAGATGTGGAACACTGCCTCTCAAAATGTGGAACAAATGACGAAAATGTGGAACACTTAATCAAATCTTTACCTAAGAAGCTCAGAACACACTTAAAATGTTTGCATTTATGTTCAGAAAGTCTGTTATTAATTGAATGATATATTTTTTGCATCATTTACTATAGATTTTTACTTTAAAATGTTAACATTGAATGTGGGACAAGTCTTCACAATGTGGAACAGGGAGCTTTTGTGAAGTAAAATGAGGAACGTTCCTCATAATGTGGTACAGTTGAGAGGTATGCCCTTAACTGTACTCTGACATACTCAGAACACATTGACAACATTGTCAAAGCTGTCAATATGCATAAAGGGCTACTAGATAAGCACAGGAGCTGCCTAACAGCTGAAGCCCTAAACAATGCCATCCAGAGCTCCATTATCTCAGTTATAGACTACGGTCTTGTGATTTGTGGTTCAGCTACAGAAACGGCATTGAGACACATAGCTATAGCCCTAAACAAGGCCTGTTGCCTTCTAACTTCTGCCCCCTGCCTCTCCCACACCTGTGATATATACGAATAGGCATGCTGGCTATAACTGTCTGGCAGAATCAAGTACCAATCCTGCCTTCTCACCAAAAAAATCACAATGGATCTCTTGCCTCCTAGTGTCAAATCTATCCTGACTGCCTATGGTATCACCCGCCTAACCGGAAGCTCAGAAAAGCTCACCTTCTCTGTTCCTCACTACCACACCTCCCAAGGGCAATGCTCTTTCAGGACTAGAGCCCCTATGTGGTTCAACTCACTGCCACCCGAAATTACCAACTGTACTACATTAGACTCCTTTAAGCATCACCTCTGCCAGCACTTCGTTGCCAGTGCCTCCTGTGACTGCTTCTAATAACCTATTCAAGGCCCCTCCCCCTGCTGCCTCCTTTGACACCTACACCCCTTCCCAGTATGTTTCCCCTCTGACCCTCTACCCCTCATCTTATCCTACTCTAACCCCAATCCTACCTCCTCCTCCTTCCCTTCCTCCCCTTTCTTTTCCCACTCAGGCTTTGCTCCTGAATTTCCCCTGCCCTCCCCCTTCTTTCCCATACTATACCTAGTCCAGTCAACTTGCCTGCACCTGATTTTTATCCTTTTTTCCCATGTGCGTGCTTGCTCTTGCATTGTTTTTTTGTTTTTTTTCCTCTTTCTAGTAGTCCTGTATCTCCCAGTACCTGTCTTGCAACTTGTCTAGACTTACCCTCTATACTTTTATGTCCTGAACCTCATGCTTATGTTTTGTGCCTGACAATGCCTTTGGTTGCTCTGAATTGTACTTTCTCAGTCTAATTTTGTAACTTATTGTACTTGTACATCTTATTCTGTGCTTCATTGACGTGGAACCTTTGTAAATGAGCCTTGGTTCAAAGGTGCTTTCTGAAATATGAATAAATAAATAAATATATGTTTCATGGGTATAAACACGGTAAACAGTGAGGACCTATTTGTAAGGAACAGGGATGCAGTCACTGAGGAGGGCTGGAGGGGCAAATTCAGGAGAAACTTGAGGAAGTTCTACTCCGCTAAGCATGGAATAGACTGCTGGAGGAAGTGGTGGGGCTACACTTAACAGGTTTAAGTGCAATTGGGAAAGGGCGAAGGGACTTATAGTCCCCAAGGGGGCATTAAGTGTTTGAGGGGTGGGACAGTGAGGTGGGGGGGGAGAGATACAGCCCACCAGGGCAGTGTGTCGGTGGGGTGCAGTAGTACAGTAAATGCAAATGTGATGGACCTTTGGTCTTCTGCTGTCAAATTGTACGTTTCTATACAACACGACGTACATTCATGGTATAATTTGCTAAATAAAGAGATTGCAATAAATTACAAGACATTAGAGGGCAGTATGTGGGTCAGTGTAGTCTATCAGCAGAGTTGCAACCATTCACACAATGCAACCTACTACATATCCACGCTGGAAAATAGAAGTTTGATTCTAACTTCCACCATTTATCTCCTGTTTAAAAATAGGCTTTCATCATCATCATCATGCCCATAAGTACCTCATGGGGTTGAACAAGGTACAGGAGGGGAATAGCTTCATAGGACAAGATGCATAAGAAGAAGAAGAGGGCATGCAATGAAACGAGAAGGGGGGATGTTTAGGAGGGATGTGAGGATGTACTTATGTTACGGGTTTCATGCATGCATGGGTTAGGCACAAAGGAATCTTGTTAAGAAAGCAGGGGGAGTGGCTGGAGATCAGGTAGGATCTGTGGTGACAGTATAGGCAGGGAAAAAATGGACAGACTAGGTGGGTGAAGTCGTCCTTTTCTGCCAACAAATTCTGTGTTTCTGTGCTTCACTGAAAGAGAGGTGGACACCTGTAACAGTCTACCAGAGGAGGCGGTGGGTGTGAAAACAGTGGCGGGCTTCAAGTATATATGGGATAGGCATAAAGGAACAATAGTAGAAAAGTGTGGGGGGGGATAGCGGGAGATCAGGCAGGGTCTATGGTGACAGTATAGTCAGGGACAAACTGGAAGACTAGGTGGGTCAAGCGGTCCTTATCTGCTGATAAATGTTATGTTTCTAAGTTTTCATGTTTCTGTAACTAGTTCTTCATAGTTCAATACTTGTGTTGGTACGGTATGGTAAAACTTTATTTTTATACAGGAAAAAAACATGCCGTTTGGACTTTAACAGTCCAGTTTATAAGACAGTCCTGTACACTAAAGTTCCATAAATTATAAAATACAAATACAACAAGCACACTTACAATAATACATAAACAATGAATTATAATAAAAATATATAAGAATACAGACAGACTAGTTTCTGTGATATAACACTTAGTTACTGAGAGGTTCTAGAAACAAATTACTGCATTCAAAATCAGGTGATGGAGCCTCTGAATTGTTTTTTGAGTGTTGCTTCCTATTGCCTGGCATGTGTGGCCCCCACCATGATCTTGCCACCCAGATTATAAACAGAGGCCTAATCCGTACAACACAATGCCTGAACTTTGTCCCCTGTGTACAGAAGGCTATGGGCTGCCTTGTGTCTGTGAGACTGAGCGAGTAAATGAATACCCAGTAGTTCAGCAGGGAGACTGAGGCAGCTCCCCCTTCCCCTCATCAGGCCTTTTATTTGGCACCCTGTTATCACCATTAAACAACATCTGGAGCACAGTTTCAGCAGGATCTCTCCAACAGGCTGCTGTGCTGCTGAAGAAGCTGGCTAAATAAGGGTTAACTTCAGCATCATCAGTGCATCCCCCTCTGTCTGCCAGCTGATCTCTCCTTGTGCCTTGAGGTGAGGGACAAGGCCCAGGGCAACTTCTGTGTTCAGGGGTATAGTGATGGTACTGCTCACTGAGAGCCCCCTTGCAAAATATTGCAGCACTGGCTGGCGCTCAAGTATTTAACCAAGATAGGAGAGCAAATAATTACGCAACACCCAAAACTGCAGTTAGTCCACTCATCTTTACTGGGGTGACACAGGATTATTCATTGGGACATAATTTTTTGAATCACATTCAAGTTACAGAGAATATATATTTAATTGCATGCATCCTGTATTGCTATATGGCTAGCTGCCTGCATATGTCTTGAGGTTTCCAACCCCACCGGGGCCCTGAGTCACATAAACCATTATGGACTCTCCTGGTCTTTGTCCAGACTTGACTCTCTCTGGTCAAGGAGGGAAATCCTGAATTACTCCTTGTTCCCTATCTGGGGCTTGGTTGGGAGGCTGAAAATCTTCAGAATGTATGGAACTGAGCGGCATGGCGCTCTGCTGTTCACAGTCACGATTGAACTTAAAGACCTTGCAGACTGACCATCTCCCAACATTCTCTAGCGCCCTGGAAGTCCTGATGCTCCCAATTTATCCCTTGGAAGAACATCAGCTGGATCTTCAAAAAAACTGCACCAAATCCTGGAGCTCGCCTTGTGTGACTCCTCCCCTAGCAAGGCACCACAGCCAATGTGGTTCCATCTCAGGGAGTGCACCTCCCCTGCAGCTGTGGCCTCCTGGGATTCTTCCCCCAGCAAGGCACCACAGCTGATGTGGCTCCATCTCAGTAAACTCATCTTCCCTGTAGCCGGCCTGCTGGGATTCCTCCCCCAGCAAGGCTCCACAGCCAATGTGGCTCTATCTCAGGGAGCTCACCTCCCCTGCAGACGGCCTGCTGGGATTCCTCCCCAGCAAGGCACCACAGCCAGTGCAGCCTCATCTCAGGGAGCTCACCTCCCCTGCAGCTGGCCTGCTGGGATTCCTCCCTCAGCAAGACACCACAGCCAGTGCAGCCCCATCTCAGGGAGCTCACCTCCCTTCAACCAGCATCCTGGGACCCTTCCCCCAGCAAGGCAAATCAGCAAAAGCGGCGCCATCTCAGGGAGCTCACTTCCCCTGTCACCTGCCTCCTGGAATTCCTCACCCAGTAAGACACCACAGCAGATCTGTTCCCATCTCAGGAAGCACAATCTCCTGCAGTTGGTCTCCTGGGATTCTTCCCCTAGCAAGGCACCACTGTCGATCTGGCCCCTTTTCGGGAAGCTCATCTCCCCTGCTGCTGGCCTCCTGGGATTCCTCCCATACCAGAGCACCAAAGTCAATGCAGCCCTATCTCAGGGAGATCACCTCCCCTGCAATCAGCATCCTGGGACCCTTCCCCAGCAAGGCAAATCAGGAAAAGTGGCCCCATCTCAGGGAGCTCACTTCCCCTGTCACCTGCCTCCTGGAATTCCCCCCCCAGTAAGACACCACAGCAGATCTGGTCCCATCTCAGGGAACTCACCTCCCCTGCAGCTGGCCTCCTTGGATTCCTTCCCCAGAAAGGCACCACAGCCAATCTAACCCCATCTCAGGAAGCTCAATCTCCTGCAGTTGGTCTCCTGGGATTCTTCCCCTAGCAAGGCACCACTGTTGATCTGGCCCCTTTTCGGGAAGCTCATCTCCCCTGCTGCTGGCCTCCTGGGATTCCTCCCATACCAGAGCACCAAAGTCAATGCAACCCTATCTCAGGGAGCTCACCTCCCCTGCAACCAGCGTCCTGGGACCCCTCCCCCAGCAAGGCAAATCAGCAAAAGCGGCCCCATCTCAGGGAGCTCACTTCCCCTGTCACCTGCCTCGTGGAATTCCTCGACCAGTAAGACACCACAGCAGATCTGGTCCCATCTCAGGGAACTCACCTCCCCTGCAGCCAGCCATCATGGATTCCTCCCCCAGCAAGGCACCACAGCCGATCCGGCCTCATCTCAGGTAGCTCACCTCATCCCCAGGCACCACAGCTGATCTGGCCCATCTTAGGAAGCTCAGCTCATCCCCAACATCATACTCTTTACTGGTACCTTGGAGCTGCAAAGCAGTTCATGACCTCCATCTCTATCTTGCTTTGACTGGGTGATACTTCTTCCCTGACCTGCCTCCTCGGACCTAACAATGCCCCATCTTTGGAGAATTCCTTCCAGGCCCAAAAGTAATTCAAGAGCACTCCTTGAGTGGTATCCCCTTCAGAATTTCTCCACCTTCATAGGGTCTCACTAATTGCCCCTTGAGTCAATCCCCACTTTATCAAGTACCCGGTGACCTGACCTCTCGAGGGAGTAGAAAAACACCAGTGATGCCTGTGCTTCAAACCAGGCACATGCCGGGCTCCATTTGATGTTATCCAGGACCTCATGCCATCTTCAAACATTGAGAATGCAATGCCTGCAGTGTACCCCCTGAGCTGTATGCCAACAAGATGCTGAGCTAGTCTCCCACAGAGCCATCTGGCTCTGGGCAAGAGTCCCTGGAGCAGGGTGTCCACTTGCCCTATTTGGAACAGTTGGATCACCAGACTAAATGTGCTGCCACTCTACAACTGCTTATACTATCCCTGAGACTGCCTGACTTGTCTCTCATGCTCTTGGAACCATGAATAAACCATAGTTATGGATGAGAAAAGACTTCAATAGAAAGAGGAACAATACATGTGACGTGATGCCTGACATATGGATATGTACTGTTTTTGTGTTTTACTTAAAATGCAACAAACATAATGCACAAAAAAAAGAAAGAGGAATAAACAACAGTAGCAAAGGGTACGTAATAAAAAGCCTACATTTTAAAAGTATATATGGATATTATGTGTCCATTACAGAATGTTAAGCTTGTTAGAAAAATGAAATGACCTGAGCTTTGTAGAAATGTGTTTTATAGCACAGGAAGCATATGAAATAAGCAACCATTATTAACCATGAATTACGTCCAGGGTCAACTTGAATAATTCTTTTTTTTTTAATTATTATTTTTATGGTAGTTTTCATCGGTTTTACCCCACCCACCTGAGGCCCCGGCACTTGGCCATGCATGCACACCATGGCACCAGCTCAGCACCTTCCGCCCTCCTGTCCTTCCTGCCCCTTCTGCCTATGCTTCCCATTGGAACTCCACCCGATGGGAGAGGAACTACAGGAGGCCGACAACCCACCCCACCACCCTCAGAGCCGAGCAGTCTACCAGCTCTGCTCGAACCTGCTTCTCCCCCCCATGCTGGCACTCCGATGACCCAAGTTTTTTCCCGAACCCGTGTCACCAGTGGAGCACGAGGTAAGGCATCCTGCCCCTCAACCCTCAGCACTAGAGGGCCAGCCAACTTAAATAACTCTCACGGGATGGTTACATTCATGGACAAACCATTAATAACCACATTCACGGACCACGTAGTACCATTGTTTGACCATGTATAACCAATAGAAAGGTTTCATTACTATTTGTACCATGATGAAATGAAACTATTCTGGATTTTGATATGTAAATAAATTAAGCACATTTAGTTGCTATTCCATGCCCTTATGACTCTGGGAAAGGCCCCAATACACAGACATAATACTTAAAAAATTATATAACAACTTTGACTAAGACACAGTAGCCAAACGGTACCAAAATAATCTATTAACTAACATGACCTAATGATAAACTGTAGATTTTAGGAATACTGCTACAACCTGAATATATTTAGAGAAAATGTTTTTTGCTTTGAAAAAAGTGGCTAGGTGGCTGTCATTTGCACCAATGACAAGAGAAGGTATCATTTAGTTCCAGAAGTAAACGGATCTAGATAAGGCTTTGGGTGGATTACGATTAGCTGAAATAAGAGATGTGTTAAACTTAGAACAGTGGCTAACCAGAAATAAAACAAATCAGGAGAGTAGTATCTTTCAGTGTAATCTTCACAGTTGGGGCTGACTTTGCCTTTTGTGCCATCCCTGGTGCTGTTTATGAACATGTTGAAGAGCACCAGTCCGAGCACCAGCCCCTGCAGGACCCATCTGATGATCTCACTCTATTTCTGAAAGTTCCCCATCCGTCATCACCCAGTATACTGAGTCTTGGGGACCTGTTCCCCTCTCCCCTTTCTTGCCTTTACTACTTAAATTATATTATATCCAAAGTTTTACATAACTGTATATAATTTGTGTGATGTTGATTTTATGTTTTTATGAATTTTTAATAGAAGACTAGTGTTTTTTAGTGTGTAGCGGTCAGAGCTTCTGGGATTCAGCAACTGGAAAAATAAACCTTGCCTTGCCTTCACTTTAGGTTCCCTCCACCTCCAGCCAATCTACAACAGGTTCCATGTCATAACAGTGAACACAAAACAGCGACCGCTATTATGGCGAGCGTATTTCGCCAACAAGCCAATCGGCGATATACACTTTAAGGCGACCTAACTTCCGGATTTACAAAAGTGTTTATGCAGGGGGCTGGGCCCCCACACCCCACCCCACTGCAGGGGCTTTGCCTGCCGCACCCCCCTGAATTGGGATTCTCAACTCCAGAGGTGTGCATGTCAGGGAGGGGGGCCAAATCCAGAATTAGGAAAAAATGAAGTGAGCTGCAGCAAAATGCAACCCGCCCCTGGTTCTGAACTCAGTACCTGCTCTGCCAGAGCTAGCCTGCCACACCACCATGCCACAAGGCTAGCTCAGCAGCAGCAGGTACTCCAGTCCCTGATAATCCCTTCCCTGTCCCACCTCTTCCCCTCGCTGTTCCCCCCTTCCAGTCGCCCTTCCCCATATTTGCTGCCCCCTTCCCTTGCTATTCTGCAGGGTAGCCCACCATAATGGTGCCCAAAATGAGTCATTATATATCTAGTCACTCGTTTTGGGTCGCACTTATTACGTGCTACCTCTGCAACCCACCTAGTCAGTTTGTTACATGCCCATGGGTCCTCCAACTGTTTGTACAGCCTCTTACGGAGGACCGAGTCTAAGGCTTTACCACAGTCCAAATACTTTAGGTCTACCACCTGACCATTGTCTTTTTTTGTCCACCCCATTCATAACCCAGTCAAAGATGTGGATCAGACTGGTTTGGCATGATCTCCCTGACATAAATTCATGCTGGCTGTCATCCTGGAGCCCACCTCTCTTGAGGAACTCCACTAACCATTCTTTAACTAATGTTTCCATCAGCTCTCCAACTACCAGCATCAAGTTGACTGCTCTCTAGTTCCATGTGTCATCCCTTGCCCGCTATTATGAAGGGGCACCATATTTATTAATTTATGTACGTATCTGTGTATGCAGTGCATGCCATCAGGCCCAGGGGATCTGTCCAGCTTTAGGGCCTTGAGACCCACATGGACTATGACCTCTGTAATCGCCTCCTTTCTTATTCTGCCTCCCCGCTCCATACCCCCAACTTTCCCTGTGGCACTGGACCATCCTCCTTTGTAAAATGGAGAGTATATTCATTTAACACCTCTGCCTTTTACCTGTTGTCCTCCACCCACCCTGACCCCTTTTTAGGGTTCACAATGCTCTCCTTCATAGATCTTTTTTTCTTGGATGTACCAAAAGAAGGTCTTATCCCCTTACTTGACCCCTTCTGCTATTTTTTTTTTGTACTTTCTATTTTTGTCCCCCATTTTCACTTCCAGCTGCCGGGATCTCCTTCCACCTACCCAAGCTCTTATACTCCCTGCAGGAGTCCTTCAGTGGTCCTACCCACCACCAGCTTTTGCTCGATAACCATCCCCGGATATCCTGACTGTAACCCATGGCTTATCCCCTGCAGATGGGACCCCCTGGTTCCCTCGTGCCAGGAGGAGATACTTCACTTGATGGTCCGGGACTGTAGGGAGGAGCCAGCAAAGCATGGGAATAGTCAAAGTGACCCTGCTATGGCATGGGGAGTAGGGTGGCTTCATCTGAGTGGTGCTGCTGGGGGTATTCTATTCCATTAAGTCCTCCCCTTATCCCACCCTAGGGTATGGTCATGAAAGGTGACCTGGCATTCACCTATTAGGACTGTCAGTGATGGGTAAGCCCCTCCCTAACCTCAGAATGAACTCTCCTACCGGCCCCACTCTGGGCAGGTGACACCTCCACATCACTGGCAAGGAAAGTGGGTGTGTGCTGATGTGAGGTCACCCCAGAGGGACCACTCATTCCTTCCTGCCTGATGCACCCTCCCCCTGGGTCACAGGGGCAGTCGAGCAATAGAAGGAGGTGCCCTCCCTTCCCAAGGCAGTAGGCTTCCAAAGGACACCTTACCCTGCCTTTCAGGTTGGCACCAGGCGTCCCTGGCTCAAGGTGTGAACCTGGGTCATCTGAATGGCAAGGACCACTTCTGCTGTTCTTAATTCTTTCTCTGCCTTCATCTGCCTTACTTCCCTGCTAGTTGGCCTTGCCTTCTCTATGTAACAGACCCTGTGGACAAACTTGATGTCCACGAAAACATGGACAACTGGAAAGTGGGGTCTCTGTGGAGCTTGGATGCCTTGAAATATACTGTATCTAAGCTCCTCCCACACCACTAGAGCATGATGTTGAGGCACTATAGTCCTCTGCTGGGCACTACTTTTTTATTTTGCTTTGTGTTTCTGTCCCCCATTTTGCTTCACCAGCTATTGGGACCTCCTTCCACCTACCCAAGCCCTTATACCCATGCAGTAATAGCCTGGTAAGGTAGACGGTTTTAAGAGGGGATGGGACAGAGTGAGAGGAGGGGTAATAATGAGGAAAGGAGGGGTGGGTGGGGCAGCTGTGAGTTAAGGGGCTAGCTGCACAATTGAGCATACTCAATAGACTGTGAGACCTGTTTCTACTGGCGTTTTCAGATGTTTGTATGTTCGTAGGAATCCTTCAGTGGTCTAGCCCACCACCAGCCTTTGCTCAACAACCTCTCAGGATACCACGACCATAACCTATAGCTTATCTCCTGTGGGCAGGACCCCCTGGTTCCCCATGTCAGGGGGATACTTCATTTGATGGTTGGGGCCCATGAGGAGGAGCCAATGAGGCACAGGAAAAGTGGAAGTGACCATGCTGTAGCATGTGGGGCAAAGCGGCTTCGTTTACCTGGCACTGCTGGGGGCATTTTTGTCCCCTGCTAGGTCCTCCCCTTATCCCACCCCCAGGGCATGGTCATGAGAAGTGACCTGGCAATTTGCCTATCAGGGCTGTCAGAAGGTGGGTAAGCCACTCCCTACCTTCAGTACACCCCTGCTGGCTCCACTCAAGGCAGGTAACTCCTCTGCATCACTTGCCAGATGAGTGGGTATGTGCCGATGTGAGGTCACCCCAGAAGGACCGCTTATTCTTTCCTGTATGAGACCCCCCCTGGTTAACCAGAGGGCAGTCTTGCTATGGAAGGAGTTCCCTCCCTTGCTCCTCGAGGCAGGAGGCTTCCAAGGGATGCCTGACCCCACCTCACCAGTCGGCACCAGATGTCCCGGACCTGGGGTGTAAACCTGGGTCATCTGAATGGCAAGACTCTACCACTGCACTGGCCAGCTGGCCATGCTGGGCACTGTTAGTGACAACTTGGCCTCCTGGTGTAGGGAGGAGGTTGTTACATGATTTTTCTTAGAAACATAGACAATGATGGTAGAAAAGAGCGATGGTCCATACAGTCTGCCCATAGTTCACCTGCAAACCCTGGGACCTGTTGTCATTACAGGGCACTAGCCCTCTCTATATACTCCTTTTTCTTCTCCTCCCTACTACTACCACACAGAGTAACCACTATAGCCTTCAATCTATCCCAGCCATGCTCAAAACCATTTATGGTTTTGGCGCCCACCTCCTCGACTTGCAGACTGTTCCATGGTTCCACCACCCTTTCAGTAAAACAAAACTTCCTCATGTCCTTCTTGAACCTCCCCCTCATCAGTTTCCACTCATGCCCCTGTATACTTGAGCTGTTGCTCATGATAAATAGTTCCTCACTGCGCACCAAATAACCAACAGCTGCCCTCCACCAGACCTGCACCATGTTCTGTCACCATCAATCCAGGGTCAGTTACTTATTTAATATTTTTGTACTGATTACGGTCTCCGAAGACCAAAATCTGACACAGTGTGGGTACCAGAGCAGGTGTAAAGGACTCACCAACCTCCCCCATTCAGGGACTCCAAACCCAAGGATCCAAACCAACACAGGAGAACTAGACTGTTATTCTCCCACAAGTTCCTGGAGTCTCTTCTCTGTACCTCCCACACCCTGGGTACAAATCCAGCAGTCACATAGACAGTAGAAAATGGTACTCATGTGCTTTGTGCCAGAGTCATAGTGTGTTGTCTTAGTTCTTCCTCTGTTTTTCCCAGACCTTTGTTTATGCTCCTGCGTGCTACAGTTCAGGTCCTCTTCCTGCTCTCTCCAAGGCTTGTTCCTCCTCCTATTGAGGCGTGGTCACTGCTTCCCCCAGGGACTCCCAGCCACCCATGACTCACCTCTGTGCTGCTCCCCTCCGCTTGCCCCCCAGAACTGGGTATGCCTTCACCTCTTCAACATTACTTCATTGCAGTTTATCTGGGCCACAAGAGGCAGAGGTGAAGATGGGGTGTCTTGGGGGGGGGACTCAAGCCCAGCATGATTGTGAGCAGCCATTAGAGCTTCATCTCCTGATCCTACCTCAAGTTTCCCTTTTCTGACCTTCCCTCCAGGAATGTGTGCACATCACTGGGTACCGGCATGCCTGACGCACCCCATTACCAACAAGGCTCCAGCAGCCCACGCCAGCCAAGCTGCTCCCTGCACTGCCCCTGTGGCTACCCACTTGGCGGTAAGTCAGAGGAAGCAGACTCCCCTTTCCCTGGAAGAGAATGGTGTAGGGTGGGATGCTCAATCCTCCTTCCCCTAGTCAGCCCTCCGATGGCCCAGGCTCATTCCTGAACCTGGATCGTCAACATTGTAGGCGACATTGTTACTGCTGCTCCAGTGGACTGACCTTAGATCTTCCTCTTGATCCGCCCTCTTACAATAGTATGAGAGAAATTGTTAATAAGTGAGTATGGTAACCCAGTGATCAGAAGGCTATGAGTTATAATCCCACCCGCTTAGAGTAGCGTGACAGAAATTGTTAATAAGTGAGAATGGTAACCCAGTGATCAGAAGGCTATGAGTTATAATCCCACTCGCTTAGAGCAGCATGACAGAAATTGTTAGTAAGAAGAATGGTAAACCAGTGATCGAAAGGCTATGAGTTATAATCCCACTCGCTTAGAGTAGTGTGACAGAAATTGTTAATAAGTGAGAATGGTAACCCAGTGATCAGAAGGCTATGAGTTATAATCCCACTCGCTTAGAGCAGCGTGACAGAAATTGTTAGTAAGAAGAATGGTAAACCAGTGATCGAAAGGCTATGGGTTCTAGTCCCACCCGCTTAAAGTAGCGTGACAGAAATTCTTAGTAAGCCGAATGGTACTCCAACAACAGAAGGTTATGTGGGTTCTCGTCCCACACTAGGAACTTGTGCTGATGTCTAATACCAGCGTTAAAAAAGGTTCTTGAAACCTCCCCCCTGTTGGACCTAGAAAGTTGCTGTCACAGCTTTTTGGTCAGAAATAACCAACCACTCAAATTAATGTGACCTTCCTGTGCTTCTATCCCACCAGCTGTAAATAAGAGTTCTATGAACATATGTTTACTTATTTTCTTTTTACTTCTGTTGGTACTGGTTACATAAATGTTTCTGGAAATGTTCATTAATGGAATTACCCTGTAACTGCCATTGTAGTTAGGACCTGGCTTAGGGCATGCTGTATGTGACAGTTGTGGGCAGCAAGGTCCTGAAAAACTGTTTTTTTTTTTGTATATTGAGTAAGAAATTACAAACAAAATTCAGCCCCTCTGAACTCCATGAAACTTTCGGCTGAAACTGAGTGCCCCCCCCAACTATCCCCATGGACCTGCTGGTCTAGCAGTCCCTGCAAAGGGCCTCTCCTGGCAGCCTGCAAGAGTGGAAACAGAAATCCCAGCATCCGCTGGCCTAGCAATCCCTGCAAAGGGCCTCTCCTGGCAGCCTGCAAGAGTGGAGACAGAAATCCCAGCATCCACTGGCCTAGCAGTCCCTGCAAAGGGCCTCTCCTGGTGGCCTGCAAGAGTGGAGACAGAAATCCCAGCATCTGCTGGCCTAGCAGTCCTCTACTGGCATTCTGCACAAGTGGAAATTAAAAACCCAGTTTCCCCTGACTCGGTGGGCCTCTCCTGGTGTCAAGCAGGAACAGAAAACCGAGCAACCCACAGCATAACAGGTCAAACCTGCTGTCCTGCAGGAGTTGGAGCAAAAAAAAACAGCATCCACCAGCCTGGTTGGCCTCTTGAGGTGTTCCACTCAAGCAGAAATGGAAAATCTGACATCCGCTAGCATGGTGGACCTCTCCTCATGTCCCATGCAGAAGTGGGAATGGAAAACCCGACATCCCCCACCTGGCTTGAACAGTAGCTGAGTCATTGAATGGTCTTGAGGGAGCTTTAGAACTTTCCCTGACATGCAGAAACATAAAAAAACAGTTGCCACGGCATTTCTTGCCTGTGTCCTGGACTTCAGATGACCTACAGAACAACAGCACCCTGGAATAGGCAGGCACTGTCTATTTTAAAGCGACGAATGAAAGCGCATCGATGAAGATTCTCCAGAAGTATCAGCAGAGAGTGAGTAGTGAAGACAAAAATCTTTTTTTTTTTTTTTTTATACTTCATTTGTTATGGTAGGCCTGAAAGGGCTGAAGAGATCATGTCCGTACAGATAGATCATACTTCTATTACATAGGTACATAAAATATATTTTGGTGACATCACAGTGTGTACCTACACATTGGCTTTTTACTGAATAAAAGCATATAATGATCTGGTTAAAGTAAACTACATGTTCTCAAAGATCTGTCAAATGGTACTGCAAATGTTCTTATCTATTACTGCTCAATGGAGATATTAACAGACTGTACAATGCACTGAATAAAATAATAGAAAAATATATTTCCTTTCTTATTTTTATAAATTCTTGGTGAGAGAGAGGAGAGGGGAGAGGGAGAGGCCAGCTATGCCTAATTAGGCATCTAAATGCAAATGAGGCTCATACAAGAACCATCTAGTCCACCTGTTTTGGTATGCAGTGGGTTTGTTAGCGAAGGCTGAATGTAATCCTCTCCATTAGGTAAATATTGTCTACTATATCTATCCAATCTGCTACTGGGGGTTAGCTGTCTGTGCCCATTTCTTAGTAATGGTCATCAAAGCAGCTATCGTGAGAACTGACCATAAGTATGTTGCCTCTCTTCCCTGTATCTCCTTTGGTCTAAGACCTAAAACTAGATGTTCATGGCCCAGGGGGGATTGAAACTGGAAAATTTCCTGGAGATTGTGTTCTATATTTGTCCAGTACTCCTCAAGTATCTGACATGTCCCAAAAATATGGGCCTGTGAAGCTGGAGCGAATACACATCCCCTCCAGCATTTTGAACCAACTGTTGGTGCATAGTGCACCACCTGTGCAGGAACTCGGAAGTACCTAGCTCTCAGCTTCCAGTCATATTTCCTCCAGAGAGGGGCCCCTGTTGTCCGCCATGTAGCTTGCCACACTCCAGCCCACTGTTTCTCTGAAAGAGTGATCCCCAGGTCCGTTTCCCACTTAAGTTTAAGTTTTTCAGTAGGAAGGGTCAGATCTGTTAAATACCTTTGATACAATAGGAATATGGCTCCTCTCCCACCCCCTGAAAACCAAATACCACGGAAAGGGGGGTCCTCCACCTCCACCTGCGGCCGGGCGTACGTCTTCTGAAGGGCAAGGACATAGTCTCTGATCTGGTAGAATCTTAGATTATCTCGTGGGAGAAGCCCAAATGTCTGCCTGGCTGCCTCAAAAGAAATAGGGTTATCTGCATATAAAATCTGATAAGGAGAGTGAAGTCCTTTCTTGGCCCACTGTTTAAACCATGAATCCAAAGTGGCAGCTGGGAAGAGGGGGTCATAAGCCCACCATTGAAATTTCCACAATTGATTTCTTATGGGACCATGGGTTATGCCTCTCCTCCATCCCTCCAGGACAGTCCTAGTCCCTGTATAACAAGACTCAGGTAACCCGACATCATCATGGAATAGGATAGCAGGAAGGGGAGGGACAGTCTCAACTGCCAAATCTATTCTCCTCCAGTGAGAATCAAAGCCAGGACTGCCCCATAGGAGAGCCACCCGCATTTGGGCCACAGACCAATAGCACTGTAAGTTAGGGAAAGTTAGACCACCATGGGCCCATGGGGCATACAAATCCTAGGACGGTCTTTGGCCTAAAGAAATCTGAAAAACATGCCCTGCCAAATGTTTAACTCTCTCTGAGAGACCTGACAGGGTACACATTGAAATAAGTAAAGTAACCTTGGCAGGGCATTCATCTTCAATGCCCGTGTCTTAGAATATATATATAAGGGCAGGAGAGTCCATCTCTGGACATCCATCCTTAATTGGGTAATCAAAGGGGGGTAGTTAAATTCCCAGAGCCCGTGATTTCTAATCCCAATCTTAATCCCTAGGTAACTCATCTGACCTAGGTCCCACCTCATGGGATACCTGTTCCTTAAATCCGGGGAAGGGGTAAAATTGCAACTAAGTATCTCTGTTTTAGAGCAGTTCAGTTTGTATCCTGAGAGGAAGGAGAATTCTTCCAACTGCCGAAACAAAGCAGGGATAGAGGAGTCAGGTTCTGTAAGGTACATGAGTAAGTCGTCGGCATACAGAGCCAGTTTATGCTCAAAGCCATTCAGTGTTATTCCCTTTTTATTCCCATTCTCCCTGATAGACTGAGCAAGAGGTTCTATATATAATGCAAATAGCAGTGGCGATAAAGGGCGCCCCTGTCTTGTACCTCTGCCGAGTTTCAAAGGTCTAGAAATGTGGCCATTTGTACGAACATAGGCAGTTGAGAAGTGGTATAATTTGCTTATTAATTGTATAAATTCTCTAGGGAATCCAAACCGGGAAAGGGTTGCCCCCAGAAAGCTCCAATCCACTCTATCAAATGCTTTTTCAGCGTCAAGACTCATTAATAGTGCTGAAGTAGCAGAGTTGTTGACATGGTCAATAAGGTGGGTGGTTCGTCTCTTGCCTACCCGGGACAAATCCATTCTGATTTAATTGTATGAGATGGGGAAGATACTGTTGTATTCTTTTAGCTATAATGGATGAAAAGATCTTATAATCAGTATTTAAGAGGGAAATTGGGTGACAGGAAATACATCTGGAGGGGTCCTTTCCCGGCTTGGGTATCACCGAAATCAATGCTGTGGCCCAGGAGGATGGAGCCATGAGCCTACCCCCCAAGACCTCAGAGAATACTCTCAAAACAAGAGGCTGGAGCAAGTCTCTAAAAGATTTAAAAAATTCCCCTGGGAGCCCATCAGTCCTGGGACATTTCCCTGTCTTCAGGGCTCCCACTTCCACTTTAAGTTCCTCCGCCGTTATTGGGTGCATCAGCACTTTTGCCTGGTCTAGTGATAGGGTTGGTAATTTCAGGTTATGTAGGAAAGATTCAGTCTTCCCATCGGGGGGGTTCCTTTTTGATATAATTGTTCATAAAACTCCCGAAAAGTCTCAGCTATCTGAATTGTTTTATATACCACTTTCTGATGTGCGGGGTGCCACACGTTCATGATTGTGACCCTCGTTCTTTGTGCTCTCAATCTGTTGGCTTGTAATCTAAGTGACCTTGGGCCACCCTCGTAGTATTTCTGCTTTAAAAATAACAATTTCTGTTCTACCTGATAATCTAATATTTGCCCCAATTCCCCTTTAAGAGCCTTAAGTTGCTGTGTTACAGTTCTCGAGTAGTTCTGTTTTTGCATTCCCTCTAATGTTTGGATTTGCTCACTGAGGGTCTTCCGTCTCCCCTCTCTCTCTCTTCTTCCTTACAGCAAGCTGTATAAACTTCCCCTGGAGAACAGCCTTGGCCATGTCCCATAAGGTGGCACCTGACATTTTCTGTCCGTCATTTTCTGTTAAAAAACACTGGTATGTGTCTATGATCTGATCCTTCACTGCCATATCTTTAAGCAAGAAGACATTAAGTCTCCAGAAAGTGTTTCTTCTAAATCCTTCCAGATCCAAACTCATATAGAGAGTGGAGCATGATCTGAGAGGAGAAAGTCCCCTATCCAAGTATCCTGTACCCTAAAAATCTCGTCTCAAGGTAGCAGGAAGTAGTCCAATCTGAAATACATATTGTATGTGGCATACCACCGTGCCAAAATTAGCCATTATGTTTTAAAACAAAAGAAAAAAAAAACACAGCAGTTAAGACAGGCTCCCCAGATCTCCCTCTCAAGAGCTCCCTTCCCTGTAAACAGTACAGCGTGTCTTCATCCTTAAACAACATATTAACTATATAACAATCATCATTGCCAATTGGGCAAAAACCTTCATGGTTTACCATTAAATGACTTCCTAGGTAGAAGATCCAGGTTTATAGGATCTTTGTCTGAACTCCCTTCCCCGCTGTGGAAAGGGAATTAAGAGGGGGGATATATTTACGCTTTCCAAATGGAGGCTCCCCTAGAGCTTCAGTAATGTTAATTATTATTTAGCTCCTAGCAGTGAGTGTCAGCAGTTGAACTAACTAGAAATCGTGAGCCCAAACCGTCCTTGACACTCTTAGTGAAAGGACACCCTGCCTATTCTGTAAGAGTGTTACTTAGGTTGTTTCTATCAGCAACATATAAAACTGTAGGCCAATCGACTTATGTATTATAAAACAATATGAATATACTTTACTAAATCCTGGTCCCTGGTAAGGGAGTTATGGGCAACCCCCCGCCAGAGGGGCCATTAAGCAGGCCTCATGAGGAGCTCCCATCCGCACACAGGTCCAAGCAGGAAAGCCATAGAAATGAAGATGCTGCATACCAATCATCTGATAGCCCCCAGATTTGTGGAGTTGGTAAAATGTTAGTTTAATTGTGGGAGACCTAGCAAGCATGGTCATAGGCACGTTTAGCAGTTTAAGGGACTGAACCTCAGCAACACATCCCTAAATTGCCCCAAAGCCAAGCCCCGCAAATGGAGGGAAGCTAGCCGCCCGTAGTGAGGCCTAGCCTGAGGACTTCCTCGAGGAGGTTACCAATAAAGGCCCCATAAGTCCCCTGCAATCTAGCTGAAACCTCTGTTCTTTGTGCCCCATGGACCACTGCTTGAGTCAGATCACCCCGTTAATATTTTCAAATTGTGTGGGGGAGATGAGAATTCTTGATATGGCTTCTCCATCAACACCCGGCAGACCCAAAAAGCTCCCGGGCCCACTCGATCCCCCTGTTGAGGGAGCTGCACCACCCTCAACCATCAGACCACAGGCTATGAAGATACCGAATGGTATATTTTAAAAACTAGTATATCCTGACATTATGGAATGTGTGTAATTGAATATTTTGTCCACCATTTTAAATAAGGTTAATCTTTGGAACCCTTTATAAAGTCAAAGTTATTTTCAAGATACGTCCCCGTAAAGTTAAGCCTGAAGAGATCACAAGAAGCAAATGAGTGACAGATACTATGCCTGAAAGCGCTCAGGTAATTTGGGAGTTTGCTTCTTCTCTGGCAATGTCCATTTCTGGTGTAGTCTGTGTTGGCTGTTTATTCGGCCCTCTCGAACGTTTCTTACTGCGTAGGGAGTCCCACAAGGTGGAAGCAGTCGTGTTGGCCTTTGAGCCCTGTCTTTTAGTTCCACTGTAGGCCCAGTCTCTGGTCTCCAGCTATCTGCGCTGTGGTAGATTGGCCTCCTCACCCTGGGGTTGTATGCCCACCGAAATCAAAAAGTCACCTGCTGCTTGCAAATCTTGAAAACGTCTCATACCTTTGGCCAACTGAACCTTTAGGCATGCTGGATATTCAACAAAAGCCCTGATATTCTGCTGCTGCAACTGTTTAAGCACTGTGAGCACTTTTCTCGTTTACGAAAGCAGTTGTGGTGTAAAATTGTAGTCCAAATACAGTCGAGTGTCCCCAAGGTGAATCACTTTTTTTGACCATGCTAACTGCAGAATCTCCTCCTTCACTCTATAGTCCAGGAATGCCAGAACTACCGAGCTTGGTTTCGCTTTGGGGTCCCGGGGTTTTGGGATCAGGGATCTGTGGGCTCGAATTATGTTTAGAGCTTTGTCTGGAGGGAGATTACGAATCTGAAATGAGATAGAGTCTGTAAGCGGAAATAGCGCCAGTCTCAGTGCTCTCAGGGAGACCATGAATCTGGAGGTTATTCCTTCTATTTCTGTTCTTTAGTTCTTCTAGGCGTGCTTCGAGTTGTTGGGAGTGATGGAGTAAGTCCAGAAGGGCTTTGTTATGTACATCAATGGTGGTAGTATAATCTATTAAGGTTTCCTCAATTTCCCCAGCTCGTTAGGTTAATGTGGCAATATCTGAACATTGGTCTGAGACCTTAGCTTCTAATCGCTGGAGTGTCTGGTTAATTTGTTTCAGGGATTGGCAAAGTTCTCTGGATGTGATCGTACACACAGATTCCTCCCTTGGGGTTTCAACGCTTTGCCTGAGCGAGAGACTCTGGGATTCCTGGGCCTTCTCAGTGTCATCTGAAGCCAGCATTTTTGAGCTTTTACTTGCTTGATTTGTGGAATTATCCCTCCAGCGATGTTTCAGAGGCATCAGATAATCTGAGATTCGTCTTTTAGTCGACAGGATGATGGATTAAGGTTTAGATGCCCATGAATTGTTATGTCGACTGGCAGAGCTCGTTGTTTAGGCTGCCATTAGGTGGGTGTCTGAACTGGAAGTCTTCGAAGACAAAAATCATAAACCTATCTGCCACAGATGTCCACAAATCTAACAAATAATTTAGTTGATTTGTGTCTTTGTATGGTATTTAATGTATTGTTTACAAAGTGCGAGATGAGGGGACATCAAGAAAATGTTTTGCTGGGGGAATCATGATTTCTAAGGTTTAACCTAGGTGTTTTGTGCAAAAAATCAACCCTATTGTTTGCTTTTACCCCTTACAAATTGTTTTAATTACTGGCAGCATAGCTCTGTGTTCTCTTATTCTTGTTATGTCCAGAATCCCGATAGATGCTGTGTTTCAGAACCCAACCCCCCCGTCACTTCCCTTTCATTTCCAGGGGAAGCTTGTCAACCTTCCTTCTGGAAACATAGTTATTTCACCCATATGGCTATCATGGCACCGGTGACTGTGTGCCCATCATTAGGGCACCACTTTGAGGAATTCGTCACCCCTCCCCAAGGTCTGCCCCCCCCAGAGTTAGAATATTTAGAAATTGGTGGGGGGGGGGTGCCAGGGCACAGCCCCCTGCATAAAGAGGGGATGGTGACATCGAGACATGGCGCCCTAATGACTGGGCGCACATCCGCCAGTGCCCTGTATAGGTGGAGCTGTTATTTCACACTTTGCATGACACACGGAGACCGCCTCTTTACACATATCACATAGAACCCCCTTTACACACCACATGCCACACACGTACTACCCCTTTACATACACACCACATGCCACATAAAACCTACACCTTTATGCACAACTTGCAACACACTTACTACACCTTTGCATATCACATCACAGAAACCTACCCCTTTACACACCACATGTCACACAGAACCTACCCCTTTACAAACTGTGACAGGATTGAATAAGGCCCTGTCCTATTGCTTATGCAGAAAGAGTTAAATTCAAAGATCTGTTATTTCCTCTCCTTTTCTGTCTCTTGTCTATCTGTCTGTCTGGTTGTGCAACCAAATTTTTTTGTGAGACCTAGGAACTGATAACTCTGACTGTTTCACGATTCTTTACCCCTCACTATATCTCTGCCCTCGCTTGCTGTTTCTATCTTTTATTCCCCTTGTATATCTGCAGGTATAAAACTATATGTGAATCTTTATGTGGAAATGTCACCGATACTGGGATCCCTTTGTTTAAAACTGTATATAGTTATACTGTTGAAATGATTGCAAAAAGCTGTTTGGATCTCAAAGGGTTAACCTGAGATGCAGTTTTTTTTTGTTTTGTTTTTTAAAATACTCCCCCCCCCAGGCCCGTGGCACTCCACTCTTTGGGAGACACCATCTGCCTTATCAGTCCCCACTCTCCTACCTGTTCCTGGGCGGTCCATCCCTCATGGAGCCTTGGTTCTACCCCCCCCCAGTCGGGGTAGAGGTGGGGCCCGAACACCCCGTACTTTCTTCAATTTGTCGGGATGCCGGTTCTGAACCAGGCAGGAGGCATTGGGGATTGGGGCTGGTGCTCCATCTACCAGAGGTACCGCCGGCCATTTTTCCCCCCATGTGGTGTGCGCCTTGATGTCAAGGCGCTACACGCCAGCGTCCACCACACAGCTCCCACCGGTCCTTCCTGCAAGCTGCAGGGCTTGCTGTACCTCAGGTCTCTGCCTGGGATCAAACAAGCTGAGGACCTTGATCCCCTCCCTCCCCCCGGAGAAGGCGAGCCAGCCTGGGACGCTCAAGCCTTCTCCCCCTGCCGTCCCTCCAGTGACCCGAGTCCACTCCTGAACCTGGGTTGCCGGCAACGCGAGTGGAAATCCAACTGCTGCACTGATGGGCCTGCTTGAGATATTTTTGCAGAGCTGTAAACAAGAGGTCAGTTCTGGATCACTATGTACTGTTTTGTTGCACCTGTAAGGAATGAAACTGACAAAAATATTCTGTAAACATACAAGAACATTCTGTGAGAAGCAGGCTCTCTTATCGAATTCCCAGACAAAGACTTATGAAAAGAGCAACATCAACATACCAGGGTACACAATCTAAAGGAGGGAAAGGGAGAGTAAACTAGAAGGTGTAGCTCTCTATGTAAGGGAAAGGATCAAAGCAACAGAACTAAAGGGTAAACAGGGAGGAGAGGAGGTACTGTGGGTCACCTTGGAAACAGCAAATGGCACCACAATCTGCACCAGGGTTGTATAAAGACCCCTGTCTCAGGGAGAGGAAATGGACAAGGACATGATAGAAGGCATCTTTAGGATGGCAGAAAAAGGGGAGATACTGTTGATGGGGGACCTGAATTTGCCAGATGTTAACTGGAGCACCTTTGCTGCAGCCACATCCAAGAGCAGAGTCATTCTTGATGGCCTACAGGGGGCATGTCTCAGACAACTAGTGTTGGAACCCACTTGGGAGGGAGCAGTCTTAGACCTGGTACTCTCAAATGGGGATGAAGAGAGGATCTCAGATTTAGAAGTGGGTAGCCATCTGGGAACAAGCGACCACCAAACAGTGCAGTTCACAATAAACACAGCTGTAGAGTCAAGGCATACAAAAGCGAAGGTACTGGACTTTAAGAGGGCCAACTTTGGCAAAATGGGAGCATGCACAAGGATTACCCTAACAAATGGGCACAAAGGAGAGTTGGAGGAACAATGGGTAAAAATCAAAACTGCCATCACAGAGGCAACATGGCTTTGTGTGAAACAAATAAACAAAACAAAATGAAGGAAAAGACCACTAAGGTTCGTAAAAGAGGTGGCGTGGAAGGTTAGGGAGAAAAAAATAGCATTCAGGAAGTATGAGGAATCATAGAGGGAGCGAGACAGAGAACTGTATCAGTTAAAACAGAAGGAAGCAGGGAAGGCAGTCAGAATTGCAAAGGCCCAAACAGGAGAAAAGATAGCTAACTCGGTAAAGAAGGGGGATAAAACCTTTTATAGGTACATTAGGGAACAAAGAAAAACCAAGGGAGGAATAGTGAGGCTGAATATAGGGGCGGGGAGGTGGGCAGAGTGTGACAGTGAAAAGGCAGAGATCCTGAATGAATACTTTTGCTCAGTGTTGACAAAAGAAGAGGGGGGTACCTAAGCCAAATAATAGAAGCACTCTGGTTAGGGGGGTCGATACCAGTCCATTCACAGAAGAAAGGGTCCAGAAATATCTCCTAATATTCAAGGTGGACAAAGCAATGGGGCCTGAAAGGATTCACCCCAGAATTCTAAAAGAACTAAGGGGAGAACTAGTGACACCACTGACTACCCCCCTTTTTTTTGTTGGTGTTGTTTCTCGGGAGTCTTTGCCTAGCTGGCTGACGTCCCCCCTCCACGCCAACTGGGTATTAGACTCCCTACCCTTCGGCCCCTATGACTTACCCCTCATGGCGGGGGGTTGGAAGACCCTCACCCACCAGTCTGGATCCAGTTCAGGGGAAGTGCCCTCCTGGCAGTTCTGTAAGGGGGGATCATCATCATCTGTGGTGAGGGCTCCATTTTTCTGCTTTTCCTCCCTGTGGAGAGGGGCATGGGGCGTCAGCAGAGAGAGCGCATGTGTCTGCATCGCTCCTCCAGATGTTGTCCCCCTCTCTGGCCCCTATTTTTGCAGCATCAGCGCACTGCCTCCCAGCCACCGCTATGGGCCAGTCGAGCATCGACCACTGGCGGACCCCTCTCCCCAGAGAAGGAGAGCAGTCCCTCGGACACTCAATCCTTCTCCAACCCTGCCAACCCCCGGCGACCCATGCTTGCTTCTGAACACGGGTCACCAGCATAGTGTGAGGTAGGGCATCCAGCACCTCAGCCCTCAGTGCCACTGGGCTGGGGCTGACTACCCTTTTTAATAAATCATGGGCGGGTGGTACCTGAGGACTGGAGGAAGGTGGATGTTATTCTCCTCCACAAAAGTGGGAGCTAGGCAGAGGCAGGAAACTACAGACCTGTTAGTTTGATCTCAGTGGTAAGGAAAATTATGGAATCACTTCTGAAAGAAAGAACTGTTGAGTACCTAGAGACCAGCAGGGCAAAGGACCCAAGGCAGCATGGATTCACAGCGGGAAGGTCATGTCAGAAAAATCTAATAGATTTCTTTGACTGGGTGACCAAAGTAGTAGACCAGGGAGGGGCTATGGATGTGGCCTAGCTAGACTTTAGCAAGGCATTTGACAGTGTCCCACACAAAGGATTAAAAAACAAATTAGCCAGCCTGGGAGTGGGTCCCAGGGTGGTAACCTGGGTAAAATATTGGCTGGACAACAGAACACAGAGGGTAATAGTAAATGGAGTCCACTCTGAGGAAAGAGGGGTTACTAGTGGAGTACCTTGGGGTTCAGTACTGGGACCAGTCTTTAATGTCTTTATAGGTGACATTACAGAGGGACTGGAAGGAAAAGTATGTCTCTTTGCAGATCACACAAAGATCTGTAACAGGGTTGATACACAAGAGGGGGTGGAAAGGATGAGAAGGGACTTGGCAAGGTTGGAAGAATGGTCAAAGGTTTGGCAGCTTAGAGTCAATGCAAAGAAGTGGTAATGCACCTGGGAAACAAAACCCAGGGGAAGAGTACAGAGTTCGGGGTACTAACAACAACAAAAATGGAATGGGACCTGGGGGTAGTCATATCAGATGACCTAAAAGTAGGCAAGCAGTGTGAGAAGGCAGTAAGGAGGGCTGGGGGATACTGGGATGCACAGGGAGAGGCATCACCAGTAGAAAACAAGAAGTTGTTATCCCTCTGTACAGACAGTTGACGAGACCTCATCTGGAGTACTGTGTGCAGTTCTAGAGAACCCATCTCCACAAGGACATAGAAAGGATGGAGGCAGTCCAGAGGAGGGTAACTAAAATGGTGCAGGGTCTGAACCAGAAGCCATATGAAGAGAGACAGAAAGGAGGAGGAAAGGAGGGAGAAGGAAACATGATAGAAACATTCCCGTACCTCAAGGGAATCAACAAAGACCAAGAAGGTAGCATCTTTCTGAAAAAGAGATATAGAAGAAGAAGGGGCACAATTTGAAGAATGAGGGGGGATGGCTCAGGGGCAACGTGAGAAAGTATTTTTTCACAGAGACGGTAGTGGATGCATGGAATAGCCTTCCAGAGGAGGTAGTGGGGTCAAACACAGTGGGGGAATTCAAGAATGCATGGGACAGATAAAAGGCGATTCTATTAGGGGTAGGAAAAAGTAGGCTGTTGGTTAACTAGGATCTGCAGCTTATCCAATAGATAGGGAAATGAACAGACTGGGTGGGTCAAGTGGTCCTTATCTGCTGTCAAAGTCTATGTTATGTTTCTATGAGCAGCAGTGATTTTGCTAGAGAGACAAGGAGAGTTGAGACTGAGAGACTGAAACTTGGAATTAAGAGATACCCTCAGAAGAAGTACTTAGTTTTCTCTGTTTGTACTGCTTTTGTGTAACCCCCCTACAAATGGGGGTTCCCAAAAGTCTTCCTTGGGCTTGCCTAAATGCCCACTGCCAGGCTGGTGTTCTGTGTCCTAGCGATTTGAAAGTGTTTGCATGTGAGTGTCCTGTTACCCTCCGTGCCTATCTGTTTAAGAGCTGCCTATTTTGTGGTGTAAAATTAATCTGGGTAGGGGTCGAGTAGTTTCAGGCTCAAGTCCCGCCCAGGCTGCAGTGTTATCGTTCCATTCTGCCATCGCTAATTGCGCAGAGGGAGCCCTACAGGATCTGTGACTGTTAGCTGATTATCTGCTTTAATAGTAAAGATATTGTAATTTGTCTAACCTGCCTTCCTTTGCAGCATGGACATTTCAGTATTGCATCTCCATCTTGGTTCTGGACTGCCTATTGGGACCAATCAGTCCCTTTCGGGACCCTAAAATGGTGTTTGTCCCCAGGGGTCTTGTGGGAGTGAATTTCTGTAGGAATTGTAGTTTTTAAATTTTGGTGCCAAAACAGACCTGGAGGAGGAGCCCTTGCTTTGACAGACAGATGGATCAACCAACCAAACCTTTTGTATCAGAGGGAAATTCCAGAGTTGCCTGCAGCAGTAAGGCAGAAGTGAGTTGGAGCTGGAAGAGTGAGCAGATCGAGTTCTTTGAGCTGCTGCCCCTTGAAGTAGCGTGGGGACTTGGCAGGAAGGCGGAGTTTGGCCTGCCTGCCTTCAGCTCTCTCGCATGGAGAGATTTGTGCATCCTTAATTTGGACTATGTCTCTGAATATATCAGAATACTCAGGGGTCACATAGGGACCCTGGCAGAGGGGGTCCAAAAGGACACTACCAAGGAAGCAGGCAGGTAACTGGGGACCCTCACAAAGGAGGGACGGAGGGACAACATTCTCAGGGAAGTAGGCAGATGGCCAGGGCTGGACAGAAGGAAGCAAGGCGGGGAGGTGGATCAGACCTTACACTCAATAACCGCTTCAATTCTCTTCTTCTGCTCGAGGATGACGGGGGTGATGTAGCCACGACAGGGGTGGTTAGAGACGGAAAGGGAGTGGGGGACAGGAGGCAGGGGCCAGATAGCAGGAAGAACAGGAGGGACCTGGAATGCAGGAAAATGGGGGGAGCAGTGAATCAGAGCAGGAGGGGCAGGGGGAAGAGGGAGAAAGCGCAAGGAGAAGGACCAGTTGGGAGGAAAGGTAAAGGAGAAGGACCAGAAGTACAAGGAGGATTCAGTAAAGGGAGCTGAGGGTTTAGAGGCCAGGGAGCACGACGAGCAAGGGAGGAACTAAATGGAGACAGGAAGGAAGGGAGGGAGCCAGGCTAGTTTAGCAGATGGGGAGAAGGACCAGTTGCGAGCAGGAGGGGGAATTAGCAAGGTACAGAAGGATACTCAGGAGAGGAGAAGAGGCATAGGATTGGAGGGAGGGGTGTCCAGGGTAAATAAGGAGGGGTGGCATGTGGCTCCCAGATAGGGGAGAACAAGGAGTCCGGCTGGGTGGAGGGCCAGTAGAAAGGATGAGGGACATGGAAGGGGGGATGGAGGAAAAGGAGCGGTCAGAGTGCTCCTGTTGGGGAATTCTATGATCAGGGTATCAAATGGGATAGGAGGGAGAAGCCTCGGCCAGTTAGAACAAGATGCTTCCTGGACTAACGGTGCACAGGGCTAAGCATGAGGCATATCAGCTGGCAAGGATTGTGGGGGTTCCCAGACATACTGGTCCACCTGGGTACAAATGACATTGAGGGAAATAGCGAGCTAGAGATACAGGCAAGATTCAGGGAGCTCGCCAGGGTCTGTCATGACATAGGATGCACAGTTTCCTTCTCAGAAATCCTGCCAGTGCCAAGGGCTAGTGGGGAACACAAAAGGAAGATTAGGAAGATAAACCAGTGGCTCAGGGAGTGGTGTGAGGCCAGAGGGTATGGGTTGATGGGGGATTGGGGGGAGACCTGGGAGGATAAGGAGCTGTATGCTAGAGATAGACTCCATCTCAATTTGGAGGAGGAATCCTTAAGCTGAAAATAGAGGGTTCATTGGTGAAGAGTGGGGTTTAAACTTGTGAAGGGGTGGGATGGGGAGAAAAAGGCTGTCAAGGGGTGCCGATAAGGAGGACTCTGTCTCCGCCCCCTGGGGACCAGGAGGATTGCAGGAAAAGGCCGACTGGCAAGTGCAGACCAGGGAAAACAGAATCCCATGGGAACACGAGCAGGGGAAATGGAACTATAGGGAAGGGTGGAAGGTAGTCCTGCTAAATGCCAGGAGCTTGGGCAATTAATGCCTGAGCTCCAGGCGATGCTAACTGAGGGAGCAGTGGATGTGGCAGCGGTCACTGAGACTTGGGCCACTGCAGGACATGACTGGGACCTGAACCTGGAGGGTTACACTATGTTCAGTAAGGACAGGGGAGGAAGGGGAGGAGGGGTAGCAATGATAGTAAAACTGCATTGGCATAGGGGAGTAGAGGAGGCGAGGGAACCGTGGAGGCGATTGGGTCACCTTGATAACAAGGGGGGGCAAGAGAGTAAAAATAGGAGTGGTGTATAGACCCCTGCCCTGGCAGAGGAGCTGGAGGACAGTCTGGTGGCAGATGTTGGGAGACACTGCAGACTGGGCAGAGGAACGGTGGTGGTGTTGGGGGACTTAAACATGCCAGGAACAGACTGGGAGACTATGACATCCTCTGTGACCAGGGAACAGAGGTTGTTGGATGTCTTTCAAGACGTGTTCCTAACTCAGCAGGTGAGGGAACCGACCAGGGAGGCGGGGTACTGGATGTGGTCCTGGCAGACAGTGACCAGATTGGGGATTGGAGGAAGGGACCCATTGGCGGGGAGTGACCATGCCATGGTCTGGTTCTGCCTGGACCTAGGAGGGGAAGGCTGCACAAAGACGGAAGCAACCGACTTCAGGGGGCGGATTTAAAGAAATGGGAAGGATCCTTAAGGAGCATTTGATGGGATTGGATCAGACATGGACGCTGATAGTAGGTGGGAAATCATCAGGAGAGGGGTGCAGGATGCTACCAGCACCTGTGCAAGAGTAAGACGAAATGCGGTAGGGCCCAAAAACCCTGCTGGTGGACCAGGGAGGTCCAGGAGGTGTGCAGAAAAGAAGGCAGCCTATAAGCAATTCAAGTGCTCAAGGAGTGAAAGGGATTGAGGGGAGTACGAGCTGATGGCTAGAAGGGCCATTAGGGTAGTGAGGGCGGCTAAGGCAAGGAAGGAGCAGAACCTGGCCAGGGAAATTAGGAGAGGGAACAAGGGGTTCTTTAGATACATTGGGGAAAAACGAAGGGTGAAGGGGCAGATTAGCAGGATTAAATCAGGGAGAGATGGGCACAAGACCCGGGGGAGCAGGCTGAGGTACTAAATGAGTACTTCACCTCAGTTTTCACCAAGGAAAATGGGGGTGCTGCATCATACATGGGAGGAGACAGAGATACTGAGGAGGAGGGGGGACCCTTACTGATCGGTGGGTCTGGGGAGGGGGAGGCATCACTGGCAGGTGGGGGAGGCTAAGCAGGGAGAAGAGGTACGGAAGTGAAATCACAGCAGAGAGAGTGAGGAAGCCCTCAGCTCCCTTAAGATGGAGAAAGCACTGGGCTGATAAATTACATCCCAGAGTGCTGAAGGAACTTTATGGATGTCCTGGCAAACTCCCATGGAGCTTTTCACCATCTCTCTGAGGACAGGTGGGTGCCCCAAGACTGGAAGGTGGCACATATAGTGCCCATCCACAAAGGGAGATCAAGGGATGGCAGGGAACTACAGGTCTGTCAGCCTGACATCGGTGGTGGGCAAGGTGATGGAGGACATTGTCAAGGAGAGGCTGGGGGGACCTGGATAAGTCAGGGTGCCTGGACGATAGACAGCATGGATTCATCCCGGGAAATCGTGTCAGACAAATCTGGTGGAGTTCTATGACTGGGTGACTAGTGCCTTGGACCTGGGTAGACCAGTGGACGCCCTTTCTAGACTTCAGCAAGGCATTTGACTCTGTTCCTCATGTGGGCCTGTTGGATAAGCTGGGAGAAATGGGGTGGGGAACCAGATGATCAGATGGATAGGCAATTGGCTCCAGGACTGGACCCAGAGGGTTGTAGTTGGCGGGATAGTCTCATCCCCAAGGAGGGTCATTAGTGGGGTCCCACAGGAATCAGTCCTTGGGCCTCTTCTGTTCAACGCCTACGTCTCTGACATAAGGACAGGAATCAGGAGTGAGATGAGTCTCTTTGCGGATGACTCGAAACTGGGGGCGGTGGTGGATGGGGAGGGTGGCCCTACAGGGGGACCTGGAGGCTCTGGAAAGATGGTCTAGAAAGTGGAAGCTGAGGTTCAATGCAGGAAATGCAAGGTACTCCACCTGGGGCCAGAAACCCAGGCCAAGTGTACACCCGGGGATGCTACAAGTCTCGATGGCTGAGAGGGACCTGGGTGGTGTGGTGGATGTCAAGATGAACAACTCTGAGACTTGTAGGAGGGCAGCAGCCAAGGCCAACAGGATGCTGGGGTGCATCGCTAGGGGATCACCTCCAGAAGGAGGAAGTGATACTCCTCTGTATAACTGCTTGGTGAGCCTGCACCTTGAGTACTGCATGCAGTTTTGAGGCCACACTTAAAGAGGGACATTAACCTCCTGGAGAGGGTCCAGAGGAGGGCAACCAAAATGATTTGGGGCTTGGGGGACAGGACCTATGAGGAGAGGCTCAAGAGCTAAATATGTACACATTGGAAGAGAGAAGGGACCGGGGGGACGTGATAGAGTTCTTCAGGTACATGAAGAGGGTAAATAGGGGAGGAACAGTGAGGGTGCTTCGAAGGAAGGAAGAGGGGGCCACTAGAGGACATGAGTGGAAGCTGGAGGGGGGAAGATTCAGGGGAGAAAGGAGGAGGTGCTACTTCACTGAGAGGGTGGTGGAGCCATGGAATGCACTGCCTAGGGGGCTGATGGAGGCAGAGACAGTGGAGGGGTTCAAGAGGGGGTGGGACAGGTACAGGGGAAGGGTTCTGGAAGCAAAATCCAATGCAGCAAGAATATCCGGAACTGGGAAGGAAGAAGCCAGAGAAGGCGATGGGGACAGCAAGGTCAGCACCCAGGGTGGGGGCTGACCAAACGAGCAGACACGAAAGACCGTTAGGCCTATTCTGCTGGCATTTTAGTATGTTAGTAATATTTTCACTGTGCCCTACATATTGGGTACAGTGAGTCAGTCTGGAGTTAGAGTCTGGAGAGTGAACAGCTTGAGTGATTCGAGCAGCTTCCCCTGAGTAGTAGCACGGAAAACTGGTGGGAAGGCTGTGTTTTGCCTGCCTGCCTCATCTTCCCTTGTGAGAGAATCTTTCTGAGCCAAGGAGAAATCAGGTTTTCTCCGAAGTTGCTGTGCTATGACCAGAATCCTGAATTGTGACAAATTGAATCTTTCTGAAGGGGACCGAAGATTTGTCTCAGTGCGATCGGCCTGTCAGGACCTGAGAATACAGCAGAGCATCGGTTTGCGCAGACACTGTATATTGCAACCAGACTGCCATCCGAACTGTGGTACTGTTTCTTTTCTTTACTGTAAGTGTGCTGAATGCTGTTAGTGGGTTGTGATTTGGTTCCCCACTGCCTGATTGTGTCATGCTTGTTGGAAGCTGCATCTAGCACTACCGGACTGCCATCCGAATTGTTCACCTGGCCTGGGCCCTGCCACCTTGGGCCAGCCAGCTGCTCATGCCACAGAGAACATCAACGAGAGACCTGCCTGGGGATCAGCCTCCTGCTCAACATCACGGACAGGAATGACACCACGGTGAATCGTGTGGGCCCTGCTTCTCCTGGCAAACCAGCAAGTCATCCTGCAGTTTCCATTTCGTCCATCCTGTGTCCTGTACTGGGTAGCGTGAGTAAACACCAGGGTAGCTCCTTGCAACAACAGCTCAATCAAAGTGTGTCACCTGATTTAATTGTTTTGCTTGATTATCACGAACTAAGCCATCTGGCTCTGGATTACAAATTGTGGGTTACTGTGCATGGCTATTTCTTTCCACCTACAGGGCCCCGACCAGCTGCAACGCCAGCCTACCCTGGGCAATGCATCAGGCTAGCCTACCTCACCAACTGGGTATCCAGAGTATGTGTGACTGTGCAGAGGGACTCTAAAGTGCATGCCTTGTAGCCTGATTGAATCAGTACTTAAACCAATCAACCTGATTACACCACTTCCTTGTTCATTCCCCTTAAATAAATCCGATCTAAATCTTTTGGCACTTGGTTGTGGTGTACCTCTGTGTAGATAACACTGTGATACCGTTGGTTGTGGTACTAACTCTTATTTTACAGGGGGTCTCCATGGCCGAGCCAGCTGAACCAGCCCTGGTGGAAAGTGCAACAAGTGTGGGATTAAAACTGTTGTCAAGGACAATTTGCAGTTGTGTATTTTGTGAACCAGTTAGGCCACTAGAGGGAAGGGGGGAGGGTAACAGCATCCCAGAGGGCTGTAACCAGGTCAGCTACGCTACCACTAACCCTGTCCTCCGGGTGGAGGCACCCGTTTTCAGTACCCAGACCCCTCAACCTGCACTTGGTCAAGCAGGCAGGGATAGTAGCCCTTGGAACAGCACCACCTAGGGGTTACATTTGTAAATGGTTATATAGAATAATTTTTATTTTTTATTTTGCTGTTATTGAGAAAAATAAAATGCTATTTGCAAATTTTTAAACTGCTCCTGGTTTTCCTATGCTTCTTGACCTGTGCCTCGATGACACACACCACGTCACACATATCCTACCCCTTTACAGACCACATGCAACACACATACTACTCTTTAACATATCACGTCACAGAGGATCTACTCCTTTACACACCACATGCCATATAGAAACTATCGCATAACACAGCACCTCAAACAAAACCTACCGCCGGTCTGGTGGTGCAGAGGGCTGAGGCGCTGGTGCCTTACCTCAAACCACGCCAGTGACCCGTGTTTGGGAACGAGCACGGGACACCGGGGGTTGGCTGGGGGAAAGAGAATTGAGCACCTGACAGCTGCTGTCCTCTGGGGTGGGAGATCTGCCAGCCTCGCTGCATTACTGCCACCTGGTGGAACTCAGGTGGAAGGTGCAGTAAAGAAGTAGCAGCGCTGTGGGAGGGTGGATGTCAGCCAAGGACTGGAGCAGAGGGCATGTCTCAGTGTACCTTCGACTCCTTGCCGTCCTATCATGCTGACACCCAAGGGGGGGGAGAAAAACACAAGCAGGAAAATTGCCTACATTGGCGCCGGTAGACAGGCTTCATGAATCGGCAAACTGGAGAATCCAGGGGCCAAAGGCGCAAGGTGCAAACTCATCACAGGTCTGGGGGAGTCAGTAGGGAGACTCCTCCACCCTGACCTGGGGGTCATCCGGATATCAAGGTTCACGGAGTGGGGCACCCTGATGCACTGATGACCCTTGGAGGAACTCTGATGCAAGGTACCACAGAAGCCACGAAGAGTGGGGCTAATGCAGACACAGATAGGAAGATAAAAAAATACAGAGATAAAAAAACAAACAAAAAAAACTACCCTTTCCACACAACATGACACATAGGGCTGGATATTCAAACTGTGCCCAAAAAGTGCGCAATAGCAGGAGCAAGCACAAGTCCATTGCGCCCATGTGCAACAGACGCGATATTCAAAAAAGGAGCAAGCCAAATTGCGCCAACAGCTAACGTCTGAATATCGCACAACCTGCGCCATAGCACATAGAAACATAGAAACATAGAATTTGACGGCAGATAAGGACCGCTTGGCCCACCCAGTCTGCCCATTTCCCTACCTACTGGATAAGCTGCAGATCCTAGTTAACCAGCAGCCTACTTCTTTCTACCCCCAACCCCCAGAATTGCCTTATGACTATCCCATGCATGCTTGAATTCCACCACTGATTTTGACTCCACAACCTCCTCCGGAAGGCCATTCCATGCATCCACAACCCTCTCTGTGAAAAAATACTTCCTTAAATTACCTCTGAGCCGCCCCTCTATCTTCAAATTGTGCCCTCTTGTTCTTGCACACCTCTTTTTTTGAAAGATGCTACCCTCTTGGACTTTGTTGATTCCCTTGAGGTACTTGAAAGTTTCTATCATGTCCCCCCTCTCCCTCCTTTCCTCGAGGCTATACATATTAAGCTCCTTAAGTCTCTCTTCATATGTCCTCCGGTGCAGACCCTGCACCATTTTAGTTGCCCTCCTCTGGACAGCTTCCATCCTGTCTATGCACAACTAGGGAACGGAAGCTGAGCAGATACGATGTGCTATGGCGCAACAAGGGATGTCCAGCTGAGCAGTGCAGAGGCACCATAGCGCAAGCAGGGAGCCCCCCAGCAGCAGAGCAATGTAACTGCACAACCAGGGAGGTAGGGGCCCACCACCCATGCCACAGATGGGCACAGGAACACACAGCAGAACTGACATTGTGCCCCCACACCCCAAGCACAGCACAACTGGGGGAGGACTGAAATAACCACCGGCCCATGGGGACAAGCAAACAACCCACAGCTGGGCCATGGTGCCCCATCACACCCACTGGCAAGCTGAGACTGCCACACAAGGAGGGTGGACCACCCCGTGCCACACCATTACCTCCCCAGTGCACAGCACACCCTGCACCGTGACCCCCAGACACCCCCCCATGAGCAGTGACCGCCACTGCAGGAAACCCCATGCATACCACCATTCCTGTCACACTGCAACCTCGTGTACCACAGAACCATACAAGCCAGCCCCACCATGAGCACCCAGTAGTGGGTGGCAGCACACGGCAATGCAACAACGGCAGACACAGTGCCAACATGCACAATCCCCCTGAGGCACAGCTGAGAGACTGACCATGCATCGGCACAAGAGGTACCCCACATGGGAAAGGGCATGCCCTGACACCACCACCATTGATACAGCACCCTGCACAGTAGACAAGTGTCACAGCCCGACCCACCATGAGCCACAGCAGCCAGCACAGACACCCACAGTGGTGCGTGGAAGCATGCAGCACACCGGATGCAACACAGTGCAGGGACAAACACACACCCATACCCAAGGGGACAATAACACAGGGATGCAGTAGCGTGGCAACCAAGCCCCCAGTGTGGGCCCATGAAAACCGTGCACACACAACCTGCAGTCCTCCATGGCACAAGAGTGCCAGCCACCCTGCGCAGGCACTGTGGACCCGTACGCCACCATCGTATGCCTGGAGCACAAGTCACGGACAGTGGTGCACAGCCCCTGCAACACACACAAGCCACAGCATGGAGGTGGGACAACAACCGAGGAGGCCACAGTGTCACCTGAGACAAACAGCACCACACCAGTGACAGGAGGCAACTCAGCATTGTGACGGGTACAGTGGCTGCCCTGCATGGACAGCCACCACTGACATGGCAGCAGACCTTGCAGGTCACAGACATGCAAGGGTGTCAGCTGCACAGTCCATGGATGGGTTGACAGGGGCACCATGGACACAGAGCATGCACCATGGACCACTGCACACAGTAATGCAATGTACAGGGAACAACACACACACCACAGACACCGACTGATAGCCACTCCCACACCATAGTCACTTCCCCACCCACATACACACATACCCATGACTGCACCACCCCGGACGCCATGCACACCACTGCAGCTGAGCACCTATAGCCCGCTGCAAATCAGAGACCACCACAGTATTCATATTAAAATAGATGTATTGTAACTATCAAAAATCAACTATACACAGACATATATACGGGCAGGGTGAGGGACAGAAATGGGGTGGGTAAGGGGCAGGGATGAACATATGGGAGAGGGAAGAAGGGGTGTGAGGGTGGGTCAAAGGGGGGAATGTGGTAGTTGGGGCATGGGGACATCAACAGCCACCCCGGTCCTCCTCCTCCTGGTGCTGTTGTCTGGCCCTCCTCCTCCTCCTGACCCCATGGCGGTTGATTTCCTGGAGGAGCTGCAGAGTCTCCCTGGCCACCTGGAGCAGTTCATTGACAGACCTCTGTAATTGCAGGAGCATCCAGTCCCTAGGACGAGGGAGCAGAGTCAATAGGTGTGACTGTCCATCCCCCAGTAGCCCACCCATTGTGCATGGCATACAGCCATGTGCCACGCCCCTGTGATGGTGTGTGCCCAACCACAGTGACCGTGTCCACAAGACCTGCCCATCCAGGCAGCAACAGCCATGTGGACCACTGCACACACCCACTGCCGATGTCCAGCACAGCACCACCAAGGCTGTACAGTAACGTGGCTATGCGGTGTGCAGGCAGTGCCACAGCCATGTGCCCAGTGCACACATGGACCATCATTGATGCACTCCAAGACATGCAGTGCCACTGGACAGTGCTGACTGTCACAAGTCGCATGCATGGCAGTGGTGTCCATGGATGGTGGCCAAGCCCTGCTGCCCACCCTGTTGTACAGCATGCAATAGTAATCATGGAGTCATGGCACTCACCCTCATCGGGCCGGTCAGGTCGGCAGTGATGGTCCCTGTCCCTCCTAGATGCTCTGTCCTCCTTCCTCCGACGCTCCTCCCTCAGCCGTCACCGCTCGTCCACGCCTGTGGGGGAAACAAGGAGAGAAGAACATCAGTACAATCCCGAAGCAAAGTCCCCCTGCCCCAATGTGTGTGCCCACCCACCCAGCCAGACCCACTCACCCCACACCCTGTAAACACCGCCACAGCCAACCCTAGACTAGCCCTCCCCTATGTGCTGGACACATAAAACACTGTTACCCATATGGACAATACAAGTGCATAGACGTATCACCCACCTGGACGAGGCACCATGCCCCTCCTGGCATGCGACCGCAGACGGGCAAGTAGATCTGGCTCCTTCCTCCTGAGGTCCCCATAGTGGTGCCTGCACTGCTGCACAGTCCTCCTTCGTCCGGTGGCCTCCCAAGGTCAGTGGCCACCTCCTGCCAGACCTGGGTCCTGGCCCTGTCCAGTGGCTCCTCCCCAAACAGAGGCCCATGATGTGGCTCCACAATGGCCACAAGGTTTGCCAACTCAATGGCAGTCCACTGTGGGGCTCTCCTGTGTGCCATCTCAACTATAGTAGGCAATATGGTGCTCTGCAGCACGGTACCCCCTGTGCAAATGCTGCGCGGTACAGCGCCGCCATTCTCTATCGTGCTGTTACTGAACAGCACGATAGAGTTGCAGCCATGCCGGATGCATGCTGCCAAGGGGGCAAAGGTCAGGCACAGGGTCAAGGATCTCTGGCACAAGGCCACGCACAGCGTCATTGGATGATTATGCTTATAGCGCGATTGGTTGCCTGTTTACCAGCGCCACAGCAGACTATCGTGCAGTTTTGCCATTGCATCTATGGAGGCCCATTGTCACAGCGCCATGTAGTGACCCTCGCCATAGCACCACTGGCACATTGGTGGCTGTGCCCTGCATTGATCATTGTGCACAGCACGTCATCAGCGCGGCAGATGCCAGTGTCAGCAGCCTGGGCATGCGCAGTGAGGTGTACTACGCATGCCACGGAACTGCTCCATTGGCTCAGCCCGTTCAACACAATTGAGCAAAGCGCAAAAGCGTGATATTCAGCTGTCATATGCTAATCATCCGATCAGCCATTCAATGGTGCAGCACTGTGATTTGCATCTAATTAAAGTTGCTCCTCACCTAATTTGCATGGACTGTGCTATAAAAGTGCGCCAAAGTTCTGCAGTGGCCATATTCGGTTACTGCAGTTTATTGGTGAGTTGCATGCTGTGTGGGAGTGTGGACTGTGGATTCAGGGACATGCTTTGGACTGCACAGTCACAGGTAACCACTGCCATTCCTACAGGCTGAATAATGACCGAGCAAGGTCTGGGTGAGGAGGACAACAGTGGTGGGAGGAAGAGGAGGCCCAATTTCACTAAGGCCGATACCGAGGCACTTTTCGAGGCCTATCTGGATCAGGAGCCACTGCTCAGTGGACGGCGGGGCACCCCTCCGGCCCATGCTGCTGCTGCATGGGAGAAGGTGGCATGTGCCATCAACCTGCATGGCAGCCACCAGCGCTCCATGCAGAAGTGTAAGAAGAAGATGAGTACTGACAGGAGGAGGGTGAAGGAGAAGGTGGCTGCCATCAGGGCGGCATGTGCTGCAACAGGCGGTGGACAGCCGGAGGTGGTGCAGCTCACACCAGCAGAGGACAGGCTTACTGCAAGCATGTAGCGCAGTGCCATAGAGGGAGTTCCGGGCGGTGGCTTCCAGACGGGTGGTGGCCCATCTCTGCATGGTAAGCTATGGTGTGCCTTGGGTGGGGGCCAGTTAGGTTGCACGCAGTAACGTGATTTTGCTTTCCCTTTCAGATCCTGAGCGTCTGCATGGGTCAACGTTGGTGGGCCTCTCCACTGAGGACAGTCAGACAGAGTCAGAGTTTGGACCATCTACCTCCACAGGTTTCTGTGGATATACACGACAATGGTGCTGCCTGGCTGTCCACACTGATATAGTTGAGACAGGGTGGGGAAGCCTTCCTGTGTCTCAGCGTTCTGGCATCCAAGGATGCCAGCATGCCGAGGCTGTGGCTGGGGCAGAGACCTGCACCAGTGATGATGACACGACTGTCATGGGCAGTGACACGTGTGTGCCATGGAATGGACACACAGCAGGTCAACTCACGCCCATGGCTTTGGCTGGTGACGCTATGTGGGCCAGCCTGTCAGCACCAGTGGGGCAGCACCGGTGGCTGGTCAGGACAGTGGGACTGTTGCGGACACAGCAGCGGCACCACTGAGCCCTTGGGTGCAGCGGCCGGAGGGGCGGCAGCAGCAGTCTCCCACTGGGACTGGGGGTTCAGGGTTCGGCGGTGATGTCTGTGCAATGCCTGTGGACTTGCCCATACCTGGTCCTGGTGCGCAGCACCCACCCTCAAGGGGTGTTGAACATCAGGTCCATGCACACCCTGAGGGACAGGATGCTGAGGAGACAGACAACCTCTTTGACAAGCACACCTGCCTACTGCAGGCATCGGTCCAGCAGCAGATGCAGCTTGCAACGTCCATGGAGGCACTGTGTGTGGCTCTGGTGTGGGCAGAGGAGCGTCGCAGCAGGGACATCGATAGGATCCTGTCACGGATGGACCATTTGCGGGAGGATGTGACCGCTGCCATTGACAGGCATACATGGGCGTTCATTGCTGTCATGGCCACAATGGGCACACAGTCAGGTGCCCATGCGTCGCTCACACCATGCAGTGCGCTATCCACTCCCCATTCCTGGCGTCGTGTGACACCCACTCTGTCAATGCCGGGTTCATCTGTGGGCATCCCAAGCACTCCTGGTGCAGGCATGTTCGGTGTGCTGCAGACCCCTGCCATGTTGTGCAGGATGCAACAGGCCAGGAATATCCCACAGGCCTTTGAGGGGCTGTACTGTAGGGCACCGCCAGAGGTGTCCAGGCAACCAAAACGTGTCTTCAGCATCCCGAACACCCGCTCAATGACATTGCGTGTGGTGGCATGTGCCTCATTGTAGCATTGCTGCAATGGTGTTGTGGGCCACCGGTAGGGTGTGAACAGCCAGGGACGGAGTGGGTATCCACTGTCACCTGTGTGCAGAGAGTGGAGGTTAGTTTCATGTTCAGCTTCAAACTGCCCCAAGCCCTGTGGGCCACACCCATGGCACTTCTGGCCATGCCCCCACAGGCCCGCAATATGTCCATTTGATTTGCATACTCACCCAATAGATGTCCTGTGGGGATGTCCCCACTCTCAAATTGGTGCACAGTGCTGACTGGTGCCAGATGTATGAATCATGTGCTCCCCCTGGGTGCGTGGCACAGACATTGATGATGCTCCCACTGGCATTGCACACCACCTGGCAGTTGACACTGGAATAGCCCTTGCGGTTCATGTATGCGGCCCCCTCCTCGCCAGATGGTGTGTGTGTATGGCCACATGGGTGCAGTCTATTGCCCCTAGCACACCAGGCATACTTGCTACAGTGTAGAACTCCTGAATGTTTGCTGTGTGCTCCACCACAGTGCTGGGGAAATGGATGTACTCCGCAGCATGTGGCCGCAGTGCACTGTGGAATTGGGTGAGGATGCGTGACGTGGCCAACTGTGTTATGCCTGTGGTGTCCCCTGTTGGTCTCTGGAAGGTACCCATGGTGAGCAAGCACATGCAGGCTGTTACCTTTGTCTCCACTGACAGGACATGACTCCGTCATGTGGATGCCTGCATCACATCACTGCACAGCTCGCAGAGCCACCTCAGTATTGCCCTGTTCAGGCGGTACAGGCCCACAATCTCGATATCTGTATACAGCTCAAAGCTGGTGCAGGCTAGGTACTGCCAGTTGGGGGCATACCACTGAAGGGCCCTTCCATGGCTACATCCCCCTGCCGCATGCCTTCTCACCCCCCCCCTCATTACGGCCTCCATGTGGAAGGTGGCACTGGCCATGTCCCTGGCTTGTGTTCCCGCCCATCAGCTGTTGCTTTGTTCCCCCCGCTGTCCTGACTGCTACCTCCCCTGCACCGGGTACACCTGTCTGTGCTGGCCTCTGGTATGTGTGTCACCACACACCTTCCCTGTGCCTCTCTTCTGCAGTGTGGCTTCCCTGGCCTGCCCTCTTTCTCTTAGTTCCCTGTGCCTGTCTCTCCTCCACCTCATGTGGCTTCCCTGTAGCGTTCTTGCACCTCTTCCTTGCTCCTTTTTATTTTGGCTCATTTCTGCTATGGCGCAACTTCCATTTGCTCCACTGTTGCACATTGCGCAAGTCTTTGAACATTGCACTGCGCCCTTTATGCATGGTTCCTCCCCCTTCGGTTGCGCATGCCTTCATTATCATTGTGCTGTTGCTCAGCACGTTTTCGGTGGTGCAACTGCCTCCTGCTGAATATCGCAGAATGGTGCATTTTCAGATTTGCGCTGGCGCAACCCTATTGCACATGGCACAACCCTTTTGAATATCCAGCCCATAGAACCTACCAGTTTACAAACCACATGCAATGCACATACTTCCCCATTACAAACCACATGTCACACACATCCTGCCCCTTTAAAAACCACATGCCACATAAAACCTACCCCTTTACCCTGCACATCACACAGAACCCATTCTTTACACACCACATACAGTACCATATAGAACCTACCCCTTTACACACTGCATGCCATATAGAACCTACCCCTTTACACACCACATGCAATGCACATACTTCCCCATTACAAACCACATGTCACACACAACCTACCCCTTTAAAACCACACGCCACATAGAATCTACCCCTTTACACACCACGTCACACAGAACCTATCCTTTACACACCACATGTTACATACAACATACCCCTTTACATACCGCATGCCTCATAAATCCTACCCCTTTACACACCACAGGCCACACAGAGCCTACCCCTTAACACATCACATGTCACATAAAACCTACCCCTTTACACACTACACACCACATGCCACATAGAACCTACCCCTTTACATACCACATGCCACACAGAACCTACCCCTTTGCACACCACATGCCACATAGAACCTACACCTTTATGCACCAGATGACACACAGACCCTACCCCTTTATACACCACATGCTACACAGAACCTGCCCCGTTACACACCACATACTACACAGAACCTACCCCTTTACACACCACAGCCCCACAGAACCTACCCCTTTGCACACCACATGCCACATAGAACCTACACCTTTATGCACCAGATGACACACAGACCCTACCCCTTTACACACCACATGCTACACAGAACCTACCCCGTTACACACCACATGCTACACAGAACCTACCCCTTTACACACCACATGCCCCACAGAACCTACCCCTTTGCACACCACATGCCACATACAACCTACACCTTTATGCACCAGATGACACACAGACCCTACCCCTTTACACACCACATGCTACACAGAACCTACCCCTTTACACACCACATGCCCCCCAGAACCTACCCATTTGCACACCACATGCCACATAGAACCTACACCTCTATGCACCAGATGACACACAGACCCTACCCCTTTACACACCACATGCTACACAGAACCTGCCCCGTTGCACACCACATGCTACACAGAACCTACCCCTTTACACACCACATGCCCCCCAGAACCTACCCATCTGCACACCACATGCCACATAGAACCTACAACTTCATGCACCAGATGTCACACAGAACCTACCCCCTTTACACACTGCATCACAAAGAACCTACCCCTTAACACACCACATACCATACAGAACCTACCTCTTTACCACCACATGCCACACAGAACCTACCCTTTGCACATCATATGTCACACTAAACCTACCTGTTTACACACTACAGGCTACATATAACCTGCCCCTTTACATCACATGCCACATAGAACCTACCCTTTTACACACCACATACCACATAGAACCTAACCCTCTACACACCACATGTTAAACAGAACCTCCCCATTACACACCACATGCAACACACATACTACCCCTTTACATATCACATGTCACAGAACCTACCTCTTTACACACTATATGCCATACAGAACCTGCTCCTTTACACACCACATCACAAAACCTACCCTGGTTAGTAAGCAATGTGAGAAGGCAGTAGGGAGGGCTGGGGGTATACTGGGATGTATAGGGAGAGGCACCACCAGCAGAAAACAGGAAGTTGTTATCCCTCTGTACAGACAGCTGGTGAGACCCCATCTGGAGTACTGCATCCAGTTCTGAAGACCCCATCTCAGTAAGGACATAGACAAGACAGAGGCAGTCCAGAAGAGGGCAACTAGAATGGTGCAGGGTCTGCAAGAGAAGTCATATGAGGAGAGACTAAAGGAGCTTAATATGTATACCCTTGAGGAAAGGAGGGAGAGGGGACATGACAGAGACTTTTAAGTACCTCAGTGGAATCAACAAAGTCCAAGAGGGTAGCATCTTTCAGAAAAAGAGACATGCAAGAACAAGGGGACACAATTTAAAGATGGTGGGGTGGTTCAGGGACAATGTGAGGAAGTATTTTTTCACAGAGAGAGTAGTGGATGCATGGAACAGCCTTTCTGAGGAGGCTGTGGGGTCTAAAACTGTGGGAGAATTCAAGAATACATGGGACAGACATAAAGCAATTCTTGTGGGGGGTAGGAAGAAATAGGCTGTTGGTTAACTAGGATCTGCGGCTTATCCCGTAGGTAGGGAAATGGGCGGACTAGGTGGGCCAAGTGGTACTTATCTGCCATCAAAGTCTATGTTTCTATGTCTATGTTTCTATGGCACACCACATGCCACACACATACTACCCTTTAGACACCACATGCAACACACATACTACCCATAATAAATAAATAAAAAATAAAAATACTCCTTTACACATCATGTGTCACACAGCACCTTCTCCTTTACACAACACATGCCATATAGAACCTACACTTCTATACATCACATACCACATAGAACCTTCCCCTTTAGATACCATGTGCCACATATGATGTACCCCGTGCACACCAAATGCCATATAGAACCTACCCCTTTAAACACCACATGTCACACAGAACCTTTACACACCAGATAATACACACGTCCTACCCCTTTATACACCACATGTCACACACATATCCTACCCGTTTACATACCACATGCCACATAGAATGAACCCCTTCATAGATCACTTACCATATAGAACCTAACCCTTTACACATGTCACACAGAAACTTACCCCTTTACAGACCACATGCCACACACATCCTACCCCTTTACACACCATATGCCACATAGAACCTACCCCTTTATACACAACATGCCATATAGAACCTACCCCTTTACACACCACGTGCAATTCAGAACCTACCCTTTCACACACCACATGAGGTCTACCCCTTTTTACACCGCATGAACATAGAACCTACCCCTTTACACACCACATGCAACACAACACTTCCTTTACACATCACGTCACACAGAACTTTTCCTTTTACATACCACATGCCATATGGAGCATATCCCTTTTACACACCCCATGTCACACAGAGCACACTCCTTTACAAGCTATATGCAGCACACATACTACCCTTGCACTTGCAGTGTCAGTGGCTCAGTAGGTAGCACACTCGCCTCTGAGGCCGGGAGATCAGAGGGCTGTGGGTTCAGTTCCCACATCTGGCACTTGGGTTAATATCCCAGTACTGACACTGTAATGCAGCATGAGAGGGGTGCTGCATTTCTGAGGTGCCGTCTTTCGGATGAGATGTTAAACCGAGGTCCCATCTGCCTGGATTGGTGGTAGTTCAGGTGATGTTAAAGATCCCATGGCACTTATTGAAAGAGTAGGGGAATTTCCCCGGTGTCCTGGCCAAATTTCCCTCATTCACTAAATATACCACCAACAGCTTAATCTGGTTCAAGGTCAGTTGGCTTTCATCTGTATCCCCCTCCCCCGGGTCGTGCCTGAAAATAGGCAGAATTTGTCTAGTGCACTTACCTGGTCAACAAAATATAAATAAATAATAAATAAATACCCCATTACAAACAATGTCACTGAGAACATCCCCCTTTAAGCACCACATGCAACACACATACTATCCCTTTACATATTATGTCACACTTAGCCTATCTCTTTACCCACCACTGAACCCACCAGGTCACACAAAACCTACCTTTTCCACACTACATGCAAAATAGAACTTACCCTTTACACACCTCACAAACCACATGCCACACCCATCCTACCCTTACACACTACATGCAACACACATTCTATTCTTTACACATCACATGTCACACAGAACCCACCCCTGTACACACCACATGTCATATAAAGCCTACCCATTTACACACCACATGCAACACACACATCCCACCCCTTTACACACCACATGCCACACAGAGCATACTCTCTTTTCATACCACATAACACAGAACCTACCCATTTACACAACACATACCACATAGAAATAAGCCCTTTAAACAACACACCACACACATCCTACCCCTTTACATACCACATGCCACGTAGAACCTACCCCTTTACACATCAAGTGCCACATAGAACCTACCCCTTCACCCTCATTGTCACACAGAATGTACCATTTTGTACATCGCATGCCACACACATCCTACCCGTTTACACATCACATGCCACTTAGAACCTACCCCTTTACACACCAAGTGCCACATAGAACCTACACCTTTACGCACCAGGTCACACAGAACCTACCCCATTTCACACCATACTGTATGTCACACAGAACCTACCCCTTTACAAATCGCATGTCACATGGAACCTACTCCTTTACACACCACATGCCACATAGAACCTACCCTTTTACACACCTCAGGCCACACACATGCTTCTCCTTTACACACCACATGCCACATGGAACCTACTCTTTTACACACCACATGCCACATGTAAACTTACCCCTTTTACACACCAAATGCCACATAGAACCTACCCCATTACACACCACATGCCACATACATGCTTCTCCTTTACAAGTCACATGCCACACACAACTTACCCTCATTTCTTACCACATAATACAGAACCTACCCATTTACACAACATATGCCACATGGAACCTACCCCTTTACACTCCAAGTGCCACATAGAACCTACCCCTTTACTCTCGCTGTCACACAGAATGTACCCTTTTGTACATCACATGCCATACACATTCTGCCCCTTTACACATCACATGCTACATAGAACCTACCCCTTTACACACCAAGTGCCACATAGAACCCATACCTTTACACACCAAGTCACACAGCACATACCCCTTTGTACATTACATGCATACACATCCTATCCCTTGACACACACATGTTGCACACATCCTACCCCTTTACATGCCGCATGCCATGAAGAACCTACCCCTTTGCACACCACATGCCACATAGAACCTACTCCCTTTACACACCACATGCAACACACATGCTTCTATTTTACACACCACATGACACATAAAACCTACTCCTTTACACAACACATGCCACACACATGCTACTCCTTTACATACTGTATATGCCATACAGAACCAGATTTATGTGATTACCGTGAAAGCACAATCACGATCGGCGGCAGGGCGAGTGCACATCACTGAAAATCAGTTTTGGCGATGTACACTCCCGGTGCATAAGAAAATGGTGCCGGGAACTGCGATCTTGAATGTACATGTGCAACCCCCTACTAAAGGATTCTTAACTCCAGGGAGGTGCATGTCAGGGTGTGTGTGCAAAATCCTGCGAAATAAAAATTTTAGGCCAGGCACACAAAAATGTAGGCACGCCCAGACCTGAACCCGGAACCCTTGAAGTATTAGGGAGCCACCATGATATGGGGCCAGCTCAGCAGCCCCATGCCAACCAAGCCAGGCCAACCCTCCCTCCCTTTCATCACGCTTGCTTCCCCCCATGCATGTATACATATAGTGATGTCCTGTTGCTATATGTGCCCACCTCCCCTATCCAGTCGCCCTTCCTCAGAGAAGCCCCGTTGACATGCACTGGGATTGAGTCGCCGTTATTGCAAGCACCCAATCGCCGATGCTCATGTCACGGGCTACTATAGAGCCTACCCCTTTACACACCACATCACACAGAACCTACCCTTTACATGCCACATGCCACACGCATCCTACCCCATTACACACCATGTCACACACATCCTACCCCTTTACACACCACATCACACAGAACCTACCCTTTACACACCACATGCTACACACATCCTACCCCATTACACACCATGTCACACATGTCCTACCCCTTTACACACCACACACATCCTACACCTTTACGCACCACATGTCACACAGAACCTATCACTTTACACATCATGTCACATGGAACCTACCCGTTTAACCTCCACGTGCCACATAGAACCTACCTATTTACACACCGTATACCATATAGAACCTACTCCTTTACACACCACATGTCACAAAGAACCTACCTCTTTACACATGATATGTCACATAGAACTTACCCCTTTACACATTGCATACCACATGGAACCTACCCCTTTACATACATGTGATACAGCAGCTACCTCTTTACACATCACATGTCACATGGAACCTACCACTTTACACATCATATGACCCATAGAATCTACCCCTTTACTCATTGCATGCCACATGGAAGCTATCCATTTACATACATGTGACACAGAACCTTCCCCTTTATGCATCACATGTCACATAGAACTTACCCCTTTACACACTGCATGTCACATAGAACCTATTCCTTTACGCATCATATGTCACACAGAAACTATCCCTTTACACACCACATGCAACACACATCCCACCCTTTTACACACCACATGCCACACATAACTTACCCTCTTTTCATGCCACACACATGCTTCTATTTTACACAATACATGCCACACACGTGTTACTCCTTTACACAAATGCCATATTGAACCTACCCCTTTACACACCACATGCCACACAACTCCTACCCTGTTACACACCATGTCAAACATATCCTACCCCTTTACACACATGCCACACAGAACCTATCCCTTTACACACGTCACACAGAACCTATCGCTTTACACATCATATGCCACATAGAACCTACCCCTTTACACACCACATGCCACACACATGCTTCTCCTTTATACACCACATGCCACATAGAACCTACCCCTTTACATACCATGTCACATAGAACCTATCTGTTTACACATCATATGCCACACACATGGTACTGCTTTATACACCACATGCCACATAGAACCTACCCTTTTACACACCATCCTACCTCTTTACACACCACATGCCACACAGAACCTATCCCTTTACACACGTCACACAGAACCTATCATTTTACACATCATATGCCACACAGAGCCTCCCGCTTTACACACTACATGCCTCACACTTCCTACCCATTTACACACCACATGTCACACAGAACCTATCCCTTCACACATCACGTCAATCAGAACCTACCTTTTTAACCTCCATGTGCCACATAGAGCCTTCCTATTTACACACCATATATCATACAGAACCTACTCCTTCACATACCACGTCACATAGAACCTACATCTTTACATACCACATGTCACACTGAAACCCCTTTACACACCACATGCAACACACATCCCACCCTTTTAAACACCACATGCAACACAGAACTTACCCTCTTTTCATGCCACACAAATGCTTCTGTTTTACGCACCACATGCAACATAGACTATACTCCCTTAAACACAACATGCCACACACGCTACTCCTTTACACACTTGATATGTTGAACCTACCCCTTTACACACCATATCACACAGAACCTACCCTTTACATATCACATGCCACACAGATCCTACCCTGTTCACACCATGTCACACACATCCTACCTCTTTACACACCACATGCCACACAGAACCTATCCCTTTACACACTACATGACACACAGAACCAATCCTTTTTACACACCACATGTCACACAGAACCTATAGCTTTACACATCATATGCCACATAGAACCTACCCCTTTACACACCACATGCCTCATAGAACCTACCCTTTTACATATCACATGCCACATAGAACCTACCACTTTACACACCACATGTCACACACACAGTACTGCTTTACACACCACATGCCACATAGAACCTACCCTTTCACACACCACATCACACAGTGCCTCCACTTTACACACAACATGCCACACATATTCTACTCCTTTACACACCACATGTCACACAGAACCTATCCCTTCACACATCACGTCACACAGAACCTACCCCTTTAACCTCCATGTGCCACATAGAACCTATCTATTTACACACCATATTCCATACAGAACCTGCTCCTTTACACACCACATGTCACACAGAAGCTACTCCTTTACACACCATGTGTCACACAGAACCTACCCCTTTACACATCACATGTCACACAGAACCTACACCTTTACACATGATATCTCACATAGACATACCCCTTTACACACTGCATGCCACATGGAACCTATCCCTTTACATACATGTGACACAGAACCTACCCCTTTACACATCACGTCACATAGAACCTACCCCTTTACACATCACATGTCATATAGACTCTACCCCTTTACACATCATATGTCACAAAGAAAGTACCCCCTTATACACTGCATGCCACATGGAACCTATCCCTTTACATACATGTGACACAGAACCTACCCCTTTACACATCACATGTCACACAGAACCTACCCATTTACACATCACAACACACAGATCCTACCCCTTTACACACCACATGCAACACAAATGCTAGCCCTTTTCACACCACGTCACACAGAACCTACCCCATTACACACCACAACACATAGAACCTACCCCTTTACATATTACATGCCATATACATCCTACCCATTACCCTCCACATGCCACATATATCCCATCCCTTTACACACTGCATGCCACACACATCCTACCACTCTACACATTACATGGCATAGAAATTCTACCCATTACCCACCTCATGCCACACACATCCTACCCCGTTACACACCACATAACACACACATACTACCCCTACACACATGCTACACATATCCTACCCCTTTACACACCACATGACACACATCCTATCCCTTTACATACTACATGATGCACACACACCCTACTCCTTAGCATAGTAAAGAAGTAGGCAACACCTGGATTACTTTTTTAATTACTCCTCTTGTTTATTTATAGGAATCATGAGGAAAAGACAGGTAATTATAGAGCGGTGTTGAGGCAGTTCTTAAAGTTATTTACATACTAAAATGCCAGCAGAGTAGGCCTAACAGTCTTTCATGTCTGCTCATTTGGTCAGCCCCCAGCCTGGGAGCTGACCTTGCTGTCCTCCTCACCCCATTTACACCCTTCTTCTGAGAAATGTATGCTTTCAATACTGTTTTTTTCTCGGGTTTTCCAGAGAGAAGATCATGAGTTCCAAAGGGTATTCAGTGATAACAGTGACCCAAAATGAGTGACTACAAAAACAGTGGCTCATTTGGGGGCTATTGTTCAGGGCAACCCTGCACAATAACAAGTGTATAGGGAACCGACTGTGGGGAAGGGTGAACTGAAGGGGGGAATAGCAAGGGGAAGGGGAGGGACAGGGAAGGGGTTTTAGGGGACTGGTGTACCTGCTGTCACCAAGCTAGCCATGTGGTGTGGTGGTGTAGGTGGCTAGCTGCGGCACATCGGGTACAGGGTTCAGGACTGACAGCGAGTAATTTTGCTGCTGCCTGTAGCTGTGGGACTTAAATGTTGCCGAAATCCAGATTTTGCCCCCTCCCTGACATGCGCCCCTGGAGTTGAGAATCTTAATTTAGCGGGGTGTGGGGGCAAAGCCTCCATGAGAGAGTGTATGAGAAGCCCCCCCAAAACACTTTTAAAAAATCCAGATGTCAGAGTGCATTGATGTGTATAGCGCTGATTTGCTTTTCGGCAATATACACTCACCAGCGATCACTATTATGACATGGAACCATTCCAAATCTGCCCTGTTCCTTCCTCCAGCTTGGAAACATTACTGCTGACACAGGGTCAGAAGCTGATTACTACACAGTAGCTGGGATTTTATGATAAAACATAATTATTTATTACATAAGAGTTTTCAGAATGGTACAGAGCAGTTATACACTAAATCAACATGCTTTCCTTGTGTCAACAGTTCACTGGCCAGTGACCAGAGTCTCTGACTTTCTTCAGTTTATAGTGTATGGTGGAATGCAGTTGTGTATGGAAATTCATACACCTCAAAAAGTTGTTCTGCTGCAGTAGTGACGTCCTCACTAATGCAGAATGACTTTTCGTTCTGCATTAGTGAGGACGTCGTAATACAAGTGGCTGCAGCAGACGTCCTGATTCATCACTTGCTGTGTGAGAGGGGCGTGCAAAAGTGCTGAGCAGCGGCAGTTGTGAATCAAGGACCTCGGCAGAACTGAGTGAAAATATGGAAAAGTGAATCTCTTTTTGTCTTTTTTTCGGGCACCATACGCTATAAAGAACAGTATATGGTTACCCATACACTACAAGGCTATTCTTTCACCTTGTAGATACAATGCCAACTTGGAGATGTCTCTAGCTTTGCTCGAGGTCATCAGTCGGGCATTGTATCCACTCGGTGGAAGAACAGCCTTGTAGTGTATGGGTAACCATACCCTAGCCTATATATTGTTAGAATATCAGACTAGTCACTGTAAGTCCAAATCCTCAAAAATGCTACTAGAAGTGCTGAAGAAAAGGAAGACATACCAAGTGTATTTAAACACACTAGCATCCTACAGTTCACTGGTTTCATTAAGTTCACTGAGTTCAAGAATATCCAGAATAACATTCTAGAATACTGTTTTGTAAGTCTTGAACAGAAAATGTTGGCTTGTAATTTGTTTTAACATTTGAATTCACAATGATCAAGGGAGTAAGTAAGAGAGGTGTAAGAAGTACTCCATATATAATAAAACTCCATTTATAAGGTAGGCCTTTTTGGTTCTAGTCTAAGGGTGCTAGGCAGATTGAGAAAGCCAGTTATTAATAACGGTCTAGGGGTTATCATAGGATCAGTATGCAGATGAGGTAAAGCGGGGAGGCAGTCAGTTGTGGGGACTGTGGGTGCTCTTCTCCAGGGGTATGTACTGCAGGTAAGGGCACTGCCCTCTCTGTAGGAAATTTGTGGAGCTCCATGCGGTGCTGGTAGAAGCAAGTGACAAGATATCTCAGCTACAGCACAGGATCAGCTGGGGTCTACCACCCACCCTCTACTCCCCCAGAGGCCTACTGGCCCAGGGGGCTGGAGGGTGGTGGTGAAAGGGAAGAGGAAGGATGGCAGGGGAAGACACAAGGGGTTCGACAAATCGCACACCATCCAGAGAGCAAATCACTTTGCACCCTAGAGGAGGCTCAGGTACCCAATTCCGTTGGTGTGTGTGTGTGTGTGTGTCTCTGAGTCAGTTGGGAGAAATAGGCAGGCTGAACTGGTGGCAGTCAGGGGGGATGAGCATGAGAAGGTCAACAAGGAGAACCTTAGTGATTGAGGACTCAGTGATTAAGGGAGTAGAGAGGGTGGTGGGCGGAGAGAAGGGGAGTGAAATGATCTGATGCCATCCTGATACATCAGCAATCTGTGATACAGACAGAGAGGATGGTGAAGAAGGGGAGCTGGGGGGGCTGGTACACTTGGGTACCAACAATCTGGTGAACCAGCCTGTGGAGGCAGTGAAGCAGAACTTTAAGAGGCTGGGGGACAGACTGAAGGTGTACTTGGCTTACTTTGCCTTTTTTTCTGAGGTCCTCCCTGTGTGGAATAGGGGAAATGAGAATGACAGACTAAGGAAGGAAGCGATAGAGCAGGGGTACCGCCCTGTGAGGGACTGGGGGGGTTTCCAGGACAGGAGGCTCTTCAAGGGTGCTGAAAAGAACAGGCAATAATTTTGTACTCAGAGTAAAAAATAAATAAAGAGGCTGAACAAGCTAAGTGAGAAGAAACCAGTATTTATTGCAAACTTACATGCCTAGAAAAGACACCTGGCCCCAGCACTGTCTTGCTCTTCAAGGGTACTGGCCTTCACCTGACGAGAGAGGGTACCAGTGCTCTGGGGCAGATGTTTGACATCTACACTGAACAGTTAAACTGGCTATGGGGGAGATGGATGCTAGTGGAACCAAGGAGAAGGAGAACAGGTAGAGAACATAGCTAGGTCTCCCTGAACAGGGGACTAGTAGCTGCAAGGTAGATAGCAGTAAGGTTGAAGTTTTAAATTAGGTTGAGAGAAGGGGCCAATCAGGGAGGGCTGACGAAGTCTACATTCAGCATGAAAAACAAAAAAACAATCTAAGGAAGAATAAAGGGTAAAGAATAGGAATATGTGAGAGGGAATGTGGAGGAAGATGGGAAGTGGTCTGCCTTAATGCCAGAGAGTCTTGGAAATAAATTAATAAGCTCCAGGCAATGGTGCCAGACACTGAGATGGACCTAACAGCCATCACTGCAACTTGGTTCATGGAGAATAGCTGGTACCTGACAGTCCCAGGCTACACCATGTTTAGATGGGACAGAGGAAAAGGTAAAGGAGGAGGCACAACCCTATATGTTAGGGAAGGGATAGAGGCAGCTGAGGATGGAAACATCAGGGAAGGCAATGGGGAAATAAACAGAATTGATGTGGGTTCAGCTCATGGCAGCCTCAGGCAAGAAACTATGAATGGGGGTGACCCACAGACCTTCAGGGCAGATGGGAGAGGGAGAGAGCGAGATAAGGAGCTATGGGTACTACTGGAAAGGGGGTGGCAAAGTGGGAGGTGCCGATGGTGGGAGATCTTCTAAACCTGCCTGATATAAATTGGGTCATTTCAGCAGGCAGGAGCTTCAGAAGTCAGGCCCTGCTGGATACACTGCAGGACATTCTACTTGTGCAGCTGGTTAAGGTACCCACTAGTCAAACTGCCCTTCTCAACGTGGTGCTCACCAGTTGGAAAGTGGAAGGAGGAGTGATGGTAGGGGAGCCACTAGGGGCCAGCATCCATAACTTTACATGGTTCGACCTGGCTCTTAGGACAAGCAAGCCCTCATCAATGGCTGAAGTCCTAGATTTCAGAAGGGTAGATTTGAATCAGATGAGCAAGGTGGTTCGGGATAGGTTAATTGGAGTGGACAGTATCAGGGATGTGGAAGAAAGATGGGAGCAGCAAGGTGGCCATTCTCGAGGCAGCAAAGTCTTGCATGAGAATGGTAGTCAAAAGAAACAGGTACAAGAGACCAATATGGTTCTCTAGAAAGGTCAGGGAAGCAGTGAGACTCAAAAAAAAGGTCTCTGGCTCACCGGCATAGTGGTGGCGTTACTGCCTGCGGTGCTGGTGACCTGTTTGGGAGTGAGCATGAGACGTCAGAGGGTCAGCTGGGGGGGTAGGATAAGCATCCCATGGACTGGTCTCCTCCTCCTTTGGGGGAGGGGGTTGTAGTTCTCCTCATGTTAGCGACACCCAGTGGAGACTGGGTGTGTAACAGACAGGAACGACACACAACAAGGGAGGTGACGGCGGATGTCGATAGGTCACATGTGGGAGTGTGCCCGACCTTTGCTGATGTCACTGCATGTCTGCGCCTCCAGTGGAGAAATTACAAGGAAAAGCTTTTGGGCTGGTCACAAGGAAGCTCAGGGACCACCATCCGAATGGTGCCCCAGGTGCAAGCCTTGGCTGGGACCACAGGTTGATCACTATCTTTTCCCGCAGAGAGCCTTGCCACAGGGGATAAGCTGCAGACCTCCCAGACTGGGCAGCCTGGGGGGGGTACCTCAGGGATCAGTCCTGGGGCCAGTTCTCTTCAATATCTTCATCAGTGACATTGCAGATAGACTAGAGGGTAAGGTTTGTCTGTTCGCAGATGACACCAACATCTACAACAGAGTAGATGATCCAGATGGAGTGGGCAGAATGAGAAGAGATCTGGATAAACTGGCAAAATGGTCGGAAGAGTGGCAACTGGGGTTTAACGCAAAGATATGCAAGAAAATGCACATAGGGAAGACAAACCCTGAAGTCACATATAGGCTGGGAGGGGAGTTGCTGGCAGTCACAAGGGAAGAAAGAGACTTGGGCATCATCATCACAGATGACCTGAAATCATCCAAGCAGACCACTAAAGCAGTAGGTAAGGCTAGGGGGATATTGGGGTGTATCACGAGTCAGAAGAGGGAGGTAATAATCCCTCTTTGCAAGACACTGGTTAAGCCCCATCTGGAGTACTGCGTGCAGTATTGGAGGCCACACCTTCACAAGGACATTAACCAAATTGAGTCAGTCCAGAGAAGAGCAACCAAAATGGTGCAGGGACTGCATCAGAAGACATATGTGGACAGATTAACGGAGCTTAATATGTATACCCTAGAGCAAAGGAGGGAGAGAGGTGATATGATTGAAACATTCAAACACCTTAAGGGCATTAACAAGGTGAAAGAGTCTACATGTTTCAATATAAGAAAATAGCAGGACAAGAGGACACAGCATGAGATTAGAGGAAGTCAATAAGGGTAATGTGAGGAAGTTCTTTTCACAGAAGGTGGTAGATGCGAATGCCCCTCAGGATGTGGTGGATATGTATACATTGCAGGGCTTCAAACAGGTATGGGATCGGCATAAGGGAGCAATACAGATGAGTATGAATAGATAGGCCATTGACAGAGCAAAGGCCAGTGGCACTTTCATAAGGTAGAAAAAGAAATGGGCAGACTGGATGGGCCTTGTGGTCCTTATCTGCCGTCAACTTCTATGTTTCTCTGCTGGGTGGTGGGTCCTGGTGCAGACAATGGGTACCTTCCCTGCCTGTAACCTGGGCACAAAACAGAATCTTAAAAAAAAAAAAAAATAAGGCCTTCTCCAAGTACAAGGAAAAACAAGGGATGGAAGAAGGGGGAGAGTACCAAATGAGAACAAGGGAAACCAAGAGGGCGGTGAGAGAAGCAAAGGGAGACACAGAGCTGTGTATTGTGGAGGGGGTCAAGGTAGGAGAAAAACAGTTCTTTAGCTATATTGGAGGAACGGGAGAAGGAATTGCCCATTGCCTGGGCTTACAAATGGGAGTAGAGTCATTGAGGATGATGGGCAGAAAGCAGCTGTTCTTAATGACTACTTCTGCTCGGTGTTCACAAGGGAAAACAGAGGGCATCTGCCAGAGTGGCATTAAGGCAGCTGTAAGGGGAATCCCTGAGATGAGACAGCAAGTATTTACCAGTAAAAGGGTTTGGAAAGGGCTAGCAGCCCTAAAAATAGATAAGGCCCCAGGACCAGATGGGAGGCCTCAGACAGTGCTCAAGGAATTATCAACAGAACTAATTGAACCCCTGGTAGGGCCATTCAGTACCTCAGTTCAGAAAGGGTAACTCCAAAAGACTGCAGGGTAGTGGATGTGGTCCTAATCCCCCTCCGTAAAAGAGGGGCCGGGAGCAATCAGTAACTATAGACCTGCCAGTCATACCTCTATGGTGGGTAAACTGATGGGACACTAGTTAAGGAGCACCTTGTGGACTACCTGCAGAGCAGTGCACTCCAGGATAGCAAATAGCATGGGTTCATGGCAAGGAGGTCTTATCAAACCAACCTGTTAGTATTCTTTGACTGGGCAATGAGGATAGTGGATAAGGGCCCTGCTGTGAATTTACTTTCCGTCGATTTCATCAAGGCTTTCAACTTGGTGCCTGGCAGAAGGTTACTGAAGAAGGTACAGGATTTGGGTGCAGGGAAGGACACAGTTGGATGGGTAAGAAACTGGTTGGAAGGGAGACAGCAAAGGGTTGTGGTTAACGGAGTCAAATCAGAAGAAAGGGATGTCACTAGTGGGGTGCCTTAGGGACTGGTCTTAGGTCCAGTCCTTTTCAATACGTTCATCAGTGACATGAGGGGAAAAATCTAGGGCAAGGCATGTCTCTTCACAGATAGCAGTAAGCTCTGTGGCAGGGTAGAGGGGATTAGGGAGATGCAGATAGACTTGCTAAGGTCAGAGAGGTGGTCAAAGGTTTGGCAGTTGAAATTCAACGACAAACAAGGCAAGGTGCTGCACATATTTATTTAATTTTTTTATTTATTTATTTCTAGGATTAACACTTTTGAACCAGAGGTTCTTTGACAAAGGTTCCACGTTAACAGAGATAAGATCCAGCCACGCATGGCAGGAAGTTACATATGTAGAAGACAGTTACAGTTGAGTTCAGAGTTACAAAGCACAACATTTTAAATGTAATCACAAGCAGTACAACGATCATAAGCAGTCTTTGAGAGACTTTGTCAGTTGGTGTAATAACAATTAAGGTTTTAGCAGACTGGGTCTGGCATAGGAGGGGAACTGACCTGAAGATAAGGGCAGGTGCTGTGGAGGGAAAGGATGGAGGGATGGAGAGAGGACAACCCAGGGTGGAGAGAGGGTGAGACAACCAGTGGTGAGACAGAGGAGGAGGACAACAAGGGATGGACAAGGAAGTGGAGGGACTAGGTAACAAAGGGTGAGGAGAACAGAAGGAGAGGAGAGACTTGATGAGGTGTCAGACAGTGAAAAAAGTTAGGGGTAGAGGATTATAGGCGGAGAGGTAGAAAGGAGTAAGAGAGAGTGGTCGACAAGTAAGTTAGGGAGGGCAGTCACAGCTAGCAAGGGAGATGAGGTGCTGCCAGAACTTAAGCTTAATGGGGCCTAGTTTTGATTGATTGGAGATGTCCTGAGGGAAGCCATTTAGACAGGTCAGAGCCCGAGAGCTAAAAGTTTGTGGCACCTGAGAGGTCCGACCGAAAGGGGTAAGGTATGTGCTTCTGCATGCACTACGTGTACATCAGGGGTTATGAGTCAGTGTAAGTAGGTGGAAAGAGGCGGGGAGGGTGATGTGAACAGTGATTTTCTTGTCCAACAGACAGATTTGGTAGGTGACTCGTCCTTTAAGGTTGAGCCAGTTGGCAAACTTGTAAAGCTCACAAGTATGAATGATTTTGTTGGCACCAGTTACAAGCCTACTGGTCGTATTAAGTGCTGTTGAGATTTTTTCAGGGTAGTGTCAGTAGCAGCCCCATAAATGACTAAGCCATAATCTATTATGGGTGCAATATAACTGGTGGCAGCTAGCCACTGGGCCTCTGGGCTCAGGCAGTGCCAGTGGCGGTAGAGGGTGCTAATCCTAGTATTTACTACCCTGGAGACCTGGTTCACATGGTGGGAGTAAGAGAGGGGGCAGTCCAGCAGGATCCCTAGGTACTTAAATTCTGTTACTTGTTAGAGAGGGAGGTTGTGATTGTTTCAGATAGACAGGATGACGGACTTATGTTTATAATGTGGGTTAGTGAAAAGCATAACCTTGTTTTTTTTTTATAATTCATCAGCAGTTTGTGCTGTTCAAATCAGGCTTCAACCAATGCGAAGTTGGCTTGGAGCTTGTTTGTAAGGGGGAGCGGATAAGTGCTGCTAGTGAAAAGGGCAGCATTGTTTGCATATAGGACTAACTTGCTGCTACAGGATTTTGGAGGGCTGTTGAGGAATAGAGTAAATAATAACAGGCCAAAGATCGATCCTTGAGTTACCCCTGAGCGTATGGGGAGGCTGCAGGAGAGGAGGTCATCAGTTTTATCTTTTTGTGTTCTAGCTACGAGGTAGCTATGGAACCAGTTTGAGACTTCTTTTGAGAGGCCCAGTGTGGGGAGTGATTGTACCAGAAGGGAGTGATTAAAGGTATTAAAAGCTTTTGTAAGGTAAATATAGATTGACCCGACAATGTGGCCACGGTTTAGGGCTTTGTGTATGTAATCCGTATACTCTAGGAGGGCAGTGGTGGTGCTGTGTGATTTTCGAAAACCATGTTGTTGGGAGCACTGTATGTTATATTTGGTAAGATATTCAGCCAGTTGGTCAGTTATGATGTGTTCCAGAGCTTTAGAAAGGGGCGGAAGGATGGATACTGGGTGGTAATTGGTTCAATGAGACCTGTCTCCACTTTTATGTACCAGGAAGACAATTGCTGCTTTCCATAATTGGGGGAGTTGTTGAAGAGAGAGCGACATGTTCAAAAGTTTGAAGAGTGGTGTCAACACGACCTCAAGAGAGAGTTTTAACAGTTTGAGATCCAGGGTGTCACTGCTACATCTGGATTTTCTGAGGACCTTAAGCAGGTATTTTTTGGTTTCAGATCGGGTGACTCTTCTGAAGTAGAAAGGGGGAGTGTTTGGGGGGCAGTATCTGATATATTGGTGTCATTTTTGTTTAGATCATTGTAACCCCTAGATGGCGCTATCCCAGGGGCTACTACCCCTGCCTGATTTGCCACTAACAGGTTGAGGGGCCTGGATCCGATGGCGGGTGCCTCCACCCAGAGGTCAGGGTTTGCAATAGTTAAACTAACTTGGTCACAGCCCTCTGGGACACTGCAACCCCCCTTTCTTCCCACTAGTGGCCCACACAATATATCAGAATTACCTTCACAGTATACACTTACCCCCAGGACTGGTTCAGGCACTGGCACCTCCTGTAAAATAAGATACAGTGCAACAATCACAGTACAATACTTTAACATAGACAAATACCTCAGGCAGTATAACTTTGCTGAAACAAGCAGCTCTGATTTATTTAGGGGAATATAACAAGGACAGGAAATCAGGTTAATTAGCTTATCCTTTACTCATCTACCTATGGCTCTGTGCACAGCTCATCCCTACCAGTTACTGTCCCTGGGTACCCAAGCCCTAGTGGCTAGTCCAAACCGTGGCAGCTGGTAGGGGCCCTTCACACAGAGAGAAGAAAAATTAGTTAAACAGTCAGCAGTACAGTAATTCCATTTGGATTTAATGTGGCAATTCAACAGGGAGTGACCCTGAATTAGTACTCACGACCTCCAAATAAGATAGGGTCCTTCAATGTCAGCAGGCTACCTTGAGCTCCACGAGACCTCACACATTTATATGACAAACTGCAACAGGCAAAGTCCTTTAATGGCAGCAGGATTCACTTGAGCTACAAAAGCCTCCTCACACATTTATATGGTAAACAGAAAGTACTATACCAGGCAGGCTGCTTCTCTATCCCGATCGCAATTACTGCACAATACCGGAGAACACATAGCAGATTCAGTTCCTGACAGACCAAGTGCAATTCAGCAATTTCTCCAGTCTTCTACAGGGTGAGCCTGGTTTCTACTCTTCAGATATCCTTTGATTCTCTTCACAGGACGGATTCAGTCCTAACAAGCAGTTACATAAGCTGCAGACCGGAACTCGGGGCCTTACACACGTTTCCCGACTAAAACTGCACACCGAAAAAGCACAGGGCTCCTTCCCTCTTCACTGCCAGAGCTCAACTGAAACTCCAGCAGACAAAACCGGGCCCTTCCTTTGAGTTCCTCTCAGTTCTTGGCTGGATTGGCTGTCACTCACAATAGACTGCCCCTGTTGGTCCAAAAAGGCGCCAAAGTCCAAACTACATCTCCCAGAGTCACTGCCCATACAATCCTCTTGTGGCTGGCTCAGATTACGAGTCCAAGTTCTGATTCGTCCAAGGCACCATTTTAGAGCTACCTTAACCCACACTGATTGGTCCAGTTCAGCAGTTCAAAACTAGAATGGGAACTAGGCAAACACAGTTCTGACTGCAAAGAAAGCAGGTTAGACAAACTGTATTTTCATTATTACTCTAAATGATTTCTGGCAAACAGTTACATCTTTCAGATAGGTTCCCTTTGCACTCTAGTGACTGCAAAATGGAGTGAATTGGCAGCAGCTCGAGTGGTACTCAAGCAGAGAAGCACACAGTCCCCCCATACAAACTAATTATGTCTGCAACAGACAGCTCTTAAAGAGACAGTACCAGAGGCTCTAAAAACACTCACTGATAAATGGCTTAAACGCCAAACACCATTCAGGCTTGGAGCATTCAAGCAAGCTCCTGGAAGTCTTTTGGAAACCCCCATTTGCAGGGGGGTCACATCATTAAAGAAGTTAGGGGGGAAGAACCCTACCAAGATCAGTAAAGGCTTCATTGAAACTGTCAGCTATTTGTTTGGGATTCTGCAAGGCAGTGCCGTTTACCTCAATCAGATTGGGGGATTTTCTATTGGGCTTCCTCGTGAGTTCCTTAATCCTGTCCCAGAAACAACGACTACTGTCACAAGAGTTGCTGAGTTCACTTTTGAAGTGCTCTGCTTTGGCTTGACGGATTTCCTGGGTGCAAGAGTTCCCGGCAGCTCTATATCATTGCATATCATCCTTATTACCTGTGGCAAGAGCTCGGTGCCACAGATGATCCCTTTCCCTCATAGTGTTAAGCAGGGTGGGGGTAATCCATGGGTTTGCCAGGCCCTTTGATTTTCTTTTCTGAAGAGGGGTGAATAGGTCACAGGCCTTAGTAAACCGGTCAATGAAGTATTGCAGAGCTAGGTCAATACTTCCAGATGTATTTATGTGGGACCAGTCACAATTTGACAGGTAGGCTAGAAAATTACTGAGACACCCTTTTTTAAGGATTCAGTGGTAAATTATTCTGGCCTTGGGTTTTGGGGCCTTATTAGTCCACAAGCAGGTTACTGGGGAATGATCACTCATAGTGTCGGGGAGAATGGTGGTGCTAGTGATTCTGTTTGGGTGTGTCATTAGGACTAGGTCCAGTAGGGAATTGTTACCTGTTGTATGATTAATTCTTGTGGGTACAGTAACCATTTGTGTTAGGGCAATGGAAGAGATGGCCTCTTTGAATGGGTCAGCATCTGGGGCAAGCCATTTAGTACTGACGTCACCCAGAGCTATGATCTCAGATTGACGGGGGAGTTTACCCAGGTATTCAAGGACTTGTTCAAAGCCTGAGGCATGGTCACGTGGAGGAATGTATGCAGATACTATAGTAAGTGACTTGCCCTGCTTGCCTAGGGTAATTTTAATAGCAAGAACTTGGGAGTTATTTACTGGGTCCATTGCTGGTAGGATTTGGCCTTGCAAGGTGTCCTTTAGTTATATGGTGCAGCCACCCACTTTTTCCCCCAAGCTGATCTTGTCTAAAAAGGTTATAGCCCATTAAAGAGATGGCATTATCAGGGACTTTGGGGGCCAGCCAGGCTTCATTGAGGGCAAGCACATCTGGTTTGTGCTGTGTGACCCAGACAAGCAGTTCATCTAGTTTTGGCAGCAAACTACGTATACTGATACAAAGGGAAAACAAAACCAGGACAGAGTACTGGATGGGGGAGGGGGTAAGGCTGGACACAACCTCTATGGAAAGAGATGTAGGGGTCATCATCAGTGACTCCCTAAAACAATCTTGCCAGTGTAACAAGACCTACAGTAAGGCAAACAGGATGTTGGTGTGTATAGCAGTGGGTATTGACGGCCAAAGGAAAGAGGTATTACTACCTCTGTATAGATCACTGGTGAGGCCCCACCTGGACTACCATACCCAGTTCTGCAGTCTTCACCTAAGGAAAGATAAGGACAGGCTGGAGACAGTATGACGTAGGTAACCCAAATAATTCAGGATCAGCAGGGCAGATCTCACGAGGATCGTCTCAAGACACTGAACATGTACTCACTGGAAGCCAGACAAAAGATGTGAGATATGATAGAGGCATTCAAGTTCTCAAAAGGAATGAAAAAGGTAAACTGCAAGAAAATATTTAGCATAAGTAACAGATCAAGAACATGGAGTGAGTGGAAACTGACTGGGGGATTCAAAAAGGAAGTGAGAAAGTTTTATTCTACAGAACAGGGGTGGCACTATGAAAAATCTATCAGCTGGTGTAGTGGGCACCAAAACTATAAATGGTTTCAAACATGGCTGGGACAGACTGAAGGGCTTCGTAATTGGTCAGGGTGACAGTGGTAGGTCATGGAGAATGAGGGGTGGTTAGTGTGGGTTACAACCGTGTATGGATAATAGGTCCCAGGTTTGTTAGGGTTTTATGGGCAGACTGGATAGACCCATGGTCTTTTTCTCCTGTCATTATCTATATTTCTACAGCTTGTCTGCTGCCTCTCACTGCACATCACCAGTTTTCAGAACTACAGTCTTACAGAAACTTAGAAACAGTAGACAATAAAAGATTTTTTTTAATGTTAATTTTTATTTATTTATGTATTCGGAAACAACCCTTGAGCATGTGCTCTTTTACAAAGGTTCCACGTCTTGAGACAGAAAACAAAGATATGGACACAATGTTACAAATGAAGGCGATACAAGTGAAAACACCAAAAGCATCTAGTTAATTTCACCCAGCTAGGGGAAAAAGGGTTGCTAATGCATATCTATACCTTGGTATTTACAATTCTGTACCAGAGTAAAACCTACAGCAGTTGAAAAGAGGTTAACAACTACTGGGCTCCTGAGGAGCCAGAAAAGTGTGTGTGGGTGTGGGGGGGGGTTAGAAAATGTGGAACAGAGCAGCCAGCACATGTGGCCTTGTCAGGAAGGAGAGGAGAGGAGAGGCTGGGGTGCATGGGGGCAGCCTACATAGGTGGCCTTGCCACAGGAGCAGAGGGGGTGCATAGGAGGAAAGCTGGGGGGATGACTGGAATCGGGAGTGGGAGTAGGGAAAGGAGCAGATGGGAGGTGGGGGAAGGAACACAGGCTAAGGGGAAAATGGGGGTGTGGAGGGCACTATGGAGGAGAACCAGAGCTTGAGAGTGGGTAGGCAGGAGGAGTGAGGGACTTCAGGTGCCCACCAGGCCCTCACACATCTTCTTGGTGGTAAGGTGATGTTTGAGTTCATACTTGAGGGAACTGAGACTTGAGGTGCTATGCAGGGCCTCTGGAATCTTGCTGAGTCAGAAGGAGGCTCTGTAGGAGAAGGAACAATGGCCTAGCGTTGTTCTTTGGAAGGGCACAGAGAGAGTTTTCAGTGTTCTCCTTGTAGTTAAGTATTTGGTATCAGCCAAGGAGAAAATTTCAGAGATGCAAGAGGGAGCTTTGCCTAGCAGAGCCTTCTTGCCAAGGAGACATGTATGGAATTTGATCCTGTTTCCAAGGGAGAGACAATTCATCTCAGAATACAATGAACAGGTGTGCATAAAGCAACCTGCAGCAAGGGTGTGACAGGGTAGAACAGAACCCTGTCCCATTTGTTATGGAGAAAATGTGTAATTGCAAGGATCTTTCCTTTTCTCTCCTCTCTGTTTGGTTGCGCAACCAAATTTTCCTACGAAATCTTGGACTTGATCAACACGAACAGTCTCGTAATTCTTTGCCTCTCTCTGTCTCGCAGTTTTCTCTTGCTGTCTGTTTTTCCTCCCTTGCATATCTATATCTGCTAATATAAAAATATATGCAAATCAGTGTGTATGAAATTAAACTGATAATGGGATCACTTGTGTTTAGAAAATATTTAGTATTACTGTTGAAATGAATATTAATTGTATTTTGGCATGACTTTAAAACTAGAGGTTACTTGGATGCAAATGTCTGAGCCTTTTGCAAAAGCTGGAGGGGCTTCAGGAAGCTCACTGTTCTAGCAGCTCCTGATATTTATGAGAACAGGATGTTTTGCAAAAACAGGATGCTTGCTTAAGGATGGGGGTTGAAAAAAGACATGAAAGAGATAAGCTGAGCTACCATTGCTGAGAGAGAGGTTTTGGAAGAACAAGGGAGACTACAATACATTTTATTTTGCCTCTGTTCATAGTTATTATGAACAAGTTTAATTTTTTTATGTTACTGCAACTACAAATAAACAGTTTTGTGGAATTTTACAACTGCTCCAGGGTTTCCCCTGTGCTTTCTGACCTGTATCTCAACAACAAAGGGCGAGCCTACATGCCTTGTTGAGGCGATGGTAACCCGCTTTTAAGTGCTGTATCAGAGGCTGAGCCATAGACCATGAGCCCGTAGTCCACAGTAGACAGAATAGAGCTGGTGATGGAGGGCAGCAGGGGTTAGGTTCCTTCTATGCCTATACAGCACTCCAAGCTTGGTGTTGACAGCCTTGACCACTGTGTCTATGTGTTGGGCAAAGGAAAGGGTGTCGTCAATGGTGACCCCCAGATATTTAGAAGAGTGGACCTGCTCCAGTGGGGCCTTGACATTATTTAAGACAGTGAGGGTGGGGTATCTCCTTCTGAGTTGGGGCCTTGATAGGAGCATAGATTTAGTTTTTTTTATAATTGAGCAGGAGTCTGTGAGCACTGAACCACTCCTTAAGCTGGTAGAAGGAAGACTGTAATTCACACTGCAGTGGGTCGAGTTGAGAACTGCTGTTGAGAATGACTGCATCATAGACTTATAGAATGATTTTGCTATCACAGGCCTTTGGGAGTGCATTCAAGAAGATGCTGAAAAGTAGAGGTCCCAAGATTGACCCCTGGGGCACCCCCAGGGATACATCTCTGGACTTTTAAACTAGTCAAGGGGGGAGGCACTGATAAGCAGCAGAAAAATCCCAGCCTCTCCCTACAAAACAGGGTACTAAATGAGAAAAAGACCGAGGTAGAAAGGTCAGTGGGGAATGCTGCAACAGAAGGTAAAGCCATCAAAAAATGGAAAGCAATGAGTACCAATGCCCGTAGTCTGAGTAACAAGCTTCCTGAATTAGTGGCCTTGATGGAGGAGGAACATCTGGATATCGTGGCAGTCACAGAAACATGGTTCGCACAAAACCATGACTGGGACGTAAACATACCAGGATACACTATCTACAGGAGGGACAGAGAGGGTAAAAGCAGAGGAGGAGTAGCTCTTTACATAAGGGAAGGAATCAAAGCAACAGAACAAAAAGGAAAACAGGGAGGAGAAGAAGCACTGTGGGTAAATTTGGAGACTGCAATGGCACCACAATGCACAGGGGTTAGAGCACAGACCTCTTCTCAGGGGGAGGAAATGGACAAGGAAATGATAGAAAGTATACTTAATATGGCAGAAAAGGAGATATTGCTGATGGGTGATCTGAATATGCCAGATGTTAACTGGAGTGCAGTTGCAGCAGCCACTTCGAAGAGTGGGGTTATTCTAGATGCCCTACAGGGGGCATGCCTTAGACAACTAGTATTGGAGCCCACTTGAGAGGGAGCAATCTTAGACCTGGTTCTCTCAAATGGAGATGAAGAGAGGATCACAGATGTAGAAGTGGGTAGCCATCTGGGAACTAGTGACCATCGAAAAGTATGGTTCACAATAAACACAACAATAGAGTCAAGCCATACAAAGGCAAAGGTACTGAACTTTAGGAGGGCTGACTTTGCCAAAATGGGTGAGTGCCTAAGGAATGCACTAGCAAATGGGCAGGAAGGAGGGGTGGAAGAACAATGGGGAATAATAAAAACTGCCATCACAGAGGTAACAAGCCTTTGTGTGAAGCAAATAAACAAAACTAAACGATGTAAGAAACCACTATGGTTCTCAAAGGAAGTGGCAGTGAAGGTTCAAGAGAAAAAGAAAGCTTTCAGGAAGTACAAGGAACCACAGAAGGAGCAGGACAGAGAACTGTATCAGTTAAAGCAAAAGGAAGCTGGGAAGGCAGTCAGAACAGCAAAGGCCCAAACTGAGGAAAAGATAACCAACTCAGTTAAGAAGGGGGATAAAACCTTTTATAGGTATGTCAGGGAATGAAGGAAGACCAAGGGAGGGATAGTGAGGCTTAATAAAGGGGGAGGGGCAGAGGGTGACTGTGAAAAGCAGAGATACTAAACAAATATTTTGCTCAGTATTTACAAAGGAAGAGGGAAGGTACCTAAAACAAACAGTAGAAACACTCTGGATACAGAAGTTGATACCAGCCCATTTACAGAAGAAAGGGTTCTGAAAGAACTCTTAAAACTGAAGGTGGACAAAGCAATGGGACCTGATGGGATTCATCCCAGAATTCTAAAAGAACTAAGGGTAGAATTAGTGACACCACTGACTACCCTGTTTAACAAATCATGGGAGGATGGGGTGGTACCCGAGGACTGGAGGAGGGCAGATGTGATTCCTCTTCACAAAAGTGGGAGCAAGGCAGAAGCAGGAAACTACAGACCTGTTAGTTTAACCTCAGTGGTAGGGAAAATGATTGAATCACTTCTGAAGGAAAGAATTGTCGAGTATCTAGAGGCCAGAGGGGCACAGGACCCAAGGCAGCATGGATTCACAGCAGGAACGTCATGCCAGACAAATCTGATAGATTTCTTTGACTGGGTGACCAACGTAGTAGATCAGGGAGGGGCTGTGGACATGGTCTACCTAGACTTTAACAAAGCATTTGACACAGTCCCACACAAAAGATTAATATACAAGTTAGCTAGCCTGGGAGTGGGTCCCAAGATGACAGCCTGGGTAAAAATTGGCTGGAGAATAGGACACAGAGAGTAATAGTAAATGGAGTCCACTCTGAAGAAAGGGGGGTTACTAGTGGGGTACCGCAGGGTTCAGTATTAGGACCGGTCCTCTTCAATGTCTTTATAAGCGACATTGCAGAGGGACTGGAAGGAAAAGTATGTCTCTTTGCAGATGACACAAAGATCTGCAACAGAGTTGATGCACAAGGTGGGGTGGAAAGGATGAAAAGGGACTTGACAAGGTTAGAGGAATGGTCAAATGTATGGCAGCTTAGATTCAATGCTAAGAAGTGCAAGGTAATGCACCTGGGAAACAAAAACCCAGGGGATAAGTACATAATGGGTGGTGAGATACTAACAACAACAAAAATGGAAAGAGACCTGGGGGTAATCATATCAGATGACCTAAAGGTGGGCAAGCAATGTGAGAGGGCAGCAAGGAGGGCTGGGGGGATACTGGGATGCATAGAGAGATGCATCACCAGTGAAAAACAGGAAGTTATTATCCCTCTGTACAGACAGCTGGTCAGACCCCATCTGGAGTACTGCATGCAGTTCTGGAGACCCAGTCTACAAAGACATAGACAGGATGGAAGCTGTCCAGAGGAGGGCAACTAAAATGGTGCAGGGTCTGCACTGGAAGACATATGAAGAGACTTAAGGAGCTTAATATGTATAGCCTCAAGGAAAGGAGGGAGGGGGACATGATACAAAATTTCAAGTACCTCAAGGGAATCAACAAAGTCCAAGAGGGTAGCATCTTTCAAAAAAGTGTGCAAGAACAAGGGCACAATTTGAAGATGGGGGCGGCTCAGAGGTAATTTAAGTAGTATTTTTCACAGAGAGGGTTGTGGATGCATGAACTGACCTTCCGAAGGAGGTCGTGGAGTCAAAAACAGTGGTGGAATTCAAGCATGCATGGGACAGTCATAAGGCAATTCTAGGGGGTGGGGGTAGGAAGAAGTAGGCTGCTGGTTAACTAGGATCTGCAGCTTATCCAGTAGGAGGGAAATGGGCAGACTAGGTGGGCCAAGCGGTCCTTATCTGCCATCAAATTCTATGTTTCTATGTTTCTATGACTCTGAAACAGCTTGTCCTAACCCGACTCTCTGGGACCGGTGTGACAGATAATCTTGAAATCAATGTACAGCATTTGTGGCCACCCTCAGGGACTGGAGTTGACTTAGGAGGAGGGGATGGTTGACCATATCGAAAGCCTTTGTTAAATCGATAAAGATGGAACCACCCAACTTGCCTTCTTCAAGTTCCTTATGGAAAAAGTCTGTGAAATCAACAAGGGATGTAGCAGTACTATGGTTCTTTCTGATCTCATGTTGCTGTGGACAAAGCAGCTGGTATTTATGGAGGTAGGCATTCAATTGATCTGCCGTAATCCTTTCCAGTGATTTGGACAGGAGGGCGAGGATAGAAATGGGCCTGTAGTTAGTAATGCTGGTCCTGTCTCCACTCTTAAAAACTGGGGTAACCAGAGCTTATTTCCAGACTGAGGGGAATTTGACCACGGTGAGTGGCTTGTTGAAGAGCTTAGTTATGGGGACAAGGAGCACATCGAGGGCGTGGGCAATCAGTTTCATGTGTAGTCCATCACTACCCTGCCTTGTTTTTCCTAGGACCTTCTTTACATATGTAACCCCCCTGCAAATGGGGGTTCCCAAAAGACTTCCAGGAGCTTGCTTGAATGCTCCAAGCCTGAATGGTGTTTGGCGTTTAAGCCATTTATCAGTGAGTGTTTTTAGAGCCTCTGGTACTGTCTCTTTAAGAGCTGTCTGCTTGCAGACATAATTAGTTTATATGGGGGGACTGTGTGTTTCTCTGTTTGAGTACCACTCGAACTGCTGCCAATTCACTCCATTTTTGCAGTCACTAGGAGTGCAAAGGAACGATTCTGAAAGATGTAACTGTTTGCCAGAAACCATTTAGAGTGATAATGAAATTACAGTTTGTCTAACCTGCTTTCTTTGCAGTCAGAACAGTGTCTGCCTAGTTCCCCATTCTGGTTTTGAACTGCTGAACTGGACCAATCAGTGTAGGGTAAGCTAGCTCTAAAATGGTGCCTTGGACGAATCAGAACTTGGACTCATAATCTGAGCCAGCCACAAGAGGATTGTATGGGCAGTGACTCTGGGAGATGTAGTTTAGACTTCAGTGCCTTTTGGACCAACAGCAGCAGTCTATTGTGAGTGACAGCCAATCCAGTCAAGAACTGGGAGGAACTCAAAGGAAGTGCCCGGTTTTGTCGGTTGGAGTTTCAGTTGAGCTTTGGCAGTGAAGAAGGAGGAGCCCTGTGCTTTTCAGTGTGCAGTTTTAGTCAAACGTGTGTAAGGCCCAGAGTTCCGGTCTGCAGCTTGTGTAACAGCTTGTTAGGACTGAGTCCGTCCTGTGAAAAGAATCAAAGGATCTCTGAAAAGTAGAAACCAGGCTCACCCTGTAGAAGACTGGAGGAATTGCTGAAAATTGCACTCGGTCTGTCAGGAACTGAATCTGCTGTGTGTTCTCCCGGGTATTGTGCAGTAATTGCGATCGGGATACAGATGCAGCCTGCCTGGTATAGTGCTTTCTTTTATATGGATGTGTGAAGAGGTTTGTGTACCTCAAGTGAGCTCTGCTGACATTGAAGGACCCTATCTTATTTGGAGGTCATGAGTACTAATTCAGGGTCGCTCCCTGTTGAATTGCCACATTAAATCCAAGCGGAATTACTGTACTGCTGACTGTTTAATGCTCCTTTCTCTGTGTGAAAGGGCCCTACCAGCTACCACGGTTTGGACTAGCCACTAGGGCTTGGGTACCCAGGGACAGTAACTGATAGGGATAGGCCTGTGCACAGAGCCATAGATAGATTATTAGAGTGATAAGCTAATTAACCTGATTTCCCCCTGTCCTTGTTATATCCCCCTAAATAAATCAGAGCTGCTTGTTTCAGCAAAGTTATACTGCCTGAGGTATTTGTCTATGTTAAAGTACTGTACTGTGATTGTTGCACTGTATCTCATTTCACAGGAGGTCCCAGTGCCGGAACCAGACCTGGGGGTAAGTGTATACTGTGAAGGTAATTCTGATATATTGTGTGGGCCACTAGTGGGAAGAAAGGGGGGTTGCAGTGTCCCAGAGGGCTGTGACCAAGTTAGTTTAACTATTGCAAACCCTGACCTCTGGGTGGAGGCACCCGCCATTGGATCCAGGCCCCTCAACCTGTTAGTGGCAAATCAGGCAGGGGTAGTAGCCCCTGGGATAGTGCCATCTAGGGGTTACACATAAAACATTGCTTCCTTGACTGTCACTTGTTTGAAATAAATGATGATCCATGTAGTCTGCCCTTTTATCTTATCATATCTCAGGACCTGTTGTCCCTGTGGGGTCTTTTGCTAACCATATTCTCCCTATAGTTCTAAGTGTTTCTGACTCCCTCATCCCTCTGAGTATCACAAGATCTTTGGCTCTGTCTCGGCTGTGTTTGAAGCCGTTTATGGTTTTAACACCCACCACTTCTGCTAACAGACCATTCCATGGCTTAGCCGCTCTTTCTGTAAAAGAATACTTCCTTCCATCTTTTTTAAACCTTTCCCCGTTAACCTCCTCTCGTGATTCCGTGTCCTAGCCTTTCTGTTCTTGGTAAATAGCTTTTTGTAGTTCACCTTGTTTATTCCTTTCAGGAACTGAATTTCTCTGCTATATCCCCACCTTCCATCTGGTTTCAGATGAATACATGATCTGCACCCTTCGCCAGTCCTCACAGGATCTGTCCTCTTAGTCTGAATCAACTTGATCACTCTGCATTGTACCTTCTCTGGCTTGTCCCTGTCCTTTTTTATGTGGGGACTCTAGAACTGGGCACAGTACTCGAAGTGTGAACTCACCAGCAACTTGCATAGTGGTAATAGTAGCTCCTGCCTTCATCTGTCAAACCCTCTCCTGATGCACCCCAGCATTCTGTAAGCCTTGCTGAAGGTTTTGTTGCATTGGCTGATTTGTTTAAGGGAGTCACTAATGATGACTCCTAGGTCCCTTTCCTGTGATGTTGTGTCCAGCTTGATCCCTCCATCCAATACTCCTTTCTGGGGTTTATGTTCCCCAAGTGCATAATTTTACACTTTAGGCATTACATTTCAGCTGTCAGATTTTAGACCAATTTTCCAACCTTTGCAGGTCTTTGTGTAATTGCCTTATTTCCTTCACATTGTCAACCCTACTACAGAGTTTAGTGTCATTTGTGAATAGACACAACCTGCCCTGGATTCCCTCTCCTATGTCGCTGATGCCATGTTGAAGAGGACTGGGCCCAGAATAGATCTCTATGGTACTCCACTGGTGACCACTCTTTCCTCTAATCTGACTCCATTCACCATACCTCTGCTGCCTCCCCTCTAACCAACTCCCTACCCAACTTACTATTAACTCAGCTGTTCCTGGATCCCTCATCTTCTTCAGCAGTCTTCTGTGTGGCACCAAGTCAAATGCCTTGCTGAAGTCAAATTACTGTAGACTAAATCTAATGTGTGCCCAGTATCAACTACCCTGGTTACCAAGTCAAAAAATACTATCAGGGTGGTCTGACGAGATATCTCTGCCATGAATCTGTGCTACTTACTATCCTGAAGTCCGTTTTCTCCAGGTATTCTGCTAGGTTCTCCTTGACTTGTGTATCCATCAGTTTCCTTACCACGGAGATAAGGTTGACAGGTCAATAGTTTTCCTGTTGCTCCGTGTCCCCACCTTTTTGCAGGAAACCATATTCGCTGTCCTCCAATCCCTGGAGACCACTGCTTGCTGCATAAAGCTATTGAATAACCCCACCAGTGGTTTGGATAACACCAACGTTAGTTCTCTTAATATCCTTGGATTCATCCCATCAGGCCCTGGAACCTTGTTTAACTGCAGGACTGCCAGCCCTTTTTGGACTTTTTCACTAGTAAATATTTTGCAGTTTCATTTTTGGGACCCCTCGATCAGCTGCCTTTATGCATATCTCTGGCAAGGGCTTGCTGTTCTCCCTAGTGAATATTGAACAGTAGTAGTCATTTATTATGGTTGCTTTCTTTCCATCCTTCTCTATAATCCTGCCCTCCTCCATTTGTCTGACAAAATGGTCCTGAAGTCTGTGCCCAGTTAAGGGCACCAGAGTAGCTAACTGTAAAGTAGCGGGAATGGTTAAAAAAAATAGGGGCTCATCTGGTGATGTTTAATTTCAGGAGAAAAACACAGGTTACTTACCTGTAACAGTAATTCTAGGAGTGGTAAATGTTGTTCATCCACACTGTCTGGCAGACGACTTTCCCCTTTAGTTCCTGTCGGAACATTTCCAAGCTGGCTCCTCCCACCCACCCGGGTGGTAAAACCCTTGGCTCTGCCCCTAGATGCCAGATCTTTGCCCACTGGAAGCAAGGCTGTTCTCCTGAGCCTGGGGACGTTGGGTGGGTTCATGTGGATGAACATCATATACCACTCCTGAAACTACTGTTACAGGTGAGTAACCTGCATTCCTAGGAATGTGGATATAATGTTCTATCCACACTGTCTGACAGTCTTCTAGCAGTTCTCCGGGAAGAGAGAGGCAAGGTGCATACCCCCTACTTGGAGAAAAAGAGATTGGAAAACTGAAGCCCTAAAACCAGCATGACTCAAGGTCAATGTGGTAATGGGAAATGAAGGAGTTTGCCGGCTTCCAGGTAGGAGCCCTGCAGATTTCCTGGATAGGTATGTCCCTAGAAGCAACCACTGACACAGCGGTATGGTGGGTGGAATGAGCCCTAAGCCCTATGGGAGGCTCCCTACCCACCAACCTATAGCAGAGATCAGTGCAGGAAGTGATCCACCGCCAGTTGTCTGCTTGGCTGCTGGTGCAGCGTCAGCGTAGGTGACAAACAGCTGGTGAACCTCTCCCTGAACTTCAGCTGTACACTCTTTATAGTAGGCGAATGTTCATCTTGGGTCCAAAGTATGGAGTCTGTACTCTGCCTCCAAGGTGTAACTGGAGTAGTACACTGACAGAGTCAACACCTGATTGAGGTGAAACTCTGACACCACCCTCAGAAGGAATTTTGGATGGGGGTGCAGGACAACCGTGTCCCTGTGGAAGACCAAGTAAGGAGACTCCACTGAGAGCACCTGGATCTCCCTAGTCCTTTAGGCTGATGTGATAGCCACCAAGAAGGTGATCTTCCACAACAGGTGGGAGAAGTCACACCTGTGCATCAGTTCGAATGGCTTGCCCATGAGCTTTGCCAAAACCAGCAGTAGATCCCATGGAGGTGGTGGTGGTACATGCACTGGAGGGGATATGTGATCTAGGCCCTTGAAAAAGTGCCAGACCACCTTCTCCTGCACCACCGACTGCTGACTGGCCTGTGCCCAGTAAGCAGAGATGGCTGCCAGGTGCACCTTAAGGGTTGTCGACTGAAGTCCCCATTGGAAGAAGGACCAAAGGTATTCCAAAATGCTAGCCACCAGACAGGTTGACAGGTCCAACCCTTTGCCCTGACACCAAACGGAGAATCTCTTCCATTTGAAGGCATAGCATTTCAGGTCGATTCCTTACGGAATGCCTCAACAACTGTGAGGACCTCATTGGAGAGACCTAAAACCTGGAACTCTAGCTGCTCAGGAACCAGGCTGTCAGGTGCAGGGATTGAAGATCCAGATGGAGTACCTTCCCCTGACTTTGATGGAGAGCAGATCCGAGCGTGCTGGAAGACTCTTCGGGAGCCTGTTGCCGAGGCTGAAGAGATTGGGGTACCAAAACTGTCGGGGCCAGTCTGGAGTCACCAGGATTACCTGTGCCTTGTCCCTTTTGACCGTGAGAAGCACCTTGTGAATTAAGGGAAGTGGAGGGAAGGCATGAAAGAGGCCCAGGGTCCATGGCCTTGAGAAGGCATCCCCCTGCAGTGAGCCCTGCTGAGGTGGGTGGGCACAAAACAGCCTCAACTTTGTGTTTTCCCTGGAGGCATACAGGTTTACCTGAGGAATGTCCCACTAGGAGAACAGATTGTATACTACCTCTGGATGGAGAGACCACTCATGAGATGCTGCGCCCACTCGGCTAAGGGCATCCGCCAGCTGATTCAAGGCTCCTGCCACATGGATGGCAAGAAGATCTGCCTCCAAGCTGTGCATGAGGGTCCAGATGCGGAGAGCTTCTTTGCACAGAGGCAAGGAGTGTGCCCTGCCCTGCTTGTTGAGATAGTACATGGTCATGGTATTGTCCGTTTGGACCTGGACCACTTGACCCCGAATGAACGGATTGAATGTGGTCAGGGCTAGCTGAACTGCTTGGAGCTCCAGCAGGTTGATGTGACATCGGGACTCCTGAGGAGACCAGAGCCTGTGGACTCTATGCTCCCCCAGGTGGGCACTCCAGCCCATCAGAGAGGTGTTGGTCATCAAGATGACTGTCAGATGGGAGCGGATAAATAGAGTCCCTTCCTGCAGATGTGCTGGCATGAGCCACTACTGGAAGGCGTCCCACATCCTCTGGGTCATGATGACCAGCTGGTTGAAGTGACCTTTGTGCTGAGACCACTGGTTGGACAGCTCCCACTGGAGAGAGCGCATATGCCAGCAGGCCCATCGGACCATGCTGGTGCAGGCCACCATGTAACCCAGAAGGTGCAGTAAGTCCCAGGCAGGGTGCAATTGCCCAGCCAGAAATTATCAGACAAAGGAGGAGAGGACCTCTGCCCTGTCCACCGGAAGCTGGGCTTTGGCTCGGCAAGGGTTGAGATCCTCCCCCAATGAAACTGATCAACTGTGTGGGCATGAGTTCAGACTTGGCCTCATTGACTAGGAGGCCACGCTTGAATCAAGTATGGAGGGCCAGGTCTCTGGACTGCTCCAACTCCTGCCTGGAGAGACTTGCTATGAGCCAATCATCCAGGTAGGGGTACGCCTGGACCCCTTGGCATAGATTTTGATGGCAGATAAGGATCGCTTGGACCACCTAATCTTCCCAATCCCTATGTACTGAATAAGCTGCAGATTCTAGTTAACCAACAGCCTACTTCCTCCTACCCTTCACTATAATTGCCTTATGTTTGTCCCATGCATTCTTTAATTCCCCCACTGTTTTTGATCCCATGACCTCCTCAGGAAGGTAGTTCGATATGTCCACCACCCTTTCCATGAAAAAGTACTTTCTGATGTTGCCTCTGAGCTGTCCCCACTCTATCTTCAAACTGTGCCCCCTTGTTGTTGTACATCTTTTTTCTCTCAAAGATGCTCCTGTCTTGGACTTTGATTCCCTTGAGGTACTTGCAAGTTCCTAACATGTTCCCCCTCTCCCTCCTTTCCTCAAGGGTATACATATTGAGCTCTTTCAGTCAATCCTCATATGGCTTCTATTGTAGACCCTGCATCATTTTAGTTGCCCTCCTCTGGACCGCTTCCATCCTGTCTATGTCCTTGCGGAGATAGGGTCTCCAGAACTGCACACAGTACTCCAGATGGGGTCTCACCAACTGTCTGTACAGAGGGATAATAACTTCCTGTTTTCTACTATTGATGCCTCTCCCTATGCATCCCAGTATCCCCCCAGCCCTCCTTGCTACCTTCTCACATTGTTTGCCTGCCTTATGGTCATCTGATATGACTACCCCCAGGTCTCTTTCCATTTTTGCTGTTGTTAGTGCCCCCCCCCCATTGTGTACTCTTCCCTGGGTTTTTGTTTCCCAGGTGCATTAATTTGCACTTTTTTGCATTGAATCAAAGCTGCCATACTTCTGACCATTCCTCCAACCTTGCCAAGTCCCTTCTCATCCTTTCCACCCCTCCTTGAGCATCAACCCTGTTGCAGATTTTTGTATCATCTGTAAAGAGGCATACTTTTCCTTCCAGCCCCTCTGCAATGTCTCCTATAAAGACATTAAAGAGGACTGGTCCAGTACTGAATGCTATGGCACCCCACTAGAAACCACCCTTTCTTCAGAGTGTACTCAGTTTACTATTACCCTCTGTGGCCTGTTTGTCAGCCAATCTGTTACCCAGACTATCACTCTGGGACCCACTCCCAGGGTAGTCAACTTATTTATTAATCTTTTGTGTGGGACTGTGTCAAATGCCTTGCTAAAGTCTAGGCAGGCCATATCTACAGCCCCTCCCTGGTCTACTACTTTGGTCACCCAGTCAAAGAAATCTATTAGATTTGTCTGACATGATCTTTCCACTGTGAATCCATGCTGCCACAGGTTCTGTTACCCACTGGCCTCTAGGTACTCAACAGTTCTTTCTTTCAGAAGTGATTCCATCATTTTCCATACCAATGAGGTTAAACTAATAGGTCTGCAGTTCCCTGTGTCTGCCTTCCTACCACTTTTGTGAAGGGGAATCACATCTGCCCTCCTCTAGTCCTCAGGTACCACCCCATGCTCCCATGATTTGTTAAAAAGGGTAGTCAGTGATGTCACTAGGTCTCTCCTTAGTTCTTTTAGAATTCTGGGGTGAATCCCATCAGGTCCCATTGCTTTGTCCACCCTGAGTTTTAGGAGTTCTCTCAGGACCCTTTCTTCTGTGAATGGACTGTTATCGACCCCCCTGTCCAGAGTGTCTCCCATTGCTTGGTTTAGGTACCTCCCACTCTTCTTTTGTGAATACTGAGCAAAAGTATTCATTCAGTATCTCTGCTTTTCCACTGTCATCCTCTGCCTACCTCCCCTCCACTTTACTATGCCTCAATATTCTTCCCTTGGTCTTCTTTGCTCCCAACTGCACCTATAAAAGGTTTTATCCCCTTCTTAACAGAGTTGGCTATCTTTTCTTTGGTTTGGGCCTTTGCTATTCTGACTGCCTTCCCCACTTCCTTCTGCTTTAACTGGTACAGTTCTCTGTCCTGCTCATTCTGTGATTCCTTATATTTCCTGAATGCTATCTTTTTCTCCCTAACCTTTCCTGCCACATCTTTTGAGAACCATAGAGTTTTTTTACTTTGTTTTGTTTATTTGCTTCACACAAAGACTTGTTGCCTCTGTGATGGCAGTTTTGATTTTCTCCCATTGCTATTCTACCTCTTTGGTAGTGCATGCCTTGGGCACTCACCCATTTTGCCAAAATCAGCCCGGCTAAAGTCCAGTACTTTTGTCTTTGTATGGTTTGACTCTACAGAAGTGTTTATTGTGACCCACACTGTTCTGTGGTCGCTAGTTCCAAGATGGCTAAGCACTTCTAAATCTGTGATCCACTCACTATCTCCATTTGAGAGTACCAGGTCTAAGATTGCTCCCTGCCAAGTGAGTTCCAATACTAGCTGTCTGATGCATGCCCCCTGCAGGGCATCAAGAATGTCCCTGCTCTTGGATGTGGCTGCAGCCATTTGTGCTCCAATTAACATCTGACATATTCAGGCACCCCATCAACAAAATCTCCCCTTTTTTCTACCATTCTAAGGATGCTATCCAACATTTCTTTTGTCCATTTTCTCCCCCTGAGATGGAGGTCTATATACAATCCCCATGCAGATTGTATATGGCACCTCAGGAAAGCTGCCACCATTGCAACGCATTTGGTGAAGAAGCTGGGGGTCAAGGAGAGGCTGAAGGACATGACTCAGAACTCATAAAGGATTCCTTCCAACCTAAAATGGAGGAACCTTCTGTGGGATGGACAGATCGGGATGTGAAAGAATGTGTCCTGAAGATCCAGGGAGCAAAACCACATGCCTTGCTCCAGAGATGGTATGATCTGTGCCAAAGTTACCATCCTGAAGGTGTGAGATCTGAGAAAGTTGTTCAGCTCATTCAGATCTAGAATGGGATGCCTGCCCCATCTGCTTTCGCACCAGGAAATACCTGGAGACAAACCCTGGGTGTTTCGGAAGATCTGCAACTCTGATCATGACCTCCTTGTGGAGGAGCTGGGCTATGTCATCTCAAAGAACTGACTGAGTGACTACAGAAATGAAGTCCTCCCGTGGGGCACTGGCTCAGTTTTGAGGGTACTACTCGAATTCCAGAGGCAGACCCTGACCAACCACTTCTAGAACCTACCTGTCCGTGGTGACAACGGATGAGGTGGAAAGGAAGTGGTGAAGTGGGCCCCCCATGGGAGGATCCAGAAGAGGCATAATGGATATGAGGGTGGAGACCCCCATCCCATCACTGAGCAGGCTTGGAGGAGGAGGATCCAGCGAATGGCCACCAGGTTCCTTTCCTCTGGGCTTTCAGACTGATGAGGTCACTGACTTGGCCCAAGGTCACCAGGATTGAGCCTGCTGGCTCTGCTGGTGCTGGGCTAGTTTTGCTGCAGGAGTGGCGGATCGAAAGGGCTTGCACTTTGGGTGCTTAGGGCCAAACCGTCAGAGGTCACCGGAAGGACCAGAGTTCTAAAGAGAGAGTTATCAGCCTCTTCAGATGACAACCGGTTGACTGGGTTGAGAAAAATCTCGGCTGAATCGCTGGCCGGTGTCTTGGCCAGCTGGTCTAATGGGGGCAATGTGAAACCAGTGGCCAAGGCTGCAGTTCCAACCAAAGTCGAAACTGGAGTCTCCTGAGAATGGGAACATTCCCAGGAACATTGATGATGAGTCTTCTCCTTGTCTTTCTTCGACTCCTTCTTGTGAGAGCACGAACTGTGTGATCCCGAAGGACCCCTCTCCTTTAGTTGAGATGGACTGCCGCAGCTCCTTAAAGGAAGCTGAGTAAGTGGAGCCCAACTGGAGTGGAACAAAAGCCAAAACCAAAGAGGATTGAGTGGCAGCCTGGGCCTCCTCCTCCTTCTTGAAGGCTTCAAGCTTTTCAAGCTGCTTGGTGGACCCCACAGCCACAGAGACCACCCAGTGGGAGTCCTCGGACTTGACCAGCGGGTAACGCTTCTCCAGTCACCTCAGCAGGAGTCAGGCAATGTGGTTGTCCAACACATTTGGATGGAAGGACCGACAGATATCACAGGCTTGCGGATCGTGATCATGGCCTAAGCAGTACACGCACATGGCGTGAGGGTCGGTCCGTGACATCTTCTGCCCTCAGGGGCACCAGCAAAACCTGGGAATGGTCTTGTCTTCCATCACTGGAGCGACTGAAGAAAAAGCTGAAGCTGTAACTTGTACAAGTTTTAAAGTAAGTTTAGGAAGCAAATCCGAAGATTCGAGCACTAGGGCCCACTATGCACAGGAGCGGTAAGGATGGAACCTGAACCTGAACCTGAACCTTCCAAACGTAAAGGAAGATCTGGCATCTAGGGCAGAGCCAAGGGTTTTACCTCCCCCAGGTGGGTGGGAGGAGGCAGCTTGAAGATGTTCCAGCAAGAATTAAAGGTGAAAGACATCTGCCAGACAGTGTGGATAGAACATCATATCCACGTCCCTAGAACCGGAGATTTTTTGCTGAGGGTATGTCTAGCATCTTTCTGTCTGATGGCAGTGTAGCCCAAACAGAAAGAAAGCTTCTGACAAGAGGATTTTTACCCAGAAAAATGGCATCCAAACGTGCTGCTTGTGTGCCTTCCAGTACAATAAAAGACAGAGTGCTGCTTGTGTGTTCTCATATGTAGTAACGTACAGTTAAGCACTGAAGCATGTATTCTGGACTCTGCATCAAAAGTGCTTACAGAACTTTTAAAATGCAATTTTCAAATGCCAAAAGTAGTGTGGACTTTGAGGAACAGACTCTGATATGTGCCCTGAAAGTTTCATGTGCATTGTGTGCAAATTTGGGGAGTCACTAGAGAAACTGTCCAGAAACTGTGGTAAAAATGGTCAGAATGGCGCTTGCCCTGTTGAAATTGTATCCGAGAAAAAGGTTACAGTTTGCAGTTTCAATTTGCTCCTGCTCGACAATCGCTGTGAAGGAAGAGCAAGGAGCGACAGAGGCTCATTTGCATGGTGTTGAGTGATTGGTGCGGCTACATCAAGCCCTGCCCCCTGGCCAGCGTCAGCATACTGCAGAGTATTCAAGGAGGAGAGGTGGAGTGGCATGCGAGCTGGTTAGACCAGGATCAACCACTGAAGAGCTTATGAGTGTTCTAAACTTTAGTAAACCACCTAGTACAGTGTAATTTCAGGCTCAACCCATTGTCTGACCGACTGGAGAGTAATCGAGACGTTCGTGGCTACGATCGGTGGGACCGCCAGCCCCTTTCACTCCAGAGGCCTTCCTAGAATCGGCAGCAGACTGAAATTTTCCATGGGAAGGAACCAGCTACTGAATTCAGTGAGTAAAGTTAAGTGTGCAAACAAACTGTGTGTGATTATCAAGCCAGCGGAACCTGTGTGCAAGCAGTGTGATTTTTGTGCAAGGAAGGACTGCAATTTGTAAAAGCAGGTGCAACAAACAGAAATTCTGAGCATAGACTGTGAACAATGATAAATGGTTTCAGCAATAGTAAATTTTTCTAAGCAACAGGACTGTAAGTTGTATATGGAGAATACAGCAAACAGGCAATCCTTTGCAAAGAAAGACTGTGGGGCTTACAAGTGACTTTGTGCACGTGTAAACATTTTTTCTGAATTAATGCTGATCACAAAGTCAAGTCACCAGTTTGGAAATTCACATGAATGTGCTAAAATGTACCAGCAGAGCACCTGATTACAGTTTAAAGTAAATTCAATAGCCAGAAAGGCCAGAAACACAGTTTTGAGCAAGTGGAACAGATTTTGATGCATGAGAAAAGTTACAGATGCCATGACAGAGTGGGGTCAGCAATGTAAACACAGCGGCAGGGAGCCATTTTGTAAGAAAAGATATGACTAGCGGGCAAGTCAGTAACAAAAAGTTTGTGTGTTTGCTTTCAGACATGGCTTCGGGAACCCACTTGCCTAAACCACAAATCCAAGAAGCACACTCTACTGGATTGGGCCCTCACCACCCACCCCCATCGTATAATTAATGCTTGCCTACTACCGGACTCCCTCAGCGATCACCACATGATTTATTTGGTGCGCAAAATATTCAGACCTAAGGCCCCTCCCCCCTGCACATTGTACAACAGAGCTTACAAATCCCTAGACCTGACCGCAGACTTAAATGACCCTCACTAGCATCGATTGGTCCCACATCCCTAGGGCTCCCTCCATGGATGAGGCCCTCAAATTCTTCACGACCAACTTCCTGGCTATCTGGGACTCCCACGCGCCTCTCAGAAGATCCAGAGTAAGAGGATCCCACCTACCTTGGGTAACTGCAAACCTCTTGGAACAACTACTAGTTAGGAACCAAGCCTGGAAAACCTTCAAGGCAACAGGTACTCAAACGTCTGCAACACTACCGCTCGCTAAGGAATGTCTGCACAAGACTCATCCGACAGGCCAAATCTAATTATTTCAAGTCGGCTTTCAACAATAACTTTTCTCATCCAGCACAATTCTGGAAGTCAATTAAATCCCTACTCATCCCACTGGCCCAACCCCCTACTCCCACCCTCAATATAGATGGAAGTATCATCACCGCTGCATGCACTGTTGCCACAGAGTTTAACTCCTATTTCACCAACAGTACATCTTCTCTACTATCCTCTCACCTCCTCACTCCCTCCCTCACCCTGTTCCCCCAGCTGTCTCCTCACCTGCCTGTTTCTCGCTTCACCTGGTTACACCTGCTGAGGTACTAAAAATACTTCAGTCACTAAATCCAGCCAAAGAAAAATGCCCCTCGGACCTTGACTCCAAAATGCTCCATCTTTCTGCCCCACCATAGCCAACCCTCTAGCGGCTCTCTATAACCTGTCATTCAGACTTAGTTCCGTCCCTACAATATGAAACAAGCCACAGTCATACCCCTCACCAAAGGAGGCGGCATTCCTCCCCATGCAACTACTAACCCATATCGCTGCTCCCATCCTAGCTAAAATACAGGAGCACCTTGTACTAGCCCAGCTCTCCCACTACCTTGACTCCATCTCCTTCTTCACCCCTTACCAGGCCGGGTTTAGAAAAAATTCACTCCACCACCACCTCTCTCCTTCGTCTCAGCGACACCATCCTCATGGGCATGGATAAAGGGGAGATAACTGTGGCTATCTTCATTGACCTGGCTAAGGCTCTGGACACAGTCTCTCATGCCCTGTTACTGTACAAACTCACCCAAGCTGGACTGACTGAGCCTGCCACCAATTGGTTCCAGTCGTAATTGGCAGGTAGGTCCATTCGGTCTGTATTGGCTCAGCTATCTCCACCTCTCTCCCTGTTACCAGTGGGGTCCCCCAAGGATCTGTCCTTGGCCCTTTGTTGTTTTCTATTTTCTTCAATGATCTGCCTGCAGCCTGCCCTCATACATCTATCCACATGTATGCAGACGACATGGTGCTGTTTGCCTCTGGTTCATCCCTCACTGCTGTGGCAGCCTGCCTGCAGGAGGATTTTGACTCCGTCCAACGCTGGTTCCATTCAAATCAACTATTTCTAGACACAAAAAAAAAACTGTTTCCCAAACTTTTGGCACTCGGGCCAAACTGTCCCGCCTTCCAGCCTCCCCAGCTTTCCACACATTAGAAGGCTCCCCCCTGGAGGTCTGCACTTCCTACAGATACCTCGGGGTCTGGTTAGACCAGCATCTTGACTTCACTGCGCATATTGATGCTATACACAAGAAGCTACACCCTATGTTAGGCGCATTATACTGTAACAAAAGTTGCATCCCCCTACCAACGCGACTGGCTATCGTTCAAAAGATGATCCTCCCAATAATGGACTACGGCGATGTAGTCTACTGTGCTGCCCCTCAATCCTCCCTGTCCAGACTAGACCCTCTCTTCAACTCCTTCTGCTGGTTCTCCCTGGACTGCCCTCCCAGTACACATCTCTGTGACCTCTACCAGTCCCTGGATCTCCCTTCTCTTCACAATCGGAGATTGCTACACTGTGCTAGAACCGCTGCAAAATTCCTGTTGCAGTCCCTCCCCTCCTACCTGGCGACCACCCTGAATGTTCCTCCCGCCAGCTTACTCATTCAAGAACATTGATTCTCAGTTGCTTCACATCCCTCACAGGTCCACCAGGTCAGACAGGCTGCTTTCAGCTTCAGGATGCCCAAATTATGGAACTCCCTGTTGGCCGATATTAAACACGCCACCAGCACTCCACACCATAATGCTCTTCTTCAGACTCAATTCTGTACCACTTGCTCTTGCATCCTGCCCCACTGAATCCCTTGCAACCTTGTTGTTAGTTGTTTATTTGACTCCGCTATTTTTTTTCTTTTCTCCCTGTTGTTGACAACCTCGCTTATTTTGTGATGTTGGTTGCTGGGTAAATACGTAATTCAGTGCGTGTTGCTCCCTTACCTATACCACGCTGTCTGTATATTTGCTATTTGTATATAAAGATTTTGACTACTCTAATATGATTGCGATTGAACATTTACATATGTAACTTCTACTACTACTGTATCCTGCCTATCCCTATTCCCCCAAGGCGCATCTGGAGATGAGTGGTACACTGCTCAGTATGCCTTCCTGGTAAAACTCTTAAATAAATAAATAGAGGCAGCTGGTGATTAACTAGTTAAATGGGTTTTTCACCTGCTCATTCTTTTGTTTACTTGGCTTCAGCTGAGATGGAAGGGGTGAGCTCATCTGGAACTCTCACAGCAGCATAAACCTTTGCCAGCTGTGAGGAGGGAGTTTTGGAATCTTGAGATGGCAGTCAGTGTGAGTCTGTAGTTGTAAGAAGGAGGAGTAACAACTGTTCAGCTGAGGGCTCTGAGTGAGTGACTGACAAGTACCCTGCCAGTCGGTGCTTGGTCTCGGTGTAGCCAGGACACTCATCGATTCTAAGCTGGAGCTATTTGAAGGATTTGGCAGTATAGTAATCTGTATTGCCAAATCTTCAAATAGCTCCAGCTGTACCTCAGTAGCAACGGTAGAATGTTTGTACCACAGCAGTGATGTCAGAATGCTGTTTGTACCACAGTTGTGATGTCAGAATATTGTTTGTACCACAGCAGTGATGTCAGAATGCTGTTTGTACCACAGTTGTGATGTCAGAATGCTGTTTGCACCACAGTAGTGACGTCAGAATGCTGTTGTACCATAGCAATAATGTCAGAATACTGTTGAACCACAGTAGTGATGTCAGAATGCTGTTGCACCACGGTACCGATGTCAGAATACAGTTGTACCTCAGCAGTGATGTCAAAATGCTGTTTATACCTCAGTAGCAATGGTAGAATGTGTGTACCACAGCAGTGATGTCAGAATGCTGTTTGTACCACAGTAGTGATGTCAGAATGCTGTTTGTACCACAGTAGTGATGGTAGAATGTTTGTACCACAGTAGTGATGTCAGAATGTTGTTTGTACCACAGTAGTGATGTCAGAATGCTGTTGTACCACAGTAGTGATGTCAGAATGCTGTTGAACCATAGTAATGATGTTAGAATGCTATTTGTACTGCAGTAGTGATGTCAGAATGCTGTTTGCACCACAGTAGTGATGTCAGAATGCTGTTGTACCACAGTAATGATGTTAGAATGCTATTTGTACTGCAGTAGTGATGTCAGAATGCTGTTTGTACCACAGTAGTGATGTCAGAATACAGTTGTACCTCAGCAGCAATGTCAAAATGCTGTTTGTACCTCAGTAGCAATGGTAGAATGTGTGTACCACAGCAGTGATGTCAGAATGCTGTTTGTACCTCAGTAGCAATGGTAGAATGTTTGTACCACAGTAGTGATGTCAGAATGCTGTTGTACCATAGCAAAAATATCAGAATGCAGTTCAACCTCAGTAGTGATATCAAAATACTGCTGCACCACAGTACCGATGTCAGAATACAGTTGTACCTCAGCAGCGATGTCAAAATGATGTTTGTACCTCAGTAGCAATGGTAGAATGTTGCTTGTACCACAGCAGTGATGTCAGAATGCTGTTTGTACCACAGCAATAATGTCAGAATGATGTTTGTACCATAGCAATAATGTCAGAATGCTGTTGAACCTCAGTACCGATGTCAGAATACAGTTGTACCTCAGCAGCGATGTCAAAATGTTGTTTGTACCTCAGTAGTGATGGTAGAATGTTTGTACCACAGTAGTGATGTCAGAATGTTGTTTGTACCTCAGTAGCAATGGCAGAATATTGTTTGTACCACAGCAGTGATGTCAGAATGCTGTTTGTACCTCAGTAGCAATGGCAGAATGTTGTTTGTATCATAGCAGTGATGTCAGAATGCTGTTTGTACCATAGTAGTGATGTCAGAATGCTGTTTGTACCACAGCAGTGATGTCAGAATGCTGTTGTACCTCAGTAGCAATGGCAGAATGCTGTTTGTACTTCGGTAGCAATGGCAGAATATTGTTTGTACCACAGCAGTAATGTCAGAATGCTGTTGCACCACAGTAGTGATGTCAGAATGCTGTTGCACCACAGTAGTGATGTAAGAATGCTGTTGTACCACAGTAGTGATGTAAGAATGCTGTTGAACCACAGTAGTGATGTCAGAATGCTGTTTGTACCACAGTAGCAATGGTAGAATGTTTGTACCACAGTAGTGATGTCAGAATGCTGTTGTACCACAGTAGTGATGTAAGAATGCTGTTGTACCACAGTAGTGATGTAAGAATGCTGTTGTACCACAGTAGTGATGTCAGAATGCTGTTTGTACCATAGTGGCAATGATATAATGTTTGTACAACAGTAGTGATGTCAGAATGCTGTTTGTACCTCAGTAGCAATGGTGGAATGTTGTTTGTACCACAGCAGTGATGTCAGAATGCTGTTTGTTCCACAGCAGTGATGTCAGAATGCTGTTTGTATCTCAGTAGTGATGTCAGAATGTTGTTTGTACCACAGCACTGATGTCAGAATGCTGGTTGTACCACATCAGTGATGTCAGAATGCTGTTTGTACTGCAGTAGCAATGGTAGACTGCTGTAGTGCCACAGCAGTAATGTCAGAATATTGTTGTACCACAGTATTGATGTAAGAATGATGTTTGTACTGCAGTAGTGATGTCAGAATGCTGTTGTACCACACTAGTGATGTAAGAATGCTGTTGTACCACAGCAGTGATGTAAGAATGCTGTTTGTACTGCAGTAGTGATGTCAGAATGCTGTTGTACCACAGTAGTGATGTAAGAATGCTGTTTGTACTGCAGTAGTGATTTCAGAATGCTGTTGTACCACAGTAGTGATGTCAGACTGCTGTATGTACTACAGTAGTGATGTCAGAATGCTGTAGTACCACAGTAGTGATGTAAGAATGCTGTTGCACCACAGTAGTTATGTAAGAATGCTGTTTGTACTGCAGTAGTGATGTCAGAATGTTTTTGTGCCACAGTAGTGATGTGTGAATGTTGTTGCACCACAGTAGTAATGTAAGAATGCTGTTGCACCACAGTAGTGTTGTAAGAATGCTGTTTGTACTGCAGTAGAGTGATGTCAGAATGCTGTTGCACCACAGTAGTGATGTAAGAATGCTGCTGCTCCATAGTAGAAATGTAAGAATGCTGTTTGTACTGCAGTAGTGATGTCAGAATGCTGTTGTACCACAGTAGTGATGTAAGAATGCTGTTGCACCACAGTAGTGATGTACGAATGCTGTTGCACCACATTAGTGATGTAAGAATGCTATTGTACCACAGTAGCGATGTAAGAATGCTGTTTGTACCACAGTAGTGATCTTAGAATGCTGTTTGTACCTCAGTAGCAATGGTAGAATGTTTGTACCACAGCAGTGATGTCAGAATGCTGTTTGTACCTCAGTAGCAATGGTAGAATGTTTGTACCACAGCAGTGATGTCAGAATGCTGTTTGTACCTCAGTAGCAATGGTGGAATGTTGTTTGTACCACAGCAGTGATGTCAGAATGCTGTTTATTCCACAGCAGTGATGTCAGAATGCTGTTTGTTCCACAGTAGTGATGTCAGAATGCTGTTTGTATCTCAGTAGTGATGTCAGAATGCTGTTTGTACTGCAGTAGCAATGGTAGACTGATGTAGTGCCACAGCAGTGATGTCAGAATGCTGTTGTACCACAGTAGTGATGTAAGAATGCTGTTTGTACTGCAGTAGTGATGTCAGAATGCTGATGTACCACAGTAGTGATGTAAGAATGCTGTTTGTACTGCAGTAGTGATGTCAGAATGCTGTTGTACCACAGTAGTGAGGTAAGAATTCTGTTTGTACTGCAGTAGTGATGTTAGGATGCTGTTGTGCCATGGTAGTGATGTAAGAATGCTGTTTGTACTGCAGTAGTGATGTCAGAATGCTGTTGTATCACAGTAGTGATGTAAGAATGCTGCTGTACCACAGTAGTGATGCATGATTGCTGTTGCACCACAGTAGTGATGTAAGAATGCTGTTTTTACTGCAGTAGTGATGTCAGAATGCTGTTGCACCACAGTAGTGATGTAAGAATGCTGTCGCACCACAGCAGTGATGTAAGAATGCTGTCGCACCACAGTAGTGATGTAAGAATGCTGTTGTAGCACAGTAGTGATGTAAGAATGCTGTTGCACCACAGTAGTGATGTCAGAATGCTGTTTGTACCACAATAGCAATGGTAGAATGTTTTACCACTGTTGTGATGTCAGAATGCTGTTTGTACCTCAGTAGCAATGGTATAATGTTTATACCACAGCAGTGATGTCAGAATGCTGTTTGTACCTCAGTAGCAATGGTGGAATGTTGTTTTTACCACAGCAGTGATGTCAGAATGCTATTTGTTCCACAGTAGTGATGTCAGAATGCTGTTTGTACTACAGTGGCAATGGTAGACTGCTGTAGTGCCACAGCAGTGATGTCAGAATGCTGTTGTACCACAGTAGTGATGTAAGAATGCTGTTTGTACTGCAGTAGTGATGTCAGAATGCTGTTGTACCACAGCAGTGATGTAAGAATGCTGTTTGTACTGCAGTAGCGATGTCAGAATGCTGTTGTACCACAGTAGTGAGGTAAGAATGCTGTTTGTACTGCAGTAGTGATGTTAGAATGCTGTTGTACCATGGTAGTGATGTAAGAATGCTGTTTGTACTGCAGTAGTGATGTCAGAATGCTGTTGTACCACAGTAGTGATGTAAGAATGCTGTTGTACCACAGTAGTGAAGCATGATTGCTGTTGCACCACAGTAGTGATGTAAGAAAGCTGTTTGTACTGCAGTAGTGATGTCAGAATGCTGTTGCACCACAGTAGTGATGTAAGAATGATGTTGCACCACAGTAGTGATGTAAGAATGCTGTTGCACCACAATAGTGATGTAAGAATGCTGTTGTACCACAGTAGTGATGTAAGAATGCTGTTGCACCACAGTAGTGATGTCAGAATGCTGTTTGTACCACAGTAGCAATGGTAGAATGTTTTTACCACTGTAGTGATATCAGAATGCTGTTTGTACCTCAGTAGCAATGGTGTAATGTTTGTACCACAGGAGTGATGTCAGAATGCTGTTTGTACCTCAGTAGCAATGGTAGAATGTTTGTACCACAGCAGTGATGTCAGAATGCTGTTTGTACCTCAGTAGCAATGGTGGAATGTTGTTTTTACCACAACAGTGATGTCAGAATGCTGTTTGTTCCATAGCAGTGATGTCAGAATGCTGTTTGTTCCACAGTAGTGATGTCAGAATGCTGTTTGTACTGCAGTAGCAATGGTAGACTGCTGTAGTGCCACAGCAGTGATGTCAGAATGCTGTTGTACCACAGTAGTGATGTAAGAATGCTGTTTGTACTGCAGTAGTGATGTAAGAATGCTGTTGTACCACAGTAGTTATGTCAGAGTGATGATGCACCGAAGTCACTGTAACCCTGCTGTGGTAAAACAACGTAGAATCCCATGTACAGTATATAAAGATTCCCCCTGCCACTGCAGATTCCTCATAATGTAGATATGCACAAGACACAAAACACCCCCAAGTGAACTGTTTGTTAATAGGTGAATTGCTAGAAATGTTGCCAGCTCATCTAGCGGTTACTTAAATTACATGAAATGTTTTTAATCTGACCTTGTCATTTGCTGCTTTCTATTTATTTGACCACAGTTCAGGACAGAGTTAGTAAGAAGGTAAATTAATTAGAACAAACAAACATGTAATACAAAACAATGCATGGGTGACCGTAAATGACAAGGCTGATATTTCTGTCTCAGCCTGAGATGACATCATAGAAACCTTTTTGAGCTTCACACTCTATGTCTATGATGTCATCACACCCCTCAGAAAGATATCCTTGGTTGTCCATACATTATTCCATATATGTAGACACACGTGAGCTTATATTTGGTATTTGTTTCTGTAATCCTCATTTTTTTTTATTGCTAATGACATTTGCATCGACACTGGATCTCTGCCCTATCTTTTCCAATTGCTTGTCTATACACCTGACATCACAGTTCTATTTATAACATCACACTCTATTGCCACAAAAATAATAATGTCAGACAGAAGTACTTCAAATAGGGGGCCCTTTGAATTCAGAACTACAGAAACTAGTTCCCTTTTCAGTGGGTTAGAAACAAGATTAGATCTCTTGGATACAAAGCCCAACTCAGTTATCTAAAATATATCAATATAATTATGATGCTCTGAAGCATCACATTTACACAGACATGCACAAATGGAAAGTTTTACCTTTAACATTTTTTAATAGAATTGAAACTATCAAAATGAACATATTGCCCCGTTATTTGTTTCTTTCTGCCACATTAGCTATCCCAAGTCCAAACAAAGATCGGAAGGCCTTGAAGAAAATATCTGATTTTATATGGGCTGGTAAATGACCAAGGGTACAATGGGAGAGCCTCGTAGACATTAAAGAGAAGGGAGGTCTCGGCCTTCCAGATCTCAAAAAACATTACTTGGCAATGCAGCTATTGCCTGTTATTAATATGTTGACACCAGAAAAATGAGAGGGTTGGTTGTAAATAGAAGAAAGGGTGTGTCACCTATCCCCTCTACAAGTACTTCCCTGGAGGGTGGTATATGGGGATTTAAAGAGAATACATAATGGGTGGAAAAGTTACTTAAACGACACCAAGAACTACATATCGGAGATATATAAAGTCCTCCAAGAGAACAGAGGTGTGTTGGCTATCCAATGAATAGATGATCGCTGTCATGCAGAGTGGGGGTGTGGAGATTTCAGAAGAAAACTGGCAAAGAATTTGGTGGGGGGATTCACAAAACAACCAGCTCTTCATCCTGGTGGGAGTTCCACTGGAAAGTAGTGTTTAGATTTTTTTAGAACTCCAGTTATATCCCAGCACTATGCTACTCATCCCTCGAATAAATGTTGGAGAAATTGTGGTTTAAAAGGATCCTACTGTCAGATTTTCTGGGATCACCCAGCAATTGGTCTCTTTTGTGTGGGGGGGAATGGCATGGATAATTACATTTATATTAAACCTGAAATCTATACTAAAAATTTGATAATTTAATACTTGCACTCCCGCAAGAGGGGATAATTTCCCAGGCAGGGAAATACCTATTTTATGTCCTGATAGCAGCGGTGCTCAAAGTTATAACACAGCACTGGTCATCCAGGGATCCCCTTTCCATAACCAACTGGTATAACAACATTCCCTCCCTTTCTCCTTCCTGCTAAAATTTCCTGCGCTACCAAGGGATCCTTGTTTTCCAGATGGGCTTTTTGGGGCCTAAAATACCCACACCAATTCCTAATGGAGGGCCTGGAATAGACCCGGCATCATTTTTTCACTTTTTGTATTTATTATTTCATATTAGATTATATCATGTGAATTTTGCATAACTCTATAGGAGTGAACTGACTTTAGGTCCGCCTGTAAATAGTGATGGAATGATTTGGTAGAAAAGCCATATGAGGAGAGACTGAAGGAGCTTAATATGTATACCCTTGAGGAAAGGAGGGAGAGGGGGGACATGATAGAAACTTTTAAGTAAATCAGTGGAGTCGACAAAGTCCAAGAGGGTAACATTTTAATGCCCTACACTGACTGGGACCAGACTATCTGAAAGAGCTCCTGGTTCCCTACCAACCCGGGCTATCCGCTCAGCTGATGAGGGGTTGCTAGAGATACCGAGGGTGTGTTTAAGATCTGCTGGGGCCTGGGCATTTATGTTTGTAGCCCCTACTCTCTGGAATTCTCTACCCCGTCAGTTACAGGAGTTTCTGACCATGGAGGGATTTAAACAGGCCTTGAAAACTCATTTATGGAGACAAGTATTTGGCAATTGAAGTCTTTCTGATTGTAATAGTGGTTTTATGATTGTTTTATATTTAATGATATTGTGATGTATGGTGTATTTAATTTGTTCGCCGCCTTTGTTTTGAAAGGTGCCTTAAAAATACAGCTTATTCTTATTATTATTATCATCTTTCAGAAAAAGAGATGTACAAGAACAAGGGGGCACAATTTAAAGATAGAGGGGGGATGGCTCAGAGGCAATGTGAAGAAGTATTTTTTCACAGAGAGGGTGGTAGACGCATGGAATAGCCTTTCTGAGGAGGTTGTGGGGTCTAAAACTGTGGGAGAATTCAAGAATGCATGGGACAGACATAAAGTAATTCTTGTGGGGGGTAGGAAGAAATAGGCTGTTGATTAACTAGGATCTGCAGCTTATCCTGTAGGTAGGGAAATGGGCAGACTAAGTGGGCCAAGTGGGCCTTATCTGCCATCAAAGTCTATGTTTCTATTCATCAAATTAGACATATGGAGGCCATCACAGCTTGTTTGAGGTTATCTACAGAGAAATTCAACTCTAGATGGCTACCCTTTTTCAATCATATAGAAGCAAAGACAGGTACCCCAGTATTAAATCAATTACTCCAGGCTTAAGTGTAAGGAAGGTGGAAGGAGGAAAATCAAGTATGGGGACAATGTATCAGGCAGATGAAGTACAAGAGTAAAGGAGGAGAAGCCAATTCCCATATAATAGCTCGGAGCCGAATGGGAGGAGGCCTGGAATAGGCCCGGCATCACTTTTTTCACTTTTTGTATTTTTTATTTCATATTAGATTATATCATGTGGATTTTGCATAACTCTATAGGAGTGAACTGACTTTAGTTCCGACTGTAAATAGTAATGGAATGATTTGGTAACAAAGATAAATCTTAAAAGCAACTGGAATGGAAAAGAAAAAGGGACACACACAAGACAAACAGAAACAAGAAAAGTGATGGTAGTTCGTTTGAGTTCTAATGGAATTGTTTATGATTTAATGGACTTCTGGAAAAATGTTGCACTTCAAGGCCTGATAAAGTATCATTATGCTTGAAGAAGTGTATTGGACAATTAATCTGGACCTAGAAAAAAACAAAAACAAAACACAAGGACATGTTTTAAGTAGGAACTACCTCAAGTAAATGTGAATTAATGTTTTCTTTTTAACCCCTGTATAAATGGTTATAGCACCAGATAAGTTTAACACATCATATACTGTTGCATAATTGTAAGTGTCCCTATTACTCAATAAAATGGATTAAGTAAAAAAAAAAAAAAAAGAAAAACATGATGTCATAAATAGGGGATTATAATGTCCGGTGCAGACAAGCAGCCAGAGCCAACAACGTCTGAGGGAATAATGACTCTGGTTCCATGTAACTGTCAGACTTAGGAGTAGTTGAGAAAGGGAGGAAGAGAACTACAGAAAATATAATCAGAATTTTTACATTTTTTTTTTCATTCTACAGTTTTTGGCCAAGAAAGAGACACTAAGCCAAGGCTTGTTTCCAGGTGCATCCTGAGAATGCAGACAAGTTAAGTGACTTGCTCATGGTCACATAGTATGGAAGTGGGGGCTGTGGATTCAAACCCAGTTCTCCAGGTTTGTCAGTGCTCTTAACCACTACACTGCCTTGTATCTAATTATTACATTATTCAACGCTTTCCCAATTATGTCAGGCACGTTGTACTGCTTTTAACTTGTAAGCCTACATTTTCTGCAGTAGCTGCTTTTCAAACCCTAGTTCACATTCAGTTACTGTTCCATCGTTACTAAGGTAGGGTCCAGGATGTCTTGATGGACAGTAGGTCTATTTTCTGCTGGTAAAGTTCTATGCATTACTGGTCTGTGAGCACATTCTGACTTCCCTGGAGCTAAAGACCATTTTAGAACAGAATGATGTTGTATGCCCCTGCTAATTACTTGCATTGTTGGATCAGTTTGTCTGTGTTCAGCTATGGAATGCTGTGGTTGAGGGGGCTGTTACCTACATCATCAAATCCTAAATTGCAACTTATTACCAGCGCGTAAATCAGAAACAACCACAGAGTCTGCGTAAAGGCCAGAAAAGAGGAAACAAGGCAAGCGCTCCTTCCAGTATGCTGCTCCCTACTTATGGAATGCCCTCCCAGCAAGTCTGGCTGACAAGCCAACTCTCCTAGGGTTTAAGTCAGGCCTCAAAGTGTATCTTCTGGAACTTAGTCTCTGTGGTTGTAATCGCTAGCCCCGTGCCCGGGCCCACTGTCATACTATCACCAGCTTAGCCACGCCTACTTACCCCATGAATCTCTTGTGAAAAAAATTGTTAAATGTACTGTGCACCTATCTTAATACCTGTGAGCCTTGTGATACCTGCTGTCTCTGTGCTAAATGTTTGATACCAACTCCCCAATATGTATTAGCTGAAATTACTGTATATTGATACCTATGTATGGATTTATTGTAACTAACTACGGGTCGCCCCTGAAAAAGGGATCTCTGGTCTCAGTGGGCTTACCCGGTTAGCACAATCTAAATAAATAAATAAGAATTGTAACAGGTATTCAGAAAACATCTTCCACAGGAAGAAACAGCTTGTACGTTCAGCACCATTTTCCTTTAAGAATATTTCGTATGTAAGCAGTCCTCATTCTGCAGAATAATTCACCTCCTACCAGAACCCATAAATCCCAGACTACGCTGCTATTGTATAGGTCACATTTTTTTAATAGAACATCATTGAAATTTGTCAGAACATAAGGTGACTTTCATAATTTTTAGAATAGTTATTAAGAAATCATGTCTGGGACAGGGGTTTTCTGACTGGCTGACAACATTCTTCATGCTAGGTTAAAGGCTGGAAACTGTCAGGTGCAACAGAACATTTAGCATTTTTACTATAAAAGCATTTACCGTATTTAATAAAGTTGAAAAAAAACATTTGTTCAGTAGTAAGAGTAAAAGTTCTCCAGGGGGCTGGGTTGCCTTCTGTAATCTAATCCTATAGATTGTAAAGCCTTCAGCTATGCCTCATGCCTCCTGACCCATTAGGGTTATATTACCAGACGTTAATCCAACCCCAGATCAGGCCTAAATACTTACAATATCCCACCTTGTTTTAGCAAAGCTTTTTCTACATATTAATCCACTGGTATACTGTCACCCAATAATACAAAGCTTTGAGATGAGGGCCAGTCCAAAGCTTCCTGTTACTAGACAGAAAGCATTCGACTGACCCTCGTCTCAAGACTTCTGTTAGGCAGGAAAACCGCGGATTTGTAGGTCATTTGCACATCTTCAGGTCGTTGTTGGCATGTCATACCTGTATCTGTAAATGGTTAAGTTAAAAATGAAATTCATAGGAGTTTTATAAGCAGTCGTCTGCCACTTCTTAAATCCAGTGTTCTCATACAACTTTTGTGCCGCCACCTGCACTTCACTTGTGCTTAGAACAACGGCCTTATAACCATTCTGCCGTGCAAAGCTGATGACTGTTCTGCACAAAGCTTTGGCGATTCCCCTCCCCCGGTAGGCTCTCCGCACCGACATGCGCAGCAGCTCCAGGTGCTCCTGTGTTTCTACAGCTGGGCGGGCAGCAACTATACCAACAACACAGCCGCCTGACTCGGCTACCCAGAAACAACAACCCTGATTCTCCAGGTAGGTTTGCCGAATGTCCAGCAAGTCAGAGTTGAGACTCTTGGTGATGTAGTTGTTAGATAGCTGGAGGATCCAGTACCGTATTAGGGCCACCAGCAGGGTGACCCCCAATATGGGCAGAAGGAAGGATTTGGAGCTCAGAAGCAAGACACAGAAGAGACACATGAGGGCTAACAGGCTACATGGTTGTTTGAGCATGTGCAGGACTACTGCAGGGTGGAGTTCACTCATTCCAGCAGAGAAGATGTCCCTCACAGTTTCATAGTCCGAGTTCTTGTACTTCCTGATCTCACAAGATGCCATGGTGTCCATGTGGGGAGAAATGTCCTAGAAGTGAAAGAAAAAGAAATAATTAGACCAGACAAAGAAAACAAAATTATAAATATAAAGCTTACATGGCAGAGTTGGACTGGTCCACCAGGATACCTGGAAATTTCTATGTGGGCCCCTTCATTGGGTACCTGGTCACCTTCTAAACTGAGAAAATCTTTGCATTTATTATCTTGTTTCTAACTAAATGGGATATTTGGGGCACTGTAAATAATCAGACTGGGCAAAGTAAAAAAAAAATCGTAAATATATAGTTTATACTGTTTACCATGGGGCCCCCTGCTCCATACCAAGAGGCAGAATCAACTGATAAAATGTTTTTAATTCATTTTTATGCAGTGCTTGTGAGAGAAAAATGCAGGTTACAGAATTTATCTGGCCAGGTTCTACATTCTAAGTGAGAATAAACAGTGTATTCTCTCCGTGTACCTTCATCCACACACTCTGCATGTTACTATACCCTCCTGTCCGTGAAGCAGTGACTGGATCACAATCCAGTTCTGTTGCAAATGTGGAGCAAATGAACAGCCATGATGCATTCAATGCCAGGTTGAAGGGATGGGGTCACAAAGAGGGGTATCGATTTGTGGGAGACGGGGAACATCTAGGATAGAAGACTATTTAAGGGAGATGGCCTTCATCTTATGAGAGCGAGAACAATTGCACACTTCCCGCAGAAGTTTGTGTCAATATGAATCATTATTTTAATTGTCAGAGGGGAAGGCAGAGGGTGTAAATTCCCTAGTGAGGAGCAGGAAGAACGTAGAAAGGACTCCCCTGGAAAAGGGAAAGGGACAAGAGGGTGCTAGTGAGAGCAAGGGCAGGAAAAAGACAAGAACAGAAAAGGAAAAGGAGAGTGGCTGTCATTATAAACCAGGTAGCAGGAGGAGAAACTAATGGACTAGAAAGGGTGTTGGGGCGGTAACCAGAGAACAGGTAAGGGGAGACGGAATAAGGTGGGAGCATGAAAAGGTGGACTGCCTAAATGCCAGTAAGCTGAATAACAAGATCGGTACACTACAAACGATGGTGGCAGAGGCCATGTTGGATTTAGTAGCCATCACGGAGATGGGAACCACTGGGAACAAAGACTGGGATCTGGCAGTTCCTGGGGACACCCTTTACAGGAGCGATGGCGGCAAAGGTAAGGGTGAGGGGTAGCCTTTTATATCGGGGAGGGAATGGAAGCTACAGAGGACGGGACCATGAAGAAGAAAGAGGGGTGACTCAAATATGGGTACAGCTGACTATGACTGCTGGAGCAAAGATTACACTGAAGGTGGTCTATAGATTGCTGGGGCAAAAGGAAGAGGGGGATACATAAATGGGGAGGAACTCAGGAGGGGTAACAGAAGGGGATCTAGTGCCAGTGCGGGTCCTTCCTTAACCTGCCAGACATAGACTGGGATACCCCCTGGTCTAGTGTATCCAGAAAATAGTTTGATGGGGAATTATCACCAGATCAAATAGACACTTAACTCAGGATGGAGACACCCAAGAACATAGCATAGGAAGAATATCCTTGTTGTGTGTTGGGGCTTCCATACATTATTTTATATAGTGTATGGTTAAGTAAACTATATAGTTTTTTTTGTAAAGTTTACAGTATCACTTCAGTAAAACCACACAGAAACAGTTACGCTCACTGATGACTGCCCGATTGGTTCCAGTGTCATCAATGGGATTGCCCTCTGATCTCCGAGCTTCACACTCACCTCTGCCCACACACAAACACACACACACACATACACTGTGTGCTGGACACCTGATTTTTTTTATGCCAGTTGATCTCACACTTGGGCTTACGTACATTAGCTGATCTGCTGTATTGTTGTATGATGTCCGTACTGCAGCAGATCGCTAAGCTGTTCTGCTGCATTGTGAATGTCCCTACTACGGCAGAACAATTTTTAAGACAGTACAGAAATTGGTACAGAAATAACTTACACCATATACTATAGTACAGTTTTACAGATCCAAAGGTGACTTGGGTCCTTGTGGGCAAAATCTCTGCAGCTATGGAAGTAGATAACCGAGAAGAGACTTCCCAGACAGAGTGATTATTCTCTTGAACTGAATGTTTGTGTAGAGTGGTAGGTAATGCACTGACTGGAACTGGGCTATGTGGAACTGAAGCTAAAGTGACCCTTTTACTGTTTTTTGTTTACAAGATTGGACTTTCTCTCCCAGAGACTTGACTACATGGTGAGATTGCCACATGGCCATGCCTAGTCAGATTGCGGAAAAGTCTGCGTGACTTGCCCCGCCACTCAGTTTGCATCCAGCATAGCAGGGCTTTCAGTCACTCAGAGCACACACGCCTAAGCCGAGCATTCAGTCCAGAGTGTTGGAACACCCATCAGAAATGCCACTTCACTAAGTCTGTTTTCCTTCAGATGTTTTGGGTATTGAGCAATTCTTATCATGGTTTAAAAATTAACAGTTCACAGTTTGTCTTGACAGTCAGGGTCATCCGTGAAGTTAACAGCTGTGTTTAAGGTGTAACACAACAGATTAATGGAGTTTATGAGAAGCACTGATTCAGTTTAACACAGTACTGGACTTCATAATCATTAAGCCGTATAGGCTAGTTGAAGTATATACAACAAATAATCCACTACAAGGTGTGCGTCTATGTTCTGATACATGCACGCCTTGCTGTGCTTTGTAAGGCATAAGGCCACAGGCCAAGTGCATTCAACCACCCAAGCATGCATAGATCAGACCACAATCACACACCTTGTAGTGGATTATCTGTCTTATAAAATGGCCAAAATTGTTTTGGAGGGGGGTTAAAAAATAGAAAGAAGTGCAGATGTGCAGTTGTTGTTGGATAATGCATGGTCATGTGGTGTGAGTCTGAAACTTGGCTTCCCAGCCAAATGCCCTTTGGGGTAACCCTTGCCTCAGTGTTTGTGCACAGAGGTTCTTTGTCTTTTAAATAGTTTTTTATTTTAATGGGTTCACCACAGCATAACCCAGACAGACCGTCTTAGGGTAGCTGGTTCATTCCACTGGGGTGTCAAACAGACGAGGCATACTGATGAGTCCTGGTAGGACGAAACACGTGTCTATGTCATCTGTTAGCACCCTTTGCAAACTGTGTGAGAGGCCTTTCGGCACCATGCAATTCTGCTTAAAGTTGAACCAGCATAATATTCTGTGGTGATTTGCATATGCAGCCCATGATGCTTTGCATTGTGTGGGCATGTGTGATTTTGTACAATCAGAAGATGGCATTTTTACTGATTTTTCTCACCATTTTATAAGTGGGTTTATATGTCAATGTAAGATGTATTTTATGTGTTTATTCCCCTCATGGGGTATCACTAAGGAAACAGTCTCACCTGTACCTAGACTGAGATAATCTGAGATCCCTTATCAACTCCTTCTAAATACTGTTCATGCCGCTTGTGAATTGTGTACACGTACTGATATTCCTTGTGTAACCCCCTGTGGGGGCTTACCTTGGCAGCCCTGGCCTCCCAGTGTTCTATCCCCCCCGAGCCCCCCGCATCCTGGCACAGGCCCCTTAGTGCCCCAAATCCTCCATCCAACCCCTGTGATCTTCTGCCAGTCTGAATGGGGCTAGAGGAGCTAAATCACAAGGCCACCATGCTGCCTGTAGTTTGAAATGAATGGCGACAGCCTGCGCATGTGCAGAGCACAGGATCATCTTCTGGCCACTGTTATGGCTTGATGGAGGCCTCTCAGGAGGTTCTGGTCCCCCCTTTCAGCTAATTGGGGACTGGAGACCTGAAGAAGTGCCAAGATGAGCCATGGGGTAATTTGTTTAGAGAGTGCCAATCGCATTGCTCCCCTGCCTGATGAATATTAATGAGGCTTTTGCATGTGAATGAGCCGAACCTACCTGCTGCCTGGGAGTAGAGTATTTCTGCAGCAGCGATAGGCGGCGATGGGGGTGAAATAAATATTGTAAATGGTGCACTATTTTGGAAGGGCAAAGAGGATGCTGGAAAACAGTAGGGCACTGAACTAATAAAAATGTTTATTTTGGCTGCAGCAGGACATGAAATTGGGGACTTGAATGAACTGCAGTGGGGAAACTAAGTTTCAAGGGCAGCGACAGGAAGAGGACTAAATAAAAATGTTACATTGTGCAGTTGCCTTACAGAGCACAGGGACTGGTAACAGACTTAGGGGCAAATAAAATAAAGTATTGTTGCTGGCTGTACCGGGCATGAAACTGGGGACTTTGTGTGGACTGCAGTTAAGATTGTATTTAGAAGCCATGTTGCAGGCTTTGACCCCAGTTTTAGCCAATCGGAGGGCCAGGATTGCTGTCAAGGACTGTGGGACTGTTCAGAGGACTTATGGGGGGAAAAGCTGGGGAAATACTTGGAGCACTTTTAACCAGCCAATCAGGCATCGAGGGAGCCTGTTGCATATTAATTTTTTGTTAAGGAAAGTGATTTCAGCCAATGGGGAGCTGCCAGAGAGCTCCCAAAACCCAGAGACTGTTGGTCCTGTTCTCAGTTCAATGGGAGCCCATCCAGAGAGAGGGGGTCTTCAACCCCTTGGAAGAAATGGGGCTGCAAGGTTTGGGAAAGGCTTGCCTGGAGGTTGCCAGTCACTTGTCCCCCAGGGCCTGCGTTCTGCATTTTCCCATTTAGAAGAACTTTGGTCAAGGAATCCAGTTGGCAGTTTCAGCAGTGGGAGTCTCCCTGACATGCGAAGGCTGGCCAGTGTGGCTGAGGGTGGTCTTCAAGGAAGAAGTGCATCAGTAAGCTGTGGGGGGGAAGCTACACCACAGTGGTGAAAGGTTTTGCCTAAGGTTCGGAAGAAAAAGTCTGCCACAGTTTGAAAGGGCAGTGAGAAATTCTACACCTGAATGGTGAGAAGCAAGGATAAAAAGTTCAAGGAAGGAAAAAGGTTCTGTCTGTACCCTGGTTGGACTCAACATCACAAGGAAAGGGGAAGGACATTTGGCCAAAAGCATAAAAAGAAATGGTTCTGGTTTATGGAAGAAAAAGTTTATGGAAAAGGTTTACAGAAATTTGGTATGGGAGTCTTCCTGACACGTGGAGGCTTGGCCAATAAAACCAGGTAGTCTGTGAGAGGAGAAATCGTCTTCTGGTTTGTCAGCACCTGCACGGTGAGGAAAAAGTGAATATCTAAATTAAGGGACTGGTCGAGGAAAAAATGTGTTCGGTCAGTGTTAAGTTCAGGGTCCTTGGATGAGCCCATCTGAGTGAACCAAAGTCTTACTGAGACTGTGTGCTCAGTGAGAATCCAGAGAATGTGATTTGATGTGAAAGGGCCACAGCTGCCATGCTTGCAGTGTGGCTGAAAGGTCTTCTAGTAGCTGGATGTTACTAAAATTCAAGTGTTTAAAATCTGCTCATCTACAACAAAGAGCCTCTTAGGGAAACAGCCAACTCCTATTGAGTTGGAGCCAACTGGGTCACAGGGAGCCACAGGCGCATGTCTGGGTGCCAGGGCACTCTGGACCTCTTGAAGGAGCCGGACTGTGGGGTCACTCCAGGGTCTGGGTTCACTTGTGGCCTGGAAAGCCTTGTGGTGGTTCTCTGCATATGGCCTGCAATCCGGCAGAAGGTGATAAGCTGCTATCTAGACCATCAATCAAATTGGAAGGCATGAGCTGCAGAGTGCCTGCTCCACATCTCAGGTCTCTCCATGATCCTGAGTTCTGCTGTTCCAGCTTCCCCAAGTTTCACAGTCCCAGTATCACTTGAGACTGTCTGCAGAACTGTGAGTAAATGCAGGGATTGTCCTGCACCTGGGGGCTGTGAATATTTTGTTCCAAGTTTATACCCAATGGCATAGTAAAAGCTTTAAAGAAATCAAAGAAAAAAGGTAAAAGCCGATTTATGTTTAAAGAGCACCAACGCCGGCCAACCAGCTACATCCATAGGTACCTGCAACAAATTAGTGCTGGGTACCCAGAGACAGATTCTAGGGTGTCATCTGAACTGGGGAACTGGTACCACCGTACCAGTGGGGTTTGTTGAATGGTAAAGATCTGCAGCAGGTAGCTAGTCAGAAGGTTGGTGGCTGCAAGTATTAAAACATGTTTTGGGGATTTAAAGGAGAAATGATGGTTCTGAAAATGCTGATCTCCAAATGCAACATGCCAAATGAAAATGTTTGCTTAGCCTCTACTCTAGTCACCCATTCCTAACCCTCCCCTTGTAAATAAATTGCGTTTTATCTGTGTTGGAAACCTTTCACTTGTGAGCATATTTTTAGTGAGCATATTATTAGAGCACGTCTTTAAATGCAAAGTGTTAAGAATTGGAGGTTTTGGTTCTGGTAAGTCCATGTGTTGGGTCAACTGTACAGGGAGGTGGGTTGGAGCAGCATCCCAGGGGGCTGTACAGCTAAACATCTGCCCACTTAAAATGTACTCTGGGTGGAGGCACCACGCTATTTTTATTTCAACTCGGGAAAGAACCCCAGTAACAGCAAAATGGGAACCCAGGCCCCGTAACTTTGCTCTGACCAGCAAGGCAGGGGTAGTAGCCCTTTTGGTACACTTCACTGGGGCTACACCTGTTGGAACTGTAGCCTAGTGATTCTTCTTCCTTATACTACTACTATGTATTGTTCTGTCTGTACTTACTGTAGTCTACTGTGAAATGTTTGTATCCCCTTCTGCTGTCCTACTCAGGACCTCCAAGGAAATTAACTTGCTCAATGGGGACTTATCCTGGTAAAATAATAAACTAAACTAAACTGTAGCTGTGCATTATCTGACTGTCCGCATTCTAATGTATTGCCACTTGTAAATGCGTTTAATATCAAGAAATGTGTGTGTTTCTGAAATGCACTGCAAATCATTATGTAGCATATCTTTTAAAAATCAAGACATCTAAGTCATGCAGTGCTAACTAGATTTTATTCAGTAATTTACAGTTGGTCTGTACTGAATGCATCCTGAAATGACATTTTGCCAGTTTCTAGATGTTAAATAATGAAGCCCGTTTAAGCTACTTGCTTTGGTGCAAGAAAAAAATAAACAGATAACCAGGGTGCCTAATAAATGTTTAGTAAGAAAAATGTTTATTTTGTTAAAATAATTACTGTTAATCAGCACTGTAAGTACATCACAAGATAAAAGTATCAAATCATACCAATAGCTTTACATTACATCATGCAATAGTTTTCAATACATTGTACTCTTGTTCTACTCGGTTTGCAGTGATTTTACTTGGGTTGCAATAATTTTTTGTATTTATTTATCAAGTCTAGGATTACAAATACCTTTGAGCCAAGGCTCTTTTACAAAGGTTCCACGTCAGAGAAATACAAATTATGGGGAACATCAAAACAGACATTACAACAATGTGGACATTGCAACCAGATAACAGATTAATACAATTCAAGGGTAACATTGTAAGTAAGGCAGCCAGCAGCATTTGTCAGAGAAAACAGATGAGATAAGAAGTGCCAGAGTCATAGGGAGAGGGAAGGGGGGGGGGAAGAAAGAATGTAGGTAGGGTGGGGAGAGGGTGAAAAGTGCAGCATTGGGTATACCAAGATGTGAGGGTAGAATCCAATGGGGGGACCACTAGAGCAGCCAGAGAAGTGGAGAAACAAGGTTAAGTTGGGCAGTCACAGGAGCTATTGGTAGTGAGATAGTCCCAGAGCCTAGTTTTAAACATACCAATTGTCAGGGCAGAGGAGATGGTGGGGCTGAGGCCACTGAACCAGAGTGGCGCTTGATAAGCAAAACAGCGTTAACCCTGTGAAGTGTGACAGTGGAGGACTTTCAGTAGCTGTCGCGTGGATCTCTGAAGGCACCATTTGTTGGTTCGGTGTTGTAACAGAGTGGAGACCCCAGAAGGTGCAAGGCCAAGGTAGATTTTTTTCGCCATGGAGCAGGCGAGAAACTTTATGTGGTTTGATAATTGGAGCCAGCCGGTCTGGGTGTACAGGTCACATGTGTGGGTGAGACTGTGAGCACCAGTGATGAGCCGACATGCCTTATTTAAGGCAGTTGAGAGGCGTCTAAGGGTTGTGATTGTGGCCGAGCCATAAATGATGAGACCATAGTCTATTACAGAGATCACAGAGCTCAGGACTGCAACCTTCAAAGCTTCTGGCATGAGGTGTTGTCTGTGTTTGTAGAGGAGACCAAGCTGTGTATTAGCAGCTCTAGCTACATTATATGAAGTCCATAGGAGAGATTAGGGTCAAGCTGTATCCCTAAGTATTTGAAGGACCCCACCTGATCTAGAGTGTTCCCCTGGGTGGTGGAGATAGCCAAGTGGTGTAGCTTGTGTGGGTTATGAGAGCTGCAGAAGAGCATAGATTTGGTTTTCTTGTTATTGAGGACCAGTTTATGATTAAGAAACCATGTCTCTACAGCACTGAAACCAAATTGAAGGTTGTGTTGAAGAGTTGCAGGATCTTTGTGAGTGGAGAATACAACAGCATCATCGGCATATAGTATGATCTGCTCAGAGCAGTGGAAAGGGAGGGAGTTTAAAAAAAGGCTAAAAAGGAGGGGGGCAAGTATGGATCACTGTGGAACACCCGAGCGAACAGACAGGATGTCAGAAAGAGCGTCAGTAATTTTTACTCTCTGCGACCAGTTTTCTAAGTAGCTTTTAAACCAGAGAGAAGAGTCATGTGATAGCCCGAAATTCAGTAGTTGGTCAATTAATAGTCCATTGTGTACTGTATCGAAGGCCTTGGAGAGGTCGACGAAAACGGCCCCTGTGAGAAGGCCGTTGTCAAGGGATTTGTGCAAAACTCCAGTGAACTCAAGAAGGGCTGTGGTGGTGCTGTGATTTTTCTGGAAACCGTGTTGTTGTGGACAAGATATATTGTATTTATCCAAGTGGTTGGTAAGTTGATCAGCCACGATGCGCTCGAGTGCCTTACAGAGTGGGGGTAGTATGGAGATAGGGCGATCATTTGAGTGATTCATCTTATCCCCACTTCTATGGACAGGTGTCACGGTGGCTGCTTTCCATAAGTCTGGGAATTTTCCACAGCTGAGAGAGAGGTTTAGGATTTTTGTTAATGGATGAATTACCTCATCGAGGGTGAGCAACAGAAGCTTAAGGTCCAGGGTGTCGCTACTAGATCTAGATTTAGAGATAGCTGCAGTAATATAGTGGTGAGTTTCATTCAGTCTTACCTCCCTGAAGTAGAAGAGGGGATGGTTAGACTGTGGGGGTGAGGTGTTTGGGGAGTAGGCCTTGTTTTCGAAAAAGTCATGGGGTAGGACAGCACTAAGGTCTGAAAAAGCCGTGTTAAAGATGTTTGTGATCACCTTGGGGTCGAGGGTTGAGGATCCATCAACCATTAACATAGCCGGAGAGGTTTTTGGCTGCTTCTCTGTGACATCCTTGATATTGTCCCAGAAAGCACAACCATTTCCCCATGTATTGGTGAGAGCGGCTTTGTAATAGGTGGATTTTGTGAGCTGGATGGCTTTTGTGCAGGCATTTCATGCTCATTTGTAATTTTGGATGTTCAGTTGTTTGCCAGTGGCCCTGGCAACTGCCCAGAGATGGTCCCTTAGTTTCGGCTGTGAGAGAAGAGCTGCTGTGAGCCATGGGTTAGAGAAAGATTTTGTTTTGCACCTTTTAGCAGGGGCAAAGAGGTCACAGGCTTTGTTGAAAATTGAGATGAAGTGATCAAGAGCCAAGTTAACATCTGTTGCTTCATAGATGGGTAGCCAGTCTTGTAGAAGCAGGTATTGTTTGGGATGTGGAAGTTTTCCACGAGGAAGGATTCTGCTAGCAATAATTTTGGGAGGGGGCTTGAAGAATTTGTTAGACCATGCACATATGACTGGGGAGTGGTCACTGAGAGAGTCTGGGAGAACGGTCATATGAGAAATCCTTGTGGGGTGAGAGGTTAGGACCCAATCCAGGAGGGTACTGGTGCCAGTCTTGTAGTTAATTCTAGTAGGGGAGTTTACCATTTGCGTGAGGTTAGCAGCTGAGATGGAGTCTTTATAGGCACTGGCGCCCGATGCTAACCAGTTTATGTTGAAATCCCCTAGTAGAATAAGTGCAGCTTCAGGAGGATGAGAGTTGATAAAGTTTAGGACGTCGTTGAAGCCATGTTTAGGGTCCCTGTGCGGGATGTATACGGAGACAATAGTCAGGGCTTTATGGTTGGGACCTAGGATGATTTTTATTGGCAGAATCTAGGCCGAGGCAGAAAGTGATAGAGTTGCCACAGGGTGCCATGATAGGGAGTCTTTGATATAGACTGTGCAACCACCACCTTTTTTGGATATCTGGTCCAGCCTGTGGACATTGTAGCCCTGCATTGTTACTGCTAAGTCAGGAACTTTAGGCATTAGCCAAGTTTCCACCACTGCAAGGATGTCAGGGTTGTGTTGGCATATGAAGGCTTGGAGTGCATCCAGCTTTGGTGGTAGGCTGCAGATATTAATGGTTGCAAGGATACGGGCACCTGGAGTTTGTGTGTGGCCTGAGCTTCTAGGGCCAGGATTGGGATGGACGCTGCCTGAGATGAGAAGGAGGAGAAGGAGGAGAAGTTTCAAGGAGCAGAGCCGCAGCTCTTTGAGAGATAGTTTTGATCGTTGTTTCCGGGAGTAGGGATTGCAAGGTTCCAGGTGGTATCCCATATGGACTGCAAGGTGGTACAGAGTAGAGAGGTGGCCACACTTGTCAAGAGTAGTGGTCGGGGAAAGTAACCAGGAATATCCAAACGGTGGACCAAGCACAAGTCTCGAGTAGAAGTGGAGAGTTCCTTTGGAGTAGCAGTGGAAACCAGAGTAGAGGGTGGCAGGGGTTGGGGGCAGGTGGGGGTGGCTAGGACCAGGGAGACAGAAGAGGGGGCAGGTCAAGGAGGAGGAGGAGAGGCAAGAGAAAGGCAGAGGGAACCTGTATGGCTTGCGTACTAGCACAGTAGAGGTGGGGAAGCAAGTTGAACAGGAGGGAGTAACTTGGCTAGCAAGAGGCAGATAGAAAGAGCGATTGAGAAAGGGAGCACCTCAATCAGTAAGCACTATATGGGATGAGAGAAGGAGGATGGGAGGCATAGGCAGAGCAGAGTAAGCCACAAGTGTTGGCCAATAGGCAGTGGGAGGTGGGGTATGTAAGAGGGAGGGCGGGGTTAGAGGTCTATTTAAGTAAGGTAGGAGGGGTGGGGGGGCAGGTGAAACAGTGCAGCAAAATTAATGCAAAGTTAATGGGCACAGCGCCTGGAGAGCAAAGCAAGGCAGTAAAGACAGGGCTGGCCAATCAGCTGCTGTTCGAGAGGTGTGTTTACAGATGGTGGGAGATCGTCTACGTTTAACCCCTGTAGGTAGACAGGAGCTAGAAGCACAAGTGAGGAGGGAGCACTGTGATGATAAAAGAACAGAGTGTGTGATGTGCCAGATAGGATAGGAGCTACTAACAGAGATATAGCCCTCTAGTGGCGAGAGTATATAATCTGCTAATGGAAAAGTCAACCAAAACAAAAAAATTAAAAAAATAAAGCACAAAATTCACTTCTAATATCCACTCAGAACTTAAAATGACTGTAAGGATTAAACAAATTATTAAACCCTGGCACATAAATTCAACTAGAGACACAGAGGGAGATATAGTAGTTAGAGATGTGTTCAGCAGGAGATAGTGTGGGCCACCTGGAAATCGGCTTCCACTGGTACCAAATCCAAAAGTCCGGGCTAGCACCTTGCAGAATCAGCTGAGCTGTAGCTCATGGAGGATTTCTGAACCACTGCTTAGGTTCAAGAAATTGAGGAGTCCCTGGCCTTGTCAAGGCTCTTTGGATCCCTAAAATAAAGTAGAAAAACAGGCTTTTTAAAGGCTTGAAGAGGAGGCTTGCTACATCAGAACAAAGAGAATGAAAGAGGTGGGCAGGGTCAGTGAGCACAGCAGACGGTCTGGGGGTTGGAGTGGAGACAGGTTGCAGGCCAAAGAGCAGAAGAAGGAAGGATTTACACAGTCAAGGCACAAAATTCACTTCTAAAATCAACTCAGAACTTAAAATGACTGTAAGGATTAAACAAATTATTAAACCCTGGCACATAAATTCAACTAGAGATACAGAGGGAGATACAGTAGTTAGAGATGTGTTCAGCAGAAGATAGTGTGGGCCACTTGGAAATCAGTTTCCACTGGTACCAAATCCAAAAGTCCGGGTTAGTACCTTGCAGAATCAGCTGAGCTGTAGAGCATGGAGGATTTCTGAACCACTGTTTAGGTTCAAGAAATTGAGGGGTCCCTGGCCTTGTCAAGGCTCGCTGGATCCCTAAAATAAAGTAGAAAAACAGGCTTTTTAAAGGCTAGAATAGGAGGCTTATTACATAGAATCATAGAAACCTAGAAACATAGACTTTGACTGCAGATAAGGACCACTTGGCCCACCCAGTCTGCCCATTTCCCTACCTACTGGATAAGCTGCAGATTCTAGTTAACCAACAGCCTACTTCCTGCAACCCCCACTATAATTGCCTTGTGTCTGTCCCATGCATGTTTGAATTCCCCCACTGTTTTAGACCCAATGACCTCCTCAGGAAGGCTGTTCAATGTATCCACCACTCTCTCCGTGAAAAAAATTCCTTACATTACCCCTGAGCCGTCCCCCCTCTATCTTTAAATTGTGCCCCCTTGTTCTTACACATCTCTTTTTCTGAAAGATGCTACCCTCCTGGACTTTGTTGATTCCCTTGAGGTACTTGAACATTTCTATCATGTCCCCTCTCCCTCTTTTCATCAGGAGTATACATATTAAACTCTCTCAGTCTCTCTTCATAAGGTTTCTGCTGCAGACCCTGCACCATTTTAGTTGCCCTCCTCTGGACTGCTTCCATCCTGTCTATGTCCTTACGTGGATGAGGTCTCCAAAACTGCACACAGTACTCCAGATGGGGTCTCACCAACTGTCTGTACAGAGGGATAACCACTTCCCTTTTTCTACTTGTGATGCCCCTTCCTATGCATCCCAGTATCCCCCTGGCTCTCCTTACTGATTTTTCACATTGCTTACCCACCTTTAGGTCATCTGATATGACTACCCCAGGTCTCTTTCCATTTTTGTTTTTGTTAGTACCTCCCCTGCTATTGTGTACTCTTCTCCTGGGTTTTTGTTTCCCAGGTGCATTACTTTGCACTTCTTTGCATTGAATCTAAGTTGCCATATGTTTGACCGTTCCTCCAACCTTGCCAAGTCGCTTCTCATCTTTTCTACCCCCCCTTGTGTATCAACTCTGTTACAGATCTTTGTGTCATCTGCAAAGAGGCATACCTTTCCCTCCAGACCCTCTGCAATGTCACCTATAAAGATGTTAAAGAGGACTGGACCCAGTACTGAGCCCTGAGGTACTCCACTGGTAACTCCCCTTTCTTCAGAGTGTGTTCTATTCACTATTACCTTCTGTGTCCTGTTGTGCAGCCAGTTTGCTACCCAGACTACCACCCTGGGACCCACTCCCTGGCTGGCTAACTTGATTATTAATCTTTTGTGTGGGACTGTGTCAAATGCCTTGCTAAAGTCTAGGTAGGCCATATCCACATCCCCTCTCTATTCTATTACTTTGGTCACATCTATTTGAAGGTAACTGTTTAACTATACTTAACCTGTTCAGCATGTTTTCAGGAATGTTTGCTTTCTGTAGGTTTTGTATGTGAGTTTGCAGTTGCAGCTGACTGACATGTAAGGAATCACCGTCACCAACCTCCTCAGAAGCACATTCAAGTTAATAATTAGCAAGGCCATCCAAACTCTTGACACATTTGAATCAAAATCCTTTCAGATTGAAAGTATTTATAGGAGAAAAATCTACCCTACCATTCAAAAACAGGTATTGTGGTCAAGGCTTCTTTTAGGTGAATGGGACACTTTGCACCTCTTCTCACAACTATTGTTTCAGTCTTGGTCAGCAAAAAGTTCTCTGATAGTCTGCTTTAACACAGATTTTAAGTGTTCAAGTCTATATGCATGACCAGAGGATTTTGAAACCAAAACAGGGAAGTGCATCACATGAAGGCAAAGTCACATTTAACCCTTCTCACCTCACACTGTACTGTTTTGGTCACATCCAAGTATGTACTAAATTGTTAGCATATCTGAGTAGATTTCCTTGAGAATTTAAATATTTTTATACAATTTTAGTCAAAAATTCCATAAATGTAAGAAATTGCAGATTTTGTGCGGAGAAGGGTGAAAATTGTGGAAACTGCAGAAAAATTGCACTCACAATTTCCCAGTGGCCCTGTGTACTACTAAAAAAATGTAATAAAAACACAATTTAAGAAAAAATCAGATTTTGATGGATACGGGAACATTTTATGGAAAACCTGGTGGGTATAGAACAGATTCAGGGAGTAGAAGAAAAGTTGGGACTGATCAAGGAGTCGATTCTTGTGCAAGGACGGTCACCTACAGACACAAGCACAAAATACTGATGTGGTTCTCAAAGGAAGTATGGGAGACTGTGGGGGCAAAACAAAGTGATTTCATATGCAGGGGAGGAAGAATGGGAGGAATACCAGCCCAAGCTAAAAGGGGGGGTGGGGGGTGGTGAGGAATGCAAGGCAGACACAGTTCTGGAGACCCCATCTCCGCAAAGACATAGACAGGGTGGAGGCTGTCCAGAGGAGGGCAACCAAAATGGTGCAGGGTCTGCAACAGAAGACATATGAAGAAAGACTAAAGGAGCTTAAGATGTATAGCCTCGAGGAAAGGAGGGAGAGGGGGAACATGATTGAAACTTTCAAATACCTCAAGGGAATCAACAAAGTCCAAGAGGGTAGCATCTTTGAGAAAAAGAGTTGTGCAAGAACAAGGGGGCACAATTTGAAGATAGAGGTGGGACGGCTCAGAGGTAATATGAGGAAGTATTTCTTCATAGAGAGGGTTGTGGATGCATGAACAGCCTTCCTGAGGAGATCGTAGAATCAAAAACAGTGGGGGAATTCAAGAATGCTTAGGACAGACATAAGGCAATTCTAGGGGGGGTGGATAGGAGGAAGTAGGCTGCTGGTTAACTAGGATCTGCAGCTTATCCGTTAGGTAGGGAAATGGGCAGACTGGGTGGGCCAAGCGGTCCTTATCTGCCGTCAAATTCTATGTTTCTATGTAACTGTACTGTAAATGAGCTGTAATTGCTTCTTGTTCTACCTCTGCCTCCTCTTTGCACTTCTGCCACTACCAATTACTTGCTTGCCTCGTCTGTGACTGTCTGACTCCACCAGGCCCCAGGGGCTTTGGGCAAAGGAGAGGAGCAGCCCATCAGAGCAGAGAGTCGGTTGTAGCATGCAGTGAGGGGAGCGGAGTGCAGAGGAGTTGCTGGCAGCGGGTCGCTGGTCGGTTCGGGCCAGTCGGCCTCTGAAATAAAGTCTGCAGTCTCATCACCACCCCAGAGTTTAATTGGAACTGGGAGCAGTTGAGATTGAGCCACTGAACCAAGCAGAGGGAGCCAGCCTGCTGCCTACTGCCCCTGCCTTAACCAGACTGTGCATCGTGCCTGCCAGCTTTGTCTTGCTGCTTGTCTGAAACTGTGAGTAGGTGGTAGTGTCGGGAGTCGGGCCGGGTCCTCAGTCAGTGAGTGGCAACTGCCTTTTTTGTTTTATTAAATCATCTGACCACCAGTGACTGGGTTCCCAGGCAGTTCCACTCACTCTGCTGCCTTTAAATGGAGTTACCAGGCGTGCCATGCACTGCCGGCATCGCAGACCACAGACAGTTCAGTTCAGAGTGGAGTGGGTGAGAGTGCAGAGTGTGCAGCACCAGCGTACAGCTGAAGTAAGTGCACAAAAAAAAGCTACATTTAAGGCCCAAAGTTTTACTTTTAGGGTTCTGAATGTGAGTACAGTACATCCCCTAATCAGAAGCTGGAGGTTATGTATAGCCACCTACATCGGCTGAGGAGTAGGCAGTAGGGAGGTCATTAGAAAAACTGGAAATAAATGGGCCAAGGACAGACCCTCAGAGTTAATAATTATAAGGAAAACTGCAAATGCCAAGTAGTGGGTGAGAAAGGAGGTACAGAGAGAAAAAGAGAGAAAGGATGACAGTCAAGCACTAAGCAATGTTAAGGGAATGTATCATACATTATGGGATGATAAGCACGGACACTGTGGCAGACAGACATATAGGCATACAGGCAGCAAAGAAATAATTAAAACAAAGAGTCAAGTGTTGCATTACAAAGGAAAAAATGAGGAAGGATTGTGTTCTGGGATTGGTGTGTAATCTTTGCCACCAGGGACCGTCTAAGAGGCAAAGCTTACACAGTAATCCCAGAATAGGCTAAATCAGGACAAGACTCACCAGAGGACTGGCACTGCCACCCTTCTTGATCCTCGTGCTTACCAATGCAACCCAGGTCAGGGTAGCTACCAAGGTAGCTCCATCCTGGGTCCAATACTTTTTAGTCTCTCCCTCAACACCCTCTCCAGCTCATGTCCACTGAAATGCTCCTCTATGCCGATGATGCAGTCCTCATTGCCTCACATCCCAATCCCACCTCCCTCCAATTATCCCTCTAGCAAGCTTACAACCAAGCTGAAAGGTGGTTCAGTGACTGCAGACTTGTCATTAACCTAAAGAAATCCAAATCAATGCTCTTCTCCCACCACCAAAATAAAGCTAAAAATACCCCCTCTTGATTATCCCCAGCACTCTGCACCCACTAGAACAAATGACCACATACAAGTACCTAGGCATCACGTTCGATACTGCCCTCTCCTTCAACACCCACATTAATGCCCTGTCAGCTGCCATTAACTCTTGGATTGGCCTGCTATACCGGCACAGGGACTGCCTGCCTCAGGTTGCCCTTAGGCTGGCCATCACCTCCTCTGTCTTGCCTCTCGTGGACTATGGCTTGCCCTTCTACGCAGCAGCTGACAACACTGCCCTCTCCAAAATCCAACTCTCCATCAGTAAGGTCTGCAGGCTCCTGACCGGTGCCCCCAGCTGCACTCACACCTGCTTTCTCTATACTACCACCAATCTGCTCAACTGTGATGAGCGACTGCTCTACCAGACCTGCCTTCTCGCTAAGAAATCACTGATAGGACTCCCTCCCAGGGGTCTCCACTTCCCTACAGCAGTCATCATCATCTGTCACCACCCATAGCTCTGTTAAGGCTACTTTCAAGGTGCCCAGAACCAAGACCTCTCTTGCCCAGAGATCCTTCCTCTACCGAGCCCCACCTGGTTCAGCTACCTCCTAGCGCATCTCCAACTTGCCAAAAAATTGGTTCCTTCAAAATAGCCCTTCGGAACCATATCTTTAATACCCGCTGTTGTAGGTGCAACTAACCCCGTTATAACCTGTGGCACCTGCCCGCCTTGCCCCCTGGCTCCACAATGTCCACTGGACAGCCTCTCCCTCCCCCAGACCCACTCCTTCCCTACTAGGTCCAAACAGGGATGTAACCTGCTGTCGTCTCTGAGGACCCGCTATATCCGTGAGTGTAACTCACAGTTTTGTAACACTATGCAACCTAAGTAACATACAAACTACTACATTATGTAATCTAAGTGTATCTATGTTAAATGTTCCTTTCACTGCACCTGTAATGTTATCCTCTGTTTTAATCTGCAGTGTAATAACTGTCTTGATGTCTGCCCACCACGATGAGGTGCCTTTGTAAATGAGTCTCTGAATCAAAGGTTGTAAACCTGATTTGTAATGAATAAACAATACCCTGAGTGACCACTCCCTGGTGCTCTGTCACTGGTTGTATATTGCAAGAAGGCTCCCTTCCAAAACTATCCTCCAATGCCATCTCAAACCTGGCAAACTTCAGTGCCTTAAACAATGTCTTGCAACTAGTGACTGGTCCCCCATCACAACTGCTTTGGACATTGACTCTGCACTAGACCACTTCATCAACACCTTCAATTCTGCCTGTGACCGTTATGCACCCCTAAGCAAACAGGTCATCAAAGGGGTTGATACACCTTGGATGTCACAAGCCCTATTAGACCAAATGCGAGAATGTGACAACCTATGGCACATTGCTCTGGAAACTGGTAAACCCTCTGATAGGCAGCGCTACCAAGAGGCACGTAATAAATGTACTTGAAATATTCGTAAGGCCAAAGCTGAGTATTACTGAGCTTTGCTCACTGCCACATGGGGTTCAGGGTGCACGTTCTGGGACTCTCTCAAAGAGCTCAGTGACAAAGCTTCCACTGCACCTTCCTCCCAACTCTAGGCCAATGGATCCATCACCACTGACCCTGCCCTGATTGCAAATACGTTTAATGCCTCCTTCTCCGACCTTAGTAGTGTCCCCCCCCCAATTTTTTCTTCCCCCCCAGCACCCCTGTCTCCCCCTCCACCCCTCTATTCCACTTTAAAATAGTCTCACAGCATGAAGCCACCCCCTTCTTCTCAAGGCCCTCAGCAAATCATGATTAAGCAGCAACACACTAGATCTTAAGCTGCTGAGGCTCACCTTTAATGAAGTTCTCCTCCCACTCACTATGCTTTTGGATCACTCCCTATCGCTGGGCCAGTTTCCCTCTAAATGGAAATCACCTCTCATCACACCCATCCTGAAGAGTGGAGACCGCACACAGCCTGGGAACTACTGCCCCATCTCAATTTTGCCTCCCTTCTCCAAAGCCATGGAGAAAATTATGGCCACCCAGCTTATGGACTACCTGTCCAAATATAACCTCTGGTGCCCTGAGCAGCATGGCTTCCATCACAACCACAGTACCACCACAGCCCTCTTGGAGTTTACTAATGCCCTCCACACATCTCTAGACACAGGCCACATTGCTGGTGCCATTCTTATAGACCTCTTCAAGGTGTTTGATACAGTGCACCACACACTACTACTGGATTCCCTCACACAAACAGGCCTGTCCCCTAAGACCACTGGCTGGTTTGACAGCTATCTGTTTAAGAGAACTCAAACAGTCAGGCTTGCCCAAACACAGTCCTCCCCCCTCCAAGTCAGTTCAGGGGTCCCACAGGGCTGTATTCTTGGCCCACTACTATTCTCCCTATTCCTCAACTCCCTGCCCAAGAATTGCTCTGGGAAACTACTCCTGTATGCGGATGATGCCGTCCTCTACAGCTGCCACACTGATCCCACTGCTTTCCATAATGCACTCCAAAAATCATTCATGGAAGCCGAATCCTGGTTCGTTCGGTATAGGCTAGTCCTAAACTACAAAAAAAAAATAAAATCTATATTGTTCGCCCATTCCCAAAACAAGAACAGTAGGCAACCCCTGCTCATACTGAATTCACTAAACAACCCTTTGAGCAGGTTACTTCATTCAAATACTTGGCCATCACCCTAGACTCTGGACTCACCTACCATGACCATATCTGAAAATTAAGCACCACTGTCAATGTGCGTATTGGTTTACTTCACCAGTACAAGCACTGCCTCCCTCCTAAAGCCCTCCACCTAGCTGTCTCAGCTTCAATACTATCACCCATAGATTATGATATAATAATCTATGGGGCAGACAACAACACACACCTTAACAAAATTAGGATGGCCCTTAATAAGGCCTGTAGACTGGCCACTGGCTGCGACAGATTCACACACACCTGCACCCTCTACTCCTCCACCAACTGGCTAAACTTTGACAGGAGGCTCAAATATTAGACCTGCCTCTTTGCTAAAAAAAAATAAAAATAAATAAATAACAGCAGGGCTACCCCCACCTGCTTTCACTCCCCTACTCCAAGCAACATTGTCCACCCGCCACACCCGACAATCTGCGACAACCCACTTCCAGGTACCCCTCTGTAAGACCTCCTCAGGTCAAAGAACTTTTAGGTACCAGGCCCCTGGCTTGCTTAACTCCATCCCAAATTCCCTCCTCACCAAACCCAAACTTGGCTGGTTCAAGTCCCACCTACGAGACCTAATCTCTCAAGGCTCAGTCTGTGACTGTCCTTGATTTCAAGTGCTACCCATTTCCCCCTCATAACTATGGACTTAACTCCGGTTCTGCCGCTCCAGGGTGTGCTTATATTAACAATGGACACCCCCAGTCCAGCCTAAGCTAACAAACAACTACAGGACATGGATGTTGCCACCGACCTGCAGTGTATGTATTCTGTTAACTGTTACTGTCTGCACTTTGTACCTATTCTTGCAATTTTCTGTACCTTGTACAACCAGCTGCTATACTCTGTCACTTGTAACCATTTTTTCTGACACTGTACATGCTCCTCTGTGTAACCTTTCTATAATGTTGTTGTACTTGATGACTCTGTATTCAATTACGTGGAACCTTTGTAAAGGAGTCTGACTCAAAGGTATGTCATCCGATATTTTCAATAAATAAATTATTTATCTGTACCTTAATTGTTACCCAATCTTTCCTCACTTTTTTTCCTCTTTTTAATATATGACTAGCCTTCGTTTTAGTTAATGATTTCTGATTGCTTTGCTGCCTGTATCTGTCTGCTGGTGGCGTTTCCATTCCCACTAAATTCACTTAAATATCTGTCTTCTTTGCTTAATGTTTCTTAACATTCTGTACCTACTTTGCTTTGTTTGAATGGCATGGATGCAAGTTTTATCTTTTTTCTTGGTATGTGGCACTTTTGTCCTAAGCCAACCACTTCAAGCTGCAATGTAACGCCCAATTACAATCTATAGACATTGCATAGAAACAGAAACATAGAAGTTGACGGCAGATAAGGACCACAAGGCCCATCCAGTCTGCCCATTTCTTTTTCTACCTTATAAATGTGCCATAGGCCTTTACTCTGTCAATGGCCTATCTATTCATACTCATCTGTGTTGCTCCCTTATGCCTACCCAATGCCTGTTTGAAGCTCTGCACTGTATTCATATCCACCACTTCCTGAGGTAAGCCGTTCTATGCATCCACCACCCTTTCTGTGAAAAAGAACTTCCTCACATTATCCCTTAATCGGCTTCCCTCTAATCTCATGCTATGTCCTCTTGTCCTGCTATTTTTCTTATATTGAAACATGTTACACTCTCTCACCTCGTTAATGTCCTTAAGATGTTTGAGTGTTTCGATCATATTGCCTCTCTCCCTTCTTTGCTCTAGGATATACATATTGAGCTCCGTTAATCTGTCCTCATATGTTTTCTGATGCAGTCCCTGCACCATTTTGGCTGCCCTTCTCTGGACTGCCTCCATTTTGTTAATGTCCTTGTGCAGGTGTGGCCTCCAGTACTACACACAGTACTCCCAATGGGGCCTAACCAGTGTTTTGTAAACAGGGAATATCACCTCCCTCTTCCGACTTGTGATATCCCTACTAATACACCCTAACATCCCCCTAGCCTTACCTACTGCTTTAGTGGTCTGCTTGGATGATTTCAGGTCATCGGTGATGATGATGCCCAAGTCTCTTTCTTCCCTTGTGGCTGCCAGCAACTCCCCTCCCAGCCTATAAGTGGATTTAGGGTTTCTCTTCCCTATGTACATGATCATTGCAGAACTTAGATCTGTATTTTTTAAATGATGCCACATGAAACTGCTAAGCTGTTAAATTAGTTACTTTATTTACTTTATAAAAGCCTACAAGCGTCTGTTCTAGTGTGTAAGCTTTGTGGCATTCCCTGGTGTTTCCAAATCCAGTTGTATCACTCAAGGCTCATTACCTATCTCTGCGTATGTGGCTACTGTTTGTTGCCTTTTGGTGTGTACTTAGAATGTTTTCAATATCATGACTAGTCTTCATTTTTATTTTGATGTGGCAATTATTTATGTCCTGAGCTGACCACCTCAAGCTGCAATTTAAATCATAATTACAATTCATGGACACTGCAGAACTTACTTGTTTAAATGATGTAGTATGCTGCCACAGGAAGCCGCTAAGTAATTCCCCTCTGAAAGCCTGTGAGCGTCTCTAATTGTTATTTGATTGAGTGTGTAAGATTTGTGATTCTCTGGTCTTTCCTATGGTATATGGTGAGTGAATGAACCTCTGTGGGACTGGCTACCTTGATGTGATACAGAGGCTTTTGTCACAATGCAACATTGTATCTAATTGTCAGTCTGCTGATGAATGAATGGACCTCTGTGGGACTGGCTACCTTGATGTGGTACAGAGGCTTGTCACAATGTAACATTGTAACTTAAGGCCAGACTGGTGACAGACTAAAGGCTTGTCACAATACAGCATTGTAACTAAAAGCCAGTCTGCTGGTGAACGAATGGACCTCTGTGGGACTGGCTACCTTGATGTGGTACAGAGGCTTTTGTCACAATGCAACATTGCAACTAAAAGTCAATCTGCTGGTGAGTGAATGGACCTCTTTGGGACTGGCTACTGTACCTTGATGTGGTACAGAGGTTTGTCACAATGCAACATTGTAACTAAAAACCGGTCTGTTCATCTGACACTTGCTGGTGATAGAATGGCTAGAGTGTGTGTGTGTGTGTGTGTGTGTGAATGGACCTCTGTGGCACTAGCTACCTTGATGTGGTACAGAGGTTTGTCACAATGTAACATTGTAACTAAAAACCGGTCTGTTCATCTGACACTTGCTGGTGATAGAATGGCTAGAGTGTGTGTGTGAATGGACCTCTGTGGCACTGGCTACCTTGATGTTATGAGCGTGCATTGCACAGTTTCTATGCACACTCGTAACTTCACCACATCTTCATATTTTCACTCCAAGTTTTCAACATTGCCATTTCTTTACACCTCCTCATCAACAGTACACCTGTCATTTTTCACATCTTGCCCGAAATGTATTTTCACACCTGTGGCACCGAATGGCACACTTGCTGTATGTAATCACCTTTTGGCATTGAGTAACAAAATCATACTGCCACTGTAGATGAGGTGGGCTGCCAGAAAGCCCATGTTGACAATTTGGAGTAAAAACTACCAACACACGCCTAGGGCACTAAGGTTTCCAACCATAACGCCCACCTTGTACAGACTGACAGGCATCAGGAGTATGACTTGGGGTCATTGACCATAATGCTCAACCCATTCCACCCCCACCCTGCAGCCACTGACAGCCATCGTGGTGTGCCTTGGGATCTTCGGACCCAACATTCACTCCATTCTCTTATACTGCACCCATCTCAGCTTATTTCCTTTTCAAGTGGGCTGACCATAAGGGCCGAAGACCTGAAGGCATACTGCAACATCTCCCGGTGTCTGTAGGGTGGGGTGAGGTGGAATGCTGTGAGTGTTATGGCCGATGACCCACAGGCACACCCCCAACACCTGTCAGTCTCTGTAGGGTGGGGGTTGGTGTTACTTCAATACTTCGCCACCATTCCTATTATGCATCTCTCTAACTCCTGCACTACCAATGCCAATACCAGCAAGCAAACATTCAGCATTGACAAATGCTCGTTTGTCTCTGTACTCTGATGTGGAACCTTTGTAAAGGAGCTTCTAGCTCAAAGGTATATTGTAATCCAAGAATCCAATAAATAATAAAAAAAATAAACTCTGTCTAAAAAGCTCATATATTTCCAATTTGCCTGTTCTCGGGCAGCAAACCAACTGCAGGACTTCCTGTTCTGGCCCTCACACACTAGCCAGGCTCCTCTGTAACTAGAGCTTACTTGTTTTCCATTCCAGTGGATGGATTACTGCAGCATCCAAGCAGTACTACCCCTTCACATAATGTAAATGTTATCTGTTTCTTTGTTACCAGGCATCTAGGGTTACCAGATGTCCGGTTTTACCAAGACATCTCCTCTTTTTAAGCTGTGAAATTTAAACTGGGTGGATTTTTCTTTAAGTGCTCTTTTGTTCAGGTTTTTCATTTTGGGCTTAACTAGTTGTCTGTTGCCATAGAACTGTCTGAACTGCAAATGGTCCCATGCCGCTCAGCTGTGGGTGGAAAAAAAAAAACTCCTGAATACTCATCATGTCATGTGCGGTACAGCCTTGCTATCTGCGCATAACAGAGCATTCAGTTTTCACCGACACATGGGATGTCGACTGTGACAGTACAGAACGTGGTGGAAAGTTGTTGCCTGCAGCAGCAAACCCCTCCCGATCCTGAGACTCCTTCACCGTATCCCCTGGCCAAATATGATCCTGAGCCCTTGTTGTGACTGACACTGCAGCCTTGTAATCTGGTGACTGTGTGGAGTTTGACAGTCTGTGAATTTTCTATTTGAGCATCGGAGGCGAGCGGAACAGTACCAATTTATTTGGTAAGTTGCTGCTCAAAATGTACAACATTGGTGCTGGGGGGTGGATGTTAAGGCTGATTGATAGAGGATCTAATGTTTTTTTAAAATGTTCTGATATTTGATGATGATCTTATTCTATTCTGATCGAATCCCTTGCCTTACTGCTGCTGTCAAGTCCCGGTCCCTCCCGGACCTGGTAAAAAATACCTCTGAGTGACAGTCCAACCTGAGAGGGTGGAGTGGTGAGGGCAGAACTGGGTTTGCTGGCTGCCGTGCCACTGTTGTAACTGTTCTGTGGGTGCAGAGCTGCGCTTGCAATTGGGCCACAGCTGAGGATGGGGTGGGGGGAGACTATCTGAAGTTCAGGGCCTGAATGCAGCTAGCAACTCCTAGGCGACAGAGAGAGAGCAGAGCCATTTAACAACAGAAGTTGATATGGCGTGTTATGTACATGTAACTCCTGGGTGGCGCTATCCTATGGGCTACTACCCTGCCTGTGGTGGTAGGCACAGGTTGAGGGGCCAGAGTTCTGTGAACGGGTGCCTCCACCAGGAGGAATGATATTGGGGTAGCTTGACTGCTTTGATATAGCCCTCCAGGATGCTATAACCACCCACAAACCCTTCTAGTGGCCTAAACAGTAATACCATAGAACATTAGCATGCACTGGATAACAATAAGTGTGTGCTCACACCCCTTGAACTTATCACCAGGGCTGGATCTGCTGCAAGTGCCCTGGAAACCCCCTGGAAAATAAAATTAGCAATACACAATGCAAAACCTTTCATGGTGGCATAACTAATAATATGCACACTAGCTAGGTTAAACGTGAAACAGATGATCAGGTTTATTCAGGGGAAGTGAACAAGTGAGGGGCATGAATTTAATCAAATGATTGTTGCTCTGATTTACTTCAGGCTAGTTCAGCAGGCACTGTAAGTCCCTAATAATTAGTCTTGCAACCCTGGGTACCCAGATTTTACACAGGCTAGCCTGGAGCATTGCCCGGGGTGGCCAGTGTTGCAGCTGTTGTTGGGGCCCTTTAGGAAGAAAACAGCATGTGCACAACCCAATTATTTGTAATCCTAAGCCGGATGGCTCAGCTCATTAGCAATAACCAAAAACAGATCAATCAGTTGACAGACAATGATTTGCAGCTGTTGTTGCAGGGGGCTACCCTGATTTGTACTCACACAACCTGGACCAGGATGTAGAAACATAGAAACAGAATTTGACGGCAGATAAGGACCGCTTGGCCCACCCAGTCTGCCCATTTCCCTACCTGACAGATAAGCTGCAGATCCTAGTTAACCAGCAGCCTACTTCTTCCTACCCTCACCCCCCAGAATTGCCTTATGACTATCCCATGCATACTTGAATTCTCACCACTGATTTTGACTCCACAACCGGAAGGCCGCTCCATGCATCCACATCCTCTCTGAAAAAATACTTTCTTAAATTACCTCTGAGCCGCCTCTATCTTCAAATTGTGCCCTCTTGTTCTTGCACACCTCTTTTTTGAAAGATGCTACCCTCTTGGACTTTGTTGATTCCCTTGAGGTACTTGAAAGTTTCTATCATGTCTCCCCTCTCCCTCCTTTCCTCGAGGCTATACATATTAAGTTTTGCACCTTTTGTTATCTTTTGCTTCATTGGAGATTGTATTCTATTGTAACAAAATTGTAATTGAACTGTAACTTTTTTGTTTGTAAGTACTGTGTTTCTTGTACTACTGTTCTGATGTCCTCTTTGTGATGAGGTACCTTTGTAAATGAGCCTCTGGCTCAAAGGTTTCTAAACTGATGTTTAACTAAATAAATAAATAAAATAAATAAAGAAATAAATATTAAGCTCCTTAAGTCTCTCTTCATATGTCTTCCAGTGCAGACCCTGCACCATTTTAGTTGCCCTCCTCTGGACAGCTTCCATCCTGTCTATGTCTTTGCGGAGATTGGGTCTCCAGAACTGCATACAGTACTCCAGATGGGGTCTCACCAGCTGACTGTACAGAGGGATAATAACTTCCTGTTTTCTACTGGTGATGCCTCTCCCTATGCATCCCAGTATCCCCCCAGCCCTCCTTGCTGCCCTCTCACATTGCTTGCCCATTTTTAGGTCATCTGATATGACTACCCCCAGGTCCCTTTCCATTTTTGTTGTTGTTAGTATCTCACCCCCCATTGTGTACTCTTCCCCTGGGTTTTTGTTTCCCAGGTGCATTACCTTGCACTTCTTAGCATTGAATCTAAGCTGCCATACATTTGACCATTCCTCTAACCTTGCCAAGTCCCTTCTCATCCTTTCCTTCCCACCCTGTGCATCAACTCTGTTGCAGATCTTAGTGTCATCTGAAAAGGACAGGTGAGATGAAGACCTTGTGGTGTTGATGTGGTGGGCCTGGGGAAGCAGGGCCTACATGACTCACCTCCTGGTGGTCGCTACCTGTTTGATGGTGTTGAGTAGGGTGCTGAATCCCCAAGCTGGTCTTTTGCAGAGATGATTTCTGGAATATGGGCAGGGGCTTGGCCCGAGGTGGCAAGGCCCAAGCAGGAGGAACAGTCCTGAGAAAAGTTTGTGATCTGCTGGAAAGACTCCAGCTGGCATAACAGGATTCACTGCGGGGAAGCAAATCGCAACCCACTAAACACATTCAGCACACTTAAATCAGCAATTGCTCTGTCTAAGCCACAAGTCAGAAATAGTCTGTGTGCTAATTACAGCTTCACTACACAAATCTTTCAATCCGAGGCTGTCCTCTCTCATTCAGGCAGGCTGATCACTTCTGGAGCAAGTCTTTGGTCCCACTTACAAGTAGTAACTTCATGCTTTCTTTCCTGTGCTGCAGTTCTAAGCCGGCAAATGGAGAAATCTGACTTCTGCAATAGGCAATCTCTTCAGGTCACAGAACGTGGCAGGCAGGTCAACAGAACCTTCCCACTGATTCTCCTACGCTCCTCCTAGGAGCAGCTGCTCGACCTCTTGAGCTGTTCACTCTCCAACTTCCACTCACAAATGACTCATTGCTTCAGGCAGTTCTGGGATTTCCCTTGGATCCAAAAAGTTTGGTTGGCTGACAGAGCTGTTCATCACAGTAGGAGCTCCCTTTCCAGTTCCATTTAGGCGCCAACACTTAAAACTACAAAAACTGCAGAATTTCCTTCCCATACAACCCCTGGGGACAGTCTCCATTTTAGGCTCCCAGAGATTCCATTGGTCCAATACTGGCAGTCCATAACCCAAATGGTGGCTCCTATTCAAATGCTCAGGCTGCAAATGAGAGCAGGTTAGACAAACTTCTTTAACATTACCATTACAATGGATAGACAGCAAAGAACCACTTTTCCTAACAGGGCTCCCTCTGCGCTAACAGTGACTGCAGAATGAAGCAATACAACAGGCTGTCTGGCTGATTGTGAGCCTTAATAACGTGGACCCAGCCCAGACCGATTTCCAAAACACAGGCCAGATGCTCTCTTAAAGAGACAGGCACAGAGGCTTACTAAGGTGCTCTCATGCAGACTAATAGAACTACTGCAGACAGGACACCAGCCTGACGGTGGGCATTTAGGAGCCCAGGAAGACAGTTTAGTAAACCCCAATTTGTAGGGGGGTTACATATATAATTAGAATACACAGATTGAAAACTTTGGGTGTTGTTCTGGGGGAAGGTGTTCAAAAAAAAGATGAAATTCAGTTGACCTGGGGAAGGATGCACCATCTGAGCACCTGGGAACGTGTAATATTGTAAAGCAGTATGAATGGTATGCACAGCATATTATATACCTAAACTTCTTGATTCCTGCGAGGAGTCAGGGTCTTTCCTCTTTTTGGTATCCCAAACTCTAGCAATCCTACCAGGCACCTCCATTTCGATGGCAGCTGGGGATATAAACATTTGTTTTGTTAATTTTTACTGTTAATAGTAGTTTTGAGGGAGGAGGTAGTTAGACTCAAAGCCAAGTTGTCTTGGGTTTGGAGGACCTTCTCCCCTGCCCAGGGACCACATAGTCCACCGTTGCTACCTCAGAGGTTGCCAAGAAGGAGGAGTGGCTGGATAACAGAGGGCTTGGGGAGGGTTAGGGTGGTGGATCGTAGGCACATCCCACACCTGGTTCCTCTGAAAACTCCTATACTGCACTGGCAGAGTGGTAACATCCCACAGAGGCAACTGAAGTAGTGACCGGGTGGATGTGGGGTCCTCCATAGTGAAGACCCCCGGTGGGGGTGGCAGAGGACCTCAGAGAAGGAGGAAGCAAATCCTGGTGGGGGACTCCACAGTGTGAGGGATAGAGTTGGGGACAGGTAAGGATGAGGAGAGGAAGGTTCAGTGTCTTCCTGGGGCCACAGCTCCCTGGGATGGAAAAAAGATCCAAAGGATCGCTGGGGCAGCAGGAGGGGAGTTAGAGCTAGACGTCATTGTCCATCTATTGATTAATGACCTGGCTAGGGATGAACCAGCAATAGTTCAGGAGGAACTGAGGGGATTGGGGAGGGGCCTTAGGCAGGTGGCATGATCTGTGACCTTCTCAGAAGTGCTACCTGTCTACCACAGGGGGAGGACAGAATTCTCCACAGCAGGAACTTCAATACATGGTTGAAAAAATGGTGCAGAGAGGAGGGTTTCGGCCCCACCTGGAGGGATAAGGGCCTGTACAGGGGCAATGGCCTGCATCCATCCAGGAGGGAAACCATAGTCCTCAATGAATGGTTTAAATGCTGCATTGACCAGAATTTAAACTAGCCATGGGGCGGGGGGGTAGGCAGAAAGACTAAGGGAGACATAAAGTACCCCCCCACCACAGACAAACAATGTCAGCAAGGGGAATTCTGAGGGGTTGAAACCCCAGAAAGAACCATATAACAAAAGAAGCTGGGGGACAGAAGACAACAGTAATAATGAGATAGATAGTGGAGGAAACAAAGTGGGGTAAATGGGAAACAAGGGGAGGGGCAGTACAATCTGGAGAGCCATGCGTGCAAATGCTTGAAATCTAAGAAACAAGATTGCAGACCTAGAGGCCACCATGGCAGAAGTAGACCTGGATATGTTTGCAGTGAAAACCAGGACTGGGATGTGGCCATACCAGGGTATATTCTGTTCAGAAAAGACATGTTAGGTAAAAAAGGAGGTGGAGTGGTTGTTTATGTTAGGGGCAGAATAAAAGCCACGGAAATACAGGGAAAGCAAGGAGGAACGGAGGTACTGTGGGTTGCTCTGGAAACATGTAAGAGGGCCACTATTCACATAGGAGTGACCTACAGACCTCCATCACAGGGAGGAGAGGTGGCTAAGGACATGATGGAAACCATCCAAAGGACGGCACACAAGGTGGAGGTGTTGCTGGTGGGGGACTTCAATCTACCAGACGAGGATTGGAGACTACCAGCTGCAGCAACAGTCAGAAGTAGGGACATTGTGAACTCCCTGCAAGGGGCATTCCTCAGGCAACTAATTAAGAAGCCCACTCGTGGGGGGGGGATACTAGATCTGGTACTGACAAACGGGGACAGTGTTGCTGACATCACAGTGGGTGACAACCTGGGGTTCAGCGATCACCGTACAGTGTGGTTCAACATAAGGACTAGACCAGAACTGAGCCGCACTAAGATGAGGGTGCTGGACTTCAGGAGGGCCGGTTTCAGAAATATGGGAGAATGCCTCAGGGATGCCTTGACATGGAGAGAGGAACTGAGGAACCATGGGCAAAAATAAAGGAGGGCATTGAAAAAGCAACAAATCTCTGTGTCAGGGAGGTTAACAAGGGCAAGAGAAAAAAACACCGCTATGGTTCTCTAAAGACATAAAAGAAAAAGTAGAGAAAAAAACTAGGATTTAAAAAGTACAAAAAGACACAGAAGGAGGAGGATAGGGAAGACTGCCTGGAGAAGCAAAGCAAGGCAAGACAAAATGTTTATTTCTACGGCGCCCACTCCCAGGTGCTCTGAGTGCCTGACATTAAAAACAAGTAAGGTCAGCACAATACTCTATAAAAACATATACTGTACAGACAAAATTAAAACAAAAATTAAGTCTCAGAATGATTAAAATAACCTCAAGTAATCAGTGCAAGTCAGTCACCTTCACCAAAGGAAGTCAGACAAAACAAATATGCCTTTAGCCCGTTTTTAAAAGCCTTGACTGTCGGGGCCTCTCTGACAGCAGCTGGATAATTGTTCCACAGGGGCAGCCCAGTGACACTAAAAGTGCGGTCACCAGATGTTTTAAGCCTGACCCTGAGAACATCGAGGAGGCCCTAAGTTGAAGAGTGGAGGGAATGAACTGATGTGCGAGATGTGAGGAGCAGGGTGGGACAAATCAGGTAGCCAGGTGGCCAATAGCTACTTTAAAAATCGGTTTGGCTATCAGATTTTGAAAGTTATTGGCAAACTTGGCTACTTGCCTACAAAGTGATTTTTGAGCATTTAAAAGGGATGGCCACTACCAATATTGGTTTGGCTACCAGATTTTGAAAGCTAGTGGCCAAATTGACCACTAACTCACAAACTGATTTGTGCCACCCTGATGAGGAGATCAGTCAAATAGCTAGGGTCCAGCCTGTATAGGGCCCTGTAGGTGAGCAAGTCCACCTTGAAGATGACCCTCCACCTGATAGGCAGCCAGTGCAGAGCTTGCAGGACTGGGGTCACATGACTGGACCTAGCCAGGCCCATCAGCAACTGAGTCACTGCATTCTGCACCAGCTGCAGCTGGTGGAGGGTCCCTCCAGTGACCCTGAAGTATAGAGTGTTGCAGTAATCAAGCCTCAAAGTAACAAAGGCATGCACCAGTGATGGCAGGTCTTTATGCAGAACTAGGGGCTCAATCCTGGCTATATTCCTCAAGTGGTAAAAAACATTTTTGAGCACAGATAACACCTGAGCTTCAAGAGTCAATCTGCTATCCAGGGTAATGCCAAGATCCCACATCCTAAGGGAAGCCATCAATCGAGCAGGTCCAAGAAACAGTCGTGTACCCACTCCAGAAGCACTCCCATCATGGCCACGGCTTGGCTCAATCACCAGTACTTCCATCTTGTCCAGGTTCAGTTGCAACCAGCTGGAGGACATCCAGTCATTGATCTCAGCCAGGCAGTTGCTAATCATGCATTCCAGGGGCCAAGGACAAATACAGTTGGGTTTCATCTGCATAGCAGTGAAAACCCACACTGTAATGCCGGATTAGCTCTCCCAGGGGCAGCATGTATACCGCAAACAACATCCGTGACAAGATAGAGCCCTGAGATACTTCACATGACAGGGGCTTCAGGGAGGAGGAGAAATTCCCCATTGCTACCCTCTGCTCCCTGCCAGAGAGATAGGACTCAAATCAGTCGATGACAGTACCAGCAAGTCCACAATACTCTCAAAGGTGATCAAGAAGCACAATGTGATCCACAGTATCAAAAGCTGATGAGAGATCGAGGAGAACAAGAACTGACATGTCTCCCCTATCTCTAGCCCTGAGGAGGTCATTATGCACCCTAACTAATGCCATTTTGCTGCTATACCTGGCCCTGAAACCCAACTGGAACGCCTCATAGATATCAACGGACATGAGGCATTTTTCGAGCTGTTGCTCTACTATTTTCTCAACAATCTTGCCCAGAAATGGCAAGTTGGAGATTGGGTGGTAATTCGCCAGGATGTCAGGATCAAGAGATGATTTCTTCAGGAGAGGTCTCACCAGAGCCTCTTTCAAGGACTCCGGAAAGACTCCCTCCAACACTGAACACCGGACAATCCCAGCAAACACCAGGCTGACAGTTTCAATACATCTCATCAAGAAATGAGTCAGGGCCAGGTCCAGTTCGCAATAGGTGTACTTTACCTTCAAGACCACCTCAATGACCTCAGCCAGCTCCATTGGTTTAAACTCATCCCAGACAGATGGAGCAGCTCTGCTCACCCCAAGCTGATCACTGTGAGGTAAAACCTGCATCATCGACAGGATCCCCGACTGGATGAAGGACACCCTGCGAGAGAAAAACAGAGCAAACTCCTCACACAAAGTGATAGAAAAAGCTTTTTTTGGCTGTAAATAGACTGGATGCAAAAGTCTGTCCATAGTCCAAATTAGCGGAGATGGGCTGTTTTTCTCTGCAGCAATGTCCCTGGACAGGAATTCTGTCTTCTTATGGTTGAATGCTTCTTGGTACTCATGGTAATCAGCACGCAAGGCCAGTTTGTCCTCCTCTGACTAGGTCCTCCACTAGCAATGCTCCAGCTTCCGACCCCTGATCTTCATCACCTTGAGGTCTCCATCAAACCAAGGTGATCTCAAGTGAGAACATCTGAATCATATATGGACCAGTGTAATGGCATAGAATGCTTCAGAAACCACCTTTATTATAGACGTGAGCGGACGATTTGCCGCCGGACAGCACGTTGAGGACTAGATGTCGCGGATTTACGGTTGCGCTGTAAAAAAGTCGCCAGTCAAGCGGTCGAAAGTTAAATAAGTCGCAGGATATAAAGGGCAAACTGTATACGGCGAATAACGGACAAAAAGTTGAAACAATAAGTAGATTAACTTTATTTAATGTTCAAAAATTCTGTAGCAATAGCAGTAGCAAATTTATTTCGGTAACAGCATTACTAAAGTACTAAATACAGCTGTGCAAATGTGGCAAATAATAGATGCTGTGCAAGTAAGCAACCATAAGTAAGTAGATGATGTGTAAATTAAGCAAGTCTGTGCAAATTAAGCAAGTCTGTGCAATTAAGCTATCATGTAAGTGCAAATCATGCAAGCAAGCTGTCATAATGCTCAATTATACTACATTCATCTCTATGACCGTTGCAATATCTTGTAGACATTGCAGCTCGGTTCAGTTTTTAAAATCTTCACAAATAGTGTGGAACACCTTATTTACGCGTTGATATTTTACATGCTTTCTAGGAACCTGCTGTCCCAATTCCACCTGCCCTCTTAGTAGGGACACAGCATGCTGTTCCTGTCGCAGTTTTCTGGTGAGCTTGGCGAGCGTGGGGTGTGCAATTGAAGCAGTTCGTGAAAATGCTCCATGCCAAGCCTCAAGAGCGTTATTGCTGTGAGGCAAATCTGCAATAACTTGATCATACTGGTTCCAGAATTTTATTGGGAACCGAGGAAGACAACGCTTTTTTTTTTTTTTCCTCATTTCTTAAGTGTCCAATATAGGTATCCTCAAAATAATCCTTGAGGCACTGTATATCTTCAAAGTCTGTCTCATCTTGCAGCATTTCAAAGACCGCTTCTACTCGCTCTTTGGGCACAAATGCAAGTGCCAGAATACACCGCACCTTATGGGCGAAAGTCTCGTCATGGATGTACTGGCACTGCATCCCCTCTTGCTGCACTCGCCTCCACATAGCTTGCCCTAAGTGGAAATTGCAGCCTATAAGCTCTGCATTTGGGATAATTTCTTTTAAATGTTGACAGCTGCTAGTTCAAAGTCTGTCATTACTGTCATGACATTGCTTGCAGTTAGTTTAGCACTGCATCGCCTTCCAAGTTCTGAAAGAACTTTCTATATACTCTCACTTCCAGGTAGAAGAGTGTACACACAGGGTCTGTTGACACTATTAACTAGAGCATGAATAGTGTACAACTGATCAACATCTCTTGGTGCAACCGCAAATGTCCCATCGCAGAACCAGTGCTTTGCCTGTTTAAGCACTGCAAGATCAGAGTCACTGGCAAATATAAGCATTTCTTCATCACTGACTCTTAGAAAGGGTTCCCCACTTACCGTGAGTTCATACTGCAACACATCAACATCATTGTGCCCTCTGTACTGCTGTTGTCTGCGAACATCTCGCTGCAGTGTCTCTTGCAAGGGCAGTAGGTGTGCATGGGTGACAGAAACCTGTTGCAACCCCTGGTGAACAACATTTCGGGTTGGCTCCTCTGACTGAGCAGCACGCTGTTTCATGACAGCTCAAGCCGCTAACACCTCTACTCGCCCATGTAATGGTGCATGATTGTGGTCAGAGGGAGGTAATGTAATAGTGTCCCCAAGAGTATGGAGACGCAGTACCGCAAGTTCTTATTTCACATCTCCAAAATATTTTGCGGTTTGCTCCTTTCTTCTCCTTGGTCTACAGAAAATTTTCCAGGGCCAGCTTCTGCTTCCCTTTCCGTGTGGGCACATACTCCATTCTAAGCTGTTGGTGTAATTAATTAATGAGGGATCATGTCGACTACCAATATTTATACATCAGGATGTAGTAATGATTACTTGTGGATTAACCTGGGTAGAGGATCAAGAAAATACGGGATTCAGTAGATTGTAGATCATGTCTCTTTAAATGTAAGCGGATGCTGGAGGCAAAATCAGTGATGTACAATCAGAACAGAAGGAAGTGAAGGAATTTCTAAGGCTGTAAAGTGAATCTACATTGGGTAAGTGTTTTTAAAATTAATCTGAAGCAATGTCGCTAATGTTTACTTTTCATCAAGAGATGCGGGTGTGCCGTATTGTCCGCGGCATAAGAGATGGGGACTGATTGTATTATCAATTTTTTTACAATGCCTTATTAACCGTGATGATTTATACCGTGGTATTTTGACCGTATGCCTATTATAGGCAGCCACCGCCTCACCCGTGCCAACTGCTCATGCAGTGTCTACTCTAGATAAGTCAGCTACAGTCAATAGTCCCTCTGGGGACAATCCCCTCAAAGGATGATAGCTAACCATCTCAACAGGGGAGGGACTTTAAGGGGGGCCCCAAATAAGAACTTCACTGTACAATGATCAGACCAAATGACATGATCAGTCTTGAGGTTTTTACTGCCTTAAGCCCCAGCAAGAACACCAGGTCAAGCATGTGGCCATGGTGATGGGTCACAGAAGTAACTACTTTTGTCAGGCCCAGTGATAATACCAACTGAAGGAGGTCATAACCAAATTGTGAGGATTCATTATTGACCCAGGCATTGAAGTCCCCAGAATTAAACATCTGGGGGACTCAGACACCTGGTTGACAACTAAGTCCACAACCTCCTGCAGGAAATCCCCTCCCAACCCCAGAGGGTAGTAAATGAGGAGAATCCTGCAATCTGCCCCTGGACCCCCACGCACTGCCACACACTCAAAAGAGCCAGCCAATCCCACTGGGTGCACGTCGAAGCCCAAGTTGGATCTAAAGCAGATGGCCACCCCCCTGCCCCTGCATTCCCTCCTCAGGCAGTGCGCTACGAAATATCCAGAGAGATGGCTACCTCCAGGACTGGCCCAACACTGTCACCCAACCAGGTCTCTGTAATGTAAGCCAGGTCGACTGAGGAAATTAAATCCACCATAATTGTGGTCTTATTCCTCATTGACCTGGCTTTGCACAGCACTGCCCAAAGGGGATTGGTAGGCACTGCTGGCTCCTTGGCTACCTGCCTACTTGTTCTGGTGGGAACCCTGGGGATGGAGACCAAACACATCTGGCCTCTTTGGGTTCCACCTAATCCCAGGGCATCTCCTGCACCTAACCACCCCAATACCAATCACCTCTGCCAAGCCTGCTGAACCCTACCGCCAACCTGTACGTGCCCTTGTAATACCAATCTCCCTGCAGTGCCTGACACTGGGAGGTCAGAAAAGGGATGAAGGTTATGCAGCTGGGATGCAGCATAGGCTAGAGGCAAGGGACCAAGGCTCCTGCACATCCAGAAAAGACCAGCGCACCATAAAATTACTATTATGGCCACCCAACTATCCTTGACCTAGCAGGGTTAGTACTATTCTACTGGGCTATCGCTAAAAACAAACACCCATCACATCCACCTTAGTACAAAACCAAAAAAAATACACTCATACACTCCACACACACTCACCCCCCAAATCAAATAAATACCCCCCAAGAACTCCCACCCTCCAAATAATAAATTCAAATAATAAATAGAGCCAGAATTCAGTTCTCAGGAGAGGCCAAAACCAGTGCTACGAAAATTAAATATGATCACGGCTCCTTCTTGGAGCAATGTCCAAAGTCTTTTTGCAATGTTCAAGTAAAATGGTCAGCAGAAATTTCCAAAAGCAGAACTCATCGATATGGAAGAGTCAGAATACTCTCTCACCAGACTGCGAAACAATCCAATATAGGAACGATACTCTCACCATTAAAGTTCCGGAAGATAGCATTTAGAGGGGACTGCACTGCTGTAAAAGCTTGTTTTAAATAGGAGGAAAACTTTCTGGAGATAATGATCCTCAACACAAATCCTATCCTGGGGCTGCTCTCATCTGCCCCGGGAGCAGAATCGTCTGAGATACATAGCAAAAGGAGTGGGCCAAAAAAGAAAAAAAAACTCACTGGGCCAAGTCCCGAAATACAACACTCGGCTCCTCTCACTGGTGCTCAGAGAGATCCAACATTAGTAGCATTTCCACAACAGGAAAGTCACTCCCCACATCAGGACCAGCAGTTATCCAATGTCCAAAAGTGGGGAGGTTCAAACACAGGCGCTGCACCAGCCAGCTCTCCACAGCGGCTCTCCTCCCAGGATTCTCAACGCACTGGTAAAGCAGATAGACCAGGGAAGACACAGTCACAATTCACACCAGGCCACCACACCATTCATCTGCCAGGCAAACACTTCACCAAGGTAAGTGTTCTCTGTAAAAATGATTCAATGAAAGAACCAAACCTCCAGATCAGCTTCAGGCATGCAGCATGCAGTTAGTAACTGAAAAAGGTCTTAATATTCTCCTGGACCACAGCCAATCTCCCGAGTTGGACCCGGTGGCGGCCAGTTTAACAGCACATAGGGGAGTCCACTTCCACAACGGAACCTCCGGTCAGACACCCAAATGCACACTTCCAGATAACAGCAAGCTGCTCCTCCAGACCAAGTCCTCCCAAATCTTTCAGGAGTTCCTCCACCAAAACGTAACACGGAGATTGACTTGTCTGAAAACCAAAACGCTGCTTCCCCATGCTCACTCACCCAACCCTACCTGATGCCTTGCCCTGACCCTAAAGGCCTGTTTATTTATTTTTTTTATTATTTATTTGAATTTTGGTAACCGGGTGAGCCCGACGAGACATTACAATCCCTTTTTCAGGGGTAACCCGGAAACTGTAGGACATAGACAATGACATGGCAGTAGCATGGATGCATTTACATCATTCACTGATTTACAAAAATGTATAATTTACAGAAACATTCACAGATTAAACATTTACAGATTACAAAGACATGGCAGTTACAGTGGTTATATTGACATTGTTTGTAGATTTACAAAATGCACCATTTACAGATACACTTACATCAAATATTTACATAAACAAAAGGGGTCTGGGAGCAGGGATTCTTATACATATGAGGGTCAGTGAGTGGGGAAAATGTATACATAGCATTATGGAAGCTGGACCAAGAGACAACGGAAGGAGGAGCAAAGTGATGAGGCAATGAGGTGGTGTAATAGGAAGGACTGTAATTTAGTGGGGGAGGTGCAGGATAAGGTAGAGTGTGGAAGTGAGTTCCAACTAGACACCACCAAGAAGGCAAAAGATCACCAGCCACTGCTAACCGAGGTTTGGGCAGTACAAGAAAAGGGAGGGAGGCGGATGTAAGAGCAGGTAGAGGTTGCCGGAGCTGAATAAGTTCAGTAAGGCAAGGACGAGTGCAACGATGGACCAGTTTGTATACTAGACTCAGCAAGGCATACTGGAGTTTGGATTTGTAAGTTAGCCAGCTCAGGGAGAAGAGAACATCGCAGCGGTGGTGACAGGCATTGACCCCCTAAGGCAAACCTTCCCACCCTATAATAGGCCCAAACAGAGGAGAATATTGCCCAATCAGTAAAAGAAGGGGATAAACTTTCTTTAGATATATAAGCAAGAAGAGGAAGGCCAAATGGGAAATAGTAAGGATAAAAGGGGAAGAAGGGGTTTGTGAGGAGGAGGACCAAAAGAAGGCAGACATATTGAACAATTTTTTTTGTTCAGTATTTATAGAAGAAGGGGTAAGGGCATAAATGGTAGGGAGGTGGACACTAGTCCTTTTACAGAGGAGAAAGTCCTCAAGGTACTAGCACAGTTAAAAGTAGTCAAGGCAATGGGACCTGATGGGGGGGGGCACCCCAGAATACTGAGGGGGCTCAAAGAGGTGCTGGCTGTACCTCTGGCAACTCTGTTCAATTTATCATTAGAAACAGGGGAGGTTCTGAGGGACTGGAGGAGGGCAGGACTGGTCCCACTTCACAAAAGTGGGAACAGGGAGGAGGCAGAAAATTACCAGCCTATCAGCCCGACTGTGGGCAAAGTAGTGGAAACACTCACTGAAGGAAACGATAGTGGAACACCTGTAACCAGTGGATCACAGATCCAAGTCAACATGGTTTTACGGGGAGGGTCTTGCCAGACAAACCTGATTGAGTTCTTTAACTGGGTGATCAGGGAACTGGATCAGGGAGGAGCAGTAGATGTGGCCTACCTGGATTTCAATAAAGCTTTCGACACTGTTCCCCATAGAAGACTGGTGAACAAGCTGAAATGTCTGGGAGTGGGTCAAAAAGTTATAAACGGAATAAGAAGTTGGTTAAGCTACAGGAGGCAGATTGTGGTGGTAAATGGTGTCCACTCAAGAGAAGGCATGGTGACCAGTGGGGTGCCTCAGGGCTCAGTACTAAGCCTGGTCCTCTTCAATGCCTATTTACAACATTGCAGAATGGCTAGAAGAGAAAGTATGCCTGTTCATGGGTGACACAAAAACTGCAACAGAGTAGACACACTGGAGGAAGGGGGGATAAGGGATGATTTAAAAAAGCTGGAAGAAAAGTCAAGGGTTTGACAGCTGGGTTTCAATGCAAAAAAGTGCAAAAACATGCACTTATGCACTTGGGGCACAGAAACCCAAGGGATACGTACCAACTGGGAGGGGAAGTACTGGCAACCATCAAACAGGAAAGGGACCTGAGAGTAATCATTTCTGATGACCTAAAGGTAGTCAAGCAGTGTGATAAGGCAGTGTGGAAGGCTAGCAGGATGCTTGGGTGCATAAGGAGGGGCATCACCAGTAGGAAGAAAGTAATATTACCCCTGTCCAGATCACTGGTAAGATCACACCTCGAGTACAGTGTCTAGTTCTGGAGGCCCCACCTCTGGAAGGACATTGATAAGGTGGAGACGTAACAAAAGAGGGCTACCAAAATGGTGCAGGGCCTGCATCAAAAGCCCTATGAGGAGAGACTCAAGGAACTCTAAAAGAACTAAGGGTAGAACTAATGACACCACCGACTACTCTCTTTAACAAATCCTGGGAGGATGGGGTGGTACCTGAGGACTGTATGATGGCGGATGTAATTCCACTTCATAAAAGTGGGAGCAGGGCAGAGGCAGGAAACTAGACTGGTTAGTTTGACCTCAGTGGCTGGGAAAATGATGCAATCATTTCTGAAGGAAAGAGCTGTTGAGTACCTAGAGGCCAGTGGGGCACAGGACCCAAGGCAGCATGGATTCACAACAGGAAGGTTGTGTCAGACGAATCTAATAGATTTCTTTGACTGGGTGACCAAAGTAGTAGAACAGGGAGGAGCTGTGGATATGGCGTACCTAGATTTTAGCAAGGCATTTGACACAGTCCCACACAAAAGATTAATATACAAGTTAGCCAGCCTTGGAGTGGGTCCCAAGATGGTAGCCTGGATAAAAAGATTGGCTGGACAACAGGACACAAAGGGTAATAGTAAATGGAGTTCACAGTGAAGAAAGGAGGGTAACTTGTGGGGTACCGCAGGGTTCGGTACTGGGACTGGTCCTCTTTATTATCTTTATAAGTGACATTGGGGAGCACTTGGAAGGAAACGTATGTCTCTTTGCGGATGACACAAAGATCTACAACAGGGCTGAAAGACTAGGGGGTGGAAAGGATGAAAAGGGATTTGGCAAGGTTGGAGGAATGGTCAAATGGCAGCTCAGATTCAATGCAAAGAAGTGCAAAGTAATGCACCTGGGAAACAAAAACCCAGGGGAAGAGTACACAATGGTGGGTGAGATACTAACAACAAGAAAAATCAGAAGGGACCTGGGAGTAATTATATCAGATGACCTTAAGGTGGGCAAGCAATGTGAGAAGGCAGTAAGGAGGGCTGGGGGATACTGGGATGCATAGGGAGAGGCATCAACAATAGAAAACAGGAAGTTGTTATCCCTCCGTACAGACAGTTGTTGAGACCCTGTCTGTTCACTTCGTGCAGTTCTGGAGACCCCATCTCTGCAAAGACAGACAGAATGGAGGCTGTTCAGAGGAGGGCAACCAAAATGGTGCAGGGTCTGCACCAGAAGACATACGAAGAGAGACTAAAGCAGCTTAATATGTATACCCTTGAGGAAAGGAGGGAGAGGGGGGAACATGATAGAAACTTTCAAGTTCCTCAAGGGAATTAAAGTCCAAGAGTGTAGCATCTTTCAGAAAAAGATGTGCAAGAACAAGGGGGCACAATTTGAAGATAGAGGGGGGGATGGCTCAGAGGTAATGTTAGAGAGTATTTTTTCACGGAGAGGATTATGGATGCATGGAACAGCCTTTCTGAGGAGGTTGTGGAGTTAAGAACAGTGGGAGAATTCAAGAATGCATGGGACTGACATAAAGCAATTGTAGTGGGGGGGTAGGAGGAAGTAAGCTGTAGGTTAACTAGAATCTGCAGCTTATCCATCAGGTAGGGAAATGGGCAGATTAAGTGGGCCAAGTGGTCCTTATCTGCCATCAAATTCTATGTTTCTCTTTCTATGTAACTGAATATGTACTCTCTGGAGGAGAGGCGGGAAAGGGGGGATATGATAGAAACATTCGAATACCTAACAGGTATTAATAAGGTACAGGTAGGTAGCTTTTTCCATAGAAAAAGAAGCTCAAGGACATTAAAGGGAACATGCTATGAAGTTGGAGGGGGGAGGATCAGAGGAAATGTGAGGAAATACTTCTTCATGGAGAGGGTGGTGGATGCCTGGAACAGCCTTCCAGCATAGGTGGTGGGTGCCAAAACGGTAACAGGATTTAAGCATGCATGGGACAGATACAAGGGGACCTTGGTAGTAAGGCAAGGGGAGAAGATGACCAGAGATCAAGTAGGGTCTGTGGTGGCACAGTAGGCAGGGAAAACTGGGTAGACTAGGTGGGCCAAGAAGTCCTTATTTGCTGACAACTTCTATGTTTCTATGCTTCCCTGTAACTATCCTGGTGGTCTCCATATTCTGATTGATGAAATCTTGTTAGTTCCTAGTAGTTGCATTACCAGCGATATTATGGTGGGGAAGGGGTTGGAACAAGCATGACCTCGGCTCCCATCCACCTAGTTGCATTACCAAGGAGATTATGAGGGTTGAGGAGGTTGCAACAAGCATGATCTTGACTCCCATCCACCCTTACATTACTTTGTTACTGTGTTAGACTACGTGAGTATCCATGCAAAATGTGCACCTAATATGGGTTGAAGGTAACAAACAGTCTGAAATGGAAGCGTGGTCTATGTAAACAGGCAAGAAGGAGGGGCGGAGCAACAACAGGGAAACATCAAAACCGCCATCACAGAGGCAACAAGCCTTTGTGGGAAGCAAATAAACAAATCAAAATGAAAGAAACAATCACTATGGTTCTCAAAAGAAGTGGCGGGGAAGGTTAGGGAGAAAAAGATAGCATTCAGGAAGTAAGGAAACACAGAAACAGCAGGACAGAGAACTGTACCAGTTAAAGCAGAAGGAAGCAGGGAATGCAGTCAGAATTGCAAAGGTCCAAACCGAGGAAAAGACAGTCAACTCGGTTAAGAAGGGGGATAAAACCTTTTATAGGTACATTAGGCAGCAAAGAAAGAATAAGGCAGGGATACTGAGGCTGAATAAAGAGGAAGGTGGTTGGGCAGAGAGCAACAGTGAAAAAGCAGGGATACTGAACTAATACTTCTGCTCAGTATTCACAATGGAAGAGCAGGGGGAGATACCTAATCCAGTCAATAGAAGCACTCTGGATAGGGGGGTTGATATTAGTCCTTTCACAGAAGAAAGGGTTCTGAAAGAACTCTTAAAACTGAAGTTGGATAAAGCAATGGGGCCTGATGGGATTCACCCCAGAATTCTAAAAGAACTAAAGGAAGAACTAGTAACACCACTGACTACCCTTTTTAACAAATCATGAGAGAATGGTGTGGTATCCGAGCGAGGACTGGAGGAGGGCAGATGTGATTCCCCTTCATGAAAGTGGGAGCAAGACAGAGGCAGGAAACTGCAGACCTGTCAGTTTGACCTCAGTTGTAGGGAAAATGATGGAATCACTTCTGAAGGAAAGAATTGTTCAGTACCTAGAGGCCAGTGGGGCACAGGACCCAAGGCAGGATGGATTCACAGCAGTAAGATCATTTCAGACAAATCTAATTGATTTCTTTGACTGGGTGACCAAAGTAGGAGACCAGGGAGGGGCTGTGGACATGGTATATCTAGACTTTAGCAAGGCATTTGACACAGTCCCACACAAAAGACTAATAAACAAATTAGCCAGCCTGGGAGTGTGTCCCAGGGTGGTAGCCTGGGTAAAACGCTGGCTGGATAACAGGACACAGAAGGTAATAGTAAATGGAGTCCACAGTGAAGAAAGGGGGATTAATAGTGGGGTACTGCAGGGTTCAGTACTTGGGCCAGTCCTTTTTAATGTCTTTATAAGTGACATTGCAGAGAGACTGGAAGGAAAAGTATGTCTCTTTGCAGAGGACACAAAGATCTGCAACAGGGTTGATACACAAGGTGGAGTGGAAAGGATGAAAAGGGACTTGGCAAGGCCTTTATCTTTAACTCAAACTCTCTTCTCCACCCTCTCTTTCAGCTGCCCAAGCGCAACTTCACAGCCCAGATCGGGCTTGCGGTCCTGGCCAGGAGGCCGAGGCGGCCGCCACCGCCCACCCCACCCACTGGGAATGCCACCAGGGTATGCTCCTCTTCAGTACTAACCATGGCTGAGTACCACCTCCGATTGGCTCCTTCTCCATTACCCGCTAGCTATTGGGCAGTTCAGGTTGCTGTCATGCTATTGGAATGCAGCATCAGCCCAACTGCCTTGCATTTTCTCTGCCTTAGCAGTGCTGTCTCTCGGCGCGCTCTCTCTGCATCCTATTTTCTCTTCTAAATCTGCTTTTATTTTTTTACCTCGCCCTCCCCAAGACCCCAACCCCTGCCACTATTAACTACGCCTCCTCCCCCACTGTATCCCTGGCCACTCCCACCTCCCCTCATGTGACTGGTGCTCCCCTCAGCCTGGACCTCCCTCTAGGGGCATCAAAAGAGTATGTTCTCGCCCCTTGCTCAATCGGTGGCCTCCCTATTACTTACTTGAAATAGGATAATTCCTCAATTGTTTTCATCCCAGCTCCTTCATGAATATACATTCTCCACACCTCAGTCTCCGTGGTCTTACTCCCGCATGCTGCACCTCCCTTTAACAATGCCTACACCATCTGGCACCCTGATATCTGGTCTCTCGATGCTTGCACTACTGATACTAACTGGGTAATTACAAGATGAACCTCAAATACCTGCCCTCATATTCTATGATAATCACCTCAATCCTTACTGCACCATTACCTTGGTGTATGACTTTTGTTTCCAACATCCTAACAAGCATGATGACACAGCCCTGCCCGCCTGGGCCATGCCACTGTGCTGCCAGAAATGGTTACCTCCTCTATCGCTCCTCCTTAGATTTGTGACTCAGTTGGACAAACATCAAGCGAGGGGCACTTCAAAAAGACTGCACAAAATCAGTTGCAAATAATTTAAATGCTGTCTGTAAAGACTTGCCCTGCTACTACTGCTCCTCTCAGACAATATTCACCCCAACCCAGGCTCCCCACAAAAAGTGGATGCGTGCCAAAAGAAAACTGGCACGCTTACCTTTGCATCTATTAACATGTGCAGCCTGGTAGCCAGACTGGATAACCTACAGGCCTGGGTTTCCCTTCATAACCCTGATGTACTGTCAGTAGTCAAAACATGGCTTTCTCCAAACATTCCTGATGACATATCCCTGGCTACAGGGTCTTTAGGCAAGATAGATTATCCAAACGAGGAGGGGGGGGGTGCGATCTATCTAAGGGACAACCTTCAGGTTTTAGCCCTGACACTACCCAACTTAGGGTACAACACTCAGGCCTTAACCATTAAAGTGCTCTTTGGTGCCCACAACAAAACCATTATCCTTCTATCCATTTACATCCTGCCTAGGCAGTCAGCCCAAGGCCTTGACGCAGTCCTAAACTGCCTTGGAAATCTGAGCTTCAGTGTGGAAGTCATACTCCTTGGTGACTTCAATATCAACTGGTTCGCCTCTGAAGCAAACCACTTTAAAGATGCAATCCTTGCTGCCCATTTCACGCAGCTCATCGAGGCCCCCACAAGGACCAACTGCAGGACAGGCACATGCACCCTGACTGACTGGGTTCTCACAAACCGCCCAGAACATATATCCAAAGCCACTGTTCTCCCTGATGCCATCAGCGACCACTCCCCTGTCTGGTTCTGCTGTTCTAATAAGTTCACCAAACCCCCACCAAGAAACATAACTAATAGGGTCCTTATGCGGAGTCACTCAGAGCTTCTGAAAACAGATCTACTAAGCACAGATTGGTCAGCTGTGTATGGGGCTAGTGATGTTGACTGTTCACTTGACCATTTCATCTTCCTTTTCAATGCAGCCTGCGACAAACATGCATCTTTTAAAAAGTGCAAAATCAAAGGCCACTTTAACCCTTGGCTAGCCCCTGACATTATTAAGCTCATGAAAAACAGGGAAAATCTCTGGCATGTATCCCGGGCCTCAGGTAAGATGGTAGACATCTAGAATTACAAAAGGGCCAGGAAAATTTGCACCAAGACCATCTGTGTAGCCAAAAACCAATACTACAAGGAGGCCTTGGCCCAGAACTGGAATGATGGCAGAAAATTCTGGACCAACCTAAAAGAGGTCACCGGAAGAGAGCCCAAATCTGCCCCCACCATGCTTAGCATTGATGGAACTCCCACCCTAGATTCTAAAACCATAGCCAACACTTTTAATAATTCCTTCACTGATCTTCGTGGTGTCCTCCCTACCGATTTCTTCTCCCATACCACCCCAGTTAAACCCGTACAGCCCCTTGAGCACCCCCATTTTTACTTCAAGGCCATCACTATTGTGGAAGCCAGGAAATATCTGAGCAAGGTGCTCGGTAAAGGGAGATTCAGCAGCGATACCCTTGATCTTAAATTTGTGGCTCTCACCCTGGAAGAAATCCTGTCTCCTCTCACCCATATCATTAACTTATCACTTAGGCACTCTATATTCCCACAAAGATGGGAAAGCCGCCGCAGTAACTCCCGTACATAGAAATGGAGATCGTGCCTTGTCCAGGAACTACAGACCTATCTCCATTCTTCCACCTGTAACAGGGAGTCCTGTTATGAAGAATAAAGTATTAAAATCTTTAAGGAGAAGCAACCCTCCCACCACCATTTTCTTTCACTCTGTCCCGTCTTCTTCTATTTTCCTCCTCTATCCTAATTTTCTTGTCAGGGTGGACAACCTGGCAATCTTTACATCATTTCTTTACTGTTCTTTATGCCCCTTAATTAACTATCTTGTATCTAAAATCCTTAGAGTCAGTGAGCAGTTGCATGTAAAATTGGTATAGGGCTTTAAGTGTAGTGTAATTGCCTTATGCAGCTGTCTCCAGCAAACCACAGTGTATAATGAAAGAAAGCAGTAAAGGGCTTTTTAGAAATCCCCTGCTCTCTACCCAATGGCATGTCTCAGATGCCTCTGTGTGTTAAAAAAAAAATAGATGAAAATGTTTTTTTCTATAAAGAAGCTCTTAGAGCCATAGAATCCAACGAGCTGAATGATAGTGGCAGCGAACTGTGCGAACACCCACACGCTTGCACACTCGCTGGGGACCCTGCCCACGTTTGTGAAGGAAAGGGCTTCCTGAAAAGAGCCGCTGAACTGTAGAATCACAACCACTTGTTGTGATGCAAAAAGAAATGACTGTGCAGCTGAATGGGAGCACCGTAGAGAAGAGCAACGGGGTACACTTGCTATTGCTGCGAGCTCAAGCCCCAAAGTGCTGCTTCTGTATCCGCTCCACGGATACACTGCAGAGGGGTTGGCAAATGTGACACAATACAGGACACTAAGGGCATGATGTAGTAAAGCCCTGTAGTGTCCTTAGAATTAATGAAAAAGACTGTGGTTGCCGAAATGAAGCCACAGACAGCGTGGAAGGCTGGCATCAAGCCAATTTGTAAAGATAAGCCATCAGCTGAAATTGCAGCCATGCAGTAGCAATATTTAGGAGTGAAAACATACAGGTATTATAGGAAAAAGGCTTTAGGCAATCCTAGGAAAATAAAGTATGTACAGAAGTAGATGTATATAGGAGAACTGGGTTTGCTAATTATGAAATTAACATTTTTCTGCGTGAAAATATTTAAGTGCATCTTGACCTTGCAGGAAAACAGATAGGAAGCGCACCCCTCATATTTTGTTCTCTGCTTAGGTTAGAGATTCACTTCACATCCTTAACAATATTGTTTTTCTTTCTGTATGCAAATAAAAAAAATGATATTTACCTGAATATTTCTGTTACCCTGGAAGTTCCTGTTACAGGGCTGGCAGCCCATAAAATGGCTGACTTTATAGGGACTAGAGAGTATGATGTCACATAAGAGGGAGGGGCTTAACTCCAAACCACGCCCCCTATTAATTAAGGTCTAGAAAGGATTTTAGAGCCAGTTATGCGATGTAAGCTAAGACGGGGTTTCTCAAATGGTGAGGCCAGCCTCCCAGGGGAGGCCCCAAACTGTTCCAGGGGAGGCTCAAGCAAGCCTTAAAATGTACTATATTTAAATGTCAAGTTTTGGATGCTTAGTGTGAAGGATGCAGAAAAGTGAAAGCGAATAATGGCATGCAAATTTATGTACAAAATGGTTTCCAGGAAAGAAACGCTCAACAAACACTTGTTTCCTGGTATGACATGGGGGAAATACAATTCTTGGAAACTATGCAAAACAATGCAAATGAATAGGAACAAGGTAACAATTGACCCATTATACTGGCTGAAGAAAAACACAAATACAAAGGCTAAACAGAGAGATACTAGGAGCAAAAGCAGGACGGAGAAAAATGGTCCCCGAGAAGGTGAGAGCAGGGTAAAACTGACAAAACAATCTGACTCATAGACTGGGATGTAAACATACCAGGATACATTGTCTACAGGAGGGACAGGGAGGGTAAAAGAGGAGGAGGAGTAGTTCTTTACATAAAGGAAGGAATAAAAGCAACAGAACAAAAGGGTAAACAGGGAGGAGAAGCACTGTGGGTAAATTTGGAGACAGGCAATGGCACCACAATCCGCACAGGGGTTGTATACAGACCCCCTTCTCAGGGGGAGGAAATGGACAAGGAAATGATAGAAAGTATACTTAGAATGGCAGAAAAGGGGAGATACTGGTTGATGGGTGATCTGAATATGCCAGATGTTAACTGGAGTGCAGTTGCAGCTGCCACTAAGAGTGCAGTTATTCTAGATGTTCTGCAGGGGCATGCCTAAGACAACTAGTACTGGAGCCCACAGAGGAGCAATATTGACTTGATACTCTCAAATGGAGATGGAGAGAGATCACAGATGTAGAAGTGGGTAGCCATCTGGGAACTAGCAACCATGAACAGTATGGTTCACAATAAACACAGTAATAGAGTCAAGCCATACAAAGACAAAAGTACTGGACTTTAGGAGGGCTGACTTTGCATAATGGGTGAGTGCCTAAGGAATGCACTAGCAAATGGGCAGGAAGGAGGGGTGGAAGAACAACGGGGAATAATAAAAACTGCCATCACAGAAGTAACAAGGCTTTGTGTGAAGCATACCTCTCAACCGTCCCCGATTTTCAGGGACGTCCCTGATTTTGCCTCAAAATTTTCCTCTGTCCATCGTAAAATTTGCATTTTTTTTGACAGAACAGTGGGGATTAAAATCACAAATTAATGTCAAACATTAAAGTTATAGACTTGTTCTTCTTCAGAAAATGCATCTTAACACACATCCCTTTATTCTATCAGCTTTCTAAGTGAATAGTACCAATTTTTAAGATGTGTCCCTGATTTTGGATCTTTGTCCCTGACTTTTTTTAAGCTTTGTCCCTGATTCGTGAGGCAAGAAGTTGAGTGGTATGGTGTGAAGCAAATAAACAAAACAAGATGATGTAAGAAACCACTATGGTTCTCAAAGGAAGTGGCAGTGAAGGTTCAAGAGAAAAAGAAAGCATTCAGGAAGTACAAGGAATCGCAGAAGAAGCAGGACAGAGAACTGCATCAGTTAAAGCAAAAGGAGGCTGGGAAGGCAGTCAGAACAGCAAAGGCCCAAACCGAGGAAAAGATAACCAACTCAGTTAAGAAGGGGATAAAACCTTTTATAGGTACATCAGGGAGCCAAGGAAGACCAAGGAGGGATAGTGAGGCTTAATAAAGGGGAGGAGGGTGGGCAGAGGGAGACTGTGAAAAGGCAGAGATACTAAACAAATATTTTGCTCAGTATTTACGAAGGAAGAGGGGAGATACATAAAACAAACAGTAGTAACACTCTGGATACAGAAGTTGATACTGGCCCATTTACGGAAGAAAGGGTTCTGAAAGAACTCTTAAAACTGAAGGTGGACAAAGCTAGGGGGCCTGATGGGATTCATCCCAGAATTCTAAAAGAACTAAGGGTAGAACTAGTGACACCACTGACTACCCTTTTTAACAAATCATGTGAGAATGGGGTGGTACCCGAGGACTGGAGGAGGCAGATGTGATTCCCTTCACAAAAGTGGGAGCAAGGCAGAAGCAGGAAACTATAGACCTGTTAGTTTAACCTCAGTGATGGGGAAATGATGGAATCACTTCTAAAGGAAAGAATTGTTGAGTATCTAGAGGCCAGAGGGCACAGGACCCTAGGCAGCATGGATTCACAGCGGAAGGTCATGCCAGACGAATCTGATAGATTTCTTTGACTGGGTGACCAAAGTAGTAGATCAGGGAGGGCTGTGGACATGGCTTACCTAGACTTTAGCAAGGCATTTGACACAGTCCCACACAAAGATTAATATACAAGTTAGCCAGCCTGGGAGTGGGTCCCAAGATGACAGCCTGGGTAAAGAATTGTCTGGAGAATAGGACACAGAGAGTTATAGTAAATGGAGTCCACTCAGAAGAAAGGAGGGTTACTTAGTGGGTACTGCAGGGTTCAGTATTAGATCGTCCTCTTCAATGTCTTTATGGGCTTACATTGCAGAAGGACTGAAGGAAAAGTATGTCTCTTTGCAGATGACACTAAGATCTGCAACAGAGTTGATGCACAGGGTGGGGTGGAAAGGATGAGAAGGACTTGGCAAGGTTAGAGGAATGGTCAAATGTATGGCAGCTTAGATTCAATGCTAAGAAGTGCAAGCTAATGCACCTGGGAAACAAAAACCAGGGAAGAGTACACAATGGGGGTGAGATACTAACAACAACAAAATGGAAAGGGACCTGGGGTAGTATATCAAGATAACCTAAAGATGGGCAAGCAATGTGAGAGGGCAGCAAGGAGGGCTGGGGATACTGGGATGCATAGGGAGAGGCATCACCAGTAGAAAACAGGAAGTTATTATCCCTCTGTACAGACAGCTGGTGAGACCCCATCTGGAGTACTGTGTGCACCCTGGAGACCTAATCTCCACAAAGACATAGACAGGATGGAAGCTGTCCAGAGGAGGGACCAAATGGTGCAGGGTCTGCACCAGAAGTCATATGAAGAGAGACTTAAGGAGCTTAACATGTATAGCCTCGAGGAAAGGAGGGAGAGGGGGGACATGATAGAAACTTTCAAGTACCTCAAGGGAATCAACAAAGTCCAAGAGGGTAGCATCTTTCAAAAAAAGAGGTGTGCAAGAACAAGAGGGCACAATCTGAAGATAGAGGGGGGCAGCTCAGAGGTAATTTAAGGAAGTATTTCTTCACAGAGAGGGTTGTGGATGCACGGACCGGCCTTCCGGAGGAGGTTGTGGAGTCAGAATCAGTGGGGGAATTCAAGCATGCATGGGATAGTCATAAGGCAATTCTGGGGGGTTGGGGTAGGAAGAAGTAGGCTGCTGGTTAACTAGGATCTGCAGCTTATCCAGTAGGTAGGGAAATGGGCAGACTGGGTGGGCCAAGCGGTCTTTATCTGCTGTCAAATTCTATGTTTCTATGTTTCATAGAGGTATTGCAGTGAGGGGTAAACAGAGTCCAAAAGTCAGAAGTGTGGAGTGAGTAGGCTGAACTGGGGAGGGTGGTTCTAGAGAGGGAGAATAATAAGTTCAATAAAATGAGAATAAACTCAACTACTCACATGCACTTCATTGTATTCTTCCTGTAATGTGCAAAATATGATAGTTGTTCTAACTATGGGGAGGCCACAAATTATTTCTATATTAGGGGGAGGTTCAGGATCTTTTCCAAGGCTTGGGGGAGGCTCACTATGACAAAGTGTGAGAACTCTTGAGCTAAGAAATATATAAGTATCAAAATGTATGTGTCCTGATTGGTACCCACAAACCAGTGTGCGAGTTCTTAGTAAAAGCATAAGCTATCTTCTTTACTAATTATAGTCACATGGTTGTGAGGTCATAGACACTGGTATTATAAAAATTCTCCACCGGGGATAAATTCAGAGAGGTGGGTCAGTACTCGACTGACCACAGTACGAGGAGGTTGTGTGGAGGCTTTCACACAAGTGCTATTTGCATTGAAGAAAGGAAAATACATTTTCAGGAGACCCTGGAAAGAAATATTGTCTGTTGCTGGATGGGTGTGAAGTTAACACCAGTTTTTTCCTTTCTGTGAACTTTAATTTTTTTTATTTTTATTATTTGAAAATAAATTGACAAACACATTTATTTGCATTTTTTATGCATCTTTAAACTGTCTGGACATCTGTTACAATTCCACGCTTCTACACCGCCCCTTTTGAAGGCCTTAGAAAGAATTATTGCCGGCCAGTTCGTTGAGTATTTGGAAAAACACCAGCTTCAATGTCCAGAACATCACGGATTTAGGACTGGACACAATACCACTACATCTCTTCTCGAATTCACAGGCATTATCCACAAATCCTTTGACCAAGGACATCTTGTTGGGGCAGTCTACATCTACTTAAAGGCTTTTGACACGGTAAACCAGGCCGTCCTAGCTGACCAACTAGCAGCATCTGGTCTCTCCACAGACCCCATCACTTGGTTCCATAATTACCTGCCCAATCCTTCGCAACAAGTGAGGATAGGTACTGTCCTTTCTGACAGCCAACCTGTTGTGGCATCCTGCAAGGCTCAATTCTGGGCTCCCTCCTTTTCAATCTGTTTCTGAATAGTCTCCCCCTTCTTTACAGAGATGATGTGGTTGATTTTTCCAGTGGCTCTGACCCAAGTGCACTAGAGTGTCAACTCCAACGTGACTTTGCCAGTGTTGGGAAATAGTTCAATGACCACAAATTGATAACGAATTACAAAAAGACTAAAACCATGTTGTTCTCCTGCCCACAGCACAGGCATAGAAAATACCCTCTCTCAGCAACAACACAAGGTCCTATCTGGAACTTGTTCAAAACTTCAGATACCTGGGAATCACAGTCGACAACACGCTCACCTACACCCTCCACATTGATAACACTGCCAAAGCGATCAATATTCGTTCTGAGCTGCTCCATAGACACACGCATAGTCTGACACCAGAAGCCCTAAGCATAGCCGTTCACAGCTCTGTGGTTTCCCTAATGGACTATGGATTGGCCATCTATGGCTCTGCCACAGACACATCCTTGCAACACTTAAAAACTGTACTTAAAGCTTGTCTGCTCATCACAGGTGCACTTTGGCTGACGCACACTTGTGACCTATACACCACGGCAAACTGGCTCCAACTCAGTGGCTGACTAAAATACCAAACATGCCTATTGGCCAAAAAAGTTTGCATAGGTATGCTGCCCTTGGGAGTTCAACAACTTGTTCTTAGTATCAACCTTTGCCCTACTCGAAGGTCTGAGCACCAAGTCTTCCTTACCCCACAATGCCGCACGTCCCAAGGACAAAGGTCCTTTGCATATCGAGCCCCTCTGTGGTTCAACTCCCTTTGGGATAACAATTCTTACCTTCCCACACTGGGTGCCTTCAAACTGAACCTTAAGCAACAGATCCTGCTTGGGTGCCACTGTGACCGCCTGTGCTAATCCACATACCCCGTTTCCTTCCACTTGTCTGCCTCCCACTCAAGTTGCCTCCCCTCCCCTCTCCTTTCTGCACTTCTCCATTTCCTAACCCCCTCCTTCCTCCATCCCCTACCCTCTGTATGCTCCCTGTCCTGCCATAAAACCCTGGCCCTACCCGCCTAACTATTCTCCTCCCCTTGGTAACCCTCTTTCGGACAATGGCCTCTTTGGCTGCTCACCCTCACTGACCGTACTCTGCGCTTTGGGCTATGTCCCTCAACAGCACCTAGTAACTGTGTCTAAGTTTGGCACTTCTACTACTTCTGCACCCGTCTCTGCTTTTTGTGTTGATGTTAATGCTTGCCTACACATGGTATAAGCTCAACTATTTGTTGTTATTGCCTACCTACACTTTGGTTAAGCTTATTTTTGCAAATTATTGTCCCACCAAATGCTGTTTGTTCTGTACTATTCCTGATGTGGAACCTATGTAACAAGTTCTTAACTCAAAGGCATTAATCCTAGAACATAATAAATTAATACAATATTTACGCGAAATTCAGCTTGTATTCCATTTACTTTCTATAGGTTTCTTTTCTCTTTTACTAATTACTGAGGAAGTTCCCACAAAATCATGATCACAGTTCCTTAGAATTCGTATGCCTCTCTAGCTTATTCTCTACTTGAATTCATAATGCTCTGTTGTGACATCACAATCTGTTTCCATGGGAATAACTGATTTTAGAAGCAGAGTATTATGACATCAAGTTGGGAATAAGCAATAGGAGCCGATGAACCCTCAAGGAACAGAGATCCAGTTTTCATGCATTTTCCCTCAGTAATACATAATGGCAAAAAGAAATATAGAGCTCATGAGAAATGTAAGCTGCTTTGCCTCTAAATATTACATTTTTCAAAGTTCTCATGGAGGTGCCAGTGACTCTTTAAGGAACTGTTACCCCCAAATATTTTATCACCCCTCTGTTTCATCAGAATGGAAAACTAGATTTTAATTCTAAGTAGGGAATACAATTAAACGTTAAAAGCTCTGTTTTGAGAATATTTAATTTAAAACCTGATAGGGTTCCACATTTTTTTAATTTTTTATTTATTAAAGTCTAGGATTACAAGTACCTTTGAGCCATGGCTCTTTTACAAAGGTTCCACGTCAGTAGAAGTGTGCTACATAAATCAGGACAAGTAACAAACAAGGCAAGATAAGTTAACCATCAGTTATTGGTGCGAGCATACATACATTTTGACTTAACAGTTGCAGGGGGTCATTTTCAGGGAACACAGTATTACAAGACAGGGAAGGACACAGGAGGAGAGAGTAGTCAGAGGCATTGTCAGGTCACACAGAGTGGTGCAGGTGGAGGAGGGGGGTGCATGGGGGAAGGGAGGAGAGGGGGTGAAGAAGGGTGTGTGTGGTGGGATAAGGGTGGAGGCGATAAGTGCTATGTTGGGAGAGCTGAGGCAGAGGATATGGCAATGGTAGGAGGGGTGTTTAGCAGAGACAGTCGCAGGTGCTAGAGGCAGAGAGGAGTAGTAGGAGCTTGGATTTAAAAGGGCCAAGCTTGGGTAGGGAGGAGATATCCATGCTGAGACCATTCAGCCAGCTAAGGGCCCTATATGCAAAAGATCTCTGGCCCCGAGTGGTACGGCAGCGAGGGACCTGCAGTAGTTGCGATTCAGAGCCCCTGGTATGGCAAGGATTAAGTATGGAGCAAAGGACAACTTGGACACATGGGGGGGGGGCTAGGCCCAGGGTTATTTTCTTTGCCATGATGCAGGTTTGGTATTTTATGCAGTTTGAGAGCCGTAGCCAGCCAGTTTGAACATAGAGGTCACACATGTGGGTGAGACGTGTGTTCCAGTGAGGAGCCAACAAGCTTTGTTGAGAGCCATGGCTATACGTCTGAGGGCAGTTACAGTAGTAGAGCCATAAACTATCAGGCCATAGTCAATTATGGAGACAACAGAGGTCTGAACAGTGACCTCTAAGGCTTCTGGGGTGAGGAATTGCCTGTGTCTATAGAGTAGCCCAATGCAAGTATTGGCAGCTTTGTCGATGCTATCAATGTGTGCACCATAAGATAGGTTACAGTCAAGTGAGACTCCAAGATATTAAAGGATTGCACCTGTTCAAGGGCAGCTCCAAGGCAGTATGTGATTGTCAGGGAGTGTAGTCTGTGCTTGTTCTGTGAGCTGCTGAAAAGCATTGCCTTGTTTTTTTTTTTTTTGTTTTTTTTTATAGTTGAGGACCAGTTTGTGTTTCCTAAACCAGTTCTCAACGGAGGAGAAGCCAAGCTGAAGATCATTTTGGAGAGGGTGGGGATCCTTATGGGTGGTGTGAATTACGGCATTATCAGCATAGAGGAAGATTTGTTCCAGGTAGGATGGAGGAAGGCTGTTCAGGAAGAGACTGAATAGAAGGGGACCCAATATGGATCCATGGGGGACTCCTGATAGGACAGGTCTTGCATAGGAGAGGACATCTGCTATTTTCACCCTTTGGGATAAATTTTCGAGATAGCTTTTAAACCAGGTCATGGAGTCAGGAGAAAGCCCGGCATTAAGGAGATGCTCAAGTAGTAAGCAATGATGGATGGTGTCAAAAGCCTTAGTTAAGTCAATAAAGACTGACCCAACTATGTGACCATTATCTAGGAAGCTGTGGCTGGCACCAGTGAATTCCAGGAGGGCAGAAGTGGTACTGTGCCCTTTTCTGAACCCATGTTGTTGGGTGCACAAGATGTTGTATTTGTCCAGATGTTCAGCAAGTTGGTCAGCTACAATGCTTTCTATGGCCTTTGAGAGGGGAGGCAATATGGAGATCGGTCAGTAGTTCCCATGGAGAGCCCTGTCACCACTTTTATGGACTGGTGTGACAGTAGCAGATTCTTCCATGAATACCCAAGTTTGAGGCAACAAGGTTTCCGATGAAGAAAGGGTCAAAATCACATCCTCAGCAAACAATGCAGTTTTGAATGAACAAACCCAGAGGGGGGTTCCCTCCACCCCATCTGCTTGCTGAACAGCTGCTGCTAATGGCTCAGTGTAAAGAGCAAATAACAGTGGGGAGAGGGGGCACCCCGCCTTGTTCCCCGTGACCATAAAATGGGAGTAGAATAGGCCCAGTTGATGCTGACGTATGCCTGGGGATTGGCATTATGCTTAGGAATCAGTATATAAAGTCTGTAACATCTGTATTGATTCCATAGGGAAGGCCATGTTTGATACAGTGTCCCACAAAAAAGTGCACTACACCCTGTCAAACACCTTTTCGGCATACAGATTGACCATTGCCATGGGGATGGATCACTGTATGCCACAGTCAGTCAACAAAAGGGTACGTCTGACACTGTCATGGGTCTGTCACTTGTGGACAGGCCCTGCCTGGTCCTTATCCAACAGACCTGGGAGTATGGCATCAATCCTCCTAGCCCACAGTTCCGTAAAGAATTTTTAATCAGTATTCAATATTGATATGTGGCGGTAGGAAGAGGGATGTGCAAGAGCTTTTCCTGGTTTCAATAATGCCAATGTTGATGCATAACTGCAGGATGGTGGGAGAACACCTCTTTCCTTAACAGAAGTAAATGTCCAGTGCAGAATTGGGAGGAATGTTTCCTGAAATGTTTTAATAAAATTCTGCCGGTAGCCCATCTGGGCCTGGATATTTCACTGTTTTTGAAGTCTTAATATCCTCAAGCACTTTGTCCATCAACAGGAGGCCAGGAGATGAGCTTGAAACTCAGGTGACAAATTAGGGAGGTGGAGCCCTTCTATAAACTGTTCTGTGGTGTCATCTTTATAGGGGGTATCATGGGCCTTTAATTTGCCATAATAAGTTGCCAGGATTTGTTGTATACGTGTATGGTTTCTAGTAAGCTGCCCAGTAACCAGATCCCTCAACTTTTACAGTGCATGCTTGTTTTTTCTTTAGTCGAAGCTGCCTAGCTAACCTGTGTGCTCCCCCTCCCCATAATAATATTGCTATAAGTAAAAAAGGCCTGTTCTGTATGCTGGTTCGCTAGGAGCTGCTGGTCTCATTTAATCCTTGCTATGTTGTAATTGTAAGCTACTACTCTATCCCCCAGGGAGTTTAGTAGTTGGTATGTCATTAAGGCCTCCTGTAGTTCCCTATATTTTTGTTCCCCCCATTTCTTTTTATGAGAGGAATACTCTATAAATTCTCCCCCGAGAACTGATTTCACCGTGTCCCACAAAACTGCTGGGGAAACATCCCTCTCATCATTCTCTGCCAGGATTACAGGCGTCTTCTCTTGGACCAGGGCTAAACGGTCGCAGTCTTTAAAGAGGGATACGTTGAAATGCCACATTGTGGAATTTCTCTGGTTCTACAGGATCACCTTCAAGTACAGTCTGCCGGGGTCAAGAACAGTCTGCCGGGTTAAAACTGCTCCTATGTGTGAATTTTAAATGTTTAATATAACCCCATGCCTGTATATGTCATGTAAAAATGACTTTCTCACTGAACTACAATGTTGCTAAACCTGTATTCTACAATGTAAACTGTGTCCACTGTTGTTTTTCCCTTTATTGCCACCCTGTGGCCCGGGTCGTGACTGAAAATGGTCCACTGGGTCAGTGCACCTACCCGGTTATCAAAAACATAAATAAATAAATAGATTGGGGGAATGATCTGAAAGAAACTGTCGACCCACACTGATATCCTGGACTGTTTCCAGATGCTCTACTGTGAGACAGAAATAGTTTAGTCTAGCTGCCAACTGATGCCTGTAGAGTAATGGGTATACACTTGGTTGGTAGGGAAAGATCGATGCCAGACATCCAGATGGTTCAGCTGAGTCCAGAGGTGATGCATCAAGAGCTGGACTCATTAGCAAATTTAGATCACCTCTAAAAATTAACATGCCCTGGGTGATATCCAGTAATTTCTTGGTGTTTCACCACTGCTTTATCTGAACCCAGTGGAAAGGTAAACATTAGCCAGAATCATAGATTCATTGTAGAGGTGTCCTACCACTATAACAAATGTACTCTCTCTATCCATAAATTTATCTTGCAGTATAAAGGTGTACATCCCACAAAAAAAGAATAGCTGTACCTCTTCTTCTATTGCTTTTATGAGAGGAGGCTTCTACAATCTCAAACCTAAATTTTAGAGATTTCCCTTCTCACCCTACTACTGTGGGTACCCCGTGATTGTCTACACATTCTACTACTGTGAGTAGGGAATCACAGAGTACCTGCAGTAGTACAGTGGGTAGGCAATCACAGGGTACCCGCAGTAGTAGAGTGGGTAGGGAATCACAGGATACTCACAGTAGTAGAGTGGGTAGGGAATCACAGGGTACCTGCAGTAGGAACCACAGGGTACCTTCAGTAGTAGAGTAGGTAGGGAATCACAGGATACTCGCAGTAGTAGAGTAGGTAGGGAATCACAGGATACTCACAGTAGTAGAGTGGGTAGGGAATCACAGGATACTCGCAGTAGTAGAGTGGGTAGGGAATCACAGGGTACCTGTAGTAGTAGAGTGGATAGGGAATCACAGGATACTCATAGTAGTAGAGTGGGTAGGGAATCACAGGATACCTGCAGTAGTAGAGTGAGTAGGGAATCACAGGATACCTGCAGTAGTAGAGTGGTAGGGAATCACAGGATACTCGCAGTAGTAGAGTGGGTAGTGAATCACAGGGTATCCGCAGTAGTAGAGTGGGTAGGGAATCACAGGATACCCGCAGTAGTAGAGTGGGTAGGGAATCACAGGATACTCGCAGTAGTAGAGTGGATAGCGAATCACGGGATACCCGCAGTAGTAGAGTGGGTAGGGAATCACAGGATACTCGCAGTAGTAGAGTGGGTAGGCAATCACAGGGTACTCGCAGTAGTAGATGGGTAGGAATCACAGGATACCGCAGTAGTAGAGTGGTAGGGAATCACAGGATACTCGCAGTAGTAGAGTGGGTAGGGAATCACAGGGTACCCGCAGTAGTAGAGTGGTAGTGAATCACAGGGTATCCGCAGTAGTAGAGTGGGTAGTGAATCACAGGATACTCGCAGTAGTAGAGTGGATAGCGAATCACAGGATACTCGCAGTAGTAGAGTGGATAGCGAATCACGGGATACTCAGTAGTAGAGTGGGTAGGGAATCACAGGGATACTCGCAGTAGTAGAGTGGAGAGGAATCACAGGGATACCGAGTAGTAGAGGGTTAGGGAATCACAGGATACCGCAGTAGTAGAGTGGGTAGGGAATCACAGGATACTCACAGTAGTAGAGTGGGTAGGGAATCACAGGGTACCCGCAGTAGTAGAGTGGGTAGTGAATCACAGGATACCACAGTAGTAGAGTGGATAGCGAATCACAGGATACTCGCAGTAGTAGAGTGGGTAGGGAATCACAGGATACTGCAGTAGTAGAGTGGTAGGGAATCACAGGATACCTGCAGTAGTAGAGTGGGGAATCACAGGATACTCGCAGTAGTAGAGTGGGTAGGGAATCACAGGGTACCGCAGTAGTAGAGTGGGTAGGAATCACAGGATACTCGCAGTAGTAGAGTGGGTAGGGAATCACAGGGTACTCGCAGTAGTAGAGTGGGTAGGGAATCACAGGGTACCCGCAGTAGTAGAGTGGGTAGTGAATCACAGGATACTCGCAGTAGTAGAGTGGGTAGGGAATCACAGGATACCTCAGTAGTAGAGTGGATAGGAATCACGGATACCGTAGTAGAGTGGGTAGGGAATCACAGGATACTGCAGTAGTAGAGTGGTAGGGAATCACAGGATACTGAGTAGTAGAGTGGTAGGAATCACAGGGTACCAAGTAGTAGAGTGGGTAGTGAATCACAGGGTATCCGCAGTAGTAGAGTGGGTAGTGAATCACAGGATACTCGCAGTAGTAGAGTGGATAGCGAATCACAGGATACTCGCAGTAGTAGAGGGTAGCGAATCACGGGATACTCGCAGTAGTAGAGTGGGTAGGGAATCACAGGATACTCAGAGTAGTAGAGTGGTAGGGAATCACAGGATACTCGCAGTAGTAGAGTGGGTAGGGAATCACAGGATACCGCAGTAGTAGAGTGGGTAGGGAATCACAGGGTACCCGCAGTAGTAGAGTGGGTAGTGAATCACAGGATACTCGCAGTAGTAGAGTGGATAGGGAATCACAGGATACCCAGTAGTAGAGTGGATAGCGAATCACGGGATACTCGCAGTAGTAGAGTGGGTAGGGAATCACAGGGTACCCGCAGTAGTAGAGTGGGTAGTGAATCACAGGATACTCGCAGTAGTAGAGTGGATAGCGAATCATGGGATACTCGCAGTAGTAGAGTGGGTAGGGAATCACAGGATACTCAGTAGTAGAGTAGACAGCAATCACAGGGATACGCAGTAGTAGTAGAGGTTATAGGAATCACAGGATACTGCAGTAGTAGAGTGGTAGGGAATCACAGGGTACCCAGTAGTAGAGTGGGTAGGAATCACAGGATACCTGCAGTAGTAGAGTGGATAGCGAATCAGGATACTGTAGTAGAGTGGGTAGGGAATCACAGGATACGCGTAGTAGTAGAGTGGTAGGGAATCACAGGATACCCAGTAGTAGAGTGGGTAGGAATCACGGATACTGCAGTAGTAGAGTGTAGGGAATCACAGGGTACCCGCAGTAGTAGAGTGGGTAAGGAATCACAGGATACTCACAGTAGTAGAGTGGGTAGGGAATCACAGGGTACCCGCAGTAGTAGAGTGGGTAGGAATCACAGGATACCACAGTAGTAGAGTGGGTAGGGAATCACAGGGTACCCGCAGTAGTAGAGTGGGTAGGGAATCACAGGGTACCCACAGTAGTAGAGTGGGTAGGGAATCACAGGATACACAGTACCGCAGTAGTAGAGTGGGTAGGGAATCACAGGATACCGTAGTAGAGTGGATAGCGAATCACAGGATACTGCAGTAGTAGAGTGGTAGGGAATCACAGGGTACCCGAGTAGTAGAGTGGGTAGTGAATCACAGGATCCGCAGTAGTAGAGTGGATAGTGAATCACAGGATACCCGCAGTAGTAGAGTGGGTAGTGAATCACAGGATACCAGTAGTAGAGTGGATAGCTAATCACGGATACTGCAGTAGTAGAGTGGTAGGGAATCACAGGATACTCGCAGTAGTAGAGTGGATAGGGAATCACAGGATACTCGCAGTAGTAGAGTGGGTAGGGAATCACAGGATACTCGCAGTAGTAGAGTGGGTAGGGAATCACAGGGTACCCGCAGTAGTAGAGTGGGTAGGGAATCACAGGATACTCGCAGTAGTAGAGTGGATAGCGAATCATGGGATACTCGCAGTAGTAGAGTGGGTAGGGAATCATAGGATACTCGCAGTAGTAGAGTAGACAGCGAATCATGGGATACGCGCAGTATTAGAGGTTATAGGGAATCACAGGATACTCGCAGTAGTAGAGTGGGTAGGGAATCACAGGGTACCCGCAGTAGTAGAGTGGGTAGTGAATTACAGGATACTCGCAGTAGTAGAGTGGATAGCGAATCACGGGATACTTGCAGTAGTAGAGTGGGTAGGGAATCACAGGATAGTCGCAGTAGTAGAGTGGGTAGGGAATCACAGGGTACCTGCAGTAGTAGAGTGGGTAGTGAATCACAGGATACTCGCAGTAGTAGAGTGGGTAGGGAATCACAGGGTACCCGAAGTAGTAGAGTGGGTAAGGAATCACAGGATACTCACAGTAGTAGAGTGGGTAGGGAATCACAGGGTACGCAGTAGTAGAGTGGGTAGGGAATCACAGGATACTCGCAGTAGTAGAGTGGGTAGGGAATCACAGGGTACCCGCAGTAGTAGAGTGGGTAAGGAATCACAGGATACTCACAGTAGTAGATTGGGTAGGGAATCACAGGATACGCAGTAGTAGAGTGGGTAGGGAATCACAGGATACTCGCAGTAGTAGAGTGGATAGCGAATCACGGGATACGCGCAGTAGTAGAGTGGGTAAGGAATCACAGGGTACCCGCAGTAGTAGAGTGGATAGGGAATCACAGGATACTCGCAGTAGTAGATTGGATAGGGAATCACAGGGTACTCGCAGTAGTAGAGTGGGTAGGGAATCACAGGGTACCCGCAGTAGTAGAGTGGGTAGGAATCACAGGATACTCGCAGTAGTAGAGTGGATAGCGAATCACGGGATACTCGCAGTAGTAGAGTGGGTAGGGAATCACAGGATACTCGCAGTAGTAGAGTGGGTAGGGAATCACAGGATACTCAGTAGTAGAGTGGTAGGGAATCACAGGGTACTCCAGTAGTAGAGTGGGTAGGGAATCACAGGATACCTAGTAGTAGAGTGGGTAGGAATCACAGGATACCCGAGTAGTAGAGTGGGTAGCGAATCACAGGGTACCGCAGTAGTAGAGTGGTAGGAATCACAGGTACTCGCAGTAGTAGAGTGGTAAGGAATCACAGGATACTCGTAGTAGTAGAGTGGGTAGGAATCACAGGATACCCAGTAGTAGAGTGGATAGGGAATCACAGGATACCGCAGTAGTAGAGTGGATAGGGAATCACAGGATACCTCAGTAGTAGAGTGGTAGGAATCACAGGATACTGCGAGTAAGAGTGGGTAGGGAATCACAGGGTACCCGCAGTAGTAGAGTGGGTAGTGAATCACAGGATACCGCAGTAGTAGAGTGATAGAATCAGGGATACAGCAGTAGAGGTATAGGGAATCACAGGATACTCGCAGTAGTAGAGTGGTAGGGAATCACAGGATACTCACAGTAGTAGAGTGGGTATGGAATCACAGGATACCCGTAGTAGAGTGGGTAGGGAATCACAGGATACTCGCAGTAATAGAGTGGGTAGGAATCACAGGGTACCCGCAGTAGTAGAGTGGGTAGTGAATCATAGGATACCGCAGTAGTAGAGTGGGTAGGAATCACAGGATACCTGAGTAGTAGAGTGGTAGGGAATCACAGGGTACCCGAGTAGTAGAGTGGGTAGTGAATCACAGGATACGCAGTAGTAGAGTGGATAGTGAATCACGGATACCGCAGTAGTAGAGTGGATAGGGAATCACGGATACTGCAGTAGTAGAGTGGGTAGGGAATCACAGGTACCTGAGTAGTAGAGTGGGTAGGGAATCACAGGATACCGTAGTAGTAGAGTGGTAGGGAATCACAGGGTACCCGAGTAGTAGAGTGGGTAGTGAATCACAGGATACCGCAGTAGTAGAGTGGATAGTGAATCACAGGATACCGCAGTAGTAGAGTGGGTAGCGAATCACAGGATACCTAGTAGTAGAGTGGATAGCTAATCACGGATACTGCAGTAGTAGAGTGGTAGGGAATCACAGGGTACCCGCAGTAGTAGAGTGGGTAGGGAATCACAGGATACGCAGTAGTAGAGTGGTGGAATCACAGGATACTGCAGTAGTAGAGTGGGTAGGGAATCACAGGATACCGCAGTAGTAGAGTGGGTAGGGAATCACAGGTACCGCAGTAGTAGAGTGGGTAGGGAATCACAGGATACTCGCAGTAGTAGAGTGGGTAGGGAATCACAGGATACCCGCAGTAGTAGAGTGGGTAGGAATCACAGGATACTCGCAGTAGTAGAGTGGGTAGGGAATCACAGGGTACCCGCAGTAGTAGAGTGGGTAGTGAATCACAGGATACTCAGTAGTAGAGTGGATAGGGAATCACAGGGATACCTGAGTAGTAGAGTGGGTAGGGAATCACAGGGATACCTCAGTAGTAGAGTGGGTAGGGAATCACAGGATACTGCAGTAGTAGAGTGGTAGGGAATCACAGGATACCCGAGTAGTAGAGTGGGTAGTGAATCACAGGATCCGCAGTAGTAGAGTGGATAGTGAATCACAGGATACCGCAGTAGTAGAGTGGATAGGGAATCACAGGATCGCAGTAGAGTGGATAGCGAATCACAGGATACTCGCAGTAGTAGAGTGATAGGAATCACGGATACTCGCAGTAGTAGAGTGGTAGGAATCACAGGATACCGAGTAGTAGAGTGGATAGCGAATCACAGGATACTCGCAGTAGTAGAGGTAGGGAATCACAGGGTACCCGCAGTAGTAGAGTGGGTAGTGAATCAGGGGGTATCCGCAGTAGTAGAGTGGATAGTGAATCACAGGATACTCGCAGTAGTAGAGTGGATAGCGAATCACAGGATACTCGCAGTAGTAGAGTGGATAGCGAATCATGGGATACTCGCAGTAGGTGGGTAGGGAATCACAGGGTACCCAGTAGTAGAGTGGGTAGTGAATCACAGGATACCGTAGTAGAGTGGATAGCGAATCACAGGGATACGCAGTAGTAGAGTGGGTAGGGAATCACAGGATACTCGCAGTAGTAGAGTAGACAGCGAATCATGGGATACGCGCAGTATTAGAGGTTATAGGGAATCACAGGATACCCGCAGTAGTAGAGTGGGTAGGGAATCACAGGGTACCCGCAGTAGTAGAGTGGGTAGTGAATCACAGGATACTCGCAGTAGTAGAGTGGATAGCGAATCACGGGATACTCGCAGTAGTAGAGTGGGTAGGGAATCACAGGATACTCGCAGTAGTAGAGTGGGTAGGGAATCACAGGGTACCGCAGTAGTAGAGTGGGTAGTGAATCACAGGATACTCGCAGTAGTAGAGTGGGTAGGGAATCACAGGATACTCGCAGTAGTAGAGTGGATAGGGAATCACAGGATACTCGCAGTAGTAGAGTGGGTAGGGAATCACAGGATACCCGCAGTAGTAGAGTGGGTAGTGAATCACAGGATACTCGCAGTAGTAGAGTGGGTAGGGAATCACAGGGTACCCGCAGTAGTAGAGTGGGTAAGGAATCACAGGATACTCACAGTAGTAGATTGGGTTGGGAATCACAGGATACTCGCAATAGTATAGTGGGTAGGGAATCACAGGATACTCGCAGTAGTAGAGTGGATAGCGAATCACGGGATACGCGCAGTAGTAGAGTGGGTAAGGAATCACAGGGTACCCGCAGTAGTAGAGTGGATAGGGAATCACAGGATACTCGCAGTAGTAGATTGGATAGGGAATCACAGGGTACCCGCAGTAGTAGAGTGGGTAGGGAATCACAGGGTACCCGCAGTAGTAGAGTGGGTAGTGAATCACAGGATACCGCGTAGTAGAGTGGATAGCGAATCACAGGATACCTAGTAGTAGAGTGGATAGCTAATCACGGATACTGCAGTAGTAGAGTGGTAGGGAATCACAGGATACTCGCAGTAGTAGAGTGGGTAGGGAATCACAGGATACTCGCAGTAGTAGAGTGGGTAGGGAATCACAGGATACTCGCAGTAGTAGAGTGGTAGGGAATCACAGGATACTCACAGTAGTAGAGTGGATAGGGAATCACAGGGTACCCGCAGTAGTAGAGTGGGTAGGGAATCACAGGGTACCCGCAGTAGTAGAGTGGGTAAGGAATCACAGGATACTCGCAGTAGTAGAGTGGATAGCGAATCATGGGATACTCGCAGTAGTAGAGTGGGTAGGGAATCACAGGATACTCGCAGTAGTAGAGTGGGTAGGCAATCACAGGATACTCGCAGTAGTAGAGTGGGTAGGGAATCACAGGGTACTCGCAGTAGTAGAGTGGGTAGGAATCACAGGATACTCGCATAGTAGAGTGGGTAGTGAATCACAGGATACTCGCAGTAGTAGAGTGGGTAGGGAATCACAGGGTACCCGCAGTAGTAGAGTGGATAGCGAATCACAGGGTACCCGCAGTAGTAGAGTGGATAGCGAATCACAGGATACTCGCAGTAGTAGAGTGGGTAGGGAATCACAGGGTACCCGCAGTAGTAGAGTGGGTAGGGCAATCACAGGATATTCGCAGTAGTAGAGTGTATAGCGAATCACGGGATACCCGCAGTAGTAGAGTGGATAGTGAATCACAGGATACTCGCAGTAGTAGAGTGGATAGCGAATCACGGGATACCCGCAGTAGTAGAGTGGGTAGGGAATCACAGGATACTCGCAGTAGTAGAGTGGGTAGGCAATCACAGGGTACTCGCAGTAGTAGAGTGGGTAGGGAATCACAGGGTACCCGTAGTAGAGTGGGTAGTGAATCACAGGATACCGCAGTAGTAGAGTGGATAGCGAATCACGGATACGCAGTAGTAGAGTGGTAGGGAATCACAGGATACCGAGTAGTAGAGTGGGTAGGAATCACAGGGTACCTGCAGTAGTAGAGTGGGTAAGGAATCACAGGATACTCACAGTAGTAGAGGTAGGGAATCACAGGATACTCGCAGTAGTAGAGTGGGTAGTGAATCACAGGATACTCGCAATAGTAGAGTGGATAGCGAATCACGGGATACCCGCAGTAGTAGAGTGGGTAGGGAATCACAGGGTACCCACAGTAGTAGATTGGGTTGGGAATCACAGGATACTCGCAGTAGTATAGTGGGTAGGGAATCACAGGGTACCCGCAGCAGTAGATTGGATAGGGAATCACAGGATAGTCGCAGTAGTATAGTGGGTAGGGAGTCCATATAAATTGGTCTCTGTTTGCACAGAGTACTTATTTCAACCCTGCTATTGAAGCTGGGTGTTGGTGGCGTGCGAGGTTATGATGGACCTAGAGCCCCTTCTGCACTTAAATTACTGTGTAACTATGTTGCACTGTGAGGGTGAACCTGATGAACCTACAGACCTTTCTGACCTTAAATTGCTATGTTACTATATTACACTGTGGGTGGGCATGATTAATGCAGAGTCCCTTTTGCCATTAAATTACTATGTTACTTTGTTACACTGTGGGGGGACTTGATGGACCTAGAGACCCTTCTGACCTTAAATTGCTATGTTACACATTGGTGGGCTTGATGGGCATAGAGTCCCTTCTGACCTTAAAGAGCAAGTTCTTAGTAGAAGATGTCACCCCCCCAACACATACGGCAGCTTACCTTTCCCCAAAGCCAATGTGCCACAAAGTTTGAATTATTTCCACAGGTATTTTCTTTAAAAAAAAAAAAAAAAAAAAAAAACACTCGTAATTTTCCTTCCGACGCCCGACTGCTAGACTAATGGGCCAGAATTTGTGAAACTCGGTACCAAAAAGTTAAAAACAGAAACATAGATTGTGATGGCAGATAAGGACCGCTTGACCCACCTAGTCTGCCCATTTCTCTACCTACTGGCTAAGCTGCAGATCCTAGTTAACCAATAGCCTATTTCTTCCTACCCCCTACAAGAATTGCCTTATGTCTGTCCCATGCATTCTTGAATTCTCCCACTGTTTTTAATCCAACAACCTCCTTGAGAAAGCAGTTCCATGTGTCCACCACCCTCTCTGTGAAAAAATACTTCCTCACATTGCCCCTGAGCTGTCCCCCCTCTATCTTCAAATTCTGTCCCCTTGTTCTTGCACGTCTCTTTTTCTGAAAGATGCTACCCTCTTGGACTCTGTTGATTCCCTTGAGGTACTTAAAAGTTTCTGTCATGTCCCCCCTCTCCCTCCTTTCCTCAATGGTATACATATTAAGCTCCTTTAGTCTCTCCTCGTATGGCTTCTGTTGCAGACCCTGCACCATTTTAGTTGCCCTTCTCTGGACTGCCTCCATCCTGTCTATGTCCTTGCAGAGATGGGGTCTCCAGAACTGGATGCAGTACTCCAGATGGGGTCTCACCAACTGTCTGTACAGAGGGATAACAACTTCCTGTTTTCTACTGGTGATGCCTCTCCCTATACATCCCAGTATCCTCCCAGCCCTCCTTGCTACCTTCTCACATTGATTGCACACCTTTAAGTCATCTGATACAACTACCCTCAGGTCCCTTTCCATTTGTGTTGTTGTTACTATCCACCCCCCCCCCCCAATTGTGTACTCTTCCCCTAGGTTTTTGTTTCCCTGGTGCATTACTTTGCACTTCTTTGCATTGAATCCAAGCTGCCATAGTTCTGATTATTCCTCCAACCTTGCCAAGTCCCTTCTCATCCTTTCCACCCCCCCCCCGTATATCAACCCTGTTGCAGATCTTTGTGTCATCTGCAAAGAGACATACTTTTCCTTCTAGTCCTTCTGCAATGTCACTTATAAAAACATTAAAAAGGACTTAACCCAGTATTGAATCCTGTGGTACCCCACTAGTAACCCCCTTTCCTTCAGAGTGGACTTCATTTACTATTACCTTCTGTGTCCTGTTTACCAGCCAATGTTTTACCCAGGCTACCACCCTGGGACCCACTCACAGGCTAGCTAATTTGTTTATTAATATTTTGTGTGAGACTGTGTCAAATGTCTTGCTAAAGTCTAGGTAGGCCATGTCCACAGCCCTTCCCTGGTCTACTGCTTTGGTCACCCAGTCAAAGAAATCTATTAGATTCATCTGACATGGCATTCCTGCTGTGAATCCATGCTGCCTTGGGTCCTGTGCCCCACTGCCCTCTAGGTACTCAACAGTTCTTTCCTTCAGAAGTGATTCCATCATTTTCCCTACCACTGAGGTCAAACTGGCAGGTCTGTAGTTTCCTGCCTCTGTCTTGCTCCAACTTTTGTGAAGAGAAATCACACCTGCCCTCCTCCTGTACTCAGGTACCACACCATCCTCCCATGATTTGTTAAAAAGGGTAGTCAGCGGTGTCACTAGTTCTCCCTTTAATTCTTTTAGAATTCTGGGGTGAATCCCAGTCAGGCCCCATTGCTTTGTCCACCTTCAGTTTTAGGAGTTCTTTCCGAACCCTTTCTTCTGTGAAAGAATTGGGATCGACTCCCCTATTCAGAGTGCTTCCATTGACTGGATTAGGTACCTCCCCCTCCGCTTCTTTTGTGAATACTGAGCAAAAGCATTCGTTCAGTATCCCTGCTTTTTCCACTGTCCCTCTCTGCCTACCCACTGTCCCCTTTATTCAGCCTCACTATCCCTCCCTTTGTCTTTCTTCGCTCCCTAATGTACTTATAAAAGGTTTTATCCCCCTTCTTAACCGAGTTGGCTATTTTTTCCTTGGTTTGTACCTTTGCTATTCTGATTGCCTTCCCTGCTTCCTTCTGCTTTAACTGGTACCGTTCTCTGTCCTGCTCCTTCTGCGTTTCCCTATACTTCTTAAATGCTATACTTTTCTCCCTAACATTCCCCACTACCTCCTTTGAGAACCATAGTGCTTTTTTCTTTTGTTTTCATTTGCTTCACACAAAGGCTTGTTGCTTCTGTGATAGCAATTTTGATGTTTCCCCATTGTTGCTCCACCCCTCCTTCTTGCCTGTTTGCTAATGCTTTTCCGAGGCACGCTCCCATTTTGACAAAATCAGCCCTACTGAAGTCCAGTCCAAAGATGGTAATGTCAAAAATCTGGAGTGAAAATATTAAAAATTCTCGAACCTATGAGCGTACGTAGAAACTGCATAATGCATGCTCGTAACAGTCATTTTGTGGAATTATTTCACCAAATTTTCAACATAGGCATTTTGTGACCTCTGCTCATGAACAGTGCCACTATGATTTTCTTAATCTGTCCCCAAAATTGATTTTCTACAGTGACCTCGCCATTGTGCACCAGATGTGCGAAAACACATTTTGGGCAGGATGTGAAAAATGGCAGCTGTGCTGTTCATAAGGAGGTGAGCAAATATGGCAATGTTGCAGATCTGGAGTGAAAATATTACAAATTCTCGAAGTTACGAGTGTGCATGGAAACTGCACCATGCACGCTTGTAACATAATCATTTTGTGGACTTTTGTCACCAAACTTTCAACATGGGTATTTTAGGACCTCCGCTCATGAATATTGTCACTGTCATTTTGTTAATTTGTCTTGTACATTGATTTCCCACAGAGACTGTGCCATTGTGTGCTGGGTGGTGCAAAATACATTTTGGCCGGGATGTGAAAAATGACATCTGTACTGTTCGTAAGGAGGTGTGAAAAAATGGCAAAGCTGAAAATCTGGAGTGAATATATTAAAAATTCTCGAAGTTACGAGTGTGTGTAGAAACTGTGCAATGCACGTTCGTAACAGTCATTTTTTGGAATCTTTTCACCAAATTTGCACCATAGGCTTTTTGGGAGCCCGCCTCATGAACAGTATCACTGTTTCGTTACTCAGTCCCGAAAGGTGATTCTGTGTAGTGACCACGAAATCACCTTTCAGGACCTCATAACGACATGACAATGACTGAATTCATGAGGTGGAGTCCCAAAAACCCCACATTGAAACCTTGGTGCCCAAAATTCGCAAAAATGGCTGAGATATCCACCTAAGGTAAAAAAAAAAAAAACATTTATGCCATTATACAGCTTACCAGCATTTGTTCAGTTTGCAGTCGGCTTTGAAGAGTGCAGATGTGTTCCCAAGCCACTGAAGATCATCGCGCCAGGCTCCAGAGGTAAGTATGGGGCGAAGGGAATGTGGGGTGCGCAGAGGGTGGTTGTGAGGGCACCAGACACAACGAGGGACCATTTTCTACTTTTCAGGTTAAAAAAAAAAAAAAAACAACATAGTGGGAAGGTTTTCTTCTTTTTTTTTCCAGGTAGATTTGGTATGCTGGGGTGTGCTCCCAGCATGACACCTGCATTTTTTTTTTTTTTTTTTAGGGGGACTGGAGTCGATGGGGATTGGGCACCCAGTCAGCAAATACAAAAGGGTCTGCGTTGGGTGGACACATGATGCCGAGGGGGATTGGGTACCCCTCGACAAAACAAAATGTGTATGGGGGGCATTATGCCGACGGGGAGTGGGCTCCCCATCAGCAAATGAACTGGGGAGGGGATAAGCTGACAGGGGGATTGGGCACCCCCATCAGCTTTCATTGGGACTCCGAGGTGGGCGGTGACAGCCACCATGTTTATTGAAATGTTACACCAGGCAAGGCACCACCCTGCATTGATGGGTCGTTCCCTTATTGCAGCGGCAAATTTGTTTCAAGTTGGTGGCATGCTTGCGGAACTAGTGTCAGCAGCAGCATGCCACCGCATTGGAGAAAGAGAGCCAAGCCTCAAAATGCAATGGGGGCATAGGCCGCCACAATGCCGTATCTTCAAAAACCCACTTCTCTCCTAAGCTGCCACATAATGTTACTTGGGAGGTAACCTGGTTGCCAAAGAATAAAAATAAATAACTGAATAAATAAATCAAATAAATAACAGTATAAAAAGAATTTCCCATCACTAGTAATGTCTATTCCAACATTACAAATGGCTTTGGAGGAGGAGTGATATACTCGGCAGTCATAAAAAAGTGGTGGAGCCAGAGGCAGAGTTTGGGGTGTGGTTTCGGATCTGGTTTTTACCTCATCCAAAGGTGGTAACCCTAGTACTGCCTGGAGTCATCCTGAAGGCCCTCAGAACTGTTTCAGAGCTGAACAAAAGCAAAAACTGTGCCCAACAGGGGCAAAACATTGTTAGCAAAAACAACTAACAATTCCAAACCACTATTGTGAAACAAATCATCAAGAACACAGAAAAACTAAGCAAATTTGGCTAAACACCATAACAGCGCCATCCCCAGACTGGTTTCACAGGGGTGGATGGGTGGGAGTGTCAATAATGCTGAAGAATCCCTTGGAAGAAATAACATTAGTACGGGGAGTCATTTTTTCTTCTCACCCTAGGAATTCTTCAGCATATATCGACAGGTGCAGACTACAAAGCAGTACAGTTGGGAGGTGGGTACAGAAACCTACTTAGGAAAAAGGATCTGCAGCACTGCTCTACTGAATTTGGCATTGGATCTGGACTGCACATCCAAGCAGTAATGCTTTGTGAACTTGTGAACCATTTTCCAAGTAGCTGCTTTGCAAACTTCTAGCAAAGGAACGTCTCTTGAGGCTGCCACAGAGGCCCACAGTGAAGTGGGCTCTGAGCCCGAGAGAGAGTTGCTTACCAGTTGTGTTGTAACACAAGAGACAATCCAGTGGGAAATGGACCTCTTGGTCACCGGTTTGCCTCAGCCCACTTCACCATAGGTGGGAAAGAGCTGAGTGTGAGTCTCTGAACTGCTTATTACAGCCCAAGTAATAAGACAGGGCTCTCTTGATGTCCAGGTTATGCAGCTTGCATTCGTTTGAGTGGATTTGTCTGTGAAAAGACCAGGCAAGGAAACTGACTGGTTAAGGTGGAAGTCAGAGACCACCTTGGGCAGGAATTTCCTATTTGTCCTAAGGACTACTTTGCTCTTGTGAGGAATTATGTAATTAGGATCTGTACAAAGGGCCTGCAACTCTGAAATCCATCTGGTGGAGGTTATGGCCACTAGAAAAACAGTCTTCCAGGTAATAAACTTGAGATCAGCAGTAGCCATGGGCTGTAAAGGAGGCTCCATGAGCTTGGCTATACATAGGTTCAAGTCCCAAGGGGGAACAGGTTCCCTCAGAGGGGGCTGCAGGTGCAGCAGCCCTTTGAAAAACTTTTTGAAAATAGGCTGTGAGATGACATATTTCTCTTTTCCAGTGGAAAGATAGCAACATACATAGAAACATAGAAATTGTTGGCAGATAAGGACCGCTAGGCCCATCCAGTCTGCCCATAGGCCTCTATACATTGTATGTGGCCACTGACCCCATGTGCTCAATGGCTTTTCATCACTCCCACCCCTCTCAAGCTTCCCCTGTGCTTGTCCCAGGCATGCTTAAACCCCTCCACTGAGCTTACCCCCACTACCTCCTGTGGCAGACTATTCTAAGCATCAACTACCCTTTCTGTGTAGAAAACTTCCTCACATTACCTCTTAATCTACTCCATCTAATTTCATATTTGTGCCCCCTTGCTCTAGTGCTTTTTCTATATTGGAAAAGGTCCCCCACCTGTACCTCATTTATGCCCTTGAGGTACTTGAAAATTTCAATCATGTCCCCCCGCTGTCTCATCTCCTCCAGTGAGTACATATTAAGGTCCCTTAGTCTCTCCTCATATGTTTTGTGGTGCAAGCTCTGCACCGTCTTTGTTGCCCTTCTCTGGATAGTCTCCGCCTTATCTATGTCCTTGTGCAGGTGTGGCCTCCAGAACTGAATGCAGTACTCCAGGTGAGGCCTTACCAATGTTTTATACAATGGCATCACCACCTCCCACCTCATGCCAGTGATACCCCTGCCTTTGCACCCCAGCATGCCACTAGCCCCCCTCTGCTGCTTTTGAGCACTGTTTTGATACCTTAAGGTCATCAGAGATAATAACTCCTATGTCCCTTTCCTCTTTGGTGACAGTTAGCTCCTCCCCTCAACCTGTAGCTCTCCCCAGGGTTCCCTCTACCCAGGTGCATAATTTTGCAATTCTTTGCATTGAATCTCAGTTGCCACATCTCCGACCATCTTTCAGGGCTTCTCCTGGTTCCTCTTCATTTTCTGCACCCCTTCTGGAGTATCCACCCTGTTGCAGATCTTGGTGTCCTCTGAAAACAGTCAGAGCTTTCCTTCCAGACTCTCTGCAATGTCACTAATGAAGGCATTGAACAGGACTGGTCCTAGTACTGATCCCTGTGGTACCCCACTGGTCACATCCTCTCCCCAGATTGTACCCCATTTACCACCACCCTCTATCCCTCATCTGTTAATTAGTTCCTAACCCAGTTTTCCATTTTGTCTCCTATGCCCAGACTACCCATCTTGTTAATTAGCCTTCTGTGTGGGACAGTGTTGAAGGCTTTGCTGAAATCTAGGTAGGCAACGTCTAGCGCCCCTCCCTGATTTATTTCCCATGTCACCCAATCAAAATAATCTATTAGATTCATTTGACATGATCTTCCTGCTGTGGCCAAGACTGCTGCTAGATGTACTCTCAAGGATGAAGCTTTCAGGCCTTCCATCTGAACGTGTATTAAATAATCCAGCAAGATAGGAGGAGAAGCCTGTATGGGCTCTATGTCCTTATTTTTGCACCACAGTGAGAACCTCTTCCACTTGGAAGCATAAGTTTTCCTAGTGCTAGGTTTTTTTTTGGCCATTCGCAGGATTTTCAAGACCTGCTCAGAGTACTGGGATTCAGGAAATTCTAGCTCCTCAAGAACCAGGCTTTGAGATGAAGACTGGATGTCGGGGAATGCTATTCCTGTCTGAAAAAGAGTCAGGAAAGTGTGGGATGGGGCAGTCTGATGGGCTTCCTGACTGACAAGGTGAGGAGCAGGGAGTACCAAGGTTGTCTCGCCCAGTTTGGATCCACCAGAATCATGGTGGCTGGCTGAGCCCTGAGCTTGAGAACCACCCTGTAAATCAGAGGAAAGGGAGGAAAAGCAGAGAGGAACCTCTCTGTCCAGTCCAGGGTCAGAGTGTCTACTGGGATGGTCCCCATTTCTAGGGGCCTGAAGCAGTACTGAGGTAACTGGTGGCTGAGGTTGGATGCAAGTAGTTTTAGATCTGGAACCCCCACCTTCTGAAAACTGTGGCTAGGACCCATTTGTTGAGGGTCCACTCGTGGTGGCCCTGACTGATGTGGCGTAGCGCATCCACCAGTGTGTTGTCCTTGTCTGGAAGATGGATGGCCGACAGGGACATGCAGAGGGAGTAGGCCAGAGACCAAATCCTCATTGCCTCTGTGCAGAGTCTGGTTGACCTTGTGCTCCCCTGTTTGTTGATGTAGAACATGGCAGTCGTATTGTCCATTCTTATCTGGACTGACTGTCCTCTAAGCTGCGAGGCGAAAACCTTGATGGTCAAGAACACTGCTCTGAGTTCCAAAAGGTTGATGTTGAGTGTGGACTCTTTGGACATCCAGGTGCCACTTCTGGACAGGTCCCCTAGGTAGCAGTAGTAACAGTAAAATATTTAATTCATATAAAAGTCATATGAATTAGGATTGTCTCGGTTGAGCTGCTGCTTATTTACAATGAGGTCCTAGGAGTTACAAAACAAACAGTGCTCCAAGTACAAAAGGGACATAAGACAATAAATTAATATTGACATTCAATATACATTGAATGCAGGTTACAGAGGCGCTAATACAAACACTCAGAATTACAAATTAGTCAAGACAAAAAACATACTACAATAAAACGGCAACATTTCAAGGGGAATAGCATTGTCTGGTACTAATGACAGATTTAGTAAACCAGGACTTAATCCCTTTCCAGGGTTTTCTCCCTTTATTAACCCTTATTGTTGCAGGTATTTTGTTCTCCTGAAGAAGGCCCCCCCGGAGAAGACTAATTGACGACCAATCTCTAAGTTACATTTTGGGATTTCCAAATCTGAGGCATGAGCCGTTCTTAATGGACTAAATTTGTCCCGGTGGGTCACCTTTGTGGCTATGTAAGGGGAGAATTCACCCAGCCAACACTCACACCTATATGCAAGTAAGTGCCCTGGTCTGCTTTCAGATAATCTTAGCCAATCCAGGCGATTATATAGGAGGCACTTGTATGTGAAACGGGGTGCTTCTAAGAAAAATCTGGCAAGTCTGCCATGGCACACCTCCAGTCTCTGCAGGTCACTTTTTTTAACTGCTGGCATAGATAAAGTCTCCGTGTTCTAACATGGGAATTATCATGGGCCCACCAACCTAGAAGAGAAGAGTCTGTAGTCAGGATCTGAGAGGGTTGCTGAATCTGAAAAGGAACCCCTACCCTGAGATTTTCTGTTTCCTTCCACCAGTCCAAAGCCCGCAGAAAGGTTTTTGTGACCGGTGCTAGCTTTGCAAAAAGAGACCTTTTTCTGGGACCAAAGAGATCAAAGGTGGTATTGAACGTCCCTCATCTGGAATCTGGTGCCTGGGACTACTGTGGTCATTGAGGCCATGTGGCTGAGTAGCCTGAGGAAGTGTCTGGCCAGTCTCTGTTGGCCTAGACTGAACTAATATAGCAGTGAGAGAATTCTGCATTCTGTCTGTGGGAAGGAGAGCCTTCCCCTGCAGTGTGTTGAGCTCTGCCCCTGTGAACTGCAGGATTTGGGAAGGCTGAAACTGAGATTTTTCTTTGTTGATCATGAAGTCCAGAGACTGTAGGGTGTGTTTTGTCTGGCTTAGAGCTTCTGAAAGTGCCTGAGGAGAACTGGCCATGATCAGCCAATCGTCCAAGTAAGGAAAAACTGAGATTCCATGTCTTCTGAGATGAGCTGCAACCACCGCCAGCGTATACCGTCACCGCAGTGACTCCCTGACCTCGAAGACCACCACAGCACCAGAAATGGGGCAAAATCCACCTGTCACTGTGGTGGTCTGTGTGGCGATCAGGACTGCCTCACTGGGTGTTTGGCCCCCCCATTCCAACTCCGACTCTGAGTTAGAATCCTAGAGACTGAGGTGTGTGGGGGCTGCGCCCCCCACAAGGGGAGTGGTTTGGGAGTGCAGCCCCCCCGATTGTGAACACTGCCATCCTGTGGCTACAATACCGACAGTTGGCATTGTAGCTGTTGTGGTAGGAGATGTCAGTGCTAGCGCTGTTGATGCGCTATAGGTAAACCCACTGCCAGGCACTTGAACACCCTGGGAGCAGATGTCAACCAGAAAGGCACGGCTACAAACTGATAATGGCCTGAGGGCAACCTGAATCTCAGAAATTTTCTGTGGGACTGCCTTATTGGAACATGAAAGCAGGCGTCTTTTAGCTCCAAGGAGACAAGCTTTCCCCTTGCTTTATTTAGAGAATGAATGACCCGAGTCAAGGTTACCATCTTGAACTTTGGTTTCAGCAGGTGCTTGTTCAGGTACCTTAGGTCCAGAATAGGTCACCACTCCCCATTTTTCTTCAGGGCTAGAAAATTCCTGGAATAGAGACCCTTTCCCCACTGGGGGAAGAGGTAGTCTTTCTACGGCTTTGGCCTCCAAGAGATTCTTGAACTCTATCTCCAGCAGTTATATTTCTGTTGCAGTAAGAGGTTTCGAGAGCCTGGGACCCTGGAGGAAGGTACATTTTTTGAACTGAAGAGAGAGAGAGTCTGTTCCACTATCTGTAACACCCACTTATCTGAGGTGATCTGATTTTTTTTTGAAATTTAAGTTTATTGATTTCACAAGCAAAACAAAACATTAGAAACATGTCAAGTAGATAAGACACAGGTAGTACATGGTACAAAAAACCCAACAAACCCCCACCCCAACCTCCCACATATCCGAAACCCGCCCCTAAACCCCTCCCTCACCCACCCCCATCAAAACCTCCTCCCCACTCCTCCCCACCCAAGACTAAGTGTGCCAAGCAAACATTGCCTTCAGACTGGATGTATAAAAGTACTAGCCATCTATAGCTATGCTCCACCCCCAACAACAGAGGGTGCAGCTGACAATATATAACAAGACACAGGGTGTCTTTGAGGGCACCAGAGAAAAGATTGAGAACTCCGTGGTGCAAATATAGCGCCTGTAATTTACCCCATCTCTTCCGAAACAGGTCCATGCGGCAACGTAGGCTGGCTACCAGACTTTCAGAATTAAGATAAGCAGAAAGCTCAACCAGCCACTCAGCATATGCCAGGGCTAATTGGTCAGTCCAATGCCTAAGGACCAGCCTGTTAACTGCTATGGACACCAAGGCCATATGATACCGGCGCTCCACACTGTCTATGCTAGAGAAATCCCCCAGAACACAAACCTCAGAGGTAAAAAAATCTGAGAGACCTAGTAAGGGATCCAGATTATCCCGGATAAGAGACCACAGAGGAGCCACCTTGCTACAAGACCAAAAAATATGTAGGGAATCCCCTTCATCCTGCATACACCTAGAGCAGGTAGAAAGGGGGAGCTTTTTAAGCTTGAAAAGCTTCTTAGGGTATAATACAAATTGTTCACAACATAGTATTGAGTAGTTTTAATCTATCCTGAGTATGATACCTATGAAGGTCCTTCCAGATGCAGGACCAGTTCAAGGTAGACTCAGGCAGCAGAGAAGACCAGATATTAGAGCCCTTGAGAGATTCCGGAAGTTTATAATTTAAAAGATAAGAATAGATTAACGAGATGGAATGCGGTTTAGAAGCAAGGGTTATTATTTGAGAGAGAAAGGGGTAAACCAGCGATTCACTAAAAGAAATACCAAATTTCTCAGCAATAAGATGTCTTAATTGGTAAATTTTTAAGATCTTAACATTGGAGATGGCGTATTTCGTAAGTATGTCAGCTGAGGAAAGAAGGGATCCTTGATCATAAAAGTGCTCCAGCCTGGCTTCTTTAATTTGCGGAAGCCACTTGGGAGTGATCATTGATTTACCCAACTTAATATTAGGATTGAACACAACCAATTGACCCAAATCCAGCCCGGAGAAGATGTTTACAGAACGCAAACACTGAGAAAGGGATTTAGGGATACTAGAATCGCATTTGTCAGCAATCCATCATGTAAATTACAGACGGGGAAGTATAAAAATTGCACACGTATCCAACTTGGCCTCCGAAGGATCATTTTCAATTTGAAGCCAGATCGGCATGGAGATCTGAGTCTGCAGAGAGCCATCTCCCTAATCTCTAGCAAGATGAGCCGCCTAATGATAAAACAAAGATTAGGAAGCTGGAGACCGCCCTTATCCTTAGGAAGAGATAGTTTGGAGAACGAACGCCTAGCTCCTTTCCTTGCCAAATGAACCTGGAAACAATGCATGAAATTGCTTAAAGTAGGAGGCAGGTAACCAGAGATTTAATAAATTAAGGGATAGAAGACACGGGGAGGACATTCATTTTAATAATATTAATCCGCCCCAGAGAGAAATGGGAAGGATGGACCATCGCAGCAAATCTTGGTGGATGAGATTTTAATATTATCCAAATTAAGCTCCTGAGAAGGGAAGGCTCTGTCAGAAGTGAATCCCTAGATACTTAATCGATCTGGGAGACCATCTCATACCAAAATTAACAAACTCCTGCTTATCACGTATAAACATTTAGCGGAAAAATTTCAGATTTGGAAATATTCAATCTATATTGAGAGAGGGCCCCATACTGCCTAATAACATCTAATGCTGCTTTTAGGGAGTCAGCCGGACATTCAACATGCAGGAGTATATCATCCGCATAAGCCGAAAGAACCAGCTCCTGCTGCTGCACTAAGCAACCTCTAATAAGTGGAGAAGATTTAAGCCTGATAAGGAGGGGTTCCAAATATAAATTAAATAGAAAGGGTGAAAGAGGGCAACCCTGCCTAGTACCAGTGTATAGCAGGAAAAGCGAGGAAAAAACCCCATTACAGTATATTTTGGCTGAGGGAAAGCTGTAAAGGACCGGAACCCATTTAAGAAAAGATGACGTGAAGCCCATCTTCGCCATCACAGCCCAAAGAAAGGACCAATCCACTCGGTCAAAGGCCTTCTCTGCGTCTAACGAGACTAAGGCCATGGGACAGCGAGATACCTGAGCATGTTGAGAGATGTGAGACAGAGTTCTTAGATGATCCGAAGGGGATCTAGAATACACAAAACCCACCTGCTCCGGCTAAGTAATCTAGTCCAGACCTTCTTGATCCTTTCAGCCAAAACCTTAGAAAAGATTTTCATGTCATAATTCTGAAGGGATATAGGCCGATAGCTCGAGGGTCCGTGAGAATTTTACCAGATTTAGGAATTAGAATAATAGTGGCTTCGAAGGACGGATCTATAACACCGAAGAGGAGAGGTACTGATAGCCTGAGACGTATAGGAGCAAGTTCTTTGAGAAAACCTTATAAAAATTGGCAGGAAGCCATCCGGCCAGGTGTCTTATCTGAAGCCATAGAGGCAGTGACCTTCTCTATCTCGCCAAGAGAAAGGGGAGCAGTCAAAACTTCCTTGTGAGATGGCAGAAGCTGAGGGATGTCAGTGTCAGCTAAATATGCTGCGATATCCGAGAGAGGGGCAGGAGATACAGGCAAACTGTATAGCTCCTTGTAGTAATTTTCGAATACTTTGGCAATTCCTCTGGGAGAAGTTTCTATGGAACCCGTGGGTGAATGCAGAGTCGTGATTACCCTCGAACCCTCCAATGCCTGAAGACGCAAAGCCAGAAGCTTCCCGGCCTTTTCCCCATGATCCAGGTACTTGGCTTGGGTCCGAATAAGACAGTAGTCGGCCTTCTCTTTCAGGAGGTCCGTGTACTCATTCTTAGCTGCCAGGAGGGCCTCTAAGGAGGATAACGGAGAGACTGGGGAGTAGGCGGCTTCTAAATCTTTAATTTTACTCATTAAGGAAAGGGCTCGTGCCTGTCGCGCTTTCTTCCTTGCTGAAGCTATCTTAATTAGCTCACCCCTGAGATAATATTTTAGTGAACACCAGATCATATCAAATCTCGGGGTAGAGTCAAGATTATCTGCAAGGAAAAGGGAGATCAGGGATCTTATTCGCGACACCGTATGGGGGTCCTTGAGCAACTGGGTATTAAGCCTCCAGGTAGTATCCCGATGAAAATCAGGGTCCGGGGAGATTTTGATCCATGCTATTGCATGGTCCGAGAGAATAATCGGCTCGATGCCAGACTGAAGAAAACCAGGAAGGAGAGTTTTACAGCACAAGACATAATCTATGCTCGACCTTGACCTATGGGGCTGAGAGAAAAACGAGAAAGCCCGAAATGAGGGATTAGAAAGTCTCCAGGGATCACACAGCCCTAGCATCAGCAAGAAATCATGCAGAGCCCTTTGGGCGGGCGTAGAGGGTCGATTATCCTGAGGATCCCTGTCCAACACAGAAGAAGGTGGGACATTCCAGTCCCCTCCCAGAATAAGTTGCGAGGGGAGAAGAGCGCTAATTTTATTGGCTAAGTTCATAAAAAATTCAGGACTCCCCCCAACAGGCCCATAAATGGAACCCAGGACTACGGTGCTCCCATTAAGGGTACCCTTAGCCAAAACAAACCTCCCATCTGGATCCGACACAACCAGGTCTCTCATAAACAGGACATGCTTTTTAATAAGGATGGCTACCCCCTTGCTAAAGCTGGATCCACCCGCCACATAGATCTGCGAGAAGCCGGATTGTGAGGTGATTTGACGCCAATGATGGAGGTAGTGGGAGAGCTTGCCCCCTACAGGGAGAGAGGAGGCAATCAAAAAGTAGTCAGGATGACTGCTGTCTGGACTGAGTAACGGTAACAGGAGTGGGGTTGGTTCCAGGGCCAGATTAAGGCAACCTGGGGCCCTAGGCCAAAGAGAAATCTGGGGCGCCCTCACTATAACCACGCCCCTTTGCCATGATCCCACCTCTTGGCTACTGCATATCAGTTACTGAAACATGAAAGCAATGTTCTTACTGTCCCTAAAAAGTGGCACAGAATGCTGAAAAATTAATGAAACTGGCTGGTCCAGTGGTACTGAGGGTTGAGGCACTGGATGCCACACCTCGTACCACGCTGGTGACCTGGGTTTGGTGATGGACTCGGGTCACCGGGGGTTGGCTGGTGGCCGGGGAGAAGGATTGAGTGCCCAGTAGCTGCTCTCCTTCTCTGGGGAGGGGTGGCCGGAGGGAGAAGGATTGAGCACCCAGTAGCTGCTCTCCTTCTCTGGGGAGGGGTGGGATGCTGGCACTGCCGCTATACTTCCACTGCCTGGGTGACCACAGGTGGTGCTGGTACAGTTGAGAAAGCAGATAGACAGGGAAGGGCCAACGTCAGCCAAGGACCAGAGAGGAAGCACGTCTCAGTGTGCCTCCATCTTGTTGGTCCTCCTCGAGCGCTGATGTTGATGGGGTGGACCAGAACAGGGAAAAACACCCCGTGGCTGATCTAGGTGAAGGGCTCCTGCACTGCTGCGACCATGGAGGAACTGGGAAGGAGCTTTGGTTGCATGTTCAACTGAGGATCAGAGAAGGAAGGATGGACTCCTCTGCCCCACCCAGGGGGTCAAACCGGGTCTCCAGAGTTGTATAGGAGTGGGGCACCTATGGGAGCATCCTCACAGTCCTCATGGTGCAGACTGGGTGCATTGGGATGCCTGGAGAGAGGGACCGGTCGTGGTGCAAGGGGGAGTATAAAGAGATAGTAAAAAAAAAAAATTATGAAACATACTAACATACTAAAATGCCAGCAGAATAGGCCTAACGGTCTTTCGTGTCTGCTTGTTTGGTTAGCCCCCACCCTGGGTGCTGACCTTGCTGCCCCCCTCGCCTACTCTGACTTCTCCCTTCCCAGTTCCGGATATTCTTGCTGCATTGGATTTTGCTTCCAGAACCCTTCCCCTGGACCTGTCCCACCCCCTCTTGAACCCCTCCACTGTCTCTGCCTCCACCAGCCCCCTAGGCAGCGCATTCCATGGCTCCACCACCCTCTCAGTGAAGTAGCACCTCCTCCTTTCTCCCCTGAATCTTCCCCCCTCCAGCTTCCACCCATGCCCTCTAGTGGCCCCTCCTCCTTCCTTTGAAGCACCCTGACTGTTCCTCCCCTATTTACCCTCTTCATGTACCTGAAGACCTCTATCATGTCCCCCCGGTCCCTTCTCACTTCCAATATGTACATATTTAGCTCTTCGAGCCTTTCTTCATAGGTCCTGTCCCCCAAGCCCCAAATCATTTTGGTTGCCCTCCTCTGGACCCTCTCCAGGAGGTTAATGTCCCTCTTTAAGTGTGGCCTCCAAAACTGCACGCAGTACTCAAGGTGCTGCCTCACCAAGCAGTTATACAGAGGGAGTATCACTTCCCTCCTTCTGGAGGTGATCCCCCTAGTGATGCATCCCAGAATCCTGTTGGCCTTGGCTGCTTCCCTCCTACAAGTCTCAGAGTTGTTCATCTTGACATCCACCACCACCCCAGGTCCCTCTCAGCCATCAAGACTTGTAGCATTCCCCCAGGGTGTACACTTGGCCTGGGTTTCTGCCCCAGGTGGAGTACCTTGCATTTCTGCACTGAACCTCAGCTTCCACTTTCTAGACCATCTTTCCAGAGCTTCCAGGTCCCCCTGTAGGCCACCCTCCCTCCTCCCCATCCACCACCGCCCCCAGTTTGAGTCATCCATGAAAGACATCTCCCCTGATACCTGTCCTTATGTCAGAGACATAGGCATTGAACAGAAGGGGCCCAAGGACTGATCCCTGTGGGACCCCACTAATGACCCTCCTTGGGGATGAGACTATCCCACCAACTACGACCCTCTGGGTAAGGTCCTGGAGCCAATTGCCTATCCATCTGATCATCTGGTTCCCCACCCCCATTTCTCCCAGCTTATCCAACAGGCCCATGTGAGGAACAGAGTCAACTGCCTTGCTGAAGTCTAGAAAGAGGACGTCCACTGGTCTACCCAGGTCCAAGGCACTCGTCACCCAGTCATAGAACTCCACAAGGTTTGTCTGACATGATTTCCCTGGGATGAATCCATGCTGTCTATCGTCCAGGCACCCTGACTTATCCAGGTCCCCCCCTAGCCTCTCCTTGACAATGCCCTCCATCACCTTGCCCACCACCGATGTCAGGCTTATGGGCCTGTAGTTCTCTGCCACCTCCCTTGATCCCCCCTTGTGGATAGGCACTATATGTGCCACCTTCCAGTCCTGGGGCACCCACCCTGTCCTCAGAGAGATGGTGAAAAGCTCCACCAGGGGTTTCGCCAGGACATCCGCAAGTTTCTTCAGCACTCTGGGATGTAATTTATCCGGCCCCGGTGCTTTCTCCATCTTAAGAGAGCTGAGGGCTTCTCTCTGCTGTGATTTCCACTTCCGGTACCTCTTCTCCCTGCTTAGCCCTCCCCCCTCCTGCCAGTGATGCCTCCCCCTCTCCCCAGACCCGCCGATCGGTAAGGGTCCCCCCCTCCTCAGTATCTCTGTCTCCTCCCATGTATGGTGCAGCACCCCCATTTTCCTTGGTGAAAACTGAGGTGAAGTACTCATTTAGTACCTCATCCTGCTCCCCCGGGTCTTGTGCCCACCTCTCCCCTGATTTAATCCTGCTAATCTGCCCCTTCACCCATCGTTTTTCCCCAACTAATACTATCAGTGTGGAAAAATGACAATAGCTTGAGTTTTGATAATTTAGAGAAAATAATTATTAACAGGCCTGGTAAGAATAATTTTTTGTATGTGAAATGTCATGATTTGCACTTCTCCAAAGCCCCCACCCCTAAACACACATGTGTGCACTTGCAGTCTGGGTGTTATCATACTGTCCTGTCAGGTAGTATGAACCATGATGTGGGAGTTTTGTTGGGTTGGGTAGGGACCAATTTCTAAAACAGGCTAGGTCCTGGGTGGTGTAGGAGTTAAGTTTGAGGTTTACTAGGGGGTTATGAACTTTCGAGATTATACTACAAAGCGAGTGATTTTTGGAAGAATTTGAAATCAAACATTTCTGTTACTGATAAGTAAGCCAGGATCCATAAAGGGCAAGATTTACTGATGGGAATCTTGAAATACATTCATTTGTTCACCCTGAAAACAGAGCTGTATCAAGGCCAGCACTTCAGTATGAGCGAGATGAGAGAATTACAAAAAAAAAAAATGTATGATTTTTAATTGTATCACTGAAACTTATTGTACATTTCTTAATTTGAGGAGTGAGATTAAATATTTTTGATTTATTGAGTTATCAGAGGTACAAACCTTTGAGTCAGAGACTCCTTTACAAAGGCTCCACATCATGGAAGTGCAAAACAAGAGAAATGGACAATACAATGAAAGGTATTACAAATGAATGTGAAGGGTAAAACAACCCAGTGACAAGTATGGTACAAAGGTAACGAGCAATGCATTGAAAGGTATTTCATCTGAATGTTAAGGGTAAAACACCCCAGAGTCAAGCATGATACAAAGGTTTCAAGCAAATTAAGATATTGCTTACATTCAATTTTCAAGGATGGTACAAGGTTTCCTAAGCCAATGAAACAGATACTTAAAATATAAAGCATACACACTGAATTGCACTGTTAATCTTTTATAGTTAAGAGTAAGATTCTAAGTTAGGATTCTAAATGGGTGTGGGAGACAAAGCAAAGGAAATTGGCTTGTTCACACCTCAAACGCCATCCTGGCTGGGGCCCCTGAAGCTGTCAGCTGCATTTATCACCTAATTAGGGAGGCGAGAGTCATGTCGCAGTTCGGCCCTGACTTACTCAGTGGCTGAGTCCTTTACAAAAAACATGCAGCTCAGGCAGAAAGAAAAGGATATATAGGGGGCCCCCTGGCAGGCAGGGTCCCTAGGCCTGTGCCTATGTTGCCTATGCCTTAATCTGGCCCTGGTTGGTTCTCCTTTGATTTTTCCTACCTCCACCTCTGAATAAAACTCTAATTTGGTAAAAATCCATAGGCATTGGCATAGGAAAGAATGCCCTAGGAAAATAACCCCTGCTCCCCCCCCCCTGCTCTGAGACTTCTGGGAGGCAGAGGGCTTATCTTTAGCTGAATTACTCTTGTAAGTAGTTTTTAACTCATCTATTCTTTTCATGTAAGCCTCAGTTTGGACCCTGAAAAAGGAGTTGTTCTCATAAGGAAAATCCATAGCTTGTGACTGGATATCCTGAGTGAGACTGGTAGTTCTTAACCAAGCAAATCCCCCCCGAGGGAAATGGCCTGTGCCATGACCCTTGAGGCTGTGTCACTATTATCTATTGTAACACTCCCCAAAATGGGGCTTACCTTGCTAAACCTGTGGGTGTTTTCCCACTGCCGCTGGCATCCCCGCTTCTTCCCAGCACCTGCTGCCGCTTAGCACACCCCTTGAGTGTTCCCATGTTGGTGAGGCCTGCGGGGCTCACAGAGCCTGTTTGTGAGTGGTCAGCATGTTTGCCTTGGGCTGCCACTCTCACCATCGAGGAGGATGCACTGTTCATCCAACCACCGGTTGCGGTCAACAGTTGGAAGGTGTTCCCAATGGTTCCTGGTGCTGGGTTAAGTTAGAAGGCACTGGGGACACAAGCAAAGACCACCATAAGAATATTTTAATTAAACAAACAGGCAGCTACCTGAAGAGCTGCCTCTGAGGCACCAGAAGCTAAGGGGATAAGGTCAGGACCCTGAAGCCCTTAACGAATATTAATAAGCCCAGGTTGTGTTTCTAGGGATAGTGTGTTATGGGAGCCGCAACTCCCAGAGGGTACATTTTGGTGACTTAAGAGTGGACATGTGAGAGAGAGAAATGTTGGGGCTGCAAGACTGTGGGGTTATAATTTAATAAAAAGGTTATATCTGGTTGCACCAGGACGTTATACATGGGGACACTGAAATAGACTGCATAAGACTGTATAAACTTCCACCATCTTTGTGTCTAACAGCCAATTGGGAGCCAGCACTGACAAAGGGACACGTGGGGCATTGTCAGAGACTTATGGGGAGTTACAGTCAATTCCGCTTCTATGCCCATCGTCCGAACCGTGGTAAAATGTGCATACAAGCGGGAACTGAGTTTTGCGCATCTGCACACAGTCCCGAGAAACATACTGCAAGTTCAGTAATTTAAAAACAGTTTTAAACTGACCATGTTCCCCATTCCTCGTTACAGGCTTTTTCCATAAACGTGTGCCCTGAAAGTGGCACACCGCGATCTCAGGAGACATAAAATCACCACTTAGCAAAGCCTCCTTTACTTGGGGGTCCTTCCCACACAGGAGATGTCAACTTCAAATTCTGCCATAAGTTCATTTCTAGACACAGCAGGAACGGAAGATCTCTATCAGCTCAGCTTCTTTCAGCCAAAGACAGAGCATTTCTTTTGCTTTTCTCCATGACTTGGGAGTGAGCTGTGAAAGAAAGGTGTCAGCACAGCTATTTAGCTGCTAAACGTGGTTACCTAATCTGGCACATACAAAAAAGCCCTTAAAAGGCTGTTCTTGGCTAAAAAAAATGGCATACAGCCGAAAATATAAAGGCACACAAGTGGGTGAATTAACACTACAGAGATACGAAAAGAGTCAGGACCAGAGCTAAACGGGCATATAACCGAAAAAGGCATACAACCGAAAGGCATTCAAGTGGAATTGACTGTGTCTGGGGCAAAATCTAGGTGCCAAAAGCAAGCCAATTAACAGATGGGAACTGTTCAGGACAGTTTTGGCAGCCAATAGGATCTCTGGACCTAAATCCCATATAAAAAGGGGGTAACTGCTCAGATTTCAGATTTGCCTGGGAGTTCAGTGTGTATGCCTCTGGGGAGCCGGCCAGCTGTCAGAGGTTAGGCCTGTTATGCCTAAACGTTTTTGTCTGTCAGTATGAGAGTCTGCAGGTGTCCAGTCGGCCCACGCTGGGGTTGCAGCAGCAGGGGATTCATGCAGCAATCAAGCTGGAAGTGAGGATCAGCCTGCAAGCTGGCTGAAGGACCAGAGAAGGACCAGCCTTACATGTAAATGTGCATAGTTTGCCAAAGTCTTTGCATGGCCAACCAGTTTGAGACACCCGTTTGCAAGTTTTGGCTGTTTGCTCCTGCATCCCGACCAGCATTTTGATGAGGATCACAAGGGAACCCTTCCTCATGCTTCACAAAATATCTGCACAGGTCTCAAGTTGTCAGATCATCCTCCTGGTTTGGGTAGCGTGAGTAACTTCAGGGTAGCTCCCTGCTAGAGGGTTTGGTGGGTGGTTATAGCATCCTGGAGGACTATACCAAAGCAGTTAAGCTACCCCAATACCATTCCCTCCAGGTGGAAGCACCCATTAACTGAACTCAGACCCCTCAACCTGTGCATAGTCACGCAGGCAGGGGTGGTAGCCTATAGGATAGCGACACCTAGTGGTTACACTATGGCCACGTGAAACTGATGCTTAGTAGCTTCTATGGCCAGCTTCACAGTTTCAGTGACATCTCTGAGTATAGGGTCTCCCCCCGTTGCACTATGGCCAGGATAGATTTCAATAAAGCTCTTTGATACCTAGCTGTATATGCCACATAAGTAGACAAGCGTACTAGAAAAGAAGCAGTAGTATACAATTTCTTACCCATAGAATCCAGATTTTTTGTCTTTCTTTGGAGGGTAATGAGACAGTGGCACATTGGCTTTGTTACAGGCCGCTGTCTACACCACCCCTTCATGGTCTGGATGTGAATAGGGAAAATCAGCGGTACACTTACTGAGCTGGTATTTCCTTTCAATCTTTCTGTCCACCCCGAAGGCAGATGAAGGGGTTTCCAGAATTGTAAAAAATTGCTTTCTTCAATGTATTATGTATGGGCAAAATCAATTTCTTTGAAGGTGTATGACCCATCATTTCTACATAGACCTCCTCCATCTCTTGATCGGTGTCATCCTGGAAAGAAAGTTCCAGGGTGACCACTATCTGTTTAAGAAATGTAAAAAAGGAAGAAACCTCATCTTTGTCATCATTTAAGTCAGCCCCAGGGTGGCTGTCTGGGTCTAATGGGTCACCCTGTGGCAATTCATCATCATCATCCTCTTCCTTAGAATCAAAACCTTGGGCATAACTAGAGTCAAGGAGAGGATTACTAGGTCCCAAAAGGAGACGTGAAAATGTTGCCCATAGATTGTAAAGTCTAATATAAATGCCAAGGTTCTGGAGCACAAGGGATGGGAGGGTCTTGGCACCCAACTAAGGATCTAAGGTTCGAGCAGACTCGATAGACCGTAAGGCCTAATCTGCTGGCAAATAGTATGTTAGTAAGGTTTATCCATTTCATTTACAGAGGGCATAGCTTTATCACCCATTGATTTCTCCCTAGGCCATTCGGAGGAAGGGGCAGAGGTGTGGTTATCTTTCTTCATCTTTTTAGCAGGGACTGCATCAGAACCCCTCTTGCTTTGCCTTTTAGAGGCTTGGCTAGAATTTCTACTTTTATCAGACTTATTTTCATTTGGGTCCTTTGAGGACTTGTCATTACTTTTGTGTTGACTTGAGGTACCCTCCTCAGCACTTTTAGAGGAAGAGGAGGCAAACTGAGAGGCCATGGTAATGAGAGTCTGGCCAAAAGCTAAGCCAACTGAAATTAAACTTTTTAGAGTTTTATTTTTGCTTTTCACAAATAGTGGAAAGAAAAAACAGTAACCACCTCCACACCTCTTGCCAACAGTATACCGCTGCACAATAAAAGAAGGTTTTACCCCAGAGAAATGAGGGGAATTACCCTTCGACAATGTTATTTTATGTTAAATGTAGAGAAAAGTGGTTCCTGGAACTAGTGCTAAAGCAGGGAAAAAAATTTTACCGCTAAAGCACGAATAAAACACTAATTTTAATGCAAATGCAGTATAATTACAAGCTAAGTGACTAAATACTATTGAATAAAATAAAAACAATGCAATTTTATCGTGCATGTGATAAACGTTTACTTCAGAAAAAAACGACAAAGCGGTAAAACATGCTAAAAATCTTGCAACTGCAGGGAAACAAACGCAGCCACATAAAAAATGATAAAAGAAATAAGATAAATAACTCCAAATACCTCAAAGGCAGTACTCAAAAACAAGAATATCTTAAAGGAAGGTCTCCAAAGAGAGAGAGAGAGAGAGAGCTCCGGGGCAGTGTTGCCAGTTCAGTGGTGAAAATGTTCTGAGGTCCTTCAGGCTGACTGCAGATGTGTGTATGTAATATATATATGACATTGGCAGAGAGAGAGTGTGTATATATGTTCTCTCTCTCTCTCTCTCTCTCTCTCTCTCTCTCTCTCTGTGTCTATGTCTATCTCATTTACATTGACTCCTCCTTCTCTCCAGGGCATCTTAACCCAGCTGGCATACTGCACCTGTCAATACATGCTGAAGAATTCAAGGGGTAAGAAAGTGGAAGAGATACTCAAAAAAAACTTCTGAGTTGGCGGGGTTAGGGATCAGAGCTGCCACCACTACTATAGATGCAGCTCGCGTACAATGCATTTGGATGCAGGATGTTCAAAAGACGCTGCCCCCAAAATGGCAGAGGCAAACCTTATGGAACAAGCAATCCAGTCAATAAAGTACCTTGCAGACGTGGCAGTAGATTCATTAAGAATCAATGCTAGATCAGCAGCCATGTTTCATCCCCTGCCCTTAACTGATTTAAAGAACCCATAAATCTGGGAATATGAATCTGGTCAATAAAACCACAACACTGTAGGTTAATGGCTTACCTACAAAATGCTGTGCCCCTTTTGCCTCTAAATGCTTTTAATCCACAGTCACTAGGACCTGAAGGTCTCCAAAAAATGTAAACAACCCCTTGCTCCATATTCAAACATGCCGCTCATGCAGCTGCCTAACATGGCAGCTGTGTATGTACATGATGACGTCTGTGGAGTGGCAGTGCTCTGGAGTGTTAATACAGGTTATATGGGGACCTTAATAATTAAATATTAAAGTAACATTAACAAAGTGCTTCTGCATCAAATCCTTTACTGTGCAGGTGTGACAACCTTTTCACACTTGCACAGTAAAGGATTTGATGCAGAAGCGCTTTCTTAATGTTATTTTAATATGTAATTAATAAGATCCCCATATGACCTGTATTAACACTCCTGAGCACTGTCACTCCACTGAAGTCATCGCGTACACATGTAGCAGCCATCTTCTGAAGCTACTGAAGTGGCATGTTTTGAGCACAGAGCAGGGTTTGTTTCCATTTTAAAGAAGACCGTTGGACCATAGCAACTGTGGATTAAAAGCATTTAGAGGCAAAAGGAGCACAGCGTTTTGTAAGTAAGCCACTAACCTACAGTGCTGTGGTTTTATTGACCAGATTCAGACCCCTGTTTATGAATCCTTTAAACATTACCTTATGGATAGACTGCAATGGGTATATTTTGGAAAGTCACTCTCTGAGCCTGCATCCCCCAGGAATCTATTCTGGGCCCATTACTTTTCTCTATACATGTTAATAATCTCCATGGCTATCTGTTGCATATCACTCCTATACCTTATGCGGATGACATAGCTCTGGTTGTTAACGCCAAAGACGTCAACTCCTTAAACAACATGTAACAATATGTTCACAACTTTCTGTTACAAGTCCACTCTGGGGATCAGGCCCTCTGCTTCCACAGTGCCCAAACTTGAAGTGCGATTCGTGAACAGGGGACAAACAAGGACACCCTCCTGTTTGCTCGGACCCAAAACAAACTACCAGTCCCGAGTCCTGGGGTCAATTATGAACCCTTTTTAGCTAGCACACCCAGGTAACAGGTCTAAGTATCACACTCTCTTCAGGGAAAGAAGCGTAGTACTTGACCCAGTGGGCATACAACCAACCTGGTTCACAACCCCCTGCTGACCCAATTGAGACGCTGGTATTTTCTTACCTCGCTGGATCTTTACACAGATCCTTGTTAGCCTGGCTGCATATGATGACACTCTAAGCACTTTAATAGTTATGTCAGAATTATCAATACTGTTCCACCATTCACACTCAAAATGAGAAGGTGTCTCAAGCAAGTTTAAGGAAACCCAAATTTACTAAAACTAAAACTAATAAATAAATATAGTATGTAAAATCCAAGGTTCCATGATGCTTTGCTGACTGCCATGTTTCACAAAAAGAAATTCAAAGAAACATACATTAATAACAAAGTATGACACAAATAATAACAGGCAGACTGCTAGTGCGACACTGACTTTCAGGCCGTGCAAAATTGGCTTCAGCATAACAAGCTGCTATTAAATGTACCAAAGAAACAAGCCATGCTCTTTGGCTCCCAACCAAAACCTAGAACCTGTATGGTTCCTCTACAAGTCACATGTATTGACGGTATGCCTCTGTAGAGTGTTCAGTCTTTTAATTACCTGGGAGTCACTCTAGAGTCATCCCTGATCTTTCAGCTGCATGTAAATAAGGTCACTAAATCTGTTAACGCTCGCCTTGGTTTGGCCTACAGGATAACGAGTAACATCACTCCACGGGCTGGCTTATCTGTTGCATGTGGTATCTTGCTCCCCAAACAAATGTATAATGTAGAAGTATATGCTATGTCTGCATCTAAGCATACTTTGAAAAAAATGGGACACTATGTACAACAACATTTGCCAGTTTGCCCTCTCTGCTCATCAACTCGAACATCACTGGACTTAATTGGACTGGCTCCCACCATCTGCTCTACATGAAGCTGCCATTGGTGGTACTGTATACAACATCTTAAAAGGGCCTTACCTTGCCTCTCTTCTACAACCTCAATCTAACCCTTACCTGCTAAGGTCAATGGATCTTGACCTCCTTGCCATTCCTAAATAAAGGACTAATCTTGGTGTGGTTACTTTTTAAAACTTTGCACCAAGGGCTTGGAAAAATGTCTCTCCGGAAGTATGAAACTGTTCTTCCCGAAGGGCCATACGCAAGCACCTACTAAGTGCCTACACTTGCAACTGCCCTTCTAAGCTTTAATGGATGAGTTTGTGCTTTTCACCAATGCTAAATCTTGACCTTGTCTCTTTACTCCACTACACTACCTTGAATTCCTTTGTGTCTACTTGCATGTAATTATACACCATTCTTTTGCCACTGACTTTTAACCTGTACTGAATTAAGCTTTTAATAATGTTTATTTATGTCTGACATATGGCTCTGTTCCTATGTAAACCTGTATTGATCTGTACTATGTTAATGACTGTGCAATGTCTATGTTATGTATTCTCCCAGGTCGTACCTGAAAACAGACTACTTGGTCTAGCATACTTACCTGGTAAACAAAAGCTAAATAAACAAACAGAGCAAGGAGAACCATCTGGCTAAAAATATGGGAAGCAGACCTAGAATCAAAAGCCATGCTACAGAAACTACCCTTCAAGGGCGCTCTCTTATTCGGAGAAGGACTAGAGAAATACCTGAAGGGAAGAAAGGAAGAAAATCAATGTAAAAGGATAAGGACCTCACCTACACTTATCAACTGTCCAGGGGAAGACCCAGAAAGAACAGACATTTTGGAGACAAGCATGTCAACTTCAGTGCCAACTGTAACCACAGTTTTTTTTACCTCAGTTCAATCGAAACAGACAACACATATTATATCTCCAATGTTAGTCTATCAGAAGCTGACCCAATAGCTCCTTCAAACCAAACCAAAACAATCATCCCAGTGACTTCTTCCAAGTGATCACAGAGCTCAGCTACCCTTCCACAGGGGCCAGACTACTACAATTTGCAGACACATGGAGAAGAATGACAAAAGACAAACGGGTCAGGGAAATAATATGTAACTCCCCTCTGTTGGGGAGGTTCTAGGTTCTAGACCCAGCTTCCCTTTTCATTTTGTGGTCACCTCGGCCCAGGCAAGTCAAGAGTTAATTCCGTTGTGCTCCCAGGTGGAGCTCCCTGTGGGGTTGGGGGGGGTCACTGTGGAGCACAGGGGGATTTAACCTGGGATTTTGGTGGGCTTGGGGAGTCCTGTTAGGGAGTTGTTGGTGGGAGTGGAAGTGAGTTCAGGGCCAGCTCAGCCATAGTTTGCAACTGTCAGTGCGGCGGGTCAAGTGTAGAGCGCTCTGATGCTGCAGGCATTGTTGACATCATTCCCTGGGTTGTGTCATCACTGGGGAGAGTGTGACTGTTGCACTGGTAGGGTGCTGAATGAGCAGGGCCTTGAACCTGTGGCCAGCTGGTCAGGGAGAGTCGAGATGTGGATGGATGCTGCTCTAGTAGCCCTATGGAGCAGGTGACTGAGGAGGGATGTGTTCCTCTGTTAAAGGGGGACAGTTGCTTCAGTGTGTGCTCCAGTGGTTTTGTGGGGTCCATAGCTGGGCACCTCATCAGCCCCTGATCTGCCCAGACTGTGTGTGCCCTGGGGACCTGGGAAGTGATGCGAGGAGAGGGAGAGAAGTTAGCCCTGAAAGTAGTTTAGAGTCTGTGGGAAGATGCTTAGGGCTGCCAGGTCTGAGTACATTATGCAATGCTGAGCTGCCTGCCAAACTGTGACCATAGTAGTCCAGATGCGCTGCAGGATTGTGAGACCACCACGGTCTAGGAATCTTCAGTACTGCAGGGCCACACAGCCATGAATGTAGTAGCTGCTGCTTCCACTGATTCACTTTATGCTCCCGCAGCACTGAGTCTGGTTGGAATAAATTTCTGGGATCCCACTGTTAGAATTCATTGTGTGGACATTCGTTTCTTTCAGACTGTTGCACTGAATTTAATTCACGTTTGTTTCAGCATCTGGCATTAAGTGACACTCCTTGTTACATCTTGGCCTGGGTACATGAGGCCAGAGACTGGAATGTGTTTCTGAAGCAGTATGTGCACCCTTCCCACAGACATCAATACCCCTAGACGTGGGGGGGGGGGCTACAAATATACAAAGGCTACTCCAAAGAATTGAAAGAGATTCCACAAAGAGAATCACTAATAACATCCCCAGTGTCTTGAAAGAGGACTACACCACACCAGGCCCAGGAAATCTTAAAGAGTCCATTTGCCACAATAAGAGCGATAATATGGGCACAACAGGAACAGGGAAAAATTAATATATTCTATATTACATAGATACATAGACAGTGTTGTCAGATAAGGGCCTATGGCCCACCCAGTCTGCCCATTTAAGTCTGTAAGTTCACTTTATGTTTTCCAAGAAGTCTGCTGCCCCTTACCCCTGACCTCCAGAATGCCTTTATGTCTATCCCATGCATTCTTAAATCCCGTGATTGTTTCAGCCCCCACCACTTCCTCTGGCAGGGTGTTCCACTTGTCCACCACCCATTCTGTGAAGAAATTCTTCCTCTCGTTTCCTTTGAATCGTCCTCCCTCCAACTTCATCCCATGCCCTCTAGTCCTGGAACATCTTTTTCGCTTAAAAATAGTGCATTCCTGCACCCTGTTCCTCCCTGTAAGATACTTGTATGTCTCTATCATATCCTCTCCCTCCCTCTCCTCCAGGGAGTACACGCTCAGTGCCTTCAACCTGTCCTCATAGGACTTGTGATGCAATCCATGCACCATCTTTGTTGCCCTCCTCTGAACCTTCTCTACCCTGTCTATGTCCTTATGTAGGTAAGGTCTCCAGAACTGCACAGTGTACTCCAGGTGCGGCCTCACTAGTGTCTTGTATAGTGGAATTATGACCTCTTTTCCTGCTGGTGATGCCCCTGCCTATGCATCCCAGCATCCTATTTGCTTTACCTGCTGCCTTGTCACACTGTTTCCTGCCTTGAGGTCATCAGAGATGATAACCCCAAGATCCCTTTTCGCTTGGTGCATGCTATATCCTCACCCCCAACTGATATATTGTGCCAGGGTTTTTGTGCCCCATATGCATTATCTTGCACTTCTTGCATTGAATTTCAACTGCCAAACCCTGGCCATTCTTCAAGTTTCTGCAGGTCCTTCTCATTCTGTCTACACCCTCTGGTGTGTCTACTCTGTTACAGAGCTTTGTGTCATCAGCGAACAGTGAAATTCTGCCTTCTAGGTCCTGTGCAATGTCACTGATAAAGATATTGAATAGTACCGGTCCCAGCACTGATCCCTGTGGTACCTCACTGGTCACTCTTCCCTCTGTGGAGTGACAACCATTTACCACCACCCTCTGTGTCCTGCTGCCCAGCCAGTTACCTACCCACCGCACTACTGTCCTGCCCACACCCATATTCCCCAGTTTGTGCAATAGTCTTCTGTGTGGCACAGTGTCAAAGGCCTTGCTGAAGTCCAGATAGGCCATGTCCACTGCCCTCCCTGATCCACCTTCCTAGTCACCCAGTCAAAAATTCAATGAGGTTGGTCTGACATGACCTCCCTGGTGAAACCATGCTGCCTTGGGTCCTGTAGTCCATTGACAACCAGATGTTTCCACCAATCTCTCCTTCAGTAGTGCTTCCATGATCTTCCCCACTACCGAGGTGAGGCTGACTGGTCTGTAGTTCCCTGCTTCCTCTTTGTTCACACTTTTGTATAAGGGACTACATCTGCTATCCTCCAGTCTTTGGGTACCTCCTGTTTCTAGTGATCGGCTAAACAGGATAGCAAGAGGTTCAGCCACCACCTCTCTTAGTTCTTAAGGACCCTGGGGTGCACCCCATCTGGCCCCATTGTTTTATCAACTCTTATTACTTCCAGTTCCTTCAGGACCTTTCTGTAAAGGGACTTGTGTCCATTTCTGCACCATTCTCACCCCTGTACTCTGCTCAGACCCATTACCCTCCTCTTCCTCAGTAAAGACTAAGCAGAAATACCTGTTCAATATGTCAGCTTTACTGTTGTCATCCTCCACACAGCCCCCAACCTCCCCCTTCAGTCTCACTATCCCTCCCTTTGCCTTTCTTTTTTCACTTATGTACCTGTAAAAGGTTTTGTCCCCTCTACCCACTGATTTTGCAATGTGTTCTTCTGTCTGAGCTTTGGCTTCCCTTACTGACATCCCTGCCTCCCTTTGCTTCTCCTGGTACTTCTCCCTATCCCCTTCTGCCTGTGTTTTTTTGTATTGCCTGAATGCAATCTTTTTGTCTTTCACTTTCTTTGCTACCTCTTTGGAAAACCATAATGGTCGCCTCTTCCTTTTCCTCTTGCTAACCTGCTTAATACATAATTCTGTTGCTCTTGTAATCCCCATTTTAAATACTTCCCACTGTTCCTCAGCCCTGATTCCTGCCCCATTCCCTTAATGCCTCTTTCAAGTATCTCCCATTTTCCCAAAGTTTGCCCCTAAAATGCAGGATACGTGTTTTGTGTGGTTTGGTTCTGCTCTTTCTGTGATTTCAAACCACAGTGACTGGTGGTCACTGTTCCCCAGGTTCTCCCCACTCTTACCCCCATCACACTGTCCCTGTTTGTGAGCACAAGGTCCAGTATTGCCTTCTGCCGAGTTGGTTCCATGACCAAAGTTGCTTGAGGAAGGCACCTGAAGGAGTCCAGGATAAATCTGCTCCTAGTTGATGCTGCTGCTGGGATGCTCCAGTCCAGGTCTGGAATATTGAAGTCTCCAACCAATACTACCTCACTCTTGTCTGCCATCCTCTGGATGGCTAGCATCAGCTCCCTATCTGTTTCTTCCTCCTGGGCTGGTGGCCTATAGACCACACCTGTGCAGATGGCTGACCCCATTTTCCTTTCCAGCTTAACCCACAGTATCTCTCCCCCATTTTGTTCCTCCTGGATCTCTGTGGCCCTTATGTCATTTTTCACATACAGTGCCACCTCCCTGCCTGCCTGCCCTGTCTCTTCTGAATATGTTGTAGCCAGGTATGGCCAACCCCAGTCATGGTTATCATTACACCAGGTTTCAGTGATGGCCACAATGTCCAGGTCTGACTGCACCATGACAGCCTCCAGATCTTCCATCTTGTTGCTAAGGCTCCTGGCATTTGCACACATGGCTTACCATGATTTGACCTCCGTAGACTGTTTCACTGTTCTACTCCAGCCCCTTCCTTGGTTGTCCTTTATCCCTGGTTCTCCTTGCAGTCTGCCCTTCTGCTGAATTTTGCCCCTATTCTGCCTATCCACCTCTTGGGTGCTAATCTCCATCTTTTGCACACTGTTTTGTAGAGACAGCAACTCCTCTGGTTCACTTATATTCACATATTCTTTATGGTTCCAAAGAAAACATGTGACCATCACCCCATGCTAGACTTAAAATTCTTAAATCACTTTCTACAATACAAGTGGTTCAAGATGGACACAATCAGATCGACCATCAAAGCAATCAGACCGGCAGGACTACCTGACCTCAGTCGACCTGAAAGACACATAGCTGCACATCCTGATGAGGCCATCACATTACAGACTTATGTGATTCGATATACTGGGACTGGGACAACATTTACAATATGTAGCACCAGATACTCATTAAGGACCGACGCAAACAAACATTTGTCAGTGAGGAATGTTGGCTTGCTGGCATTGGCATTGGTAGTGCAGGATTTAGGGAGATGCATAATAGGAAAGGCAGTGAAGTATTGAACGGACGCCAACCCCACCCCCACCCTGCAGGGACTGACAGGCATTGGGGGTGTGCCTTTGCATCGTGGGCCATAACGCTCACGCCATTTCACCTCACCCTACCCTGCAGATACTGACAGGTGTCGCGGTGTGCTTTGGAGTCTTCGGGCCTTATACTCACCCCATTCCATTGGGAAATATGCTTAAATGGGTGCGGTATAGGAGAATAGGGTGAATGTTGGGGCAGAAGACCCCAAGACACACCTCAATGCCTGTCATTAGCTGCAGGGTGGGGGTGGAATGATCTGTTAGTCTCTACAAAGTAAGGCATTATGGTTGGAAACCATAACGCCTCAGCCATTTGTTGGTATTTTCACTCAGAATTTTCAAAATGGGATTTTTGTGACCCCACCTCATGAACAGTGGCACTATCATTTCGTTAGTCAATCCTGAAAGGTGGTTTTCCACAGCGACTGTGCCATTTGGCACCACCGGTGTGAAAACACATTTCTGGCAAGGTGTGAAAAATGACAGCTGTACTGTTCTTGAGGTGGTGTGAAAAAATGGCAATGTTGAAAATCTGGAGTGAAAATATGAAAAAAATTGGTGAAGTTACAAATGTGCATAGAAACTGCACAACACACATCTGGAACGCAATAATTTTTTGGAATTTTTTCACCAGATTTTCAACATGGGCATTTTTGAACCTCTCATCATGAACAGTGGCACTGTGATTTTGTTAATCCGTCCTAAAAGTTGATTTCCCACAGCGACCGTGCCATTAAGCACCACAGGTGTGAAAACACATTTCAGGAAGGATGTGAAAAATGGCAGCTATACTATTCATAAGGAGGTGTGAAAAAATGGCAATGTTGAAAATCTGGAGAGAAAATATTAAAAATTGGTGAAGTTACGAGTGAACGTAGAAACTGTGCAATGCATGCTCATAATGCAGTCATTTTTTGGAATTTTTCACCAATTTTTCAACATGGTTTTTGGACCTCCTCATGAATAGGTGGCACTGTCATTTACATCAGTCCCAAAGGATTCCGTGACAGTGACCGCGAAATCACCTTTCAGGATGGAGAAACTAAATGACAGTGACATGTTCACGAGATGGGGTCCCGAGAATCCCATGTTGAAAATTTGGAGCCAATATTCCAAAAAATGGCTGCGATATCAACCTAAGCTAAAACCCTCCATTGCCTCCCATTATAAAGCTTACCGTTATTTCTTCAGTTTGCAGTTCATCTTTGAAGAGTGCAGACATGTTCAGAGAAGATCATGGCTCCTGATCTCTGGAGGGTAAGTATGGGTGGGGGGTGCAGGGAGGTTTGTGCGCTGAGGAGGGTGGGGATGGGAGGGGAACGTGGGAGAAACGGTGGACAGTTTTCTTGTTTGTAGTGGGGGGAGACTGCGAAGGAAGGTTTTCTTCATTTACAAGTTACACACACACACACACAAAAAATAGGCACACTGGGGTGGGCTCCCAGTGTGCCACAATTCCGGGGGAGGGATGATGACACGGGGATTGCGCACCCTGATGTCAGCAAAGGCGTATAGATGGGGGAGCGCGCATCTGACACCAGGAATGGGCATCCTGGTGTTGGAAAGGAGAGGGGAAACTGTTTAACCAGGAAAGACACACTAAGATGGGGGATGCCGACATGGGGATTGGGCACCCTGATGTCGGCTTTTTGGGAGTGTGTGGCGCGTGGTAGGAGCCGCCATGTGACAGTGTGCCACATAATGTGTGGAGGGAGGGACAATCTGACACAGGGATTGGGCACCCCAATGTTGACTGAAAAAACTTGTAACAACAAGTAAATCTGATAGACTATTTATACTGGTACAAGGGAAAAATAAAGGTGGCCCTGCTTCAGACTCCACCATTGCAACGTGGCTAAAGAGCACTATTCAAAAATCATGCCAGGCCATGGCCACAGCTCCACCTCCGGAAATAAAAGCACATTCCACCAGAGCAGTGGCCAGCTCATGGGTGGAATGCAACATGGCCACGGCAGAAGAGATGCGTGTCGTGGCCTTATGGTCAGCCAGCCACACATTTCTCAACCACTATTGACTGAACACGCTATCAGCCCCGAAAACTAACTTCAGCTGAGCAGTCTTCAGAGCAGCATCTGCCCCATCAACCAGTCACGAGCAGCCCCCCCCCCCATATAACACAATGACAGATAGACCTGGTTGTAAAGGTGTTGGAGTGCCTCAGGCATTACTTTCCACAATGGTAGTTTACTCACATAGTAAAGATGATTGTGGGAGTACATCTCTGAAGCACTCCAGAGCCCACCCAGACAGGATACAGCCCGTGACAGGGCAAGTGACAAATCACGCATACTATCATAAAGACCTGAAATACTACCGGCATGCGTATGGGCCAGCCCATACTTAATGTGTACAGAATAGGCAATAAATTAGAATTCATAACTACGCTTCTTGTGTACGCCTCAGTTCTTATAGTAACTGATGAGGACACGAACCACTACATTTTTTCTGAGTTAATTCAGGTACAGCTATGGAAGACAACTAACTGTGCTCAGCTAGTCCAAGAGTGGGCAATAGGAGCTAGGACTTCTTTCTCTGAAGTCACATGTGCATCAACCAGCCTATCAGGTGAGCATAAACCCAGTCTGTAAATGTACTAGAGAGAGAGAGAGAGAGAGAGAGTGATATACTCCCAGAATCACCTTTACCAGGCGAGTAAACTACCGTCATAAAATGGATAATAGCAGGGACCCATCGTAAACGAGATACTGCATCTCTGCTGTGCTATCATGGGTACATGCAGAATAAACATTACAAAAAGCAGGATCCCATTGAAAACAAGACAGCATCCAAGTGTGACAGGGTCAGGGACCCTATCCCAGTTGGAAAACAGTAGTGATGGTTCAAGTAGCCCTGCTGCAACAAGGTTTATCCCATGGTGCCAAATTAGGGATATGCAAGACATAAAGTAACCCCTGGAAGTGAAATAAAGTTGTAGTTACCTTTCTTTCCTCTACGTAAGTCTGCTGTACTACATGTTTTTTTATTCATTTCTCTGAGCCTCGCTAGCTGGCCACTATCAGGGTAGTCTTCTGTCTAGTTTGTGTTCTGTAACCCCCCCCCCCAAAAAAAAAGAATGAGACATGCTAGTCTGCAGAGATCACCATAAGAAGCACTATATGAGGGCTTTGCTTCTAAACGAGAGTAAAAGAAACAGCCCAAAGGGTGCAAACTGCCAGCTAACGAATGAACAAAGCTCTCCTTGCTACAGAAACTCTTGTGTGTGAGCATGGCAGTTTGGTTACTAATGGGGGGATGCAACCCCCCCCCCCCACTACAAGTAGAACATAAAGTGCTGAGCAGTAAATCCAGGCAAATATACCTGTGCTAAATAATTTGCTGTTTGCAGGCTGCTGCTGATTTTAGGAAACAGCTGAGGCTAACTTTCTGTGAAACAAAACGTGATATAAGGAAGTATTTGATAGCTTTAGACAAGGAGATGTGTAAAAATAAAAAAAAAACTATATAAACTATAAAATTACATACAGGATAACAGTTAAATTGGGTTGAGTTGTTCTCTAGAAGAATATACGCTTTTGCTTTTAAAGGGAGCTTGTAGCTGGAAGCTGGGAGTTCCGAAGCTCCTGGGTCTGTGTTCCTGATACTGCTACATCAGCACCTGCAGCCATGTTAGAAAGGTGTTCCCACAGGGAAGGGCTAGCCCTTAATTGCATTAGTATATAGGAAAGGCTTGGGTCTTGTCCTGCCTGGAAGTGACTAGTTTAGAGGAAGGAACGCTCTGGAAAGGATATTTCTCTGTATTTTCTTGTGTTTATGCTTATGAAAGGGGTTTAGCATTGTGTAACAATTGCCCATATATATATATATATATATATATATCCTGGCCCAGATATTCAAAGGGTTGCGCGTAGGCGCAACAGAGTTGTCAAGGCACCCGCATTGCACCCGGTAGGATATTGAGGAAGGCTGCCTGGCGCAGCGCAACTCATGCGCTGGGGCCAAGAATGATAATGTATGCGGCACAGAAGCAGGGCGGGTTTGTGTGATATGTGGCACATCCCGGATATTCAGCCCGATGTGTGGGCGCATGCCAGCACAACTTGCGAAAGGCTGCATAAGGGACTCAAGTTGAGCCCGTGAAATGTTGGAACACCTCCTGGCCACCCACAGGCAGGCTGCCATATTACAGGGCACAACACAGCAGCCGCCAGCCGTGGGTGGCCACTCGCCCACCCAGAACACTGTCCACAAGCATCCACATCTCCCTGGTGGCCGAGTGATACCCTCACCCTCCCGATCACTGGTAAATGTAGAAATACTCATTCCCTGATAGTCTAGTGGGCCCCCCTCCCTCCCAATTGCCGGATTGCCGGTAAATGTAGAAATATTAATTCCCTGGTAGTCTAGTGGACCTCCCTCCTGATTCCCCGATCACCGTAAAGCACTGTAACATCAGACCTTGGTGATCAGTGAGCCCCCCCCCCTCCCACCCACACAGGGGCTTACAGCCCATACTGTACACGCCAGTCGTGGTGGCCGGGCGGTATGGGCAGGCTGCAGCTGCCCACTGCCGACAGGGGTGGGGGAAGGGGGTGGGCAATGGGTCCTGTGTGGGTGAGAGGAGTGGAGAGGTGCCACTGGATCACCAGGGCCTGACATTACAGTGCTTTACCGGCGATCGGGGAATCAGGAGGGAAGGGGTTCCACTAGACTACCAGGGAATGAATATTTCTACATTTACCGGCAATCGGGACAGAGGGGGAGTCCTCTAGACTGCCAGGGACTGACTATTGCTACATTTACTGGTGATTGGGAGGGAGAGGGGTACCACTAGACCAACGGGGAGCTGTGTGTGCTATGGCATTTACTGCAATCGTGGCTACGGGACAGGGGATGCCCCAGGACCCCCACTGTGCACACGTCATGCTGTGCAGGGCGCCAGGCGCACATCACTGGGCTGCCCTGCACAAGGCATGCAAATGGGGCTATAATGACATGCAAATGGCCCCATTTGCACCTTGCATATATTATGGCCTCATCTGGATGTTCCCCGCTGAATATCGTGGGGGTGATGTGCCTAGCACAACTGCAATTGCGCTGGCATATCCCCGTGCTCCCTACCTGTGGCTTGCACTGGTGCAGTGCCACTGCGCCATGAGCAATCTGTGCCATATTCAGCGGTGCGGTGCCATAGCGCATCACCGTTGAATATCACCTAGCCCTGGGGCATCCCAATTGCGCTGCACCCAGGCTTGCGCCACTGCCAGGTGCAGTCTGAATATCCGGTCCCCTGTATAATTCCTTGAAATTAATACAGCTGTGTGAATTATAAATCTAGTATTCCTCTAAATTGTTTAATAGAACATGATTGACAGATCACATGACACCTGAGCAGTATGTAAGGGCTGCTCAGGTACTCTATAGTCAGTCTTTTTTGGGCTGACAAGTAGAGAGAAACCTCAGGGAGAAGCAGCCAAGTATGAGAGCCATGCCAGTGCTGAATTAATAAGATCCTGGTTGCCCAAGGGTGAAGGTGAGGCAAGTTTAAGGTGGAGCTCAGGTTGAAGGTCCTGTAAAGTCTAAAAGCAAGGAGGCCGATGGCACATTTATAAGATAGAAAAAGAAATGGGCAGACTGGATGGGCCTTGCGGTCCTTATCTGCCATCAACTTCTATGTTTCTATGAATCACTGTGGCATGGGATTGGCCCTGGACCTCCAAAGGTCAGGTTTGGGCTACCTGGATGCTAGAAGCTGCTCACCTAGAATTTATCTAAGGGGGAAGACTCAGATTGGTGAGAAGCTGCAGAGGCCTGGTTGTGCAGATACTCAGACTGCAGAGAAGCTTGGAGAAACCTAGGTTGTATTGGCAGGGTGTCCATACCACGCGATGGGGGTCAGTTTCTGGTCTCTAGAGGGAATCGTAAGGTCCACCTGCAGTGCTATAGTGAGAGGTCTCCTCGCTAAGCTCCCAGCCCATACTCTTTCACTTTTTCCTTTTTTTTAAGTAATCTGACAAAAGTCTGAATCTGAAAATACCATCTATACATAACTAGCAATAAAACAACACCTCAGGGTGTTTTGCACCACAGTTTGTGATTCCTGCTATCTTCCGTAACTGAACCCCATGACACTAAGCTGTGCTATCGTGGGTGTATACAGTACAAAAAGTGTGCCACAGCAGGACCCCATTGAAAATGAGATATTGCATCACAGCTGGGTTAACCTAGGTAAATATTTTATACAATTCTGTTAAATCAGAACCCTACAACAGACCTCCACTAAAAAGGCAATGTTGCATCTCAAATGCTCTGTCCTAGAAAAATACATTATAAAAGATGTCCACACTAAAAATGAGATCTTGCATCTTGCCTCTACTGTCCTGGGTAAATCAGTATAAAACTCTATAAAATCAGGACCCCATTGCAAATGACATATTACATCTCATCTGGTCCATCCTGGGTAAATGATTAGCTAAACAATGTGTACAAGCAAGACCTGGTACAACATCAATGCAAGTAGCAAACCTTTGGCACTGACAAATGCTTGTTCTCTGTAGAAGCTGATTTTTAAATACTGGTTCCAGTTCTGGTACTGTTTCATGTCTAAAGGCTGTTTTTTTATTTTCCTACTTTTTTTTTTTTCAATGTATTTATTTATTTATTTATTTTGCCTTTTGATTTACACACAGGTAGTACGTACCATTTTAGAACTGCAAGATATAGTGTATGGTGAGGACTTAATGTGCATAGAAATCAGAGGTTCTGAAATGTTGCTGTACCATAGTTCAAAAGGTCATGGAATGTGACTGCATCATACTGTGGTACAACAACATTTTGAAAACTTCTAGAGGTTCCACACACAAGTGCACGAGCCACAGAAACCACAGGATCAACCAGATAACAGTGGTTGTGGCGACATGATTTCCTAAACCCGCGACTTGAGCAGGATCAACCACATGAAACAAACAAAACATGGCAGGATCAACCAGATATATGCAGGTAATTAAAAAATAAAGTGGTTAAAAACAGGATCAATCACATATACAGACTTACAAAATTAAACTGCTTCCTCGTAGCCCACGTCGTCTCGCTAACTGAGAGATAGAGCCGCCGTTTTATTTTTTTTAAAAACCCTCCCACCCCCAATTTTCAACCAACAGAAGGCTGCGCTACAAACGTAGGGATGTCTCTTCTCTACCAACCACACATCAGCCTTAGCAACCAGCCCTAAATCCTCGAATTGGACGTGGCTACCTGCACTCTTTTTATTGTAATTTAAAAAATTAAAAAAGTGGCAAAACAACATTTATTTTACTTACAGAGCACTGTACACTATAAAAAATAGTGGATGGGTAACTTTATGTCCAACCAGTGTGTTGTGCCACCTCGCTTTCGAGGTCACAGGAAATCAGAACCCCACAGTGGCACAACACACTGGTTGTGCATCGTTGTCCATCCACTATTGTCTATATGTTTTATGTCCCTTGCTCAGCTCTTCAATTGCTGGTATAATGCACCCATATTCTACTATAGAACTCTGTGCTTGAGAGTGACAAAATTAAATCACACAGTACTAAAATGGCACTTTAACACAAAACTGTGTATCAAACAACTACAGAGGTTACTAAAAGGCTGGTATAGATAGAACAGTAACAGAGCTGGAACCAGTATTTAGAATACAGCTTCTACTGGGAAAAATACTCACAGGTTCAGTACAGCTCTCCTTTAAGCAGCACAAGATAGCACTGTTAGATAGTTACCGCCATCTGTCTCTGTGAAAGTATGAATACCTACTTACAGGGACACAGCTTTGAGGAACTGGGATCCGGAAGTTGTCTGGCACTGCAGGGCTGTCACTCTGTCAGAGGGAGAGGCTGATTCTGCAAGTATCTAAACTGAGCTGGCCAATGTGAGAAGGAGGGAGGCACAGACACAAATGGAGAGGGAGGCACAGAGACAGCTGCAGTCAGTCTATAAACACACCCCTCCTCTTAGGTTTTATGAAGAGGCGGGGCAGTAGGAAAATAATTGTTACTGCAAGGTCAGACATACAAAAACCACACACGCCTCTCAACTGTCCTTGATTTTCAGGGACGTCCTTTTGTTGCTCCTAAAACGTGCATTTTTGTCACTGCAGTATAGTGATTTAAAGCATAAACTACTATCATACTTTAGCTTTAAAGTCTAGTTCTCCATCACAAAATGCTTTTCATATTAAACCATACGTTGCAGGAGGCTTCTTGAGATGTAGATATTACCAGTTTTTAAGATTTGTCCCCCATTTTGGTCATCTGTCCCTGATATTTTTATTTATTTAAAAGCTGATAACAGGGAAAGGCATCATGAACCTAAGCTTGTTTCCAGATGCGACCCAGGGGAAGGGGTACACGAGTCATGGCAACAACTGGTAATACAATAGGCAGTATAGTGCAGTGGTCAAGGTCTCTAAGCTGCAAATCTGGAGACCAGGGTTTGAATCCCACAACCCCCACTTGCATACTGTGTGACCCTGAGCAAATCACTTAACTTCCCTGTGTTCCCAGGTGGCACCTGTAAACAAACTTTCAGCTTAGTGTGCCACTCCTGGTTAAACAATTGGAAAAAGTATAAACACAGGCACGAGTACAAAGAAGAGGGAAAAAAAAAAGTGAAATAGATTTACAGAGGTACAAAATATATTAAAATGGGTTACAGTGATTGGTATTTACAGTGGTAAACAATATTGTACAACATTGTTATATTTACAAAGCTGCTCAGCAAAGAGGGAGACATGAGAATGCTGACATTTGTGCGGACTAGGAAGGGGTGCAGGTGCAGGAGGTAAGAGAGGTGGGTCTGAGCAATCATTTGAGAGCAGGGAAGGAGGGGGGAGAGAGAGGTGAGTTTGGATGGGGAGGCTGTTCCATTGGGAAGGAAATCTATAGGAGAAGGAGAGTTTGCCAGTGAGGGAATGAGAAGGTGCGGGTGCAGTTTGACCTCGAGTTGTAGGGGGAGGGAGAGGCAGGAGTGAGAAGAGAGGAGAGGTAGGATGGAAGAGATCCAAACCAGTATATTTGGTTATGAAGGTGGAACAGTGAGAGGAGCACCTCTGAGCAAGAGGCTGGAGGGAGAGGGCGGAGTAAAGATCACAGTGGCGGGTTGGGGGGGTAGTTGGAACCAGGACATCCAGCTTGGTGAGGGAGGTGACTGGGGCTGCACTGTAGACTATGTCGGCATAGTCGAGAGTTGGGAGGATCCACTTGACAAGGTCATGTCTTATTGGGAGGGAGAGGCAGACCTTGTGGCAATAGAATAGGCCTTGTTTAGGACGTAGTTTGGCATGTAGTGCGCTAAAGTGAGAGGAGAAATCGAGGGATGGGTCGAGCCAGACCCCCAGGTACTTGTACTTGTGGACATTATTTGGAAGGGTGTGGTGTTTGCTGCAGAGAAAAAGAGTGGGAAGGAGGGAAGCTTGGCGAGTGTTTGTTTGGAGCTAGGTCATTGCTACCATTTTATCGGTATTTAGTTTTAGTGAATTTGAGTCAAATCAGGTGGTAACTGCAGTGAGATTGTTCTACAGGGGGGATTGGACTGCTTTGGTGGATGGGCCAGACAGGAACAGGATGGTATCATCTGCGTACATGTATATTTTGGCGTGAGAGCAGACTGAGCGTAGATCGTTGATAAAAAGAGAAAAGAGGATTGGCCCAAGAATAGATCCCTGGGGTACGCCAGCGAGGATGGGGAGGGAGGAAGGCAGGACATTGCTAATGGACACAGCCTGGGAGTGACCAGGCAGTGGAAAGACCAATGGAACCAAGTTTATGTAAGAGGAGAGGGTGGGAGACTGAGTCAAAGGCCTTTACCAGGTCTATGAATATCACTGAGGTGATGCAGCCGAGGTCCATGGCTGAGAGGATGGTGTTGGTGAAACGAAGAAGGGAGGAGGATGGTTGAGTGGGATTTTATGAGCCCTGATTAGAATGGGGAGAGAGTGTTAGACATGGTAAGGAATGCATTGAGTCTGGTGATGATGAGTTTTTTGGACTTTAGCTAGGGCTGGGAGAAGGGAGATGGGGTGATAGTTCCCAAGGATGGTGGGGTCTCCACCTTTGAAGAGAGGGAGGACTGTGGCTGACTTCCAGGCTTCTGGAACTGTGGTAGTAGAAAGGGAGAGGTTTAGGATGTAGGTTAAATGGGTAACTATTGAGGGGCTGAGATTTTGAGGAGCCTATGGTATAAGCCTTCAGGGTTAGACTTAGAGGGATTTAATGTGGCAAGAGCTTTCAGGATTTCAGATGGAAAGATTTGTGGCAGTTGGAAGCCTGAGGGCTGGGGGTGGGGAAGTTGTGCAGGGAGGGGAAGTCGGGGGACCAGATGGAACAACACAGGAAGTGAAGAATCTATTTAGGGCTTCGGTGACTTGAGGATCGGAGATTAGATACAGTAGCTACTCTCTCGGATTGATGGGGGGGGGGGATCTGAGTAGGGGCACAGGAGCAAGTGGAGATCTTCCCAGAAGGAGGAAGGAGAGCTATTTTTTTGTAGTGTTCCTGATTTGCAATGCAGGAGGTTGAGAGGTATACACACACGCACAGTGTTCTACATAAGATACCACCATACCAACACACGGCCCCATGGTTGAAGGTAGTAGTCAATGGTGGGGAGTGGAACATGTGGGAACTCGATTAAGGGGAGTGAGTTCAAAACTGACTCGGTTACAGGAGCAAAATGGTGAAGGACTATTCCTGTGTAAAATGTACCCCCTAAAGACGTAAAACTGACTAAATAAAGTGTAAATGTACAACATAAAATGAGGAAAACGTGTCCCTAAACCTCTCTGGTATGTTGAATCCTACATCAAAAGTGGTGGGCTCCCCCGGGAAATGTTTTCCATTCCAGCATTGGTGCTAGTACTGGATAAATGAGTGCAAACATGTTGCCCTTCAGAAGAATGCAGGCTCTGGCCAAATCTGCAGTGGCCCCTGGAGCCCTACACTAACCGAGCAATGAGAGTGCACAAAATATATTGCTGTACCTATGCAAATGAGGGGTCCCTCATGTATAAGGGGCACAGTGGTATATTCATAGGTTTTGGCAATGCTTAATAGCTGTTAGCACAGTGCTGTTTACTGCCACCAAAACCCTGGCCTTAACTGGGCACTATAGCTGCACCCTGAACACCCACACCAACATTGCTGAACATCTACCCAGGGGCCCAATTTTAAAGTGATCAAAATTGGTGCAAGGGGCTTACATCAAGGAGAAATGGTGCAAGGGGCACCTTGCACCAGTCCCGATTTTGGTTTATTTTTTGTTTTGTTTGTTTTTTTAAGGCACCCTGTGCCACTGGGGGGGACCGTGTGCACCAACTGGGCTGGTGCCGTCCTTGCGATGGCTGCACTGCTGCACCATGATGGAAGGGGGCTTGCACCGGGGCAGTGCTCCAATATCCTCTAAAGTAGGATTTTACAAGCCCCCCCAATGGATGAATGGATCCTGCCATTCAACCAGCCCAGAGCTGGTTGAACATGTTGTGCGCTATTGCTGGAGCGCTCGCTGGGTGGGTGTGACACTGTGCCCCCCAGAGGAGGCATCTGAACAGCCCCCAACACCTGCCGCTGGAGCAGCCAGTGGTCTTTGGCAGGTATGAGCCTGCTCCCTCTTGTGGGGGTGCTGCTGCGTCATCCCCCTCCACACCTGCACTGAAAGTGCAGTTGCCCCGCTGGGGCCAGTTGCCACTCCCCTCCCCTAGCCTGACCCTTCCCACCCGCTGCAGAGCAGGGCATGCCCAGGATGAACTGGAAGCCACTAGGGCATCTGGGCAGTGGGCCACCATCACTGGCTGCTGCTGCCGCAAGCCTGTCCTGCAGCTTGCACCATTCCCCTCCAGTGTGCTGTTTCTTGGGCTCAGCTGTCGGCTTACGGTAAACATGGGGACTTTGGTGCTGGGACCCCATTTATTCTCAGATCAGGCACAGGGTCCCCGACACACCCGGGTTTGCTTTTAATTTGGCGCACCATGCACTGATCTAACAGAGCTTTGTAAAATTGAGCCCTTGGTGTCTAGTGGTCCTCCCACTCCATGTTGCTGTTACAGGTCCATTACCTTGCTGTCTAGTGGTCATCCCCCCCCACCGATGAACACCCATGTTGCTGTTACAGGTCCATTACCTTGCTGTCTAGTGGTCATCCCCCCCCACCGATGAACACCCATGTTGCTGTTACAGGTCCATTACCTTGCTGTCTAGTGGTCACCCCCACCGATGAACACCCATGTTGCTGTTACAGGTCCATTACCTTGCTGTCTAGTGGTCATCCCCCCCCCCCACCGATGAACACCCATGTTGCTGTTACAGGTCCATTACCTTGCTGTCTAGGTATGGAAGCTGACCTAAGGAGACTGGAAGAATGGTCCAGAAATTGGCATGTAACCCCTTTGTTACCCGGGGTTACTAGAATCCCAGTAAGACCTAGTGGTAGGCAGGGAAGGCAGCTTGTGAAACTCCAGTTAAATGGGTTTCACACTGTCTCACTCTGTCCTCAGTCACAGCTGAGACTTGAGAGATGACATCACTATAGAACTGTCGCAGCTGCATGAGCCACTTTGGAATCTCCAGCTCAGGAAGTGAAGTTTAGAACTTTGGGAAATTCAAGGGGAGTCTTCCATTTGTCCTTAAGCAAGAAGGAAGCATTAGTCTGCAGTTTGATCTCTCACTAAGAAAAAAGGAAGTGTTCCTGTAGTTTACCTTTTTTAAAGTGGTGGAGACCGCTCCCCCGGTCTCAGTGCTCCCCCTCCCTCTGGGGGGGGGAGGAAAGGTCTCTGTGGGTTCTAGGGGCAATCCCCTTCTCCCACCCTGGGAAAGAAGCTGCCTGATTTAATTTCAGTCTGTTCTTGTATAACAGCAAAGGTTACAGTACTTCGCCTGTGGGGCACCTGCAACGAATGGGTGAGTGTTTGGCTCCATTTGAAGGGGCAAGCAACTTATTTTCTTCAGTTGGGAAATAAATGTGGACTGCTATTTGGGAGGACTATGTCAACTAGGACAAACAAATAGAGCAGTCTAACAGTTTAAAGTTTTAAATGGATTTAAAGTTCTCTGTAGAGGGGATGCTTCAGGTCATCCGACGTTCAATCTACATTTTAAAGTCTAAAGTTTTCTGTGTGTCCAGAGAAATGGCTGGGTATGGGCTATGGGAGCTGGAGGTGGGAAAACCCCATATCTTTAGTAACCAGGTCCACCTCTACGGATTTCTTCTGTGTTTTTGCTACTTGCCTCATGCACTTGGCCAGTGATGGGGTGGGTACCCAGACATGGGTCACAACTTGAAAATCTCTCTAGGAGTTGCAGACTCTAAGTGGTTTGGGGATCCACAGGATGGGAAAGTTACTCCTTGTTGGATGGGAGTCTCCTTGTTTGATGGGAGTTTCGATTGGAAGTACAAAAACAAATCTCTCTATTAGTCGCAGACTTCAAGTGGTGTGGGGAGCCACAGTTTGGGAGTCTCCTTGTTTGATGGGATGTCTTTCCAAGTAAAGTTTGGGTTCATTCTTCAAGTGGACCGTCAGTCGAGTGGCCGCAGGGAAGCCGGGCCAGTCGGGCTATGTATCCAATGCGCATGCAAAGTCCGGGCTGAGTGCCTGTGGGTCCAAAGCCAGACAATTGTAGTAATGTGTTCATTCCTCAAATGGACCACTGTGTTTAACCTCTAATCTGCACATACAGTAACGTAGCCCTTTGGGGGACCATGCAGTGCTTTGTTTATGTTCAGTTAGTTAATAAATAAAGCCACACTGAAAAATCCCAATTCTGGTTCTGGACATTACAGTTATTGCTTCCTGTAGTTAGATTTACTTGGGTGCCCCTGTGCAGAGTAGCCAAACCTAGGTCCCTTGTGCCAGGTAACCTCATCCTTCCTCGAACCCGTAGATATATATAGATATGGTACAGGCAGTTAAAATCTAATGCTAAAAAGTGTAAGGTAATGCACCTGGGGAAGCAGAGCCCAGGTAAAAAGTACGTACTAGAAGGGCATCAGTTGGAGGAGACAAAGATGGAATGGCGGAGATGCAACATATTCCAGACATGAGGGAGGAGAGCATGATTGGAGAGAAATTGGGAGACAAGGAGGTGGGAGAGGAGCCCCCCTTCAGCAGGGGGGTCAGTACCAAGGATGGGGCTCTAGCTAAAGGGGACCCACAGAGAGCCTCTGGAGGCAGGGGTACTATTACAAGGGGGAGGATGGCGGTGTGGGGGAAGGGGAAACCATCAGAGTCAGGATAAATGGTTCGGATAAGAGAGGGTTAAAGGGGACACCTATTCAGAGGGGGTCTGAGTTAAGTGGGCAAAATAGCAAGAGAGGCAGAAAGGGGAGGGTGACAAGGGGGTCTCTAATAAGGCAGGAAGACTCCCATGAAATTCAGATCATGAATAAAGGGGGAAGGGGCTGAGAGGGCATAGTGGAAGTAACCATAAGGATGATGGCGGTGTTAAGGTTCTGTTATTGGGAGGCTCGATGATTAGGGGTATCCATTGGGAGGGACAGGGGGTGGATGCCATACCCAGGTGAAGGTAGTGAGTATCTCTGGGCTGACAGTGCACAGAGCAAAGTTCATGGTGTGTGAACTGGTTAGGGATTGTGGAGGGAAACTGGATTTCCTAGTGCATTTGGGAACTAATGATCTAGAGGGAAATAGCATTTTGGAAATCCAAGCAAGGTTCCAAGAACTTGCCAGAGTCTGTCGGGATAATGGATGCAACATTTCCTTTTCGGAGATATTGCCAATACCAAAGGCCTCAGTGGAGAAAAAAATGAAGCTCACAGAGGCTAATGACAAGCCCAGGAAGTGGGGTGAAGAGAGTGGGTTAGTAAGTAGGAACTGGAATGGAGTTTGGGAGGATAAGGGACTATATGCCAAGGACAGGTTTCATCTTGCCCCATTAGGGAAGAAGTCCTTAAACAGGGATGGCTGACTACATACAAGAAAGGTGGGGTTTAAACTTGTAAGGGGAAGGGATAAGGAGGGCTGACCAGAAGCCCTCTCCTCCAGATGAGGGAGTAGCCGTCAAGCCCAAGAGGAGGAAACAGATTGGGGTGGAGGTTTCAGGAGGAGCAGAGGGAGGATGAAAGTATAAGGAATCTGGGTGGGGTTCGACAAAAGGATCAGGGATAAGGGGTGGGGTTGGTTAGTAAATGCCAGGAGCTTGGGAAACAAGTTGCCAGAGTTCCAGGCCATGCTGTTCGGGGGTGGATGTGGTGGCGGTCACGGAAACGTGGGCCAACAAAAATCATGACTGGGACCTAAACGTACTGGGGTACACTATGTTTAGGAAGGGTAGAAAGGAGGGCAGAGGGGGTGGAGTGGCTATGTTCATTAGAGATGACATAGAAATTGCTAGGGTAGAAGAGGCAGAGGGAAACATGGAGGCCTTATGGGTCACCTTACAATCCCCAGCAGGAGATAAGATCAAGCTGGGTGTAGCATATTGGCCCCCCGGGATGAGTGATGTTCTGGAGGATGGTTTGCTGGACAACATCATTGCCCAGTGTGGACCAAAAAGGGAAGGAGTGGTATTGATGGGGGACCTTGATATGCCAGGTACAAACTGGGGAACCATGTCCTCTAAGGTGGCCAAGGAGCAGAGGCTGCTGGATGGCTTCCAGGATGTGTTCTTAACACAGCATGTGATGGAGCCCACAAGGGAGGAGCATGTCCTGGATGTGGTTCTGGCAGATGGGGATCTGGTAAGGGACATGGTTGTACAAGACCCTGACTGGGAGCGACCACAATACTGTCTGGTTTCAAATAAGCATTGGGGGAGTGGGGGTGAGATCTAGGACACTGGCAGTGGACTTCAGGACGCAGACTTTATGGGCATGGAAATATTCTCAAGGATCACTTGATGGGGATTACCTCAATGACAAGTGTGGAAGGAAATGGGAGGTCATAAAGCGGGGACTTCATGAGGCAGTCAGGATCTGCGCTAAGTTGAAGCGTGAGGGAGCAAGGTCACATAAACCATGCTGGTGGTCCAGTGAGGTACAGGTAGCAGTCAGAGAAAAGAAGGCCTACAAAAAATATAAAACAACAAGAGGGGATAGGATAAGGAAATGTACCAGCTGGCATCTAGAAAAGTCACCTGTATGGTGAGGGCAAAGTCAGTAAAAGCAACGGCTGGCACAGGGGATACATGGAGGGAAAAGGGTTCTTCCGTACATTGGGGAGTGGAGAAAACCAATGGCCATCTCAGCAGATTGAGATCAGAAGGAGGGTGGGTGGAAGAGGTGAGGGACCAGGCAGAGGTATTTAACGAGTACTTTGCCTCTGTGTTCACTAGGGAGGGGGATGGGATATCTACAAAGCAAGGCACGAAGGGGATAGAAATGTCAGTAAGTGGGATCAGGGGAGCAACAGAAATGGAGCAAGAGGGAGAGAGAGAGGTACCCCAGGGGTGTCACATCTGGCTAAGAATAAAAAGGCCAGTAAGGTGGAGGGGACGGATGATGCTATCTCTGCCAAAAGGGTGTGGTTAGCCCTCAAAGCCCTAAAGAAAGACAAATCTCCTGGGCCAGATGGCATTCATCCGAGAGTACCATGGGAATTGGCGGACATACTGGCTGCACCCCTGGCGGAGCTTTTCAGCAGGTCACTTGAGACAGGGAGGGTATCTAGGGATTGGCGAGAGGCACATGTGGTACCAATCCATAAAAGAATTCGAGGGAAGTACCAGGTAACTATAGACCCATCAGTTTGACCTCGGTGGTGGGAAAATTAATGGAGTTTACTAAAGGACGATTGGGGTGTACTTGGAGGAGTGGGAGGTCTGGATAGTCGGCAACATGGGTTTGTGCCAGGTAGATCATGTCAAACCAACCTTGTGGAGTTCTATGAATGGGTAACATCAGAACTGGACAGGGGTAAGCCTGTGGATGTATTATTCTTGGACTTCAGCAAGGCGTTTGACTCTGTCTCCACAATGGTCTGGTGGAGAAACTGATGGGGTTAGAGTAGGCCTTTGATGGTCAGATGGATTGAAAACTGGCTAGCTGGATGCACTCAGAGAGTAGTGGTCTGTGGGGAGCTCTTGAACCCTAGAGAGGTTGGTAGTGGGGTACCGTGGGAGCTCGGTCCTGGGTCTGATCCTGTTTAATGCATACATATCAGACATCAGGGAGGGTATAGGGTGTGAAATGAGTCTCTTCACGGATGACTCCAAGATGGGAGCAGTAGTTGAGGGAGAAGAGGGAGGTTGGCCTGCAAGACCTGGACACCCTGGAAAGCTGGGCTCACACATGGAAATTAAATTTCAATATCACCAAGTGCAAGGTGTTGCATCTTGGTGAGAAACTCCCTAAACACAGGTACACCCTGGGAGGGCTGGAGGCCTCAATAGGGAAAAAGACCTAGGGGTCATGGTGGATGCATGTATGAATAACTCTGAGCAGTGCAGGAGGCGGCTAGCAAGGCAAACAGGGCGTTGGGATGCATCGTGAGGGACCTCCTCTAGGAGCAAGGAAGTGATTCTGCCGCTGTACAATGGACTGGTTAGACCACACCTTGAGTACTGTGTACAGTACTGGAGACCACACTTGAAGAGGGACATACAGCTCCTGGAGAGGGTACAGAGGAGGGCAACAAAGATCACGGGAGGCTAGAGGTTTGACGTATGAGGACAGACTTAAGGAGCTCTGCCTGTTTTCACTGGAGGAGAGGAGAGGAGAGACAGGGGGGACATGATTGAGGTCTTCAAGTATCTCAAGGGAATAAATAGGGTAAACATGGAGGGGATCTTTAGACTAAAGCAGGGAGGTATCACCAGAGGGCATGGTTTGAAGTTGGAAGGTGGAAGGGTGAGGGGGGAAAAGAGGAGGAGGTTTTTCACTGAGAGGGTGGTGAACCCTTGGAATGCACTGCCTGGTGAGCTGGTTCAGAGATCCACAGTGGAGGGCTTCAAGAGAGGGTGGGACAGACACAGAAAGTGGATGTATCAGATGATGGCCTGTCCCAGAGGGGTGGGGATGGATGATGAGGGTTTCTGGAGCACAAGGGATGGGAGGGTCTCGGCACCCAGCTAATGATCTAAGGTTCGAGCAGACTCGATAGACCGTAAGGCCTAATCTGCTGGCAAATAGTATGTTAGTATGTTAGTATGGATCTGGGCTTGAACATTATCAATGACTTAAAGGTAGGAAAACAATGCAAAAAAGCACAGAAGGCAAGTGGTATCCTCGTATGCATAAAAAGGGGTATTCCAAGCAGAAAGCAAGAAGTTATCATGCCCCTGTACAGATTCTTGATGAGGCCACACGTTGAATAATGTGTACAGATTCTTGATGAGGCCACACATCGAGCAATGTGTCCAGTTCTGGTGGCCTCACCTAAAAAAGGACATCAGCTGTCTGGAGACAGAGCAAAGGAGGGTCACAAAGATGGTGCAAGGGCTGCATCATGAGCCATACGAGACAAGACTCAAAGAGCTGAATTTATTCTCTCTGGGACAGAGAAGACACAGGGGGGACATGATAGAAACATTTAAGTGCATCAAGAGAATTAACACAACTCAAAAGGAAAACCTGTTTCAGGAAAACAGGGTGGCACATACAAGAGGGTGCAACTTGGCAGCTGGCCCACTGGCGCAGTGGCAGGGTGTCCGCTCATGATGCCAACATCCCAGGTTCAGGAACGGACCCGGGATTCTGAGGGCTGGCTGGGTGGAGAAGGATTGAGCATTTGAAGGATGGTTGCCCTTTTCCAGAGGGAAGGGGGGGAGAGTCTGGCCACTTGGCAACCCCTGGCAGAGGCTTGGGGGATCCATGAACGGCCGGCGCCTAGCTTTCTGGAGGCAGGACAGACATTAGGCTTGACCTGTGGATGTCCTTGCATGTCCTGCCTCCAGGGATACACAAAATCCGAAGAAAGCCAGTGCCCAATGCATGATGCCCTGCCTGCCGCTGCTGTCCCCACTGCCAGTCTTGCCCACTGGAAGAGTCCCACTCTCATGGCTGTGCCCTGGGGGGGAAAGCCAGGGCTTACCAAAACGTGTTTATTGGGAGGGGGTGCCTGCCTGGCAGCCTCACTCAGGGGGGTAAGCCTGGGCATGGGGGTATGGTGTGAGAGGTGGGGGCTGATCCTCGGAATTGGGGACCAGAACCAAAAAAAAAAGAGCACAACCTGTGTCTGGTGGGAGGCACGTTTGAAAACAACTCTAGAAAGTACTTTTTCACCAAGAGAGTGATAGACCCATGGAACAGCCTGCTACCAGAAGTGGTGGTATTGAAAACAGTAAGGGAATTCAAACTTGTTTGGGTCAGGCAATGTGGGCAGCTTAGGAAAAAATATAATGGGGGGGTAAGCTACCTTGGGCAGACTAGATGGACCATACGGTCCTCATCTACCAACCCTTTTCCTATGTCTAGTGGTCCCCTCACCCCACGAACACCCATTTTGCTGTTGCACATACTAACATACTAAATTGCCAGCATAATGGGCTTAGTGGTCCATCGAGTCTGCTCAAGTAACAGCCTACAGTCCACTCGCTGCAGCTGCCCCTCCCTCTTTGTGACCCCCTGTGGACCCATTACATGCCCCGCTCTCCCCACCCATAATACACCCCTGTGTCTGTCCCACCCTGTTTTGAATCCTCCCATTGTCACCATCCCCACCAACTCCGATAGCAATGAGTTCCAGGGTGCCATCTCCCTCTCAGTGAAGTAGTGACACCTCATCTCCCCTTTAAATCTCCCCACCACCAATCTCAGGCTATGCCCCCTCGTGGCTACGTCCTTCCTCAACTGTAGCAGTCCATCAGAGCTGACCTGGTTAATCCCCTTCAAATATTTAAAGACCTCTGTCATATCCCCCTATCCCTTCTCTCCTCCAGGGAGTACATCTTCAGATCCCGTAGTCTCTCCTCATAGGACAGGTCCCTCAGGCCATGAATCATCCTTGACACCCTCCTCTGGACCCGCTCAAGAAGGGTTACATCCCTCCAAGTATGGGTGCCAGAACTGCACACAGCACTCCAGGTGCGGCCTAATCAGGCAGTTGTACAGGGCCAGTAGGATCTCTCTCCTCCTTGAGGTTATCCCTCTAGCTATGCACCCTAGCATCCTATTCGCTTTTGCAGCTGCCCCTCTACACTGCTCAGAATTATTCATTTTGTCATCTGTTGCCACCCCGAGATCCTTTACTTCCTTGGAGACTGACAGCTTTACCCCTCTGAGATTGTAGTTGTACCTGGGGTTCCTGGCCCCCAGGCAGAGTATACTGCACTTCTTGGCATTGTACCTCAGCTGACAAGCGTGCAATCACCATTCAAGTGTCTCCAAGTCCTCTTGCAGCATCCTACTCCCCTTCTTGTCAACTGCTGCTCCCAGTTTGGAGTCATCCGTGAATAGACTACTCCTTACTCCAACTTCGATGTCTGAGATGAACACATTAAATAGGATTGGTCCCAAAACTGATCCCTGGGTGACCCCACTAATGACCCTTCTGGGAGACAAGACCTCCCCCCAACCACCACCTTCTGATACTTATCCGTTAACCAATTCCCAGTCCATCCTAGAGTCTTCTCCCCAGACCCCAAGCTACTCAGCTTCTCCAACAATCTGTGGTGCGGCACCAAGTCAAAAACCTTACTGGAGTCCAGGTACAGGACATCCACTGACTACCTCGGTCCAGAGACCTTGTGACCCAGTCGTAGAATTCAACCAGTTTTGTTTGACATGATCTTCCCCGGATGAACCCATGCTGTTGTTCGTCTTAGAGATCATGGGCTCCAGGAACTCCACCATCCATTCCTTTAAAATGGTTTCCAGCAGCTTCTCCACCACGGACATCAGGCTAACTGGTCTGTAGTTTCCCGGCTCCTCCCACAGACCAACCTAATGGAGTGTCACGACATTTGCTTCCCCCCAGTTGAGGGGGACCCATCCAGTTTGAAAGGAGGAGTTGAATGAGTCGGTCAGTGGTGCAGCCAAGACATCTGATTGTTTCCTCAACACCCTGGGGTGAATCCCATCTGGACCCGGAGCCTTATTGCACCTCAGGGACTTTAGAGCTGCTTTCACCCTCCCCAATGGTATCTCCCTATCCGTGAGTGCCTCCTCCGACCCCTCCCTTCATTCCACCTGTATCCAGTCAGATTAGTGCTACAGAGAGAGCGCTAGTCCCTGTAGCACTACCAAGGACAGTGAGCAGGGATGTAGAGTGCTTGCAATATGTGCTCCCCTGGTCACTGTCCACGGTGCTGCCACAGGACAAGGGCAGCAAAATACTAGGGGCTAGGGGTTTGCTGAGCTGCTCCTGTGGTGTGGAGGGCTGGGGCATAGAACAGCTCAGTTAGAAGGCAGTGGAGGCTAGAGTTCTAATCCTGATTTCCAAACATTTTGCAGGAAGTTTATAGTTTTTTAAATTTTATAAGGGGCCAGGGAAACAGTATTCCACGGCCCCACAAATTTAACTTGCCCCATGATCTGCTCCCTCCTGGAGTGGGAATCTTTAAGTCTGAGGGGGGTGTGGGCCCGCATCAGGGGCGGACCCCTCCAAAACATAAAATTGACAGCATTTTTGCTGCACTGTTAATGCCAACAGCATTGTGGTCAGCTATGTTCTGACTCAGTGCTCATTCCACCTACCCCCTGTAGAGATGGTTCCTTCCCCTCCTTTGTAAAGACTGAGCAGAAGTACTCATTAAGTATTTCTTCTTGTCCACCACTTCCTCGACCCCTCTTTTTTAACTTATCAATCTGCCCTCCCCGTTGCTTTTCTCCCCTTCCTGATATACCTGAAAAAATTCTTCTCCCCATGCTTGATCCCCTGCGCCAACTGCAGTTCCTTATTTGGCGTGGTTGCTTTCACCACCCTGTCAGTCTGTCTGGAGAGCCTCTGGTACTCTTCCCTGTCCGCATCCCTTTTTGACAACTTGAATGTTCGGAAGGCCAGGTCCATTACCCTGCTGTGTCTAGTGGTCTTCTCATCCCATGAACACCCTTGTTGCTGTTAATGGGTCCATTACCCTGGTGGCTAGTGGTCCCCCAAACCAGTATTGTGGGCTGGAGTGGCAGCAGTACAGATGTATACGTTATTTACCAGTAGTGCTGTGTGGGATTATAACTGAGTGTTATGGTGGTGAGATGGAAACTATTGTTCAAACACTACCAGACATTTGTAATTGCATTACATTTTGGTGCTGTAAGAAACATTTAGTTGTGATATATGTATTGTAAAATACATTGGAAAGTGTTGCAGTTGTTTGAAACAGGACAGAAATGTTGTCAGTGAGACTCGGGGTGGGTATTTACTTCATAGTCTTTGGTAAGTGGGTAAGGCCCACTAGGAGCAATGTTTGTTTCCAAGGGCAACCCTACACTGCAGAGGTTAAGTAATTTATTTACGGTTACACAGGATGCAAGTGGAGGTTGTGGGATTCAAACCCTGGTCTGCTGGATGCACCATGCTCATTTATGATTCATTAATCTCTAGCCTAGCTTATACTGCCAGACCCAAAGGGAATAATATTAAACAATCCCTAAAACCTCTTCCACTGACATGACCCTGGCCTCAGTGCTAATTTAGACCACAACAATTTTCTACCAGAGGTTTGTTTTTGAATCGCCAGTAGGTTCTTGTTTTTAACCTTTATGAGTACATTCCAGGTAGTTAGACTTTAAATGTCGAATCATGGCTCCTGTTCCTGCCTTTGCTTTTTTTGTATTCAGTTTTGACCTGGAATTACTATTGCTGACTATAAAAAGAGAAAGCATGGGCCAGCCCGGTGGTGTTGAAGGTTGAAGCACTGGACGCCACACCTCGCGCCATGCTGGCAACCGGGGTTCGGGAATGGAGTCGGGTCAGCAGGGGAAGAGTACGATTGAGGACAGCTCTTCTCTCCTGGGGTGGGTGGGTTCCTCCTCACGAAGCGCTGACGTCCCCTGGGATACTGCGGAGCATTGCAGTCTACATAGGGACGTAGCAGGGAATTGGGTGGTGGCGGGTGTCTTTCACCCAGGAACGGGAGTGTGCCTGGCGTGAGCAGGACACCATTGCATGTCTACACCCAGGCAACACACAAGCAGGAAAAATCCCCTATCCCCTGGATAGGCGACAGCATCCTCCGGTGCTCCACCGTCACACTCCCAACGCCAGATTCACTCCACTGGCTCTCCTGATCCCCCTCGTCTGCCTGGAGGGATGGGGCCAAACATCTGGCCAGGTAGGTGGGGGGGGGTCTGTCCCCAATTTCCTGGTGGAGTGAACTTCAGGCAGGAGGTAGCATGGTAGGCGGGTGGTGGGGATCACCTGAAAAAGTTCCAGAGGGAACGGGAGCAGAAAAAGAGTTATCAAAAAAGGGAAAACATAATTTCCTGTTGTATTATAGAAATATAGAATGTGACGGCAGATAAGGACCGCTTGACCCACCTAGTCTGCACATTTCCCTACCTAATGGATAAGCTGAAGATCCTAGTTAACCAACAGCCTACTTCCTCCTACCCCCACTCCCTAGAATTGCCTTATGACTGTCCCATGCATGCTTGAATTCTCCCACTGTTTTTGACTCCACAACCTCCTCAGGAAGGCTGTTCCATGCATCCACTACCCTCTCCATGAAAAAATACTTCCTCACATTACCTCTGATCCATCCTCCTTCTATCTTCAGACTGTGCCCCCTTGTTCTTGCACACTTCTCTTTCTGAAAAATGCTACCCTCTTGGACTTTGTTGATTCCCTTGAAGTACTTGAAAGTTTCCATCATGTCCCCCCGTCCCTCCTTTTCTCAGGGGTATACATATTAAGCTCCTTAAGTCTCTCTTCATATGTCTTCTGGTGCAGACCCTGCACCTTTTAGTTGCCCTCCTCTGGACTGCATCCATCCTGTCCCTGTCCTTGCAGAGATTGGGTCTCCAAAACTGCATGCAGTACTCCAGATGGGGTCTCACCAGCTGTCTGTACAGAGGGATAATAACGTCCTGTTTCTAGGATCATGGATATGTTGTTCATCCACACTTATTGGCATGTCCCCTTACACTTTAAGTTCTACTGGAAGTCTTCAAGCTGGCTTCTCCCACCCACCCGGGTGGTGTATACCTCTGCTCCGCCCCATGATGCCAGACCTCCCTTTCCACTGGAAGATTTGGGTTGCGTCCCTAGTGCTCACACATTTTGTAGACCCTGGCTCTAAAACCTTTGGTTATTCTGAAAATCTGTCTCATTCACATTAGCGACCATGAGTTTATTTCTTCGATTATGGAAGACAAGTCTTCCCCCGGATTTCGTCGGTGCCCTATCGCCAGAAGATGTCGTACACCGATCTCCACAGCACATGCGTTTGCCTTGGTGTCGACCATGGCACCTCAAAATGTGATCTGTGTCTCACCATTTATCCCAATGTCCTCGACGACTGTCTCGCACGCCTGAAGCTGGGTAGGGTGGAGAAATGGAACACTCCTGTGAAATCCAAGGAGGCTTGGTGGGGGGATTCCACGGCTGTGGGATCCGCCGAGCAATTGGAATGCATGCAAGCATTCGAGGAGGAAGCAGCTCGGGCTGCAGAAACTACTCAGAGCTTCTTCTTTCTACTCAACCTGGGCTCCACCTTCTCGGGTTCCTTCAGAGAGTTATGACAGTCTCTCCCGATCAAGGGAGAGGCTCCTGTGGGCACGCACTCCTCTTGATCCTGTAAGTGGGAGAAGGATCAGGGATCATCTTCGTCTTGACGGAGGCGTTCTTGGGAGCGGGAGAGATCTTGGTCCCAGGAACATGCGGTCTTGACTTCGGTCAAGATTGCTTCTTCTGCCACTGGCTTTTCAGCTTTGCCATCTGGTCAGTCAACCAAACTGTTGATCGATGATGTTGAGAACGTCATTGACCAGATCGATCCTTTATCGCTGACTCCGGTCGATGATTTCCTCAATCAACCTCCTAATTTGGTCTTCCCAGATGATGAGACGACTCCCATCGAGGAAGTGGTCCCCGGCCCTGGGAAATCACTGGTCCCGCCGGTGTCTCCTGAGCGACCGAGTCAGCCTGTTCGATCTCGATTGAGGTCTCGGACCCCCTCAAATGAAAGGCCGAGGAAGAGCCATAAACACTCTAAGAAGAGGCAACGCAATCAGTCGTCTTCATCCTGCTTTGATGAGGAGAGGCTCTGGTGGAAATGAAGCCGCTACGAGGACCTCATGTGGCAACAGCTGATTTTGACCGGGCACAAGTCAACTCTGGTTTCCACACCGACCATTACTCGGCTTTCACCTCCTAGGCCAACGCCTACTCCTTCAAAGCCGATTAATTTGGCCCCAACCCGCAGAGCCAGTAAAACCTCCAGTTCGACTTAAAACGGTGCCTCCACTGGTTGTGGTGGAACCACCACCCAAACAGCCTGTGGGAGGGTCTCCTTCCAAAGAAGATCGGCTGGACACTGGGCTTCCCCCGCATTTATCGGTCATGGTCACCCCGGACTGCCCTTGGTGAGTTGAAGGTGACCTGGGCGGTCAGCCGTTCTATCCGGATTCCTCTGATTCGGACGTCACTGGCCTGCATTCTCATCCTGGGGATGATGAATCAGCCATTGGCTTAGAGATGGAGGAAGGTCCCTCATCATTTCAGGGCATTCTTCACCTCATTTGAGTCTACAGGGATGCCCCTGGAGCCAATCCAGAAAAAGGTGGCGTACCCTCTCACTGATATCCTTAAGAGAGGGGATACCCCGAGGAAGGCCTTTCCTGTGGCTGAGGCTATTTTTGGCCTGGCCTTAAAACTTTGGCAGCATCCTGCCTCTTGTCTAGCTCCATCTGCCCGCATGGCCCACAAGTATGTGGTGCCCATAGGGTCCCTTGCAGGGTTCACAGAACACCTTTTGGCTGAGAGTCTGGTGACTGCCTCTGTGTTCAGGCATACTGGCAGTTCTGCTGACACTGACTGAACTCCTGATAAGGAGTCCAAGCTTTTGGACCATTCAACCAGGAAGGTCTATGTGGCTTCTTCCTTGGGCCTTTGTCAGGCAAGTTCAGCCATCATCATGGCACACTTCTCTCATGCCCTTCTAGGGTCTCTGGATGAAGTCCTCCCACATCTCCCCATGGATCATGGTCAAAACAGGTCCGGGATCAGGGCAGAGCTGTTGCCAAACAGCAGCTTCAGACAGCCCTGGACAATGGGGATTCATGTGCTCGTTTGAGGGCAGCCACAGTTGCCTCTCGTTGCAGGGCTTGGCTGAGGCTCTCCTCCTTCCCGGTGGATACCCAGCAGAAACTAGCTGTCGTGCCCTTTCTAGGGACCGACCTGTTCAGCCCAGGAGTGGCTGATTACCTTCAGCGTATTGAGCAGTCCAATGCCACCTTGGATGCTACTTCTGCCAAAGGTTCTTCGGGCAAGAACCAGCAGAAGAAAAAGAACTCTTTTCAGCATTCTTCACCTGCGGCTCAGCAGTCCTCCTTTCAAGGTGGACAGCAGCACCAGCAACAGCAGCAGGCTCAAGCTTGGTGCCCCCAGCCCAAGCCCAGGCCCCCCAGGTCCATAAAGGAGGCTGAGGTTCAGGTCCTGGCTCCTCCTCCTTCTCCTCCTCCTCCAAGCCTGCTCAGTGATGGGGCGTGGTCTGTCAACCCCTCTCCCATCACCTCAGCTCTGGGTCCTCCCATAGGGGGCCGACTCCACCACTTCCTTTCTGCCTGGTCCTCTGTCACCTTGGACAGGTGGGTTCTCGAAGTGGTCAGTCAGGGACTGCCTCTGGAATTTGAGCAGTACCCTTCAAGCCGAGCTCGAGCCCCTCTGGAGGAAAGAGCATCTGCTCAGACTCAGTCGGCTCTCCGAGACGACATTGCTCAGCTCCTCCTCAAGGAGGCAGCAGCTCCAGTGGCGGATCCTCCAGCAGACCCAGGCTTTATCTCCAGGTACTTTCTGGTGCCCAAGCAGCCGGGGGGGGGGGGACTGGTGTCCCATTCTAGATCTGCATGACCTGAATCAATATCTCAGGTCACGCACCTTTTGGATGGTCACTCTGTCCCAGATCATACCATCCTTGGTGTGAAACATGTGGTTCTGTTCACTGGATCTGCAGGATGGGTTCTTTCACGTCCCAATCCATCAGTCCCATCAGCGGTTCCTCCGCTTCAGGGTCAAAGTGACCCTGTACGAGTTCCGAGCCATGCTGTTCGGCCTGTCCTTGGCCCCACGGGTCTTCATGAAATGCATTGCAGTGGTGGCGGCCCATTACAGGCGTCTGGGAGGGTCAGGATTTATCCTTACCACGATGATTGACTCCTAGCAGGTTCCACCCAACAGGGAGTGGAGAGATACAGGGATCTGGCCCTCCAGACCTGCTACCAACTCGGCTTCCTGATCAACGAGGCCAAACTGGAACTCTTGTCTTCTCAGATGATGGACTTCATTGGGGCAGAGCTCAACTCTTGTCAAGCCAGAACTCGGCTTCCAGCAGACAGAGCGGAGGTTCCTTCCTCCTTTACCCAATCATTTCTGGTGGGGCAATTGTGCCCTGCTCGGGACTTTATACACCTTCTGGGATACATGGTGGAGTGCACCTCAGTGGTCCATTGGGCCCAGTTGCACATGCACCCCCTCCAATGGGAGCTGGCCGCCCAGTGGACTCAGCACCACGGTCATTTTGACCAGCTGATTACCGTAACCCAGAAGATGTGGGATGCTCTCCACTGGTGGACCGCCCCAGACTGGTTGCAGGAAGGGATCCCATTTGTTCACCCCTAGCCAACGGTTGTCCTCATGAACAATGCGCCTCTCATGGGCTTTGGAGCCCACATTGGGGACAAAGGGCCCATGGACTCTGGACCACCAAGGAGTTCCGATGCCACATCAACCTGTTGGAGCTCAGAGCAGTCAGACTGGCACCACCAGCTTTTGCTCCTCAGCTCCGGGGTCAAGTGGTTCAAGTACAGATGGACAATACCACGACAAATGTACTACCTCAACAAACAGGGCAGCACACACTCCCATCTGCTATGCAAGGAGGCGCTCTGCATCTGGACCCTCGTGAGCCGATTGGAGGTGGATCTCCTAGCCATTCATGTAGCAGGAGACTCAAACCATCTGGCGGATACTCTCAGCCGCCTAGGCCAGACATCTCATGAGTGGTCTCTCCATCCAGATGTAGCTTACAGCCTGTTCTCCCATTTGGGCAAACCATTGGTGTACCTGTTTGCCTCCAGGGAAAACACCAAGCTGAGGCTGTTTCATGCCCACCCCCCTCAGCAGGGCTCACTGCAGGGGGATGCCTTCTCGAGGCCGAGGACCCCAGGCCTCTTCTATGCCTTCCCTCCATTTTCCTTGATCCACAAGGTGCTCCTCAAGGTGAGGAGGGACAAGGCAAAGGTGATCCTGGTAGCCCCAGATTGGCCGTGCCAGTTCAAACATGGTGGCACGCACTCCCGTCTGCTGTGCAGGGAGGCACTCCACATCTGGACCCTTGTGAGCCGATTAGAGGCAGATCTCCTAGCCATCCATGTGGCAGGAGCCTTAAACCATCTTGCAGATGCCCTCAGCCGATTAGGCCAGACATCCCACGAGTGGTCTCTCCACCCAGAGGTAGCTTACAGCCTGTTCTCCCACTGGGGCAAACTGATGGTGGACCTGTTTGCCTCCAGGAACAACACCAAGCAGAGGCTGTTCCATGCCCACCCCCCTCAGCAGGGCTCGCTGCAGGGGGATGCCTTCTCGAGGCGGTGGACCCCAGGCCTCCTCTATGCCTTCCATCCATTTCCCTTGATCCACAAGATGCTACTCAAGGTGAGGAGGGACAAGGCGAAGGTGATCCTGGTAGTCCCAGACTGACTGCTTCAGTTTTGGTATCTAGATCTCCTCAGCCTCAGCTGCAGGCCCCCGGAGTGGCCTCCAGCATGCCTGGACCTGATATCACTCAATCAGGGGAAGATATTCTATCCGGACCTTCAATCCCTGCACCTCACAGCCTGGTACCTGAGCAGCTAGAGTTCCAGGCTTTGGGGCTTTCCGAAGATGTCTACACCGTGGTGGAGGCATCTGGATAGGAATCGACCAGGAAATGTTATGCCTTCAAATGGAAAAGGTTTTCCATCTGGTGTCAGGGCAAGGGCATAGACCCATTGTCCTGTCCAGTGGCTAACATTCTCGATTACCTTTGGTCTCTTTCCAAAGGGGGTTTATGGTCATCAACCCTCAGGATACACCTGGCAGCCATCTCTGCTTACCGGGTGCAGGCCGGTCAGACAACGGTGGCACAGGAGACAGTGGTCGGGTGCTTTTTCAAAGGCCTGGTTCACATATCTCCTCTGGTGCATGAGCCTCCACCTCTGTGGGATCTTCTGCTGGTACTGGCAAAGCTAATGGGCAAGCCATTCAAACAAATGCACAAGTAGTAGTTGTCACACTTGTCATGGAAGACGGCCTTCCTGGTGGCTATTACGTCTGCCAGAAGAACAGGGGAGCTCCAGGCACTTTCGGTGGACTCCCCTTATCTGGTCTTCCACAGGGACAAATTTGTCTTGCGTCCCCACCTGAAATTCCTTCTGAAGGTGGTGTTAGAGTTTCACCTTAACCAGGTGTTAACTCTGCTGGTATACTTCCCTAATGACACATCGGAGGCTGAGTACAGGCTCCATACTTTGGACCTGAGACACGCTCTCTCCTATTACAAGGAAAGGACGGTGGAAATTCAGGGAGAGGTTTGCCAGCTGTTTTTCACCTATGTTGAAGCTGCTTAGGGCAGATCTGCAGCAAAGTGGACTATTGCAAGATGGATTACATCATACATAGGTCTGTGCTATGAGTTGGCGGGCAACGAGCCTCCCACAGGGACAAGAGCTCATTCTACCCGCCATACTGCTGCATCGGTGGCTGCTTCCAGGGACATCTCTATCCAGGAAATCTGCCGGGCTGCTACTTGGAAGTCAGCAAACACCTTCATCACCCACTACCACATCGACCTTGAGTCACATCGGGATGCTGGTTTTGGGGCCTCGGTTCTCCAATCTCTGTTCCCTAAGTAGGGGGGGTGTGTCTTGCCTCCCTCCTCCCGGAGAACTGCTAGGAGTCTGCCAATAAGTGTGGATGAATAACATATCCATGATCCTAGAAAAACAGGTTACTCACCTGTTACAGTAGTTCTAGGAATGGTATATGTTGTTCATCCACATGGACCCACCCGACCTCCCCGGCTGCGGACACACTAACCTGACTTTCAGTGGGCTAAGATCTGGTGTCATGGGGCGGAGCCGAGGTATATGACACCCGGGTGGGTGGAAGGAGCCAGCTTGAAGACTTCTGGTAGAACTTAAAGTGGAAGGGAACATGCCAATAAGTGTGGATGAACAACATATACTACTCCTAGAACTACTGTTACAGGTGTGTAACCTGTTTTTTCTGTTGGTGATGCCTCTTCCTATGCATCCCAGTTTCCCCTCCAGCTCTCCTTACTGCACTCTCACATTGCTTGCCCACCTTTAGGTCATCTGATATTACCCCAAGGTCCCTTTCCATTTTTGTTGTTAGCATCTCACCCCCATTCTATTTTCTTCCCCTGGGTTTTTGTTTCCCGGGTGCATTACTTTGCACTTCTTAGCATTGAATCTAAGCTGCCATATATTTGACCATTCCTCCAACCTTGTGTATCAACCCTGTTGCACATCTTTGTGTCGTTTGCAAAGAGACATACTTTTCCTTCCAGTCCCTCTGCAATGTCACTTATAAAAACATTGAAGAGGACCGATCCTAGAACTGAACCCTGTGGTACCCCACTAGTAACCCCCATATCTTCAGAGTGAACTCCATTTACTATTACCCTCTGTGTCCTGTTCTCCAGCCAATTTATTTACCCAGGCTACCATCTTGGGACCCACTCCAAGGCTGGCTAACTTGTATATTAATCTTTTGTGTGGGACTGTCAAATGCCTTGCTAAAGTCTAGGTAGGCCATGTCCACAGCCCCTCCCTGATCTACTACTTTGGTCACCCAGTCAAAGAAATCTATTAGATTCGTCTGACATGACCTTCCCGCTGTGAATCCATGCTGCTTTGGGTCCTGTGCCCTCTGGTCTCTAGGTACTCAACAATTCTTTCCTTCAGTAGTGATTCCATCATTTTCCCTATCACTGAGGTCAAACTAACAGGTCTGTAGTTTCCTGCCTCTGCCCTGCTCCCACTTTTGTGAAGTGGAATAACATCTGCCCTCCTCCAGTCCTGAGGTACCACCCCATCCTCCCATGATTTGCTAAAGAGGGTAGTCAGTGGTGTCACTAGTTCTACCCTTAGTTCTTTTAGAATTCTGGGATGAATCCCATCAGGCCCCATTGCTTTGTCCACCTTCCGTTTTAAGGGTTCTTTTGGAATTATTTCTTCTGTGAATGGGTTGGTATCAACCCTCCTATCCAGAGTGTTTCTATTGTTTGGTTTAGGTACCTCCCCTTCTTCATTTGTGTATACTGAGCAAAAATATTTGTTAGCATCTCTGCCTTTTCACAGTTCCCCTCTGCCCACCCCCTCTCCTTTATCAAGCCTCACTATCCCTCCCTTGGTCTTCCTTCGCTCCCTGATGTACCTACAAAAGGTTTTATCCCCCTTCTTAACTGAGTTGGCCATCTTTTCCTCGGTTTGGGCCTTTGCTGTTCTGACTGACTTCCCTGCTTCCTTCTGCTTTAACTGATACAGTTCTCTGTCCTGCTTTTTCTGTGATTCTTTGTACTTCCTGAATGCTATCTTTTTGTCACTAACCTTCCCTGCCACCTCCTTTGAGAACCATAGTGGTTTTTTACATCATTTTGTTTTATTTGCTTCACACAAAGGCTTGTTGCCTCTGTGATGGCAGTTCTGATTATTCCCCATTGTTCTTCCACCCCTCCTTCCTGCCCAATGCGCTGCTAGTGCATTCCTTAGGCACTCACCCATTTTGGCAAAGTCAGCCCTCCTAAAGTCCAGGGCCTTTGCCTTTGTATGGCTTGACTCTACTACTGTGTTTATCGTGAACCATACTGTTCGATGGTCGCTAGTTCCCAGATGGCTACCCATTTCTACATCTGTGATCCTCTCTCCATCTCCATTTGAGAGTACCAGGTCTAAGATTGCTCCCTCCCGAGTGGGTTCCAGTACTAGTTGTCTAAGGCATGCCCCCTGCAGGGCATCTAGAATGACCCCGCTCTTGGATGTGGCTCCAGCAAATGCACTCCAGTTAACATCTGGCATATTCACATCCCCATCAACAATATCTCCCCTTTTTCTGTCATCTATTCCCCGAGATTATGTGGATTAGAACTTAGTTGGATATTTGGATCACTTAAATGTCTCCAACCTTCACACTATGTGCACTGTCCCTTTAAGAGAGATTTAAAAGGTACTAGTTGACTCTTGACTATGCCCCTGATGAACACCCCCTGTGGTCAAAGCATCAGGGAATTGTTTCAGCATCTTGGATACATGAGGAATCACCAATAAATGTGTTATTTGCTACTTATTGCAGTGGTATTTATTTTTCCTCTACCTTGAGTGCTGCCTACTCACTCCCTGAACTGGATTGGGTTGGCTAACCCAGTCGAACACTGGCTTAATACGAACATACGAAATTTGACAGCAGATAAAGGCCTAGAGGTCTATCAAGTCTGCTCGGATGTGCAGCTAGCACCCCTTATTCTGCAGCTGCTCCTCCCTTCCACCCTTCCCCTTCATTGACCCTCCCCCTTGTCCTGTCCCATCCTCGTTTGAAGCAGTCCACTGTTCTACTGCATACCACTTCAGCAGGTAACGCATTCCACCCAGCCACCACCCTCTCTGTAAAAAAGTGTCTCCTCATCTCCCTCCCGAACCTTCCTCCTTCCAGTCTCATATCATGGCCCCTGGTGGCCCTCCCTCCTTACTTTGAACAGCCCTCTTGCCCTTCTTGTTTATTCCTTTCATGTATTTAAAGGTTTCAATCATGTCACCCTGTCTCTCCTCTCCTCCAGTGAGTACATATTCAACTCCTTCAACCTCCTCTCATGTAGTAAGTCCCCAGCCCCTTGATCATCTTTGTCACTCGCTGCACCCTCCAGTAACTTAATGTCCTCTTCAGATACAGACGCCAGTACTGCACGCAGTGCTCCAGGTGTGGTCTAACTAATGACCTATACAGTGGCAGAATCACCTCCTCCCTCCTCAAGGATATACCCCTTGCAATACAACCCAGCATTTTGTTGGCCTTTGCAGGTGCCTTCCTACATTGTGCCGAGTTATTCATTGACCCTGTAATGAACACACCCAGAGCCTTCTCCTCCTCTGTCTGGGCTAGCTGCACTCCCCCTAGCTGGTAACTCCTCCTTGGGTTCTTCATTCCAAAATGCAGCACCTTGCACTTTTTGGCATTAAAGCCCAGTTGCCAGGTGTCTGACCAGGTTTCAAGCTTTGCCAGATCAATCTGCAACCCCTGCCATCCCCCTAGGTCATCCACCACCGCGCCTATCTTGGTATCATCAGCAAACAGACTGATCTTGCTCTTGATGTCCCACGACATGTCTGCAATGAATATCCCAAACAACACTGGTCCCAACACAGAGCCCTGTGGAACACCGCTCGTCACTGCCCTTGGGTGTGAGGGCTCCCCACCCACCACCACCCTCTGTTGCCTTCCCTACAGCCAGTTTCCTACCCATCTCACCAGCTTTGCACCGCCCCCTGTGCCTACAAACTTCCTTCCCAGCCTTCCATGTAGCACTGAGTCGAATGCCTTACTGAAGTCAGATACAGGACATCCACTGCATGGCCCCTGTCCAGTTGCCCTAGTTACCCAGTCATAGAACTCGACCAGGTTGGTTTGGCAGGATCTGCCACGTATGAAGCCATGCTGCCTGCTGTCCTGTAGTCCTTTGGCCTCTAGGAGGCCACCAGCTCTCCTTCAGGATAGTCTCCATTAGCTTACCCACAATGGATGTGAGGCTCACTGGTCTGTAGTTTCCGGTTCATCCTTGGGGCCACTCTTGTGGAGGGGCACCACATGAGCCATCCTCCAGTCCTGAGGTACACACCCCGAATGTAGTGAGGCATTAAATAGGTCTGCCAAAGGTCCTGCAAGGACCTCTGCCAGCTCCTTCAGTACCCTGGAGTGGATGCCATCAGGGCCTGGCGCCTTATCCACTCTCAGTGCCTTCAAACCCTCTCGAACTCTGCTCTCCATGATTTCCCCATCTGTCACCATTTCCCACCCTGCTTCTGCCATTTCTCCCGCCTTGGGTGTCACCCTCCTCTTCTCTTTAGTAAATACCGAGCAGAAGTATTCATTTAGTGCTTCCGCCTTATCGCACCCTGCTTCCACCCAACCCCCCTCCTTCCTAATCCTTACTATGTGGTCCTTACAGCTCCTTTTCTCCCTGATGTACTTAAAGAAGTCCTTCTCCCCCTTCTTAATGCCTTGTGCCAGCCTGAGTTCCATAGATGCTTTGGCTCCCCTTACTGCCCTTGTCACCTCCTTCGATTCTGTCAAGTACTCCTCCCTGTCCTCCCCCCTCCCTGTTTTCTTGTACTTCCTAAAGGCAGCTCTTTTCCTCCTTACCTTTTCCATGACCTCCTTGCTTAACCAGATCTGTTTCTTAGCCCTAGCCTTCTTGCTCTGGGCTTTGCAGCAGGTTTTGGTTGCCTCCGCTATCCCCAGCTTTATGAGCTCCCACCTCTGGTTAGTGTCCATACTAGATTGAATTCTGGCCAGGTACCCTTTTACCACTTCCCCCATCCTCTCAAAGTCGGCCCTCCTGAAGTCCAGCACTTTTGTGCCAGATTCCACTCCTTCCTTGCCCATATCCAATGTGAGCCATACTGAGTGGTGGTCACTCCCTGACAGCGGTTCCTCCACTGTAAGTTCTCTCACAAAGTCCCCATTTGTCAGCACAAGGTCAAGGGTACTCCCTAACCTGGTTGGTTCACTGACCATTTGCAGCAGGAAGCTGTCCTGGAAGGCATCCAGCAGTACCTGCTCCCTTCTGTTCCTGGTTGTTGGGGTGCTCCAGTCCACTCCTTAATGAACCTGAATGCACTGCTTCTTCCTTGTTTCTAAATGGACCCTAGCACCTGGCATGCCCAATGGGCTAATTAGCATCCTCGGGCTGAATATCACCCACAGAAGCCCTGGCACTATTCTGCTTTGGGCAGCGCTATCTCCATTGGGCTCCCCCCATGGGCCATATTCAGCCTTGGGCCATGTCAGCGCAGCGCACAGTCACTACGTGCTGCGCTGACATGGCTCTGTATTCAAACAGCACGCTCTGTTGGAGCATGCCGCCTGCATACTGCTCAGAGTTGGCTGTGCGCTATTTGCTCCACAGTGCTACTGTGGCTGCATGGCGCTAACATCCGACTCTGGATATGAAGGCCAACAGTGCATACTGGTATCTTGTGTTTTTGTAAAAGGATGTCCTGAATCAGCAGTAGCTCTCCCTCGGACAGTTGCATGTTATGCTCTTGTGTGGTGTAACTGCGCCAATGCCATCACAGGTGGCAGAGCCGAGGGGTCAGCAGACTCCTCACATTTTCAGCTGTGGGGGTTGCCCAATGCGCTTGGACCCCCCATCCACTTTTCAATCAGGGGAGCAGCATTCGTCTAAAAAATTAGACTTCCTGGAATTTTAAGGACAGCAGGCAGACTGCTTTTAAACTTTCTGTACTCAGTATACAGAGGGCATCCAGATAGATATTTTTTATAAGAAAACTATTATATATTTTTTATAGTTGAGTGAGTTGTGCTGTATAGTTCTTTTGGCTTTTTTGCATCTTTCAAAACTCTAAAAGTTGCAAATCCTGACCCTGTTCTGCTTTGATATGTAAAAAAATATATTTACCTATTTACCGTTTGTCAGTCAATCATGGATTATTCTTGAATATTTGGACTATTCAGGATTATAAAAAGACTGGTAGCCTGAACGAAGTGTATTCAAGAAGTGAGGTGTTTCTCCATGATCCAAGCTGTGATGTTCCATAGCTTTTCCTCTGGCCTAGGTAACTCTGCCCCCCACACACTTTTTTTGATATATTCCACCACCACTGGATGCCATGCCTCCTGCCTCAAATCAAGAGCACACCTTAAAACAAAAATCTGGGCTGCCCCCCCAGCACAGTGGTAGCATTACTGCTCGCAATGTTGTTGACCCAGTTTCAAGAACGAGCTTTGGCTGCTGGAGGGCTGGCCAGCGGAGGATGGCTGAGCGTCCCACAGATGCTTGCCTCCTTGGGGCTGGGAGGCTTCCTGGTTTCCGCTTTAATACCGCAGCCTGGATAACCACAGGTGGTGGTGCAGGCTGAGGTCAGAGGTAAGGGAGGGAAACATCACAACTCTGATGCTCCGGCAGCAGATGCACCACCTACTGATGTTTGGGGCAGTGAGAAAAGCGGAAAATCCCCCAAATGCGCATGATGCTGTCCACTGCCTTACCACAGGTCCCACACCTCTGACCAGGCTATCACTACCTTACTGATGCTTCAATTCCATCTGAGGTTTGGGGTGGCCTCCAGGAAGTCCTTTTCATGGGGGAACAAAGAGTGACAGTAAGTTTTGGGGATGGTGGGTGACGGGGCTGGGCAGGGAGGGGGACTGAAGGAGGGCTGGTCAGGATCTGGGATAAAGCATACTAAATAAAAAAAATCTAGGATTAATGAGCAAAGATAGTGTCACATTTCAATAAATAATATCCGTTCAAGAACTGTTTCCATGTGGCCAAGGATTCAAACCACATAGCTGGCTGGGATATATGCAGGTTGGTCTGGGATTGGGTGGGGGTCAAGCAGCAAGGGCTGGGGACAAGCCTCTTGAACAAGTAGAGCTCTGCTAGCCTCTCAGCTTCCACTGTTGAATGGTTCTCTTCCCCCCCTCATGGTCTGTCAATAGTTTGTACAAGTAGGAGGCATCCTGACACCTTCCCTACCCATCCAGGCTGAGATCCCACAGAGCTCCATCCTGGACTCCATCCTCTTCCTCATTTTCCTGAATGACCTCCCCTCTGCCTTTGTTTGTTCTCACATTCACATATATGCAGATGACATGGTTATTTACATATCCTGCCCCTTGACTGCAGCAGTTCAAGGCTTGCTCCAGTAAGACTTCCACAACATCCTGCACTGGATCCACTCTAACCAACTCCGGGCCAACTGTTAAACAAAAAAAGAAGTGTCCATGACCTTTGACATCAACCAGAAATTGGCCAGGCTGTCCCTCCTCCCTGTCTTCTCCACCCTGGAAGGCACCCCCCTTGAAGCAGTTTCTTCATTCAAGTATCTCGGTGCGTGGCTAGATAGTAAACTTGAACTTGACTTCCCTGCCACATTGATGCCTTCCAATTCAATGATTTTTTAAATCAATTTATTAGTTTACTAGGCAAGTACTCTAGACCAAAATGTCTGTTTACAGGCACAACCTGGGTGGTACATGAAACATAAATTATCCACTATTATTTCTACAATCACACATTGTGTTTTTGTTTTTTTTGTTATATATACTTTATGCTCCTGTTGGCTCTGGCTGCCCTCTTCCGACCGACCCTCCTAGTCCCATCTCCTTGGAATCACCAGGACTTACCTTCTTGCCCACTCAGGTGCAGAGCCTGAAAAGGGTCGGACCATCATCCTGCAGCCAGAGGGATTTTTCCATCATTTGCTCCTGTTTCCCCTGCTGGGACACACACAGCCGGACGTACATGTGTGGAGGTGCGCACATGTCTGCGGATGTCCCGCAGCACCCTCCCTTCCATTGGTGTCCTCAGACCCATACTACCCTCCGACCTCCACCTAGGGTCAGTCGTTCGGCAGGAGCACCAGTCCTCCCTCCCTGGGAAAGGAGAGCTGTCCTCCAGACGCTGGATTCTCTACGTCCCCTGCAAACCCCCAGCAGCCCATGCTTGTTCCTGAACACAGGTTGCTGGCGTGGGCGCAAGATGTGGCATCCACGCCTCAACCCTCAGTGCCACCAGGTCAACTCAATCACACATTATTTACAAAAAAAAACATACAGGAAATATATTAAAAAGCAGAGATCATACAAAATCTTTAAACTTGTGAAATATTAATCTGTGCACAAACGGTTAATGACATTTGCACAGAGACGCAAGTGACAAGCGTCTTAACAACTTATCTCTAAAAGTTGTAGGGATGAAGCTAATCTAATCTCTTTTGGAATTTCATTCCATTTTTTAATAGCATAATAAGAAAATGCTTTTTTTCCCATAACCGTTTTTCATAATGGAGTTACCAGCCATGACCGGTCCGCTGATCTTAGGCCTCGGTTTGAGTCATGTTTGATTAACAAATCTGCCAACGGATTTCTTCACCTAAACTGATATTTTTACAAATGAATCGTAATAAGTGAAAAATATCTTTTTGTGCTAATAGTAACCATTTTGCTTTTCATACAATTTACAGTGAGGTTGTCTACATAGACTATTTGTAGTTAAATGGCATATCAAAGTATAAAGCGCCTGCCGTTTGTTTATGAGCCCAACAGTTGTTTGTTTCTGACCCCAGCAGAGGCCTACCCCCAAGACTACACTACCATATTCTAATGTTGGAATCAAACAATTTCTAGCAGTAACTATTTTTGTTTCAGCAGAAAACACATTTTACACTGATAAAGATCACCTATCTTTCTATGCAGGATATCTATAACATTGGCTAGGTGTTTGTCATAATTTAGACAACAATGCAATGTTATCCCCAAATATTTAAAGTGGTCCACTTAGCCGATGCTGAGGGCTGAGGCGCTGGACGACTTACCCTACTCCAAGCCGGTAGGCCCATGTTGGGAACAGAGCACGGGCCACTGGGGGTTGGCGGGGTGTAGAAGGATCAAGCATCCTCTGGACTGCTCTCTTTCTCCAGAGAGGGAAACACCAGCATTCGGTGCACTACTGGCACCTAGCAGAGGCTGGGGGCTGGTGCACCGAGGTTACAACAGGGTAAGGTGAGGCGGACGCTCAGAGGAATGTGTACGGGAGTGTGTGCGTTTGCTCCTTGTGGCATCATTGCATGTCCTTGCCTTAGGGGGGAAAAGTACACCGGAGGAAAAAGGGTCCTGACATGCCCCATGGCGGCTGATCCCTGCAGGTGCCACCCCCATGACTAGCAGCAACGCCCCTCCAGCACTGAATCCGTGAGAGAGGTGGGTTGAGGGATGTCCGCCACCCTGCCATGGGAGGGACAGCCATGGGGCAGCTGGAGGAAGAGCTGTGAGTGGGGGACAGGGCTGGGAGATCTGGCCAGAGGTAGTGCCATCAGGGACCAGAAGGATAAACGTACTAACTAAAAAAAAAAAAAAAATTGGTCCACTTGTTCAAAAATAGTTTGATCCAGTATCCTTACACAGAAATGCTTAACAAAGTCTGCATACACTTTTTTTTTTTTTGCTTGATTTCTTTATGTACCTTCTCGGTAAGTGTGTGTGTGTGTATATGTGATCGTTTGGTTCCCACTATCCAGCACGGACTCCTGTGCCCCCACACTGGCCGCAGTCAGAGGTCTGACTCCCTTGTCCTGCCCACCCCAGGCCACTTCACAGCTGGTACTTACCTTGCGCACTGTGGAAGATCTAAGGGCTGGGCTTGGGGGAGCTGACTTGAGTGTGTCCACCGTAGCGCCATCTGGACTGGCCTTCATGCACACTGGAGGATTATTTGGGCCCCTTAATACCCCTCACAGTGCAGGCATGCAGTGAAGTCAGGGATGCTGTCATGTACACTTCCATGTGTTGCACGTTCGATGTCAGCCCGCACCGACCCACACTGTTATCCTTTGAGTGTGCACCAACCCTCAGCTATTGCCAGGAGCCAGTACCTCAGAGGTCATCCCTTCCCACCCTCCCCAGAGCAGAGCAGTCCATAGGATGCACAATCCTCCTCCCCCCTGCTGACCCTCCGACACCCGTGTTTGCTCCTGACCCCAGGTCATCAGCATGGGAAGAGGTAAGGCACCTGCGCCTTAGGCCTCTACACCACTGGGTTGGCTAAAGTTTGCACACTTTTGAGGTGTACAGTTAAGCATGGCCTTTGTCTTCCTCCTATTCAGCAGTAGCCTATTAGAATCAAACCATTCCTGTAGCTTTGAGAATTCAAAAGATAATTTTTCATTTAATGAGTTTATATTTGTATCAGCTATGTAAATCACGGCATCATCAGTATACAAATTTAGATTTGAGTTTAGAGCCACCGATGCCTTGAGGAACTTTTAAAAACATATTTGGACACACAGCAGCTTCAGTCGTGCCTGAAAATAGTCATTTCTATGGCTAGCGCACCTACCCTGTAAACAAAAACAAAATAAATATATTTATCATTGGCTGTGTATTTGTTATCCCCGTTACTTACTACTGAGGTAATTTTCTTCAAAAACAGAATACTTGTTTCTTGAGGATTCATCAGCTCCTATTGCTTCTTCCCAATCTGATGTCATAATACCCTGCTTGTGACATTGGTTATTCACATGGCAACAGACTGTGATGTCACAACAGAGCATTATGATTTCAAGTGGGGAAAAGCGATAGAGGCAGATGAACTCTGAGGGATAAAGATCTTGTTTTTGTGGAAATTTCTTCTGTAATAAATAATGGAGAGGAGTAATCTGTAGAATTTATATGAAATACAAGCTGACTTGTGTCTAAATATTATGTTTTCCAAAGTTTTCCCAAAGGAGTCAGCTGCTTTTTAAACATGAATTGGGCATGTAATTTACGAAGATTGTAAAAAGTAAAGGTCCTAAAGTTGAACCTTACGGAACACTATATTGTACTGAACATGAAGAAGACAAAGTACCATCAAGCTGCACATACTGTTTACAATCTTTCATATAGTCATAAACGGTTTTAACGCTGATTCCCAACTCCCATGTGGCCCAGATTGGCCACCAAAAGCGAACAGTCCACCAGACTGAAGGCCTTGGTTAGGTCCATGAAGACCACACCCGTCAAACAACTCCTTTCCATTCTCAGGTGCAAAGTCATTTGTGAACTCGACCAAGGCAGTTGCCGTCCCATGCTCCTTTCTAAAGTCCAGCTGGGACTCCGTGAGTAGCTGATGTCTATCAAATTACTCCATCAACTGGGAGTGAACAAACTCCTCTTGCACCTTGCCTATACAAGATAACAAAGACATAGGCCTGTAATTGCTTAAAACAAGATAAGCAATTACAGGCCTATATCTTTGTTAAAACCTTTGGTCCACCACCTTTGTATAATGGACAACAAATGCTGCTTTCCAGAGCTCCGGAATTTCACCTGTTATAAAAGACAGATTTATTATTTTCTTTATCGAGTAAGTCAATTCATTTGCCCAGTTTTGCAGATTTTGCTTCGATCCTGTCTACCCCGGGTCCTTTGCTCACATCAAGTGACTTCAGGCATTTAAGAACTTCCTTTCTGGTTACAGCCCTTAAATAGAACCTGCTCTATTTATTTCCTGTTTGCTATCCCCCATTACCTTGCAGTTTCAGTTGGTTTACATAATTTTCAGGATTTGTAAACGACTGATTAAACTTATTTCTTTTTTTTTTAACTAACAAATTCCCTATCCCCATGAACTGATTTACATGTATTTTTGTGCTAGGATTAAATCATTCATTCACTGATTTCCAGAACATATTTTCATCAGAATCATTTTGTGTCTGTTGAGTTTTATGTTTCTTTAGCCTTTCTCTCTCTTACATCTGCAACCCCCCTGCAAATGGGGGTTCCCAAAAGACTTCCAGGAGCTTGTCTGAATGCTCCAAGCCTGAATGGTGTTTGGCGTTTAAGCCATTTATCAGTGAGTGTTTTTAGAACCTCTGGTACGGTCTCTTTAAGAGCTGTCTGCTTGCAGACATAATTAGCTTGTATGGGGGACTGTGTGTTTCTTTGATTGAGTACCACTGAAGCTGCTGCCAATTCACTCCATTTTGCAGTCACTAGAGTGCAAAGGAACCTATCTGAAAGATGTAACTGTTTGCCAGCAACCATTTAGAGTAATAATGAAATTACAGTTTGTCTAACCTGCTTTCTTTGCAGTCAGAACTGTGTCTGCCTAGTTCCCCATTCTGGTTTTGAACTGCTGAACTGGACCAATCAGTGTGGGGTAAGCTAGCTCTAAAATGGTGCCTTGACTAATCAGAACTTGGACTCATAATCTGAGCCAGCCACAAGAGGATTGTGTGGGCAGTGACTCTGGGAGATGTAGTTTAGACTGCGCCTTTTTGGACCAACAGAGCAGTCTATTGTGAGTGACAGCCAATCCAGTCAAGAACTGGGAGGAACTCAATGAAGTGCCCGGTTTTGTCTGTTGGAGTTTCAGTTGAGCTCTGGCAGTGAAGAAGGAAGGAGCCCGTGCTTTTCAGTGTGCAGTTTTAGTCGGGAACGTGTGTAAGGCCCAGAGTTCCGGTCTGCAGCTTGTGTAATCTGCTTGTTAGGACTGAATCAGTCCTGTGAAGAGAATCAAAGGATATCTGAAGAGTAGAAACCAGGCTCACCCTGTAGAAGACTGGAGAAATTGCTGAATTGCACTGGTCTGTCAGGAACTGAATCTGCTGTGTGTTCTCCCGGTATTGTGCAGTAATTGCGATCGGGATAGAGAAGCAGCCTGCCTGGTATAGATACTTTCTGTTTTACCATATAAATGTGTGAGGAGGCTTGATTAGCTCAAGTGAATCCTGCTGCCATTAAAGGACTTTTGCCTGTTGCAGTTTGCCATAAATATGTGTGAGGAGTCTGGAGCTCAAGAGTAGCCCTGCTGACATTGAAGGACCCTATCTTGTTTGGAGGTCGTGAGTACTAATTCAGGGTCGCCCCTGTTGAATTGCCACATTGAATCCAAATGGAATCACTGTACTGCTGACTGTTTAAACTAATTTTTCTTTCTCTGTGGGAAAGGGCCCCACCAGCTGCCACGGTTTGGACTAGCCATTAGGGCTTGGGTACCTCAGGGACAGTAACTGGTAGGGATAGGCCTGTGCACAGAGCCATAGGTAGATGAGTAAAGTGATAAGCTAATTAACCTGATTTCTGTCCTTGTTATATTCCCTAAATAAATCCAGCTGTCTTGTTTCAGCAAAGTTATACTGCCTGAGGTATTTGTCTATGTTAAAGTATTGTACTGTGATTGTTGCACTGTATCTTATTTTACAGGAGGTCCCAGTGCCTGAACCAGCCCTGGGGTACGTGTATACTGTGAAGGTAATTTGATATATTGTGTGGGCCACTAATGGGAAGAAAGGGGGGTTGCAGTGTCCCAGAGGGCTGTGACCAAGTAAGTTTAACTATTGCAAACCCTGACCTCTGGGTGGAGGCACCCGCCATTGAATCCAGGCCCCTCAACCTGTTAGTGGCAAATCAGGCAGGGGTAGTAGCCCCTGGGATAGCGCCATCTAGGGGTTACACATCTATTCCTCAGATTTCTATATTGCCAGGTGCTTATATCACCAGAGATTGTATACCTTTTCTAGAGCTCATCTCTCTCTTTTTTATTGAAGTCACAACCTCAGAACTGAACCATTTATTTTTATTTCCCCTTACTGTCCTTGTTACTAAAGGGGCATATTTATCCAAAGCCTGATTTTAACATTTTCTGAAAGTATTCGAGGGCCTTATTTACATCTATCATAGAATTTAGCGGAAACCAGTTTATACTGAACAGTTCATTGTTAAACACACTCTCAATTGTTACATAGTTTTCTAAATCTTCTAAATTGTGGCAGACTTTTTGGCCTTTTATTAATCCACATACAAAACACAGGTGCATGATCACTCATGCTATCTGGTAGCGTACCACATGTAGAAATATTTATTCTATTATTGGTTGGGATCTAATCAATCAAGTTGACTTCCTCTGTTTTGTTATTCTGCCTGGTTATTCCAATTACAATTTGATCCTGATGTGTCTTTAACAGAGTTCTTTTGTACTTCTCATTCTTTGATCCTAGCCAGTTTAAATTGATATTTCCCAAGATTAATAACTCACCATATTTCCTTTTACTTAGTATTTCAACAAACTCATCCAGCTCTTTTTCCCCATTCTTTGGCGGGGTTGTATATTTCGCCAAGGCATATCTGTTTGGTATTCCCTAACTTAATTTTGACCATACGGAATTTTCATAACGTGTCTGTTTCCACTTTTTCTACTTCTAATCCTTCTGGTTGTTCCATTACACTGAACAAAATTCTGTCACCATGTTTATTGAGCCTATCTTGTCTAAAAATCTTATACCCAGTGTGATGAAAATCCCCTTACCAGGGACTTCAAGTTCACTGCCACCACTATGGGTTTTTACCAACAGGACCCAGGGGAAACCGGTATCTTACCTCCCCCTTTGCACACGGTCAGGAAGGTCAAACACAATAAATGTAGGTAGAGTGCCCCTTCAGAGAAGAACTGCAAACAGAGTCTAGCAGAAATTGAGGAATTACCATTTTAAATAAAACAAGCAATCACAGATTCTATAAAAATATGATTCTTTACTAAAAGACTACATGCATTTCAACAGGATGTATTTACAGGAAAAAACAAAAGGGTTGCACATCTACTAAGAAGCAGAAAAAAAATCTAGTTGAACAGACAGTTGGTAAGAACAGACAGTTGGTGTTAACAAAATTCTGAGCTACTCTCACCAAAAATCCTTCACCTGCCCTAGCTACAGAATTGCACTGTCCCTTAATATACTATTTTACCAGCCAGCTAGTCTTTGTATGACAGGGCCCCTGGTCTTCAGATGTTCCAAGTCCAAGAGGAAATGCTTTCTTACAGCACCTCAATTTATTTCTTACTCCTGTGGGGAGGAACCCTCTTTGAGTGACAGTCCTCCACTGCTCCCCTCCAAATGGGTGTGCCTGTGTATGGGTGTGTGTGTGTGTATATGGATGACCTCATCCAGACCAGATGGCTTACCTCACACCCAGTGGTGGGATCTCACACCAAAGGACTTCAAGTTTACTGCCACCACCATGGTTTTTTTACCAAAAGGACCCAGGGAAACCTGTTTCTTACCTCCTCCTTTGCACAAGGTCAGGAAGGTCAAACACAATAACTGTGGGTAGAGTGCCCCTTCAGAGAACTGCAAACAGAGTTCAGCAGAAATAGAATTACCCTTTTAAATAAAACAGGCAGTAACTGATTCTATACAAAATATTATTCTTTATTAGAAGACTACAAGTATTTACAACAGGATGTATTTACAGGAAAACAAAAGGGTTGCACATTTACTAAGAAGCAGAAAATAAAACAAGTTCAACAGACAGTTGGTGTACAACAGAATTCTGAGCTATTCTTATTTAAAATCCTTCACCTGCCCTAGCTACAGAATCGCCTTGTCCCTTATTATGCTATTTCACTAGTCAGTCTTTGTATGACAGGGCCCCTGGTCTTCAGATGTTCCAAGTCCAAGAGGAAGTGCTTTCTTACAGCACCTCAATTTATTTCCTACTCCTGTGGGGAAGGATCTCACCCCCTTTGAGTGACAGTCCTCCACTGCCCCCCCTAAATCAGTGTGCTTGTGTGTGGTGTACTGGTGTGTGGTGTATTGGTGGTGTGGTAGGTGTGCATGATCTCATCCAGACCAGTTGGCTCACCCCACACCCACCCCTGTTCTATCCACTTTTATGATTCTGTTTTGAAGACTGTCCAATGTATGTAACCCTATGCTTCTTGCCTTTTAAGCTGACTCAGGCATTCAAACTGGCAATCTCCCATTTGCCTTACCGAATCTATGGCTGAATGTTCCAGAGGGAACATTCTCTTGAACAACTTTAGGCAATGTTTCCCATAAGACCTAGTTGGTCATGTGACATCGGAGCCATTTTGTGCCCACTTATGACAGCAACATTATTCCAGTAACACACTACATTAACAAAAAGAAATTACTAGATCAATCTGGTCACATGTCTGTCACACCTAGGCAAAAAAATGTCTTGGTCCAAAAATGTTTTTGTTAGCCAAGTATCCCTAACAATTATTATTTCTGGTGCACATGTAGCCATCCAGGCTTCAGATTCACTCCATTTTGCATTTAGACTACAAGCATTCATGTGGGCTACTCTCATCCCTGGATAATGGAACCAGTCTTTCCTTGGATCAAATAAAGACTTGTAAGGAGGTCCTGGATTTGACTGTATCCCCAGCTAACAAAAACCGTGATATAAAAATCAGATTACATACTGGCAGATTTACTTTCCTGAACGCTGTGCCTTGACAACTTGTCTTCTCAGGTCCTCTGGGAACTTGTTACCAAAATGGAGCGCCCCATCTTCGACTATGTGGGTGTGATCTATGGCACCCCCTCATCTTCCCTTGCCAGATTGGACACCCTCTGCAATGCCTTTAGAGCTCACCACCGCTCCTCTACTCCTCATCATCCATCCTCCCCTCACCTTCGTGTCACCAGTCCCACTGTGCCTCCTTCATCTCAAAATTCTGGTTTGGGTCCTTGCGCCCGACCTGTCCTCACTCCTCTCTCCCATTCCCCTTCATACTCTCTACACTCCAGGAATCCTCACACTTTCTCCCTTCCCCACCCTCACTCCTCTGCTGGCTGTTGGCCTTCTCCTTTCACCTTCCCTCCCTCCTTCTGGAACCCGCTCTGCTCCTCTCTCCATCTCTTCCCCTTCCCCATCTCCTTTGGGCACCAGCTGAAACTCATACCTGCCCCCACCTGCTCCTGTCTGCCCTCTCCCTGTTGCAGCCCCTACCATCCCTGATGCTGGGCCTTCTCCTGGGCCCTGCCTCAGCCTGTATCAGGCTCCTTCCTTTTCTGCATCTGCACTGCCATCCTTCCGCCTGCTCTGGTCTCTTTATTTACTGATAAAAGCCACTGGTTGTACCTTTGCCTAGCTCCGTTTATGTTTTATTGACACTTGTACTGTACCTTGTTAAACTGCACTCTGTTTGCACTTTACTTTGTATGGATAATTGATACTGTGCATTTTTTTTTGCATTTCTCATTCCCTCTTCACTGGCTTACACGCGGAAATGAGCCCTGGCTCAGTGTGCCTTTCCTGGTTACCAGTTTTCAAATAAATAAATAAATGACTGTTGCCATTTCACCCCTACTCCGACATGCACTGTGCACTTGCCTCACACATGAATGTTCACTGTTCACTGCTGTATAAACGCTGTTACTATATTTAACTAGCCATTTACTGATGCCTCTGTATGCACCCACTGTCATGTAATGCAATGCTGCATCTGTATTTGTATTGTAAGTTGTTACTCCTACATCCCCTTCCCCCGCTTGCACCTGGAAATGAGCCTTGGCTCAGTGTGCCTTTCCTGGTAACCAAATTTAAATAAATGAATGGACCCCCCAGCAAGGTTGTGTTCATCTTCTGTGCACTTTGGTCCTTTTAGACCCTGTAATTAAATGGTTACTTTCCCTCTGCCACACTGGTGGTAGCTCTGCAGATCACAGGTCACTGTTGGTGTGTTGAGGTATAAGTGCGGTTTTTAGTGCCAGATAGGAGACACAGCCCAGGAGTGAGAATGAGTTTGGGAGAAAACATCAGGAGAGCAAGGGCCATTGCCCACAGGTTCTTCGTGGGTTGGGTGACATGGCGGCAGCCATCAGCTTGGTCCACGGGGTTAGTCCATGGCATGTCTCCCCCATGATGCACTCCAGCAGTACAGAAAGAAATCCGAGGCTGGAAAGCAGGAGGTTTTGAGAGCAGAAAACTGTGAGCCCAGAAAGTATGGTGCAGCCTGCATGTCATCCTGCACAGAGAGAGAGGGAGAGACCAGAGGGGAGTCCCCTACATGGATCAGAGAGCTACAGCCATGCCCGTATGTCTGTGGAGAGAACTGTGTTTGGAGTCAGAAAGAGAGGGAGAGCAATAGCCCCAGACTCCAGAAAAGTCGGGCTGGATGTGGCAGCTCCAGTGGTATGACTGCCTGTGGGTTTGGAGGCTGAGGTTACCGCTGTGTCCAAGTTATGGGAGAGGGAGAGGAGGGGAGGGAGACACAGGTTCAGAATACCAACCCAGCTGTGGCAGCTGTGGTGGGGACGTTCGCCCTGATGCCAAGGCTGGAGTCTCCCACCATGGCCCAGCTTGTGAACTGAAGTTAGGGGATGGAGTGATTGCCCTATTTTGTAAAGGGCTTGCTGCTGTGAGCTCAAGAGATCCATGTAGAAGGGAGCATAGAGGAGAGAGGGAGGATGAATTAAATTTTGGCAACTGCCTAAATTTGAAAAGGCCATAGCAACCCCGATTTAAAGTGGCCTTCAGTTTGTTGTGGCTATCTCAGCCCCAGTAAAGCTGCCCATAGTTAGTGGGCCATATCGACCACAATGGACACTAGCAACTTTCATGAACTCTGCTGTCTGGACTGTAGATCGACTGTTTCAGTGAGTTACCTCCATGAAGTGCTTTGATATTAATGAAATGGAACCCTCTGTTTTACTTCAGCTTGGACAGCAATCATTTGTCCTGAACTGTTTGAGATGACTAACCAAAGTTTATTGCAGCTCAGCACCAGAAGAAGCCTGCGCCCCTGCCCTGTTTACCTCCAGTCAACGCCAGCATCCCAGTAAGGAATAACTGTGGTTTCTGCAGTAAGTACCCCATCCCCACATATTTACCACCTGGCATACCCCAGACACCGGGAAGGAGGCCTAAATAAATAAATGATTTTATTTTATTTATACTTTGATTACTGGGTAGGCTCACTGGCATCAAGTGCTGTTTTCAGACACATCCTGGGTGCAACAAGTACATTGGACAATCAGCAATAAGGTAATATCACAGCCAATTCCTTTCATCCATTCATTCATTTTGTCGTTTACCCTGGAAAAGCACATTGAGCAACGTTGCCCTTTTTCCAAGTGCGACCAGCATATTACAAAAACATCATAAAATACATACATTGAGATACAAATACATATGCACTAATGGGGCAGAGTGGCTATGTGCACGTATCTGGGGTGCGCAACCACTGCACCCTACGTGGCCCCCACATGGGATGCTCCAAAGGGCGCACACAGCACATATTTGCCTGATTCCCCTGGTCGTGTGAGGAGCAATGCACCAGGGGTGGGCTGGCACTACGTGCCATTCACTAAGGTGCATCACTGAGAGGTAACAATTCAGGTGTGGGTCCATTAGAGACTGATGAAGGAATAATTACTGAGGAAACTATGATGGCAGATGTAGTCAATAACTCCTTTATAAGTGTATCTAAACAGAAAGAAAAAATGCCGAAAAAAAAACAAAAAAACCAAAAAAAAAATATGGAATGGACACCTTATTCCAGAGCTGAGGTTAGGAAAATGATACAAAATCTAACACCTAACAGTTCTCCGCTTCCTGATGGAATTCACCCAAGATTAATTAAGGAAGTATCTAGCTAATTACTAGGGCCACTGACAATTCTCTTCAATACATCTATACATGAAGGAGCCACCATCCCTGAATGGAATGAAGCTACAGTAACCCCAATCCTCAAGGGCGGTAATAAAAAGGATGTCACAAATTATAGGCCAATTAGCCTAACCTCGGTAGTGGGGGAAAAAATTATTAAAAGACTAATACAAAAACGTATTCAGTTACATATAGCAAGTGAAAATCTTCATGATACCGCCTAACATGGTTTCCAGCAGGGTAGATCTTGTTTGACTAACCTTATCCACTTCTTTGAAATGGTTAGTGCAGCCTTGGATAGGGGATTCCCAGTGGATATCATATTTCTTGATTATGGCAAAGCATTTGATACAGTGTCTCATAAAATATTAATAGATCAGATGCTTCTTCTTAACTTTCCAACTGTATTAATAAAATGGGCTGTCTCATGGCTGAAAAACAGAAGACAGTCAGTCAGTCTAAATGGACATAATTCAGTGTAGAGGCCAGTCATGAGTGGGGTCCCCCAGGATTCTGTATTGGGGCCAATATTGTCTAACATTCTGATATCCACCATGCAAACTGCTGGAAATGTTTGGATGACAAAATACGCAGATGATTGTAAACTGGGCTGTATAGTGAACAATATACAATCAATATCAGTACTTCAGCACAACCTAGATAATCTGGAACTCTGGGCCACAAATAATTAAATGAGCTCTAACACCACTAAATGTAAGGTTATGCACCTTGGCCATAATAACAAGACCAGATATAAATTCAGTAATCAAATCCTCTAAGAGACATCTAATGAGAGATACTTGGGAGTGATGATCAACAACAAATTGATCTTTGATACCCATACTAGGGCAAAAAAAGTCAAAGCTTAATTAGCTGTGTACTAAAGAATATTAAAAGCAGAGATTCTAATGCAATTATTCTGCTTTACTCTAGCATAGTACAGACCCACCTTGACTACTGTGCATCGTTCTGTGCTCCAACAACCACTGGAGGCATAATACTCATTGAAAAGGTACAGAGGAGGACTACCAAGAAAATACAGAACCAACAAAACCTAAATTATGAACAGAGATTTAAAAAATTGGGCCTCTACTCAATACAATTCCGGCACTTAAGGGGAGATCTCTGCTTCACTTATGAAGCTTTCAAAGATGAATATCTGATGGAAACTATTGGGTTAGAAAAGTGTGCTGGAACAGCATATACTAGAACCCATAATTTAAAACTAAAGGGAGAAGTAAACAGAACCAATAAACGTAATAACTGGTTCAGCCAGAGAATAGTGTCTTCCTGGAATACACTCCCACAACATGTGATAAACAGTGAGAACATGCTGACATTTAAAAACAGACTTGATTTTCATATGGGACATAAAAACAAACAAACAAACAAACAAAAAAACATTATCTTGTTTAAAATGAATGCATCTATCCCACCTGTGCTAAGGTAGTGAGTTCACAAAAAGACCTATGGTCTCCTGAACTTGTATCAACCTACAAACCTATAGTGCTGGCTACGGGGGTGCATAGGGAGTGCAGGGTAAGCCAGGGAGGACCCTGACGTAAACCCCCATGCACCCAGGACCCATCAGGCTACAGGGCAATTAGCTCACCCACCCTTCGGGACTTCTACATAGGGCTGCCCACCTGCCCCAGCACACAGTGGTGTGTGACAGCACTCTGTCACCTAGCGCCCCAACCCCTGGGGGCACCGGCACATGGATGCAGCCCCCAGCCACCAGCACACAGATGAAGTCCCCTGGCTCCCCGCCAATGGCATGCCAGCAGTTAAACCCCAACCATCCCACTGCACTGATTGGTGTCATTGGAGGGCCGACAGCATTGCCCTCCCTCACCTGCCACAGCCGCTGGCTGTCCGACATTCATAGGGCATGCTGCTACCATGTGCCCTGCTGTGCAAGGGATCCAGTATGGGATCCAGTCCAGGCATCCAATTGGATGCCCAGCAAGACCCGTGACCCAGTCCCCGGCCGCCCTTACAGAGTCCTGCGTGCCGGGGGAGGGGGACCATGGACAGGTGGCTGGAGGTCGTGATTGCTGCTGATGTGCATCTGTCTCCGGGTGCACTACTACATGGGTGGGGTATGCGTGGATTTCACGTACCCCCACCCCATTAGTGCATAGGGCCCATTATTTACATCTACATGTAGGCTGTTAATCTAACATATCCAACAAATGTATCTTAAAAAAAAGTAAAGGTTTGCCAGACTTAACTGATTGTGCTAGGCGGTTCTAAGTACTTGGACCGACATAATCAAAAGTTCTTTGTCCAAAACAAGTCTTTTGAAAAGGAACAGTAAGTAAGGTTAAATCCAGTGATCTGGTACAAAGAGATTTGTGCTGTACTGGAAATGACTCCCCTATATTATATGGCCCCTTACCCAGGATAACCTTGTGAAGAAAGATAGAATATTTCATCTTTACTGTCATCATTCAATGAAGGTAGTTGAGCTGCCTGGTAAAGTAGGCAATAATGGGTTTTAAATGGGAGGTCTATTATGAAACGGCAAATTGTGTTATACACCACCTTTAATCTATTTAACACCCCACTCCCAACACCTGAATAAAGAATCAAACAATACTCTAGAACTGATAACAACAGGCTCTTCACAATAAGGGTGCGGGTTTCTGGTAAAAGGATATTTCACACTCTGTACAAACAACCTAAGCGTTAATGTATTGTTTTTATCAAACAATCAACATGAGGTTCAAATGTTAAAGCACTGTCCAGTTTAGCTCCCAAGTATCTAAACTGGCTGACTCTTTCAATAACTTCACCATTAAGAACGCCTAACAAAAAATCACTATTCCCAAGCTTTTTCAATCAATCAAATCTTTATTTATATAGCACCTTTCTAAAACCAAGGCATTGCACAATTAAAATACAATATACAACATAAAATTTACACTAAAACAATAAATATATCAATAAATTAAAATTCATCTGGGAAGGCTAGATTAAACAAGTATATTTTCAGCTCAATGTTGACTCTATCGACAGTCAAGCATTCTCTTAACTGACGAGGTAGAGAATTCCACAGGATAGGTGTCGGAAAGGAGAAGATGCAAACACTGGATGTTTTTAAACAAACCCTTGGACTCTCTAGCAATCCCTCATCAGCGGATCAAAGAGGACAGAGGAGGCAGTTAGGAGTCGGGAGATCTTGCAGGTAGCCAGATCCCTGTTCATGTAGGGCTTTAAAGGTTAGCAAGCCAACCTTAAAGGTGATCTGCCACTGAACAGGCAGCCAGTGCAGTTGTCACAGCACAGGTAAGATATGACTGGCCCTCGATGTACCAGTCAGAAGCTTGGCCACAGCATTCTGCACTAGCTGCAGGTGGTGGATATCACCCCCAGGAAGCTCTAGGCAGAGGGCATTGCAGTAGTCAAGGTGGGTGACGACAAAGGAATGGACTGACATTGGAAGATCCTCCAGAGGAACCAGGTGTTTCACCTGGGCGATAGTCTTCAGATGATAAAATAAGGATTTAACCATGGACGACACCTGAGATTTCAGGGTCAAGCCATCATCCAAGATAATGCCCAAGTTATGCATCCAGTCTGAGGTAGTGAGCTGAACACCATCATGCCACAAGCCTGATGCTTGTCCAGCCCCTAAACCTGTCCCAGATGACCTGGGTCCTCTACCAACACTTTGGTCTTGTCCAGATTCAGTCTCAGCCAGCTTGTGTTCATCCAGTCCTTGATCTCAGTGAGACAGTTGTTTAGCACAGAGACTACATCAACCTGTTCGGGTAGGAAGGACATATACAGCTGAGTACCATCTGCATTGTAGTGAAAACTCAAACCGTATCACCTGATATCACCCAATGGCAGCATATACACTGAGAACAACATGGGTGCCAGTATGGGGCCCTGTGACACCCTGTAGGACAGGGCGAGGGCATCAGAGGAATAAGTTCCGGTGACCACCCTCTGAGATCTGTCCGTGAGGAAGGATTGAAACCATTCGACAATTGTACCCGACGACCCACAAAGAAGCTGCAAGCACTCCAAGAGCACACCATGGTCCACAGTGTCAAATGCTGCAGACAGATCAAGAAGGGCAAAGATGGTATGAACCTTTCGATCTCTTGCAGTTAGAAGGTCATTCAATACTTGGACAAGTGCGATCTCGGTGCTGTGGCTCTTCCTAAATCCAGACTGGAGTGCATCATAGACATTGTGAGTCACAGGGTGATCATCCAGTTGCAATGCAACCACCTTCTTAATAACCTAACCCACAAAAGGCAGGTTAGAGTCAGGCCAGTAGTTAGCTGAACAGTCTGGATCCAAGGCGGCTTGAGGGGCTCAGGAAAGACCACCCCCAAGGAATGCCAGACAATTTCAGCTAGGAAAATCAGTTTTAGTTTTTAGTGTTTAAAACCATCCCTTTGGCATTAAACCATTTCACTATTTTTGAAGGATGTAATTTAAGGTTCCCACTTCTTTTCTGCTTTAAAAATGACTGCATCATCTACATATAAAAGCATTTCTGTTGAAGGACAGACTGGAAGAACATTTAAAAAAAAGGGGGGTATGGGCCTCTAAACTGAGCCCTGTGGGACACCACATCTAACCTTAAGAAAACTAGAACAAATATTTTGATTAACACTTCTATACTCACATCCCAAGAGAGATAGCCCCCAAACCAATTTATATCATCATCAGAAAAATTATGATGCGACAATGACTGAAGAAGCAAGCTACGGTCAACTAGATCAAATGTTTTGGTGTGAGGTCCATGAACAGAGGCCACCATATTTCCAGAATCCATGGCCTGGTAAACATGGTTCGTGAACCACCAAGGTAGTATTATATAATGCTCAAATTATGCTGTGTGTTAATTAATAAATCGTGTTTGTATAGAAATTCAACCATTACATCCATAACAATTTGTTCACATAGTTTTGACATAGGAGCTACCAAAGAAATGGGTCTAATGTGAAACCATCTGCTTGGAACCCGGTTTATGAATGGGATGTACAGTGGCTTGTTTCCATTTTGCTGATATACTCCTTGACATAAAGAAAAATTCAGCAACTTAATAAGAGAGAAAACAATCCTATCCTTTGCCATTTTAATGATCTTAAAATCCAGACCATCAATTCCCTTAGATGGTCATGGATTGAATCTATCCAAATAACTAAAAACCACTTCAGGAGTGAACTTTAGGGTGGGGACATTGGTTTGAAAAGCAATTGGAATGGTAATCATGTTTATCTACCAGTACCTTATATGAAGGCAAATCACTGAAGAATTTATTACATTTTTCAGCTATAATAACAGGGTCATTTATAGTATTATTATTATTTGAAGAACTAGAAAAAGATTCCTCCTCTCTTACGTGGCCAGTGAGATCTCTAATCGTCCACCACAAATTACGTGACTCGTGAGCAAAATTCATCTGTGCCTTATAGTATTCCCTTTTAGACTTACAAATAAGATTTTTACAATTATTTCTAGCCTGTTTATAAGCCAGCAATGCAGATGTGTCTAAGGTTTTCTTATAATAGGCCCATTTTTTGTTGCCCTCCCTTAAACACATTAATAAATCGTGAGTAATCCGGTCACTTCTAAATATACTAATAGTGCAGTAGTTTGACATTTGGAAAGTGGAATACATAAAATGGTACACGAAAAAAAAATTTTATTTTAACATTTTACAAGTGCCAGGCTGAAGGCTTGGTGAACATGAATAACAAACGTTAGCTGCAGATGGATATGCAGCAGGTTTAACAGTGGAGATTGCGATTACCATACATTGATGCACAAAGCATATCTACACGAAGCAGGAGCAGGGACTGAGGTTTAAGAAATGGTCCTTCATCTTATGAGTAAATGCTTTAATGGGGTGGAACTAATGTGTTGCTTCATGTACAGAGCAGGATACCTGCACACCTCCAGCCAGCATAGACACCTCTCCAGGGAACATTTCTATGCACCTTGAACCAATGCAGGCACCCATCTACAGGTACAGATTAGATTCCTTTGTGGATTGAGCACTAAGTATGAACATTATTACATACAAAAGGACTGGAAAATAATACTCTTATTAATAACTGCCATGTACTTAATGGGTCAGAAATGTCAAATGTAGGACTGAAGTACATGCATAACACTGAGTATGGCCGCCTATTTATTTTTATTTATTGAAAAAATCAGAAATGCAACCCTTTGAGTCAGATGCATTTCCAAAGGCTCCATGTCAGAATAAAACAGACATTCATACAGTACATACATAGAATAAATGTGGGTGAGCAGTCACACAGAGTATAAGTACAATGAGTACTGGTTAATGCCTATACATTTGGTAGCTAAAACAGGACAGAGCTATCAACATATTGACCTAATGAGCGGTTAAGACCTATACAATTGATAGCTAAAGCAATGCAAGATATGAGTAGGTTGTAAGCCGCCTCAGGGAAGCCTTGTCTTATGCATAATACAATGCATTCATAGTCCAGTGCAACTATATGGTAACCGAGGGAGGTGAGGAGCCTGTAGGCTAGAAATAGTGGGGACTGTCCACTGCTAGGCTAAAGGCAGGTACGTGGCCTAGTGGCGTGTTGCAGGATCCACAGGTTACTGGTTACACTGGCTGCTTCACCCACTGAATTACCTTTCTAAATTCATGATTGCACTCAATACTGGTGCTCTTTTTGTGTATATTTGTTTGGTAAAATAGCATAGCAACAAATATTATCGAAATTGATTAGTTTGCTGTATTATTTCTGTACTTTGTCTGAATAAATCTCCTGATATAGTATCAACTGTCATTTCTGCTGGTATGCCAAAGGCCAGCTCAAAACATACTGATGGGATGAAATCAAGATGGCAATCAGTACCTCCTGCCACTAACCAGAGTAAGTCTGACATGCAATGTGTGACAGGGTTGAATAAGGACCTGCTCCATTTGTTATGCAGAAAGAGTTTAAACCCAAGGATCTGTTCTTTCTACTCCTTTTCAGTCTCTTGTCTGGTTGCACAACCGAATTTTCCTGTGAGACCTAGATCCAGAAGCAAATGATTCGATACCTTTCATTGGACCAACATAGATGTAACAAAAATAACAAAGTGCTTCAGCTTTTGGACCAACCCAGTCCTTCCTCAGAAGCTTAATAAGTTATTTAGAAAATCCCAAACTTTTAACACCCAGATCATGCAGAAAAATAACCAGAAAAAATTCTCATTAGTTTACAATACTCATTTAAAAAAATAACAGATGTCAGAGAAGCTGAACAGTACCAGTTCAGCTTCAGCTGAAAAGGCCTAAAGGTCAGATGTGCTTAGAGCAATAACAACACGCAAGGAGTACACTGCACATAAAATAAAATGACTTGCAGATACCTTCAGAGTAAGAGAAGAACTTCTTGTGCAGAGAGTGGTATAACCCAATTATGAGTATCCCAGTGTGTTTAAGAATGCAGTTCATGAAAAGAAAAACCCACTCGGATTAAAGACATGCTAAAATGTGACATAATTGTAAGTTAAAAAGAAGCCTCACAAAACAGAACTACAGAAAGTAAAAATACATGGCATACAAAGTGTTTAAAGTAAAGTTTACCAAATGTAAGCAATAGTTTCACACTATATGGATTATAAAACTTAGCTGGAAACATTACCTAACTATGCTCTCAAACTGGTTATTATGCTCCATAAACCTTAAGACCTTTAGTGTCATAACAGTTTATACATGATATAAACTGGCAGTATGAGAGCCAAACAAAAATCTGCTTGTCCAGGACCACCAAGAAACTAAGACCATGCAACCTGATATGTACAGATTTCAATAAATTCTCAGTGTATAATAAAACTAGTTGATGTACTGACAATGTCTAAGGAATCGGAATAAGAAATCTTAGGAATTAAATGCTTTCCTCCCCGGGGGAAGATAACCAGTTGTAATGAGATCTCTATAGAGAGAGAGAGAGAGAGAGAGATATATCGAGAGAGAGAGAGAGAGAGAGATACTGTATATCGAGAGAGAGATATATTGAGAGAGATAGAGAGAGATATACAGAGAGAGAGTGAGAGAGAGATATATCGAGAGAGAGAGCTATAGAGAGAGATATAGAAAGAGATATAGAGAGAGAGAGATATCGAGATAGAGAGAGAATATCTAGAGAGAGAGAGAGATGCTCGAGAGAGAGAGAGAGATGCTGTATGAGAGAGAGAGAGAGAGAGAGAGATGCCGAGGAGAGAGAGAGAGAGAGAGAGATGTCGGGCGAGAGATATCGAGAGGAGAGATACTGTATATCGAGGAGAGAGATATTGAGAGAGAGAGAGAGATATACCGAGAGTGAGAGAGATGTCGAGAGAGGCTATATCGAGAGATATAGAAAGAGATATATAGAGAGAGAGAGATATATATCGGGATAGAGAGAAGATATCTAGAGAGAGAGAGAGATGTCGAGAGAGAGAGAGATATTGAGAGAGGAGATACAGTATCAGAGAGAGAGAGAGAGATAGAGAGATATCGAGAAGGAGATACTGTATATCGAGAGAGAGAGAGATATTCTAGAGAGAGAGAGAATGAGATATCAGAGATATATATATATAGAGAGAGAGATACAGTATCTAGAGAGAGATCGAGAGAGATATATCGAGAGAGATATCGAGAGAGAGAGAGATACTGTATATCGAGAGAGAGAGAGAAAGAGTGAAAGAGAGATATTGAGAGAGAGAGATATATCAAGAGAGATATATAGAAAGAGATATTGAGAGAGAGATATATATCGAGATAGAGAGATAGAGAGAGAGAGAGATATATAGAGAGAGAGAGATATCTAGAGAGAGAGAGATCGAGAGAGAGAGAGAGAGAGAGATACTGTATATTGAGAGAGATATATTGAGAGAGAGAGAGAGAGAGATACCGGGAGAGAGAGAGATACTGTATATCGAGAGAGAGAATATTGAGAGAGATATACTGAGAGAGAGAGAGAGAGAGAGAGTGAGAGAGATATCTAGAGAGATAGATCTATAGAGAGAGAGAGAGAGAGAGAGACAGAAAGAGATAATAGGGTGCGGTCACACCCCTATGTAGGATTGAAGGCACTTTGATTGCAATTGATTGTTTTTTTTGCCTCGCGATCAAATAACTAAATAACTATTAAATGGTTTGGTCTTTTACTTGAAATTTTCAGGGGTTTGAGGGGATGTCCTAGATATGTGACTGAGCTTATTTAGGTGTTGGAAAATTAATTGGTTGTGGAGATATTCCATGACAAAGTTGACGTTTTTTCCACAGGATTACATTATTCTGCTTTGGTCTTTTTGCGTGAAGTTTTCAGTTTTGAGGGGATGCCCTACTGATATCAATTATGTTGTGTATCTGTTGGGGAATGAATTGGTTGCAGAGATATTCCATGACAAAGTTGCCGTTTTCCTCATAGGATTACACTGCAGTCTGTGTCATGACTTTCAGCGAGGTTATCTTGGAAACGAAGAAAGATACAGACTTTCTGCTACTGGCAGCTTAGATCGCCTCTGGGTGATCTATGCTGCTGTGAAAAGATTTGAAATTGCAGAGAAAGCCTGTAGTGGAATTTTCTTCCCTACGTTGCAAGGTTGATGAGATATTGTGAAATTACAGTCACAAGGGTTCAAAGAGTGCCTGTCCAGTGTGGTTCAGTGCCCATATCGCAGAAATGATTTGAGATGCAGGTGCGATCATTTAATGTTGCATGCAGTACTCACTGTCACGATTACGATGGTGGTGGCATTTTTTTTCTAGCTCTTACGGTTCACAAGATATGCACAAATTCCTGTTACACTGGTCTGGTGCCCTATAGGGCTGTTGCACAGCTCCGTGGCTTTGCGTAAGTGGGATCGTGGGCCCAGATGCATATTGTTATGCAAAAATTGGCAACTTTGTTCCCACCAATACATGTTGTTTACTACTTATATTACACTTTTTCAAAAAGTAAAGAAATTCTATGCAAAAAACTGCATTAATGCGTCATTTAGGTTTAAATAGGAAAAAAAAGTCAGGAAAAGGGACATTAGGGTTGAACCCCTAACTCCCCACACACACCCCACCCCCATCCTCCACAGACTGACAGACTCCAGGGTGTGTCCTTGGGGTCATGAGGCCTACCTCTCACCCCATTCTCCTTTACTGTAGTATGGCAATGTGCTCACACATGGAATGGGGTCCGATTTGGGCCTCCGACCCCAATGACACCCACGAGCTGTCAGTCTGTGGAGGATCGGGGTGGGTGGTGTGTGTGTGGGGAGTTGGGGTTCAACTAATGTCCTTTCTGACTTTCTTTCTGTTAACCTAATGACGCATTATCAATTTTACAGTAATGTGTGTGTGTGTGTGTGTGTGTGTGTGTGTGTGTATATATATATATATATATATATATATATACACACACATGTCTACACACACACACACACACACTCTACACACACACACACATATACACACACACACATACATATACACACACACACATACACACACACACATATACATATACACACACACATATCACACACACACACACATACATACACACACACACATATACACACACACACATATACACACACACACACACACACACATGTCCTTACGCACCATCATTCACATCAATCACTTCAGTTGCTACCCAGAGAAATCAAACTTGTCATGAATCTCTAAGTAGGAGATCATGCATCCCAATATGTGCAGAGTTCTAAAATGCGACACTATATAATCATACCACTGCATGTGCAGTAACAGCCCAAGGATTCTGAATAAAACCACAATGAAATAAAACTTCCACCCTCCTCAGGGTAAGATGACGAGTTAGAAGTGAATGTACACTGTGTATGTGCAGCAAGAGTCCTAACACGCCTTCATTTCCACAAATCACTACAATATTAGCCCAAAGTAACTTAATCTGTCAAGGACCCCCATGCAAATGAGATCCTGCATCCCAATATTTTCAGAGGTCAAAAATGTGATAGTATATAATAAAACTACTGTATGTACAGTAGCAGGTTAAGGAATCTGAGTAAGATCCAATAGAATTAACCACATGCCCACCCCGGGGAAGATAACTAGAATGGAATAATAATCATTATGTGTGTGGGAACTAAGAGTTGTAACACTCTGTAACACCATTATGTCATGTACCTGAATATAAACCCTCCTCAATGTAATAGCAACCCCCACACCCACCACACTTTCATCCCCACCCACACACACACATACTGAGACGCTGAAGTCTGAACTGGTACTAGTCAGCTTCTCTGACATCTCTTCTCTTATTTTTTAAATGAATATTTTAAACCAATGGGAATTTTTTTCTGGTTATTGTTCTACATGATCTGGGTGTTAGAAGTATGAGATTTTCTAAATAACTGTCATTAAGCGTCTGAGGAAAGACTAGGATGGTCTGAAAGTTAAAGCACTTTGTTATTTTTGTTACCTTTTATCGGACCAACATTTATTTAATTCATTAGCTTTTAGGCAACAAACCTGCCTATTTTTAGGCACGACCCGGGAGAGTACAAAATGTCAACAGTAATACATAGCAATGACGACAATTAGGAACATAATGAAGATAACTGTCAAGCCACAGTATAACAGAAAAATGAATATGCATACACAGATAATAGTAAAACAATAACACAATTTAGAGTAGGATACATTGTGGCAGAATACGCTGGTAACAGTCACAACCTAGCTAGGGGAGAAAAAAGAATAAAGAAATGCACAAGGAGATAAAAATATAACATATTTAGAACTTGCTGAGATCCTTTAGAACATATTTAGCCCCACCCATGCATGCCACAGGTGACAATTCAGTGGTTACATGCAGACGCAGATTACCAAGAGCATGAGGGTGAGAGAACAGCCAGATGCTTAAGGTAAGGTGAGATGAGGAGTTTTTAATATGAGGGGGGAGTGAGTTCCAAAACCGCGGTGCAAAATAGGCAAAAGCTTGCTCACCCATTTTTGATGAGCAGGGCTGAACGGAGAGCACTGGGAAGGAGGAGGACCTCAGGAGTGGGAGTGGGAGAGTGGGGTAAGCATGTCACCCAGCGTGGCAGGACGAGGGGTTCTAGTAAGGGAGTCAACAAACCACCCTAGAGCATATGAAATGAGGGCACTGGGAGATGGCCAGTGTAAGGAAGAATAAAAAAGGCAGTGATGTCAGGTGAGCAGCTGATAAGGCGAACCAACAGATATTATTATAAGAAGTGCCCCTCTTTGGGAGAACCTCAGCACTGGCATGAGTACAGGGAGGGCATACAGTATTTGTGGAAGTAGAACACCTCTTGCTACTGAGATCCTAGCAGCTGGGGTGAGTGAGTGGCGCACTCTATGGGCCGCACCATTCTTAGTGTTAGCTGACCATCAGACTTCATTGACGTGCCGAGAAATCAAGTACCAGGTCAAGCGTTACCCCAAGGTATTTGAAGGTTATGGCATTAGAGACAGTAGTGCCATCACAGCAGTGGACCAGAAACTTAGGGGACTCTGAGGGCACTTTTTTTGTGGACCCAAAAAACATGACCTGGACCTTAACTATGTTTAGGATTTGATAGTTGGACGAAAGCCAGGACTGAAAGTTTAGGGCGACATTTTGATTTATGTCCCCAACAGACTTGGAGGCAGAGTAAAGCACTAGGTCATCTGCGTACATGAGTGTGCTGCTGCGAGGAGAAGAAATGGGGATATCACTGAGGAAGAGCGAAGAGAGTAGGGGACCAAGGATGAATCCCTGCAGGACCCTGCAGGGGAGGAGAGAACCCTACAGAAAGAGACAGCCTGAGAGCGATTATCAAGGTAGCTAGCAAACCAGGATAGGGTAGAGTCTGAGGCACCTAGAGCCTGCAGCTTAGCCAGTAGTAGAGGGTGACGTACCATATCAGATGCTTCAGAGAGGTCAATGAACACCGCTACAGTGAGTAAGCCCTTGTCCATGTTACAATTGACATCACTTGTAGACTGGGTCAGGGCGGTTATAGTGCTGTGCCCCACTCTAAAGCCATGCTGAAAAGGGGAACTGAAGGTTATTTTTGAGAAAGTAATGAGAGACCTGTCGATGGACACGTTTCACAAGCAGCTTGCTGAGTGTAGGGAGGAGCAAGATGGGGCGGTAGTTAGATAGGATTTTGGTATCACCTTTCTTAAATACAGGTATAGTTCTGGCCATTTTCCAGACTGTGGGGACCGAAGCAGAACAGAAAGAGGTTAAAAAGCCTGGTTATGGGTGCCGTAAGCCATGCAGCAAACTGTTTAAGAATCCCAGGATGAATGCCATCAGTAGCAGGGAGTGAAGAACCTCACAGTAAGCAGGAGGGGGATCGTGTCTTATAGATACATTTAGATGAGCCTTGTAGTATAATGTCAAGGCCCCACCTCTTTTGGCACTAGAGCGATCCACCTTAAGCAAATTATAACCATGGAGGGATCACAGGGAGTCTGCAATGAAAGGTTTAAGCAAAATTTCAGATAAGGCAAGTATATCTGGGTTATCTGCACACACCCAGGCCATAAGTTCAGGGCAGTTAGCCATCAGACTTCTAATGTTAAAGTGAGCAAAGGTGAGTCCTGAAGATTGGGGCAAGCAGTTGATAGGATGAGACTGGGTGGGATTTGCAGCAATGGTAGGACCTGGATTGGTCTTAACATCCCCAACAAGGGTAAGGGATAGGGTGATTATCCAAATTGAAGCAATAACATATGCATGAGAGGCACTCTCAGGGGAGATAGAGAACCTTGGCTGGATATGCCTAATGAATACTCCTAGGTGCTTGTACTTAAGGCCAGAGAGAGGAGTAGGATTAGGGGTGGAGTCAGCCAGTAGACTGAAGAAGCAGAAATTGTCAAGTGAGTAAACATCGCTCAAAGAGGGAACCACAGCAAGACCAGAAAAAACTGACAGAAGAAATAGCGTGCATACTGATGGCAGTAGTGTGAAAATAGCCCTAGTATCCATGCTTAGAGAGTATGAGTAAGTGGTACTTTGGGAAGAAAATGTTCACGAGGAAAAGAGGAATAGGGCAACTAAGAAACAAAGGAGAAAAAGTCACGGATTAGCAATAAGGCAGAGAGAGAATAAGAAAGATTCCCTAAGCAAAAAGACGCCCTCTAGTGGCTGATTATTATAATGTGCAGATAAGAAACAAAGGAGATGTCAAAGAAGCACAGCAAGTCTCATGTCACAATGCTATAGTAATGCCAGCTAAGGCTGGGAGGTTAGGTGGGAAGCAGTGGGCGACTGCAGGAAGACGTGTTGCAAACAATGCAGTAGCTGGAAGCCACTCACCAGTGGTCAGTTTGGTGTACCTTTAGCAATTTTGAGGGTGGGGGAAGGTGGCTCTTACCCGGCCCTCACGACCTCCGTTGGTAACCTCGGAGGCTGCGGAGACAGAAGAGGAGGTACAAATTCATATGCAAGCCCGGTATAGTTATTTGCCTGCGAGGTTTCAAGTATCCTGCAGTTCAGAGCTTAATTTCAAATGGAAACTGGCTAACTAGGAGTACCTGCACGCTTAAATAACTCTGCGTCTGGCTCCACTTAGAAATTCTGACACAAGGCAATGTTAAGCTAACAGAGTCAGAAATTAAAAATGCTGGCCCAGGTTTAAAAAATAATCAGCAAGTGATCCCTGACCAGGGCTTGGTTTAACAGACTACTGTATAATAATTAAAAGCTGGGAAAGGTAAAGCACTTGGTTTAACAGACTAAATTAATTAAAATACTGGCACAGGTTAATAAAACTCACTGGCTAAGACTTGGTTTAACATACTATAATAATTAAATGCTAGCACAGGTGAACAAGAAGCAGTAACAGACTCTACTTTAAAATGCAGCTGCAGTGTAGAATAAACTGCGACAGAGGCTGATCCTGGTTCTTTAGGTAACAGGCAGGTTAAGCACTAGGAGAGTTAATGTTCATAGCAGCTTCTGATTCCTAAACCATCTTAAGGTGCAGTTTAAAAGACTTTAACAGTAAAGGAGTATGTTCTCTTAAGGCACCAGATGGAAAGTGCTTAAAACTATATCAATGTTCTTAGGTTTCTAGTGCAAGATTCTTCTATCTCCACTGTTGCGGCAATAGAAAATGCCTCTCACAATTCAGATTAAAATGGTGTCAAATGAGCAAGAGCATGGAGTAGCTGGAAGCCACTCACTGGTGGTCAATTCGGCGTACCTTTAGCAATTTTGGGGGGTTGGGGAAGGTGGTTCCTACCCAGCCCTCTCAACCTCCGTTGGGAACCTCGGCAGCTTTAGCAATTTCGGGGGTGGGGGAAGGCGGCTCCTACCCAGCCCTCATGACCTCCATTGGGAACCTTGGCCACTTTAGCAATTTCAGGGTGGGGACTGTGGCTCCTACCAAGCCCTCATGACCTCCGTTGGGAACCTTGGCGGCTTTAGCAATTTTGGGGGTGGGGATGGTGGCTCCTACCTGGCTACCTCATGACCTCCGTTGGAAACCTCGGTGGCTAGCAATTTTGGGGGGAGGGATGGTGGCTCCTACCTGGCTACCTCATGACCTCCGTTGGGAACCTCGGTGGCTTTAGCAATTTTGAGGGGTGGGGGAAGGCGGCTCCTACCAGGCCCTCTCGACCTCCATTGGGAACATCAGTGGCTGTGATGCATAGATGTATCAAATCATATGCTTCTGGATCTGTTCTTACAAGGACCAATACGGCAAAGACTAAATCTGCCTGTGAGACCTAGGAACTGCTCACTCTGGTTTCGCAGTTCTCCGCCTCTCTATCTCTCTGCCTTCCCTTGCTATTTCTGTCTTTTCTTCCCCCTTGGGAAGGGAACATTGTTTAACCAGGAGTAGCACACTAAGCCGAAGCTTGTTTCCAGATGCATTCTGGGAGCACAAGGAGTTAAGTGACTTGCTCAGGATCACACAGCATGCATCTAGGTAGCTTGCATATCTGTCGGTATAAAAAATATATGTGAATCTTTATGTGGAAATGTCACTGATACTGGGATCCCTTTGTTTAAAACTGTATGTAGTTATACTGTTGAAATGATTGCAAGGCTATTTGGAACTCAAAGGATTAACCTGAAATGCAGTTTTTAAGCCCTTAGCAGAGCTGTATGTAACCGGTGGGTCACCCCAGGGGTCAGGTTGATGGTATTTTTGTGTTATTAGCGCTGTGTGATGCCTCTATATGTAACCCCCTACCTGGGACCTGGGTTCGGGAAGAAAACTGTTGCTCGGTATTTTTGCTAGGTTTGACTTCTAGTCAGGGGCACCCAAGTAACTCCGGACACAGGAAGCAATAACTGCAATGTCCAAACCAGGAGTGGGATTCTAAAGTGTGGCTTTTATTCACAACCAACAGAATAACAAAGCATAGATGGACCCCCACGGGGCTACACTCCTGGTAATGTGATTTATGGAGACCAGAACACATCCTCATACACTGTAGCCCTCAGGCTTAGAAACACACTGGGCACTCAGCCCAAACTGGTACTCTTCTCTGGGTTTCCCAGGCTCAGCTCCCTTGCCAGCCCTTGGACTACCTTCCTTCCATGGCTCGGCTCTCATGCCAGCCCTTGGACTACTTTCCATATAGTGTGGATCATTTCTCTGTGGCTCCCTAAACCACCTCTGAGCACTTCTGGCTCCATCAGGGAATCTTCTTCAGCAATCCCACATATGAGTACTTTCCTCAGGCACTGGCCAAGTACCTGAGAGAAAGCAACAGGTGTCCTAATGCGAACCCGTAGAGGTGACTCTGGTTGGGCCAGATGGGTGGTCTCCCACCTCTTGCTCCCATAAATCATACCCGGCCATTTCTCTGGACTTTAACACCTCATCTCTGAAAACACTTTACTCTGTAGATTCTCTGTAAATGTATGTCACATTTCATCTCCTGTTTCTTCCATCCCACATGTGCTGAACTTGAAACATACTTAATGAGTGGCTCTGTCCATTTTCCTAGACTCCCACAGAGTTAAGCAGTCCTATTCCCACAACTTTGAAACTGCACTTGGCTGTCTTTTCCTGACCCCACAGTAGCAGTCATTAAAATTTATCTTGTCCCAGATGAAAACACATTGGCCCTTTAGCAGAGCAAACTCACCCCTTAGGTTGCAGGTGCCCCAGGCTTTTCTCTTCAAAAGAAATCTCAACAAACTTTTGGTGCCTCAGCATGAACCTAGATTTAGGCAGCTTCTTCTTCCTCTAGATGGACCAGGGATTGCCTCTGGAAGTAGATGAATCCTTCCCCATACCCGCAGTATGGGGCCCTGAACCTTTGTAAGCAGTCTCTACCACTTCGCTTGGTTCTTCTTGTGTTCCTCTTCAGGTGAGAACACACACCTCAACAAAAAGATAGCTCTTTGTCAGAGCTGAGGGCTCTGAGATTCTGCATCTGCAGCACACTTCCTCCCTTTTCAACACTCTACTACAGGACTGACTTCAAATTTCCCCAGCATTCTATCCTAACCTCTGGCTGCAACATTCCAGTGTGGCTTATGCAGCTGCAACAGTTCTAAAATGATGTCATCCCTCAGTCTCAGCTGAGACTGAGAACAGAGTGAGACAGTGTGAAATCCATTTAACTGGGATTTCACGAGCTGCCTTCCCTGCCTGCCACTAGGTCTAACTGGGATTCTTGTAACCCCGGGTAACAAGGAGGGTTACATGTAAACAAGAGATCATTTCTGGGTCACTAAGTTCTTTTTGCTGCACCTGCATCAAAACTGACAAGAACATTCTGTAAACTGAAAAGAACATTCTGTGGGAAGCAGGATGTCAGTGAGGCAAATACTTGTTATAAAAAGAGCAGCAATGCTTTTGCTTGAGAGACAAGGAGAGAGATTGTGAGACTGAAACTTGGAATTAAGATACCCTCAGAAGAATGATTTTGTTTTGTTTGTACTGCCTTTGTAAATAGTTATATTGAACAAATGTTATTTTTATTTTGCTGTTATTGAGAAAAATATAATGCTATTTGCAAATTTTGAAACTGCTCCTGGTTTTTCTATGCTTCCTGACCAGTGCCTCATGACAGATGGTGTCAGCCTAAATGGGATTTACGCTGTGCATATTCTAAGCCTGGAGTTTTATGCATGCGTACTAGACCTGGAACCGGGGGAAACATAGAAGAGAGGATGGATTCTGCAGCAGCAAGTCTAGGAGTGATTACAAGAAGAATGGCAGCCAAACTAGCAGAGACAGAAGTCCAAGCTGGGACTGTACAGCCAGCACTAGTCATGGGGGGGATCAGGCAGTGACAGAACCTGAAAGCCTGACTGCTTTTTAAAATAATGGTGGACTGTACCTTCTTGAAAAAATTGAGGATAGACATTGTTGTCATTCAGGAGACTCATTTACTGCATGATGAAGCTATTAAAGTACAGAGAGGGTAGGTGGAACAAGAGGAATACAGATGTTACTCTAGGAAGAAAAGAGGCATGTCAATTCTAATAAGAAAAGGGGTCAACTCTGTGACGCATAGAAGCATGTCCGATCAGGAGGGCAGGTTCCAAATAGTTTTAGGAACCCTTGATGGCAAGAAAATTGCTTTACGTAATGTGTATGCTCCCAAAAATAATAAAGAAAGCTTTTTTTATCTCTTTTGTTCTGATCTGAATAATTATTCCAAATATAAGATTGTCATGGGAGGGGACTTTAACATAATTTTAGATCTGGTATTAGACAGATCCTCCCACATCCCCATCCAAACTGAGACTAGAGCCAGAACTGCACTCAAAAACTTACTTACAAATTTCAAAGTAACATAGCTGGAGGTTGGTACACCCCCAGGAAAAAGACTTCACATTCTTTTCAAACAGACACCATTCATATACTGTAGCAGAATTGACTGTTTTTGTATCCAATAATATTTCAGATACCATTAGTGGAGTCAGAACAGTGATATAATTATCTCAGACCATGCTATGGTTACAGCAAATATTGAATGGGGAGGGTCAAGGCAAAAATCGCATAGGTGGAGACTTAATACTAATCTACTGCAGGATAAGGATTTTGTTAAGCAACTAGAATCCAAAACAGAAGAATTGTTCAAGCTAAATAATAACAAAGAAGTGACCTATTCTACAGTATGGGGGTTCATGGAATTCTATCAGAAAATGTATGCTGCTAAAGGGGGAACCCGTAGCCCCAAAACAGAAATCTTCTTTAACAGACTAGAATTACCCCAACTGTCATCTCGGGATAGAGAACTTCTAGATTAAAATATATCTGTACATGCGATTGAATGTGTTTTCAAGTCCTTATCCACTGGCAAAACACCAGGACCAGATGGGCTTCCTGGTGAATTTTATAAAGTCCTATCCACTACACTCATCCCAAAACTTCAAGCCGTTTGTGAATTTAGGGAGACGGGCAAAATACCAGGTTCGTTGAAAGAACCCTCTATCACACTCATTCCCAAAAAAGATAGACGCACTAGAATGTACTAGCTACATACCCATATCACTTTACCTTCTGATTTATAAGATTATCACCAGTGCTAGCAAGGCAGGTCCCGACAGTAATTACCAAACTGCTTGGTAAAGAACAAGTGGACTTTGTGAAGAATAGATCCAGTGCTGACTGCATTCATCATCTGTAAATTTAATTTGGTGGTCAAATAAACAGAAATTGCCATATGTTGTATTATCATTAGACATCTTCAACAAATTAATTTCCCTACAATGTGAAAATGCTTCTCACAGTTCAAATTAAAATGGTGTCAAATGAGCAAGAGCTTGGAGTAGCTGGAAGCCACTCTTTGGTGAATCAATTAGGCGTACCTTTAACAATTTCGGGGGTGGGGGTGGGGAGGTGGCTCTACCCAGCCCTCATGACCTCTGTTGGGAACCTCGGCGGCTTTAGCAATTTTGGGGTGGGGGTGGGGAGGAGGCTCCTACCCAGCCCTCATTACCTCTGTTGGGAACCTCGGGACTTTAGCAATTTCAGGGGTGGGGAGGTGGGCTCCCTACTCGACCCCTCACGACCTCCGTTGGGAACCTCGGCGACTTTAGCGATTTTTGGGGGGTGGGGAAGGTGGTTCCTACCTGGCCCTCATGACCTCCGCTGGGAACCTCGGCAGCTTTAGCAATTTTGGGGGGTTGGGGAGGGTGGCTCCTACCAGGCCCTCTTGACCTCTATTGGGAACCTCGGTGGCTGTGATGCATAGATGTATTAAATGATATGCTTCTGGATCTGTTCTTACAAGGACCATTACGGCAAAGACTAAATCTGCCTGTGAGACCTAGGAACTGCTCACTCTGATTTCGCAGTTCTCCACCTCTCGCTATCTCTCTGCCTTCCCTTGCTATTTCTTTCTTTTCTTCCCCCTTGGGAAGGGAACATTGTTTAACCAGGAGTAGCACACTAAGCCAAAGCTTGCTTCCAGATGCATTCTGGGAGCACAAGGAAGTTAAGTGATTTGCTCAGGATCACACAGCATGCATCTAGGAGGCTTGCATATCTGTCGGTATAAAAAATATATGTGAATCTTTATGTGGAAATGTCACTGATACTGGGATCGCTTTGTTTAAAGCTGTATGTAGTTATACTGTTGAAATGATTGCAAAGCTATCTGGAACTCAAAGGATTAACCTGAAATGCAGTTTTTAAGCCCTTTGCAGAGCTATATGTAACACGTGGGTTACCCCAGAGGTCGGGTTGATGGTATTTTTGTGTTATTAGCGCTGTTCGGTGCATCTATATGTAACTCCCACCTGGGACCTGGGTTCGGGGACAAAACTGTTGCTCGGTATTTTGGCTAGATTTGACTTCTAGTCAGGGGTACCCAAGTAACTCTGGACACAGGAAGCAATAACTGTAATGTTCAAACCAGGAGTGGGATTCTAAAGTGTGGATTTTATTCACAACCAACAGAATAACAAAGCATAGATGGCCCCCCACGGGGCTACACTCCTGGTAATGCAGATTTATGGAAACCAGAACACATCCTCATACACTGTAGCCCTCAGGTTTAGAAACACACTGGGTACTCAGCCTGAACTTGTACTCTTCTCTGGATTTCCCTGACTCAGCTCCCTTGCCAGCCGTTGGACTACCTTCCTTCCCTGGCTCAGCTCTCATGCCAGCCCTTGGACTACTTTCCACATAGCATAGATAATTTCTCAGTGTTCCCTAAACCATCTCTGAGCACTTCTAGCTCCACCAGGGAATCTTCTTCAACAATCCAACATATGGGTACTTTCCTCATGCACTGGCCAAGTACCTGAGAGAAAGCAACAGGTGTCCTAAAGCGAACCCATAGAGGTGACTCTGGTCACGCCAGATGGGGGGGGGTCTCCCACCTCTTGCTCCCATAAATCATACCCGGTCATTTCTCTGGACTTTAACACCTCATCTCTGAAAACGCTTTACTCTGTAGATTCTCTGTAAATGTATGTCACATTTCATCTCCTGTTTCTTCCATCCCACATGTGCTGAACTTGAAACATACTTAATGAGTGGCTCTGTCCATTTTCCTAGACTCCCACAGAGTTAAGCAGTCCTATTCCCACAACTTTGAAACTGCACTTGGCTGTCTTTTCCTGACCCCACAGTAGCAGTCATTAAAATTTATCTTGTCCCAGATGAAAACACATTGGCCCTTTAGCAGAGCAAACTCACCCCTTGGTTGCAGGTGCCCCACAGGCTTTTTCTCTTCAAAGAAATCTCAACAAACTTTTGGTGCCTCAGCATGAACCTAGATTTAGGCAGCTTCTTCTTCCTCTAGATGGACCAGGGGATTGCCTCTGGAAGTAGATGGAATCCTTCCCCCCATACCCGCAGGTATGGGGCCCTGAACCTTTGTAAGCAGTCTCTACCACTTCGCTTGGTTCTTCTTGTGTTCCTCTTCAGGTGAGAACACACACCTCAACAAAAAGATAGCTCTTTGTCAGAGCTGAGGGCTCTGAGATTCTGCAGCTGCAGCACACCTCCTCCCTCTTCAACACTCTACTACAGGACTGACTTCAAATTTCCCCAGCATTCTATCCTAACCTCCGGCTACAACATTCCAGTGTGGCTTATGCAGCTGCAACAGTTCTAAAATGATGTCATCCCTCAGTCTCAGCTGAGACTAAGAACAGAGTGAGACAGTGTGAAATCCATTTAACTGGGATTTCACAAGCTGCCTTCCCTGCCTGCCACTAGGTCTAACTGGGATTCTTGTAACCCCGGGTAACAGGGAGGGTTACATGTAAACAAGAGATCATTTCTGGGTCATTAAGATATTTTTGCTGCACCTGCATCAAAACTGACAAGAACATTCTGTGGGAAGCAGGATGTCAGTGAGGCAAAGACTTGTTATAAAAAGAGCAGCAATGCTTTTGCTAGAGAGACAATGAGAGAGATTGAGAGACTGAAACTCGGAATTAAGATGCCCTCAGAAGAATGCTTTTTTTTTCTCTGTTTGTACTGCCTTTGTAAATAGTTATGTTGAACAAACTTTATTTTTATTTTGCTGTTATTGAGAAAAATATAATGCTATTTGCAAATTTTGAAACTGCTCCTGGTTTTCCAATGCTTCCTGACCAGTGCCTCGATGACAGATGATGTCAGCCTAAATGAGATTCACAATGTGCATATTCTAAGCCTGGAGTTTTGTGCATGCGTACTAGACCTGGAACCGGGGAAACATAGAAGAGAGGTATGGATTCTGCAGCAGCAAGTCTAGGAGTGATTACAAGAAGAATGGCAGCCAAACTAGCAGAGACAGAAGTCCAATCTGGACTGTACAGCCAGCACTAGTCATGGGGGGGGATCAGGCAGTGACAGAACCTGAAAGCCTGACTGCTTTTTTAAAATGGTGGACTGTACCTTCTTGAAAAAATTGAGGATAGACATTGTTGTCATTCAGGAGACTCATTTACTGCATGATGAAGCTATTAAAGTACAGAGAGGGTAGGTGGAACAAGAGGAACACGGATGTTACTCTAGGAAGAAAAGAGGCATGTCAATTCTAATAAGAAAAGGGGTCAACTTTGTGAAGCATAGAAGCATGTCTGATCAGGAGGGCAGGTTCCAAATAGTTTTAGGAACCCTTGATGGCAAGAAAATTGCTTTACGTGATGTGTATGCTCCCAAAAATAATAAAGAAAGCTTTTTTTATCTATTTTGTTCTGATTCTGAATAATTATCCCAAATATAAGATTGTCATGGGAGGGGACTTTAATGTAATTTTAGATCTGGTATTAGATGGGTCCTCCCACATCCCCATCCAAACTAATACTAGAGCCAGAACTGCACTCAAAAAGTTACTTAAACATTTAAAAGTAACATAGAAACATAGACTTTGACAGCAGATAAGGACCGCTTGGCCCATCTAGTCTGCCCATTTCCCTACCTACAGGATAGGCTACATATCCTAATTAACCAACAGCCTATTTCTTCCTACCCCCCACAAGAATTGCCTTATGTCTGTCCCATGCATTGTTGAATTCTCCCACAGTTTTAGACCCCACAACCTCCTCAGGAAGGCTGTTCCATGCATCCACTACCCTCTCTGTGAAATAATACTTCCTCACATTGCCCCTGAACTGCCCCCTCCATCTTTAAATTGTGTCCCCTTGCTCTTGCACGTCTCTTTTTCTGAAAGATGCTACCCTCTTGGACTTTGTTGATTCCACTGAGGTACTTAAAAGTTTCTATCATGTCCCCCCTCTCAATTCTTTCCTCAAGGGTATACATATTAAGCTCCTTTAGTCTCTCCTCATATGGCTTCTCTTGCAGACCCTGCACCATTTTAGTTGCCCTCCTCTGGACTGCCTCTATCCTGTCTATGTCCTTGCAGGAGATGGGGTCTTCAGAACTGGACACAGTATTCCAGATGGGATCTCACCAACTGTCTGTACAGCGGATAACAACTTCATGTTTTCTGCTGCTGATGCCTCTCTATGCATCCCAGTATACCCCAGCCCTCCCTACTGCCTTCCTCACATTGCTTGCTAACCTAAGGTCATCTGATATGATTACCCCCAGGTCCCTTTCCTTTTGTTGTTGTTACTACCCCCACATTGTGTATTCTTCCCCTGGGTTCTTGTTTCCCAGGTGCATTATTTTGCACTTCTTTGCATTGAATCCTAGCTGCCATACTTCTGACCATTCCTCCAACCTTGCCAAGTCCCTTCTCATCCTTTCCATGCCTCCTTGTGTATCAACCCTGTTGCAGATCTTTGTGTCATCTGCAAAAAGGCATACTTTTCCTTCCAGTCCCTCTGCAATGTCACTGATGAAGACATTAAAAAGGACTGGACACAATTCTGAACCCTGTGGTACCCCACTAGTAACCCCTCTTTCTTCAGAGTGGACTCCATTTACAATTACCTTCTGTGTCCTGTTGTGCAGCCAATGTTTTACCCAGGCTACCACCCTGGGACCCACTCCCAGGCTGGTTAATTTGACTATTAATCTTTTGTGTGGGACTGTGTCAAATGCCTTGCTAAAGTCTAGGTAGGCCATGTCCACAGCCTCTCCTTGGTCTACTACTTTGGTCACCCGGTCAAAGAAATCTATTAGATTCATCGGACATTACCTTCCTGCTGTGAACCGATGCTGCCTTGGGTCCTGTGCCCCACTGGCCTCTAGGTACTCAACTATTCTTTCCTTCAGAAGTGACTCCATCACTTTCCCTACCACAGAGGTCAGACTGACAGGTCTGTAGTTTCCTGCCTCTGTCTTGGTCCCACATTTGTGAAGGGGAATTACATCTGCCTTCCTCCAGTCCTCGGGTACCACACCATCCTCCCATGATTTATTAAAAAGAGTAGCCAGTGCTTTCACTAGTTCCCCCCTTAATTCTTTTAGATTTCTGGGGTGAGTTCCATCAGGCTCCATTGCCTTGTCCACCTTCAGTTTTAGGAGTTCTTGCAGAATCCTTTCTTCTGTGAAAGGACTGGGATCGACCCCTCCCCCATCAAGAGTTCTTCTGTTAATTGGATTAGGCACGTCATCCTCCTCTTTTGTAAATACTGAGCAGAAATATTCCTTCAGTATCCCTGCTTTTTCACTGTCCCCCTCTGCCCACCCACCGTTCATTCTATTCAGATTCACTGTCCCTCCCTTTGTCTTTCTATGCTCGCTGATGTACCTATAAAAGGTTTTATCCCATATCTTAACCAAGCTGGCTAATTTTTCCTCAGTTTGGGCCTTTGCTATTCTGACTTCCCTCCCTGCTTCCTACTGCCTTAACTGGTACAGCTCTCTGTCCTGCTCCTTCTGTGTTTCCTTATACTTCCGGAATGCTATCTTTTTCTTCCTGACTTTCACAGCCACCTCTTTTGAGAACCATAGTGGCTTTTTCTTTCATTTTGATTTGTTTATTTGCTTCACACAAAGGCTTGTTGCCTCTGTGATGGCAGTTTTGATGATTCCCCATTGTTGCTCCACACCTCCTTCTAGCCTGTTTGCTAGTGCTTTTCTGAGGCACTCTCCCATCTTGCCAAAGTCAGCCCTCCTGAAGTCCAGTACCCTCACTTTTGTGTGGCTTGACTCTCTAGCTGAGTTTAACGTGAACCACACTGTGTGATGGTCACTTGTTCCCAGATGGCAACCCACTTCTAGATCTGAGATCCTCTCACTGCCCCCATTTGAGAGTATGAGGTCTAAGATTGCTCCCTCATGAGTGGGTTCCGAAACTAGCTGTCTGAGGCCTGCCACCTGTAGGGCATCAAGAATGGCCCTGCTCTTGGATGTGGCTGCAGCAAATGTGCTCAGTTAACATCTGGCATATTCAGGTCTCCCATCAACAGTATCTCTTTCTCTGTCATTCTAAGAATGCCTTCTATCGTATCCTTGTCCATTCCTCCCCGGACATGGGGTCTGAACCTAACCCTGTGCGGATTGTGGTGCCTTTCCAGTCTCCAAGGTGACCCACAGTGTCTCCTCTCCTCCTGTTTACTCTTTTGTTCAGTTGCTTTTATTCCTTCCTTTACATAGAGAGCTACTCCCCTTCCTCTTCTCCCCTGCCTGTCTCTCCTGTAGGTTATGTACCCTGGTATGTTAACATCCCAGTCATGGTTCTCTGTGTACCATGTTTCTGTGACTGCTACGATATCCAGGCATCCCTCTTCCATCAAGGCCACCAGCTCAGGGAGCTTGTTGCCCAGGCTATGGGCATTCGTACTCATTACCCTCCATTTCCTGATGGCCTTACTCCTTTTTGCCCCATCCCTGTCCTTCTTGCCTTTGTCACTTTCTCCATTTACCCCTGCCCTTCTCCCTATCGACACCTCTATGTTGGTGTTTACCATGATTTTTGGAGGGCTAAGATTTCCCCGCTCCTTTCCAGTGCCTCCCCCATTGGCTAGTTTAAATGCTTGCCAATGAAGCATTTAAACCTTTCACCGAGGATCCTAGTTCCCCTCCTGTACAGATGCAGCCCATCATACCAGTATAGGCCTGCATCACTCCAGGTGGACTCCCAGTCCCCAATGAAGCCAAATCCCTGAGCTCTGCACCAGATTTTCAACCACTGATTGAATCCCATGGTGCGGAACACCCTAGCCTCTCCTACACCATAGATGGGCAGCACCTCCGAGAAGGTTACTGTGCATGCTACTTGTCTAAGGCCCCTCCCCAATTCCACAAACTCTTCCTGCACTTCTCTAATCCCTTTTTAGCTGGAGGTTGGTACACCCCCAGGAAAAATACTTCACATTCTTTTCAAACAGACACCATTCATACAGCAGAATTGACTGTTTTTGTATCCAATAATATTACATATACCATTAGTGGAGTCAAAACTGTGATATAATAATCTCAGACCATGCTATGGTTACAGCAAATATTGAATGGGGAGGTTCAAGGCAAAAATCGCATAGGTGGAGACTTAATACTAATCTACTGCAGGATAAGGATTTTGTTAAGCAACTAGAATCCAAAACAGAAGAATTTTTTAAGCTAAATAATATCGGAGAAGTGACCTATTCTACAGTATGGGAGGCATACAAGCCTTATGTAAGGGGAGTGATTATTGCATTTGCAGCCAAAAAGAAAATAGAAAAAGTAAAGAGAGGAAGCATTACATAAAAAAAGAGGATGAACTGAGGAAGTTAGAGAAGGAGTCCAAAATGGATAGAACTCCAGCAGGAGAGATTTTACATAAACTAACAACTCCCAAGTATGAAATTAATAAGAAATTGTCAGGAACATACGAACATATGAAATTTGCCAGCAGATAAAGGCCTAGAGGTCTATCAAGTCTGCTCGAATGTGCAGCTAGCACCCCTTATTCTGCAGCTGCCCCTCCCTTCCACCCTTCCCCTTCATTAACCCTTCCCCTTGTCCTGTCCCATCCTTGTTTGAAGCAGTCCACTGTTCTACTGCATACCACTTCAGGAGGTAACGCATTCCGCCCAGCCACCACCCTCTCTGTAAAAAGTGTCTCCTCATCTCCTCCTGAACCTTCCTCGCTCCAGTCTCATATCATGGCCCCTGGTGTCCCTCCCTCCCTTACTTTGAACAGCCCTCTGTACTTGTCTTGTTTATTCCTTTCATGTATTTAAAGGTTTCAATCATGTCACCCCGTCTCTCCTCTCCTCCAGTGAGTACATGTTCAACTCCTTCAACCTCCTCTCGTATGATAAGTCCCCCAGTCCCTTGATTATCTTTGTCGCTCTGCGCTGCTCCCCCTCCAGTAACTTAATGCCCCTCTTCAGATACGGACACCAGTACTGCACGCAGTACTCCAGGTGTGGTCTAACTAATGACCTATACAGTGGCAGCATATGTCATTTCGCACAAAACAGAGGTACTGGGAAGCTGAAGGGAAACAGAGTAAATTACTAGCTTCCCATTTAAAAAAAATAATCAGCGACAAAATCTAATACCTGGTATTAAAAATGAGACTGGTCAAATATTGACTTCCAATGAAGAAATAAATGTGGGGTTCATGGAATTCTATCAGACAGTGTATGCTGCTAAAGGGAGAACCCATAGCCCCAAAACAGAATCCTTCTTTAACAGACTAGAATTACCCCAGCTGTCATCTCGGGGTACAGAACTTCTAGATCAAAATATTTCTTTACATGAGATTGAATGTGCTTTCAAGTCCTTATCCACTGGCAAAACACCAGGACCAGATGGGCTTCCTGGTGAATTCTACAAAGTCCTATCCACTACACTCACCCAAAAACTTCAGGTAGTTTGTGAATTTAGGGAGACAGGCAAAATACCAGGTTCGTTGAAAGAACCCTCTATCACACTCATTCCCAAAAAAGATAAAGACGCACTAGAATGTACTAGCTACATACCCATATCACTTTTAAATTCTGATTTATAAGATTATCACCAGTGCTAGCAAGGCAGGTCCTGACAGTAATTACCAAACTGCTTGGTAAAGAACAAGTGGACTTTGTGAAGAATAGATCCAGTGCTGACTGCATTCACCATCTATAAATTTAATTTGGTGGTCAAATAAACAGAAATTGCCATATGTTCTATTATCATTTGACATATTTAAGGAATTAATTTCCCTACAATGGAAATATTTGTTTAAAACCCTGAAGGAATTTGGTGTTGGTGAAGGCTTCATGTCATGGATTCATATGATCTATGGTTACCCTCTGCCCAAGTGATCACGAATGGAATCTTGTAGCCCGCATTCAAACTACACTGTGGCACTAGACAAGGGTGCTCTCATCACCATATCTGTTTATCCTTGCTTTTGAATTCCTCATTCAAACCGTTAATAAGCACAAAGAGATCAAGGGTATTGTAATGGGAAAGCATGAACATAAGGCCCTGGACTTTGTGGATGACCTCTTCTTGACACTTACTAACCCAGTTATATCAAGCAAAAGAGTTCAAGAAACACTAGACAGGTTCTGAAGGGTGTCTGGACTAGTAATAAACTGGAAGAAAACACAAATACTGAGTAACTTTCTATCTAGTCGCGATAAGACAGCCCTGCATAATAATATGGACCCAAAATGGTTCACTGATTCCATTACATATCTGGGAGTTGGGAGTACTGTAAGGTTGTCAGACATTAAAAAGGTTAACTATACTCCCTTTTTACAGAGACTTAAATTAGACCTAGAACATTGGGCTAATCTAAACTCATCCTTATGGGGCTTCGATTAACGCTATCAAAATGATGACAGCACCTCATATTTTTCACATTTTTCAAAACCTTCCAGTCCCTGTAGACAAAAATTCTTCCACAATTTAGATGAAATTACTAGGAAATTTATTTGGGATGGCAAGCCACCTAGACTCAATATTAAACTTAGAGTGCCCAAAGAAATGGGTGGATTAGCACTTCCATGTTGGGAAAGATATCGCCTGGCTTTTTCTCTGAGGCATACTCTTGTACATGTACAGGAAGCCCCTAACTGCACGATGTACAAACCACTATGGCTTGACTTGGAGGAACAACTTATTAAATCAAATAATATTATGGACTTTCTGTATATGCCTGTAGCCACAAACCTAAGGGTCAATCCATGTCTAACAATTCTCATTAATTCCATTAAAAAGGTTAATGCTATTTTAAATCCAAATAAGACCCCACTTACCAGCATGCCTCTGTAGTCAAACCCGACACTTAAGTATAATAATAATAAAAAACTATCTAATCCCTCATGGTCAAAGGCAGGGATTTTAAGAATCAGAAATGTAATTGACCAAAGTACGTGAGTTCTACTTTCGTTTATAGACTTACAGAGGAAATTTGGACTAAGCAGATTGCATTTCTACCAGTATCTACAATTGAGAGATCTGCTTGCTAAACAGGTTTTGACCACAGACTTTTGCATGCCTAAGAATGATGAATGGGGGCAAATCCTGACAAGTGGAACTATAAGGAGGAGTACCAGTATACTTTATAAATTATTAACTGAATCTATTTTATCTGTAGCTCTCACCATTAAAGCTAAAAGAGTTCTGGGAATCAGAACTCCACACTACCATACCTGACTCCGATTGGGAAGGTACGTGGAAAACTGCCGGTGTCAGTCTTGAGGAAGTACAAGGTAAGCTCATTCAGGTTAAGATACTGCATGGTTACTACTTGTCCCCAGATAAATTATTTAAGATAAGTTACTGGAATGGCAAAACATGTTGGCGTGGTGGCCTTCAAAATGGGGGTTAACACACATTTTGTGGAGCTGTCGTCAATTGACAGAAATATGGAAAGAAGTCAATCAAGTGTGTTCCGCAGTATGTCATAAACTTAGTTTCTCCCCAACTCTATATATACTAGGTATCCTTCCAGAGGGTCATGGAATTGATTTCTATAAAAGGGTTTGGGTTACTCTTGCCTCTCTAAAAGTCAAGATTATCTTGAGGAACTGTAAAACCAAACACATTCCCACTTTAAGTGAACGATCCAGCCAAATGAGCTCATCAGCAAACAATGAAAGGATTAGTTATCTGGTTATGGACAGGTTAGAGTTTTTTCATAAAATCTGGGACCCCTTTTTTAATCTTGGGTGATTATATACATATGGTTATTCTATAATGATTTATGTAATGCTTAAGATCTTATTCTACTGATCATGATTGGAATAGGGGAAAGGGAACATTGTTTAACCAGGAGTAGCACACTAAGCCGAAGCTCATTTCCAGATGCAGCCTGGGAGCACAAGGAAGTTAAGTGACTTGCTCAGGATCACACAGTACACACCTAGGCGACTGTGGGATTCAAACCTGGGTCTCCAGATTGCAGTTCAGAGCCTTAAACCACTGTGCTATACTGCATCCTGAATACTGTGAAACAGAGCAGAAAACTTGTATTGCTAGATACTGTTTTATCTAGAGATAATGAAATTATGGAGTTGTAACTCTTGTGATATTTTATTAACAATTGATAGTTGTGTGGCATGTGGACAGCTGGACCTGATTACAATATGATATTTTTTCTGCAATATAAAATATGTAGGGGAGTGTCTGTCAGGAGAAACACTGTCTTGCTGAAACTGACACATCAAAACCCTCAGGCATAATTTCCAAGGACAGGATGTAGGTTAAACTACAGATATCTGAGATGCAATTACCTTGTCAATTTGCTTTGAAGCCAGGAACCAATATATCCATTTTATAATGCCGTCAGGGAAATCCTTTGATTTGCACTAGGTGTCATGAGGAAAAGGAGCATATGCATGTGTTGGGGTGTCTCCCAAGGAAGCCAGCTAATTACATCAAAGAGACTTTGATGTCTGTGTGAAGCAGGTCCCAGACTAAAGTGGGAAGTCCAATATGCATGTGTTTGGGGTATTCAGTGAATTACATCAAAGAGACGTTGATGTCTGTGTGAAGCAGATCACAGACTGGGTTGGGGGAAGTCACATGAAGAGAGAAGATTCAAATATCTTATTAGGACATCCTGTGTTATAAAATATAAATTTTAATACACCAAGATGGAGTTAGGTCACCTCAGAAAGAAGGCTGGCTCAAGACTGCTTTTAAGTATACTGAGCAGACCTCACAAAGACACATTTATTTTCTGATTGAGAAAAGAGGAACATCGAAGCACTGGAAGATTAAGAAAGTAAGATATTATTAGATAAGATCAGTCTGAGTATATGGATTGTAGGAATTTGCACTTTTAAACCTATTTTGTTTTTAAGATTGTATGTGTTGGGGATATCTGGTTCTGTATTTTTTGTTTCCTATTTTAAAGCAAAGATATATTTTAAAAATAGAAACTGCCTGGTGTGCCTTGATACTTCTTTTTTTATAAGAGAAGCTTAGATGGTTATAGTTGACACTGTGCATAAGCTTACTGTGGTACCAAACTGGGAAACAGATAAGAGTTATCTAGGTCTTGCATAGAGTTCTAAGGGTTCATTTTGTAATACCTGGTTAGGTGCCTGTAGGCAAAGATATCTGACCCTCTGAAAACAGAATTATCTGAGCCTGACAATTGGGTACGCTAACAAGAGGTTATCAGTTTAAATCCCCCCAGAACTTGGGACAAAGATGACTCGAACCCACAAAACAGATGAGGGCTACCTTGTTCTGTTAACTGTTCACAATTCTACACTCAGAGGTTGGCACTTTGGGAGTAGAGGGCTGACCTGCTGAGTGGGTTTGTGACAAGTTGTATAGAACCTGATTTTTTTTCCCTGTAAACCATGTATTATATTTTTGATCTAAAATAAATAAAAACTTATGGTAGAAAAAAATGTTGGGCTATATAACAACAGCAACAGGAGCTGCAGAGAAAAGAAGAGGTGTAGTAGAGAAAAGAGATGCAGCGAGAGGAGCAGCAGAGAAAAGAGATGTAGTGACTGGCACAGCAATGGATGGATGCTTTGCAAGCTATCAAAGCTGGAGGTTCTGGCACAGGTCCAGCAGAGCAAGAAAATGGCAGCAGCTTATAAGACATTAAACTTGCTGACCAGATGAGGCTGAGGGTTGAGGAGCTGTACACCACACCTCGTGCCATATCGGCGACCTGTGTTCGGGAACAGGCACGGATCACTAGGGATTGGCCAGGAGGAGGATCAAGCATTCCAGGGATAGCTCTCCTCCTGTTCCAGGGAAGGTAGTGAGATATGACTGCTGAGGTGCCAGCTCTTTGTGGCGGCTGGGGGCTGTGCAGTTTCGGGGCCAACTGCAAGGGACGGCATTGGCGGTGTCTGATGTGCAATGTACGGAAGCGTGTATTGCAGAGTCATTGATGCCACTGCATGCCAATGCCAAGGAAGGGGCTACTTCTAAGAAAATTTCTTGGCAGCATGACGGCTGCCCTGACTGTACCACCACGGTCGCCCTCAAGCCAGCTCCCTTCTGGGACAACCCTACAGGTCTCCGCAGTGGTGGAGTAAGTACCCATTACAATGCAGTCTGGGAAGGACTGTGGCGGGGAAGTGTAACTCTGGCTGTGACCAGGGCAGTGGCCATGAAGGCTGGCTGGAAAAGGGGGGAACCAAAGGCACAACCCCCCTCCGCTAGCCGAGGACAGAAAGAGATTAAGAAAATGAAAGAAAGAAAAAAAAAAAGACATTAAACTTACAAAGCTGTGTCCCTCTGATGATATCAAAGCATACCTGACAACTTTTGAAAGGGTTGCCGCAGCCTGCCAGTGGCCAAAGCAGCAATGGGCAATCAGACTGGTACCTTACCTTACAGGTAAAGCCCAACTTGCCTACAGCAATATGGACACTGCACAGTCAGAAAACTATGACCTGGTGAAAACAGAAATTCTGAAAAGGTATGACATCTTAGGAGAAAGCTACAGGCAAATATTTTGGTCTCTGAAGTACAACTCAGTCGACAATCCTTGAAGCCTTCCCCCGACTCAAAGAACCCTTTATGAAATGGCTCCAACCAGAGGGCAGAACAGTCCCACAGATCATCGACACAGACAAATTGACACATTTGTAATGGAGCAGTTTATCAACATCCTACCCACAGAAATGCAGCTTTGGGTAAAAACACCGACCTGAAAGTGGGGAAAAGGCTGTTTCTTTGGCCGAAGACTACCAAATGGCCAGATGCCACAGCAGTGAGGTAATAGCCAAGCACTGGTAAGACACTCTTTTTCCCATTTAAACTCCAAGTCTGAGAAGAACTCTGGTGGAGGTAACAAATCTGTACTCAAAGACTTTATTTGCTATAACTGTAATAAGCCAGATCATATTGCAAGAAATTGCCATAGTAAGAAGAGTGACACTGAAGCAGAATTGTCTTTAGCAAATTGGGGCAAGTACTTAACATGTGAAGGTGGGAGAGAAGACTGTGAAGGGACTTATAGATTTGGGAAGCAGACAGACCCTAGTACATACCAAAAGGACCAGGTACTGGTGTCCTCTGCATCCACAGGGACACTCAATACTATCCCACCAGCCAAGTGACTCTGAATATTAATGGGGTGTCGCACCAAATGAAAGTGGGGGTAGTAACCAAGTTATCTGTACCTGTGATTACTGGAAATGACTTTCCAGGATTTACTGAAATAAAATGCCTGAGCTCCAGGCGATGTTAACTGAGGGAGCAGTGGATGTGGCAGCGGTCACTGAGACTTGGGCCACTGCAAGACATGACTGGGACCTGAACCTGGAGGGTTACACTATGTTCAGGAAGGACAGGGGGGAGGGAAAGGGAGGAGGGGTAGCAATGATAGTAAAAAACTGCATTGGCATAGGGGAGTTGAGGAGGCGGAGGGAACCGTGGAGGCGTTGGGTCACCTTGATAACAAGGGGGCAAGGTAAAAATAGGGTGGTGTATAGACCCCTGCCCTGGCGGAGGAGCTGGAGGACAGTCTGGTGGCAGATGTTAGGAGACACTGAAGACTGGGCAGAGGAAAGGTGGTGGTGTTAGGGACTTAAACATGCCAGGAACAGACTGGGAGACTATGACATCCTCTGTGACCAGGGAACAGAGGTTGTTGGATGTCTTTCAAGGCGTTCCTAACTCAGCAGGTGAGGGAACCGACCAGGAGGCACTGGTACTGGATGTGGTCCTGGCAGACAGTGACCAGATTGGGAGCCTGGAGGTAAGGGACCCATTGGCGGGGAGTGACCATGCCACGGTCTGGTTCTGCCTGGACCTAGGAGGGGTAGAAGGCTGCACAAAGACGGAAGTAACCGACTTCAGGGGGGTGGATTTTAAGGAAATGGGAAGGATCCTTAAGGAGCATTTGGATGGGATTGGGTCAGACATGGACGCTGATAGTAGGTGGGAAAGCATCAGGAGAGGGGTGCAGGATGCTACCAGCACCTGTGCAAGAGTAAGACGAAAATGCGGTAGGGCCCAAAAACCCTGTTGGTGGACCAGGGAGGTCCAGGAGGTGGTGCGGGGAAAGAAAGCAGCCTATAAGAAATTCAAGTGCTCAAGGAGTGAAAGGGATCGAGGGGAGTATGAGCTGTTGGCTAGAAGGGTCACTAGAGTGGTGAGGGCGGCTAAGGCAAGGAAGGAGCAGAACCTGGCCAGGAAATTAGGAGAGGAAAAGGGTTCTTTAGATACATTGGGGAAAGATGAAGGTGAAGGGCAGATTAGCAGGATTAAATCAGGAGAGAGATGGGCACAAGACCCAGAGGAGCAGGCTGAGGTACTAAATGAGTACTTCACTCAGTTTTCACCAGGGAAAATAGGGATGCTGCATCATACATGGGAGGAGACAGAGATAATGAGGAGGGGGCCCTACCAATCGGCAGGTCTGGGGAGAGGGGGCATCACTGGCAGGTGGGGGAGGGCTAAGCAGGAGAAGAGGTACTGGAAGTGGAAATCACAGCAGAGAGAGTGAGGAAGCCCTCAGCTCCTTTAAAGCCGGAGGAAAACGAGGGCGGATAAATTACATCCTAGAGTGCTGAAGGAACTTGCAGATGTCCTGGCGAAACCCCTGGCAGAGCTTTTCACCATCTCTCTGAGGACAGGGTGGGTGCCCCAAGACTGGAAGGTGGCGCATGTAGTGCCTATCCACAAGGGGGGATCAAGGGAGCTGGCAGGGAACTACAGGCCTGTCAGCCTGACATCAGTGGTGGGCAAGGTGATGGAGGGCATTGTCAAGGAGAGGCTAGGGGGCCCTGGATAAGTCAGGGTGCCTGGACGATGAACAGCATGGATTCATCAGGAAATCGTGTCAGACAAACCTGGTGGAGTTCTATGACTGGGTGACAAGTGCCTTGGACCTGGGTAGACCAGTGGATGTCCTCTTTCTGGACTTCAGCAAGGCATTTGACTCTGTTCCTCACGTGGGCCTGTTGGATAAACTAGGAGAAATGGGGGTGGGAAACCAGATGATCCGATGGATAGGCAATTGGCTCCAGGACCGGACCCAGAGGGTCGTAGTTGGTGGGATAATCTCTTCCCCAAGGAGGGTCATTAGTGGGGTCCCACAGGGATCAGTCCTTGGGCCCCTTCTCATTCAATGCCTACGTATCTGACATAAGGACAGGAATCAGGAGTGAGATGAGTCTCTTTGCAGATGACTCGAAACTGGGGGCAGTGGTGGATGGGGAGGAGGGGAAGGTGGCCCTGCAGGGGGACCTGGAGGCTCTGGAAAGATGGTCTAGAAAGTGGAAGCTGAGGTTTAATGCAGGGAAATGCAGGTACTCCACCTGGGGCCAGAAACCCAGGCCAAGTGTACACCCTGGGGGAAATACTACAAGTCTCAATGGCTGAGAGGGACCTGGGGGTGGTGGTGGATGTCAGATGAACAACTCTGAGACTTGTAGGAGGGCAGCAGCCAAGGCCAACAGGATGCTGGGATGCATCGCTGGGGATCACCTCCAGAAGGAGGGAAGTGATACTCCTCTGTATAACTGCTTGGTGGAGGCCGTACCTGAGTACTGCATGCAGTTTGGAGGCCACACTTAAAGAGGGACATTAACCTCCTGAGAGGGTCCAGAGAGGGCAACCAAAATGATTTGGGGCTTGGGGACAGGACCTATGAGGAGAGGCTCGAAGAGCTAAATATGTACACTTTGGAAGAGAAGGGACCGGGGGACATGATGGAGGTCTTCAGGTACATGAAGAGGGTAAATAGGGAGGAACAGTGAGGTGCTTTGAAGGAAGGAGGAAGGGGCCACTAGAGGACATGGGTGGGAGCTGGAGGGGAAGATTCAGGAGAAAGGAGGAGGTGCTACTTCACTGAGAGGTGGTAGAGCCATGGAATGCACTACCTGGGGGCTGGTGGAGGCAGAGACAGTGGAGGGGTTCAAGAGGGGGTGGGACAGGTACAGGGGAAGGGTTCAGGAAGCAAAATCCAATGCAGCAAGAATATCCGGAACTGGGAAGGGAGAAGCCAGAGAAGGCGAGGGGGACAGCAAGGTCAGCACCCAGGGTGGGGGCTGACCAAACGAGCAGACACGAAAGACCATTAGGCCTATTCTGCTGGCATTTTAGTATGTTAGTATGTACTGAGTTAATCAAAGAGGGAGTAAATCCTGAAGTTTCAACAACTGTGGTGACAAGAGCTCAGGCAAAGAAAATCTCGGATAGTGGAGACACTTTTCCTTTCTCTGATTTTGATTCAGACTTGTTTGAGCACAGCTCCAAGATCTGGAAGTTCAGGAAAGAAAGATGACGCCTGAAGAAACCGTGGCAACAAAAGACTGATGGACATAAGGGGTTAGCATATGAAAATGCTGAAACTAAACTGATCACTGATATGATTTTCTTTCAGAACAAGCTAACAATGTTTTTCTCCAGGGTTATTTTAAGCAGCTGGGATTGAAATCAAAACAGGGTGAACCTATGTTTAAAAAATGTAAAGTGCTAATGTACAGAGTTTGGGCTAAACCTCAGACACAGGACCAGATAGAACAATTGGTTATACCACAAAAGTATAGATCTGAGTTGTTACAGATAGCACATGATAGTCCTATGGCTGGTCACTCGGGGAGGGATCACACCTTTGCCAGACTGCTGTGCAGCTGTTACTGGCCTGGAATTCATGAAGATGTTGCTACCTATTGCAGTTCTTGTACTGAGTGTCAGAAGGTAGCCCCAGTGACTAAAAAAGACAAGGTGCCCTTGGTGCCCCTACCCTTGATAGATGTGTCTTTTGAATGAATTGCAATGGTTGTGGTTGGCCCCTTAGACAAAAGTAAATAGGGTAATCGATTCATTTTGGTAGTATGCGACTATACCACTTGATACCCAGAGGCAGTTCCAGTGCGTGCTGTCACAGCCCCAAAAGTGGCAGCAGAGCTTGCCAAAATTTTCAGCAGGGTGGGCATACCAAAATAGATTATTAATGATCAGGGTAGTAATTTTGGTGCTGCATTACTGAAGGATCTGTACCGACTTCTAGGTATCACTGCCATAAGAACCTCCCCTTAACACCCTCAGACAGACTGTCTTGTTGAGTGCTTGAATCAAACTCTGAATCACATGTTAAAAGGTTTGTAAAAAGGGAAAGGAAAGACTGGGACCAATACTTATCTGCTTTTTTTGCGGACAGAGGAGTACCACAGACATCAACAGGTTTTTCACTCTTTAAAATGCTGTATGGAAGACCACCTAGAGGGCCACTAGATGTAATAAAATGAAAAAAAAACATGGGAAGATATCTCCTATTCAGAAACAATCTATTACATCTTATATGTGTGCCCTGAGAAAGAAGTTTGCAAAATATTTTGAAATCACCCATAGTAATCAGGAAGAGGCTCAAAACTAGCAGAAAGTGTATTATGACCATGAGGTAAAAGAAAACGTTTTTGAACCAGGTAAAAAGGGCTTGCTACTGTTACCCGCTGCAGAAAATAAACTGTTAATGAAGTGGCAAGGGCCTTACAAGGTTCTTAGATGTGTTAGCACAGTTAACTAGCAGACCGAGACCCCATGATGGGAAAACTTCTACTAAAATAGACCATGCTAACCTCCTCAAGAAATGTGTTGAAAAAAACACCAAGAGCTGCTTTGCTAGTTTTACCATAAACTGATGAAGATATTGATGTAGCTTATGACAGACTGGAATGAACTGTAACTGCTGATGCCTTAAAGGTGAATGTTTCCTTAACCTCCAAACAAACCGAAGAAGTATTTTAACTGCAGTGCCAGGCTGACCAAAAGCGGTTGGGCACGTAATAATGACAAGGAGTGCTCACCCTATTAGACAAATGACATACAGATTACCAGAGCGGTTAAAAGCTGATGTAGTTAGGGAAATACAAAAAAATGAAAGAACTGGGTATCGTAGAATAGTCGAGGTACTTAGTCATCATCAATGGTGACTGTAAAAAAAAAAAAAAGAAGGGGGGTGTAAGAATCTGCCTTGATTTTAGGAAACTTCAAGTGTCCAAATTCGACAGTATCCTATGCCCAGAATAGATGATTTGGTAGACAGTCTGGGCAGTGTGAAATATGTCAGTACCCTCAATCTCACCAAGAGCTATTGGCAAATACCTTTAGCTAAAGGATCCAGAGGCAAAACTGTATTTGTCACTCATATAGGATTCTATCAGTTCTTCACCATGCTGTTTGGTTTAAATGGTGTACCTGCTACAGTCCAGTGGTACGTGGATGTAATTTTATCCCGTCACACTGGTTACTATGCTGCATACTTGGATAATATTGTGGTGTACAGTCCAGACTGTTGAAATGATTGCAAAGCTATTTGGAACTCAATGGGTTAACCTGAGATGCAGTTTTTAAGTCCTTTGCAGTGCTGTAAACAAGAGGTCAGTTCTGGATCACAATGTTCTTTTTGCTGCACCTACATCAAAACTGACAAGAATATTCTGTAAACTGACGAGAACATTTTGTGAGAAGCTGTATGTCAGCAAGGCAAAGACTTATAAAAGGAGCAGCAATGCTTTTGCTAGAAAGACAAGGAGCATGAGAGACTGAAACTTGGAATTAAGAGATACCCTCAGCAGAAGGGCTTTGTTTTCTAGTCTGTTTCTACTGCCTTTGTAAGAAGTTATACTGAACAAATTTTTATTTTACTGTTATGGAGAAAAATATAATACTATTTGTGAATTCTGAAACTGCTCCTGGTTTTCTTATGTTTCCTGACCTATGCCTCTGACACAATGCATCAACGACATGTTAAAAGGAATTATTTAGATATTACAGAGAACTCTGAAATCACGTCAGGAAGGGTGGACAATAATGAAAAGAAAATAACTCAGTTAGTAGACACTGTACAATATCTTGAAGAAAAGTCAGAGCTCCAAACAAAATAAATTCATTATCTCCTTCAAAAGGGTGATTAGCTGGAAAATAGGAATACGTGGAATAGTATCAGAACAGTGGATGTTCCTGAGGGGGACTGAAGATAACTATGATTACATTATTTCAGCAGTTTATTCCCGAACTTTGAAATTATCAGTGGCCTAGCCTCTCGAAATTGAGAGAGCCCATTGCTCCTTAGGTCCTGCCTCCCCCCCCCCCCATCCACAGACTGGTGCCAGACCCAGTGTAATTATAGCCAACCTGCTCAGGTTTTTGTCTTACAGGAAATAATGAAGATTGCTAGGGAGAGAAAGCAAATGTATCGGAGATGGGAAAGGATTTCTTTTTTCAAGCTTTCTCTAGTGAAGTTGTTAAAAGGAGAAGAGCTTTCTTGGAGATAAAACAAAGTTTACAGAGTATTAACATTCCTTATTATTTTAAATATGCCTGCTACACTGGTGGTGTTGGACAGGGAAATAGACCAAAATATTGTGATTGCCCTGAAATGCGAATCTGTGGAATATCTTTATGGGAAATGTCAACCCTCTACTACTTCCCCCTTCAAGTGCCCCTCAGAATTGTATGGAGGCTTGAGACAATAAACTGTCAACACAAGACTTCTCAAGCCCAGATCCAAATCTGGCACATGTTAACAACAGCCTGCAGTCTACACATTCTGGCCTATCCTGGTCCCTCTGGGGACAAACGATTCCTCAACTCCTCTTCCTTATTCTGCAATAGTAATATCTACTTTGCTTCCAAAAACAGCTACACGGTCAGCCATTAACTGGAAAAGTGAACTCTCAGCTAGAACTTACTTGATTCACTGCCTGCCACAGCCCAGGTTTAATCCAAAAAAGAGGAATCGTAGCCGAAGTAGAGAAAATAAGCCTCATAGAAGTGCTTCAAGCCAGCCTTCATACTCCACTTCAGATCCAGACAATACACTGATGCAGGATTGGTTTTAGACCTAATATTGCCCCAAGCAGAAATATTTATGGTACCCTCTTTGCGGCTCCCATTGTCTTCTCTCCTCCCTTCTGCCCCAACACACATCAAAAAAGTGGTACAAATTCTGTGAATACAAGGGTGACAACAACAATTCTTTTTTTTTTATATTTGCATTTCCAGCTGATTTCTGCTCGTACTTTAGTGTGTCTCTTCTACAGGGGTGCCTCAAGCTGCCACTTGGTTCACTTGTGCCTAGCTATGCCTCTGCCCTGGTGCAAATCTCAGCCAGCAAGGGGTCTCTGAGCAGATATATAATCTGCACCCTCCGATCTCTCCTTGCTCCACTTTGGCCTGAACATGACAACTTCCTGTGATGGTCTGGGTGCACTTTGTCGTAGTGTACTGAAGTGTCCTTAGTTAAATTTGTGTGTTGTTTTCAAGGTTTTGGCAATGGTTGTTTTTTTTTTTTTGTATAAAAAGGTTTTTATTGGAGAATTCTTGCAAGCCATCATTATTACACGCAGTTGACTTTTCTCCATTTGTAAGCATACAACAAACAGATCTACATACAACAACATACAAACATATCGCATGATCATAAACTAGACATCCTTTTCATATTAATATCCACTTCCCACAGATCTCACCCAATACTATTATTCCATCGAGACTGGCAGTACCATCTAACCTTCCACAAGGCCACTCCCGCTATCCCCTTTTGTCAACCCTTATAGCTACCAAAACCCCCAGTGGGGTTCTGTGTTACTTCCTCTCTTTTATGTCCCTGATCTGAGTATTTGTGCCTCTCTTGGGGTCAGAGAATCCATGAATGGGCCTCAGTCCCTTAGAAATCTATCTTCCATTCCTTTAATTGCATATGTCAGCCTTTCAAGAGCCAACGTCCGAATCGTCAAGGTCTTCCACTGGCTTCGGGTTGGGGTGGTGGCAGCCATCCATGTATTCAATATGCAATGTCTAGCCAGGATTGGGATACCCTCATCCATCTTGGCAGCTGTTCCCATTCCCCATCTCTCTGCTTTTCCAACCCAAATAAAATTTCCACCGGCTCCTTTTCCACCCTTCTACCCAGTAGATTCCCCAGCTTCTCTACCACCTCCGCCCAAAACTTTTGTAGGGAGGGGCATCCCCAGAAGTAATGCATATAGGTCCCAGGAGTGCCCCAGCACCTCACACATATAGGCGAAATAACTGGGTTAAATTTATGCACCTGTACAGGAGGACAATACAGCCAGTGTATGAATTTATAGGCTGACTCTTGAAATTTATTACAGATTAAAATCCCTTGATATGACCCTAACAACTTATTCCAGTTCTTGTCTGTTATGTTCTCCCCCAAATCTTGTGTCCACTGATTCCTGGCTTTCTGCGTGTTATCTGGGAAGGTGATTCTGCCCATCTGGGCTGCATGCCCAATTAGGCCCTTGTTATCGATTACAGCTGTCAGCACCAAATGTTCAGCTTTTGACAAAGGTGACTCAGAGACCTTCCCTCTCCCCTTGCTTTTTATGTATGCCCTAAACTGCAGAATTCAATACAGTTTTCCCCTTGAGTTCCCCATGGCCTTTCCTATCTCTGCCACCGAGGCCACCTGGTTCCCCCTGTAAAAGTGTCCAATATATGTAACCCCCTTTTCCTCCCATCTCTGAAATCCCTTATCTTCCAACCCTACCAAAAAAGCTGGGTTGCCTCCAGAGACGCCCCCACCCATTTCCTAATCTGCTCCCAAGCCACCAGAGCTGCCTCTGCCATAGGGTTTTTATTCATAACCCACCTATAATTCCCTGTACCCCCTACACACAGGAAGGCCGAAAGCCAGCCTGGACTGGACATTTCCTCGAGGTCCAACCACCCTGCAACTTGGGCCTGTGCACCCAATCCCCAATATATCCCATGTTGTGGAAATTAAGATCCCCCTTAGATTTATCTGCTTGCAACCTCTTCAATTGGATCTCGGTCTCCTTCTCCACCATAGAAAGCTAGAAAAAGCCCTCTCCAGCCTCTTAATATCATTTCTGGTGGGACCCATATACAGCATCTGAATTAGATATAGTACCCTGGGAAGGATGCTCATTTTAATGACATTTATACGCCCTATCCACGATATTGGCAACTATCTCCATCTACGTAGATCTCCCTCTATCTTACCTATCGGGGGGGTGTAATTTAGACCATACCAAGAGGAGAGGTCTTTTCCACTCTGCACTCCCAGATACTTAAAAGATTAGTTACTGGCTTGAGGGCCCCAGGTACTCTCTCCTCAATCCCTGTCCTCCGCTTTCCATATTAAGATTTACGATTTTGTAAGGTTGATCTTATATCCAGAACAGACTGCGAATCTATAACAGCATATCGTCCGCATAAAGCGTGACTTTATGCTGTATTCCTTCCCTGCCCATAATTCCCTGAATTTTGGGGTTTTGTCTAATACTAAGTACCAGTGGCTCAATTGCCAAGGCAAAGAGCAGTGGTGACAGGTGGCAACCCTGCCTCATACCTCTACATAGCACAATTTTCTCTGTTAATGCACCCTTTACCAGAACCCTGGCCACGGGGGATACATAGAGTGCATGGATCATGCCAATAATCTCCTTCCCCAGCCCATACCCATCCAGTGCCATGAACAAGTACTCCCATTACATTTAATCGAAGGCTTTCTCTGCATCCATCGATAACACGGCAGCACTTGTCCCTCCCCTAGAGGCCAACCAAACCATGTTTGTGAGTTTCCTCATGTTGTGATAAGACTGCCGACCATTTATAAATCCCGTCTGGTCCAGGTGGACTAAGTCTGGTAGGAGCAACTCCAGCCGGCCCGCCAGAACCTTAGCTATAATTTCTGCGGCACCATTCAGGAGGGAAATTGGTCTATATGAGGTACACTCCCGGGTGTCCTTATCCGGCATCGGAATAATACATATCACTGCTTCACAGCTAGGTGACGGGATTTCTCCCCCTTCTCTTATCTCCTTAAATACCTCTGACAGTGGATCTATCACCAGCAACCTGCATTTCCTTATAAAATTCTACTGGAAACCCATCTGGGCCACTCGCCTTCCCACTTTTCATTTTCTGGATAGGCTGCCTTATTTCTTCCTTCGAGATCTCCTTTCCCAATGATTCCTTTGTTCCCTACTAACCCGTGGGAGTTTAATCCCCTCAAGGAAAGCAGCCACTTCCTGTCAGGTGCCAGCACATTCTGTCTTACATAATTCTCCATAAAACCTTGCAAACCTATCCATTACACTTTTGTCTTGTACCAATTTGCCCCCTTCCGTTTTAATGCTGCCAATGTGAGCACTTACCCTGCCCCCTTTATGAGACATACCAGCAGAGGGCCCGGCTTATTACCCCACTCAAAAAATGTATTTTTGACAAAGAACCATGAGGTGTGCACCTCCTTCAGTATAAAGGCATTCAGTACTTCCCTAGTGCGGTAAGATGTTTCAGATTGTCTTCCCCAGGGCTTTGTATTAGGTTGTTTCAAGTATTTTGACCTGTTCTACTGATTCTTTCTGTGTCTTTTCTTTTTCCTTTTTAAATCTTGCAACATTTTTTATAACAGCTCCCCGCAAGAATGCCTTTCCCGCGTCCTAGTATACCCCCGCCGAGCCCACTGACTCCTAATTAGTTTTCCTGTACAACTGCCATTGATCCTTAAGATACTGCCTAAAGTCTGCATTCTGTAGCATATATTGTGGAAACTTCCATGGAGGTGGATCCTCTTCCCCCCCCCTTAAACTGACACTCCAATGTTACCATAGCGTGATGCGACACATAGATCGGGCTGTGCTGGACCCTCCCTATTCTGTGAGCCCATTGTCTAGAGCTATAAACATAGTCTAAATGTGACCATGTTTTATGTGGGTTTGAATAGAACGTGTATTCCTTCACTCCCAGGTTGGCAGCCCTCCAGCTATCCACCAAATCTAGGTCATTCATGCCCAGGAGCCACCTGTTCAGCCCTCCAGCCTTCCTCCCTTTCCCCTGTGAATGATCAAGTGTGGGGTTCATAGTCATATTAAAGTCCCCACCCAGGATCAGTCACTCAAACTGCTCTTTTACTAACACATCCAAGATCCGTTGGTAGAAGGATGGGTCGAACCGCGCCAGCGCATACACACTCCCAATAGTGATGTTCTCTCTATACAGGGACCCTTCTACAAAAATGTATCTCCATTCCCTGGGGTCCACAGCCACCCGCCTGACCTCTGGGGAAGATGCCTATGCACCAAAATTGCTACCCCGCATTTATGTGAATTATAGGAGGCTGCGTAGCAGGCCCCTACCCATCCTCCTACCAGCTTCCAGTGCTCTGTCTGCGTGAGATGCATTTCTTGCAGCAGGGCTATCTGTATGCCCTGCTTTCTCAGGGTATTCAATATACTTTTGCATTTAATGGGCGATGAGAACCCTCTTACGTTCCAGGTGCCAAGCTTTACCTCATAGGTAGCCGCCATCTTGTTCTAGAAATTCTGATCCACTCCACATCAGCCAGTCTCCTTTCCTAGCCTTCTTGTGTTCAACTCCTCTTAGGATGTCATGCAAAAACATAAAACAGTTTAACCATACCACACATTCGAACTTGGGCAACATTTCCACCCACTTTAACCTATGAACTAACCCCCCTCCTCCGTCCCTGAATACCATCTTATCTCCTGTTCCACCCTCTTTCCAGTCCCACCATCAGTACCACCCAGGGGCGTAGCAGAATTTTATTGGGGAGTGTTTAAATATGACATTTTTAAAAGGAGAGATAAAGCCGGGGTCTGGGCCCAGGCCTAGTCACTCTGGGGTATGTACATGATATTTGGTGAATTTTGGAGGTTTTCTGAAGAAACACACATTTGTTACATGTTCTCCACCTAATTTCATAGAAACTTTTTTTTCACATAGAATCAGGGTTGTGGTAGACACGGTGACTGTCCTAAATCTACAGAACCTCCAGTGGTTGTGGACAACTGGTTCTCTAACAGTGCGATCAACCACCATGGTTCTACCTGCTGTGTTAGTAATGCTGCCTGGTAACAAGGTATTGTTCGACTATGTACACAGATTATGGTGGAATAGTATGCCGTGAGCACCAGGTCACCATCTAAACTCCCCCATGTTTTCTGCCATGGTGCCCTATTTTCCCCCCCAATGTTGCCAGTGTGCAAGCATGTGCCCCTTTTATATATTTGTATGTCAAAAATGAGCAGTTATATATACTTTCAGTTCAGAGAGTGAGCTGTTAGGCTTATGCAGTTTTTGTAATATACTGTGATGTTTGAAATATTTAAGCAATATACCATGACAGAGAGTGTGTATATTGGTGGATTTACCACACCTGGTGTGGTTTGGTCATGAGCACAGCCAAGTGGCTTAACCATACCAAGTGGTAAATTCACCATTACCTACTCTCTGTCATGTACTAATGTGCAACTTGTTCTGTTTGTTTTTATAGTGATATAAAACTTTTACAGTGGGTATACTGGAGGATTTATCACAGTCATGTGATGTGTTTTGACCAATGAGGTTACAGGTTTTATATGGCATTGTATAATTCAACATAAAGGCTGCTGCTTGATGTCTGGGGCAGTAGCCCCAGAAGCTCTATAGTGTTCCGTGTTCTGTGGTGAGTTTTGTGTTTTTTTAAGTAAAAGTGCAGTTTAGTTACATGTTCCACACTGCTAATTTCATTGGAATGTTTTATTACAAAAGAATCAGGTGTGTGGAAAACTCTTATTGGTATTACAGTCATGTAGGACCTCCAATGGCTGTGGACAACTGACTGTCCAACAGTGCCATCACCCCTCCTCCACATGCAGTACAATATGCAGTTTTGCCAGCAAGGCTGCAAGTAACTATGGTAGTGCAGTGACTGACCAACAGTGCCATGATAAACCACACCACCAACACGAGCCTTAAAGCCTGTGAGAGACATTTGAAGTAAAGTTACTGTGTAAAAAAAAATTTTAAACACGTTGATGTGAGTGTTAAATAAACATTGTACTTACAATTTAGTGTCTTCTTGTTTTCATTTTCTTCATGTTCTGTTAGGGGCCAGACTGAGGATTATTCATGCAATTGCTGATGTCTTGTGTGGACTCATCTGTATAAAGCTAGCTTTTCACTGGCTCTTCATTCATAGCAGCATCTAGCTTCTCCATGGTATTTGACAATCTGCAATGGTGTCATGCATCTGGGAGGATTGGCGGCGATCCCTAGATTCAGGATGATCTCTACCATGGTTCACTGATGGGTCCTGAGTGGCTCAGTACTTCAATCATAAAGCCACAGATTTGTCTGCAGAAATTGCAGATGTTTCCATGTGGGAGAGCTGCCGCTGGCTGGGTTTCTTTCCTTTTCATTCCTCGTTCTTTGTTTTCGGCTTCAAGGGCAAGGCATTTCTCTTGAAGCAGGCCCCGCTTGATGGAGTTCTGGCACCATTGAGATTGGTTGGTGGCCAGCTTGTTATGTCTGTATCTGTTTTCATGACATATGCATTCAGTGTGTCTTTGTAGCATTTCCTTTGACCACCATGGGATCTCTGGCCGTGACGGAGCTGGGAGCATAAAATGTGTTTGGGGAGTCGAGAGTTGGGCATCCATACACAGTGTCCAGTCCAGCGGAATTGATGTCGGATGATCATTGCCTCAATGCTGGTGACATTGGCCTCAGTGAGAACACTGACGTTAGTGTGGTGCACTTGCCACTTGATGGGGAGGATTTTCCGGAGACATCGTTGGTGGTACCTATCCTCTGGGAGGATAGTGTAGTAGCATTCATGAAGGTGTCATAAGGCAGCCCAGTCTGTTTCAATATGCAATCTTTTGAAGAATGGTTGGGACATTCGATGTCTTTGAGAAACTTAACTCATGTTACAAAAATTGTGTTAGGTGGTGTTTATTCAACAAGAGAATACATTGCTTTCAAAAAGCACTGTAAGCTGACATGCTATCACAATTGCCTCCAGTAAGCTTCAATAGTGCCTTTGTCTTCCAACCAACTGTTGCAATTCACAGTCCCAAGATTTTTAATGCTCAAATCACTCTTTTTGTTGTATTTAGTTTCATGAGTAGGAGTTCTGCAATGACATGGTGCAGAGATGCATTTGATGATGACAGTACCGTTCCTTACTATGTATTCAATTTCACTCAGTTCTGAGCTGCAGTAAGTTTGTTCCTGAGATGACTGTTACTGGGTACTGCTTTCTTAATGGCTGGCCCAAGACAAGTTTCCCAACACAACTGGTCAGAGACTGATAAATTTACTGGTCTGGGAACAGTTTGTCTGACATATTTATTTTATTGCCATTTACACCAGTTAGTGTAGAATCACTATTCCAACATCATTTCACCATGATCACCGCTCAAGTGAAATTTGAGGCTGAAATACATTTAGAGGAAATTGTGATTGAAACTGAGACCACCTGGATTGTAGTCAACAGTTGAAATGAACACCTGGATCACAGTCCGTGATGCCCAGTTTCCCCTCACTGACTGCTGATTTAATTTCTCTGTCTGTCATTGGGTCGGTCTGTAACAAGTGAAAAAGCATTAGCACCACATCACTGGAGATGCTGCTAACTGTGTAAGGTTGTGCTATGGATACTTCAACATCTTGGTAGCAACTGTTAAAAGATGTTTATTGAAGCAAATGTTTTAGAATGGTATCTTATGTGCAATCAGCAGTTTCACCAAGCAGACAAATTAAAAGAAATCCTCTGTGGAATACACATACTGCACATGTAGAAACATAGAATTTGATGATAGATAAGGACTGCTTGGCCCACCCTAGTCTTCCTTTCCATGCAAAGCAGCCTTCCTTCTCAGAAGTGCTGCCAGTGTAGTGAAAAGAAAAAGCACCAAGTGAGTCAGAGAGATTGCAATATGTGAATTCAACTCATGGCTGTGTGATTGGTGCTAAGACACAGGATACCATTACATATGGAAGTAGCTACAATTTCTGAAAAAAAGCTTTTCTTTTGATATGATGGAAGCCAGTCAAAGGAAGCAACCTGAGGGCTTTGAGTCACTATGGCTAACAGTAGGCATGGACAAGGGAAAATATTTCAGAATAGGCGTTGTGTACAGGCTCAAATCAAGCAGATAAAGGAGACAAGTGGGCCCTGGAGATAAGGAGTCATGGTCAAGCACTTCACTTAAGATCATTCCCAAGCTGAGAACAAGAAGCTTGGCACAGGTAGATCTGCAGACAGAATCTTTCTGGAAAGAGAGGCAAAAATCTTCTGGCAATCAAAGCAATGGAGCCTAGTGCACCCAAGTCAAATGGGTGAAGGCTTTTACTTCAGATACTTCCTCACAAGGATGAAAAAGCGGTGATTGGTGACATACTCTTCATCTAAGAATTGTAGACACATTTTGAAACCAAAGTTCAAAATGGTTACTCTTTCAATAATCAGTCCCACATTGCAAATAGGGAGACTAGCTAGCCTCCCTAGACTTAAAGGATACTTACTTTCCCATCCCTATCAGACCATGTCACAAAAGTATTTGAGATTCAGGCTTGCCTCATGCCACTGTCAGTTAACAGCACTTCCATTTGGACTAACTTCTGCTAAAGGGCCTTCACATACTACCCTGGCCCCCAGCCTGGTCAGTAATGGTAGAGTGTGTTTGAGAGAATAATGGTAACGGTCTTTCCATACTCAAATGACTGGTTAGTAGTGGTCAATTCTGACAGCATGGCACCCTAGCACTCAGTGAATTGAATACTGGCTGCTCTAGGACAGTGAACTATGGTACATCATGAACAAAACAGGGAGGGACCAGATCAGCCCAACTTTGTGCAGAAGCAATGAAGCTGTGGTTACTGACATACTCCATGAAAGTATCCTTATCAGCCATACACCTTTCAGGAAGGAATATGTATTAATATATTCCTCAGCAGGATAAATCAGGACCACCATGAGTGGTGTCTGAATTCAGATACTCAGTACAGTTTTGAGAAGGTGGACCCTCAGGTGGATCTTTTTGCCTCTGTAGAGAATATGTACTCCCTAGAGAAGAGAGGATGGGAACATGAATGAAACATTTGATTACATAACAGGCATTAACAGGCATAGGAATGTTTTCAGTTCATGAAGAACTCCTGGATCAGGGACCATGATCTTAGGCTGCAAGGAGATAGGGTTCTCTACCAACACCAGGAGTTTTTCTTCACAGAAACACTGGTGGATGCTTGGAACAGCCTACCTCAGGAGGTTATGAGGACAACAGTGGCTGGGAACCAAGACTGTGTTGGAGAGACACAAGGAGCCCTGACTACGAAGGACAAATCGAGAGTCCAAATAGGGTTATAACAAATGGCCAGACTAGATGAGCTAGTAACAACTTCTGACGTCAACTTTATGTTTCTATGTCATGGTGTACCAGAAAGGAGTTTTGCACACTTGCCTGTGGACAGACTTGTGACATAATTCCTGGGCCGCTTACCAGCCAGCAGGTAATATTTAGAAGCCTGTTTTAGGGCTTTTTCATCAATTTCAAGCCCTTTTTTCATGGCAAGCTTGTAGTTATACACATATCTGTCAGCTAGTCATCCCAGATAGTTTGGGAATGTGCTAAGAGTCCCAGATGGAGCAGTGCTCAGACATTCATTGAAACTGTTGACAGAGCAGTATTCAGGAAACTGTTTCCAGACCAGTTGTAGGAAAGTAGTCCCACACCAGTCATCATGAGATAGTGGTCCTATATGTGGTCCTATAACAGTTGTTACTGAAACATTTTATTAGAATATTTCTTGAAATGTGGGATTGCAAGCACTGCGTGTATGCGGGACAAACATCAAAGTAGTAGGTTCAAACCACCGGGCTGTGTGGTCGCGAATCTGTCAAATCACCTCCTCACTTTGCGTCGGAATATCGTGGTGAATGCTTTCAGGAAGGCAAGACCAACAAGTCTGTTTTCACAGCTGGTATTGCAAGATAACTCTTTAACTGCCTGAGAGAGGAGAAAGATCGCTGAGCATGCTGTAGAAACAGGTAGCGAACCAAAATTTGCAGAAGCTTGTGCACATTTGGGTAAAACTGTGCATCACACTGAGAAAGTGCAATTATTGCAGATTTAGGTTTTCTGCAGTATTTTTCCATTTATGGCCCCACAGCCTATTTCCGCTAATACAACTTGTTCAGAATCAAGATCAGACTCATAAATTTTACAAGATCTGATGCTCCAGACTGTAAATGACTTCCAGCCTTCAGCTAGGTATACTGCCAAGATGCTATTGAAACCAGAAAGCACTTTTGAATGGGAGGTAAGCCATTGTCTAGTTCAGACAAAAAAAGTCAAGAAAGAGAATGGGCCACAGCCTCCTCGAAAATATTGTTTCATGTTGTCTTCTGGGTAGTTTGCCCTGTGTTGCTGCCTGCCACTTAGCCTGAATCCTAATCCTTCGCCTGCTATGGGCTGTTCTTTGAGCCTAAAGACTTTATGAAAGGAACTGTCACAGTCTGATCGCAGTTCACATATGGCATCTTTGACACTGGATACATGGGATAGGGCAGAACTTATATCACAATTCTCTTGCTGCCAAGTACCTGGACAGAGGGAGGAGACACTGAAGACTTGTACACAGCAGTGCAGTGCAACAAGGAATTTGTTGTGGCAGTATTGTAGCATGAAACTGAGTAGCTTTGAAGAACAGTCATTGTTTCCATGTTCTATGAAGTGTTCCAATGCTGCTGCGACTGGAGAAATCAGCTCACTAAAGGTTATTAAACTGTCATGTCGCTCAACCCACCGAGTGTCACACAGAGGTAAAAGTCTGTTGTTTTTGATTGGGAAGGCATGCCTACTTGTTCCTTTAAGATAGCGATACACTGTGCAGAAGCTCGAAAAAAGTGCAAACATCACTGACAGTCCCAAACAATTGTGGATAGCTGGCACTGTGCAACTTTTGCTTAGAGCTAAATTTAGTGAGTGACTAGTGCAGTGCAAGTAAAGAGCTGTTGGGTATTGCTGCTGAATTAATGCTTGTGCACCTTGTACTCTTCCACGACATAATACACAGCCATCATAACCTTGACCTCAGATATCACTAAGGTTGAGACCACGATCTCCAACACTGCCAAGAAACCTCAGAATATTATCAGACAGATTTCTTCCTGTCATATCATATACAGGCATAAAACCCAAGAAATCTTCTCTCACGCTATAAGTTGTGAAAATTCACTTTCACTAAGTTAACAATAACATATCGGACACACACTGAAAGCTGCTCTATTCCAGAGATATCTGTTGTTTCATCTGCAAGGACTGTAAAGTATTTTGCATTCAGATTTTGTCTACCAGCTTTCTTTCGATTATAGCCCACATGTAGTGATAATCATTCTAAATGACTTAATGTAAGTCGACAGACAGGAAGTTGGAGATACATCCTCGCAGCACTTGGTCTCCACTTATGCTTTAAACCTGATTAGCGCACGGAAATTTCCATCATTTTCTATAGGACTACTGGATCATAGGACTGTATTGGTCCACTGTCTCTGTGGCCTCGAAAAGCAAGTCCCTGTCTCCCACACACAAGCACTGTATCAATAACTGATGTCAATTTGTTGCGATTTTGTTCCACAGTCTTCTTTTTGGGAATCTATTGTGTGGCGATGTCTACTAGTCCTGCCTTACTTTCAAAAAATTTCTGCCAGTTCATGGCAAGCGTTGATGATAAGCTGTTTTGCATGATGACTAAATACTCAGTGCTTTCTTCCACTTTGTGAAAGGTTTATCAACCAGTGCCCCAAAGTCTGATGTGATCCCTTCCAACAACACATTTTAGCAAACAGAACACAAACTTTGCAGAATGCTCGTTGTTTTTGCAGAGTAACACAGCCAGACAAATCAACTAACCATGACCTGAAATGCTAATTTATGATCATTTTCGGAAAGAATAATCATTTGAAGGTCGCCAATATTACTTCTGGAGTAAACTAATTTCAATAACCAGACACCAATTGCACCAGTTGTCCCTGCATATTGCCCTATGTCAAGTAAATAATAGGCCAGTGCTACCAGCAGCAGCAGCACCAGCACGATCACTCCTATATGATCAGTACACCGGTGGAACACGGCGCGGTTGTGGGTTCTGGCAAGAACTGTCACCGTGATTATCACTCTGAAACATGAGATCGATCACTGGTACTGTCAGTGTTTTCGGTACATCTTCAATGCAGGGCTTCTTGGCAAAATAGTTTAGCAGTGTGTTTAGATTTTTTCTTTCCCTTCATATATCCATCTTGTGCTGCTATTTATTTGATCACAATATGTTACTGCAGGCAAGTGACAGACTGTCACGCACGAGTAGCCTTCATCGGACTACAACCCAGGCTGTAACAAAGTGCAAAATTAATACCATCAGTACTGGTTCACCAAGAAGAAGTAAACATTATAAGGCAGAGTAAATCTTGAACAAAAGCACAAGATGAATGCCAAGAAAACCATAAAGCTACATAAACACAAATTTTCTATCGGCACCGCGATAACGCTAAAGTTTTTTCTTTTCGCTTGAAGAACTGCTTGACGCTATGCCCGATAGCTGATGAGCCCAAGTGCTCCATTCACTGAAATTGCAAGTGAAACATCACAAGATGACTCAGCAACACTGCCACAATTAATCTGAAAAAGCAGAAGGGAGTGGGACCCAATGCTTCCGCTTCCATCAGAGCCACCACGTTATAAAGGCATGAAACCAGGGACAAAGTGGAAAAGGTAGTTGGGATTTTGTTGCACCAGCCCAATTCACATGGAAGCTTTTAACACCCACAAAAACTACAATGGCCCAGTCCCTGGGTTACTAGAATGATAATCCCATCTGTAAATAGGCCATGATTCACCAGCCGCCCCTCACTTTCCCTAATAGGATGATACAGGGGCACCCAGTAGGGCTTATTAGAAGCCTTACATGACATCGTTGTCTTTCACCCATCCAGAGGATGTTGTCATTTAGAACTGCTGGCCGCAGCTCGAGCCACAACGGAATCAGCGGATACAGTTTTTATAGATGATGATATTGAAGCGCAGCAGTGTGTAGTGGGATTTGGGTTGGACTGCAGTCGGCTGACGATTGTCATCGTGGTGTTGGGGTTAGCCTCTGCTTGCACTGCTGAGGTTCTGGGTTCTGGTCTGGGCACTACTGTGGTTTTTGCACCCGGCCCAAAACTTGATATTTTTGTTTTGCTTTGCCCCAACATGTACCCATCCAGAGCTGAAAATCCTTAAGTAGGGGCAAAGTTTAAATCACCCAGCCATTCTTCTGTGCGCTGAGGAAGTCAGGTGCGAAATACCAATGTCCACTGTATAATCGCAATATGTCACTTTCGAAAATGTTGGTGATGCCAGGATTTACACTGCACTGGGGTGTTTAGCCCTTGGTTGTGGCTCGTGACCAACAACACCCCAGGGCGTGGAAAAGATCCTGGCATCATCAATCCCTCTCATGGTATTTTGGCTTCAATCACACCACATGTTAGGTGGCTCTTGTTCATGATGTGCACACGTGCCACTGCAAGTGAAATGTAATACTAAAGCACAAAAAATGTTCTTGCCAGTGCCTGCTGGTCATGTGACAACACTACATGGCGTGACCATACAAACATCAATACAATCACTGTATCAGAAAGCACCACCAAACCATTTTGTCATGATTGCCTATCTTGCTCCTACAGAAAACAGCTTACACTGAAAAACTGAAATTATACAATGGGGGTATGAAAATCTTGTAACCTCATTGGATCAAAACACATTACATGACTGTGATAAATCTTCCAGCACACCACTGTAAACATTTTATATCACTATAAAACAAGTTGAACATTGTATAATAGCGATTTATACCACACCCCTCCTCCATGGCTCCCTGGGCATAACCCCAGAGTTGTCTCTCCTGACCAGCCTTTGTGTACACACTCCATCAACATTCAGGGACAGCTCGAATTTGGCTAGCTTGGCAAAACAAGAGTAGGTGAAATGGGTGAATCAATGAGGAGGAGCTGCATATAAGTAAATGTTAAAAATAATTTCAGTATACCCTTACATTAGTCTTACAGGGATGTGCACTTGGTTTGAGTAATTAACCAATCATTGTTAAATACATCTTTGCTCTTTCTCTTGCCTTCCACCACAGCAGGGCACACTGAGAAAAACTTTGCCAGCCCCTTCCCTCCCCATATAGTAGGCCACAGTTTGTTCCAGCTCTAGAACTGCCCTGGAGTGAAATGGTTAAAACCATTCCAAAATAGTTCTGTCTCATGGTAGGTGCGTGCAGCTCAAAGTCCCCTCACCACCACCACCACCCTGTTCTGTTGGACTCACTTGCATGTTTCTTTCTCCTCATTCACGAACTTTTGCACCAGGCTTAAGTCCCTATACTGGCCACAAGTGCATGCCACTGCCACGTGACTCTTAAGGTACCCCTTTTTCTGCATCAAACCTTCCCAAAGGTGAACAGACCATGTATCTCCTCTAGTATCTGGACACCTAGGGACCAATGCTACCTCATGTATATCACTATGCAAGTAGTACCAGGGCAAAACTGTGTCATGTTGATAACCGTGTCTGTAACTACTGTCTATAACCACCTTATGCTTGAACAATCTTAGTGCACCTGTTTAACCATTCTCTCCAGATGGGAGTCATACCTAATGACTGGAAAGGAGCTGATGTGGTGCCTCTGCTAAGGGGTGGTAGCTGGGAAGAAGCCAGTAAATACAGACCAGTCAGCCTCACATCAGTGCTAGGAAGGCAAATGGAGGCCCTGATTAAACAAAACCTATGTAATTGCCTAGATAAGCATAGCCTACAAGATGAAAAACACGGTTTCATTACTAGGAGGCCGTACAAGACAAAACTGATTGCTTTCTTTGATTGGGCATCTAAGGAAGTGGATAGTGTACTAGCCAGTTGACCTCCTTTATTTGGACTTCAGCAAAATCTTTGATTCAGTGCCACACATGCTTGCTGAAAAGCTAGAGGATCTGGGCATAGCAAACTGCATTGTTATAGGGTGGGGGAATTGATTTGACAGAAGGAAGCAAAGGGTGGTGGTCAATGGGGAGAGGAAGCAGAAGTGATGAGTGGGGTCCCAGGGCTCGGTCTTAGGCCCAGTCCTGTTTAATGCGTTCATCAGCAATATAAAGAGTAGATTATCGAGGGCAAGATTACACCATTCATGGACAACACAGAAGAAGCCAGAAGGTGAAGGAAGGAAACATATTCAATTCAGTGCTTTAGAGTAACTGGTAATTGGTATTTTCTTTTAAACTTAGATTTGTAGCTTGTAGTGACACTATACTTTCTTTCTGTGTTGTCTTTACTTATAATTGTTTTTGACTGTTGAAAATTTAAAACATAGTGGTGGTGTAATTCTGTGCTGTCTTTAATTGCTGCAAATTTTCGATCCCCCTCACCCTTCCCCAACTCTTAATTATATGCCCTGATAAATCTGATTGACAGGAGCTAAACACAGGGTATAGTAAGAGGTGTGAAGTAGGAGGCATAAGGAAGAAGACCACCCTCAGCACAAGTGTTTTGACTCATTTATTTATTTATTGGTTTCTTTTCCTTAAAAAATATATATCTGAGGATCAGTTACAGGATTTTTGTACTGTAAATAAATAAGAGAACTAAGAGAGCTTCAGTAGCAGAGAAGCCGTGGAATTGCAGTATAATGTGGGGAGTGGTGCAATGCAGTGGCTGTGGGGCAGCCATATTCAGGCAGACCTTCTGGACACTGAGGTGCTGCCCTATCTGCATGCATCTCTCTGGACTGCGGGATGAGGTAGCCAGACTCAGAGCAGAAGTAAACTGGGTCAGGAGTACCATCACCCCTATCCAGCGACCACCCAGTCCAGTGCAGCTGCCTCAAAGGATGCCGAGAACAAGGAGCACTTGGATGACAGTGGACTCAGGAGGGTTAGAGCAGTCAGGCAGAGGCACATCCCAGATCCTATTCCTCTCAAGAACTCATATGCCACACTGGCAAATGAGGACAACCAAATAGAGGTACCGGGAAGTGGAAGGAAAGGATGTGGAGGTTAAACATAGCCATTCAAACAGTACATACATAGAATAAATGTGGGTGAGCAATTATAGAGTATGAGTACAATGAGCACGGGTTAATGCCTATTCATTTGGTAGCTAAAACAGGGCAGAACTATTGACATATGTATCTAATGAGTGGTTAAGATCTATACAATTGGTAGGTAAAGCAGTGCATGACATGAGTTGGAAGTAAGCTGCCTCAGAGAGGCCTTGTCTTTTACATAATACAATGCACATTGGCTGGCTGACACCTTCTAAGCATGATAAATCCTAGTATAACCTCACAGAAAAAGGTGTCTTCCACCAGCCAGCTGCATCAGGACCCTGCCTGAAATCACTCCAACCATGACCAACTCCAGGAGTTGCAAAGATAGGAATGAATAGTGAGATAGGCACTCACAAAACTCCATACCACCGGCCATTTTTTGTCTCTCACAAAAACTCCTAACTCATTCATAGCAGGATAAAAATACTTTCCATTACACTTCCTGAGCCTGCTGTTCCCTCAAAGGATATGTTCACATTGAGAAAGAGTTCTGTCTATCACCGCATCAGTTGCCTGCTAAAATAAACAAGCGTGAGCTCGACTTCCTATCATTATTTCAAACCTGCATGCCATGAGATGGTATACTGCTGGCTACAGCGGATGACGTCATCGAAAGACCATTACAGTAACAAAACCCACAGGTCGTTGTAATGGTCCTGGCTGTACACCAACCAACAGTTCTTCCCAGGTGATTACACCTCCTCCTCGACACAACTCCAACTCGGAGTTCATAATATAAAAGTTGAGGAGTGTTGAGCTTTTCTCCTGCAGAAAAACATTTTTGTTACAGTGACACACCATCACCATTCAACTAAAGTAACAGTTTAACACTTTGAAGAATACTGAACCCGAAGAGTGTGTCTCAATTAAAATGATGTCTGAAGTTTCAGAAATCACAGCCAAAAGCCGACTCATGATACTCAGCTTGCACATACCCTCATGCCCACTATCACTGCTTGAATTTTCCACCTTCATTTCCATAACTTGTAGCCCTGGTTTTTAATTGAGACACACTTCTGCAGTTCACCATTGTTCAAAGTGTTAAACTGTTAGTTTAGCTGAACGGGGATGGTGCTACACTTACATCAGCAACTGTTCTTACTCCACTACCACATCTACCTGCTGCCTATATTGTACCTCTGCCTTCGTCAACACCCTAGCTTACCCACAAATGAAGCCCTATGTCTCCCTAGCAACAGAGAAATATTTTGTCTGGTGGACCTACTCAATCAACAAAAAAAAAAAACGTATTTATCTTTATTGTTTTTTTTAACAAAATGAGGGAAGTCATTGTATAATAGAAATATCCCACTCCAGGGTGTGGGTGATGCTGGGATTTACCCTCACCTGGGGTGTTTTTGCCTCCACGGTGGCCTCATGAGCCAAACAACACCCCATGCATGGGTAAATCCTAGCATCACCCCACCCTTTCAGGGTATATTGTTTATTTAAATCACTGGGAATAGTCAGGGGCACTGCCCTTTTACTGTTAGGACTCCACTTCTTTAAATACCGTATTTTCTTATTCATTTCTGAAAGCAGAATGACCTATCATAATAAAAAAAAGCCTAGGAGAAGCTATACATTTTTCAAATTGTTTTCACTCTTCCATTATGACAAGAAAACAAGGTACAGTGAGTAAGTTGCTCCATTTCCAGCTACTCATTTCCAATAGCTTATTTTAAACATTATAACTAGGCATGCTTATCTGTGTGAAATCTGCAGTTTCAGGCCTCACCCCAACTGGACACAGCCAGTGACAGCAAGTTAACAGCCAGAGGGATATCTCCCCTTTAGACGGGATATCAATTTAGCTGATAGTGAGAAGTTGCTATTTTATACAGATGCAGTTATCTTCCCTTATTTTCCCTTTCTCATCAATTATGTACAATAAAGTTTAGTCCCACCAGAACCACTGACAGAAATCAGCAAAGGTAGATCAAATCAGTCTTGCACTGCAGTGCTGAAATTGCCTATGATAATGACAGAAAAAGTTTAACATGGGGAACAGTGTATCCCAGAAACAAATGTACAAGCAGTAATTCTGCAAACCCTGAATACTGCAACATTTTTATGTGCTCTGAGCGAGCATTTCAAAATTATTTGATTTTACACTTAGTTCTGTGCTATTAGTTCAAAACTGAAATACACCAAACTGGACTTGGAACTAGAGTCCTGCCAAGGCCACGGATGCAGAAAAGGCACCCCGACTAAGCATTTTGCCTTTATGTAGTGGCTGAAGGTCCCAGCTGCCTCTAATGTGTTGATGGTATTTCTTAAGGTTAGTTAATGAGTGCAAAAGCAGGTCAGCATGACACAGTGAGAAATTAACCCTCTCAAGGGCATCTTATCTTTCAGGTGTGAACATGCAAGTGGCAAGCCTGTCTTTCTAGCCCCTGCCACTAGGTTAAGGCCTGCTTCTTATAGTCCTTATTTTGTGCTGCACCACGCTACCTTTGAATATAGCGCTGTGCTGAATATGCACATCAATGTCTCTCTCTTCATGTGCTGCATACTTTCATTTTGTGCTTGAGCACTAACACTAATAACAGGCACAGCGCTACTGGCTGAATATGACAAATATGTGGAAAACATGGGCAATGCTAGTACAATTTGTGCTGGTCACACAGACCTTTTGATCATGGGGCCTACTATCCAGTAACACTATAACAGTCTTCTCCAATAGAAACATATCTCACCATTTCTTTAAGTGATCCACACTTCCTGCTTCTACAGTCTTAACTGGCAGCCTCTTTCACAGATTCACCACCTTTGAGTGAAAAATGTTTCCTGACATTTTCCTTATCTTGCCCCTTGAAGCTTAGCTTACCACTTGTACAAGGTAGATCTGTAGTGGGTGAGGTGCCATGTCAAAAATGCATTGACCTGCAGGGGGTGCTAGCATAGTCTCCAGAGGACTGGAGGCTTTTGCTTCTTCTCCTGTTTTGTCTCCATGGAACTCCATTGTGCAGTGATGCATACACGCACATGCCATTGTGCGTCCTTGCCAGCATCTGATGACATCCCTCACTACTGGCAGCCCCAACTAAGATCACGCTCTAGCCACCAATAGGGGTATGATCTCACTGCAGACTACACCCAGAAAGAGCAGAGCTGTTTCTGGAATGTTCAGTCCTCCTTCCCCCAGCTGGACCTCAACAAACCCAATCTGCCCCCAGACCCAGGTTGCTGTTGACACAAGCAGTAGTGCTACTGCTGTGCTGACAGGCCAGCTGCTGTCTTCTTTCTGTCCCTCTTCCCATTATTACTTTTTCTGTCACCTATCCTTTTTTACATCTTATTCCCTGACAGTGAGGTTCACAATGCAGACACTGTGAAACTAACATCAGGTCCAAGAGCAAGTCCAGCAACTCAAACAAGGGACATTGGGACATGTAGTTCCGCTGACTTGTTGATCATTGAAGTGCAGCACTGTGAAACTGCACATGGCAGAGGCACAGACACTCGCCCAGTGGGAGATCAACCCTCACTTGATGGGCAGGCTAGTATTAATTTTGCTCCTGGGTTTTGTAGCCTTATGCTGTACTCTGTCTAGCGCTATAATATAATTTTTGAACTGCATTGTCTATTGTGCCTTTAAATTGTATGTCAATCTGTTGTTTTTTGTATCCAGGTGCAACACAGTACATTCAACCTATATATCCCTTTATTTCTATGTAGTGCTTCTCCATACTGTTAGATATAGTTCAAACTGCTGTACAGCAGTTAAAAGAAAATGAAGCAAAAACTGCATATCAAAACAATTCAAGATACATACAAAACCAGGACAGATAATACAGCATATACAGTTCTAACTATGTCAGTTACACTGAAGTACAAAACAATTTACCCATCATTATAAACAATTTTAAAGCCTTCAGCAGTGAATTTAGTTCAGTAAGAGATGCTGCAGTGCAGATTCATTATACAATGGGCAACACATTCCTTAATGTGGCCGCCTGATACCAAAAGAACTCTCTACAGTTTTCAATGTATTTTTGGGAACTAATAAAACAGTTAATTCAAAGAATGAAGGTGACATGGGGAATGTGGCAGAATGTATTTATTTATTAGCTTTTGTTAACGGGTAAGTCACACTAGACAGCCAAGTGCCCATTTTCAGGTGAGACCGGAGGGTTACAAGCTAGGTCACAGAAGAACAGTGAGAAAGCTGAGTTTACATACAATCAGGTAATATCAGAGGTTGACATCCAGAAACATGACAGGCTTAACAGGGCTAGAGTAGGTAGCTAACAGCAATAGAAACGATTTAGCATAAGATAAGTACAATGCACAAAAATTTTAAGCGGGTTCAGTCAGTAACAATTTAGCATAAGTACAGTGCACAAACTTTTTAGGACAGGTTAGCACCTTTATTCTGGGTCCAAACAATTTAAATATTTGTAAGTCACAGAAAGAATTTTTTTTTTCTGTAAAGGCTTTTTCCTTGGGCTGCAGGCAAGCTGTTATCAGCCATGTCCTCAGTCCCTATGACTGTCACTCACCTACCCCTGCCACTGGAAAGTCCCCAGGGATTGTTCCCTATGGATTGCCTCCCACAGTGGGGCCAGGAGGGGCAAGCCATCCACCTCCCACCTGTACATTTATGGCACATGCTGCTCTAAATGTCTCACTCTGGTTTGTTTCAGGATGCTCTCTATTCCTCTCTATCTGCTCCCTTTGTCCCAAACTCTTTTTTTCCACTGCCTCAGCAGCAGCAGCGAACCACACCACACAGACCATAAACACTTTCTAAACTTCAGACTGAATTAAGATGACATTTACTTTGTACCAGTGGGTCATCAAGAAGTCAAACAGCATGGGGGGGTTTGGATCTCAGTCTAAGTTGAGCACAAATAGACACAACAAGGGGCAGAGCATGGGCAGAATATGACCTCAACTCTTCTGCTGCTTGGGGGGTTCAGATCGGATTATAAGGGCAAGCACATATGGGCACAGTGTGGGATAGAGTGAGAGCAGAATAGGACCCAGCTTTTCTGCTGCTGGAGGGGGAGCAGTAAGGGGTGCCACAGAGCAGCTCTGCTGCTTGAGTAAGGGAGCGGGACAGAGCACCACCGAGCTGACTCCATTATTGGAGAAGCGGGAGAGAAACAGAGTGCCAGTGAAGGAAATCAAGGGACTTTTTTAGATGGAGTGCATGGATAGAAGTAGATCTGGCAAGGGAAGGAAGTGGGCAGATAAAAAGACAGGTGAAGATAAACAGATGAAGCAGAGAGATTCAGGAACATTTGTGATTCAACTTCACTCATGTTGGGAAGCTGGTTGGGGTACATTCTGCTTTTTTTTCCTCAACTGTTCACAAGACTTCAGTGGTATCCCAACAAGACAGCACTGGAAGAACAGTGTGGTAAAAAGAGTGCTGTCAAAAAAGGCATAAGGCAAAATCACATCTGTGAAAACTGCTATGGGGGAAATGGCACAGACGACACTGCCATCCAAAACTGCCCATTCACTACTGCTGCTCCGACTGGAGTTTGTTAGAGAAAGTTGGGTTTAACAAAGTGTAAGACACAGTAAGATCAGCCCTGTTTTCTCCATAGCGGACTTGGTTTTACCTTGTGCCTTTTTCCCCTGTACTCTGTGTTTGACCGCACTCTGCTTCTGTTCACCATTTTTATACAGAACCAACCAGCTTCAGCTCAGGACGGTGCAACATTCTTACCGGCAACACAGGTGCAGGGTCAGGACCGTCAGCCTCACCACCGTGCGTGTAAACTGCTGCCAACACTCCCAACAGCCAAACTGCCTATTTCTCGAATCCTCCTTAAATTTCTTGCCTTTTCTCGCCACTCGCGCTATAGCCTCAGGCTCTTGCTAGTCGCTCCATCTGCCGTCGCACTCTCTCGCTTTCTAGGTCCTTCCGCCAGTTTCATTAGTGCAGTCCCGCTCGCCATCCAGTCAGGTGACCCAGTCTATGTCCGACAGTCGTCTCCCTCCACTCTCCTCCTCCGGCTCCTCGCGACAAGCCAACCACCACATGGCATTTCATTGGCTAAGGATGGACTACCCAGACTCCCTGAGTGGTCGGGTGGCACGGTGCTAACTAAGGCACACATTTAAAGGAACAGCACTCTCCACGCTGTTGTTCTGTACACTTGTACAGTCACATTTAAAATTAAATTTTGCGGTCATTTTTTCGCGGGGTGTTTGAACACCCTGAACACCCCCCCTGCCTACGCCCCTGGTGCCCCATATTATACACCAATCGACTGTCTGTATGCAATTAGACTCTAAAGGTTAATGACTTGGATTCAAACATTTCCTATGGATACTAACTGCAGTGGTGAAATAACACCTTGAATTAAATACATTGCTAGTTCACCTATTGCCATGGCTCCTTTTCCCCTTCTTTACCCTGGGAGGTCTGGCTTGTTGGAAAACATATTATTATGTATTGCCTTGGTATGAATGAATTCTTATGGTACACTTGTCACAAGCTCCTAAGGAGCAGTTTCTGTACCCATAACCATGGATTTTCCTTTTTACTCGGATTGCAATTCGCATCCTGCTAAATTAGGGTATGGCAGCTTCAGTTATGTTATTTTTCCAACCAAAAACTGGTAGTGAGGGTTTTACCCCATGCTGTGTGGCTCCACCTTTGGTTCAACTGCTGCACTTTCCGCTTTGACTAAGTGCTGGGTTTTAATATCCCAGCCATCTAAGCTTTAAGCACTTATCAATGTATTATATTGTATTTCTCAATTGCTTTACATTAGCTCACCTATATCTAGCTATTTAATAAAGGAATAATGCCTGACAGGGTGGGTGTTATGTTGGATAACATCCCACCTCGGGTGGTTGGGCCCGAGGCCACTGGCCGAGGGTGTCCAACACCCGAGATGGGATGTTATCCCAGCATAACACCCACCCTGGAGGGCATTATTCCTATTATACAATGGCTTGTTGTTTTATACAGAAAAAAAGAATTTTAAAGAATTGTATTTAGTGTTTAAAAATATTTTTTTAAGAAAAGATGCAAACAATCAATATGGTGGTCAAGAATATCATCAGCAGGGATGTTATGCCAGGATAACATCCCTGCTGTGATGGCTAACTGACCAATCAGGAGCCAGGATTCTTTTTTGCCATTGTATAATTGTTTGTATCTTTTTTCTTTTGCAGACACTTGTTAATAAGAAAGGTTTATGTTTATATCTGATTTTTTTTGTTTAAGCAGTCTTGAACTACTAAATTTATAGTCGTCGATAAAGGTATCTGCTAACTTGTTTTGACATACTGTTTAAGGTGATTCTTATTTACTTTTCATTTACTGGTTAATAGTTTGATAATAATGTCTAGTGTAGGAAAAATCATAAAAGTTGCTTCCTGTAATATAAAAGGAAGACATAACCCTGTTTAAAAAGAACTCAAATACTGTTCTTTCTTAAATGCTTGAAAACTGATATTGCCTTTCTCCAGGAAACACACACATTAGAGGAAACAAACATAAAAAAATTGTGGATAGGTCTTGTCGAATGTCATCGGCAGTATAGTTAATTAATTATTTGCTCTGCATGCAATGTCCCACTGTTGTTTCAGTCTCTGGATTGCAAGAAGGACTGCTAGAAAGGCAAGAAACAAGTCTTTTGCAGCCAGGCTCGAATGCATGTGACAGGCAAGCTGTTCAGGAATACTGGGGCAACTGACTTGGGGTACCCAGCGATGCATACAAGTGGCATGGGGTTTGGGCAGAAGAAGGGCTGCATTCTCCACCATGTGTGGTATTTTGGTGTGGTCTGCCACTAACAGACCCTTACCTTCTCTCTGGTCTGCCAGACCTATCTGCTGCTGGTGAGGACCCCTTGCTGACCATGCAAGCAAACTGACGGATGCATAAAATAAATAAATAAAGGTTGTTTATTCAGTACAGCAGGATGTTCTTTTCCTGAGGTCTAGCCCCAGACTGACTGACTGACAGACAGAGAATCTAAGGGGTTTCCAGCCTCTGCTAAGACACTAATTAGCATAATATTTGTTACATAGTTCTGAGAGCACTTAAAGGGACAGCAGCTGGCATTAGCCCCATACATAAGTACAAGTGTACTCCACACTTAAATGCTTGAAAACTGATATTGCCTTCCTCCAGGAAATGCACTTACTAGAGGAAACAAATACATTTAAAAAACTGTGGGTAGGTCTCGTCCAATGTCATCCCTATAATTCTAAGAGCATGGGTGGTTGCATACTTTTCCATAAACATCAATGCCACCATTGAATCTAGCAATACTGATCCAGAAAGTAGATTTGTTATAGTTAAGGCAGGAATAGATGGTAAGAAGGTCATACTGGTTAATATTTATGCACCGAACATAAATCGATCTTTTTCTCCTCCCCTGCCAACACCGTTTCTGACTGCAGCCCAGATGATATGATCATTGTTTTGAATGCAGTGACGGATACCTTCATTGATAGAAGTCATTGTGGGTCTGCAGATCACATTCCTTCATCCAATATTTGCAACAGCTTCTGTAAAGAATTTGGCTGCATAGATACTTGGAGGCTTATTCACCCTAAATATAGGGATTATACTTTCAAATCTTCCAGGCATGGTACATATAGTTGTTTAGATCATATTTTTGTAATCAAATCCTTAGTGTCTAGCCTAGCCACAAGTAATGCTGGCAACATTTTAATCTCAGATCATGCTCCTGTGTCAGCATTCCCTCCCCTGAAAAAATGTGGCGATTTCTTTGCATTCTTCTTAGCAATATTGAATTTACTAAATGATGTGATACAGAAATGAAACACTCTTTTGAACTTAATGACATAGGGGTTGTATCTGATGAAACCACCTGGGACAATTTTAAAGCATTTGTCAGGGGCAGAATAATATCTTACTGTAGTTATAAAAAGAAAGTTAAAAATGGTTGAAAAAGAGGAGATACGGTTGACGGGAGACCTGAATATGCCAGATATTAACTGGATGACATGGACTGCAACCACATCCAAGAGTAGGGTCATTCTCGATACCCTGTAGGCGGAAGGCCTTAGACAGCCAGTGGTGGAACCCACTCGGGAGGGAGCAATATTAGACCTGGTACTCTCAAAGGGAGAGAGGATCACAAATTTAGAACTCAGTAGACATCTGGGAACAAGCAGCCACTGCACAGTGTGCTTCACAATAAACACAACCATGGAGCCAAGCCATACAAAGACAAGGATACTGGACTTTAGAAGGGCTGACTTTGGTATAATGGGTGAATACCTGAGGAATGCATTAGCAAATGGTCAGAAAGGAGGGGTGGAAGAACAATGGAGAAAAATCAAAACTGCCATCATGGAGGCAACAAGCCTTTGTGTGAAACAAATAAAGAAAACAAAGCGGAATAAAAACCACTATGGTTCTCAAAAGAGGCGGCAGGGAAGGTTAAGGAGAAAAAGGCTGCATTCAAAAAGTATAAGGAATCACAGAAGGAGTATGACAGGAACTGTATCAATTAAAGCAGAAAGAAGTGGGAAGGCAATCAGAAAAGCAAAGGCCCAAACCGAGGAAAAGATGGCCAACTCAGTTAAGAAGGGGAATAAAACCTTTTATAGATACATTAGGGAGCATAGAAAGGTTAAGGGAGGGATAGTGAAGATTAATAAAGGAGAGGGGAGGTGGGCAGAGGGAGACAGTAAAAAGGCAGAGATACTGAATGAATACTTTTGCTCAGTATTCACAAAAGAAGAAGAGGAGGAGTTACCTAAACCATACAAAAGAAGCACTCTGGGTAGTGGGGTTGACGCCAGTCCATTTACAGAAGAAAGAGTCCTGAAAGAACTCCTAAAACTCAAGGTGGACAAAGCAATGGGGCCTGACAGAATTCTCCCTAGAATCCTAAAAGAACTAAGAGAGGACCTAGTGACATCACTGACCACACTTTTTAACAAATCATGGGAGGATGGGATGGTACCTGAGGACTGGAGAAGGGCAGATGTGATTCCCCTTCACAAAAATGGGAGCAAGGCAGAAGCAGGAAACTACAGACCTGTTAGTTTGACCTCAGTGGTGGGGAAAATGATGGAATCATTTCTGAAAGAAAGAATTGTTGAGTACCTAGAGTAGGGTTGTCAGAACTAGTTCTTCAAAGATTGAACCTCCTCGAACCCTGGTGTTCGAGTTCTAACTAAGAACTCGAACACTAAAAGGTTATAAGAGGTTCGAATCACCCTTGAGCAGGCGTTGTCTGTTTGCAGCTTTAGTAAATTCATCTGCTGTACGGGTCAGGTAAGGGTCAAATAAGCTGCGCGAGCGCGGGATCTGTGGGGGTATTTAGGCAGATGTGCCGCGAGGAGGGGCGCCATTTGCTGAGGATCGGAGCGGAGGCAGCAGCAGCCTAGCTAAACTGTACTACTAGCGTGAGCGGTTAGCGTACCGCTACTCTTGTCCAATACTGGCCACTAAAATTCCATCATCCATTTTCCTGTGAGACCGAGACTGAGAGAAAGGCTGAAAAAAGGCTCAAAATCGGGTGGGAGTGGGACTAGGGGGAGGTTCAGGACAGGTGGAGGGATTAATCAAGAATTGGGAAGGGACTGGGAAATAGGGAAGGATCAAGACCGAGATCAATCAATATCAGGAGGAGGACTCAGGAGGACTCGGAGAGAGGATAAAAAAAAAATAAGAAGAAGTGAAGAACCTTTGTGAAATGTGATTATTTGAAACTGCAGCACTGCTCAGTCAGTGGTACACACTGCACACTCAGCAGCTGCCAGCAACAAGCATACAAGGGGGGTAAGAAAGGCAAATAAATCTGTACCCTTCTCAGTGTACTGTGTGTGTCACAGAGAGAAGCCCAGTGTGTGCCCCTTGACTGCACTGTACCCTACCCAGTGTGCATTACAGAGAGAAGCCCAGTGGCCATTTGTGTGGTGGCATTAACCTTACATGACAGAAGCGTAGTAATATAATTCTCATTCCCTGGGTTGCGTATGTGACTCTGTCTCCTGTGGTCAGCCATCACCCTGCTGCTGTGTGCCCCTTGAGTGCACTGTACCCTACCCAGTGTGTGTTACAGAAAGAAGCCCAGTGGCCAGTTGTGTGGTGGCATTAACCTTACATGACAGAAACGTAGAAATATAATTCTCATTCCCTGGGTTATGTGATGTGGACTGCCTCCTGTGGTCAGCCCATCACCCTGCTGCTGTGTGCCCCTTGACTGCACTGTACCCTAACCAGAGTGTGTGTTACAGAGAGAAGCCCAGTGGCCAGTTGTGTGGTGGCATTAACCTTACATGACAGAAACGTGAAATATAATTCTCATTCCCTGGGTTGCGATGTGACTGCTTCCTGTGGTCAGCCCATCACCCTGCTGCTGTGTGCCCTTGACTGCACTGTACCCTACCCAGTGTGTGTTACAGAGAAGCCCAGTGGTCAGTTGTGTGGTGGCATTAACCTTACATGACAGAAACGTAGAAATATATTCTATTCCCTGGTTGCATATGTGACTGGTCTCCTGTGGTCAGCCCATCACCCCTGCTGCTCAGCGCCCCTTGACTGCACTGTACCCTACCCAGAGTGTGTGTTACAGAGAGAAGCCCAGTGGCCAGTTGTGTGGTGGCACTAACCTTACATGACAAAAACGTAGAAATATAATGCTCATTCCCTGGGTTGCGTATGTGACTCTGTCTCCTGTGGTCAGCCCATCACCCTGCTGCTGTGCACCCCTTGATTGCTATGTGTATGCCTATGCCCAGCAGCCCAATCATTCTGTAACCCTTGAACCTGGGATCCTTTAGTTGCAAACTGTCATATTCTTCAATTACTTTCAGTCCACGGTATCACAGTGTCTCACAACCAAAATAAAATTTTGGAGTTGTAGCCAGCGATCACAGATCACATTGCTTTGTTACACAGGAATTGTTTGGGTGTGGGTGTGTTCACCACAGTATACTGGTAGTACTGGTACTTACTGTCTGTTATGGCTGACACCAACATAGATGAAGCATCTAGTGCTGGTGTTGGAGTAGGTGTTGGTGGTAGTGGTAATCCTGGTGCTAGCAGAAATAACCAAAATGTTTCACGTGATAAAAATTCAACAAACAGCAAAAGAGCAACAGTGAAGTGTGGTAAAGGGGGACCTTTTAAGAAAACCTGTACAGCTGCTGGGGTCATGCTGTTAAGATCCCTGTGACTAGCAGCAATAATGCAAGTGACAGTGAGTCCCTCTCTGACTCAGACAGTAGCTCTTTGTCTCAGTCCGACACTGTTGTGTCTCGCGACAAATCATTACATCCTCAACAAAGTGAAATGAGCAAGTCTGCTGACAATGAATCAGGTAGTGCACTTGCAAATACATCCAGCACTGTTGGCAATGAAAAGGACATATCCATTGAATCCACCACTTCTGTGTTGGCCAGCAATGAAAATCCATCAGAGTCTTCTGCCCACTCTTCTAGCACCAAGGAGCATGTCCCAGGTTCTGTTAGGACAGATGAAAAGACACAAACAGTCTTTAGCTATCTTCCTAGCACTCGAACAAAATCTGTCACATCTGAGGTGTGGAATTATTTCTCTGTCAGTAAAACTGATCCATGCAGAGCAATTTGTTCCCTGTGTAAACAGAGTGTAGGCCGTGGTAAAGTTGTGTCATGTCTTGGCACTACAGCTCTTAAAACGCCATCTGAAAAAGCATTCGGTTTTGCTTGATCATCCAAAACCCATGTCCTCCATCTTCCAGACCGCATGTGAGAAGGGTCAGGAATCTGAAATGGATACTGAATTGTCTGAACTTGATGCGGGCAGAACCACTGCCAGCCCTAGGATCACTGTTACCACCAATGCCAGCACCATTAGTACCAGTTGCACATCCAGTGATGGCACTGAATGTATAAGTCCTAGTCCACCATCTCTGGCCCATCTGCCCATCAAGCACGGTGTATAATAAACCAGCAGGGACATGTTGCAAACAGCTAACACTGTCTCAGGCATTTGAAAGGAAGAATACCTTTACTAGAAATCATCCAAAGACCCTTCATCTTAATCACCGAATTGGTGAACTGTTAGCGGAGCCCTTCTCCCATACTCTTTGGTAGATCATGAGGATTTTAGGAGCTCATGACATTAGCAGAGCCTCGTTACAATGTTCCTCATCAAGGTACTTTTCCTATGTTGAAATACCAAACATTTATCAGGCTTTAAAGCGACAGTGATGCTTGCACTTAAAACCTGGAGGGTGGGGTTATTCATGTCACAACAGATATGTGGACCAGCACTCAAAACATAGATTACATGTCCCTTACCGCTCATTGGGTCAAGTTTTCTTGTGCTTCTTCAAAAACAAAGACACCCCAAAAGATGGCGCTGCTGCATATAAAGAAGTTTGGGCAAAGTCATACTGCTGCAAACATCTTGCAGGAACTAAATGACCTCCTTGATGAATGGGTTTATTCTCACGGTCTAAAATGTGGCTTCATAGTAAGTGACAATGGAGCCAACATCTTGAAAGCAGTACAGGATGGAGGATTTCTGCATGCTTCTTGCTTTGCACATTGCTTACACTTAATTGTCACGGGATTTCTCAGCAACGAAACACAAGTGGATGGTATGATTGCTGTTTGCAAAAAAATTGTGTCTCACTTTTCACATTCAACCAAGGCTATATGGACATTGTCCGAACTGCAAATAAAACACAAGCTGCCCCAGCAAAAGCTGATTCAAAATGTTTTCACTTGTTGGAACTCAACGCTTTGTATGCTGCAGTGCCTCTTGGAGCAAAAGCAAGCTGTACATGAATACTGCTCCAGTTACATTATTGGAGATGGCATAATGCTGTCTGTGCTGCAGTGGAAATTAATGGAGACAGTGTGCTGTATCCTAGCTCCTTTTGAGACAGCTACAAGGGACATGTCTTCTGAAGGCGCATCTGTGAGTCAGGTTATCCCACTCATAATGCTCATTTCACATCATCTTAGTGTTTTAAATCTACACATAGAAAAAGACAGATCTGAAGCACAGACAACATGTTGCCTGTATCATGGGAATCTCGTAAAGAGAATGAGCGAGCGCTTCAAAACCAATGACAGATTAGTTGCAATGACGAAATCAAAACTCTACATCCTTGCAACTCTCTTAGATCCCAGGTTCAAGGCTATACATCTTCCAAAAACAGATGATGTAGAGCAGTACAAATGTCTGTTGCTAGATGCAGCACTCACAGGAGTCAAACACAGACATGCACAGTACCCTCAGGTTGTCATCACCACAACATGCAGGTTCATCTTCACAAAGGGATACAGAACTGGAAAAGTCACCAAACATTAACAGTAGTTGTTCCACAACTGCCACTTCTTCAACCCTTAGTAACAAGCTAAATCTGTGGTAAAACCTTTCTCAAATTGCTACCATACCAGCTTCTGCTGATTCCTCTTCTGAGCGGTCTCTGTCCATCATGGTAGACAGTCACCTGCAAGAACTGCCTATTCCTATTGATCCATGCCCTTTTGAATACTGGAGATCAAAAAAGTCAATTTGGACAGAGCTGTATGATGAAGCCTATAAATATCTTGGTTGTCCTGCAACAAGTGTCTCTTCAGAACGCATATTTAGTACAGCTGGCAATATTGTGACAGACACCAGAAATAGGTTGCTGCCAGAAAATGTACACGCGTTAACTTTTATTAAAGTTAATAAGTCAAGATATTCGTATCCCTACAAGAATATACAAACTGATCCTGAAGTGATTGATGTTGTGGATGTTGATGGTGATGACAACTCAGATGGTGGTGGCTGGTAAATACTGTGTGGGACAGAGTCTCTCTGCACCAAAAAGGAAACTTTTACAGACTGCGATGACTTTGGTTGTCGTCTCTCTCCTTTCTCGATCTACTACCTTGGACTATATACCCCCCAAAACTTTCACCATTTCATGGCAAACTGCTTTGTAGCTAGGGTCTAAACTAAAGTCAACAAGTTTTATATACAGGGCAATTTTATCATCAGTGGAACAGGCCCAAATTTGGCCTAAAAGGACACTGTCACGTCAATCCTTTCTGTATCATATTATTTATAGTCAAAGTGCAAACATATATTTTTGATTTACCTTCTGTGACTTTGTGGTGCATCAGTATGGGCTGGGACAGGAGGCGGTCTATTTTTCAATTTTAAAGAGGACAAAACAATGAGTTCTAATTGGTAGCTGTTTATTATTTTTCAATTACAGAAATGTTAGCCATAAACGAAAAATGGATGCTAGTACATGGGTGAGGGTTGTGGGTTGGTTTTAACATGGGTTAGGGTTGGATGGCATGGGTGCTACTGTACAGATGAGGGTGGTGGAAGAAAAGTGGAATGGGTGATGGGGTGAAAGGTGGGTGTTGTTTTAGTTCTTTCATTTACAGATTCTGATCAGCTGGGGATGGTGAGGAAAAATGATGACAAACCGAACCTACTGTACACATAATATATATTCTTATTAAATACATTGCAAACTGCTGCCACCTAGCACAATTGTCCTGTCCCCTTTAAAAAGAATAAAGGAATCAGAAATAAAAGAAAATCTGCATCAGCAGTTTTCACAGAATGTGACGATCATAAAGTGTTTTTGCTTTACAAGTAGTGATAATTTGATACATAATGGGGTTGACAGACGCTGTCCTTAAACATCACATGCCAACTGCTGCAGCTACATTAAATGTTCCTTAGTATGTGGTAAGGAAACCACTTTTTATTTATGTGACTGAAATACAGATTTTATTGAAGTATCAGCTGCAAAATGCATCATCTTAGAAAGTTGTATGTATTACTTCAATTTGCCAACAAAATGTTGGTATATGTATGCATTACCTTAGAAAATTGCATGCATTTTTTGCCAGCAACAATGACTGGCATATTTTTTTTATTCAAATGTCTTGACTGACTATGTTATGACATAATATGTTTTGCAACAGTTCCACGTGCTGCTGCTGTAGTACTTGGCTTGACTTTGTTATAAAAGCTTTCTTTTAAACATAGCAACTTTTGATTTACTCATTTAAAACAGAAAGCAGTAAATAGCTGAAATTAGGTAATATCAGTTATTTTTTCTCATAATTCATGACAATGAGTATATATAACTGAGTACATAAATGGCTAATGGTTACACAGAGAGTAATAGTAAATGGAATCCACTCTGATGAAAGGGGGGTTACTAGTGGGGTACCGCAGGGTTCAGTATTAGGACCAGTCCTCTTCAATGTCTTTATAAGTGACATTGCAGAGGGACTGGAAGGAAAAGTATGTCTCTTTGCAGATGACACAAAGATCTGCAACAGAGTTGATGCACAAGGTGGGGTGGAAAGGATGAAAAGGGACTTGGCAAGGTTAGAGGAATGGTCAAATGTATGGCAGCTTAGATTCAATGCTAAGAAGTGCAAGGTAATGCACCTGGGAAACAAAAACCCAGGGGAAGAGTACACAATGGGGGGTGAGATACTAACGACAACAAAAATGGAAAGGGACCTGGGGGTAGTCATATCAGATGACCTAAAGGTGGGCAAGCAATGTGAGAGGGCAGCAAGGAGGGCTGGGGGGATATTGGGATGCATAGGGAGAGGCATCACCAGTAGAAAACAGGAAGTTATTATCCCTCTGTACAGACAGCTGGTCAGACCCCATCTGGAGTACTGCGTGCAGTTCTGGAGACCCAGTCTTCGCAAAGACATAGACAGGATCGAAGCTGTCCAGAGGAGGGCAACTAAAATGGTGCAGGGTCTGCACTGGAAGACATATGAAGAGAGACTAAAGGAGTTTAATATGTATAGCCTCGAGGAAAGGAGGGAGAGGGGGGACATGATAGAAACTTTCAAGTACCTCAAGGGAATCAACAAAATCCAAGAGGGTAGCATCTTTCAAAAAAAGAGGTGTGCAAGAACAAGGGGGCACAATTTGAAGATGGGGCGGCTCAGAGGTAATTTAAGGAAGTATTTTTTCACAGAGAGGGTTGTGGATGCATGGAGCGGCCTTCCGGAGGAGGTCGTGGAGTCAAAAACAGTGGTGGAATTCAAGCATGCATGGGACAGTCATACGGCAATTCTAGGGGGTGGGGGTAGGAAGAAGTAGGCTGCTGGTTAACTAGGATCTGCAGCTTATCAGTTAGGTAGGGAAATGGGCAGACTGGGTGGGCCAAGCGGTCCTTATCTGCCGTCAAATTCTATGCTTCTATGTTTCTATGTTAATGTGCCTCTTTCTTTCACTATGGAACTATGATGCAGCTGCAGCAGGAAAACTTTTAACATATGGGTGCGTGGGTGGGCCTGTTACGTATTAAGTTGCTGGCTTTAGCAAACAGAAGAAACCATAGATAAACCTAGTTGTATTCCTATCAATGTCACACATGATCATTTCTCTCCCCCTTATATTGAACAGTTTTTCCTTTACATGTGTTTTATTACTATCTTTGTTACTGGCAGCACAATAAAAAAATAGGGTTCGAGTTCTAAAAAGTTCTAAAAAAGATTAGAACTCTAGAACTTTTTCAAAAGTTCTAGACTAGAACTAGAACCCAGAACTTCAGAGGGTTCTGACAACCCTAACCTAGAGGCCAGCAGGGCACAGGACCCAAAGCAGCATGGATTCACAGCAGGAAGGTCATGTCAGATGAATGTAATCGATTTTTTTGACTGGGTGACCAAAGTAATAGACCAGGGAAGGGCTGTGGATATGGCCTACCTAGACTTTAGCAAGGCATTTGACACAGTCCCGCATAAAAGATTAATAATCAAGTTAGCCAGCTTGGGAGTGGGTCCTAGGGTGGTAGCCTGGGTTGCAAACTGGCTGCACAACAGGACACAGAAGGTAATAGTGAATGGAACACATTCTGAAGAAAGGGGGGTTACTAGTGGAGTACCTCAGGGCTCAGTACTGGGTCCAGTCCTCTTTAATGTCTTTATAGGTGACATTGCAGAGGGTCTGGAAGGAAAGGTATGCCTCTTTGCAGATGATACAAAGATCTGTAACAGAGTTGATACACGGGGGAGGGCAGAAAGGATGAGAAGGGACTTGGCAAGGTTGGAGGAATGGTCAGACATATGGCAACTTAGATTCAATGCAAAGAAGTGCAAAGTAATGCACCTGGGAAATAAAAATCCAAGAGAAGAGTACACAATAGCAGAGGAGGTACTAACAACAACAATAATGGAAAGGGACCTGGGGGTAGTCATATCAGATGACCTAAAGGTGGGTAAGCAATGTGAGAAGTCAGTAAGGAGAGCCAGGGGGATACTGGGATGCATAGGGAGGGGCATCACAAGTAGAAAAAGGGAAGTGGTTATCCCTCTGTGCAGACAGTTGGTGAGACCCCATCTGGAGTACTGCGTGCAGTTTTGGAGACCTCATCTATGCAAGGACAGAGATAGGATGGAAGCAGTCCAGAGGAGGACAACTAAAATGGTGCAGGGTCTACATCAGAAACCATATAAAGAGAGACTGAGAGAGCTTAATATGTATACCCTTGATGAAAGGAGGGATGGGGGGACATGATAGAAACTTTTAAGTACCTCAAGGGAATCAACAAAGTCCAGGAGGGTAGCATCTCCCAGAAAAAGAGATGTGTAGAACAAGGGGACAATTTAAAGATAGGGGGACAGCTCAGGGTAATGTGGAGGAATTTTTTTCATGGAGAGAGTGGTGGACGATGAAACCGCTTCTCCTGGAGAGGTTGTAGGGTCTAAAACAGTGGGGAATTCAAACATGCATGGGACAGACATAAGGCAATTATAGTGGGGGGGTTGCAGGAAGTAGGCTGTTGGTTAACTAGAATCTGCAATTTATCCAATAGGTAGGGAAATGGGCAGACTGGGTGGACCAAGTGGTCCTTATCTGCCGTCAAAGTCTATGTTTCTATGTTTCTAATGCGGAGCTATATATATCCCAGACAGAACCCACGGTGGCATCAAACTCTTCTACCCGTATTTATATTAGCAGCCAAGAAGGCAATAACCTGACGCTGGCATTCTTCAGTTATTCCAGCTGTTCTTGAGTGGAGGGGTCTAGTCGCTGACATTTACTATATGGAGTCACTAACAGCTGAAATCCACAATAAACAAAAACAATTTGAACAGCAGTAGAGACTGTGGATAATATATTATTCCAGATAGGATCTAGATTTTGTTCCTTGACTATGTTCCTTAACCATGTCTCTGGGCTGTGGGTTTGTTTTGAGGGGTGAAAGGTTAGTGCTGTTTTACTTCTTAATATTGATCGTGGAACGGGGTATAACATCAATTTTATGAACTTGGGAAGCACTAAATCACTTTAACTTTAAGGCATGGATTTTAAGTTGAGATCTCTGTGATGTTAAAGAAATAAGGATGTGTTTTTTTTTTTTAGCTCATTGTCCTGTACATGTAACATCATAAGCTGTTTTTGATACTCAGCTGTTGGTTTCATGCCTATTGTAACCACGTTTTTATATGTCACCGCATATTAATAAAAAGACAATTAAAAAAAAAAAGAATGCTGAGCTATCTAATTGAGGAACTAACATACTAACATACTAAAATGCCAGCAGAATAGGCCTAATGGTCTTTCATGTCTGCTCGTTTGGTCAGCCCCCACCCTGGGTGCTGATCTTGCTGCCCCCCTCGCCTTCTCTGGCTTCTCCCTTCCCAGTTCCGGATATTCTTGCTGCATTGGATTTTGCTTCCAGAACCCTTCCCCTGTACCTGTCCCACCCCCTCTTGAACCCCTCCACCATCTCTGCCTCCACCAGCCCCCTAGGCAGCGCATCTAGGCTAGTCTAAAATCAAAGTGAAGTTTTATTCTGATTCCAAAAATAACAACTTAAAGCTGTACCGGGAAATAGTAGGTGTTAGTATGTTATAAACAATATTCTTAACCAAAGGGCTGAATATGCCTTGTTCAGATAAAAAAAAATTACTGGGAGTCTGGTGAAGCCCAAGGTAAGCTGTTGGTTTATAAACTTCATAAGATTTCGGAAAGTATGAAGGTCCTCACTAAACCAGTCTTCTCAGCTATGCAGATTGCTAATGCATTTGGTAATTACTGTGCTACCCTACGTGAATCCGATATAAAATTTAGCCAAGAAAGTCTATATAACTTTCTTAATGATATAGCCCTATCCTCCATTTGGGAGAATGATAAAGCAGCCCTTTAAAAACCTATATCTCAAGAGGAGATTGTTAAAGCCACAGTATCTTTACCAGCAGGCAAATCTCCTGGCTTACATGACTTAACAAGTGAGTTTTTCGATTCTGGTGACTTCAGCAGTGAGATGGCTGCCTAGATCTTCTCTCTGCTAAGCCCCAAGAACAATCTAACAGCATCCACCAGCATTTATCATGCAATCACCCGCAAAATCAACAAGATCAAAGGTCCTACAAACAAACAACGCCCACACTCCAGCACAAAAGCTGAAACAAATGCTGCAATTGGAAAAATTGACCGCAGTGACTGAGTCTGGGGAGGAGGAGGCCCGAATGGAACTCCCGATCACATCGGAGGAAGAAAGACAGCAATTAGTGGCATTGATCCTCCAAACTGCCAAGATGGTTTCCAAAATTGATGCCACACTCACGGATCTGAAAGCGGACTTCAACAAAATAGAACACAGGGCTGATCAGCTTGAACTCAGCTTAACAAATGTAACAGAACAAGCCGATAGGCAAGACGGGCTCCTGCTATTCCTCCTTGCTCAGGAAAGGGAATTAACATCCAAGCTGGGTAACTTATAGGGCAGGAGCAGGCATCAAAATGTCAGAGTTTATGGTGTGCCAGAGGGCTCAAAATCTGGACCCCAAGACATGATCCTGCACCTGTAAAGAATTCTGAGAGAGACGTTAAAACTGCCACCCGACTTCGATCTCTCAATGGACAGGGCCCATCACTCACTCGTGCAGTGGCCCAACAACCCGAATGCCCGCTCCAGATCAATTATCACTAAAATTACCTCATACAGCTCGAAGGAGTAGATCCTCCACAGGGTCTGGAGAGCAAAAGCAATTTCATTTGCGGGCCATTGTATCTCCATCAACAACTACACCAACACAATGCAGGAGAGCAGACATGTGGCCTATACTCAAGCAATTGAGAGCTAAGAACATTAAAGCTCAAATCCTTTACCCAGCATGTTTAAAAGTTGAAACTGATCAGGGCATCAAAATATATGAGGACTTGGTGGCAGCGGCTCGATAGAGGGCATGGGTATAACTTTTCCGCACCGCGTTAAGGAATGCCTTGAGAAGGAATTGTTACAGTCGGCCTGGGTGGTGGTGGTGCGAAAAGGAGCACCGGAAACAGCAGCATACCCGATCAGCTCAAGCTACCACATTGAGAGCGGTTATCTGCACCACTTTAAAGAAATATGGATCTCCGGTTCTTATAGATGGGATTACGTCATGAGACAGTCAAAATATCACAGACTCCCAAGAAGAAATGGAGAATGACATGAGGGGTTTGGGACAATGACTCACCAAGTAAGCTTAATTTAAAGACACTCTGACCCCTTCCATTCCCCGTCTGTGTGATCTGTGTAGGCCACACTGCAGGCAAAGGACCCCTGATATTGACGCCCTCATGATAGTGAGACATGGCTGGCAGCACCCACGGTGGGGGGGGGGGACTTGGGAAGATGTTCACCTTGGAGAGACTGTCTTGATCCAATGTATGGATACTTGGGAGACTGTCTAACCAGACCAACTTAATAAAATCCAGGGTCCTAATGTGGACCGACTTCAGACTTTAGAGGGAATGAGGAGAGCATCTGAACATATAACAAGCTATTCAGAGTCTCATTTGGATGGGTCTTGTGGATTGACTCTGGAGGCAGCAGGATATTAATAATACAACCGTTACAACTGCATTTGCCTTGCACCATGCCACAATAGTTTAAAGGTTCTCATTAAAAGTATTGGCCCTGGTTCTAGGAGGGGGAGGGATGGTGGATACTTCCAATTATTCAAAAGGTAGACCACTATGACTCATGATCAGAGCCTGAGCCAAATGTGGAGCGAGTTTAACAATCATGTACAGGCGCAGAAAATAAAAAGGAGGGGAGGGGAAGGGAAGAGGTGTGAAGTTTGCATAAACAGGGCAGTTGTGTGGCCCATGGTTATGCCTGCGGGAAGTCTGAATAATGTGACAGTAAAGGTGGATGCCCTGCTCCACGTTTGGGGGGGGGTCCCTCCTCCAGTCCGAAGGAAATAAATGAGGGGGTGGGGAGAGACGTACTACTAATATGATGTCTGTGCATCATTTAATTTTAGCCATGTTGCTGATGTGGACCATGCCCATGGGAAGAGGGTTTCACCTTGTGGATCCCCCTCTGATTGGGCAAGCCCGACACCATCATAGCGGGCCCAGTGTCATTAGTATGGCACAAAACAGTCCACTGTTAATATGGGCGGACCTAGGAAGTATTGATGTACATAGTTGGTCTGACTGGGGTTTTGAGTTGAGAATCCTGCATGTATTCAGCTTCAGATTAGAATACCCCGAGAAAAGGTTTAACCATTTTGCTCAGCTGGGATCTGAAACAGCCCCAAAGTTCAGGAGGAGAGTAGTGGAAACTAGGATCCCAGCTCTGTATTGCCCAAGCTCTCTAGCAAGTTTATGCTATTGTTGTTCTTTTCAAGAATTTGGAAAAGGGTTAAAGCGCTTAAATATGGATATACCCCCACCTATTGGGGAAAGTTGGGAAGAATTTAATACTGTTATTCAGCCAAAATGTAACCTTGTGTATAAGGTAATACCAATACAGAACTCACAGGAATCAGTTCATGATAAAGATACACAAGGAGCTAGATCCTTATTGGAGAAACTGATCTCCTTGGTTAGAACCCACTACTTTGTTAAGAGTAAAGGGGAGAGTCTTGGAACAGAGGGAAAAGATTCCACTGCAAGACAGAGATATTGGCTATATCAAAAAGATGCAACCACAGAAATTACAATGGCTCAAGTTAATACTAAAATCCTGTCTTACAATATTAATGGGATTAATCATCCATTTAAGAGGAAGCAGTTACAGAAATTCCTCAGGGACCAGAGAAGTGATATTAACTTTATCCAAGAGACCCATCTAAATCCTACAGAGGTACTAAAATTGAAAACTAAAGGGTACCCAAAACTATTTCATGCCTCCTTGGATAAAGGTAGAAAGCAGGGGGTAGCAATCCTACTATCGATATCCATGCCATTTGAGGAAACTGAAGTGGTGACAGATCCTGGAGCTCGATATGCTCTGGTTTTGGGGAGACTACAAGATGTCCAGGTAACCCTGGTCAACATTTACGCCCCTCTGGGCTCCCCAGTCACCTTTATGTAGATCTTCTTAAGACTATAGCTGAGAAAGCTAGGGGTGTTGTCAATGCTTGGGGAGACTGGAATGTGATTTTAAATAGAAAGCTCGACTCCACATCAGGTATACCCACAGCAGAGGGTAGAGTGATCAAAAGCTTTGCCAGAGCCTTGAGGGATATGGGGATGACGGACATATGGAGGGCCAAGTATCCATTAGCTAGGGATTATATGTTGTACTCTGCTAGACACAACATTTACTCAAGGCTGGATATGTTTTTTACTTATACTAAGGACCTATCTTTGTTCAGCTCCATGCAGGTGGGCACAGTGACAGCCGGTAGTGGTGGAGGTCGAATTTGAGCTCCCGAAGAAACCCAGACAGTGGAGGCTAAACATTAGTCTGCTCAGGGACAAAGATGTTAGAGAAGAAATTTAGAAAATCATAAAACAAACAATAGAAATAAATGACAGACCGGGGACAACAGCCCAGATACTCTGGGACACAATAAAAACAATGGTACAAGGGAAAAAAATATCCATAGCCACCCATAAAAAGAGAGAAAGAAAGAAACAGTTGGACACATTACATGACCAACTTAGAATGTCAGAAGGACTACAAAAACAAATATGGAGTAGCGATGGGGAAATAGAGGTAAAGAATATTAAAAATAAAATGCAAAACATTAACAAAATTGAGACAGAGAAGGCACTTCAATGTCTAAAACAATCCTTCTATGAGGGGGGTCCAGGGCAACCAAATTATTGGCCTATAGATTTAAACAAAGGGCAACCCCAGCTAATGTCACTGCCATCAGACACCCTAACAAGAGAACTATATTCTATAAATGGGAAATGATACCAGAATCCTTCGCTACCCATTATAAGGTACTACATCACCCGCAGAAAGAAACATACCCAGGGGAAGCCAGTCACTTCCTAAGGCAACTAAAGCTTCCCAGACTCACTCAAGATCAACAACAAAGCCCGAAGGAAGACGAAGAGAGGGATAGAGAGGCTTAATAAAGGAGTCGGGGGTAGGCAGAGGGTGACAGTGAAAAGGCAGAGATACTAAACAAATATTTTTGCTCAGTATTTACAAATGAAGAGGGGGAGGTACCTAAAAGAAACAATAGAAACACTCTGGATACAGAAGTTGATACAAGCCCATTTACAGAAGAAAGGGTTCTGAAAGAACTCTTAAAACTGAAGGTGGACAAAGCAATGGGGCCTGATGGAATTCATCCCAGAATTCTAAAGAACTAAGGGTAGAACTAGTGACACCACTGACTACCCTCTTTAACAAATTATGGGAGGATGGGGTGGTACCTGAGGACTGGAGGAGGGCAGACGTGATTCCCCTTCACAAAAGTGGGAGCAGGGCAGAAGCAAGAAACTACAGACCTGTTAGTTTAACCTCAGTGATAGGACAAATGATGGAATCACTTCTGAAGGAAAGAATTCTCGAGTACCTAGAGGCCAGAAGGGCACAGGTCCCAAGGCAGCATGGATTCACAGCGGGAAGGTCATGCCAGACGAATCTAATAGATTTCTTTGACTGGGTGACCAAAGTAGTAGATGAGGGAGGGGCTGTGGACATGGCCTACCTAGACTTTAGCAAGGCATTTGACTCAGTCCCACACAAAAGATTAATATACAAGTTAGCCAGCCTGGGAGTGGGTCCCAAGATGATAGCCTGGGTAAAGAATTGGCTGGAGAATAGGACACAGAGGGTAATAGTAAATGGAGTCCACTCTGAAGAAAGGGGGGGTTACTAGTGGGGTACTGCAGGGTTCAGTATTAGTACCGGTCCTCTTCAGTGTCTTTATAAGCAACATTGCAGAGGGACTGAAGGAAAAGTATGTCTTTTTGCAGATGACACAAAGATCTGCAACAGAGTTGATGCACAAGGTGAGGTGGAAAGGATGAGAAGGGACTTGGCAAGGTTAGAGGAATGGTCAAATGTATGGCAGCTTAGATTCAATGCTAAGAAGTGTAGGGTAATGCACCTGGGAAACAAAAACCCAAGGGAAGAGTACACAATGTGGGGTGAGATACTAACAACAACAAAAATGTAAAGGGACCTAGGGGTAATCATATCAGATGACTTGAAGGTGGGCAAGCAATGTGAGAGGGCAGTAAGGAGGGCTGGGGGGATACTGGGATGCACAGGGAGAGGCATCACCAGTAGAAAACAGGAAGTTGTTATCCCTCTGTACAGACAGCTGGTGAGACTCCATCTGGAGTACTGTGTGCAGTTCTGGAGACCCAATCTCTGCAAGGACATAGACAAGATGGAAGCTGTCCAGAGGAGGGCAACTAAAATAGTGCAGGGTCTGCACCGGAAGACATATGAAGAGAGAGACTAAAGGAGCTTAATATGTATAGCCTCGAGGAAAGGAGGGAGAGGGGGGGACATGATAGAAACTTTTAAGTACCTCAAGGGAATCAACAAAGTTCAAGAGGGTAGCATCTTTCAAAAAAAGAGGTGTGCAAGAACAAGGGGCACAATTTGAAGATAGTGAGGGTGGTGGTGGCTTGGAGGTAATGTAAGGAAGTATTTTTTTACAGAGAGGGTTGTGGATGCATGGAAGGCCTTCCAGAGGAGGTTGTGGAGTCAAAAATAGTGGTTGAATTCAAGCATGCATGGGACAGTCATAAGGCAATTCTAGGAGGTGGGGGTAGAAAGAAGCAGGCTGGTGGTTAACTAGGATCTGCAGCTTATCCATTAGGTAGGAAAATGGGCTGACTGGGTGGGCCAAGTGGTCCTTATCTGCCATCAAATTCTATGTTTCTGTGTCTGATGGCTCTGTTCTCAGGGACAGAAATAGGGTCTATCATAAAGAATCTACAGGTGGGAAAATGCCCAGGACCTGATGGTTTTGGTAACAAATTCTATAAAGCATTCCAAGCAGAAACAGCACCCTCACTACAAAGTGTCTTTAACCCGGTCTGGCTGGAAGGGGAGATAGTCCTTCAATCATGGAGTTACACTACAATTACGGTTATACCCAAGAAGGGGAAGGACCCTAAGGAATGTAGCCCATATCGGCCTACCTCTCTACTAAAAGTAGACTACAAGATTTTTAGAGCCATAATAGCAGCCCGCCTAAATCCCTTACTAGTAGATCTAGTACCCTTGGGCCAAACAGGCTTTATAGAGGGCAGACAGGCCCGTGAAGGGGTTAGGCAAAATATTAATATAATAAATATAATTAACAGTCCCCTCATGCATAATGAGTCTCGACGCCGAAAAGACATTCGATCGTGTCACTTAGAGCTTCCTATTTGCAGTTTTAGAATGACTGGACTTCCCCCAGACAGTCATAGAGACCATCAAAGCCTTATATGCCTCCACACAGGCCTATGTTAGGGTCAATGGGGGTATTTCCCAGAGGTTCAGGCTTGGGAGGGGCACTCAACAAGGGTGTCCGCTCTCACCGCTTCTCTTTGCCATCTATATTGAGCCATTTGCCTGAGCCATTAGAGAGGATTAAGGGATTCATGGGGTGAAAGTTGGGGACACAGAACACAAAGTCTCCCTCAAGAGGAGTCTCTACCCAAACTGTGGAATCTCCTAGATTTGTTCAGAAAGTACTTGGGATATGCTCTTAACAAACAAAAAACAGAGGTACTTAATTCTGCTACAACCCTTCCCCGGAAATTACCCAGTTAGTCCATCTGAATTGGAACTCTCTGAAATTAAAATACCTTGGCACGGTCATTACTAAAAACACCGCAACATTATTCACAAATAACTTCGATCCTCTGGTGAGCCAAATTAAGAAGGATGTGGAGGGATGGGAGCCTCTGAACCTTTCCCTTTATGATAGAATACAAACAGTCATCATGAATGTGTTGCCCAGGTTCTTATACCTTTTTCAGTGTCTCCCCATTAAAATTCACCATAATTGACTACAAATGTGGCAGAAAGTCATTACATTTGTCTGGGCAAACAAAAGATCCAGAATTAAGAATGCATCCATGCTCATTAATAAAAAGCACAGGGGAAGAGCACTGCCACATCTCAAGGATTACTATCTCACAACTCACCTAAGGAATGCCCTCTTTTGGTCAGCCCGGGACTATGTAGCCCACTGGAAAAACATAGAGATCATAAACACAGAGGGAGCGCCACTGGGTGCCAGGGCTGTCATACCTGAGCTGGCACAACAGGACAGCAGTATAACCCTTATGACGGTGAGAAACACACTGTGGGCGATGAGGAGATTATGGACCAAATATAAACTCAGTAATGAGTTGTGGCCACTGAGGTGGTTTGCCTGGGATCCAGACTGTCTCCCTTCGATTCAGGACTTAACTTTCAGAAAGTGGGAGAGGTTGGGCATAACCACCCTCAAACAATTCATGGATGGAGATAATATACTGACATTTGGTCAATTTAAAGAACAATACAACTTATGACAAACTGACCACTTTAGATTTTTACAAATCAGAAATCATATAAACACCCTGAGGGCTCGGGGGACAGGGGGCCCTGTCTCGGGCATTCTTGATGAACACCATGGTAGAGATTCTAACACATCAAAGACCCAGGGGCCATGTCTCAGCCCTATATGGAGCTCTTAGAGAAAGGGGGTGGGGCTAACCATATGGAGTCACTTAAAAATTGATGGGAAGCTGAGATCGGGGAGGGGTTGGTGGAGGGAAACTGGGAGACAATATTCCTACAAGCAAATAAAACCACTTATTCTCCATGATGGAAAGAATTTGAATGGAAGGTGAGAACCTGCTTCTTTATCAACCCAGTGATGAAGAATAAGTGGGATGGAACCCACCCCATCATGTTGGTGGGAGTGCCCGGAACTACGGGCATCCCACCTCCACATATTTCGGCAGTGCCCATGCCTGGCCCATTTTTGGAATCAGGTCAGACAGGCAATGGGGAAGATCCTGACAATAACTGAGGATGTCGGACCTAAGCATGTGATTTTGGGTTTGCCTCCTGGAGAGATGAAAGATAAAGTATACTTATGGAACATACTTATAACAGTCGCACTTAAAGCAATCACCAGAAAATGGCTGAAGCCTGAGCCTCCCACCATCCAGCAATTGATGGAGATAGTTCAGGAAATACAGGAGATGGAGGAGCTAACACACTCAATCAACTCTCGCACACAGGCCTTCGTCCGTAAATGGACCCAGTGGGTAATGTGGAAAGAACAACACATGCTGGGTGGGGAGGGGAGAGGGGAAGAGGGACAGATATGAATGAAGAGAAGTAAGAGAACCCCTCAACCTGTAAAATAAACCTGAATGAAATGGAAAGACAATCATGATAACACTGGATTGTATTACCTGTGACTTTCGCAGAAAGGAATGTAGAATGGAGATCTAGCCAGGATAAGATCAACTTGTTATAAGGTGAACCTTGTGAAATGAAAAATGTATTACTGACCTGTGTACAAACTTACAATAAACTTGAATAAAAAAATAAAAAAAACAAGTGAGTTTTTCAAAGCCAATATTCAAAGGTTGACCCCTTTTATGCACAGGATCTTCATATACACACACACACACACACACACACACACACAGTATTCTTCCTTCTAGGATTGTGGACATGTTGTTCATCCACACTTATTGGCATGTCCCCTACCCCTTTAAGATCCACCGGAAGTCTTCAAGCTGGCTCCTCCACCCACCCGGGTGGTATATACCTTGGTTCCACCCCATGATGCCAGATCTTCCTTTCCGCTGAAAGATTCAGGTTGCCTCCCTCGTGCTCACGCATTTCGTAGGCCCTGGCTTTCAAACCTTTGGTTTTACCGAAAATTAGAATCGTTCGAGTTAGCGATCACTTTTTTGCATCTTCAACCATGGAAGAAAAATCTTACCCCGGATTTCACTGGTGCTCAAGTGGCCAAAAGATGTCACGTACCAATCCCCACTCCATGTGCATCTACTGCCTTGGTGTCGGCCATGACACCTCATCCTGCAGTTTCTGCTTGGCCTTCCATCCCAACATCCTGGACCACTGTCTTGCACGCTTACAACTGGGGAGACTGGAGAAGAGGAACCCTCTGGTGAAATCCAAAGAGGCTAGGTGGGCAGTTTCTGCAGCTGTGAGATCTGCCGAGCAATCAGAATGGATGCAAGCATTTGAGGAAGAAGCAGCTCGCACTGTGGACTCTTTCCAGAGTTTCTTTGTTCCGCTCAACCTGGGTTCCATTTCTCGGGTTCCTTCCAGGAGTTTTATCAGTCTCTTCCCACCAGGGGAGAGGTGCCTGCAGGCTCACACTCCTCTTGATCCCGTAAGCAGGACAAGGATCCGAGCAAGCCTTCATCTTGACAAGGGCGCTCTTGGGATTGGGAGAGGTCTCAGTCCCAGGAGCATGTGGTCTTGACTTCAGTTGAGATCGCTTCTTTGGCTGCTGGCTTCTCGGATCTCCCATCAGGCCAGCCGACTGAGGATGTGGTCGATGAGGATGAGATAGTTATCAACCCAATCAATCCGCTGTCACCAACTCCAGTCACCAACTCCTTGGAGAGGACTCTGGTCCTTGTGTTCCCTGATGAGGAGACCCAGCCCACTGGAGTCCCTATCGAGGAACCGATTCCGGACCCCGGGATGTCACCGGTCTAGCGGTGTCTCCCGAGCAACCGAGTTGGCCCACCCAATCTTGATCAAGGTCTAGAACCCCCTTGTCCGGCAGGCCGAGGAAGAGCCATAAGTGCTCTAAAGAGAGGCGACACCATCAGTCATCCTCGTCCTCCTCGGATGAGGAGAGGCTCCGGAGGAAACTCCATTGGTGCTACGAGGACCTCATGTGACAACAGCTGATTTTGTCCAGACATAAGCCTACCCCAACTTCTACCCTGGCCATTACTTGGCTTTCGCCTCCTAGGCCAAAGTCGACCCCTCTGGAGCTAAAACTTCAACTCCCCAGTTCAGCCTAAAATGGTCTCTCCACCGATTGTGGTGGAACCACCACCTAAGCACCCTGTGGGAGGGGCTCCTTCCAGGGAAGACGGACTGGACATCGGGCTTCCCCGGTGCTTATTGGTCACTGTCTCCCTGGACTGCCCCCGGCAAGTCCTGGGTGACTTGGGTGGTAAACCGTTGTATTTGGATTTGGAAGTCATCGGTCTACATTCTCATTCAGGGGATGATGAATCAACTGCTGGCACAGAGATGGAGGAAGGTCCTTCATCTTTCCAAGGGATCCTTCGCCTCATCTCTGAGTCCACAGGGATGCCCCTGGAGCCTATACAGAAAAAGGCGGAGTACCTGTTATGGACATACTTAAGAGAGGGGATACCCCAATGGAGGCCTATCCTGTGGCCAAGGCCATTGTTGGTCTGACCCTTGTACTTTGGCATTGTCCTGCCTCTTGTCCAGCTCCATCTGCCCGCATGGCCCACAAGTATGCGATGCCCATGGGGTCCCTGGCAGAGTTCACAGAGCACCCTTCGGCTGAGAGCCTGGTGACTGCCTCTGTGTTCAGGTCTACTGGCAGTTCTGCTGATATGGACCGACCTCCTGATGAAGAGTCCAAACTTTTGGACCATTCAGCTAGGAAGTCTATGCGGCTTCCTCCTTGGGCCTTTGTCAGGCAAGTTCGGCTTTCATCATGGCACACTTTTCTCATGCCCTTCTCTAGTCACTGGATTAAGTCCTCCCACATCTCCCCACAGACATGCAGACCATGGTCAAGCAGGTCTGGGACCAGGGCCGAGCTGTTGCAAACAGCAGCATCAGATGACCCTGGACATTGGGGATTCCTGTGCACGTTCGATGGCTGCTGTGGTTGCCTCTCATCGCAGGGCTTGGCTGAGGCTCTCCTCCTTTCCGGCAGATACTCAGCACAACCTAGCTGACATGCCCTTCCTTGGGACTGACTTGTTTGGCCCAGGAGTGGCCGGTCACCTTCAGCACATTGAGCAGTCCAAACGCCACCTTGGATGCTACTTCTGCCAAGGGTTCTTTGGGCAAGAACCAGAAGAAGAAGAAGACACCCTTTCGGCACCCTTCCCCTATGGCTCAGCAATCCTCTTTTCAAGGGGGACAGCAGCATCAGCATTAGTAGCAGGCTCAAGCTTGGCACCCTCAGCCCAAGCCTGGACCACAACAGGCCCATAAAGGAGGCCGAGCCTCAGGTCCTGGAGCCTTCTCCTCCTCCTCCAAGCCTGCTCAGTGACAGGGTGGGGGCTGCCACCCCTACTTCCATCACGCCAGTTCTGGGTCCTCCTGTGGGGGGCTGCTCCACCACTTCCTTTCTGCCTGGTCCGCTGCTGTCACTTTTGACAGGTGGGTTCTTGAAGTGGTCAGTCAGGGACTGCCTCTGGAATTCAAGCAGTACCCTCCCAGCTGAGCCCATGCCCCTCAGGAGGAACGGGTATCTGCTCACACCTAGTCAGCTCTTCGAGATGACATTGCTCAGCTCCTCCTCTAGGAGGCAATAGCTCCTGTGGCAGATCCTCCAGTAGACCCATGCTTTATCTCCAGGTACTTCCTGGTGCCCAAGTGGACGGGGGGCTGGTGCCCCATTCTAGATCTCCACAACCTGAATCAATATCTCAGATCTCACACCTTTTGGATGGTCACTCTGTCCCAGATCATACCATCCTTGGAGTGAAACATGTGGATTTGTTCACTAGATCCTCAGGACACGTTCTTTCACATCCCAATTTGTCCGTCCCATCAGCAGTTCCTCCACTTCAGGGTCGAAGGGATCCTGTATGAGTTCCAAGCCATGCCATTTGGCCAGTCATTGGCCCCATGGGTCTTTACCAAATGCATTGCAGAGGTGGTGGCCCATCTCCGGCATCGGAGGGTCAGAATTTACCCCTACCTCAATGATTGGCTCCTAGCAGGTCCCACCCAGCAGGAGGTGGAGAGATCCAGGGATCTGGTCCTCCAGATCTGCTCGCAACTTGGCCTGATCAATGAGGCCAAGTCAGAACTTGTGCCTTCTCAGGTGATGGGCTTCATCGGGGCAGAGCTCGACTCTTGTCGAGCCAGGGCTCGGCTCCTGGCAGACAGGGTGGAGGTTCTTTCCTCCTTTGCCCAATCATTTCTGGTTGGGCACTCGTGCCCTGCCCGGGACTTTATGCGCCTTCTGGGTTACATGGCAGCATGCACCTCAGTGGTCCTTTGGGCCCAGTTGCACATGCACCCCCTTCAATGGGAGCTGGCTGCCCAGTGGATTCAGTGCCATGGTCATTTCGACCAGCTGATCACTGTAACCCAGAAGATGTGGGACACTCTTCAATGTTGGACCGCCCCAGGCTGGTTGAAGGAAGGAATCCCATTTGTCCGCCCAGAGCCAACGGTCATCCTTATGACCGATGCCTCTGTCATGGGCTGGGAAGCCCACATAGGGACAAAAGGGCCCACGGGCTCTGGACCCCCAAGGAGTCCCGATGCCACATCAACCTGTTGGAGCTCAGAGCAGTCAGACTGGCACTGTCAGCTTTCGCTCCTCAGCTCCGGGGTCAAGTACTTCAAGTCCAGATGGACAATACCATGACCATGTACTACCTCAACAAACAGGGCAGCACACACTCTGCATCTGGACCCTCATTAGCGGATTGGAGGTGGATCTCCTACCCATCCATGTGGCTGGAGCCTTAAACCAGCTGGCAGATGCTCTCAGCCACCTAGGCCAGAAACCTCATGAGTGGTCTCTCCATCCAGATGTAGCTTACAGCCTGTTCTCCCATTTGGGCAAACCATTGGTGTACCTGTTTGCCTCCAGGGAAAACACCAAGCTGAGGCTGTTTCATGCCCGCCCCCCCCTTAGCAGGGCTCGCTGCAGGGGGATGCCTTCTTGAGGCCAAGGACCACAGACCTCCTCTACACCTTCCCTCCATTTCCCTTGATCCATAAGGTGCTCCTCAATGTGAGGAGGGACAAGGTGAAGGTGATCCTGGTAGCCCTAGATTGGCCGCGCCAGTTCTGGTATCCAGATCTCCTCAGCCTCAGCCTCAGCTGCAGGCCCCCAGAGTGGCTTTGCACATGTCCGGACCTGATATCTCTGAACCAGGGGAAGGTATTCCATCCGGACCTTCAATCCTTGCACCTCACAGCCTGGTACCTGAGCGGCTAGAGTTTCAGGCTTTGGGTCTTTCCGAAGATGTCTACACTGTGGTGGAGCCATCTAGAAAGGAATCAACCAGGAAATGTTATGCCTTCAAATGGAAAAGGTTTTCTATTTGTTATCAGGGCAAGGGCCTGGACCCTTTGTCCTGTCTAGTGGCAAACATTCTTGACTACCTTTGGTCTCTTTCCAAAGGGGAGGTCTATGCTTATCGACCCTTAGGGTGCACCTGACAGCCATCTCTGCTTACCAGGTGTGGGCCGGTCAGCTAATGTTGGTGCAGGAGACAGTGGTCAGGTGCTTTTTCAAAGGCCTGGATCACATATCCCCTCCGGTGCGTGAACCTCCGTGGGATCAACCGCTGGTACTGGCAAAGCTCATGGGCAGGCCATTCGAACCAATGCACAAGTGTGCCTTGTCACACTTGTCATGGATGATGGCCTTCCTGGAGGCTATCACATCTGCCAGAAGGACAGGGGAGCTCCAGGCACTTTTGGTGGACTCCCCTTATCTGGTTTTCCACAGAGACAAGGTTGTCCTACGCTCCAACCCGAAATTCCTTCTGAAGGTGGTGTCAGAGTGTCACCTTAACCAGGTGTTAACTCTGCCGGTGTACTACCCCAACTACACCTTGGAGGCCGAGTACAGGCTCCATACGTTGGACCTGAGATGTGCTCTCTCCTATTATAAGGAGAGGATGGCAGAAATCTGGGGAGAGGTTCGCCAGCTGTTTGTCAGTTTTGCTGAAGCTGCTTCTGGCAGACCTGCAGCTAAATGGACTATTGCAAGGTGGATTACATCTTGCATAGGTATGTGCTATGATTTGGTGGGCAAGGAGCTTCACAGAGGAATAAGAGCTCATTCTACCTGCCATAGTGCAGCATCGGTGGCTGCTTCCAGGTATATCCCTATCCACGAAATCTGTCGGGCTTCTACCTGGAAGACAGCAAACACCTTTATATCACCCATTACCACATCGACCTTGAGTCACGCCGGGATGCTGGTTTTGGGGCCTTAGTTCTCCAATCTCTGTTTCCCAAGTAGGGGGTGTGCGCCTTGCCTCCCTCCTACTGGAGAACTACTAGGAGTCTGCCAATAAGTGTGGATGAACAACTTATCCATGATCCTAGAAAAACAGGTTACTCACCTGTAAGAGTAGTTCTAGGAGTGGTATATGTTGTTCATCCACATGGACCAATCTGACTTCCCTGGCTGTGGATGCACAACACCTGGCTTCCAGCAGGCTAAGATCTGGCATCATAGGGTGGAACTGAGGTATATACCACCCAGGTGGGTGGGAGAAGCCAGCTTGAAGACTTCCAGTGGATCTTAAAGGGGAAGGGGACATGCCAATAATTGTGGATGAACAACATATACCACTCCTAGAACTACTGTTACAGGTGAGTAACCTGTTTTTCTTCCTTAAGGGTGGCTAGTAATTCAGTTCTTCTAAAAAAAGACAAAGACCAAACTTTATGTGAAAATGTCTGCCCCATTTCCCTGATCGATGCTGATTGGAAAATACTGGCTAAGGTGTTAGCCAACAGATTAAATAAGGTAATCCATCATCTAATTCACCCAGAGCAAGTGGTCTTTATAGTGGGACACCACATTTCTGACCACCAATGGTGGGTTTTGCACTTTATTTATGCCTCCAAGAAACTGTAGTTGCAACCACCGTTCCTTTCACTGGATGCCAGCATGGCCTTTAACTGTCCTGAATGGGATTATTTTTTACATATACTAAATAAATTTAATCTTGGAGACTGTTTTTGTAATTGGATATGTGTATTACACTCCGATATAGCTGTACAAGTTAGCATTCATGGCATATTTTCAAACCAATGCCCAATACTCCGAGGACCTTGCCAAGGATGCCCCTTGACTCTGCTTTTACTGTATTTGCCTTGACCTTGGAGCCTCTTCTCATTAAAACTAGAAATACCCCAGATATTACTGGTACTACACTTGGTAAAAAACATACAGTTATGGTCTACACAAATGACCTGTTACTTTCCTTAACAAATGCAGCTGTTTTAATTAACTTATTAAATTCTCAGATTACATTACCTATGAGTCAAAGACTCTTTTACAGAGGTTTCACATCAGAAATAAACAGCACAATACAAACAGTGAACGAATTAACATAGCAAATACACTTACATATTGCAGTTACAAAGGTTAATAATGTAGGAGACAGAGTGAAGAAGCAACCCACTGGAGCCAACAGAAGCACTAATAAGTATGAATTCAATGGTTCAATGGGTTAAGAAAGAGCAGTCAATAGGTGGACCTTGTCAAGTAGTGGAAGCTGGAAGCAGACGCAAGTATCACAAAGCAAGCAATAAGAAAAAATGAACAGACAAGGTAATGGGATTGCTATAAATTGGTGCAGTCGGCTGGTACCCAGTGAACCAAGGGCTTGAGAGTGTGGGCAATTGGATACCCTTGTCAGAGCAGAGTAAACGGAAACAGTCACTAATGCCACGACATAAGTGAGATGGGGCAAGGTAGAAATGACAGGGGTGCCATCCTTGAAATAATAAACCGAGGGGAAAGTAAGGGGGAGGTGCATTGAGGTATTGCTGTCCGAAGAGGCACAAGCTAGGGAAATAGAGAGGAAGATGTGTGCAGGGGTAGTGAGGTGTCAGGAAAAGGTGATAGTATGAGGACGAGAGACAGGGAAGGAAAATATGGGGGTGGAAGCGGAGAAAAAGGAGTAGACGGTGGCAGGAGGGGGGATAGGAAAGAGAAGGGGAGGGGAATGTGAGTGTGGGAGACAGTTAAGAGCTCATGTAAGTTAAGCATGTTAAGCCCGACAGTACTAGAATCAGACTGGTGAAGGGCAGTATTGGAAGGGTGGCGAAGCAGGGCAATCGCAGCTGCTGAGCCATCCTTATTAAGATCCTGGGTACCATTCTTACTAACAGCTGTACAGGATTTTTCCAGTTTGTTAGGCTTTATAATTAAAATGGATAAATCCAAAGCTCTCCTGCTCATAGACAAGACAGATGCCAATGAGCTTACCAATAATTTATTTATTTTTATTTAAACATTGGTAACCGGGAAAGGCACACTGAGTCAAGGCTCATTTCCAGGTGTGACCTGGGAGACGGGATAAGCAGAAACAGCTTATATAACAAAATATTTATTTATTTAGTTGTTTTGTTTTTACCCAGTAGGTGCGTTACACGGCAAAGCTGCCTGTTTTCAGGCACGTCCAGGGAGGTTACATACAATTGGGTGGTAAAACAACAGTGAAGTTGCAAAGAACAGATCGGTTAACAACAAGCAGTACAAGTTAGCCAAAACATTAGTCAGGTAACCCAAAGTGAAGCAATAGGTCAGGCATGTAACTTGTACAAACGTGACACATAACAGTGGCATATGTAAAGATATTACAGAAACAGTGTCCCTGATACATGGCGTTAAAAAGCATTGCACAAACAGAGGATAAGTGCAAGGGGAATCATTGGTACTATTAAAGCTCTGGGAGAGTGGGTTATGGAGAAGAGGAACACTGGTCAGGCAAGTGAGTGGTTACACCCACAACAGGAGCACATTTCAGAACCGGCAAGAACCTTACAGAGTTCCAGCTTAAAACTCCAGGGGGGGGTAATGGAGTTCTTAAGAGCCAGTGGGAGGGAATTCCACACTTTCCGAGCACTAGCATAGAAGGCGTTTTCACCCATTTTTGTGTTGCACCTGGGTTGGGCTGGGAAGGACTTCTCAGCAGATGTCAGGGGTTAGGCAGAATGAAACACAAAAGAAAAGGCAGCGCTCACTATGAATTTCCAAAGTGCACAAGTGCTTTTACTGCAAAATAAATAATAAAAACCCTGTAGTAGACCCACTACATGGTTGAAGCGCAGGGCTACGTTGGTCCAAGAGGCACTTATTTTGTAATAAAAGCACTTGTGCATTTTAGAAATTAAAAGTGAGTGCTGCCTTTTCTTTTGTGTGTTGTAGCAAGCTGGCAGCTTTAATGTAGCACCATCAATCCTGTGCGTACTATTTCTTTTGTTTGCCGGTAGGCAGAATGAGCAGGTTTTAACAGCAGGGCAAGCTTGTTAGGTGTCTGGGAGGTGATGATGTTTTCAATGAAGCAAGTGACAGTGTATTGTCAGAAAGCTGTGGGGGCTAGCTAGCCTAGTCTGGAGCAGAGTGAGCAGCGGTGAATAAGCTTGGGTACTGACAGAGCAAAGTGGCAGATATTATTATAACAGACATCCCACTTGTGGAGGAGCTCTCTTGAGGATTCCGGAAGGGCAATCATCCCATAGACCAGTTTAGGTCTCAGAACCCCCTGATCAATGGCCAGCATCACCACAGATGTGAGACTGTGCCTAACTTTATACGCCAGACCGACCTGTATGTTGGCTGATTTAATAGTAGTGGAGAGGGACAGGTCATAGTCCAGAGCCAGATCCAAGGTAACTCCAAGGTATTTAAAAGAGGAGACAATGTTGATTGCGTCGGTCCATTGAGCTCGCTCACTGCCCCTGTGTCACTCGCTCATTCTGTTTCTCCTGGTGCTGCAGGCTGCTCTTTTATATTGGGCTACTGCCTATCTGCCCACAAAGAAATCTGCAGCTGTCCTGACAAAGCTTTGTTGAGGTGGATCACTCCCCCTCTCTCACTCGCTCATTCTGTTTCTGCTGGTGCTGCAGGTTGCCCTTTTGTACTGGTCTGCCACCTCTGTTGGTGGCTTTTTCTGCCCACAAAGAAATCTGCGGCAGTCCTGACACAGGTCCGTTGAGCTAGCTCACTCCCCGTGTCTCGCTCGTTCCATTTCTGCCGGTGCTGCAGAGATGGCCTGTTGTATTGGGCTTCTCCCTGTGTTGCCGCCTTTTTCTGCCCACAAAGCAATCCGCAGCAGTCACGATAGAGGTCAGTTGAGCTTGCTTACTCTCCCTCTCTCACTTGCTTGTTGTGTTTCTCCTGGTGCTGCAGACTGCTCTTTTGTACTGGGCTTCTGCCTGTGTTGGCACATTTTGCTGCCCACAAAGAAATCTACAGCTGTCCTGACAGAGCTCCGTTGAGGTGGGTCACTCCCCCCCCCCACTTGCTCATTTTGTTTCTGCTGGCGCTGCAGGCTGCCCTGTTGTACTGGGCTCCTGCCTCTGTTGGTGGCTTTTTCCGCCCACAAAGAAATCTGCAGGAGTCCTGACACAGGTCCGTTGAGGTAGCTCACTCCCTCTCTCACTCACTCATTCCATTTCTGCTGGCACTGCAGGCTGGCCTTTGTACTGGGCTCCTGCCTGCATTTGCCCTTGCCCACAAGGGATCCACAGCAGTCACGATGAGGCTCTGCTAGCTCACTCCCCCTCTCTCATTCGCTCATTGTGTTTCTCCTGGCACTGCTGGCTGCCCTTTTGTACTGGGCTTCTGCCTGCATTGGCACCTTTTTTTCAGCCCACAAAGAAATCCACAATTGTCCCGACAGAGATCTGTTGAGGTCGCTCACTCCGTCTGTCTCACTCACTCATTCTGTTTCTCCTGGTGCTGCAGGCAGCTGTTTTGTAGTGGTCTCCTGCCTCTGTTAGCGCCTTTTCTGCCTACAAAGAAATCTGCAGCAGTCCCGACAGAGCTCCATTGAGCTCACTCACTCCCTCTCTCTCACTCGCTCGTTCCGTTTCTGTTGGTGCTACAGGCTGCCCTTTTGTACTGGGCTCCTGCCTACATTGCCGCCTTCTTCTGGCCACAAAGAAATCTGCAGCAGTCACGATAGAGCTTTGTTGAGGTTGCTCATTCGCTCCCCCGCTCTCACTCATTCATTCTGTTTCTCCCACCGCTGCAGGCTGCCCTTTTGTACTGGGCTCCTGCATGCATTGCTGCCTTTTTCTGCCCACAAAGAAATCTGCAGCAGTCCCAACAGAGCTCCGTTGAGCTCACTCACTCCCCCTTCCTCACTCGCTCATTCTGTGTCTCCCGTTGCTGCAGGCTGCCCTTTTGTACTGGGTCCCTGCCTGCGTTGCCACCTTTTCCTGCCCACAAAGAAATCCGCAGCAGTCATGATAGACCTCCGTTGAGCTCGCTCACTCCCCCTCTCTCACTTGCTCATTCTGTTTCTCCCAGTGCTGCAGGTGGCCCTTTTGTACTGGGCTCCTGCCTGTGTTGGCACCTTTTCTTGCCCACAAAGAAATCCTCAGCTGTCCCAACAGAGCTCCATTGAGGTCGCTCACTCCCCGTCTCACTCGCTCATTCTGTTTCTTCTGGTGCTGCAGGCTGTCCTTTTGTACTGGGCTCCTGCCTCTGTTGGCATTTTTTTCTGCCCACAAAGAAATCTGCAGCAGTCCCGACAGAGCTCCGTTGGCTTCATTCACTCCCCCGTCTCACTCGCTCATTCCGTTTCTGCCGGTGCTGCAGGCTGCCCTTTTGTACTGGGCTTCTGCCTGCATTGCCGCCCTTTTCTGTCCACAAAGAAATCTGCAGCAGTCATGATAGAGCTCCATTGAGCTTGCTCACTCACTCCCACTCATTCATTCTGTTTCTCCTGCTTCTGCAGGCTGCCCTTTTGTACTGGGTCCCTGCATGCATTGCTGCCTCTTTCTGCCCACAAAGAAATCTGCAGCAGTCACAACAGAGCTCCGTTGAGCTCACTCACTCCCCCTCCCTCACTCGCTCATTCTGTGTCTCCCGCTGCTGCAGGCAGCCTTTTTGTACTGGGTCCCTGCCTGCATTGGTGGCTTTTTCTGCCCACAAAGACATCTGCAGCAGTCCCACCACATCTCGGTTGAGCTTGCTCACTCCCCCTCTCTCACTCACTCATTCCGTTTCTGATGGTGCTGCAGGCTGGCCTTTTGTACTGGGCTCCTGTCTGCATTGCCACTTTTCCTGCCCACAAAGAAATCTGCCACAGTCATGATACACCTCCGTTGAGCTTGCTCACTCCCCCTCTCTCATTCTGTTTCTCCCACCGCTGCAGGCTGCCCTTTTGTACTAAGCCCCTGCATGCACTGCTGCCTTTTCCTACCCACAAAGAAATCCGCAGCAGTCTCAACAGAGCTCCGTTGAGCTCAGTCACTCCCCCTCCCTCACTCGCTCATTCTGTGTCTCCCGACGCTGCAGGCTGCCCTTTTGTACTGGGCTCCTGCCTGTGTTGTCACTTTTTCCTGCCCACAAAGAAATCCGCAGCAGTCCCGACAGAGCTCAGTTGAGCTCGGTCACTCCTCCCCCTCAGTCGCTTGATCCTAATCTGTCCCAAACACTGATTTCCGACAGCGACTGTGGTATTCTGTGCCGAAAGCGCAGAAACACATTTCAGTCAGGATGTGAAAAATGACAGCTGTACTGTTCATAAGGAGGTGTGAACAAATGCCAGTGTTGAAAATCTGCCTGAAAATATTACTAATTTGCAAACTTACAAGGGCGCGTGGAACCTGCACAACACACGCTCGTAACACAGTCATTTTATGGAGTTTCATCACAAAATTTTCAACGTAGGCATTTTAGGACCTCTAGTCATGAACAGTGTCAGTGTAATTTTCATAACATATCCCGAACACTGATTTCCCACAGCGACCGAGCTATTGTGCACCGGAAGAGCGAAAACATATTTCGGCCAGGATGTGAATAATGACAGCTGCACTGTTCATAAGGAGGTGAGGCAAAATGGCAATGCTGAAAATCTGGAGTGAAAATATTGCAAAGTTGAGAAGGTACGAGCGTGCGTGGAAACTGCACAATGCACTTTCGTAACACACTCATTTTATGGACTTTCGTCACCAAATTTTCAACAAAGGCATTTTAGGACCACTGCTAATGAACAGTGTCACTGTCATTTTCATAATGTGTCCTGAACACGGATTTCCCACAGCAACCATGCTATTCTGCGCTGGAAATGGGAAAACACATTTTGGCCAAGATGTGAAAAATGACAGCTGTACTGTTCATAAGGAGGTGCAGAAGAATGGCAATTTTGAAAATCTGGAGTGAAAATATTATTAATTTGTGAAGTTACGAGCGTGCGTGCAAATTGCACAACACATGCCCGTAACACAGTCGTTTTATGGAGTATCATCACCAAATTTTCAACATAGGCATTTTAGGACCTGTGCGCATGAACAGTACCACTGTAATTTTCTTAATCTGTCCTGAACACTGATTTCCCACACCGACCACACTATTCTGTGCCGGAAGTGTGAAAACACATTTCGGCCATGATGTGGAAAATGACAGCTATACTGTTCACAAGGAGGTCTGAAAAAATGCCACTGTTGAAAATCTGGCATGAAAATATTGCAAATTCACAAAGTTATGGGATTTTTCCCATCAAATTTGCACAGTAGGCTTTTTGAGAGCCCACCTCATGAACACTAGCACTATCGCTTCGTTAATTGGTCCCTAAAGGGGATTCCGCACAGTGACCGTGAAATCATCTTTCAGGACCGAATAACGCCATGAGAGTGCCAGAATTTATGAGGAGGGGTCCCAAAAACCCCATGTTGAAAATTTGGTGCCAGAATTCCAAAAAATGCCTGAGATATGCATCAAAGTTGAAAAAAAACCTATTTATTCCATTATACAGCTTACCGGCATTTCCTCAGTTCGTGTATGGCTTTGAAGAGTGCAGATGTGTTCTTGTTCCACTGAAGATCATTGTAAGGCAGGGTGCACAGTAATTGGGCACGGGTTGTGTGAGGGGAGGGCAGGGAGACCGCTGAGGGACTGTTTCCTTTTTTACAGGTTAAAAAAAAAAAGACATTGCAGGACCGTTTTTGATTTGTTAGTGGTATGGGGTGGCTCCCAGCATGCCAACGGAGTCTTTTTGGGTAGCTGTAGCCGACGGGGGATCGGGCACCCTGTCGGGCAGACAACAGAAGTGGGTTACATAATGCCGAGACGGGAATGGCCTCTGTCAGCAACATAAACCATGGGCCACTGAAACTGACGGGATTGGGGCCCCTGTCCGCAAATAAACATGGGAGGGGCACATGCTGCCGCGGTATTGGGCACCGGAGACAAGAACACGGGCGGCAAGACGCCGCCATGTTCACAAACAATATCAGTGTTTCAAGGTTCCGCCCTGCAATGACGGGTCGCTCCCTCATTACAGCGAATGGCTGACACTGCAATGACGAGGCAGCCCCTGATTGCAGCGGCTACATTTTTACAAGGTTGTGGCACTCTGGCTGAACTAGTGTCAGCAGCAGCATGTCATGGCATTGGGGGAAGCAGGCCAAGCCTTTAAGGGCTGTGGGGGCATTGGCCACAACAGTGCTGTGCCTCCACAACCTGCTTCTGGAGAAAGCTGCCGCAATAGAAGACTTGGTTTGCCGGCTAAGGCACCTAGCTTCACCTGAGCTCTTTCCTTCGAAGATTACTTGAAAGGCAGAGCAGAGAATCTTACCAGAGCAAAGGAAAAGGTTAAGACTTCTTTTGGCTAAGCAGGTTTACTGTGTGTTGTTTTTTTTATTTTGTACTCACAGGGATTGCTACTGTTTGTTGCTAACATTTCATTGCTTTATTTTGCTCTGATTCAAATTGTTGTTGCTGGTATACCTTCTTCTGCATTATTACACGGTGTGTCTACAGGTGTGTGCTAACAGATTACTGCTGTAATCTTCTGATTCAAATTGTCTTTTGCAAGGTATATCTTCTGTTACTGCTTTATTTTTCTCTGGAGCAAAGTGTTTCTTACAGGGTATATCTTCTCTGAAATTATTACAGGTGGTGCTTTACAGGTTTTACAGTTTTATCTAACATTAGGTTAAGCTTTCAGGGTTACTACATTTGTTGTTGACTGATTATTTCTGCTCTTACCTCCTTGTTCTTTCATCCATGGTTCTTCTTTTTCGGGAGGGGAATGGCCCAGCCACCCACCCCCATCCCCAACCGCCCCACACTACACTCCTTTTACAGGGTAGCACAGCCGTGTCATTTCCTCTGGCAGAGCTGGAAGGGGTGGCTCAGTGGGGCATCCACAAGATGAGTTCATTTAAAGGGGCACTAGTAATTTAACTTGTTATAACAAGTTATACGAAAACAAAACATAAAATCAAAACATTACTTGCATTTTCTTCCTTCTAATTACTCTGACTAAGCTATAAACCCAGCAACTTATCTGGAATGGATATCATTAACTGCAGGTACTGTGGAACACTTTTCAGAAAGGCAGTTTTACAGGATTTAGGACACTGTCCTACATGCTGGGCCACAGGAGTCTTAGGGCTCAGCTCCAGGCAGCACAGGCAGAGATTGCGCGCATCAAATCGCATATTCAATAGGAAATATAAGAACCACCTGCCATTTCCCCAACATCCAACAGAAAAACCTCATCCGCAGAGGGTAGTTGGTCCAGGAGGTTGGCATCTCTGCTCTCCAACATATTACCTCCAAAAATGATATAAACACTACAAACAGGTATCTGCCTCTATCTCTGAAATCAAACAAAGGGGCAGAGGACACTGCAGAGCAGGACACTGCAGCACAGGAGCTATCACAACAAAACTCACCCAAATCAGGAACCAAAACAAAAAAAACTTCTGATCATAGGAGACTCCATGATTCGGGGAGTTGATACCCATCTCCAGCCAGGGGTAATGGTCAGATGTCTCCCAGGTACATTAGCATGGAGAGACACTGACCGCATTGCTAAAATTGTTCACAAAGCAGGAGAAAACATTGATGTCCTGGTACACATAGGGACTAATGATCTCGCCAGCCGGTCAGTTGTGGAGACCAAGGAACACCTGACCAGGCTGGGTGACAAACTATCATCCATTTCATCCGGCATCTCCTTCTCTGAGATCCTGCCAGTCTGGGAGAGTGGGGCAGATAGACGGAAGGTCAGAGAAGGGGAGATAGGGGAGCTAAACATGTGGCTCAAGGTCTGGTGCCAGGAAAAAGGACACAGATTTGTAGGCAACTGGCAACAGTTCTGGGAGCGAAAGTTCTTTAAATTTGATGGACTGCATCTGACTAAGGAGGGAGTCAGTGCATTGGGGCAGAAGTTTTGATGTCTTTGCAGAATATTTAAACTAGCAAATGGGGAGGGGGTGCAGCACCCCATACGTCGAATGGAAAAAACACCCCTCCCCCCTCAGTTAGTGGTCAAACAGGGATTCAGCAAGTTTGCAGTTCATTTGCATCACCAGGTAAGAAAAAAGGTCAGTCTCCCCATACGACACACAGGGGAAATGCCAAACCTCACCCATCAACTAACATACCAAAATCTGGCCAATGGAAAATCATATACACAAATGCTCACAGCCTGGGAAATAAGATCCCAGACCTTCAGGCAGTAATGTCAGAGACTAAACTGGACGTAGTAGCAATTAGTGAGACGTGGTTTACCAGTAACCACACTTGGGAGACTTCAGTACCTGGCTATGTACTGTTCAGAAGAGACCGAGTTGCAAATGGGGAGGGGGGGTTTGGAGTGGCCCTGTATGTCAATGAAAATATCAAAGCTACAGAAATTCAGAATACACATAAGGAGCCGGAAGAACTGTGGGTCACCCTGGAAACAGGAAATGGGACAGCCATAAGAACCGGGGTTGTCTATAGGCCCCCAGGCCAGGGGGAGAACATAGACACATTACTGTTAGATGATATACAAAACATGACAGCTAAAGGGGAGGTTCTGATAATGGGAGACTTCAACATGCCAGATACAGATTGGTCAATACCAGCAGGAACATCTGCCAGAACTAGACACATGGTGGATTCTCTGCAGGGGGAAGGCCTGAAACAACTGGTACAACAACCCCACAAGAGACAGGGCTATCCTAGATCTAGTACTGACTAACAGGGAAAGGATCACAGATCTCCTGGTAGAAGGTCACCTGGGGGCCAGTGACCATCACATGGTATGGTTCAATTTGGCCACTACATCTAAATCATCCTATTCCAAGGCAAAAATATGGGACTTCAGAAGAGCTGACTTTAATAAGATGGCCAACAGAGTTAAGCTAGCCCTGGCAAAAAGAAACACAGGTAAGGGGGTACAGGCAAAGTGGGCAAGCATTAAGGATGCAATACTTGAAGCAACATCCTATTGTGTTAGACAGAAAAGGAAGCGCAAAGAAGAAGGAAACCACTCTGGTTCTCAAATACAGTAGCAGAAAAGGTCAGAGCCAAAAGGCTGGCCTTCAGGAAATATAAGGGAACACAGCGAGATGAAGATAGGGAGGCATACCAAACTGCCATAAGGGAATCAGGGAAGGCAGTAAGGCAGGCAAAGTCCCAAACTGAGAAAACACTAGCACAAACAGTAAAAGAAGGTGACAAGACTTTCTATAGATACATTAGTGAAAGGAGAAAATCCAGAGGGGGTATTGCTAAGCTCAATGGAGTAAAGGGGGCATGTGAGGAGGAGGACCCTGTAAAAGCATCTATCCTAAGTAGATACTTTTGCTCAGTATTTACTGAAGAGAAGGTAGGGCAAGGCCCACAGTTCAGCACCATGGATACAGGGGGAAGGGAAGTGAGCACTACTCCCTTCACAAAAGAAAGGGTCCTACAAGAGTTCGCTAAGCTCAGGGTGGAAAAGGCAATGGGACCTGATGGCATACATCCCAGGGTGTTTAAGGAGCTAAGGGTGGAACTAGCAGAGCCATTAGCAGAACTGTTTAGTGAGTCTCTGAGCACAGAAGAGGTCCCAGAAGACTGGAGAAGGGCTCGTGTGATCCTGCTCCACAAGAGTGGTAGCAGGGAGGAGGCAGGAAACTACAGACCAGTCAGTCTTACTTCAGTAGTGGGCAAGATTATGGAGGCACTCCTTAAGGAAAGGACAGTGCAACACCTGGAATCCCTTGAGGCACAGGATCCAAGACAGCATGGGTTTACAAAGGAAGGTCCTGTCAAACTAATCTCATAGATTTCTTTGACTGTGTAACCAGAGTGATAGACCAAGGGGAGCAGTTGTTGTCGCCTACCTTGACTTCAGCAAAGCTTTCACACTGTTCCACATAGACGATTGATAAATAAGCTGGGAAGGCTCGTGGTCAGAAGTTGGTCAACTGGGTGGCAAACTGGTTGGACGGGCAGAAAACAGAGAGTGGTGGTAAATGGTATACAGTCAGAAGAGATGCAAGTCATAAGTGGGGTACCTCAGGGATCAGTCCCTGGGGCCAGTCATCTTCAATATCTTCATTAGTGACCTTGCAGATGGACTAGAGGGTAAGGCTTGTCTGTTTGCAGATGACACCAAGATCTGCAACAGAGTAGATGATCCAGATGGGGTGGGCAGAATGAGAAGAGATCTGGATAAACTAGCAAAATGGTCTGAAGAGTGTTAACTGGGATTTAATGCAAAAAAGTACAAGATCATGCACATAGGGAAGAGAAACCCTGAAGTCACCTATAGGCTTTGAGGGGAGTTGTTGGCAGTCACAAAGGAAGAAAAAGACTTGGGCATCATCATCACCGATGACCTGAAATCATCCAAGCAGACCTCTAAAGCAGTAGGTAAAGCTAGGGGGGGATGTTAGGGTGTATTAGTAGGGGTATCACAAGTCGTAAGAGGAAGGTAATAATCCCTCTTTACAAGACACTAGTTAGGCCCCATCTGGAGTACTGCATGCAGTACTGGAGGCCACACCTTCACAAGGACATTAACCAAATTGAGGCAGTCCAGAGAAGGGCAACCAAAATGGTGCAGGGACTGCATCAGAAGACATATGAGGACAGATTAATGGAGCTCAATATGTGTACCCTTGAGGAAAGGAGGGAGAGAGAGGTGAAATGATCGAAACATTCAAACATCTTAAGGGCATCAACAAGGTGAAAGAATATAACATGTTTAAATATAAGAAAAATAGCAGGACAAGAGGACACAGCGTGAGATTAGAGGGAGACTGATTAAGGGGGAATGTGAGGAAATTCTTTTTCACAGAAAGGGTGGTGGATGCATGGAACGGCCTACCTCAGGAAGTGGTTTATATGAATACAGTGCAGAGTTTCAAACAGGCATGGGGATAGGCATAAGGGACCAATACAGATGAGTATGAATAGATTGGCCACTGATAGAGCAAAGGCCAATGGCACATTTATAAGATAGAAAAAGAAATGGGCAGACTGGATGGGCCTTGTGGTCCTTATCTGCATCAACTTCTATGTTTCTATGTTTCTATAATATGTTTCTTGCACATGCGCACAATCAACCTAAAAATATAATACAGTGGATTCCACTTAAGTGCACATCGGATAAGTGCACATTCCTGATAAGAGCACACATTTCCTGTTTCCCGATTTTTTTGCTATTCACATAGTACAAAAAAAATCTGTTAAGTGCACACTGGATAAGTGCGCATTTCAGCTAAATGCACAGTTTCATGGTTCACCAACACATCTCTCCCTAGGTAGTTAGCACCTTTTAAGCACAAAGGTGATTCTAAGCAGTTGAGAAGCAACATTTAACACCCTATATCACTCAACTGGCACTGAAAAGTTGCAAACAGACAAAGATCATTTCCCTTTATGAGTCCATTAGCAATACAGATCATGTGGACAGATGATTGGCTCTTTCATATATATATATATATATATTGCATAGTTTAGTATATTGCTATGATAAATAAATGTGGAATGCTATTACAGTGTCAGGTCTCAGTTATTTTCTTTATGTTGCATTGTAAATATAGAAATTCTGATAAATGCACATTCCTCTTAAATGCACATTTTCTTGCTGCAAAACGAAAGTGTGCATTTAAGCAGATTCCACTTTAGTAACAGCGAACGGCGTGGAAACATTAAATACCAGTATAAATACAGCCATGATATGGTGGCTAGACATAAGAACATATGAAAAGTGTTGGCAGATGGGGATTGTGTGGTCCCTCTAGTCTGCCAAAGGTGGCTACCCACCAAATTATATTTTTGTCCTAAGCTGCCCACACTGCCTATCCCAAGTGAGTTTGAATTCCCATACTGTCTTTGATGCCACCACTTCTGGTCCATGGGTCTATCACTCTCTCGGTGAAAAAGTACTTTCTAGAGTTGCTTTCAAACTTGCCTCCCACTAGATGCAAATTGTGCCCTCTTGTACGCGCCATCCTGTTTTCCTGGAAGAAGTTTTTCCTCTGAGTTGTGCTAATTTCCTTGACGTATTTAAATGTTTCTAAGATGTCCTCCTTGTTTCTTCTCTGTTCCAGAGAGAATAGATTCCGCTCCTTGAGTCTTGTCTTGTGTGGCTCATGATGCGGCCCCTGCACCATCTTTGTGACCCTCCTCGGCACCGTCTCCTGATGGTCAATGCCCTTTTTTAGATGAGGCCTTCAGAAGACTCTATGATGCCTGTTGGACAACTATGTTGTCGACCGCATCACTGCGACAGAATTACATTGACCACAAGTTGCAGCTGGCATAATTCGGACATGAGACCCTGGTCACTTTTCCATTGGGGGCTTCAGCCCCTGAACCCCCCATGCAGGGGGCACACCCCAATGTAATAGATTCCAACTCTGAGTCAGAGTTGATTTGGGGAGGGAGTGCAGGACCGGGAGACAGAGTGCTGGGGTCTCAGGTGGACCATTACAGTGAACTGTCGATGTTGTCGGCATCGATGTGCTCGCTATAATGGTGTCGCCGTACGGTCGGCATTCCTCTTCAGAAATAGATACAGTACGCAAGGTGTGGCCTCACCAAGGATCTGTAGAGGGGCATGATTACCTCCTGCTTTCTGCTCATAATACCCCTTCTTATACATCAGAGAATACCACTTGCCTTCTGCGCTGCTTTTTTGCATTGTTTTCCTACCAATTAGTCATTGGTAATGATCATGTCCGGATCCAGTTCCATCTTTGTCTCCTCTAATTGATACCTTTCTAGTATGTACTTTTTTCCTGGGTTCCACTTCCCCATGTGCATTACCTTACATTTCTTGGCATTAAATTTTAACTGCCAATTTCTGGACCATTCTTCTAGTCTCCTTAGGTCAGCTTCCATACCTAATGCCCCCTCTAGTGTATTCACCCTGTTGCAGAGCTTTTTATTGTCTGCGAACAGGCAAATCTTCCCCTTCAGTTCATCATTGATGTCACTGATGAATATGTTGAGGAGGACTGGACCCAGCACCAATCCCCGTGGAATGCCACTGGTCATACCTCCCTTGATAATGCCCCATTGACAAAAAAATAAATGGGTCATATTCTGCAGCCAGTTTCTAATCCAGTTAACTGTTTTCTGTCTGACTCCTGTGTGTTCTAGTTTGTTAGCAAGTCTCCTGTGAGGAACAGTGTGAAAGGCCTTGTAGAAGTCTAGGTGCACCATGTCCACTGCTCCACCCTGATCCAATGTTCTGGTAACCTAATCGAATAAATCAATGTTTGTTTGGCACAAGCACCCTGCTGTAAAGCCATGCTCTTTCAGGTCAAATTTTCCAGTTTCCTTTAGGCAGTCAGCTTTTCTCTCTTTTAGTAATGTCTCCATACTTTTTACCACTATAGAGGTAAGGCTGACTGGGCAGTAGTTTTCTGCCTCTTCCTTGCTTCCACTTTTGTGCAAGGGCACAACTGTTGCCCTTTTCTAGTCTTGAGGTACTCTGCCGCTTTCCAGAGATAGATTGAAGAGCTCAGCTAGTGGTGTAACTATTTCTTCCCGAACCTCTTTTAGTATTCTGGGGTGGATACTATCAGGCACCACGACTTTACCCACCTTAAGTTTGCTTAGCTCTTCTAAGACCCTCTCTTTCATGAAGCGGCTTGTGTCTGCCCCACCAATATCCTGCTCTGTCTTACTTAGTGTAGGTCCTTTGTCAGTATCTTCTATTGTGAAGACTGAGCAGAATAATTTTTTTTTTATTTGTACTTTTTGCTCTCTGTGCACTGGGGGACAAGAACTCAGTCCCTTGTTGCCCGTCAGCCCACCACCAACCAGCCCCAAGACCACCCCCACAGTTTACCACCTGAGATGGGGCCAGGAAGGGTGCTTCCCCCCCTCCCTGGAGCACAATCCATATCCAGGGAGGCGGCAAAGCAGTGGGATGGGGACCAGGCTTCATGAAGCCCCCCGGCCACCATTTTCTTTTTTCTGGACCCTCCTCTCTCTTGGTGCACGACCACACACATGTGGGGGTGTGCGTGTGCCAAGATCACTGGCTACTATGCCCTCACCACCTGCGTTACCCCCAGTCTCCACCAGAGGGCAGCAGACAGATGGCATGACAATCCCTCCCTCCCCGAGACAGGAAAGCAGTCCTCTGGATGCTCGATCTTCCCACCCCTGTGCAAGCTTGTTCGTGAGCCCAGGTCACCGGCATGGTGCAAAGTGCAGTGTCCAGCGCCTCAACCTCCAGCACCACTGGGCTGGCCACAGAAGAATTTAACAACTCCTGCTTTGTATTCATCTTTCTCAAGCAGCTGGCCCTCCCCTGTTGCTAGTCGGACTATTCACCCTTTACTCTTTCTTTTTTCTCTTATGTGTCTATAGAACATTTTATCTTCCTTCATAACCCCCTGTGCTATTCTTTCCTCTGTTTGGGCTTTGGCTATCCAAATTGCTTTTCCTGCCTCTTTGAGTTTGTTCCTATATTCCTCCCTGTCTGTTTCTCCTTTTGTTTCCTTGTACTGCTTAAAAAACCCTCTTTTTTCCTTGATTTTGGTTGCTACATTTTTGGAGAACCAGAAATGGTGCTTCCTTCTTTTGGATTTGCTGATTTGTCTTATGCATTGTTCAGTGACAGTATTCAAGGAATTCTTTTAAGTTCTCCCAGCAATGTTCTGCATCCCCCCTTGTTACTGGTGTCAAACATTGTTTTGATCCTGGATTTCATTTTGGGAAAGTTTGCTTTCCTGAAATCAAGTACAAGTATCTTGATTTTTTTGTGTGACTTTTGCCTTTCTTTTTGTTTACTGATAACCAGACTGACCTGTGGTTGCTGGTCCCCAGATCGATATCCACATGAATGTCTGAAATCCTGTTGCTGTTTGTGAGCAACATGTCCAGGGTTGCTTTGTCTCTGGTGGGTGATTCTACCAGCTGATTTAAACCTGCCCCCCACAGCGTGACCAGGAATTCTCTGCTTCGCTCTGTGGCTGCTGTGTATGAGGTTCAATCCACATCTGGCAGATTGAAGTTCCCAACAAGCAGCAACTCACCCCTGTTCACCATCATTGAGATGGCTTCCAGGAGCTCTTTGTCAATTTCACTTTCCTGGGTTGGGGGTCTGTAGATAACTTCCACCCGGAGGGGGGCCTTTTCCCCTGCACCCAGGCTGACCCTTAGGGCCTCTGCTTTAGTGTGCTTCCCCTGGATCTCTGTTGCACAGATTCCCTCCCTTACATACAAAGCCACACCCTCCTTTCTTTCTCTCTTGGTCTTTTCTGAAGACTGTGTGACCTGGGATAGTAGCATCCCAGGTGTGGTTCGTGGTGAATCAAGTTTTGATAACCACAACCCAGTCCAGTTGTGCCTCTGCCACCAAGGCTGTGAGTTCCGGTATTTTGTTTGGTAGACTACGAGCACTGAAGCACATAGCCTTCTACCCCTGGTAGTCCTTTTGCAGTGTACCATTTCCTTGTTCTGCTCCACATTTCTGTGTCTTAATCACTTTATGCCTCTTCCTAGTGGATCAGACTGGGCAGAGCCTTTACAATCACTGCTATTTGTATCTTTGTGGAATCTAGGTGCTGCGGTATCGGATACTGGGGGAGGGGTACTTGGCAACCATTGCGATGTGAAGGTTGCCTGTAGCTCCTCCTCAACTAGTTTAACTGATTGATATGGATGTCAAATTTCTGTCTGAGTGCTCGAGTCCCCTTCTTAGTGAAGTGCAGGCCATCAAATTTAAAGAAGCCCCTTTCCCAGAAGGTCCGCCAGTTTCCTAGAAAGTGATGCCCTCTTTTTGCACCAGTTTTTAGCCAGCAGTTAAGTTCGGTGATGTCCTTCTTGCTGATCTTCACCACCCTCGTCCCCCACCCCACTAGTATTTAAATACTCTTTCAAGGCTCCTCCCCAATGGACCATTTGAAAACAAAAATGTGTATTCACTGTTGTTTTTGAGGGTGGGCTAGCCTAGCTCATCAAAAAAGTTAGTATTAGATTGGGTGGGGCTGTCGCATATTATACAGCATTACTACTGTCTAAAGTTATGACGCCTCTGTATTAAAGGGGCTAACAGAGGCACACCTAGTAGGAGGAGCACCTGTCAGGAATGGGCAGGAGGAGGAGTTCAATGAAGGGGGTGGCCTCAAGGTGAACTTTGAGGCAGGGTCTTCTGCTAGAGGGACTTAAAAATCATTCTGAAGATACTGTGAATGCATCCATAAAGATTAAGAATTGTTGGGGATAGCGCAACATAAACAGGGGCACTGTAACTGTGGCTTTTGAGTTATTGCAACATAACCAAGGGCATTGTGATGCTTGAGGGCCATCTGGGTCATTTCGGGTTTGTTGCAGTCAATTGGTCTGTTTCTGCAAACAACTGCACTGTCTGCTTGTTGGGGGATATTTTAGGATTTGAGTTAAGGTTTAGGCTAGGTAGTACAGTGCTCTTCATTTGGGTAGATATTAAAGTTTCACAGATTCAATATCTTTAGGCTTTTAGTTAAGTTGAGGGGACTTTAAAAGATTTTAGGAGTTTTACATTTTAAGCTTTTAGTCAAGGTTTAGGCTAGGACGTTCAGGGCTTCATCTTTTGGGTAGTTATTAAAGTCAATAATTGAACTGTTCTTTAGATGTACGTTAACCTAGTAATTAAGTTAGTAATTTTGTGTATTTTTCTTATTTTTTAGGGTACTTTATTATTAACTTAGTAATTTTTGCTTATTATTGTGATACTTTATTATTATGACATTTAAAGTACAGTTGCATTTAAGCCAGATGATGTGGTGGGGACTGTTTCAGAAGATATTACTGTCAAACATACAACTGCAGATAAATTATTAAATTGTAGTGTACAGTGTGGTTACAGAATCGAGTCATTTCAGAACTAGAGGAGTAGTTATAGCCAGAAAAACAGTGTGTAAAATGTGGGGGGTTAGGGGACATAACACTGGACTGGGCAACCAGGGAAGGATTGTAGGTTGTAACAATTGTGGGGCGACTGTATTTATGGAGATACTGTGGAAGACGGGGGTTGCCCAGTGTTTAGGAGCATAGGAAAACTATCAAGCATTTGTTAGTGCCAAATGTTTGCTTCCTGGTATTAGCATTGGAAGTGCATGAGTTAGACAGATGCAGAATATAAATGGCAGTGAAGTAGTGAAGTGACGCCAACCCAAACCCCACCCTGCAGAGATGGACATGCATTGGGGTGTGCCTTTGGGTCATCACCCATAACGCTCAGGCCATTTCACCTCACCCTATCCTGTAGACACCGACAAATGTTGAGGTGTGCCTTAGGGTGTTTGACTTTACAGTCACCCCATTCCATAAGGAAATACCCTGAAATGGATGCAGTATAGGAGAATGGGGTGAACTCTGGGGCCGAAGAGTCCAGGGTACACCTCGATGCCTGTCACTGGTTGCAGGGTGGGGGTGGTGGAATGGCATGAGCATTGCAGCCAGCAATCCAAAGGCGCACCCCTGACACCTGTCAGACTGTACAGGGTGGGACGTTATGGTTAGAAACCCTAAGGCACTGGGTGTTTGTTGGTATTTGCACTACAAATTTTCAGCATGGCCTTTTTGTGACCCTCACTTCATGAAAGCATTTTGGGACCTCTGCACATGAACAGTGGCAGTGTGATTTTGTTAATCTTTCCCAAATATTGATTTCCCACAGCAAGCATGCCATTCTGCGCCAGATGTGCAAAAACACAGTTTGGGCAGGATGTGAAAAATGGCAGCTGTACCATTCATAGGGGTGTTAAGAGATGGCAATGTTGAAAATCTGGAGTGAAAATATTAAAAATTCTCGAAGTTAAAAGTGTTCTTGGAAACTGCGCAATGCACGCTCATGACAGTCATTTTGTGGACTTCGCATCCCATATTTTACTGGTTGTTGGAAGTAGATAGCATATAAATAAAGAACAGGATCAGATGAAAAATTGTAAGGAACTTAATAACAAGATGTTGATGAGATCGGTGTTGCCCCTAGTCCCACTAAGGGGAGATATTACGTAGAGAAACAGAGAAAAACAGGGTGAGGGGAAGCACCTGAAACCACAGTGCTGTTGATGCTGGAACAATTGACAGATAAATAGAATCTATTTTTCAAAAGATTAATATGCATACGTATATCAACAATTGCAATAAAAAGGTTAGGTGCATTAGAAGTCTTTCTGTTCAATAGTCACTTAAACTGCGTGGCTCCCAGATCAGCAAAGAACACGCTTTGAAACTTTGGTCCCTTTTTTCATTTAATGTCTAGGAAACCTACAAATTAAAATGCCATTTCGCAAAAAAAAAAAAAAATGATAAGAGCCATCAAAATTAGGAAATTGAAATACAGTATTGCAGCCTGTCAACACGTTCAGAGTTATAATAATGCTGGGTGAAAGGGAGTCCCAGCTAGACACCCGGGTCTGTCCGTGCCTCCTCAGTACCCCCTCTCCCACTATCAACCTATGTGGATAGCAAACACAATGAGACAGGCAATGAAGTCAGTGAGGAGGGCATATATAATTTGTTCCCGGTGCTGTAGACAGATCACCGAGGCAAGCTGGATTGTTTGACGCAGGAAATTTGGGGGTTTGTCTGGATAGTAGTCTTTGCTTCTTCATCTGAGTTTTGATGGTGTTTTTTGTGCTGGGAGCAATGGGAAGTGATGGTTCTAAAAGAAGAGGCAGTTGTTTTCTATCACACTTGGAACTTGTGTTAATACCTTAGGAGAAGTAGCTACAGCTTTTGGGTGTATGGTAAGGCATCCTAAGTTTCTACTTGTATGGCAATCCCGAGCTTTCTCTTGAAAGCAGCCGAGGAAGAAAGACCCTCAAATGAACATTTCTTAACCTTAGCAGCTCAGTTGTGAGTGCACTACAAGTTTGGGAAGTCGGTTGTTGAGGATGCATTTTATCGTAAGTAATTTCCACTGAAACCAGCAAGCACATCTGATCGTTTGTGCGCAACTGGGGTGTTTTTCAAGGGTGCTGGAAGATAGTAAAAGCTGAGGGGCACTTATTGGGGTACAAAGGGCACTTTTTGTAAACCAGGTGTGCCATACCAAAATACAATACATGCATATTTTATGATGATGATCATAATGTTAAGAATGCAGTTATACCATATAGGAATATTTAATACGGTATATTAAGAGCTCACCTGCCAACCCATAATAGCTCCATGTGAAATTTGAACCATCCATTGCTTAACCTGATACAATGGCTGCCCAGGTGAGAATGAAAGATGGCATAGTAATACAGTGTTTGTATTATCAGTCTCGAGCATTCAGTATTCACACAAATGGGTTAGGAGTTTTTGGTTCTACTAACTTCCAGATAAAAATTAGTAGGTAAACCCAACCACCAGCAACAATGTAAACTCCTGAGGCTGGGGAAATGGTCCTGGGTGATAATATCACCCGCAAAACAAAGCAGGACAAAATATCATAGGCATGACATTGCAGGCAGTAACATCGGCCCGACAATGACATAGTGGAATGGAATAATGTGGGCCACCAGCCCGCGGTGTGTCCTGGACACCTCAATCCCCCCACAGTCACGGGTGGAGCTGGAGGGAGATGACACACAGAATGACCGATGGTGCAGGCACAGTGGGAACAGCAGTCACTCTCAGACCTGTTCCACCTATTATTTAATGAAGATTTGCCCAAGGTAGGAACTGCTCCTGCTGCGCACTGGGGAATCTACAGCTCTGAAGGGCAGTGTGAGCTGTCAATCAGTCAATCGCAGGCAGTCCCGGAGGGTTCTGGGTGTTACACAACAGAGAGCATGCCATAACAGTGCAGACTAGGTCACCTCAGACCATGGATGGGGAATGGGTACGTGTGGCAGGCCATTCGTGAGCTACCTGTGGCAGGCTGTGGCCCGATGGTTGTATGGCTGGGTTGGGTCAGTGGGGGAGGGGAAGAATCGCAAGGTGCTGTGCTGTGTGGCCGACCAGTGGTTGGTGGCCATTTGTGGCTGTGTCGGGGGCAGTGGGGTGGCTGCACTGAGGATGCAGGTGCACTGCAGGCATGCGCACTTGGGGGTACGGGCACGGGGCTCCACTCTGTAGGTAGCTGTGGTGTTTCCACTGTGCCCGCACCATCGGTCGTTCTGTGTGTTGCCTCCCTCTGGCTCCACCTGTGACTGTGGGGGCACTGAAGTGTCCGGGACACACCGCGGGCTTGTGACCCACATTATTCCATTCCATGATGTCATTGTCGGGCGATGTTACTTTCCGCGATGTCATGCCTGCTATATTTTGTCCCGCTTTGTTTTGCGGGCGATATCACCTGGAACCAGGGAAGGGGAAATACTGGCACAGAGCTTATTTATGAAAGGGACACTGTCAACCTGTTTTGCACCATATTATTTCTAGGTAAAGCCCCCCATTTTATGATTGTTTATATTGTCCTCAGTTCCTTGCTATTGCTGATTAGTTTGTCTGCCTGCTTATTTAGTAGAAGTGAAATGCATGCTAATAAATATTTACAAACAACTTTGTTTCAAATCATGTAACTATCCTTATCAAATACTTCCTGAACATTAGAAATCCCTCTAAACAGTGACGTCAGTCATGGTGCAATAGCCTCCTGAACTCCTACTGCATCCTGAGTGGCTAGACTGTGTTGGGAATGTTCCCCAGTCCATGAAAGATGCAGTGGGAGTTGATCAAGGAATGTAAACAAATGTGTTTTTGTGTGGTAACACCAGTATGGTGGAAAGAAACATAGAAACATAGACTTTGACAGCAGATAAGGACCGCTTGGCCCATCTAGTCTGCCCATTTCCCTACCTACAGGATAGGCCGCAGATCCTAGTTAACCAACAGCCTATTTCTTCCTACCCCACACAAGAATTGCATTATGTCTGTCCCATGCATTTTTGAATTCTCCCACAGTTTTAGGCCCCACAACCTCCTCAGGAATGCTGCTCCATGCATCCACTACCCTCTCTGTGAAATAATACTTCCTCACATTGCCCCTGAACCGCCCCCCTCTATCTTTAAATTGTGTCCCCTTGTTCTTGTACGTCTCTTTTTCTGAAAGATGCTACCATCTAGGACTTTGTTGATTCCACTGAGGTACTTAAAAGTTTCTATCATGTCCCCCCTCTACCTTCTTTTGTCAAAGGTATACATATTAAGCTCCTTTAGTCTCTCCTCGTACAGCTTCTCTTGCAGACCCTGCACCATTTTAGTTGCCCTCCCTTGGACTGCCTCTGTCCTGTCTATGTCCTTGCAGAGATGGGGTCTCCAGGACTGGATGCAGTACTCCAGATGGGGTCTCACCAACTGTCTGTACAGAGGGATAACAACTTCCTGTTTTCTGCTGGTGATGCCTTTCCCTATGCATCCCAGTATACCGTCAACCCTCCCTACTGCCTTCTCACATTGCTTGCTAAACTTAAGGTCATCTGATATGATTACCCTCAGGTCCCTTTCCTTTTTTGTTGTTGTTACTACCTCCCCCCCATTGTGTATTCTTCCCCTGGGTTCTTGTTTCCCAGGTGCATTATTTTGCACTTCTTTGCATTAAATACTAGCTGCTATACTTCTGACCATTCCTCCAACCTTGCCAAATCCCTTCTCATCCTTTCCATGCCTCCTTGTGTATCAACCCTGTTGCAGATCTTTGTGTCATCTACAAAGAGGCATACTTTTCCGTCCAGTCCCTCTGCAATGTCACTTATGAAGACATTAAAAAGGACTGGACCCAGTACTGAACCCTGTGGTACCCCACTAGCACCCCTCTTTCTTCAGAGTGGACTCCATTTACAATTACCTTCTGTGTCCTGTTGTCCAGCCAATGTTTTACCCAGGCTACCACCCTGGGACCCACTCCTAGGCTGGTTAATTTGACTATTAATCTTTTGTGTGGGGCTGTATCAAATGCCTTGCTAAAATTTAGGTAGGTCAAGTCCATAGCCCCTCCCTGGTCTACTACTTTGGTCACCCAGTCAAAGAAATCTATTAGATTCATCTGACATGACCTTCCCGCTGTGAACCCATGCTGCCTTGGGTCCTGTGCCCCACTGGCATCTAGGTGCTCAACAATTCTTTCCTTCAGAAGTGACTCCATCACTTTCCCTACCACAGAGGTCAGACTGACAGGTCTGTAGTTTCCTGCCTCTGTCTTGGTCCCACTTTTGTGAAGGGGAATCACATCCGCCTTCCTCCAGTCCTTGGGTACCACACCATCCTCCCATGATTTGTTAAAAAGAGTAGCCAGTGGTTTCACTAGTTCCCCCTTAATTCTTTTAGAATTCTAGGGTGAATTACATCAGGCCCCATTGCTTTGTTCACCTTCAGTTTTAGGAGTTCTTACAGAACCATTTCTTCTGTGAAAGGACTGGGATTGACCCCCCTATCAAGAGTGCTTCTGTTAATTGGATTAGGCACTTCCTCCTCCTCTTTTGTGAATACTGAGCAGAAGTATTTGTTCAGTATCCCTGCCTTTTCACTGTCCCCCTCTGCCCACCCACCGTTCATTCTATTCAGCCTCACTATCCCTCCCTTTGTCTTTCTACGCTCGCTGATGTACCTATAAAAGGTTTTATCCCCCTTCTTAACCGAGTTGGCTATCTTTTCCTCAGTTTGGGCCTTTGCTGTTCTGACTTCCCTCCCTGCTTCCTTGTGCCTTAACTGGCACTGGTCTCTGTCCTGCTCCTTCTGTGTTTCCTTATACTTCCAGAATGCTATCTTTTTCTTCCTGACTTTCACAGCCACCTCTTTTGAGAACCATAGTGGCTTTTTCTTTCATTTTGATTTGTTTATTTGCTTCACAAAAAAGCTTGTTGTCTCTGTGATGGTAGTTTTGATGATTCCCCATTGTTGCTCCACACCTCCTTCTAGCCTGTTTGCTAGTGCTTTTCTGAGGCACTCTCCCATCTTGCTAAAGTCAGCCTTCCTGAAGTCCAGTACCCTCACTTTTGTATGGCTTGACTCTGTAGCTGAGTTTACTGTGAACCACACTGTTTGATGGTCACTTGTTCCCAGATGGCAACCCACCTCTAGAAATGAGATCATCGCACTGCCCCGTTTGAGAGTTCGAGGTCTAAGAATACTCCGTCATGAGTGGGTTCTGAAACTAGCTGTCTGAGGCCTACCACCTGTAGGGCAACAAGAATGGCCCTGCTCTTGGATGTGACTGCAGCAAATGTGCTCCAGTTAACATCTGGCATATTCAGGTCTCCCATCAACAGTATCTCCCCTTTCTCTGCCATCCTAAGAATGCCTTCTATCATATCCTTGTCCATTCCCTCCCCCTGACATGGGGGTCTGTACACAACCCCTGTGCGGATTGTGGTGCCCTTTCCAGTCTCCAAGGTGACCCACAGTGCCTCCTTTCCTCCCAGTTTACTCTTTTGTTCAGTTGCTTTTATCCCTTCCTTTACATAGAGAGCTACTCCTCCCCCTCTTCTCCCCTGCCTGTCTCTCCTGTAGGTTATGTACCCTGGTATGTTAACATCCCAGTCATGGTTCTATGTGTACCATGTTTCTGTGACTGCAACAATATCCAGGCATCCCTCTTCCATCAAGGCCACCTGCTCAGGGAGCTTGTTGCCCAGACTATGGGCATTGGTACTCATTACCCTCCATTTCCTTATGACCTTACTCCTTTTTGCCCCATCCCTGTCCTTCCTGCCTTTGTCACTTTCCCCATTTATCCCTGCCCTTCTCCCTATCGACATCTCTATGTTGGTGTTTACCGCACTTACTACCGTGATTTTTTTTGGGGGGGCTAGGATTTCCCTGCTCCTTTCAGTGCCTCCCCCTTGGCTAGTTTAAATGCTTGCCAATGAAGCATTTAAACCTATCACCTAGGATCCTGGTTCCCCTCCTGGACAGATGCAGCCCATCATGCCAGTATAGGCTTGCATCACTCCAGATGGACCCCCCAGTCCCCAATGAAGCCAACCCCCTGAGCTCCACACCAGTTTTTCAACCACTGATTGAATTCCATGGTGCAGAACACCCTAGCCTCTCCTACGCCATAGAAGGTTACCGTGCGTGCTACTTGTCTAAGGCCACTCCCCAATTCCACAAACTCTTCCTGCACTTCTATAATCCCTTTCTTAGCCAGGTCATTTGTTCCTAGGTGGACAATAAAATCCAGCTCCCTCCTCTGTGCAGCTGCTCCAGCAATCCTGAGGATTCACTCCCTGTTCCTCCAAGCCATGGCACCAGGCAGGCACCTTACCTTCCTCCCCCCTTCCTCCCCCAGTTCTACCTTCCTAACAGTGGAGTCCCCCACCAGGAGTTGTTTCCTCCCCCTGTGGGGTCCCCTGCCACCCTCTTGTGGGTCTTCTTTGTGGAGGTTCCCAGCATCCTCCTTGGTCTCCACTGGGGGTGCCTCCATAGAGGAACTACACGTTGCCAGAATGGCATAGGAATTGTGGAGAGGTACAACTGGAGGGATGCCCATCTGTTCCATCACCTTCACCCTCCCTGAGTCCACTGTGGTCCAACTGCTCCTCTTTCTTGGCAACCTCTGAGGCAATGGCAGTGGCACTGGTGGTCCCTGGATGGAAGAGGAGGTCCCACAAATCCTGGCCAACTCAGCCTGGAGATGAGCAACCTCCTCCCTCAGCCCAGAGAGGTGCCTGCAGATTGGACAACACCGCATCCTTCAGAACGTCTCCCGGAAGACTGCTGCTCCACAGCCACTGCACTGCACCACTCCCATCATGTCTTATTTCTGGCCCCTTAACTGTTTGTAATCCTTACTCTGTCCTCTGTTTTTTTTTTCTCTCTCTCTCCTTACTTTCTGCCTGTGTGCCCTTTAAGCTCCTGACTGTCCTGTTCTGAGACAAGAATATCCTATATTTCTCAGTAGACCCCTTACTTGCGCAGAGGCAGATCTGCAGCAGCTAGAGCGGTCCGGAGAGCTATTCTTGTCCTTCTAGGATGGTGGGTCTTTGGTGGCTCTGTGATCACTCACTTCCTGCTCCCAAACAGGAAGTTCCTGTTGTCAATCAAATCCTGTGCCTATAAAAGTAGAACTAGCTTTGGGTGGGAGGGAAGGAGAGCAATACAGTCTCAGTAGAGAAGTCCAGTCACACAGCAGTCCTTCCTCCTGGTGTCTTCTGCCAAGCTACTAGCAGAATCTTTCTAAGGCAGTTTTTAAATTTAGCTTCCTTCTAGCTGAGCCACTCCCCCTACTTACTAGATCTTTGTACAAGTAATTTAAACCTCACAGCTATCAAGTCCTTTCAATCACCTGAGATTTACACCTAGATAACTGTTCAGATAACCATTCAGTTCAGTTAACTCAGACAAACGCACACTTTTTTTTTTGTTTTGTTAGAGTTTTTTTTAACCCTAAATTAAAGGTCCAAGTACAAGAGTTCTACTTCTTTAGTCCCAGCAGAGAAGTTCAGTCATACAGCAGTCCTTCCTCTTGGTGTCTTCTGCCAAGCTACTACCAGTCTAGTTTTCACTTTTGAAAAGAAAAAAAAAGAATCAGAATGAAACTACCACCTACATTAGCAGTTGTTGCAGAATGTTGGCAATAATAAAATGTGTTTAAAGTAGTGACAGTATAAGGCCTAAGGGGGTTGACATTGTCCCTCTAATGAATCAATGCATTGTATCCCAGATCATTGACATCTTTTTCTTGGTTACTACTGAAATGCTAAAGAGTGTGCTGGTTTCACAGTATTTGGGCCGGGTCCTGGCTGCCATCCTGAGGGACTAGCCATTGCTACTGTAGGCTCTTCTGAATCGATTGTACCAGACTGTGTGTTTAAACCACTACTGTATATGCTAGCAGCCTATTTCTATAAAGAAGATTCACAAGCAATTAAGGAACACACACATAAACAAAAGAATTTAATTAGTAACAATCATTTTCCCTCAAAGGGACAATATTGCATTTATTATCAAATATTAATCATAACAACGAAGTCTGAAACCTGATATTCATGTTCTGTACTGGAATTTATGTGAAATTATAATGCATTGTAAAGAATTGTATTCCATTCAAGGGGTCGGGGAATGTTGTTAAGCTAAATCAGATTTAACTGTAAGAGAAAAATCATGAACAGAATAAAATACATCTAAGCTGCTCAGAGTCAGAGACATAATTCCCTCAGGGACAATCTGGAAATCCTTCAGCTAGAACAGTCTGCAGGCAATATTTGTTAGCCTTCACATTCCATGCAGTGCTTCTGGGACCTACTGGGCAAAAATGAGTATCACAAGGCCACCTACAAGGTGGAAGAAGCATTTGTGATGAGGTTGGGGAATAAAAGTACAAAACTGTAATCCAGAAGATCATGTGTTAACCTGTGCTGTTGGCCTGTTCAACGAAAGTGTAAGAGTGAAGTTCTGTATTTCTTAGCATAAAATAAAAACAAACATTGCTTTACTATACATGAAGTAACGGCAGGTTTTGCAGTTGTAAAGCTGAGATCACTTGATGGCTACTTACATCATCTGGTTTGTGAAGGAGTAAGGGTTAGATTACTGGCAAGAAAGGAAGGAATTAGTAGAATGTGGATTTAAGCTTAAACAGAGGGAGGCTATTAAGATCATATCTCTTTTTTCAGCAGGGAAAAGAGAAGAAACAACTGCACTGCACACTGATGTAAGTGTAGCTTATGATAGTGTACAATGGTCCCAGACCCACTCCTAGCTATTTTAGGATGTAGAGAACACGACAGATAGGAGAAAGTCTGTCTGTTCTGGTGGTTGCTCAGGTGGACATTAAAGACCCATGGCACTTCTGAAAAACAAGAGCATTTCCCTGGTGTCCTGTCCAAATTTCCCCATTTACAAAAAATACCACTGACAGCTTCATCTGGTTCAATTTGAGTTGGTTACCATCTGCAACCCCATATCCCCCCCTCAAGTCACCCCTGACAAAGGGTTATACCTACCCAATGAATAAAATTCAATAAAAATAACATAAAATAAAAGAACGTTTGTTGGCAACTTTAAATGAAAGGGAAGCAGCCAAGGGCAGAATCAACAAATCACTGCTTTTAGAGTATGGCATTTTCCTATTCACATGACTGATGACATGCATTTAACAATGATTTTATTTAGAATGTATTTCCCCAGGATAGCCTGAGGTGTAAAATCTCCCTAAACCAAACATAAAGCAGTGCTAGCAAATTAATAACACAGACTGTTGTAGCGTAGCTGGAGGAGGTCCAGCTGTGTCCCAGGTCAGTCATGGATGTAAAACGACTGTGTGGCCCAGTCCACTTACTGGTATCTGCCCTGCATCTCACAGCTGACGTTTACATTAATCACTTCTTTTACTTCAGGTATTCTGAATACCTCTCTAATGTCGCTCATTTCACCCCTCAAAAATCATAAATTTGCCCAGTCCAACATTAAAAAGCTGCCGTGAAATTAAACCTTCAAGCTGAAATTCTTAACATTATATAATGTTAAAGAAACATTAACTTTGGACAACTTATAAGCACTGGTATATCCAATGTTTTGAGTGCCAACACTAAGTAGCCCCGCACTGTTTATCATTTTTTCATTTATTTTGAGTCTCTGTCCCTCACTTCAGTGACAAAAGATTGAGGGACAGTATTCTGTTTGTTTCTTAGCAGGATTTATGTATTGCCCCACAGCCCCAGCTGGTATACCCAGCCTTCAGCCAGCTGCTTCACAAGGCTAGACAAAATGGACAATCAATGCCTTTGGTCAGTGGCTTTTAAATCAGTGAAGAGGCCATTGCCAAGCCAAAGTGTCCCCATCACAACACCCAGCTCGGTTATTGGAGAATAACAATTATGCCTCCTTGGACTCTGATTAGCAAGTCACTTATTTACCACCCACCCCCATAGCCCACCAGATGCTCCCAGGTCAGCCAACTCTGGAAAAAAAAGACACTCATGCCTCGGAGTCATGAATCACCTCCTTTGCTCTTTACTTCATTACCAAAAAAAAAGAATAAAAAATAAAATAAAAAATCAATCCCTGTGTGGTTAATGGCAGCAGCAGTCTAGCAGAGTAGCAGGAGGAGCAGCTACAGCAACAGAGAGGTCGGATTCCAAAATGGAACTTTGTTTAATTCAGGCAGAACCGGGTTCTTCTCTTCTTGGCAGATGATCCGACCATCCCGAAATCGCTGTCTGAGTCTGACCGACCCAGTATTTATTAACAGCAAACACAACAGAGCCACCAAGGTGGCTATAGACCGCACCGATGACCACACAATCCCTCTTACAGCCACACAGATAGACTACTGACTGAGCAGTCTGAGTGGAGTGGACTACTGGACTTCTGGCAGTCGGACCGATGGCGAGTGCATTCGGTGACCGGGCAAGCAACCAAGTGAGATAGTGTGACTGCTGGGCGTCAGTTTACAACTCCAGTACTCGCTCTCATTAGAGGGACTGAGTCTGTCCTGAGGGGCTGTCCTGTTGGAGGTTACTTGCTCCTCGCTGCACTCCATCAAACAGGGGTCTACTGTCCCATCTGGCAAGCAGGGTGGGGAATTGGAATTCATTCACCTGGTGGGTTCAGCAAAATACAAACAAAATAAATAAAAACATGTTTACAATGATTGGCCACAGCCTTAGCAGCAGTGCGGATGTGGGATAATCGATCAATCTTCAGGTCCATGGAGAGTTGGTACTCTGTCTCGGGTCACATCAGGGGCAGGGCACTGGGCAGCCAGCAAGGAGAAACAGTGGTCCGACTCCAAACACTTCAACCTCTAAACCAACATAAAGAAAACCAGTTTAACTAAGAAGGCGGGAGTCAGTCTTGTCTTCAGCCAGGAGCAGGGGAAATAGAATGGCTGTGGTGGTGAGGGGCTACCTTTAAGCCCCCCCCTTACTAGCATGCCTGACTTTTCTTAGTCAGACCTTTGCATGGGACAATAATAAAGTAAAATAAGGCATTTCACCAGTTCTTACTGCTACAAAGAGAGCAGACCTGAAGGTGCCAGCACTGAGGCAGGAGGACACATAAAGTATGATGTATGTCTTGAATCCCTGACCCCAGAACAAACAGATGTTAAGGACAAGGCTGATCGGGGTGGTCTCCTCAAATAAAGTAACAGCAGATGGGAGCTGGAAGTTCTGCCAGAGTTGTAAAGTAGAGCCGTTATCAACCAGCTTTGCAGTCATTTGATAACGACTCAACTTTACAACTCTGCTGGGACTTAGAATGAAGCACTTAACACTGTTGACACACTCTCGTTCTCTCTGAAACTGGACAGCAGCTTGTAGCTGTTTCTTTAATCTTTTTGTTTGACGGGGTTGCAAGGTTCTGTGGCAGATTCAAGAGGGAGGGGGCGTGAAGTGCAGCGGCAGATTCAAGGGCAAGGGGCACTGCTGACTGCTGTCACACACTGACCTGAACATAGTCAGTGGAATAAATGAAAAAGGGCAATTTATTCAGCCTCAAAAAACTGGATGCCTCCCTTGCACCCCCCCCCGGTTCTGACACCTATTTTTATAGGGCTAAAACATTCTCCCTTAATAATAAGTAGGATAGATGGAATTCAGCTGGTCTTCTGTTCATAAATTGCAAAGAATGGAGTGATGGCACTGTCTATGTTCCATTAAACAAGGGTCACCTAGAAAGGCAAAATCAACATTGGAGAGATCGAAGCTTAACCCCCTGGTCAGTCGTCCAGCACATACTTAACGTATGTCCCCCAGATGTGACTCGAAGGTGTTGAGCACTGCTGAGACAATAAAAAAATTGTGAAGTCCGTAATGAGATCATTCGTGGTTTTTCTTGTTTTCTAAACAATTTCACTCCTTTCCAAAAGATAAATCCTAGAAATAAAATAATTGATATCGTTCCACACACACACACACACACACACACACACACACACCGCTACTAGTGATAGCTGCTAGCTAAACACACGAGGAAACCCATACTGCTCTTTATGGTGTGTATGTGCTAGACTTTTGACATTAGTGGCGCAGACAGCTTGTCATGTATTTAAAAGGAGAAAATCACAAGTCCTTTATGATCTGAGATGTTAGCAGTGTCATAAGTGAATCGAAAATGCACACGATAAGGAGAAACCAGTTGAGTTCTATGACACCTTCTCACACTGGATTTCAACGCACACTCTCGCCACGACACGGTACTGAGCTGTATTGCCTGCAGATTTGCAAAAAGCGAACTGTCTGCCCGCTCTTTTCATTTTGTATTACAACTAGTCATGTCTTTGTTTCTGTGAACTACCCCCAAGGATTACCAGAATATCCCAAACTCAAACTGATGTTATACTGCAGGACTGTCTTCTTAAAGTAACTCTAGAGTTGCTTATTACTTGTAAGCAAGATCAGTTTTTCCTTATCCCCTTCAGGTTCCCGCCCACTGAAGATCTGAACAATAAGCATAATCCTGCTTGCCAAAGGTATTATAAAGTCGATGCCGAATAGCATGGGGTCAAGGCGATTTCTGGTTGAAATGCATGTATTTGCATTCAGAATATCTAGGGATTCTCATTTTGAATTTGTCTGTTTAGGTGGGCAGTTGTGAAGTATGTTTTTCACATATTTCTCTCGCTTCCAGCTCTGTTTTGCAATTAAAGGATGATATTGCTATGCAATATTTCGAAATACATTTTTAATGACAGCTGTTGGTCTGTATTTGTAAAACCCAAACACATGAGTTAATGGAGTAATTTATTCGTGTGGAGTGGCTGCATTTTAATTACTATGCTGAGATCCATATCTATCAGACCTGTTCTCAAATAGAGAAGTTTAGCCAATTACGAGGAGACATCAGTGGCAAACAACGATCCAAAGACAAAACCAGGCACTTCTGACTGGAAAAGACAGGAAAGACAAACCAGGGATGTAGCCAGGAATTTCAGATCTGCACACCAAGTAGAATCATTGCCCCCCCATTGTTTGGGCCAACTACCCCTTCCCCCACTGTCCATGCCGTGTTTGTGCTCTCATCCGACACAAGTGTCCTTTTCTCTGTGTTGTATACCAGCACAGCACAGCACTAGCCATACCACCACTTTGGTTACAAGAAGAAGAATCAGCATTTATATAGCTCTTTTCAAACAAGTGTATCCCAAAGCACTTTACAAGCAATGCTAGACTGGTAGTGAAGCTTCTGAATGTGTGGTGGTGGCCATATCACACATCAACACCCACACGCAGCCTGAACAATTGCATACAGTATTGCACTGTGACAAGCCTCTGTACCACATCAAGGTAGCCAGTCCCACAGAGGTCCATTCACACACCACTAGCCACACCATGAACAATTGTCAGACTAAGATTAAATAATTAATGCCCCTCTTGGAACACTGCTGTAAACCAGAGTTCAGCAGAAGAAGATTAAAACAATAACGCTCTTCTGGCATTGTCTCCATTCATGTCGAAGCAGCATTTAAACACAATGAACTGCACATTTTGGCTGCCAAATTTTGCAGCTGTCAGCACCTGGATAATGCTTTTTAGTGCAATTGTAGTATAAAAACTAGCACTTATTTCATACTAAGAAGATATAATAAAAAGTAATATGTTACCAAATTTAGGCACATCATCTGTTTTTCATGGGCAGCATTAACAGCAGCAGCAACTTCAATCTTAGGCCCTATTATGGTATTATTTCTATCATTAAGCACTCATTTTAATACAGTTACAGTAAGCAATATCCTGGTGCGGACAACTGCAAACATGGGCAGCTAAAATGTGTAGTTCTCATCCTTATTACCCAAGACTCATACCCTCCCCCTCTTGCTCTTGTATTAAGAGTCCCTCATACATTTGCTGTAATGATCTACTGTTTTTTTCCTGACTCTGCTCATTATGCACTGTATTGTCTGTGAGCTCTGTCATTGCACAGTCACTTGTTAATGTTTTTATCCTTTGCTCCCCTCCCCTGGGTTACTCCTGGAAATAAGTCATGGCTCTGTGCTTTTTCCAGCCACCGATTTTCAAATAAATATATAATCTGTGGCCCTCTGAGGGAGAAGTGCATGGTTCAAAACACTGGGAGTATATTTTTGTTGCCTTTGACACTCATTTAATAAACGCTGCACAAAACAGCCTTTGACTTTTTGACACTCAAACACTGTACAAAATAGCTTTTGACTTGTGGCACTGTTTTTTTGTGCAAAACTTATGTTGGTCATCTTTGTCACCTGCAGAGACCTACACCAACCTGATTCGTGCCATGTTACCCAAGGGATATGGTTTTAAGTAGAGGCTGGTACTCTATTTACTCATCAACTTCTTTTTGATGAAAATGAGACCAATATTTGCCTCTTCTTGATGGATTGGCTTGCCCCATACTGCAGGTGGTGTTACCCTGGCCCCATCAGCCCACCATGGCCATAACAAAGGTGGAGCAATATAACCACTACTTTACTTATCTAAACATTGGGTTGATATGTGGGTTTGATAAGAGTGTCATCTCAACTCACGCACCTTTACATAACAGTATGATACAGTGTGTGCACCTTTACGAAATGGTACAGTGCTGTAGGAAAGCATTTTGGTGCACTGGGCAAGACACTAATTTTGCGGACCCTCTGGAAAAGAGCCGGGGGTCTGGGGGCTGCAAGGCCCCTAGAAGCTCCGAGGGGTTCACATGCTCTCTGGTGAGTTTTGGGGCTTTTCTTGAAGAAAAAACATACTTTTGTTACATGTTCCCTACCCCTGATTTCAGGGACTATTTTGCTCTCATGTTCCAGTCCCTTCCCATTCCACTCATACAAAATCAAGGAAATTAATTGAAAATGGTTTATCACAAGTTATATTTAGAAGAAATATTATATTTCTCAGAGTTTTTCATTCTAAAGGCCTTAGTTCAGTTGCTCTTTTAAGTGTTGATTTGGCATTCCAACCACTTTGCTAACCATTGGAAGGGTTGGTGACACTAGACTGAAGTGAAGTGAGCACTGAGTCTAACTGGCTGGCTGGATCTCTGGGACTGGGGCAGATGGCCCACTGCTGGCCGTCCGACTGGACTTTAAGAAAGCAGCACTGTTAGCGGCCCGGCCCGGGAGCTTGTGAGGTATGAGGGAGCAGTCAGTCAGAGAGCAAGAGCAAAGGAAACACTGAGCTGAGTCAGGTGGGCTGGCCACCTGACTGCCAGCAGGTCAAGTTCCACTTTCAACATAGTACTAACAGCCAACTAACTTCAGCTAAACTTGACTTCCCTTGGAGGCAGCTGGTTCCCAGCAGGAAAACAAGCAGTACAATACTTTTGTATAAATAAATAGAATGTGAGGGCAATCACCCTCACAGTGGGCAAGCACCCTCACATTCTATTTCTTTATACAAAAGTACTGTATGTACTGTTTATTTTCTTTTGGAGAAGAAGCTGCAGCCAAGGGCATATTGTATTATTTAAGTAAGACTAAGAAGGAGTGGACAGACCAGATGGGCCAAGTGGTCCTTATCTGTTGTCAAATCTAAGTTTCTATGTTTCAGAGAAGACACTGGCATAAATGGAAGGAGACACTGCTGTAACTGAAATACAGAGAAGTGTAACTGGGAAGGGACACTGGTATAACTGGACGCTGATACTGGCAAAACTGGAGTGGGAAGAGAAACTGCTGTAACTGAGACACTGTTATAACTGTAACTAGGAGGAACTGCTTTAATGGGACACTGCCACACTGGCATAAATCTGAGCAAAGAGTGATATAACTGAAAGCAGACATTGCTGTAACTGGTATACTGACTTACTGTATCTGTTAGGCTAACAGATACAGTAAGTCAGTATATCAGTTGCAGCAACAGTTAGGTGACTTGATACAATTGGGAGGGTAAACTGGTATTGCTGGCAGATGTCACTGTAGTAGCTGTGAGATACTGGTGTAACTGAGAGGAGTTAAAGTGTTATAACCATCAGGGTTCACGGCACTAATTGGGAGATACTGCTGTAAGTAACCAAGAGAAAGCACTCACGTAACCATAGAGTGCCACTGCAGCAGTCGGAATATCTTGGGATACTGGGTGATTACACTGGTATCTGGTTAACTTGGTTAAATGGCACTTTAATGTTTGGTTGCTCTAGCTCGAGACACAACATGGTGGTGCTGGCAGTGGTGTTCACAGTTGTGAGGTTGCTGCTGGCATTCCCTACAGAAACACACTAGAAAAAAAAAACACACCAACAGGCGAGGATGCAGCAGAGGAACTTGCAGTAGTATTTGGTAGCTTAGGAGTTGCACTAAGCACAAGGTTCAAAGTTTCCTACCCTTCATTCTCAGTTACATCTCCTCCCAGAGTCAAACCCCAAGTAATCAGTGTTGTCTTGCACTTAAGCTGTGGTCAAAAATTGTACTGTATGACTTACTTGGGAGATGGATGTTCATCCCTGTGGTCTGCAGGTGTGCTCTTACCATATCCCTGTTAATCTTTGCCTTGTACAGTATTTCTGACTGCCTGAGACACAGTGATCTTCCTCATCAACTGTAAAAAAAAAAAAATACCACACAAGTAAATTGCACATTCTGTGGGTTTTCATGGAGGAGTGGGCTAGAAGGGGGGGCTATCATCATGACTGACATGTTTAGCACCACCAGCATGTTCTCTTTCACTATAAGGTCCCCTCTTCACATGTCCTTTCTTTTGTGGCTGCATTAGTGGGAGCTGCAAGTTACTTGGGGGGCACTTTCTCAGGGGCCTTGAGAGGCTAACAAATAGGAGCAAGTACTGAATCATGATTAGTTCTGTTCTCACTCTCACTGTCAATTATGTCAGACTAGACTAGTTTTATGACAGTAAGGTGTTTCTATGCAACCTCTAGGTGCCCTCCTCAGCCTCCACAGTAGCAGGGTGCACTAGATGCTCTTCCTCCTCCTCAATATAAGGTGGCTTGTGCTCTTCCTGTTTCTCCAGGGCTGCTACTGTGACCACCGCAGATGAACCCTCACCTTCACGCGTATGTCCTGAGGTTATACTGTCATCCGCATCACTCAATAACTGCTCCTGAGTGTCCGGTGACTCCAGCATCTGCGACATCCATGGTGCTTTTACAGACTCCGTGTCCATGCTCTGCAAAGCATTTGGTTTCAGAATGTGCTACACTCCTCAAGAATACTACAATTGCTATGCCATCATCCATTCTTTGTGGGCAGAATGGCTAATGTGAAACTGATTCTGCCCACAAAGAGTGAGAAAGAGAAACGACCGGATATGGAGGTACAGGGCTCACTATTCCAGGAAGTAATAACCGGATGTGATGCACGCTGAGGTCACTTTCATTGTGTTCACTGTGGAGCAGTGCTGTCACCTTTTGGAGAGCTTGTATGTGTGTCATTTTGTTTTTGTGGTTTTATTCAGAAGTAACTTCTTGCTAGGAGTTGCACTACATGTACAAGGTTTGTGTTACCATACTCTAGATTATTTTTTTTATTTTTAAGTTCTTACTGTAACTAGATTTTCTTTAATGGACCCTACTGCTTGTATGTGCTCTCACTACTCATATGTCTGACGTGGAGCCTTTGAAAATGAGTCTATGACTCAAAGGGTTTTAATTCTTATTCCCGAAATAAATAAATAAAATATCTGGTATTGCACTGCAGAGTACTGAAGCTGGTTAGGATTTGCTCCTTCTGTCTGTTTTAAAATTGGCATTTGGGTGCACAGCACAAGTTGCCGGTTTTGTAACGTGGTGCATTTTTAAAAAAAAACTTGCGGTGTCTGAGGTGAATAACTGAGTGAACTGTCATACCAGTTTGTGGTCACTGTCTGTGTTGGTGCCTCTTATGTTATATATTTTTCCTTTTTATTGTAATGTTTTTGTCACTTGCGTAAGTCTTCATGCTGTTTTGCTGACATCGCCTCAGTTTTGTTTGGCATCCCGATGTTGGCACAGTGCATAGCATATGAGGTGGATTAGGGTTAATGTGTGTGTGTGTGTGTGTGTGTGTGTGTGGTGAGGGAGGGGGTGTGGGTGTTGAAGGAAAATGTGCAGGTCCTGCAGTTGCCGATAGCATATGTATGTGATTGTTTGAGTGACAATACTTCTGTAACAAGGGTGTAAATCAGCCTGATAGAATGTGTGTGTGTGATTTGTTCTAGTGACGGTATCTGCGTAGAAAAAAATGAATCGTACTGTGCTACTTCAATCCGTGGACAGTCTGGCTTTGTCATACTGTTTTTTTTTTTGAGGGGTTTGCTCCTGCACAAGAGTTTTTTTTTCCCTATGTGTTATGAGGCATCAAGACGACTGATTAGATTTACTGTGTTCTTCTGTATGTATTTATTTAGCTTTTGTTGACCGGGTAAGTGCACTAGACAAATCCTGCCTATTTTCAGGCACAACCCGGGGGAGGGGGATACAGATGCATGTCAACTGACCTTGAACCAGATTAAGCTGTTGGTGGTATTTTTAGTGAATGAGAGAAATTTGGCCATGACACCGGGGAAATTCCCCTACTCTTTTCAATAAGTGCCATGGGATCTTTAACATCCACCTGAACTACCACCAGAACAGGCAAATGGGACCTCAGTTTAACATCTCATCCGAAATATGGCACCTCAGAAGTGCAGCACCCCTCTCATGCTGCACTGCAGTGTCAGTACTGGGATATTAACCCAAGTGCCAGATGTGGGAACTGAACCCACAGCCCTCTGATCTCCCGGCCTCAGAGGCGAGTGTGCTACCTACTGAGCCACTGACACTGTATATTGTCAGGAGTTCATAGCTGAAAAGTATTGCAGGTTATACTTTCACACATTCATGGTACTTAGTGTTTCTCCTTAGTTTTGTATTTCATTGGTGAAGCAAGCTACTGACTGTGTTGTCCTGTTCTTCCAGCCATGAAATCTAGATTTTACATTCTGCCGTGTACGTCAGGGACTCCTGCTTATCCTGATAATGCATTGAAGCTACCATGGGAATCTGTATTTTTTTTGTACTTTTTCCCTGCTGTAGTATTTGTCTCGGGTAACAAATCAATGCATTATCAGTCATTCACCTCAGACACCACAAGTTTTACAAAAAATGTGTCCCACCCAAACAGAATGACAAAACTACATGTCATGATAAAAGTCAGTTCTTTCAAGCAAATAAGAGTGACATGTTCCTTTATTTATTTACAACATCCTACATATAAACACGTTATTTGTATTATTACTATTTTCTTGTGTGTTGCATCCCATGTATATTGTCCCTTGTTCCTTGTTAACAAACCCAGGTCCACCTCGAAAATGAGCTTGCTCAACGGTGATCGCCTGGTTAAATAAAGACTTTGATTGATTGATTGAAACAAAACATTTGCTTTTCCTAATAACCCCCCAAGTTCTGACAGTTTCACTACTCGAAAGAACGGTCATGCCTGACCCCACAAGATGTCACTTCTGCTCAGTGCTCCTGTGTGCTCGCACCACTCTTCACAAAACGGGTCCCATAAGCAGAAAGCCACAACGCCAACAAAAAACAAAGTGTGTCTGAAATCTTCATTGATTGTCTGCAAAAAGGTAAATAAGTATAAAAACATTTACAGCACTCCAGACATAATTTTGTCAACGCAGCAGCTGCTCCACTAGTTCTTTAACACCAAAAAGAGAGTGTGCAGTAGCGATGTCTGCGAGGGAGTAGCAAGATAAGCTGCGGTGCCGCTCCGCTCCTCGCTCCCTGTTATGGTTTTTGGGCATTGGGCAAATAATTTTATTTCGAGGGCCTTGATGACTGAAACTTATGCTGTTTTTTTCATCTACTCTCAAAGTGTTGAGGATTTGGTTCCTTGGACTGAGTGGACCATGTTGTTTTGCTGTCGCTCGACCATCCCTTGGTGTCTGGCCATGGCATTTACCATCCTGCCGACGAAGGCCAAAGCTGTGTACCTCATGGGCATTCGCTACTTGCTGGTTCTATGGAGGGGTGTGACCCGTTTGTGCACCAGAGTGTCAAAGGGTCTGAAGATCTGAAGAAGATATGTGGCATTTAAAAAAGGGAAATCTAGGAAGGAGGAAGAGATGCTTAAGATGGGTTGTAGCACCTCTAAATTGTTATCGGTGCTGAAAGGCATACTTCCTGTTTGGAAAGGTATGCTACCCTGGGTATGCTAGCATTGCCAAGGGGAGGGGGGGTCTGTTCAACAAGGGAATGTACATGGCTACCCCCAAAGTTATTGTGCTCAGTGGACCGTCTTTTTTTTTTCCCTTTCTTTAATATCCAGGTCCAGACTATTCCTTAGGTGGGAAGGGATATGTGAAAGGGTATGAGAGATAAAACCCCAGGCCAGAGTAAAGGCGGAAGTTTGTAAAAATACGCTGTATAACAGTTGCTGTACTGACATTGGACGGCTCATTTTGGGGTACATTCCCACCGAAGTACTGCTTCAATTCTCCCCTTTGGTGATATATGTGGTGAATGTTTTGTGGGTTCTGTGACTGGTAAATAATTCTAGGTTACTGTGGGAGGGCCATATTCTACTGCTGGCTGCATTTCTTTATTTTTAGAGCAGACACGGTCTCCTCCTTGGATTGGAACTCCAAATGCCTTCCTCAGCAGCAGCAGCAGCCCTCAGACGGCTGGTTTGAGAATCCGAGTCTCGGAATGGGCCGGCATGTGGCAAAGCTCCACGAATGTCTCAGGCAGGCGGCTCCTCACTCAGTCAGAAGGTGGCCTCACCAGACAACCATAACCACGCTCTGGACCCAAACTTCCTGGCTCAGCTTGTTGCTCCTCTTATACAGTAGTTGCTTCATCCACAGGCAGCTCATCTGCACGGATCTGACCGATCACTGGTCCAGGCAGGCAGGCAAGCATCTACACTATCTCGCCTGGTCTCACGGCTGACAAACATACTGCCACAAAAGCCAATGTGCTGCAACAATCAGGGGTCACCCCGGCATTGCAGCGTCAGCTTCTCTTGGCAAAATGCATATGCGAACAAGGACGGAACGAGAAGCTGATGTTGCGATGACGGGGTGCTCCCTGATTGAAGCGGACAAATCATTTCAAGTTGGTGGCAGGCTTGCAAACTAGTGTCACAGCCAGCCTGCCCTTGCATTGGTGACACACAGCCGAGCCCACAGAAGCAGTGGTGACATTGGCTGCAACAGTACTGCACCTCCACAACCCGCTTCTCTCCTAAGCTGCCACAACATGTTTCTTGTGCATGCGCGCAAGCAAACATAAAAATGGAGATAGGATGCCTCACCAAGGCATTACAAGAAATGACAGAGGGCAGCATAGATGGGATGCAGGGGCAAACTGGATATGAAGCAGACATACATGGACTAAAGAATATCAGAACTGGGGAGAGACAGAAAGAAGACGGGTGAGGGCAATGGATAAGTCAGCAAGAAGAGTAATACCTATATGAAAGGGACAGAGGGAAGAGGTGGAAGATCACAAGAAATGGAGGAAATAAATAAGGGATGCAGGGGCAAACTGGACATGGATAGCTGTGCAGAGGCTGAAGAATATCAGCAATGGGGAGAGATAGGAAGAAGACATATGAAGGCAAGTGATGGGTCAGCATGAAAAGCAATACCTAGATGATAGGAAAAGAGGGGAAAGGTGGTAGATGACAAGAAAAGGGGGACAAAAACAAGAACTTCATGGCAGGAGCTGGACAGCACAGGAAATCTCCATCTCAGGGGTGACTACACATAATAGATATGCAATACTGACAGAGGGGGTCCAAGGGAACAAAGGCAAGGTGGAAATGGAGTTGCAGCAGGATACCAGAGAAACAGCGGGTGAACAAGGCCAGAAGGTAGCTCAGGAGGGCTGTCATCAAGGCACAAGTCAGGAAGCACAGGGAAAAACCCAGGAGCAGTTGTAGCATTCAAAATATTTATTTATTTATTTACACTAGCAGTATCATAAAAAAATACATAAACTTGTTCATGATAACTATGTACAGAGGCAAAATAAAATCTCTTGTCTTCCTTGTTCTTCCAAAACAAATCTCTATCTCAGCAATTGCAGTTTAACTATAAGTCTTTTCAACCCCCATCCTTAGCAAACATCCGTTTTTTGCAAAACATTCTGCTCTCGTAAATATCAGACAGGAGCTGCTAGAACAGAGTGTGCTTGAGGCCCCTTCAGCCTTTGGAAAAGACTCAAGCATTTGCAATCTGGTAACCTCTAACTCCCCAAAGTCATTTCAAAATACAATTAATATACTTTTCAACAGTAATACTAAATATTTTCTAAACAAAAGAGATTCCAATATCAGCTACATTTTCATACATTGATTCTCATATGTTTTTATATTAGCAGATATGCAAGGGAGGAAAAACAGACAGCAAGAGAAAACTGAAAGACAAAGAGAGGCAAAGAAGTGTGAGACTGTTCGGGTTGATCAAGTCCAAGATCTCACAGGAAAATTTGGTTGCACAACCAGAGAAGAGACAGAAAAAGGAAAGATCATTGCATTTAAACCTATTTTCCATAACAAATGGAACAGGGTCCTATTCTACTCTGTCACAAGGGCCAGAAACCATATGTCTCGACGGAAGGAGACAAGGAGGAAAAAAACGAAGGAGAGACAGGAAAGGGGAAGACGGAAAAAAGTAAAATGACCGGGCCCTTGACTGGGCTGTCTTATGGCCGTGGCATGGCACTGATTTGAGCTGGCTGCACCTTCAGTGCCAGCCTGCCAGGATCCCAAACCAGGAGCTGCCCTTGACTGGGTCGTCTTATGGCTGTGGCATGGCATTGATTTGAGCTGACTGCACCTTCACTGCCAGCCCACCAGGATCCCAAACCAGGAGCTGCTCTTGACCGGGCCATCTTACGGCCATAACATGTCATTGATTTGAGCCAGCTGGGCCTCCACTGCCGACCAGCCAGGATCCTAAACCAGGTATGGACCACAGAATTCAAGCCTGCTAAACCAGTTGGTTAGCAGAGCTCTGGCTCTTCCTGCTATTGGATAGCCAGCCTCTTCAGCTGCCTCTGATTGGCTGCCTGCTTCCCGGAGCCTGAGGACTCGCTCCCACCACTTGGGGACTGTGGTTTTCGGCCGGAGGTCGGTGGCTGCCCACTCTGGTGAGCCACGGATCCTCGCTCTGCTTTTAAACTGTATTCTGCTTTTCTTAACCTATATTTGCTGCGGTCTGTTGCTCTATACCTATTTGGGCTCTGTATTTCTATTTTGGTTGTAAAACTTTGCCGGGTTACAGTCTAACTACATAGTGCATTTAAGCCTTGTTCTAACTACTGCCTACCTGCCTGAAATGCTGTAAAGTTTTGTTCCTAGAGCTAGACTAGACTGAAATGCTGTGAACTATCTGTGTAGGACAATGTAGCGTGTTAGTGCTGGCCCCAGGTTTCACAGTTTCCTTTCTCTCTTTTTTATATTATTCCCTCTGCTTCTAACTTTTCCTGCCCTGCTGGTCTTGCTAATCCCCCGCCCCCGAACCTGCCTTCTCCAGTCAGTCCCCCATGGCACCAGTGACCCAGATGCTACTTAAGTCTCTCTTTGTCTTCTCTCTTTGCCTTCTGTTTGCATCGCCTCCCTCTCTCCCTCTCTCCCTGTTAGCTAAATCTCTCTGCAGGCCCCTCAACCTCCAACCCGAAGCCCGCCCACCAATTTAAGTTAATTACTGCCCCGGCAGCCACCTCACACTTTAAATTTACCAATCCCCACTCTGTCTTTCTATTACTGGAGCTGTCTTTGACTGGGCCATCTTACGGCCATGGAACGGCATTGATTTGAGCCAGCTGCGCCTTCAACGCTAGCTGCCAGGATCCCAAACCAGGTATGGACCATGATATTAAAGCCTGCTAACCTGACTGGGCATTTGTAATGTGTTTAAGACATTTAACAGTACTTTTACTATGGTACCAGGCCGAGCAAAAGGGGTTGAGCACATAATAGTGACAAAGAATGCTCGTCCTATTAGGCAAAAGTCATACAGGTTGCCAGAGCGGTTAAAAGCTGATGTGGTTAAGGAAATACAAAAAATGAAAGAATTGGGTATCATAGAGGAGTTGAAGAGTGCTTGATCATCTCCCATGGTAATTGTAAACAAAAAAGAAGGGGTGTTAGAATCTGCCTTGATTTTAGGAAACTTAATCAAGTGTCAGAATTTGACAGTCATCCTGTTCCCAGAATAGATGATTTAGTGGATAGACTGGAGAGTGCAAAGTATTTCAGTACCCTCAATCTCACCAAGGGTTGTTGGCAACTACCTTTAGCTAAAGAATTCAGAGATAAAACTGCATTTGCCACCCCTATAGGATTCTATCAGTTCACCACCATGCCCTTTGGTTTACATGATGCACCAGCGACATTCCAGTGGTATATGGATGTAATTTCATTCCCTCAAACTGGTTATTGTGCTGCATACCTGGATGATGCTGTGGTGTACAGTCCAGACTGGAAAAGCCACCTGGATCACCTACGAGCAGTTATCCAAGCTATCAAAAATGCAGGTCTGACTATTAATCCTACCAAATGTGCACTGGGCATGCAGGAAACCAGATATTTTGGCTATGTGTTGTACAAACAGAGGTGAGAAAGAACTTAAGTAAATGCTTCATCTGAGACTTGAACCCAGGCTGTCCAGAATACCATTCTGATTGCGCTAAGCAGCAGCGCCAGTGAGACAACTGGAACCTGGGCTGTCCCCAAGCAAATACTGGCGTGCCTGTGAGATTGCTATTGGGATGTGCATTCGAGAAACAGTAATGTGCTGAGGACAGCCCAGGTTCCAGTTGCCTCAGTGGCAGCGAGTAAAGCAATCGAATGAATCTGGGTGGCCTGGGTTCAAGTCCCAGCTGAGTCACTTACTACTTTCTCACCTCTGTTTGTATGACTCTGGCTTGCCAGGAGACACCTTGCAGGACAACATCATATCAACATGAGCAGCTGTCTTACCTAGGCTAGGCTGTGGCAAGGCAACGTGGAAATAAACGTGCACAAAGGGAGGAAATCAAGCTCTTACTTGCAAATGTTGAAATATTTACATTTAAGCAGCTCATTATGACTCCCCTCCCTACTCCCCAGGCTTTTAGCTATCCTTTTGGCAGCTAAAATAGGATGAAGCAAGCATCAGCAAATTCAACATACTTATTAGATTTAACGTTATGGCTGAGAAGTAGTGGATGATGGGAGGTGAGGGGTGGGTAAAGGCTGAGGGTTACCCCCTGGCAATCAGTGACTGTTCGATTGCCCACTATTACTCAGCTAGACTCAAAACCAAGTCCTTCCCATTTTATACCACCAACAGGGTCTCTGACCAAGGAGGGAACAAAAACAGTGAGGGTGCTAAGACTGAGAGAGAACTGGATCTGATGGAGAACAGCAACAACTCACCCGTACCTTCTGTGTGACGGTTGGCTGGCAGCTTATAGCAGGCTCTCTATCTCTCAGCATCACTTCATCCAGTGGTGGTCCAGAAGATCAAGACTCCAGTTTACTTCCCTCCCTCAGCAGTCCTGCAGGCTCCTCATCAGCTCAGCTGGTAGCCTGGTCCTGGTCTCTACAGATGAGGCCTTGTGTTCCTCCCTCCTCCTCCTCAGTCTGTGCTGCTGCTACCCTGCCAATCCTCCACTTCAGTCAGTGCTACCATGGTCAGCCTACCCCAACTGCCTCCAGTCCACTCCTCACTCTTTTGCTGCTCACCGGTCCGGTCCGCTCAACTGTATGGAGAGTTTTACTCCTGCCCCACACACACACACTCAACACGGTGCCTGCCTTCCTTATTAGTTTTTATTTTTCCGGGCCCACTGTCTAGGACCTAGTCATGCTGTGGTTGGTATGGCGACAGGATGGTCAGTTGACTAGTGTAGGAATCTACTTGAGCACTTTTTCCCTCCCTCCTGTTCTGTCCATGTCAGTCAGTGCACTACTGTCTACTGCTGTACTCCTTGGTCCTGGCACACCACGCAGACTACTTTTGCCAAATTCTTCTCCTCCTCGGCTCTCACCGACCAGTGCCCTGTGTGTCCCAACCCACCCAGGCAGTCCATTAGTTGCTTTGCTCCTGGAGCCTTGCACCTGTCCCAGCCTTAAACAAACCAAAAGCGAGCATTCCAAATGAAAGGAAAACACACCAAGAATGTAAATACTGTTAGCGTTTATTTATTGCGCTGCAAAAAGTCGGGCCAGTAACCCCAGCGCTTTGGCGCTCAAGCCTTTGTCCTGGCTGCCTGCCTGCCCTGTGGCCCTATGGTCTTTCCTCCTCAGGCCACTTGCCTATTCTTCCCACTCCTTTCCTGCTGCTGTGTCCAACTGACTCCAGATTTATCTCTCCCCGAAATGAGTAAGTCACTGTTAAATTGTTTTTACAAAATACAGCACCACTACTCACAGTCACACTTTTCCCTTGGTGCTAGAAATCTCGCCCACATGAACAGCGAAGACTATGTTGGATGAATTCTTCAGAGTGCACAAGCCCGGCCTGGCCCCTTCTCCCTATCTTACTCATTGGATACGTTTTCACGCAAAGGAGCCAGGGACGCATTTGGTTGGTGGCTGAGTTTCTCAGCTAAAGTTTGAAATTGCAAAATAAAACTATATAAACAATTTATATATTAAAAAAAGGTGCTGCTGCAGAGTCTCTGAGATGACTTTGGGGGCGGGTGGGACACTGTCAGGCAAGCAAGCCAGCAGCCTAGCAGCAGAGAGTGGAGGCTGATTAGTCGACTTTTGATAAATGCGACTCCACATAATTGTGGCTACAATTCAAGGCAATTGCAACTAATTGCAACTGACTTAAATTGCAATCCACGACTGCAATTGTTGATGGCGGCTCCAGGGTCTATGCTACACCCACTAAATCTCCTACATTTCGGAACCCCCCCGGAGCTGCTTTCCCTACCTGAACAGAGAAGGAACCATCTGCAGTGAACAGTGTGAGAGACTGTGTTTTACCCCTGCCGCAGTAACCTTAATTTCACTGTGTTTGGTTCTCGACTGTAAATCAATCTAAGACCCAGTGTGAAAGGGGTCAAGGGAGCCGACTGCTGAGGTCATACACAATGCGGGACACTGCTCTTTAAATTCCCGGGCCACTCCTCTGTTACTAGTACGCTGCATGTGTGAATCTGCTACATATCGGAACCACCCCGGAGCTGCTTTCACTACCTGCATGGAGAAGGAACCATCTGCGTGTGAACATTGTGAGAGACTGTGTTTTATTCCTGCTGCAGTAACCTTATTTTCAATGTGCTTGGTTCGGGACTGTATATTAATGTAAGACCCAGTGTGAAAGGGGCTCAGGGGAGCCGACTGCTGAGGTCATACACAATGCGGGACACTGCTCTTTAAATTCCCGTGCCACTCCTCTGTTACTAGTATGCTACACCTCTGAATCTGCTACATATTGGAACCGCCCCGGAGCTGCTTTCACTACCTGCATGGAGAAGGAACCGTCTGTGTGCGAACATTGTGAGAGACTGTGTTTTATTCCAGCTGCAGTAACATTATTTTCAATGTGCTTGGTTCGGGACTGTATATTAATGTAAGACCCTGTGTGAAGGGGTCTCAGGGGAGCCAACTGCTGAGATAATCCAAGTGGCAGAACACTGCTCTTTAAATTCCTGCACTGCTCTTCTGTTACTAGTAAGCTACACCCACTGAATCTCTTACACTTCGGAACCCCCTGGATCTGTTTTCCCTACCTGCACAGAGAAGGAACCATCTGTGGGCGAACAGTGTGAGAGACGGTGTTTTATTCCTGCTGCAGTAACCTTATTTTCACTGTGCTTGGTTCAGGACTGTATACTAATCTAAGACCTAGTGTGAAGGGGCACGAGGAAGCCGACTGCTGAGGTTATCCAAGGGGCAGTACACTGGTCTTTAAATTCCCATGCCGCTCTTCTGTTTCTAGTATGCTACACCTCTGAATCTGCTACATATTGGAATCCCGCCCCGAAGCTGTTTTCCATACCAGCACGGAGAAGGAACCATCTGCGGGTGAACAGTGTGCGAGATTGTGTTTTATTCCTGCTGCAGTAACCTTATTTTCACTGTGCTTTATTCGGCACTATATATTAATGTAAGACCCAGTGTGAAGGGGGCTTGGGGCAGCCGACTGCTGAGATCATCCAAGGGGTGGGACACTGCTCTTTAAATTCTTGTTCTGCTCTTCTGTTACTAGTATGCTACACTTCTGAATCTACTACACTTCAGAACCCCCCCAACGGAGCTGCATGGAGAAGGAACCATCTGCGGGTGACACAGTGCGAGAGACTGTGTTTTATTCCTGCTGCAGTAACCTTATTTTCACTGTGCTTGGTTTGGGACTGTATATTAATCTAAGACCCAGTGCGAAGGGGGATCAAGGGAGCCGACTGCTGAAGTTTTCCAAGGGGCGGGACACCTCTCTTTAAATTCCTGCGCTGCTGTTCAGTTACTAGTATGCTACACCTCTGCATCTGCTACACTTCAGACCCCCCCCCGCCCCCGGTGCTGCTTTCTCTACCTGCACGGAGAAGGAACCATCTGCGGGTGAATCAGTGTGTGAGAGAGACTGTGTTTTATTCTGGCTGCAGTAACCTTATTTTCACTGTGCTTGGTTCGGGACTGTATATTAATGTAAGACCCAGTGTGAAGGGGTCTCAGGGGAGCCAACTGCTGAGGTCATCCAAGGGGCGGGACACTGCTCTTTAAATTCCTGTGCTGCTCTTCTGTTACTAGTACGCTACACTAGACCCTGGAGTCAGTTGAAAAACCAATTATGACTGACTTCAACACATTATGACTGATTTTTTCAACTAGTTTAAAATTTATGACTTCGACTAACCAAAGTAAATTCTACCAATTTTTTCACCTTCCGCCCTTCAGCCTGTCCTGCCCATAGCTTCACCAGTCAGATGGTGGCGGGTTGCACGTGATACGTGGTAACTTCAGTGGCTTTTAAATTAATGGTAGGGTTTGTATCAATCATGCAGGAGAGCGGTGTGCATATTTATAGAACACATACAGACATTGGGAAGAAAGAAGTAAGTGGCTCAACTGGGACTTGAACCTCAGCTGACTGAAATATCACTTTGATTGCACTAACCAGCTGCACCACTGAGACAACTGGAACCTGAGCTCTCTCTGAGCAGATTACTCTTTCTCAAATGCACAACCCAAGGGCAATACAAATATTTACTTGTAACAATCACATAGGAGTGCGGTGTGCAAATAATGGAACACATACAAACAGAGGTGAGAAAGAACTTAAGTAAATGCTTCATCTGAGACTTGAACCCAGGCTGTCCAGAATACCATTCTGATTGCGCTAAGCAGCAGCGCCAGTGAGACAACTGGAACCTGGGCTGTCCCCAAGCAAATGCACATCGCGTGCCTGTGAGATCGCTATTGGGATGTGCATTCGAGAAACAGTAATGTGCTCGGGGACAGCCCAGGTTCCAGTTGCCTCAGTGGCGCAGCTGGTTAGAGCAATCGGAATGGTAATCTGGGTGGCCTGGGTTCAAGTCCCAGCTGAGTCACTTACTACTTTCTCACCTCTGTTTGTATGACTCTGGCTTGCCAGGAGACACCTTGCAGGACAACATCATATCAACATGAGCAGCTGTCTTACCTAGGCTAGGCTGTGGCAAGGCAACGTGGAAATAAACGTGCACAAAGGGAGGAAAGCAAGCTCTTACTTCCAAATGTTGAAATATTTACATTTTAGCAGCTCATTATGACTCCACTCCTCACTCCCCAGGCTTTTAGCTATCTTTTTGGCAGCTAAAATAGGATGAAGCAAGCATCAGCAATTTCAACATACTTATTAGATTTAACGTTATGGCTGAGAAGTAGTAGATGATTTGAGGTGAGGGGTGGGTAAAGGCTGAGGGTTACCCCCTGGCAACCAGTGACTGTTCGATTGTCCACTGTTACTCAGCTAGACTCAAAACCAAGTCCTTCCCATTTTATACCACCAACAGGGTCTCTGACAAAGGAGGGAACAAAAACAGTGAGGGTACTAAGACTGAGAGAGAACTGGATCTGATGGAGAACAGCAACAACTCACCCGTACCTTCTGTGTGACGGTTGGCTGGCAGCTTATGGCAGGCTCTCTATCTCTCAGCATCACTTCATCCAGTGGTGGTCCAGAAGATCAAGACTCCAGTTTACTTCCCTCCCTCAGTAGTCCTGCAGGCTCCTCATCAGCTCAGCTGGTAGCCTGGTCCTGGTCTCTACAGATGAGGCCTTGTGTTCCTCCCTCCTCCTCCTCAGTCTGTGCTGCTGCTACCCCCTGCCAATCCTCCACTTCAGTCAGTGCTACCATGGTCAGCCTACCCCAACTGCCTCCAGTCCACTCACTCACTCTTTTGCTGCTCACCGTATGCGGTCCGCTCAACTGTATGAGAGTTTTACTCCTGCCCCCCACACACACACACACTCAACACGGTGCCTGCCTTCCTTATTAGTTTTTATTTTTAGCCCAGGGCCCACTGTCTAGGACCTAGTCATGCTGTGGTTGGTATGGCGACAGGATGGTCAGTTGACTAGTGTAGGAATCTACTTGAGCACTTTTTCCCTCCCTCCTGTTCTGTCCATGTCAGTCAGTGCACTACTGTCTACTGCTGTACTCCTTGGTCCTGGCACACCACGCAGACTACTTTTGCCAAATTCTTCTCCTCCTCGGCTCTCACCGACCAGTGCCCTGTGTGTCCCAACCCACCCAGGCAGTCCATTAGTTGCTTTGCTCCTGGAGCCTTGCACCTGTCCCAGCCTTAACAACAAAAGCGAGCATTCCAAATGAAAGGAAAACACACCAAGAATGTAAATACTGTTAGCGTTTATTTATTGCGGTGCAAAAAGTCGGGCCAGTAACCCCAGCGCTTTGGCGCTCAAGCCTTTGTCCTGGCTGCCTGCCTGCCCTGTGGCCCTATGGTCTTTCCTCCTCAGGCCACTTGCCTATTCTTCCCACTCCTTTCCTGCTGCTGTGTCCAACTGACTCCAGATTTATCTCTCCCCGAAATGAGTAAGTCGCTATTAAATTGTTTTTACAAAATACAGCACCACTACTCACAGTCACACTTTTCCCTTGGTGCTAGAAATCTCGCCCACACGAACAGCGAAGACTATGTTGGATGAATTCTTCAGAGTGCACAAGCCCGGCCTGGCCCCTTCTCCTTATCTTACTCATTGGATACGTTTTCACGCCAAGGAGCCAGGGACGCATTTGGTTGGTGGCTGAGTTTCTCAGCTAGAGTTTGAAATTGCAAGATAAAACTATATAAACAATTTATATATTAAAAAAAGGTGCTGCTGCAGAGTCTCTGAGATGACTTTGGGGGCGGGTGGGACACTGTCAGGCAAGCAAGCCAGCAGCCTAGCAGCAGAGAGTGGAGGCTGATTAGTCGACTTTTGATAAATGCGACTCCACGTAATTATGGCTGCAATTCAAGGCAATTGCAACTAATTTCAATTGACTTGAATTGCAGTCCACGATTCCAACTGCTGACGGTGGCTCCGGGGTCTAATAAGTATGTATTGCGTATGACTTGTTACTTACTGACTGAGCAAACCCTTTTTTCCTTTCACTTGCTCTGTCTGGTTATGTAATAAGCACTAAATGACCCTGCCCAAGACTACTAACAGGGAGACATAGAAAACAGTCAGGGTCTTGGTATGAGAAATTCTGAATGATGGCAAAAACTGCAAGACAAAGGCTCACACTGTATGAAAAACAATGTGAAAAGTGTCAATAATACTGTCCCTTTTCGTGGTATGTACTGGCCAGCACCACCTGGCCTGATTCAGCAAAATGTGCCGCTATTTATCTTCTTGGCTCCGTCTCTGGTATCCGCCTCTAAGCCTTTCCTTGCTGAAGTATGTAGAGTTTAATGGTGATGATGATGGCTAGCTAGTCGTATAGTTCTGTTTCTCACGCTCCTTTACAAAACAACAAATAAAAAGAGCTATGGTATGCACGCTTAGCACAGCGCGTCGCCATATCTGTTCTAAGTTCTAACTAGTACAGTACAGTACAATACAATCTCCAGCAATTTGCTGAACCCCAATTATCCAGACCATACCTCTCTCTCTGTATTATCTGAACTGTAACATTATCCCCAAACTGCCATTGATTTGGTTAACGTTTTTATTGACTCCTGATTGTCCCTGCCGGGGGGGGGGGAGGAGGGGGGGCTGACAAGTACAGACTGACAGTGCAAGTATGACATACATTGTTATGCAGTAATAACAGCACAAGGTAGTAGGTTGCCAGTTCTCTTAACTTAAAGGAGATAGAAAACATTGTTGTAAGTACGCTAACGCTGCTTTGATGAGGTGCTTATCTGTTTTCCCTTAAGTGTCAATTAGAAGCAATATTCTGATACGGTTAACTTTTGTGTTGAAAGATCAGTTCTTTGGTCCTCTGTAAATTAAATGCCAGGCATACCTTTTTCATCATGACTCACCCTGACATATCAATACTGTACTGTCTTGCACAAGTTGCATTTGCATTGCCCAAACATTGATGTTATGTTAACTCATGTGTGATGACATCACCAGACATGACCATAAATTATGTGTTTTTTTTACTGGTAAATAAATCAGAAATATAAAAAAAAAAACTGCATCTGTCTCTTTTTTTTTATTAATGAATATGTAAATATTTTTTCTATGTTGCTTGTATTTATTGCGGAAAGCACCATTGGCTTCACAGTTTTCTCCAGTATCTGCACACTGCCGACCGGTCAGCAAGTGCAGCACATGGCACGTTTTGATTGTAAATGCGAATAACGCAGTGCTGGTCAAGCTGAGCATGAAGATAGCGTGTCCGCGAACCTGAAACAAACTTTTTCAGGCACAGCAATCACAATAGTACAACAAAGTGCACTGCATACAACATGCGCATTGCATTACTTCATCTGAGTCATCAACAACTGTGCAGTAAATGCTAAATGTGCCTCTATTGTCTGTAATCTCTAACAGCAGCCGACTCCAAAAACATAATCCTGCATATTGGGCCTGACTGATATATAAGAATGCAGTGCACACCTTTTCTGTACTGTACTACTAGTACAATGAGTATCTTATACAGTTGGAGGTATGTTGCTGAATTGGGAGTCTGTGAAGTCAGCATTTCAACACATGCCATGCATGCACTGGCTCCCAGATGAGGTAGCGGAAAACAAAATGTAGTTAATAATTTCCTATCAACTGTAAATAATAATGATGAAATTAAATACCAACCCTCAGAACCACCTAGAACATTAACGACTAAAATTAATAAAAATACATAACCTCTACGTAAATTGCACAGTAAAGTCAGCGTGTAGGTAGTTAGCTGAACTTGTAGTTGTGTGCATGATTTCTTACCTGCATACACAACGTAACGCAAGTGGGTGCTACAGTGCTGGTAGTCAATACATGAATGTTACTGTTTGTTGTTAAAAGATTAAAACAAAGTCTGATACTGAGTAATTAGTCCATCACTGTCGAGGATGGGTGACGATTGATGGCCGTTATTCTCCATTCAAGTGCACACAATGGTTTCTGTGCAGTGGAATGGTCTGAATAAGAATAGTCTTCTTTACAGTCAATGATGCAGTACAAGTCAAGTACTCAGTATCACACTTTTCATTATTTCACAAACGATAACATTTCATGTATTGACGGACTACTAGTGCTGCACTGCCACATCCACTTGCAATTGGATGATAAGACATCAGCAATGCAAACCGACATGTTTGTATAGCGTGTTGCCTTGCTGCACGTCGCTGGTGAACTAAGTAGCAAACACTTAGAAGTGGCAGGAGCGGATAACCTTTGAATGTAGGTGAGCATGTTGGTCTGGCCTGGTGTAGTGTGACAATCAATCCAGGATGTTACATCCACCTTACCCTAGGCTGTGCTATGAAAATTATCATGTGTGCCCCAGGGCAGCACATCACACGAGGGAATGGTCAGGTGCAACTGCAAACATCACAGAATAAGGACGGTCAACTCAGACAAGACCAGACACCAGAACAGCACATGCTCACCTCTGTCCACTGGCACTTTGTAGGTTATGTGCTCTACTACTTCTAAGTGTTTTGGCGCTTGACTTGAGGGAGGGGTTTGAACACACTCCATCCTTTCCTGCTCTGTTTGTGCTGCCTTGGCTGGTGAAGGCATCAAAAGGAGTCACACAGTACCCAACAATAAAATGTAACAAACGTACCTCACTCCACTTCACCACCAGACACTGAACACATGCACCTCAGTCAATGAGTCAGCTACCCTCCTCCTGACCGTATCACGGAAACCTGGCAAATGTTCACCTTCACACACTCGGCTCGGCTGCTGAGATGACCAGGGGCCCAAGTTCCAACAAATCCTGTAATGGAAAACTGAACTGTAATGAACTTAAAAAAAAAAAAAAAATGCTCTGATTTAAGACAGTGCTTAACTCACTACCTGCCGGCACTGCTTCACCTGCACAGAATTAAAAAAAAAAAAAATCCTATGCAGTTCAGGGACAATTTTATGATAATTTCACACAAAAATAAGGAAACTAGAAAAAAATATGACGTAAATGGCAGTAATCTGGAACTGTAACCCAATTCTAATAATAGCAATAAGGAACAATTGGAAGTTATGTTACTGTTCCAGTTAATCAACCCATGTTGGCAATATGACACTCAGCCATGCCTCATGTTACATAACACCTACAGAAGTTGATTAACTGGAACATAAACGTAACCCCCCGCCCATCGTTAAATTACAGCTTAAATACCTATATAACCACAATCCTCCATAATACATTCTGTTCTCTACCTTGCAGCCAGTAGCCTGTCTGCCACGGAGTAGAATACACATCCACATCTATGTAGGCACTGCAGTGTTAAATATCACTGCATTTTCCACTAGACCCTGGGATGGACCCACCACCAAGACCCAGCCATCGCATGGTGAAGACCACTACCATCCCACAACTCCTAGTACCATGAATGCAGCATCACCCCACTGTCTGCCACAGGAGATGGTGATCAGATCATCCCACCGCTCGCCACCACAATGTACTGCAATATAAGTTGTTGTCAGTAACTGCACAGCTGACATCACAGATGGTGGCTGGCTGTGGTGGATGGTGGTGAGAAAGAAGGCTGTGCCATGCCAGTTACTGTGTCCGACAATGTTGTGTGGATATACAGAACTGGTGGATACAGGGTGCTAGGAATCACTGGACACCAGGGATTCAACATTTATACAGACTATGAGTCTGGAGGGGTATTCGAGTGGAGGGGGATCATGATACTGACCTGACAGCAGCAGGATGTTATACCACTGCAGTCAAGAGGCATCCATCTCAGTCATGATTTACACGACTTTTCGACTGCTCTGAAAATCCTAAATCAAAAAATGTGATCAGAATCCTGATCGATGCATCACTCTGTAAGTTGCATGACTGACTGCTGTCAACCCGAGCATCCCTATAAGGCAGAGTCATCAGAGTACAGTACACGACCTTCAGCTCAAGTCTCAAGATCAGTAGGGTTATGATTTATCATTATCACTTACCTTACGTATGCTGGTGTAATCTTCAGATGTCTTCATCCAGAATCTTCTGTCCAGTGCTCCTTTATAAAAACATCACATTGACCTAGAAATAAAGTAATAGTAAAGAAGCATTATTATAAAAAGCTTCTCAGAAATGCTGCAGTTTGATTGGCTGTTAGAACTATTCGAACAGCCTTACATTAATCCCTGTTAGTACACTGTCATGATGTACCAGTCCATACGTACAGCTCGATCACCATGGCACGTCAATTCTTCCTCTCAACATTCCATCCTTTAGCAACGCTGAATGAATGGAATGATGCGTTCTGATTCTGAACCGGCATCCTTCAACTGTTGGTAGAAGAACCAACTATTTTGTAAAAACTGTCCTCTAAATAAGGACAACATTCAAAAAGTATACTTTTCACATTTTTTTGCTGGGATTACTTTTTTATAATAGCAATAAGGCTCTCCCAGGAGTTAGATTAACAGTCAGTTAATCACCCCCTAGGGGCAATATGGCACTTGGCTGTGCCTCGAGTCATGCCACATACACATCACCCCAAGGGTGTGATTAACAGACTGTTAATCAAACCCCAGGTCATGCCTCACTGCTTAAAAGTAGTGGAAAGAGGCACTGGAAAGGCACGGTTGCTAACACAGGTAAAACAACAAAAACATATCAACTTCCACAACAACGTATGTGTTGAAATCCCTCAGTCTCTGCTCGCAGGTCTTTGGATGCAACTGCTGCACTACTTTAGACTAGTCACCCTCCTCTACTGCACTGCAGCTGCCTATGTCCTTCTGATACACATCACAGCATCCCCTCCCTCCTTCTGTCTCAAATGGTCTGCCAGCATTAGGTGCAGTGTACAGGTGGAAGCAGCCCCACGTGGGATGTGTCTCACTCTCTCTACCACCAGAAGAAGCCCTGGCCTTGGTCGTCAATTGAAATTCTCCAGCCTCCCAAACCCCCAGGGCCCGTGACAACCTAGTAGGCTCATACACAAAACCAGATCACAAGTACCTCTATCACTGCTGCACCGATAGGCCATCTCAACTTATTAATTGTATTTTAATATTTGTTGCTTAATGCTTGGCACCCTATGGCACCTCCACCCTCAACCACCTCATAGAACACTATAAACACTACAAATATTGTGTGTGTTGACTTCCTGGTGTTATTCACCAGGGATTCAACACACAGGGTGGACTCACTGGATGTGAGGTGACACAGGGTACAAGAAAAAAATAGATATTTTTTTTTCTAAAAAGACAACTGTAGTCCAAGATGGCCCATTGGTACAGCAATAGGGGTACTTCACGCAGCACACGACAGGTGATCTGGGTTCAAGAATGAGCCCAGCCCTGCGGGGGAGGGGGTGGAGGCTCAAACATTGTTTCAATGGTCCGGATGACCTCATCCTTCTGAGAAGGAGAGCAACATGCCCACATCCCACAGGACTACACCCACCACCTCTGGCAGAGAACTTGGGGCAGAGGGAGGGAGGGATGCTGTGCTGCGTATCATGAAAACACATGCTCACATTGGGGTGCTTGACCCAAAATGATGGTACCCTTGTGGGGATGGGGTCATTGCACAAGAGAAAGGAGAAACTAACAGGGTCAGGGATTAATACATTTAAAGGCTGGCGGCCACTGTTAGAATCATAACAGCCAATCACTGAATCAGATTACAGCATATCTGAGAAGAACTTTTGTAAAACATTGCAATTAGCACTCGGAACTATGGGGTTAGGGGTAGTAGTACCGTATATACACTGACTCACACTCAGTCACACACAATATACATCCAGTTCCATTCAGACAATCAGTACACAGCAGCAAATGAGCCCGGCATGCAGGCACAAGACGCAATAGTAGTAGCCAGTAAGCAGCCAGGCAGGCTACTCCAGGCAGTTCATAATGGTCGGAGCAGGTAGAGTAACACAAACAAAAAATGGGACAAAGACAGAGAAACAGTCAGTGCCTGGGGAGGGACTGGGGACAAGTTGGGGAACACACATGGGTAGCCTTTTAGGTAGGGACAGGCTTCTGCCAGTACACTACACAAAACAAGCACAAACTCTATAAGCTCAGGGTGGACAAGGCAATGGGACCTGATGGCATACATCCCAGAGTACTAAAGGAGCTAAGGGTGGAACTAGCAGAGCCATTATCAGAACTGTTTAGTGAGTCTCTGAGCACAGAAGAGGTCCCAGAAGATTGGAGAAGGGCTCAAGTGATCCCGCTCCACAAGAGTGGTAGCAGGGAGGAGGCAGGGAACTACAGACCAGTCAGTCTTACCTCAGTAGTGGGCAAAATTATGGAGGCACTCCTTAAGGAAAGGATAGTGCAACATCTGGAATCCATAGGAGCACAGGATCCAAGACAGCATGGGTTTTCAAAAGGAAGGTCCTGTCAAACTAATTTCATAGATTTCTTTGACTGGGTAACCACAGTGGTGGACCAAGGGGGAGCAGCTGATGTTGCCTACCTTGACTTCAGCAAAGCTTTCAATACTGTTCCACATAGAAGATTGATTAATAAGCTGGGTAGGCTCAGGGTAGGTCATAAGTTGGTCAACTGGGTGGGAAACTGGTTGACGGGCAGAAAACAGAGAGTGGTGGTAAATAATATATAGTCAGAAGAGATGCAAGTCACAAATGGGGTACATCAGGGATCAGTCCTAGGGCCAGTCCTCTTCAATATCTTCATCAGCGACATTGCAGATGGACTGAAGGGTAAAGTTTGTCTGTTTGCAGATGACACCAAGATCTGCAACCGAGTAGGTGATCCAGGTGGGGTGGACAGAATGAGAAGAGATCTGGATAAACTAGCAAAATGGTCGGAAGAGTGGCAACTGGGATTTAATGCAAAGAAGTGCAAGATCATGCACATAGGGAAGAGAAACTCTGAAGCCACCTATAGTCTGGGAGGGGAGTTGCTGGCAGTCACAAAGGAAGAAAGAGACTTGGGCATCATCATCACTGATGACCTGAAATTATCCAAGCAGACCACTAAAGCAGTAGGTAAGGCTAGGGGGATGTTAGGGTGCATTAGTAGGGGTATCACGAATCGGAAGAACTAGGTAACGATCCCTCTTTACAAGACACTGGCTAGGCCCCATCTAGAGTACTGCGTGCAGTACTGGAGGAGGCCACACCTTCAAAAGGACATTAACCAAATTGAGGCAGTCCAGAGAAGGGCAACCAAAATTGTGCAGGGATTGCATCAGAAAGCATATGAGGACAGATTAATGGAGCTCAATATGTATACCCTAGAGCAAAGGAGGGAGAGAGGTGATGTGATCAAAACATTCAAAAACCTTAAGGGCATGAACATGGTGAAAGAGTCTAACATGTTTCAATATAAGAAAAATAGCAGGACAAGAGGACACAGCATCAGATTAGAGGGAGGCCAATTAAGGGGTAATGTGAGGAAGTTCTTTTTCACAGAAAGGGTGGTGGATGCATGGAACGGCCTACCTCAGGAAGTGGTGGATATGAATACAGTGCAGGGCTTCAAACAGGCGTGGGATAGGCATAAGGGAGCAATACAGATGAGTATGAATAGATAGGCCATTGACAGAGCAAAGGCCAATGGCACATTCATAAGGTAGAAAAAGAAATGGGCAGACTAGATGGGCCTTGTGGTCCTTATCTGCCATCAACTTCTATGTTTCTATGTTTCTAAACATCATTTTAATTTTAAAACGTAGACATTTTATACTTAAACACAAAAAAAAAAAATTCTCAGGCGTGGGCCATTATAGCCTGCCTGGAGTGGCTGAGACAGTCTAATTTGATCATTTCAAATTTTTACACAGACATGACATGACATCCACGAATCCCATGATCCAAAATCCAGTCCACCGCAGTCTGACTGACTGACCCACCCAGTGATCCTACTACACCCCAGCCATGAGCCCACCCAGCATGAGATGTCGATCACATTATGCAGCTACAGTGCTTGTACTGCACGGGTCTCAGGCCTGCCTGCATGCGTTGCTACCTGTTTTGGATTCCATTATTAAAAATAAAAAAATAATGAGCACCAGCTAGGCTCGCTTTAATTAAGTTGCCTGGCTGCCAATGCCAGTGCCCCAAACACTCCCACTTGTTCGTTCAATCCTCAGCTTGTACTGACTGTTGTTTTACATCATGATTTTAACATTAATAAAAGATTGGATATTTCATATTTTTTTTACCTGTTGTTATCGCTGGCTGTGCTGCTGACTGTGCTGTGGCAAGCCTGCATGCTGCGTTTCTCCAACAGCAACCCCTGGTGGTGTGGTGTTGATGTTGTATTGATGTTCTGGGCTATCATCGACGTTGTGGTGTCCTCCCGCTGCCGCTGGTTGGTCTGTACTCCACCTGGCCCAACTTGAAGTTCTTTCCGGCCTAATGGCTTTCTTCTGCCTCCACTCTCCTCTCTTCCACTTTTACTTCCCTCACCTTCCTCAGCTTGCCCAGCTTAGGCCTAGCTTACTTTTTTGGCTCCGCACCTGCCACCACAGCCCAAGTGGGCTCCACGGACCATCCACCACCTCACTTGCCCAGGCCAGTGTCCTGATGTATACTTCTCCTGGTCACCAGACAGTGACTTGAACATGCAGCTAACCCTGACCTGCTTGCCTGGCTGCAGGCAGATTTCTTTTTTTTTAATTTGCCTGGGCCTCCCCTGGCCCCTGGCATCTACCGATGTTGTCAGGAGGATGAAGATATTTTTTAACCCTCTTCCCACTCCTCTCCTCTCTCCCATCGATTTCCCAACTCTCCTGAGCTTCTCAGACTCTCACCACCCCGGGCTGTCCCCGATCTACTCACCACTAACTTCTTTTTCTTTCCTTTTTTCGCTTTTTTTTTTGTGACGTTTTTCAATTGCTCCAAGTCCTTGCTCACACTCCCTCCTCACCAAATGCACACACTCTACGCTCTGCTCTCTTCCCTCTTGAAATGGGGCAAACATCACTTGTGCGGTTGCCTGCTCTGTTCTAAGTCTGCCTCCTCCTCAAATCACACTGCTCAACCAACAGCAGACGTTGGTCTTGGCCAACCAATGAGGGAGAATTGCCTTTCTGCAGCATGGCGCCCTCCTGTCCCCCCCACCCCCGCAAAAAAACAAAAAAGCAGCATTTTTTTTTTTAAATTTCAGCCTGATTTTGACCTGGCAAAGAACAGCAGGGAAAAAGGGCTCAGCAAAGTTCAAAGTAACTTATTACATTGTGTTACAAGTAACGCGTTACTTATAAGAAAATGTAATTAGTAATTTAAGAAAATTACATTTTCTTGTAAGTAATCTGTAACTACTGCCCATTACTATAAAATGTAATCTGATTACAGTAATGCGTTACTACCCATCACTGGTACCACTATACTACCAGGGAATTATTACAGTATTATTTTCGGTGATCGGAGATAAGGGAGGGGTGGGGGGATACCACTAGACTCCCAGGTACTGTTGTGTGTGCTTGTGCACGGTGTTGGGGTGGGGGTTTACCACCCAGGGCTGGTGGCTGATGTGTTGCACACTGCAATACAGTGGGCCACCGGTGGGTGGACTGCATTTGAGCCTTTATTTATGGGCTCAACATTGAGCCCAGGTATGCCGCGCATTTCAGGGTTATGCCAGCATATGAGCTGCACATCCTGGGTTGAATATTGGGATGTGCCGCTTATGCATGGGCACGTCCCTTGGAGATGTGCCGCATATATATTATCTTTGCGCCCTGGCGCAGTGGGACTTGCACTGCACATCTCCCTCTTTTGAATATTGCACCGGGGCGCAGTTCTGGGGTTACGCTGGTGCAACTGAGTTGCGCTAGGCACAATCCCTTTGAATATCTCAGCCTTAGTATTAAGATATTCACTGGTGTTTCACAGTCCAATCTCCTGTTTATAGATAATGTGTTTTTCAAAAGGGAATAAGTACTGAATTCATTTTTCTTACAAATGGTACTCATATAGAAAATATTAGATAATTCTTGTAGTTATTGATGAATGCAGATTTTACTGCTGTAGTAGTACGAACACATGAACATACAAATGTGTCAGCAGAAGCAGACCACCTGGTCTATCTAGGTCTGCTCGAGTGTGCAACTAGCACCAGTAGTTTATAGCTGCCCTACTCCCCTCCCCTTTGTCATCCCACTACCGCCCCCCACCTCCCCCACCCTCACTCTCCCGTTCCCTGTCCCATGCCCTTTTAAAGCTATTCACAGATTTACATGATAGTACCCATTCTGGTAGTGCATTTCATTTTGCTACCACCCACTCTGTGAAACAGTGTCTCCTCATTTCCCTCCTAAATCTTCCCCCCTCTATTCTTAGCCCATCTCCCCTAGTTTCCCTTCCCCTCCTTAGCTTAAAGACCCCATCTGTCCCATCCTTAGTGATTCCCCTCAGATACTTGAATGTCTCTATCATGTCCCTTCTGTCCTCCAGGGTGTACCTATTCAGGTCTCCCAGCCTACTCTTATAGTCTTTCCCCTCCATTCCACATATCATTTTTGTTGTTGTTCTCTGCACCCCCTCCAGTAACCTGATATCACGCTTCAGGCATGGCCTTCGAAACTGCACACCATACTCCAAGTGTGGCCTTACCAGCGACCTGTAGAGGGGCAAGATCACCTCTCTTTGCCTGGACAAAACCCCCCGCGCTATGCAGCCCAGCAGTTCATTCACTTTTACAGCTGCTGTCCTGTACTGAGCAGTGTTGTTCATGGTCCCTGTTACCATTACCCCAGGTCCTTCTCCTCCTCAGTGATCCCCAGCTTAACCCCCACAGCCAGTATTCTCTCCTTGAGTTCTTTGCCCTGAAGTGGATAACCTTACACATCTTTGCACTTAACCCCAGCTGCCACCTCTCTGACAACTCCTCTAGCTTGCTTAGGTCCCCCTGCAGCTGCTTCCATCCCTCCCCTCCATCCACCACTGTTCCCATTTTGGTGTCGTCTGCAAACAAACTTACCTTGCTCACCACCCCATGCACAATGTCTGATATGAAGAGCCCAAATAATACTGGTCCCAGCACAGAGCCCTGTGGCACCCTGCTCGTCACCAGCCTTGGAGTTGAGAGCTCCCCTCCCACCATCTCCCGTTGCAACCTCCCACTCAGCCAGCTTGTAATCCAGTTCATCATTTTTGCCCCTACCCCTACACCAGTTAGCTTCCCCCCCCCAAGTCACCCATGAGGCACCGAAGCTCACATCTGAATGTCCATCCAGACCACCATCAGTGTGACAGGCCTGGTACCCATATCCTTAGAGGTAGTCAAGCAGAAGTCGAGGGAACGGAGGATGGCAGTCCAGAAGAAGCTGACAGGTGGACAACAGGCAGCGAATGCCACTGGTGAAGGCACACCATCAACCCGAGCGCTCACACTAGTAGAGGACATAGTGGAGGAATGTCTGGACCCCATGCCAGGTAAGCTACACATGGGGTGCAGTGCACACTAGGGTGATGACTGTGGTCTCCCTTTACCCCTGCAGTGGATCTGCTATTGTCATTGGTGGAGAAGGATGAGAGAACACTGGAGAGTGACATCCACATGGCTGACTGTTGTTGAGGCACAGGTCAGGAAGCACAGAAATACCAGATGCCATTTCAAAATTCGCAAATAGTGTTTTATTTTTTCCAATAGCAGTTAAAAAAATAATTTTTTGCAGTATAACTATTTACAAAGGCAGTATAAACACAGGAAACAAAGTTATTCATCTGAGGATGTTTCTAATTACAAGTTTTAGTCTTGCTCTCTCATTCTCCTTGTCTGTCTAGCTAAAGCATTGCTGCTCTGTTTATAAGTCTTTATCTGGGAACTTGTTAAGAGAGCCTGCTTCTCACACAATGTTCTTGACAGCTTCATTCCTTGTAGGTGCAGCAAAACAGTACATGGTGTCCCAGAACTGACATCTTGTTTACAGCTCTGTAAAAGGCTTAAAAACTGCATCTCAGGTTAACCCATTAAGTTCCAAATAGCTTTCCAATCATTTCAACAGTATAACTATATACAGTTTTAAACAAAGGGATCCCAGTATCAGTGACATTTTCACATAAAGATTCACATATGTTTATACCCATAGATATGCAAGGGGGAAGAAAAGATAGAAATAGCAAGGGAAGGTGGAGAGATAGTGAGAGGTGGAGAACTGCGAAAATGGCGTGATCAGTTCCTAGATCTCACAAGAAAATTCAGTTGTGCAACCAGACAGAGAAGAAACAGAAAAGGAGAGGATAGAACAGACCCTTGTGTTTAAACTCTTTCTGCTTAACAAATGGGGCAGGGCCTTATTCAACCCTGTCACATACCCCCCTCTTAAAGAGGGAACCTGTTTTACAAAAACAGGTTTCCAAAATGTTGTATTAAATTCCTGTCTAACATTAGCTTACAACATTTACAGTTCAGTGCACATGCAGCATAGCAAACAGAACATTTTCAACTCACATTTTTTCATACTTTGGAATTCTAAATTCCTGATCCATATCTTGACAGGAAATCAGCACTGACATTCTCGTTCCCAGATTTGTGCATCACTTTAAATTTAAATGGCTGCAGTGCCAGGTGCCACCATGTGATTCTGGAATTTTTATCCTTCATTTGGTTAAGCCAACAGAGAGGATTGTGATCTGCTACAAGTACAAAGTCAGGTCCTAGCAAATAAAACTTAAGGGACTCCATGGCCCACTTTGTAGCAAGGCATTCCTTTTCAATGGTGGAGTACCTTTTCTCTCTGTCATGCAATTTCCTACTTATGTATATAATAGAATGTTCTTTCCCATTTATATGCGGACTCAAGGCTGGACATATTTCTTTCTTTTTTTTTATCTGAGTTTTTGTTGACCAGGAAAAGAGGCCTAGACAACTCTGCCTATTTCAGCCTCGTCTCGGGGGAAGGGGATACAGATGGATGTCAACTGACATTGAAACAGACTAAGCTGTTGGTGATAGTTTTAGTGATTGGGAGAAGTTTGCCTAGGACACTGGGGGAAATTCCCCCACTCTTTTCGCGAAGTGCCATGAGATCTTTAACATCCACCTGAAGTACCACCAGGACAGGCAGATGGGACCTCGGTTTAATGTCTCATCCGAAAGTCGTCACCTCAGCCTCATCCGAAAGACGGCACCTCAAGAGTGCAGCACCCTCCCCTGCTACACCACAATCTCAGTATTGGGATTTAACCCAAGTACCTGCTATGGGGATAGAACCCACATCCTTCTGATCTTCCAGCCTCAGAGGCAAATGTATGCAACCTGCTGGGCCATTGACATCTGTCAGGCCTACCTCTGACACATCTGTCTGTAACAGAAATTGTTTCTCAGAGTCTGAGCTTCTTAAAACAAGCTGAACATAATGCTGCCTTAATGCCCCGAAAAGCCTCATCACACTCTGGGGTCCATTTCACATTATTCAGGAACCATTTATTTGTGAGTTTAGTGAGGGGAGTAGCTAACCTGGCAAAGTTAGAAACATAGAATCTGACGGCAGATAAGGACCATACAGCCCACCTACTCTGCCCGTTTCCCTACTTGGTTTCTCAATCCCTACTCTTATCTGGACTGCCTTCCCCCTGTTCTGCTGTACAGCAGGGTGCCTTTATGCCTATCCTATGCACTTTTCAATCCCCATATTGTTTTCGCTTCCACCACCTCCGCTGGTAGGCTGTTCCACGGATCCACTGCCCTCTCTGTGAAAAAAACACTTCCAAGCATTCCCCCAAAGCCTCCTTCCCAGCAGCCTCATCTTATGTTACATTGTCCTTGTGCACTTTCTTCTCTGAAATAGACTCCCCTCCTGTATTTATTTATTTATTTATTTTTGAAAGTCGGATTTACAGCCTTTGAGTCAGGGACTCATTTATAAAAGCACCTCGTCGCAGGAAGGGTAGACATGGTTACAGTGTGAGATACAACAGTGGTAACATACAGTTGCAATACAGATAAAAGAACACAATATAACAGTGGTTAACGGAATAAAGTTACATGCAGTAAATAGCAAACGTATAAAGTATAACAATAGTAGAAGCCACAACCCTGGTCATACCGGGGAAATACCTAAGTGGAAGGATGGGGGGGGGGGAACTGGTGAGGAAAAGAAAAAAAAAAGGGAGAGCAGTCCAATGGACATTATCAAGGCTATGGGCCAGAAACGGGGAGGGACCCCAACATTAGGTTGATTAAGGGCAACTACAGCTTCAGGCACCAATTAAGGGCAACTACAGCTTTGGGCACCCTGTACCCTGTTTATTCCTCTAAAGTATTTCAAAGTCTCTATGGTGTCCTCTCTCTCACTTCTCTCTTCCAGTGAATAGATGTTTAGAAACAGAGAAACATAGAAATGTAGAATTTGATGGCAGATATGGACTGCTTGGCCCACCTTGTCTGCCCATTTCCCTACCTAATGGATAGGCTGCAGATATTAGTAAATCAACAGCCTACTTCCTCCTACCCCACACTAGAATTGCCTTATGTCTGTCCCATGCATTCATGAATTCCCTCACTGTTTTTGACTCCGCTACCTCCTCAGGAAGGCTGTTCCATATATCCACAATGCTGGCCGTGAAAAAATACTTCCTCACATTACCTCTGAGCCGTCCCCCCTCTATCTTCAAATTGTCCCCCCTTGTTCTTGCACATCTCCTTTTCCAAAAGATGCTACCCTCTTGAACTCTGTTGATTCCCTTGATGTACTTGAACGTTTCTATCATGTCCCCCCTCTCCCTCCTCTCCTTGAGTATATACATATTAAGCTTCTTTAATCTCTCTTCATATGTCTTCTGGTGCAGACCCTGCACCATTTTAGTTCCTTCCTCTGGACAGCCTCCATCCTGTCTATGTCCTTGTGGAGATGGAGTCTGCAGAACTGGATGCAGTACTCCAGATGGGGGAGCACTGTATTTTTTTATAAATTTGACCCGTTAATAGCTATGCAATCACTCTCTCTTTCTCTATCCTGCTGTAGCACACTTAACCAGATGGCACAGGAATTCAAAACTGATTTAACTAAAACAGTTAAAATTGCCATTAAATCACTGAAAATCACAATATTTATTAAAATGCGCACTTATTAAAAAGCTATCTGTGTGTTTGCTAATGTAACCACTCCATATTGGTACTCCATTACATCGCTATTGTTGATCGCGCTATATTGATGTCATGTTAATGTAGATACGCGCGATCATGCATGCGACATGTTGAGTCGCGTTATTAATGTTGCGCGATATTGACAGTAATCCCTGCCTTTGTACTGTTTGGGTGTTATTACTTTTATTACGCTAACATGGATTCTCTTCTAGCAAAATATTAATATGTGGGGTTATTCGTAGCACACTATTCTAAGGGGGAGTGCTCTCTTGGCTGCCTACTTTTTGGCCTTGCCACCGTTATTTTTCATTCGTTTTGCTACTATTAATAATAATAATATTATTACTAGTATTGACATTATTATTGCTACAGTTAATATTTATATTCTGAGGGTAGTGCATTCTTAACAGACTTATTTTTTGGGGGAGCAGGGGGCAATTTTTAACTCTCCTTTCTTGTAAGTGTCTGTGATTAACTGTGCTTTCCTTCTGTTATCTGAGGGCTAGATCCCTTCCTTTCTCTATGCCTTTTTCTTCTTGTTATCTGATTTCTGAAGTAAAACATGCTAAAGTTTAATTGTCACAAATATCGATTTGCTTTTGAGAATAGTTGATTTCCCTTTGGAAATATTAGAAGCGAATGACCTGCAGTGTTTCACATAGATAATTTATTTTGGAAGAGCCAAGCCCTGACTTGTAGAGCCTTCAGAAATTTAGGAGCCCCATTCTGGTACAGTACTGTACCAGGAAATAATGCCTAGGAAAGTCAGTTTGAAAAGTTGGGGTGAAACATATGGTGCATCCTTGGACCCCTTGCTGTTATCAAAATTTACAAAATTGTCAAGGGTCCTGGGACCCTTATTATGGGGTTGCCAGAAACTCTTGTTGCTTTTGTTTTCCCCTTTTATTTATGTTGAGTTTCCTTGTTTCTTTATGTTGTTTACACACACACTTGATTTAGTTTGTATTATTTGTTTATCTGTGCTCTGCAGAACCTGCTGGCTGTAATAAGTGTTTGACAAACAAATACTGTTAAAGGAATCCCCTTCAGCAAGAGGTGGGGGAAACTGGTAGCCCCTACTTGCAGTGGGACTTCTGTCAGCCTATTTTGTGGCACAAATATCATATATTTCAATTCCCTGCCTCCCCAGCCTGAAAAAGTTTGAGGTTCATTAGTTTTTTTGGACTACATCCTCCTAACTTCTGAGCACTGGAATACTCCCCCGCACCCCATGCTAGAAAGCTTCAAGAAAGATGAAAACAATTGTTTGAACCCACACTTTTGTAACAGTATACTACGTAATATTTCTATATTGGACTCAGCTAATTGACATAAATTATGTTATGCTGCTTGTGCACCGCGAGGGGCTACAGATTATGAAAGGTGCTAGATAAATGAACTTTGCCTTGATAAAACTCAGGGGGGTTTATGTACCTGTGCTAAATGAGCACACTAGAACAGGTGGAAGACTGAGAAACGACAGGTACTACAAAGAGCTGCCAGTGCCTGGGGCAGGTTCCTCAGAATCTGCATGTATAGACAAAACACTGGAACAAGTACTGTGGGAACAGCCGTTCAGTTCCTGGCAACTCGAGTACTTTTTTGCTTTATTTATGGTATTTTGTTTTGGGGGGGCAGTTCTTGTGGAAACTGTGGTGGGACAGGGCTGCTGGCGCTTCTGTACATTTTAGAAACTCTTCAGAAAAACACCTGCTCCTCTTTTGTAGGCACATCACTAGAATATCTTAACAACTCTAATTGTGGTGGTCGTGCCTTTGAAATTCTGGCACAAAAGGAAGGAACGGATTTTGGTTTTATATAGTGTCTTTCACACAAACTGTATCCCAGTGTGTTTACAGTCTAGCTGAGGAAGGGTGAGAGGAAAGGACATTGCTGTTGCTTTCTGTGCACAGGGCAATTCAAACAGCACAGAGAAACTTAGAAACCTGTCAGCAGGAAATGACTCAAAGTCCATGTTGTCTATTCATTTTCCTACCTGAGCTGACTGTACCAACCTACTACTGGGTGTGCCCAGGCCAAATGCCTCAGTGTTACTTCAGAGTTAAATTATGGCCATCCTCTTTCTAAGGAAACAGCGAGATTAAAAACAGAATTAGCCATTTTTAAACACTGCTTAGAGTCATTTGTCCTATGAAAAAGCTATTTACACATCATTTACAACCACACTTGGCACCAAATTTGTGTCTCCTCCACCCCATTTTCTGTACATTCTGTTGTGCAAAATATGCTGATATGCAATCAGTATTTGGGAGGGAGTGTGGGGGAAGACAAAACAAAAAAAAAAATTAGGTATGAACATTTTGTAAAATGAAGTTACCCATTTTTAAAACAGAAAATCAGTGGCTATAATACATTAGAGTGCAGTTACACAAGGTACAGAGTATATGCAAGTGTACATAAGGCTGTAATGGCACCGAGGGGTTTTGGTGGCATTTCTTAACCATGAAAGTCAAGCATGGGTTGGATTACATTTGCCACCAGATCCCCAAGATGCCACACCAGTCTGATTTATATATATGAGCTACTGTATATTTGATATGATACAGTTTTTTGAAATTGTTGATCTGTCCCTGTTATTTCTCCCCCAAGAAAAGCCCCAAAACTCACTAAAGAGCATATAAACCCCCTAGAGTGACCCCCAGCCTTAGTATAGAAATCTTTCATAGTATATTATAAAAAATGCATACGGGTAGGTGTTTAATGGCACTGTTTGACAGCCAGTTGTCCACAACCATTTAAATTGCAGACTGTAATGCCAGCCAGAGCCTCCAACACCTCTGATTCCATGGGGGCATTTCTCTTGAAATTAGGGGTAGGCAAGATGTAACAAAACTGTGTCTTCAAGAAAAAAACATAAAACTCACCACAGAGCATGTAAACCCCCCAGAGCTTCTGGGGGCCGGACCCCCAGCTTTTATTTCTCCTTATTCATAAATTTCATATCCAAGCACCCTCCAAAATCATTCTTGCCTATGCTCCTACCTGTTGTTATAGTTGGGATGGGTGGGACTCAGGAGGAATGGAGTTGACAGGCAACTCAATGAACTGTGGGGACTGCAGAAAGGACTATAGTGCAACTTACTTGGCAAGGAGAGGGAGTAACAGAGTATCTAATTCTGTTTCAGATTACCCCCAAAATGCACCAGAATTCACCAAGACCCCCAGCCTATAGTTTAGATTATTGGTGCATACACTTTTTTTAAGGCTGGTTACTCCACTGGCTGCTGCAGATACGAGGTACGAACATCGGATCCACCGGAGCTGCCATCGAACTATCTGGAGCATTGCTGAGGAGACTCACAGGTAGGCAATTAAATTAAACAAGCCCTTGCATTCAGAACAAAAAAATTAATTACAGCTCTCATCAAGCCTTTGTTCTTTTCTCCAGTTCTTACCTTCTGCAGACACTTTAGACTACGACTTTTTTTGCAGGGCCCGCTTTTTCCAGGTATTCTGACACTCCATAATCCTCTCGCATCAGTCCTTTATCCTGTAGGGCACCAATTGCAGCTTCAAATTCATTGTAGATCTGTGGCCCCTCCGGTAAAATAATTTTCAAATGGGCAGGATACAACAGAATGTATTTTATTGTACGTGCTCTCAACATTGCAAACAATTGCGCTAAAGATTTCCGTTGGCGCTGAACAATCGGGGAGTAGCAAATTCACAAACTATATTCTCTGGTCCCAATATTCCAGCTTTCCCAATCTCCAAGCCCTCGTTAAAATTTGCTGCCGGACCATATGATTATAAAACCTGACAAAGGTTGGTCTGGGGAGACGTAGGATCCTTAGAGGGCTGCGTTACAAATGGTTCATTTTGCATCATCTTCACAGCTGAAAGTGTGTTTTTCATGGCACAGTATGGCAATCACCATTCAGGTGGGCATTAACTGGCTCTCATACCTTAGAGACCATGATCACCAGATTTGTAAGTTTTTATGCTTTAAATGTTTGTTTTTTTTTTCAAACGAATCAGACGAGTTTGGAAAGTGTAAATATCAGAAGTAAATATATTACATTTCGCCAGAAAGTCCCTCCAGCATACTCAGGTTGTAAACTATTTACTTCTGATATCTGTAACCTGCAGTGTGTGCTGTTTATCCGCATTGCAAACCAATGGATGAGAGAGAGAGAGAGAGAGAATGTTTGTAACATGATGGGAGGGCAGAAGAGCAGGAGAGAACAATTCCGCTACATTCTCATTCTCTCTCTCTCTCTCTCTCTCTCTCGCTCTCGCTCGCTCTCCTTCTCACTCTATGTATCTCACTGCAGATCTCTGGATTTGTGTTTTGGCATGCTCCGATGCTCCATCAGCTGTTCACTTTCTATGCCACAGTACTCAGGAGCTGGAGCCAATTGGATCCTGGCTGGGGCTGAATCGGAATTCATGTGCACATTTCAAAACATACAGTAATCACACCAGCGGCGGGGAGCTGCTTCAAATGTAGGGTCCTCCGAGCCTTCTGACTCTTGTTGGACGTGTGTGCGGTGCAGGGCAGAATGGACAGCTGAGCAGCAAGTGTTATCATTGAAGGCGGAGAAGGGGATGAGAAGTGGTGACAACACAGCAGAAGCAGCCACAGCTTCAAGCAGCTTTCCAGGTGTATAATCATAGGGAGAAGGAAAGTGGGCCTTTCGGAGCTGGGGGAGGTTTAACAGTGCCCTATGGATGCAGATGGTGCACTGCGTAGCCTGAAGTGCCCCCTACCCCTTCATTTCCTCCACTGAGGTCATGTTTTGAGAAGTTGGCTGGGAGGAACAGGAGGATGACATACCTCTTAGACTTTCATTTAGTAGCAGGAGTATAAACAGGAGCTCATAGTGGCCATTTAAGTGCCGGAATTTTAAAAAAGCACTCCAGCAACTACAACATGAAGCTAGCATATATAAGTAATCTTGACCCCCACATTGGGAGCTACTGCATAATAAATTTATTGAGCATCCATTGTTTTAAGTTTATGTTCACAAGCTGAAGAGGTGACTAAGTCAGTCACAAAATGTTGATGACTTGAATGTTTGATACTATGCAGTTTAAATTAAAACAAGCACTTGTCAATGCCGAACGTTTGCTTGCAGGTATTTGCAGTGGTGTTTGGCATGTATGGTGCTTTACCCTAATGCTCTGTGCGATTGCTGGTATTTGCACAATAAATTGTCAGCATGACCTTTTTGTTACCCCCATTGTGCGCTACATAGGCGGAAACAAGTTTTGGGCAGGATGTGAAAAATGACAGCTGTACTGCTCACAAGGAGGTGTGGTAAAATGGCAATGTTGAAAATCTGGAGTGAAAATATTGAAAATTAGCAAACATCACGGCGTGCATGGAACTGCTGGCGACGCTCGTAAAACAATTATTTTAGAATTTGTTCACCAAATTTTTCAGCATATACATTTAAGACCTCTGCTCATGATCAGTGTCACTGTGATTTTCTTAATGTGTCCCATACATTGAGTTCGCACACCGACTGCGCCATTGTGCGCTACATGGGCCGAAACACATTTTGGGCAGGATGTGAAAAATGACAGCTGTACTGCTCATGAGGAGGTGTGGTAAAATGGCAATGTTGAAAATCTGGACTGCAAATATTGAAAATTCGCAAACGTACGAGCATGTCGTAGGAACTGCGCAACGCGTAAAACAGTCATTTTTAAGAATTTTTTCACCAAATTTTCAACATAGCCATTTTAAGACCTCTGCTCATGAACAGTGTCACTGTGATTTTCTTAATGTGTCCCATACATTGATTTCGCACACCGACTGCGCCATTGTGCGCTACATGGGCAGAAACACATTTTGGGTGAGATGTGAAAAATGACAGCTGTACTACTCATAAGAAGGTGTGATAAAATGGCAATGTTGAAAATCTGGAAATGAAATATTAAAAATTCGCAAACCTCTGACATGCGTGGGAACCATAACTTGCGGCTAAATAAAACAGTCATTTTGGAATTTTGCAACAAATGTTCAACATGAGGTTTTGGGACCCCTTCTCATGAATGATGTCACTGTCATGGAGCTATTCAGGCCTGAAGGGTGATTTCCCGCAGTGACTGTGCAGTGATTGCGAAATCACCCTTCGGGCCCGAATAACACCATGACAGTGACATCATTCATGAGAAGGGGTCCCAAAAACCCCATGATGAAAATTTGGTGCAAAAATTCCAAAAAATGCCTGAGATATGCAATAAAGTTGAAACCCCCCTATCTAGCCCATTATACAGCTTACCAGCATTTCCTCCAGTTCGCGGTCGCCTTTGAAGAGTGCAGACATGTTCCCGGTCCACAAGTCGTCGTGCGGAGTCCGGAGGAGTAAGTATGGGGTGAGGGGGTGTGGGGAGGCTGGGTGCGCAGTGGGTGGGTGGTTGTGGGTTGTGGGGGCTGGGAGACACGCCGTGGGACCGTTTTATTTTACAGGTTTAAGAAAAAAAAGATGGCGTGGGGCGTTTGCCACGGTGGGTGGGCTCTAGCGTGGCAGAAGATGACTGGGGGCGAGGCCGACGGGGATTGGCACCCGTCAGCAAAAACGAGCGTTGCCACGCTGGGGTGGGCTCCCAGTGTGGCAGCAGGATGGCTAGGGGGACTGTGGGCCGATGGAGGATTGGGCACCCCGTCGGCAAACAGCGTTTTCCACGCTGGGGTGGGCTTCCAGCGTGGCACCAAAGCTTTGGGGGGGTGGCGTGACACGCGCGGGGGGGAGCACGTGACGCGAGGGGGGACAGCGTGATGCGGTGCTCAGTATGGCAGCGGTGCTTTGCTTTGAAGCAGAGGAACTCCGCTGTCATACAGAGCTCCTGCACCCATTGGTGCAGGACCACCACGCCTGCTCAAGGGAGCAGTGCATTGGATGGGAGAGGCACACCTCCAAAGTGTGCTACTCTCCCAAAACGTTCCTTGCGCATGCGTGCAAGTGAACGTAAAAATATATATATTGGAATATGTCACTGTTCAGAAGGACATTACATTTTTCTTGGCTGTCTCTCGGGTTTTTGCACCCACCACTCCCGGACCCTTGCTGGCATGCCAAGAGGCCGCTTGCCTTGTGTGTGCTAAATGCCAGTGCTGCCATTAAGGATCTGTGTGCTCTCTCAATCGGAAGCAGCAAGAGGTCAAAAAGATCAAGAATTCTTGAACAAAGTCACAAAATACCTCTTGGCTTCAGCTCCCTCTGGTACTTCAAAGATTCGGATGCTGTTCCAGCGCGACCTATTTTCTAGGGCATTGCATTTTTCCATAAGGATTTGGGTCTCTTGGAGAAGCCAAGTAAACAATCTCTCAAGTCGATCGACCGTGCCATCCATGCTAGTTGCATGCTGTTCCACTTCTCAGATTTTTCCCTTCAATATTAGCAACCAAAGATTTTAATTTTGCGTATAATGATTGAGTTTCCTGTTGAAAGTCCAGAAGCTCAGTTATAACAACTGCATTTGTGGGTTGCTGCCCTATTTCAAACTGCCCATTGCCATACTATTCAGAGAGGATGCATGCTGTGCTGCAGAAGAGGTATGTTTCTTTTCCTGTTACCAATTTATATTTAGTTAGCCTCTGGTGACTCCCCCATTCAATCCAAACCTCTTTCTTAATGAAATTGTGGAGCTAATGAATTTAAATTAGTGTAAGGAGGTATTATATCGGTGGACCCGATGGAGCTCAAATCTTAGCCTGCCATATGAAATGCAGCATCACCAGAAATCTCTGCCCCCTGTCAGTCTTGAACATGTGCTCCAATGTCCTTTTTACATTCGCTTATGTGCATGCACAAGTAATGCTGTGGAATAGTATGACTTTTTGAAGCTGTGTGGCCTTCCTGTCCAATGCAGTGCTCCATGTAGCAGACGTGACCGTACCGCACCTATGGATGCGAAAGCTGTGTATGACAGCAGTTCAGCTGCAGTGCTCTACAGTTCAAAGAAAACCACCACTGCAGTCAGCGGTGGTAACGTATGTGTATTTAGCACATTGACATCACAATCCCTCCTGCTTCCTCCCACTGTTGCTGTCCTCCCCGCTCCCTTATTCTCTGGCTCACCCATTGAACTAACTCTGGCAGAAGCCCCTCTTAACTTACAGAGGAACATCTTCGACCTGCCTGTGCTCTGCCTTGTGTTTATTTGTTGGTTTCACATGAATTTCACGAGTGACACTGACATACCTCACACATGCATGTCTCCCCAGTAATATTACGGTTGAGTATAGTGTCTGAACACCTGCCTCCGCCCACTCCCCACCTACATGCTTTCCTACTGGCTAAAAAGAATGCCAGTTATACCTCCCAGACCCCGCGGCAGTTCCTATTTACAATTGACATATGAAGTTTCCTGAAGAAGCATCCTAGTGCTGGGCTATGTCAGTACTGACCACAGAAGAGTAACCAAGATTTGCGGGCACCATGTGTGCCACTCTGCAGGACCTCCTCCTGATGACACTGTGTTGCGCCGTGGTTTTACGGGGTCCAGTTGTTTCTGCAGCAGCTGAGTTTGAGATGCTGGTGCATCTGAAGGCTTGGGCCGATGACAAGACCCAGATGGAGGTAGGGAGAGAGCTGCTGCTGAAGCTCATGCAGGAGAGGGTGGCCAAGTTCCTGGCTACTGTGAACTGGTCGATCGGGGAAGGTGAGCTAGAGATGTACAAGCTGCAGTCCTTAGGCGGTGGGAAACAGGTATTGGTGATGGGCAGTACCAGGGTCACCATAGCCACCGGAGTGTATTTCTACCGGAAACACTACTGTAACTGTTATATCTCATGGTCAGTAGACCAGCACAGAGTCCCACTTCCCTTGTCATTAATCCAGAGGGTGGTCCGAGTCATCATGCCCAACAGGTAAAAGCAAATGGACAGGTATTAATTGCTGTACTGGCTGAAATGCTTGGGTGCAAACCCTTTTGACTGTTGATCAGTGTGCTGTCAGTGGGTACCCTTGAAATATGCTTTTGAACACTAACTGTACTTCTTCTTGTGCATCATATGATGGGGCTGGTGTGAAATTAAAAGTCTGACTGTGCAAAAAGGGAAGGGGCTGCACCTCTGTAAACTGTACCCCCTAAAGACATTAAGCCATGTCCAAGTGCCACACACCACTGCAAATACCTGCAAGCGAATGTTCGGCATTGACAAATGCTTGTTGTTGTTATTATCTCACCCCCATTGTGTACTCATCCCCTGGGTTTTTGTTTCCCAGGTGCATTACTTTGCACTTCTTTGCATTGAATCTAAGCTGCCATACACTTGACCATTCCTCCAACCTTGCTAAGTCCCTTTGCATCCTTTCCACCCCACCTTCCCTATCAGCCCTGTTGCAGATCTTTGTGTCGTCTGCAAAGAGATGTACTTTTCCTTCCAGTCCATCTGCAATGACACTTATAAAGACATTAAAGAGGACTGGTCCCAGTACTGAACCCTGCGGTACACCACTAGTACCCCCCCTTTCTTCAGAGTGAACTCCATTTACTATTACCCTCTGTATTCTGTTGTCCAGTCAATTTTTTACCCAGGCTGCCACTTTGGGACCCACTATAAGGCTGGCTAACTTGTATATTAATCTTTTGTGGGGGACCTTATCAAATGCCTTGCTAAAGTCAAGGTAGGCCATGTCCACAGCCCCTCTCTGATCTACTACATTGGTCACCCAGTCAAAGAAATCTACTAGATTCATCTGACACGACCTTCCTGCTGTGAATCCATGCTGCCTTGGGTCCTGTGCTGCACTGGCCTGTAGGAACTCAACAGTTCTTTCCTTTAGAAGTGATTCCATCGCTTTCCCTGCCACTGAGGTCAAACTGACAGGTCTGTAGTTTCCTGCCTCTGCCTTGCTCCCACTTTTGTGAAGTGGAATCACATCTGGCCTCCTCCAGTCCTATGGTACCACACCATCCACCCATGATTTGTAAAAAAGGGTAGTCAGTGGTGTTACTACTTCTCTCCTTAGTTCTTTTAGAATTCTGGGGTGAATCCCATCAGGCCCCATTGCTTTGTCCACCTTCAGTTTTAAGAGTTCTTTCTGAACCCTTTCTTCTGTGAATGGACTGGTATTGACCTCCCTGTCCAGAGTGCTTCTATTCTTTGATTTAAGAACCTTCCCCACCTCTTATTTTGTGAATGCTGAGCAGAATTATTCATTCAGTATCCCAACTTTTTCACTGTCATCCTCTGCCCACCCTCCCTTCCCTTTATTAAGCCTCACTATCCCTCCTTCATCTTTCTTCGCTCCCTCATGTACCCAGAATAGATTTTATCCCCCTTCTTAACTGAGTTGGCTATATTTTCCTTAGTTTGGGCTTTTGCTATTCTGACTGCCTTCCCTGCTTCCTTCTGCTTTAATTAGTACAGTTCTCTGTCCTGCTCATTCTGTGTTTCCTTTTACCTCCTGAATGCTACCTTTTTCTCCTTAACCTTCCCACCACCTCTTTTGAGAACCATAATGTTTTTTTCCTTCGTTTTGCTTTGTTGATTTGCTTCACACAAAGTCTTGTTGCCTCTGTGATGGCTGTTTTGATTTTCCCCCATTATTCCGCCGCCCCTCCTTCTTTCCCATTTGCTAGTACTTTTCTGAGGCACTCTCCCATTTTCCTAAAGTCAGCCCTCCTAAAGTCCAGCACTCTTGCTTTTGTATGGCTCGACTCTATGGCTGTGTTTATCATGAACCACACTGTTTGGTGGTCTTGTTCCCAGATGGCTACCCACTTCTAAACCCAAGATCCTTTCTTCATCCCCATTTGACAGTACCAGGTCTAAGGTTGCTCCCTCCCTAGTGGGTTCCACCACTAGCTGTCTGAGCTATGCCCCCTGTAGGGAACAAGAATAACCCTGCTTTTTGATGTGGCTGCAGCCAGGGTGCTCCAGCTAACATCTGGCATATTCAGGTCCCCATCAAGAGCATCTCCCCTTTTTCTGCCATTCTAAGAATGCCTTCAGTCATTTCCTTGTCCATTGCCTCCCCCTGAGATGGGGGTCTGTATACAACTCCTGTGTGAACTGTGGTGCCATAAGCTGTCTCCAGGGTAACCCACATTGCCTTCTCTACTCCCTGTTTATCCTTTAGTTCCGTTGCTTTGATCCCTTCCTTTACATAGAGAGCTACTCCTCCTCCTCCTCCTCTTTTACCCTCCCTGTCCCTCCTGTAGATTGTGTACCCTGGTATGTTGACATCCCAGTCATAGTTCTCAGTGTACCATGTTTCTGTGACTGCCACAATATCCAGGCAACCCTCTTCCATCAAGGCCACTAGTTCAGGGAGTTTGTTACACAGACTATGGGCATTGATACTCATCATCCTCCATTTGTTGATGGTCTTACCTCTTTTAGCCCCATCCCTGTCCTTGCTGCCTTTTTCTGCATTTACCCCTGTCCTGCTCCCCATGAACTTTAGTTCCTTGAATCTTTCCTCATAAGGCTTGTGGTGCAGTCCATGTATCATTTTGTTGCTCTTCTCAGGACTGCTTCCATTCTGTCTATGTCCTTCCTGAGATGCAGTCTCCAGAATTGGACACAGTATTCCAGACGAGGCCTCACCAGTGATTTATACAGTGACATCACCAATTCACTCCTACTACTGGTTATGCCCTTCCTATGCACTCCAGCATTCTGTTTGCCTTCCCCACTGCTTTTTTGCATTGTTTGGCTGACTTCAGGTCATCGGATATGATAACCCCCAGGTCTCTCTCTCTTGACTTGTGGTGGCTAGAACCTGCCCCCATCCTGTATTCCTCTCTTGGGTTTCTGTATTCCAGGTGCATTATCTTGCACTTCTTAGTGTTAAAACCCAACTGCCAAACCCATGACCATTCCTCAAGTAGTCTTAGGTTGTTTCTCATTTTATCTAGCTCCTCTTGTGTGTCAACTCCATTACAGATCTTGGTGTCATCTGCAAACAGGAATACTTTCCCCTCCAGTCCCTCTGCAATTTCACTTATGAAGACACAATAGAACTGGACCCAGCACTGATCCCTGTGGAACCCCACTGGTCATTTCCCCCTCTTCTGATTTTATACCATTTACTACCACCCTCTGGGTCCTGCCTTTTAGCCAGTTTTCAACCCATTTTACCACTTTAGAGCCCACACCCAGATTCCCTAATTTGTTAAGCAACCTTCTATGAGGAACGATGTTGAAGGCCTTACTGAAATCCAGGTAGGCCACATCCACCGCCCCACCCTGATCCACCACACTGGTAACTCAGTCAAAGAAATCGATAAGATTAGTCTAACAGGACCTACCCTCAATGAATCCATGATGCCTTGGGTCTTTTGAACCACTTGACTCCAGGAACTTCACTACTTTCTTCTTAGGCAGGGACTCCATTAGCTTCCCCTCCACTGAGGTCAGGCTTACAGGTCTATAATTGCCTGCCTCCTCCCTACTTCCAGTCTTGTGCAGGGGGGCCACTTCTGCCCTCCTCCAGTCCCCAAGTACCTCCTCCGTCTCTAATGATTGGTTGAAGAGGGTTGTCAGTGAACCTGCTAGGACTTCTCTGAGTTCCTTTAACACTTTTCCTAGTTCGTCCAAGACTCTATTCACCGTAAATGGGTGGGTGTCCACCTCTACCCCCTGTACATCTTTCCTCAAGAGTCTTGGCCCCTCCTCTGCCTCTTCTTTGGTAAATACTGAGCAAAAACATTTGTTCAGTATCTCAGCTTTTTCAAGGTTATCCTCCACCCACTCTCTCCCTTCTTTAGCCTAACAACACCATTTCTGGTCGTCTTCCTTTCACTAATATAACAGAAGAAGATCTCCTCCTTCTTAATAGCATGTGCTGTTCTTTCCTCTGTTCTTGCCTTAGCCCCTCTGACAGCTTTCCCAGCTTCTCTCTGTTTCTCTAGATATTTCAGTCTGTCTTCTTTCTGTGTGTGTTTGTATTTCCTGAATGCCCTACTTTTTTTCTCTCGCAGTTTCTCAGCTACTGACTTAGGGAACCACAGTGGCTGTTTTTTTTTATTTTATTTTGCTAAGCAATCTGACAGATTGACTTGTCACTTCTGCTATGAATCTCTTGAGCCTAAGCCACTGTTCTTCTACCCATCCATATCTTCTGCAGCCAGGGCCATTTTGAGCTGTTCCCTCATCTCCATGAAGCTGATCATCTGGAAATCTACAATCTTAATCTTTGAATGGCTTTCTTCTGCCAATGTTTTGACTCTAAACCACACAGTTCTGTGGTCACTGGTACCAAGGGGACTGCCCTCCTCAACATCCATGATTCTGTTCCCGTTTGTCAGCACTAAGTCCAGTACAGCCCCCTTCCTGGTGGGTTCAACCACCAGCTGCCTTAGGTTTGCCCCACACATGGCAGACATGAGGTCCCTGCTCCTTGATGTACTTGCAGTCTGGGTAGTCCAATCTGCATCCGGCATGTTGAAGTCACCCATCAGTAGTACTCCCCCTTTGGCTGCCATATTATGGATGGCTTCCCCTAATACTAGATCTATATCCTCCCCCTGCACGGGAGGCCTGCAAACTATTCCAGCATGGATGGTTGTTTTGCTCCCCGACTCCAGTGACCCTCAATGCCTCTGCTTCTTCCCTGGATCCTTGAGCCTCCATAACTTTAATCCCTTCCTTTACATACATAGCAACCCCTCCTCCCCTCTTCCCCTTCCTATCCTTTCTAAAAAGTGTATAACATAGTATGGCTGCATCCCAGTCATGGTTCCCTGCATACCGTGGGAAAAAATCTCTGATAATAACCAGCCAGCCCTAAAAATGACCTGACATGTTTTTCGGTTTTGAGGACAGGGCTGTTAGCTACAGTTTTTATCTTAGAAACCTCTGGCTTGTCTTCACCATTACCCCAAACATTGCCCAGATATCTGGTTTCCTGCATGCCCAATGCACATTTAGTAGGCTTAATGGTCAGACCTGCCTTTTTGATTGATTGGATAACTGCTTGTTGGTATTCCAGGTGGCTTTTCCAGACCGGACTGTATACCATGACGTCATACAGGTATGCAGCACAATAACCAGTGTTGGGGGACAAAATTACATCCATGTACCGCTGGAATGTAGTGGGTGCTCCATGTAAATCAAATGGCATGGTGGTGAACTAATAGAATCCTATAGGAGTGGCAAATGCAGTTTTGTCTCTGGATTCTTTAGCTAGGATGATTTGCCAGTAACCAATGGTGAGATCGAGGGTACTGATATACTTGGCACTCCCAGATTTGTCCACCAAATCGTCTATTCTGGGCACAGGATAACTGTCAAATTCTGACACTTAAGTCTCCTAAAATCAAGGCAGATTCTTACACTCCATTCTTTTTTGTTTACAATCACCGTTAGTGATAACCAAGCAGTTCTCAACTCTTCTATGATACCCAATTCTTTCATTTTTTGTATTTCCTTAACCACATCTGTTCTTAACTACTCCAGTAATCTGTATGTCTTTTGTCTAATTGAGCAAGCATTCCTTGTCACTATTACGTGCTCGACCCCTTTTTCTTGGCCTGGTACTGTGGTAAAAGTACTGTTAAATGTTTTTAGCAAGTTACAAATTTCTGCAGTTTGTTTCGAGGTTAAGGAAACATTCATCTTTACAGCGACAGCAGTTACAGTTTATTCCAGTCTGTCAAAAGCTACATCAATATATGAACATATGAAGAAGCCAGCAGAAGAAGGTCATTTGGTCAATCAAGTCTGCTTGTGTTGCAGGGTCCACAGCTTGAGCTACTGTTCTTGTCTCCTCTCCAGATTCCTCCCTTCCTCCCTACCCATGACCCTTACCATCTCCCTATACATGTCCCAGCCTCTCTTAAAGCTGCCCACTGTCTTCAACAAGATTACATCTTCTGGCAGCGTGTTCCAAGTGTCCACCACCTTCTCTGTGAAGAAGTGCTTCCTGGCCTTCCTCCTAAACCTCTCACCCTACAGCTTAAGACTGTGCCCTCTCATGTTATGGTTGCCACTCAGCTTAAAGAGACTCTCCTTATCAGCCTTATTTATCCCTTTCATGTACTTGAAGGTCCCAATCATGTCCCCTCTCTCTCTCTCCTGTTTTACAGGGAGTACATGTTCAGTGCCCTCAACCTCTTCTCATATGCCTTACCCTGTTGACCAACTATCATGTTTGTGGCCCTCCTCTGAACCTTCTCCAGCAGATTAATGTCCTTTTTGAGGTGTGGGCACCAGTACTGAACTCCATACTCTAGATGCGGCCTTACTAGTGACCTGTACAAGGGCAGTATAACCTCCTTTCTCCTACTATTGATCCCCCTAGATATGCATCCCAGCATCTTGTTTGCCTTTGCTGCTGCTTTCTTGGACTGCATGGAGTGCTTCAGATCACTAGTGATCATCTCTCCCAGGTCCTTCTCCTCCTCTGATGCAGATACTCGGACTCCATCCAGGTAGTACTCTGTCCTAGGATTCTTGGCTCCAATATGCATAACTTTGTATTTCTTGGCATTGAAGTCAAGCTGCCAGATCCTGGACCACCTCCCTAGCTTTTACAGATTTTCCTGTAGATCATGCATCCCTACAGCTGTGTCCACTCTACCACAGAGCTTGGTGTCACCCGCGAATAGGCACATTTTGCCCTTAATGCCATCTCCAATGTCATTGATGAAGACATTGAACAATACCAGCCCCAGCACCGAGCCCTGTGGGATCTCACTGGTTACCTGTCTGGTGCCAGATAACTCTTCCCCCCAAAACCACACACTGGGTTCTGTCCTTAAGCCAGTTTTCCACCCATCTGCCCATCTTTTCCTCAACCCCAAGATCCACTAACTTTCTGATTAACCTTTTGAAGGGTACAGAGTCAAAGGCCTTGCTGAAATCAAGATAGAGGATGTCTACTGCATGGCCCCTGTCTACTGTCTTAGTGACACAGTCAAAGAAGTCAATCAGATTTGTTTGACATGATCTCCTCCCCATGAAACCATGTTGCCTTGCATCCTGGAGACCATGCCCCTCTAAATATACCACCAACCTTTCCTTTAGTATGGTCTCCATGAGCTTGCCCATAATGGAGGTCAGACTGACTGATCTGTAATTCCATGGGTAATCCTTGTGACTGCTTTTGTGGAGTGGCACTACATGGGCTGTTCTCCAGTCCTGCAGTACCATGTCTGACTCTAGTGAACTATTAAATAGGTTTGCCAGTGGCCCTGCCAGCTCCTCAGCCAGTTCCTTTAATGCCCATAGATGCACTCCATCTGGGCCTGGTGATTTGTCCACCTTCAAGACCAGAAGCCCCTCCCTCACTCTGTCCTCCTCTATCACTACATTTGTGTTCCCCTCCCTCTTCTTCTCTTTTCCCTCCTGAAGGAACTGGTCCATCCTTCTCCCTGGCGAAGATGGAACAGAAGTATTCATTTAGTAACTCTGCTTTTCCCCCATTATCCTCCATCCACTCCACCCCTTTCTTAAGCCTAGCAATCCCTTCCTTCTTGTCCCTTTTCTCACTTATATTGTGAAAGAAAGCCTTCTCTCCCTTCTTAATTCCTTCAGCTATCTGCAGCTCCTGCTGTGCCTTTGATCACCTGACTTTCTTACTTGCCTCACTAGCCAACCTCAGGTAATTTTCCCTATCCACCTCTCTCTTGGTCTTCCTGAATTTTCTATAGGGCAACCTCTTTTCCCTTACTGCCTGTATCTTCTTTATCAGTTTCTGGTAAAACCAGCAAAACAGCTTTTGGTGTTTTTTCATCCCATTTCTTGAAGAGGTTAGCATGGTATATCTTAGTAGGATTTTTCCTATCAGGGGACTCAATCTCATAGTTAATGTACCAGTACATCTAAGCACTTAATAAGGCCCTTGACACTTCATTAATAGTTCATTTTCTGTAGTGGGTAACAGTAGCAAGACCTTTTCACCTGGCTCAAAAACTTTTTCTTTTACCCTATAGTCAAAATACACCTTCTGCTGGTTTGGGGCCTCTTCCTGGTTACTATGGGTGATTGCAATATATTTTGCCAGCTTCTTTCTCAGGGCACGCATACAAGGTGTAATAGATCGTTTCTGATGGGGATTATAGTCCAATGTATCTTTTATTACATCTAGTGGCCCTCTAGGTTGTCTACCATACAGCATTTCAAATGGTGAAAAACCTGTTGATGCCTGTGGCATGTCTCTGTAAGCAAAAAGCAGGTAAAGTAAGTGTTGGTCCCAGTCCTTCCCTTTTCCCCTTTGACAAACCTTTTTAACATGCATTTTAGGGTTTGATTAAAATGCTCAACAAGACCGTCTGTCTAAGGATGATGAGGAGTTCTTATGGCAGTGATACCTAACAGTCAGTACAGCTCCTTCAGTGATCCAGTACCAAAATTACTAGTAATAATTTATTTAGGTATGCCCACCCTGCTGAAAATATTGGCAAGCTCTGCTGCCACATTTGGGGCTGTGACAGTACGCATCGGAACTGCTTCTGGGTATTGTGTAGCATAGTCACATTCTACCAAATTAATTGATTACCCATTTTACTTTTGTCTAAGGCCCTGTCCACACTAGGGGTCCTGTACCATTACAGGCAGGTGAAAATGCCACAGGAGCCCCTAAACATGGTGAGCGTCCACACTAAAAATGGTTTGGAATTGTGTTCAAACCCTGATAGTATCAGGGCTTTAGTATGGTTTTTAACACGGTTCTGCTAGAAACACACTTACATAAGTAGTGTGGACAGGAGTCTGCAGCGTATTTCTTAGCACAGTGTTTTCTCTCCTGATTCACTCCCGGAGTGCGGACACGCTGGCAGTAGGATCAATACATGGATCCATCTTCAGTGTGGACATGCTGCAATGGTAAATCATGTAATGTTTTTGGAGACATTACAAAAGAAATGTTAACAGTATGGACAGTGCCTAAGGGGCCAACTGCATCCATTGCAATTCTCTCAAAAGGCACATCTATCAAGGGTAGGGGCACCTTGTTTTTTTTTTAGTCACTGGGGCTACTTTCTGACACTCAGTAAAGCAACTGCAATAGGTAGCGACATCTTCATGAATTCCAGGCCAGTAAAATCCGTACCCGATCTGGCAAGAGTGCGATCCCTTCCTGAGTGACCAGCCATAGGACTATCATGTGCTATCTGTAACAACCCAGATCTATACTGTTATGGTATAATCAATTGTTCTGTCTGGTCCTGCGTCTGAGCTTTAGCCCAAACTCTGTACCGCAGCCCATTACATTTTTAAACATACTGTAGGTTCACCCTGTTTTGGTTTCACCCCCAGCTGCTTAAAGTAACCCTGGAGAGAAACATTGTTAGCTTGTTCTGAAAGAAAATCACAATCAGTGATCAGTTTCATTTCAGCATTTTCAGATGTTAACCTCTTATGTCTAGCAGTCTTTTGTTGCCACTATTTCTTCAGGCATCACCTTTTTTTCCTAGACTTCCGGTTTTTGGAGGTGTGCGCAGACAAGTCTGAATCAAAATCAGTGAAAGGAAAAGAGTCCCCACCATCTGAGATTTTCTTTGTCTGAGCTCTTGTCCCTACAGCTGCTGAAACATCAGGAGTTACTCCCTCTTTGATTAACTGAGTAAATCCTGGAAAGTCATTTCCAGTAATCACAGGTACAGGTAACTTAGGTACTACCCCCACTTTCATTTGGTTTGATACATCCTTAATACTAACATACTAGCATACTATTTGCCAGCAGATTAGGCCTTACAGTCTATCGAGTCTGCTCAAACCTTAGATCCTTAGTTGGGTACCAAGGCCCTCCCATCCTTTGTGCTCCAGAAACCCCTATCATCCATCCCCACCCCCGGACAGGCCATCATCTGATACATCCACTTTCTGTGTCTGTCCCACCCTCTCTTGAAGCCCTCCACTGTGGATCTCTGAATCAGCTCACCAGGCAGTGCATTCCAAGGGTCCACCACCCTCTCAGTGAAAAACCTCCTCCTCTTTTCTCCCCTCACCCTTCCACCTTCCAACTTCAAACCATGCCCTCTGGTGATACCTCCCTGCTTTAGTCTAAAGATCCCCTCCATGTTTACCCTATTTATTCCCTTAAGTTACTTGAAGACCTCAATCATGTCCGATAGTCAGAGTCACTTGGCTGGTGGGATAGTATAGAGTATCCTCGTGGACATACCTCTCAACTGTCCCTGATTTTCAGGGATGTCCCTGATTTTACCTCCAGATTTCACTCTGTCCCTCCTAAAAATTGTGTTTCTGTGACCAAACAGTGGGGGTTGTAAGCACAAAATAATGTTAAACATTAAAGTTACAGACTTGTTCTTGCTTAGAAAATGCATTTTACACTAAACCCCTTATTCTACCAGCTTCCTGAGCTGATATCTCCAATTTTGAAGATGTGTCCCTGATTTTGGTCCTTTGTCCCTGATTATTTTAAGCCATGTCCCTGATTTATGAGGCAGCAGTTTGAGAGGTATGCTCGTGGATGCAGATGACACCAGTACCTGGTCCTTTTGGACATTGTTTTCCCAGCACTTCAATATGTCTGTCTGCTTCCCGAATCATTCTATAAGTCCCTTCACAGATTTATCTCCTACCTTCACATCTGTTAAGTACATGCCCCAATTTGCTAAGGACAAATCTGCTACAGTGTCACTCTTCTTACTATAGCACTTTCTTGCAATATAACCTGACTTATTACGGTTGTAGCAAATAAAGTCTTTGGGTGCAATTTGTAGCCCACACCAGAGTTCTTAACAGACTTAGAGGTTAAACGAGAAAAAGTGTCTTATCAGTGACTGGCTGTTACCTCTCTACTGTGGTGTCTGTCTGGTCATTTGGTAGTCTTCAGCCAAAGAAACAGCCTTTTCCCCACTTTCTGGATGATGTTCTTTTACCCAAAGCTGCACATCTGTAGGCAGGATGTTGATGAATTGCTCCATTGTAAATGTTTCAATGATCTGTGGGAGTGTTTTGCCCTTTGATTGGAGCCATTTCAAAGGGAGTTCTTTGAGTTAGGTGAAGGCTTCTCAAGGATTGTCGACTGAGTTGTACTTTAGAGACCGGAATCTATGCATGTAGGTCTCTCTTGAGGTGTTATATCTTTAAAGGACTTTTCTTTTCAGCAGGTCATAGTTTTCTGAATGTGCAGTATCCATATTGCTGTAGTCAAGTTGGACTTTACCTGTCAGGTAAGGTGCCAGTCCAAATGCCCACTGCTGCTTTGGCCACTTGCAGGCTGTGGCAACCCTTTCAAACATTGTCAATATCATCCGAGGGACACAACTTTGTAAGTTTCATGTATTTTAAGCTGCTTCTGTCTTGTTGTTCTGCTGGACTAGTGCCAGATCCTCCAGCTTTGATAACTTGCAAGACATCCATCCATCGCTGCATCTCTTCTCTTCTTTGCTGCTCCTGTCACTGCACCTCTTCTCTTTGCTGCTATTGTCATTGCATTTCTTCTTTTCTTTGCTTTTTGAGTTGTTGCATTTCTTCTTTTCTCTGTGCCTCTAAACATTGAATTTCTTTTTCTCTCTGCTGTATCTCCTTTCTTCTTGATTTCTCTGTCTCTGTTAGTAGTATAATTTCATATATCTTGTCAAATGTTAAATTTCAGCCAATCAGCGCATGCCACATCATTTGACAGGTGGGTGTGGCCTAAAATGGACCAATCAGAACCGTCCCTTGTTAAACTGGAAGTCCCTCCCTAAAATGCGCTAGCCCCCCGCCCACTTCTGGCAGAAGTGATGTAAGCTCGAACCCATGTCCCACCTCTTGCACAGGAAATAACATGTGTTCGAACCCATGTCCTGCCCACTTGTGCAGGAAATGACCAGCATTGAAACCCTGTAAATGACATGACACCACCATTTTGTAAGTGTCCTACACCCCTCCTTCTCGGACACTCCTCAAACCCCTGCCACCCACCATTTTGAAAGCGTCTTGTGCCCCTTCTTCTCATACACTCCTCGAACCCCTGCCACGCCATCCGTGCTGAAACCCGAGTCCCACCGTGCTAGCTTAAACTCCTGTCCCACTCCTTTCTCCTGTGCCCACACCATCCTGGCTAGAACCCCTGTCCCTCTTTACCACCATGCCCCCACCCACCACCAAAAAAATAAGTTAAGGTTTATGTAGTGTTATGTGCCCCCTGTCGGCTTGGGTGTATAACTGCAGGGGCATGTGTGTGATTTTTAATTGGGATATTTTCAGAAAGAAGTATCTAGGAGGCAACCTGATCATGCAGAGGTTTCACAGATCTGTTTGGAGACTCCCCTCCGAGGGAAATCCATCTGCCTGTGTGAGTACTCCTTTTTCTGTTTTATAATAAGATACAAAATAATTTAACAGGCATCTGTAGGACTGTGTAAAACTTGCACCAAAAGGATACCTTTATGTCTATGCATGTACCATTTATAAGCTAAAACAGGAGGACCTCTGTGTAAATAAGATGGTTCAACAGTTTTCTCTGGATAGCACTGCAACATGCTGGCTATGTGCGTGTGTGTGTGTGTGTGTGTGTGTGTGTCTGTGCTCCTCATTAGACACATATGAAAAGCAATGTTTTCTATGTATGTTTAAAATATAGATGGACTCTCTGGAGCCCCATGGTCCTGTTGGCTGTGTAGACTGTGTGTGTGTGTGTGTGTGTGTGTTTGTACACTTGGACCTCCAATGCCCTTATTATAAACTGTGTCTTAAGACTGAGAAAAAACATCAATTTTCATTCACACACCCCAGAATGAATTTATAACCCATCCTGAATTACAGAATAACATATATCAGAAAAAAAAAACAAATACACATACCTATAGTTCTCCCCTCAGCTGTGTAGTATCAAGGAGAAGGCTGAATGAAATGTGAGTGATATTTATAATGTTTTTGAAAAAGGGGATGGGGGCTACAACAGATGTGCCTCTGACACATGTTACCATGTATAGTATGATGGGTGTGGTGATGGTTTTACCAAGGGGCAGTCCATCTTGCAAAGCATTTATAAACCCTGCATTTGTATCTTTCCACAGCAAAGACGGTCGAGCAGTAGATTTGTGGAAAGTCGCAAATCCTTGCTGTCCGAATATGACTGCTGCTCCTTCGCAAATCCTTCAGTCTATTAAAGTAAAAACAGAAAACAGCATTGGTCCTGTGACTCATTATAGGTAAGATTTAGTTCTACTGCTAACTCATCTCATCAGTTACACCATGTACGCATGTCACCACTCACACATTTTTTTAAATGTTAAAATGCATTTACCTCATCAAGGCAACTCTTTTCTTCTTTTTCTTCATTTTTCTTATCTTTCTCTTTCTTAGCCTGGGCTTGACTGCTTGTGGCTGCATTATCATCATCATCATCATCATCCCCCCTCTTGGTCAGAGGCACCTCTTGGCTGTGTCTTGCATTTCTTTTTCACAACTTTCTCTGATGCTTTGTTTGGCAGTGTCTCGCTGACCATCTTCTCTGGCTCCCCCTTCTTGTCACTCTCTGTTTTGGGTTTCATAGTAACTTCTTTTTCTGCATCAGATTCACACCCCAGCAACTCTTCAAGGTCTTGCAGTGGTGCTTCTTCAGAAGGACAGTCAGATTTAGGATTTTCTAATTCACCAAACTGTTCAGTGAGTTTCTTTTTTATGTCAGACACTCTTCCACTCAATAAGACTTGTGTGGGACATTCTTTTTCACACCTCATGTAGTACACATACGTTGGCTTGGGTTGTGGGGCACCGATAGCCATCTTCTTGCTTGTTTTTTCATCTCCAGACTTTTCGTTCAGTAGTGTGACAGTCTGTCCTGTTGCTGGGAGATTGAATTGAGAAGCGCTACGCTGTGCCATCTTCTTCTTGATGGTTTTGATAATCTGCTCCAAGTCTATAAAACAGAATCTGAGGAGTCTCTCTCAAAATGCTGTGCCTTCTGGCTTCAAATGCAGGGTTTATAAATGCTTTGCAAGATGGACTGCCCCTTGGTAAAAACATCACCACACCCATCATACTATACATGGTAACATGTGTCAGAGGCACATCTGTTGTAGCCCCCACCCCCTTTTTCAAAAACATTATAAATATCACTCACATTTCATTCAGCCTTCTCCTTGATACTACACTGAGCTGAGGGGAGAACTATAGGTATGTGTATTCCTTTTTTTCTAATATATTTTATTCTGTAATTCATGAAGGGTTATAAATTCATTCTGGGGTGTGTGAATGAAAATGTATGTTTTTTCTCAGTCTTAAAGACACAGTTTATAATAAGGGCATTGGAGGTCCAAGTGTACAAACACACACACACACACACACACACACACAGCCAGCACATTGCAATGCTATCCTGAGAAAACTGTTGAACCATCTTATTTACACAGAGATCCTCCTGTTTTAGCTTATAAATGTTACATGCATAGACATAAAGGTGTCCTTTTGGTACAAGTTTTACACAGTCCTACAGATGCCTGTTAAATTATTTTGTATGTTGTTATAAAACAGAAAAAGGAGTACTCACACAGGCAGATGGATTTCCCATGGGAGGGTCTCCAAACAGATCTGTGAAACCTCTGCATGATCAGGTTGCCTCCTAGATACTTCTTTCTGAAAATATCCCAATTAAAAATCACACACATGCCCCTGCAGTTATACACCCAAGCTGACAGGGGGCACATAACACTACATAAACCCTAACTTATTTTTTTGGGGGGTGGGTGGGGGCACGGTGGTAAAGAGGGACAGGGGTTTGAGGTAGGATGGTGTGGGCACAGGAGAAAGGAGGGGGACAGGAGTTTGAGCTAGTGTGGTGGGACTTGGGTTCCAGCCAGGATGCCGTGGCAGGGGTTAGAGGAGTGTATGAGAAGGAGGGGCGCAGGACGCTTACAAAATGGTGGGTGGCAGGGGTTCGTGGAGTGTATGAGAAGGAGGGGTATAGGACACTGACAAAATGGTGGTGTTATGTCATTTCAGGGTTTCAATGCTAGTCATTTCTGTCAAGTGGCGGAGATGAGCGCTGCCTTGCATACAAGGGTCAGGACACTGGTTTGAACACATGTCATTTCCTGTGCAAGGGGCAGGACACGGGTTCGGGCTTACATCACTTTGCCGGAAGTGGGCGGGGCCAGCACATTTTAGGGAGGGACTTCCGGTTTAACAAGGGGCGATTTTGATTGGTCCATTTTAGGCTACGCCCACCTGTCAAATGACGTTGCACGCACTGATTGGCTGAAATTTAACATTTGACAAGATATATGAACTTATACTACCACTTCTGTTTGTTGTATATCCCACCATTTGAAAAAGGCAGTCAGACTTTCAGGGTCTGTCACTGCTTGTTCTTTTTTTTCCATCATTAGTGTTGGCTTTACAGTCTCAGTTTGGACTTCTGTCTTTGCTAATTTGGCTGCCATTCTTCTGGTAATGACTCCTGAACTTGCTGCTGCAGAATCCATAGCTTTCTTCTATGCTTCCCTGGTACCAGGTCTAGTACCCATGCACAAAACTCCTGGCTAAGAGTGTGCACAGCATAAATCCCACTTAGGCTGACACAATCTGTCATCGAGGCTCAGGTCAGGAAGCCCAGGATGGCCAGGAGCAGTTGTAAAATTCACAATGAATGTTTTATTAATATTAATAACAGCAAAATAAAAAAATAAAAATGTGTTTGGTATAACCATTTACAAAGGCAGTAAAGAGAAAACAAAGTCCTTCTGAGTGTTTCTTCTCAATGTCAAATCTTAGTCTCTCCCTCTCTTTGTCTCTGTAGCTGAAGCATTGCTGCTCTTATTATAAGTCATTGCCTGGGAATCTTGTTAAAGATCATATGCGAAGGTCTAAATTTCACTGTTTCTGTATCTGAAATGGTGGCAAAAGGACTAGGCAATGTACTGTGCTTTAATGTGTGCATTAAAAGCAATGTTTCAAATGTTTTATTTACCTTTGTTTGTGCTCCTCATTCCCGGCTGATAATCCCAACTTGTTCAGATGCAGGGAGATGCATGCTCTCATTTGCATACAGCGTGGTGATGTAATTAGGTGTGTGTCCCATTTGACAGCTGTGCTAATTATGTGCTTCCTGCCATTTTCTGTTCAAACAACATGAAGTCTTGCTATATTATGACAGTAGCAGCAGTTTGTCCCACCACTAGAACTGCTCCAGAGGTGAAATGGTTAATACCATTCCAAAATAGAACTTTGAACACGAGCTCTAAGAAGCAGCTCTATCTGTGTAATTTCAAACCTGAACTGTCAGATTCTTTACTCCGCCTCAGTGAACAGTCGCTCCGGAGATTTCTCCTACTGCTCAGTTCATTTCTCAGTTTAAACAGTGTTTTCTCGGTTCGATTCAACCGAGAATAGTTTTATTTTAACCTCAAAACCATTCGGTTCAAGCTCTGTCTGTGGTAATCGTAAGTAAATTAAAGGTTTTGTCTGTGTGGAACTTGTAAGTTTATCGGTTCGGTTTTGAACTGATCAGCTGGGTTTAAAACTTATTAACTTTAAAGTTTAACATTTTAGAGTGCGGTTCCCGGTTCTTATCGGTTCTAAAAAAACTGGATTTTATTACGCTTTTTTCCAATACCCGTGACACGGTTAGGAACCGATAAGGGTGTCTTGCCTGGCACTGCCATTTAAAGGGCACGTTTTTCTGGTTAGGCTGGCATTATGTCTGAGAAACCCAAAAGAAAAACCGGGCCCACTGGGTTTCAACACTGTGATGTCTGTGGGGAAGTCTTTGCCAAGGCTGACCCACACACCACATGTGTCTATTGTCTGGGGTTTGACCACCTCCAGTCAGACTGCCAAATATGTAAGAATTTCCCTGCAGCCACCCTGGAAAAGAGATTGGGCAGGCTCAGAGAACGAGAGGCCAAAAAGTCCGCTGAACTGGATGGCCAGCCCGGTTCGGTGCCAACCGAACCGGAGGGAGTGCCCTCTGACCAGGGCGAGACTTCCTCGGGCAAAAGAAAAGCTGGTTCTGAGTAACCAATTCCAGGAGGATGATTATGAACAGTATGAATGTGGCTGGGAAGGTCTGGGTGTGCCCATTGAACCGGACATTTCCCCAGACAGACCTCTAGAATCTCCCCCTATGCTATCTGAGTCCCCATCTCATTTTATGTTTTACAAAAAAGTTGCTGAAACCCTCCAGCTTCCCTTGGAAGAAGCTGTGGATGAGCAAGAGGAACCTGATTTTGTAGAAATGATGGATATTCCAGAGTCTAGGAGATTGTCTATTCCTTTGTATAAGTCTTTTAGGAAGCAAACATTAAAAATTTTAAAAGCTCCTAATTCTGTGCCTCCTGTAGATAAAAAGATGGACAGAAGGTACACATCGTCAGGTCCTGATACAGAATTCCTTTCTCAGCAATGCAGTCATGTTGGGGTAGTTCAGGCTGCAGCCTGTGATAAAGCTAATATCCCCCTGGCTTCACATCCTCCTGACAAGGATTCCAGGAAGATTGATGCCATGGTGAAAAAACAGTATATGGCAGCCTCTCTGGGACTCAGGCAAGCAAATTATATGGCTTATGTAGCTAGGTATCAGAAATCTAGATGGGATACTGTTATGGAATTAGCCAAGCAAGCCCATGGCCAGCTGGCTAGCGAACTAGAACAGGTGGCTGCTGATGGCATCGAGGCTTCTATGGTACAGTTTCATGCTGCTGTGGATGTTAATGATGTTTCCTCTAGGGTCATGGCCACATCTGTAGCTTTTCGTAGGTTGGCCTGGCTCAGGTGTACTAGTCTGTCACAGGAAACCCAGACTAAGGCTATGGATTTTCCTGTTGTGGGAAATTCTCTGTCTGGGGAGCAGACAGAGAATTACATGAAAAAGATGGATGAATATAGGACTACTTACAAAAGTGCCCAAGCTAAGGAGCGGCAAGCCACTCCTCAGAGGCATACCCCAGGGTAGGGGTAGGCCTTTTCACAAACCTTTTACCAGACTCAGGCCTCCTCTGCCTATGCTCAGAGGGGCTTCTTCAGAGGCAGAGGCAGACGAGGGGTGGGCAGGCCTGCTCCACCCCTCAGCCTAAAGCTCCTGCAAGCAGGCACCCTGATGGGGTGCCCAGGCCGATTCTCCTGTACTGGTAGGGGGCAGGCTGGCTTACTTCAGTCAGAACTGGGCTTCTTTAACCTCAGACAAGTGGGTTCTGGAAGTAGTAAGCCAGGGTCTGGTTCTCAGCTTCAAAAAGTTTCCCAAGTTGAGAACCAGACTTTTTCTACCTGCAAGTGCTTCAGAGACCCTTGCTCTGGAAGCAGAGATCTCAACCCTGTTGGCTCTCAGAGCAGTGGAAAGGGTTCCTCCCCTGCACCAGGGCGGGGTCTGTATTCCAGATACTTCCTTATCCCAAAAAAGACAGGAGAATGGCGGCCCATATTAGACCTCAGATATCTGAACAAGCATCTTTTGAAACCAAAGTTCAAAATGGTAACTCTGGCAATGATTTTACCCTCCCTAAGGCCAGGGGACTGGTTAGCCTCCCTGGACCTCAAGGATGCCTATTTCCACGTCTAATCAGAAGCTCCCATCGAAAGTACCTCAGATTCGAACTACCCTCAGGTCATTACCAGTTCAGAGCAATGCCCTTCGGCCTTACCTCTGCCCCAAGGGTATTCACAAAGTGTCTAGCAGTGGCAGTGGCTCACTTAAGGAGGCAAAGTTGCTGTTTTTCCCTATCTAGATGATTGGCTCATTGTAGGCCAGTCCCCAGAACAGGTAAAATCTCACCTGCAAGTTACCCAGCAGCTTCTCACCTCCCTGGGCTTTCTGCTAAATCTACAAAGTCGGTTCTGGAACCAGTCCAGGTACTCACCTTTATAGGGGCAGAGTTGGACACAAAACTAGCCAGAGCTTTTCTTCCCTTAGAAAGGGTGACGAATTTAGTGACTCTGGCCTCCTCCTTCACCCTGCAGGTCTCCGACCAGCAAGACACTTTCTGCAGCTCCTGGGACACATGGCTGCATCCACAGCTGTTGTGCAGGGAGCAAGATTTCAGATGAGAGACATTCAGTTTCACTTGAGAACCTATTGGTCTCAGAGAAGAGACCCCTTTCAAATTGGTCCCAGTGACTCGAACCTTGATCCAGGCCCTCCAGTGGTGGCAGGATCAGAGCAATTTAAGATTGGGGTCCCTTCATTCCCCTGCTCACAATTTGACTCTCACTACAGATGCTTCCCTTCCGGGTTGGGGAGCCCACATGGGCGACCTTTCCACTCAGGGAGTGTGGTCCCCCCAGGAATCTCTGCTCCACATCAATTTGCTGGAACTCAGAGCTGTCTTTTTAGCTCTTCAAGCATTTTCTGCATCTGTCCACAAGAAGGTGATACAAGTCAGAACAGACAACACCACAACAATGTGGTACATCAATCGGTCTTCGGCCCTTGTGCACCGAGGCAATGAAGTTGTGGTCTCTGGCCTATTCCTCGAACACTTCCCTCATAGCAGTTCATCTTCCAGGAAGGACAATGTCCTAGCGGATGCTCTCAGCAGGATTTCCCAGGGCCATCACGAATGGTCCCTGGATCCTCAAGTGCTGGGCATAGTCTTTGCCAGATGGGGCACCCCTCAGATAGATATTTTTGCAGCCCCAGACAATCACAGACTTCCTCTGTTCTGTTGCAGGCCTCCAGTGTTGGGCTCAGTCCCCCGGGATGCCCTTCTCCTGGATTGGGAGGGGAAGTTTCTTTATGCTTTCCTCCTTCCCTCTCCTATTCAAAGTATTAGTCAAAATCAGATCTCAGCCTTGCAGGGTGATTCTGATTGCCCCGGATTGGGCCAGGCAGCCCTGGTACCCACTCCTTCTGTCACTGACAATCCATCTTCCCTTTGCCTCCCAGGATTCACAACCTGTTAACTTGTGCCCAGGGAAGGGTTTGGTATCCGACCTCAAGTCCCTCAACCTCAAGGCCTGGCTCTTGAGGAGTTAGAGTTTGCTGATTTACACTCTCTCAAGGTGTTCTTGAAATCCTAAAGGCTTCAGAAAGCCTTCCACTAGAGCTACTTATAGTTCTAAATGGAAAAGGTTTTCCATTTGGTGTGCTGGAAAAATATTTCCCAGAATCTGCTGATTTGCCCATTGTATTAGATTACATGGTCCATCTTAATTCATTGGGTCTCAGACCAGCTACCCTGAGAGTCCATTTGGCAGCTGTATCTGCTTTTGTGTCAGCAGGAAAGTCATCCCTTTCCACTCACCCTGTGTTTTCCAAGTTTTTTAAGGGATTACTCCATACTAATCCACCCTTTCGGGAACCGGCCCCTGCCTGGGACCTTAATGTTTGTATTGCCCAGTTAATGCAACCCCCTTTTGAACCTCTGTTTTCTGCAGAGCTTAAGTATCTAACTTGGAAAACTGTTTTTCTGGTGGCTATCACTTCTGCTAGACGCATAAGTGAGTTGCAAGCCTTGTCAGTGGAAACTGACTTTATTTCTTTCCACAGGGATAAGGTAGTCCAGGGACTAATAGGAAGTTTTTACCTAAGGTGGTTTCAGATTTCCATCTTAACCAATCTATCTCCCTTCCAGTATTTTTCACTGATCACTCCTCTTCTGGTGAGAGGAGGTTGCACAGCCTGGATGTTAAGAGAGCTCTTAGTTACTATATAGAGCGTACCAAAGGTCACAGGTTCGAATCCCTCCAACTTTTCCTTACCTATGGTGAAGTTGGGAAAGGCAAACCTGCCACTAAGAGATCAATTGCCAGGTGGATTGCCTCTTGTATTTAATTTTGTTATCAGAAACTGGGCAGAGATCCCCCCTCTGGCTTGAGGGCTCATTCTACCAGGGGTACAGCTGCGTCTCTAGCTGCTGCCAGAGACATCCCTATATTAGAGATATGCCAGGCTGCTACTTGGAAAATGGTACACACTTTTACCAAGCATTACTCCCTGGATGTCCAGGCCAGGAGAGATGCTCGGTTTGGCACAGCTGTTCTTCAGAGCCTATTCCCTAAGTAGGTTCTGCCCCTCCTCCATGGAGGTACTGCTGTGTAGTCTGCTACTGTCATAATATAGCAAGACTTCATGTTGTTTGAAGAAAAAATTACTCACCTTAGTAATGTTGTTTCTTCTAATGGAGTCTTGCTATATTATGACCTCCACCCAGCCTGCCCTCTCAGAACTTCTACTTGGGTGGGGTGCGGCAACTTAGTGTGGGCACTATTTTATGCCCTTTAGCATTTCTCCCTTTGGGAGTTTGGGTGTGTGTGTTTTATTATACTGTTGTTTTATTCTCATGTTGTTAGAATTGTGTTAGTAGTTCTGGTCCCCTGACTTGAGTCTTGGGTGTTGGGACCAGCAATAGTTGTTAATATTTAGGTAGCCATTTGGCTAGTGTAGGTTACAGCTTCCACACAGACCTTAGTGAGTTTTGCTCGTAAAGATCTGACAGTTCAGGTTTGAAATTACACAGATAGAGCTGCTTCTTGGAGCTCGTGCTCAAAGTTCTATTTTGGAATGGTATTAACCATTTCACCTCCGGAGCAGTTCTAGTGGTGGGACAAACTGCTGCTACTGTCATAATATAGCAAGACTCCATTAGAAGAAACAACACTACTAAGGTGAGTAATTTTTTCCTTTCGTCCATTAAATCAAAAGCTGAATACATTTTTATTTCTACACTGTTTGCAGGTAGCTTTAAATGTGTACTGCTGACTTTGTTTTACTAACACACTTGTTTTGCTACCGTTAAGTGGAAAAGTGATCACTGTGTCTGTGACTGCTATTATCGCTCAGCTATCACGTTGACAGTTGTCATACTTCTCCTCTGAGATTTTCTATGGCACCTGTCAATGTTTTACCAAGGTTTGTGATCATTTTTATCAGTAAGTCTGCCAAACTGATTTTTATTTGATGTGTCCTTCTTCTTTTGAAATGATCATTTGTTTGCAGATTCGAACTGGCACTTCCTGCGTTATAGGTCCGCGGTTGTTACTATGTGATCCTTGAAACCCCAATTATTACTTTTTTCTTCTCATTAATACGTCATGCTGATTGTGCAAATAACTATTGGATTGCATTTCAGTCACTACGGACTGCTACACATGGCTGAATCATATAGATACAAAAAAACTGTAAGCAGCACTTTAGAAACGGAACGGACAGTCCATTCGGCAAAAACAGCACACGTAAGTGCTGAACTATTTTACAATACAGTTTTTTAACTTCAGTAATCTATTGTAAAACACATGTGCATTTATGTGTGCTGCTTTTGCCAACCGAACTGTCGGCTCCATTTCTGTAGTGGCGCTTCACGTCTTTTTGCTCTTATTCAGCCACGTGTAAGCCACATGTATAGAAGTCAGTAGTGACTGAAGTGCTGTCCGATTCTTGTTTGACCTGCAAAACAAAGTGTTGTTCACTCCTCAATCAATCAATCAATCAATCAAGTTTTTATTTAACCAGGCGTTCATCGTTGAGCAGAAGCTCATTTGCAAGATGGACCTGGGTGGAGCATGAACAATTGTATATACAGGTCAACACAGGTATTTACAAGGCAATACAGATAATACTCTTTACAGAGAGGAAGAAAAAGAAGTTCATATGTACATAGAATTATACAGATATTGTACAGATTACACGGTATTTACATACATAGAAGTGTCTATAGGAAGATAAAGCAGGTTATCTAAGGTTGCAGGAGGAAGTAACAAAGAAAAAATAAAATAAAAATATACACCAGGTAGAGGTGAAGGTAGGGGAAGAGAGGGAGGGAAGTAGGGGGAGAAAGGCTAGGAGGGCACGGTGCACAGAAAGGAGTTGGTAAAGCTGGATGTAGAGAAGGTGGATGGAGAAAAGGAGTATGTGTGAGCCCCGGGATTGAATGCTATAAAGTACGGGGCATGGTAGGATGTCACAACCCAGGGTAGTGAGCTCCTATCCGAGGTTGGGAAAGGAAGAATAAGGGGATGGATGGGCCTAGTGTTGATAAGACAGAGGGATAAGAGAGAGAACAATTAGGCTGGTGATGAGCAAGCTGGGGGTCAGTACTTAAAATTGGGTCTAGGCGTGGCTATATACCAGTGCAGACACCGGTACTGGGTCTGAGTGGGTGGAAGCAGTTACATACTTCTCTGATTGTATGGAAATAAAGCATCTTGAAAGCATTTATACCGATTAGAGTGCTTAATTTGAGGTTTTTTGTAGATCGTTCCATAAGGTAGGTAGCATCAAGTTTATGGCTGCCCCTGTTGAAGGGATTTGCTTTGGGTACTTTAAGTGTAATAGCTGAGTAACTTTCAACGCTGTGATTTCCCAATTATACTCAGGGAAGACAGCAGGGAGATATAGTAAGGCAGCTTATTGAGATGGCTCTATAGGTCCAGGAGCGGTGTTTCTGTGGCGCCTGAACTTTAGTGATGTCCATCCCACTGCCGCATATAGAGTGCAGTGATGTGTGTCGAAGAGTCCCATTATAAACCTCAGTGCTTGATGGTAGAGTGTGTCCAGTTTAGCCATGTAAGAGTTGGGGCATTGGCTGTAGAGAAGTCACGTAATCAACCAATGATAGGAAAATGGATTGGACCAGTTGTTTCTTGGCATCTCTGGTGAGAAATTGGCTGATTCTAAAAACAGCCCAAGCCTTTGCGAAGTCGCTTTAGCAAGTCCTGATATGTTCAATGAAGGAGAGTCTTTGGTCTATCCAAACTCCCAGATACTTGAATTTTGTAACAAATTCTAGTTTTCACCTAGAACTGTGGTAATTTGGGGAACTGTCCCACTGGACACAGGGTTAGCTGTACGGATAAAAGGAGAGGACCATCGCTTAGTTTTTTGGCATTAAGGAGTAGCTTTTTTTGGAGGAGTTGGCTTTGCAAAAGGTTGAATTCTGACTGTAGGTCATTGCAGGCAGCTTCAGGTGTTGGGCGACTCACGTAGAGAACTGTATCATCTGCAAACAGATGGATGTTGGCTTCTTTTATACAGTAGTCGATGTTATTAATGTAGATTGTAAAAGTAAGGGCCCTAATATAGAACCTTGAGGTACCCCTCTTTGCAGAGTTTTTAAGGGGGACAGGCCTCCTTCGGCTTTAACTTGTTGAAGGCGCCCTGTAAGATAGTCAGTGAACCAACGCAGAGAGGAGGGGTCCACACCTATGGTTTGAAGGGCGGAGAGGAGCAGACTATGGTCGACGGTGTTGAAAGCCTTGCTTAGATCAAGGAAAACAGCACAAATAAAGTTTTTGCTCTCAAGATTACGCTGCCAGTCGTTAGTAACTTTGGCGAGGGCTGAGATAGTGCTATGTTTAGCTCTGAATCCGGACTGCATAGGATTTAGCAGTTCTCTAGACTCAAGGTGAGTCCTCAGCTGTGCATTTACAATTTTCTCTAGGAGCTTGGACAGGACCGGAAGGAGGGAAATTTGCCTGTAGTTATTGAGATCACCACGGTCACCTGATTTGAACAGTGGTATGACATGTGTTGTCTTCCATATAGGTGGTAAGGTGCCCTGAGACAGGGATAAGTTAAAAAGGTGGGTGACGGGTACGTGGTAGGCAATATTTAGGAAGTAAGGGTCAAGGGAGTCAGCCCCAGCACTTTTTCTAGTATCCAACTGAAGCAAGAGGTCCTCTACCTCTTTCAGTGTGGCAGGTTGAAGTGAGAAAGGCGGCAAAGCTATCGGAGTTTCAGGCAGTTGGCTGGCAGTCTGGGAGCGAAGTATGTTTGCAAGGGAGTTATCAAATGCCATGCCTGCAGTAGCAAAGTGGTTATTGAATGCATCAAGTATATCCATCTTTTCGGTTATAGTCAAGTTGCCAGAGGTAATCTTGGTCGGGAGTGAATTTCCTGGGGAGTAGCAGATCACTGATTGTGTTCCAGAGCTTGATTGGGCTCTTTGTGGCAGAGTCGAGTTTGGATTTGAAGAAGGTGGCCTTCGATTCTCTGATTGTTTTGGTACATAAATTCGTAGTCTCCTGAACTGGTTCCAATCCTCTGCAGTGTTCAGTCTGCATGCTTTTTCCAGTGCTTATCTCTTTCTAGAAGCAAGGACTTGATCTGAGGGTGAACCATTTACATGTTTTGGTCCTAGTTCGAACTTTAATAAGGGAGCATACTTATTAAGGGCCCTTGATAGAATGTTGTGGAAGATATTGTAAGCTGACGTGTCGTTTTGGCCAGGTAGAAATCTTGCCACTCAGGGGAGTACTTAAGCTCGTTTAGGTAGGCATGTTCATTGAAGTTGCGCCTGGATCTCTTCATAGAGAACTTGCTGATGGGTGCTGGGTTGTTGGTGGATCTTACTCCCGCAATAAAACAATGGTCACTGGCGTCTGAGAAGAAGACATCAGCGTGGGAGAAGAGATGAGGTTTGCTCACCATTAGCACATCCAAAAGTGTACTTTTACTGGGGTTCTTCACATTTGGGCGTGTTGATTCAGTAATAAGTTGCGTCAGCCCATGTTCATCACAGAAGGATGCAAGGGGGGCAGCTGTGTTAGAGAGCCAGTCAAAGTTGAGGTCTCCTAAAATAATAGTTTCTGGCAGCCCCTGTCCCAACTTGTCACTTAGATATGACAAAAGCTGTAGGCCAGCAGACGGTGGTCTGTAGCATCCTATTCAGAGTGCAGTAGTCTGTGTAATTTCCACTTTGAAAATTAGGCATTGAATTGCTGGCGACAGATGCAGGATAAGCAGGAGGCAGAAAATTTGTCTTCAACGTAGATAGCTACCCCTCCTCTCTGGCATGCCTATCAGCTCTGAACAAGGCATAGTTGGGTATGTTTACTTCTCTATCAGTGGTGCTGGGTCTAAGCCAAGTTTCGGAAATCACAAGTATGTCAGAGAGGTATGATTTACCCAGGTTTGTATTAAGGTTATCTTTTTAAGGCTACATCGTTAATATGCAGAAGCTTATTCCTTTTAAATTTGCTAGTTCTGCTGGCAAAGCAATAGCTTCTGGGGGCCAGGGTTGAGTTCTCGTTGCCTGAACAAAGCAGGAGGATAAGTAGGATTTTCTAAAGTGCTAATTATAAGCTTATAATTCCTGCCTTTCTCCCGTCTAGTAGATCTGATGTTTTTAGGGACTGGAAAGTAGCCACCATAGAAGAGCTGATCTGTTGTAGCAAGAGCTAGTACCCCTACCACAATAGGCGGGGAGGAGATAGAAGTCTGTGTGGTGGGAGGTGGGCCTTGTGGTGGGGGAGTGTTATAAGTACTACTGGTATGTGTGATCCAAGAGCAAGGTTCGAGGTACTGGTACTTGGAATCACGGAGGCAATTAAAGGATAAGTTGCCATGTGGTATACAGCACAAGGTGCCGTTGTAGACCAAACATGATGGTAGTTCAGGTGTCCAATGCTGGGCAGCTGGTATCAGCAGAAGAAGGGGCAGTAAAAAGAGCCATATAGGGCCCGACATGATGGTACCTCAAAAAGGAGCCACTCAATTAGCCCAGGGGCCAGTGGGGTTGCTGGATTAATGCAGCTTATCAGTAGCTTTCCGATCCAGGTCGACCCAAATTTGATAGCATTAAAGATATTTAGTGGTGAAGGCACTCCTCTATCCTGAAAAGTGATAGCATCCCGCAAGTGTCACAAAGACAGATGTTTCTATATTATATTCTGTTACGGGAGGTATTTTATTCTATTTGAGCCATGATGTTCCTGAGTTTTTATTTGTTCAGTGTCACATTATATCTCGGATTGAGAAATTGGCTTGTGTGTCACCTTTCAATAAATATATCACATTATGTGCATTTGAAGCTGTGTGGACTTGTTATGGCTATTTCGTCCACCCACTCCCCCACCCCCATTCAGGTTTTATTAGTGCAGTGATCACTTTCTGTTTGTCTTCATCAAGTTGTTTCAGCATGTTGTAATAAACAGTTCTTTGCAACTGCAGTCAGCCTTATTTTTTGCCACTTCATCCAGTTTCAGTAGTAGTGTGGCACTGTACTGTACATGTCCCGTGACAGCAGTTGCAGTGCTGATGTGCATTTTACAATGATATTTCAATTTATGTTCCACAACTTGCAACTAATAATGTCATTGATTCCTGCAGGGATATGTTATGGAGCACTGCAGTTATGTCACAATGATCAAAATATTGTATCTGTCCAACCCCGTGTCACCCATTGCAATTACTTCCTGCAACTGTGTCACCCCTTGCAAGCAGCAAGTGCAGTTCAGGGACAGAATGTGATGTTTCACACTACTGAGTCCTGCTTTACGAAGACAAATTACTGTCTTCTTCTCCTTTCTCAGCATCAGACACCCATTTGTGTAATTCCCAAGCCTTCTGAGAATGATGACACATAAGTAATTAAAGGACATTTTATTTTTTTGCAATGTCATATCTTTACAATATGGTGCTACTAATCCTAACAGTACTCTTCCTGTTGTGTGTGTTTGTAATGTCTGACCTCATCTCTAATAACTTTTGTGACACTTGTAGTATGATACTCATATGTGATTGGTCATTATCTATCACATATGAGTACTCATGCCATAACTGCAGCCTTAACCGGATCATAGTATGTCCCTTTTCCAGGGTGAGGCATCAGGTATCCTTACCAGTCAGCATTAGGTGGCAGGGTGAAAAAAATTATCAATGGCATCTCCACCATTCTTTGCCGTCACGGGCATGTATGCAACAACATAACACATGGCAGGAAAGATATTAGCAGTCAGTAAACAATAATGGGTCCTGTGAGTAGTCGTTACAGAGAGGTGGGAATGGGAGGAATGCAGTATGAGAGGGAAGGAGGAATCTATGACTCTCAGATTCATTAGAGTTGGGCAAGCTACAGCATGCTCAGGCATGACCCTAGCTTAGTGCCAGGCTCGACCTTGCTTGACCTCTACAAGGAACTGAGAGCCAAGGTCAAGGAAAGCCAGTTATGGTAAAAGTAAACATTTTTGACAGTCAGAGCAGTTACTGCAGTGTCTGAAATCTTTGATCCCTTAATAGAGAACATCCTGTAGTAGCCAGGGCTTGGCTCGTTTTTTGGCTCATTGGGTCAAGATTAGCCACTGGCTCTGCTCTGGCTTGACTCTAGGTGAAACATGCATGGCTTTCCCACCTCTAACATTCAGAAGCAGTTTGGTAGCAAGCAGAAGGAAGACGGAAATTGTTGTTAGTGAAGGGACATTGAAAAGCCATTTAACAGTATAGACAGGATATGGTGATGCATTAGTAGGAGTGCTTTGAGGAGGTTCTGATCACAGAGCAGGTATGAAGGCAAAGGGAAGGGGGTGGGCAAAAGGTTGAAGGAATATGATATGTGTGTAACCCCCCTACAAACTGGGGTTCCTAAAAGCCATCTAGGAGTGGCCTAAATGCCCCCCTGGTGGTTGGCGATCGGCGTTAAAGCCATTTGAATGGCTGTGTGAGTGCTTGTAGAGCCTCCACGTACTGTCTCTTTAAGAGCTGTCTGCTTATAGAAACATAGAAACATAGAAGTTGACGGCAGATAAGGACCGCAAGGCCCATCCAGTCTGCCCATTTCTTTTTCTACCTTATAAATGTGCCATCGGCCTTTGCTCTGTCAGTGACCTATCTATTCATAGCCATTTGTATTGCTCCCTTATGCCTATCCCATGCCTGTTTGAAGCCCTGCACTGTATTCATAGCCACCACTTCTTGTGGTAAGCCATTCCATGCATCTACCACCCTTTCTGTGAAAAGAATTTCCTCACATTCCCCTTAATCGGCCTCCCTCTAATCTCATGCTGTGTCCTCTTGTCCTGCTATTTTTCTTATATTTAAACATGTTAGACTCTTTCACCTTGTTTATGCCCTTAAGGTGTTTAAATGTCTCGATCATATCACCTCTCTCCCTCCTTTACTCAAGGGTATACATATTGAGCTCTGTTAATCTGTCCTCATATGTCTTCTGATGCAGTCCCTGCACCATTTTGGTTGCCCTTCTCTGGACTGCCTCAATTTGGTTAATGTCCTTGTGAAGGTGTGGCCTCCAATACTGCACACAGTACTCCAGATGGGGCCTAACCAATGTCTTGTACAGAGGGATTACCTCCCTCTTACGACTTGTATACCCTACTAATACACCCTAACACCCCCTAGCCTTACCTACTGCTTTAGAGGTCTGCTTGGATGATTTTAGGTCATCAGTGATGATGATGCCCAAGTCTCTTTCTTCCTTTGTGACTGCTTGCAACTCCCTCCCAGCCTATAAGTGGCTTCAGGGTTTCTCTTCCCTATGTCCATGATTTTGCACTTCTTTGCATTAAATCCAGTTGCCACTCTTCTGACCATTCTGCTAGTTTATCCAGATCTCTTCTCATTCTGCCCACCCCATCTGGATCATCTACTCTGTTGCAGATCTTGGTGTCATCTGCAAACAGACAAGCCTTACCCTCTAGTCCATCTGCGAGGTCACTAATGAAGATGTTGAATAGGACTGGCCCCAGGACTGATCCTGAGGTACCCACTTGTGACTTGCATCTCTTCTGACTGTATACCATTTACCACCACTCTCTGTTTTCTGCCAGTCAACCAGTTTTCCACCCAGTTGACCAACTTCTGACCCACCCGAGCCTACCTAGCTTATTTATCAATCTTCTATGTGGAACAGTGTCAAAAGCTTTGCTGAAGTCAAGGTAGGCGACATCAACTGCTCCCCTTGGTCCACCACTCTGGTTACCCAGTCAAAGAAATCTATGAGATTAGTTTGACAGGACCTTCCTTTGTAAACCCATGCTGTCTTGGATCCTGTGCCCTATGGATTCCAGGTGTTGCACTATCCTTTCCTTAAGGAGTGCCTCCATAATCTTGCCCACTACTGAGGTAAGACTGACCGGTCTGTAGTTCCCCGCCTCCTCCCTGCTACCACTCTTGTGGAGTGGGATCACATGAGCCCTTCTCCAGTCTTCTGGGACCTCTCCTGTGCTCAGAGACTCACTAAACAATTCTGCTAATGGCTCTGCTAGTTCCTCCTTTAGCTCCTTAAGTACCCTGGGATGTATGCCATCAGGTCCCATTGCCTTATCCACCCTGAGCTTAGCAGCTCTTGTAGGACCCTTTCTTTTGTGAAGGGGTAGTGCTCACCTCCCTCCCCCCTGTGTCCATGATGCTGAGCTGTGGGCCCTGCCCTACCTTCTCTTCAGTAAATACTGAGCAAAAGTATCTATTTAGGATAGATGCCTTTACAGGGTCCTCCTCCTCACATGCTCCCTTTTCTCCATTAAGCTTAGCAATACCCCTCTCGACTTTCTCCTTTCACTAATGTATCTATAGAAAGTCTTGTCACCATCTTTACTGTTAGTGCTAGTGTTTCCTCAGTTTGGGACTTTGCCTGCCTTACCTGCTTCCTTAGGGCAGTTTGGTATGCCTCCCTATCTTCATCCGCTGTGTTCCTTATATTTTCTGAAGGCCAGCCTTTTGGCTCTGACCTTTTCTGCTACTGTATTTGAGACCAAAGTGGTTTCCTTCTTCTTTTGCACTTCCTTTTCTGTCTAACACAATGGGATGTTGCTTCAAGTATTGTATCATAATGCTTGCCCACTTTGCCTGTACCTCCTCACCTGTGTTTCTTTTGCCAGGGCTAGCTTAACTCTGTTGGCCATCTTATCAAAGTCAGCTCCTCTGAAGTCCCATATTTTTGCCTTGGAATGGGATGATTTAGATGTAGTAGCCAAATTGAACCATACCATGTGATGGTCACTGCCCTAGGTGACCTTCTACCTGGAGATCTGTGATCCCTTCTTTGTTAGTCAGTACTAGATCTAGGATAGCCCTGTCTCTTGTGGGTTGCTGTACCAGTTGTTTGAGGCCCTCCCCTGCAGGGAATCCACTATGAGTCTAGTTCTGGCAGATGTTCCTGCTGGTATTGACCAATCTGTATCTGGCATGTTGAAGTCTCCCATTATCAGAACCTCCCTTTAGCTGTCATGTTTTGTATATCTTCTAACAGTAATGTGTCTATGTCCTCCCTCTGGTCTGGGGCCTGTAGACAACCCCAGTTCTTATGGCTGTCTCATTTCCTGTTTCAGGGTGACCACAGTTCTTCTGGCTCCTTATGTATTCTGAATTTCTGTAGCTTTGATATTTTCATTAACATAGCAGGCCCTCCTCCCCCTTTTGCACCACGGTCTCTTCTGAACAATACATAGCCAGGTACTGAAGTCTCCCAAGTGTGGTTACTCGGTAAACCACGTCTCACTAATTGCTACTATGTCCAGTTTAGCCTCTGACATTATTGCCTGCAGGTCTGGGATCTTATTTCCCAGGCTGTGAGCATTTGTGTACATGATTTTCCATTGGCCAGATTTTGGTGTGTTAGTTGTTGGGTGAAGTTTGGCATTACCCTGTGCATCGTATGGGAGACAAACCTTTTTCTTACCTGGTGATGCAAATGAGCAGCAAACACGCTGAATTCCTGTTTGACCACTAGCTGAGGGGAGGGTGTTCTTCCCATTCGACGATGGGGTGCTGCACCTCTCCCCATTTGCTAGTTTAAATATTCTGCAAAGACGGCAAACTTCTGCCCCAATGCACTGACTCCCTCTTTAGTCAGATGCAGTCCATCAAATTTAAAGAACTTTCGCTCCCAGAACTGTTGCCAGTTCCTACAAATCTGTGTCCTTTTCCTGGCACCAGTCCTTGAGCCACGTGTTTAGCTCCCTATCTCCCTTCTCTGACCTTCGTCCATCTGCTCCCTTCTCCCAGACTGGCAGGATCTCAGAAGGAGATGCCAGATGAAATAGATGATAGTTTGTCACCAGCCTAGTCAGGTGTTTCTTGGTCTCCACAACTGACCGGCTGGTGAGATCATTAGTCCCTATGTGTACTAGGACATCAATGTTTCTCCTGCTTTGTGAACAATTTTGTAATGCGGTCAGTGTCTCTCCATGCTGATGTACCTGGGAGACATCTGACTATCACCCTGGCTGGAGATGGGTATCAGCTCCCGAATCATGGAGTCTCCTATGATCAGAAGTTTTTGGATTTCCTTTGTGCTTGTTTAGTTTCGGTTCCTGATTTGGGTGAGTGTTGTTGTGCTAGCTCCTGTGCAGATGTCCTGCTCTGCAGTGTCTTCTGCCTCTTTATTTGATTTCAGAGATAGAGGCAGATACCTGTTTGTAAGTGTTTATATGGTTTTGGAGGTAATGTGTTGGAGCAGAGAGTGATGGGGCACCTGATTTGATCCTCCTAACCACCTTCCAACCTCCTGGACCAACTACCCTCTGGTCGAGGTTTTCTGTTGGATGCTGGGGAAATGGTGGGTGGTTCTTATAATGTATTTCCTCTTCAATATGAAATTTGAGGCATGCAATCTCTGCCCATGCTGCCGGAGCTGAGACCTAAGATCTCAAAGGCCCAGCATGTAGGACAGTGTCCTAAATCCTGTAAGACTGTCCTTCTGAAAATTGTTCCACAGTACCTGCAGTTAATGAAATCCATTCCAAATAAGTTGCTGGGTTTGTAACCTAGTCAGAGTAATTAGAAGGAAAAAAATGCAAGTAATGGTTTAATTTTGCTTTGTTTAACTTGTTATAACAAGTTAAATTACTAGTGCCCTGTAAATGAGATCACCTTGTGGGCCCCACTGATCCGCCTTCCTGCTCTGCCACAGGAAATGTCACAACTGTGGTACCCTATAAAAGGAGTGTAGCGTGGGGTGGTTGGGGATGGGGGTTGGTGGCTGGGCCCTTCCCTTGCCTAAAAAGAAGGACCACGGACGAAAGAACAAGGAGGTAAGAGCAGAAACAATCAGTCAACAACAAATGCAGTAACCCTGAAAGCTTATCCTAATGTTAGATAAAACTGTAAAAACTGTAAATCACCACCTGTAATAATTTCAGAGAAGATATACCCTGTAAGAAACACTTTGCTCCAGAGAAAAATAAAGCAGTAACAGAAGATATACCTTGCAAAAGACAATTTGAATCAGAAGATTACAGCAGTAATCTGTTAGCACACACCTGTAGGCACATCTTGTAATAATGCAGAAGAAGGTATACCAGCAACAACAATTTGAATCAGAGAAAAAAATTAAGCAATGAAATGTTAGCAACAAACAGTAGCAATCCCTGTGAGTAAAAAAATAAAAACACCACCACACAGTAAATCTGCTTAGCCAAACTAAGTCTTAATCCTTCTCCCTTGCTCTGGTAAGTTTTCTCTACTCTGCCTTTCAAGCAGTCTTAGAAGGAAAGAGCTCAGGTGAAGCTAGGTGCCTTGGCCAGCAAACCAAGTCTATGCTTGCAGACATAATCATTGCTCATGAGGGGGACTGTGTGTTTCTCTGCTCGAGTCCTGCTCGAGCTGTAAAGTAATGGCCCCTCTTTGCTGTCACTGAAAGTGCAAGGTGAGCCCATCTGAGAGACGTAACTGTTTGTCTCTGATCAGTTAAAGTATTAATGAGATTACAGTTTGCTTAACCTGCTTTCATTGCAGCTGGGACTCTGTGTGTCTGGCCCCTCCATTTTGGACCTGGACTGTTGAGATGGGCCAACAGTGAAACGAGGGATGCTAAAATGGAGACCATTTGAGCCAACCAGAATCAGGATTCATTTTGGAGCCGGCTGGCCATAGGGGGATACAGTCAGTAATTCTGGGACATGGACTTCTGGGCTACGGTGCCTTTTTTGCACCAATGGGGGGCTGAAATAAGTGACAGACATCTGCAGCCCACAAATGGGATCGGGCGGTGCCCGAACTGAGAGTCCTTGCCCAAACTGCCAAGGGGGAGAGTCGTTGTGGTTGTGAGTGAGGAAGGAGCTCTGGGCTCCTGAGCTGTTGAGCTTTTGCGCGGGAAGTGCATGTGGAAGGCCAGATTTCAGCAGATTGAATGCCAGCAAGTGTCGGACTAAATCCGCTAGGCAGCGGTCAGAGGAGGCTGTGCAAAAGCACAGCTACCTACCAGGCTCACCCTGTAGAGGACTGGAGAATCTGCTTCAGTCTCGCTCAGTCTGTCAGGACAAGTGAAGCTGTGTCATTTGGGCCCAGTGTTCTGTAGTGAAAGCAACCTGAATTAGACAGCAGCTGCCTGGTATGGTACCCCTCTGCTCTTCATATAAATGTATGGAGGAGCGGTTGAATCCCAGGCTCGGTCCTGCGAGTGATGTGAGGGAAATCTTTCTGCTGGAGTTGTGAGTACTAAATCAGGGTAGCTCCCTGTCAGATGTTCATATTGAGGGCAAGATTTGTGTAGCTACTTTGCTGGCTGCACGAACTGAGCCTGCTGACTCTACCGAATCCTCTTAGGAATCAAATGCTTGCTTTTTCTGCATCAGGGCCCCAACCAGCTGCATCGAGAGGCTAGCCTTCTATTGCCTGGGTACCCAGAGATGGTAACTTATAGGTTAGGCCTGTGCAGTGCCTGAATATATACAACTATATATATATTATTAGAGTGGTAAGCTAATTAACACAATTTCCCCATTCATTGTAATCTCCCTAAATAAATCAGATTGGTTGTTTTGCAAGGTATACTGACTGATCTGTGTGTCTATGTTGAATTACTGTACAGGTGGTTATTGTCTAATCGCATCTTACTTTATAGGGGGTCCCCAGAGCCAGCTGATTGAACCAAGCCTGGGGGTAATAGTGCATGGCAAGGGTACCGTGATTGACCTGTGTGGGCCACTAGTGGGAGGAAAGAGGGGTTGCAGTGACCCAGAGGGCTGTGACCAAGTCGTATTAGACTGTCTTAACCCCGACCTCTGGGTGGAGGCACCCTCCATCGGATCCAGGTCCCTCAACCTGTTGGTGGCAAGTCAGGCAGGGGTAGTAGCTCTTGGGATAGCGCCCCCTGGAGGTTACATTTTGGAGGCACTGCTGGGATTAGCAGCCCCTAGTGACTGAGTAGATGAAGTACCTCAACATGGCCAAACTAAAGGAAAAACTGTAGGGGGATATCATGACTAAGATTAAGTTGGACCCTGTTAAGACGATGGTGCATAAACTGATGGAGTGGGGTGAAGCCGAAGAGTTGGATTCCTAGAAAATTGTGTTATTACTGGATGTACCTCTGGGGACAAAGAACGCTGACCTTGTTTTTGCAGTGGAGCGTGTTAAATGTTTAGGCAAGGTAGAGGTGAAGGGGCGTATGGCTGATCTACTCGACCAGACCCTGCAGGTGCTACTCTTATGCAGTATAGTTATAGACCCGGAAAGGGTACCCCCAGTGATTTACCCGGAAGGCGCCCAACAGGGGTGGAGGGTCAACCACATCCAGAGTGGGTCAGTCACCCCAGGGGGGGGTTCCCCAAGACTAATAGCTTTAAAGATAAACTGCTTAAATTGCTAGCTGTGGAAGGAAGAACTACCCAGGAGTTACTGCAGGCGCTGGACCTTTCTAGTGACCCCACCCCCAAAACCTCCCCAGGTACCTTTCCTGGGCCCCCCAAGAGTTCTATTCTGGCTTCACCTCCCCTAGTTGTTCCCCCTATACAGCTAGATTCCTACTATAGACTAAAACAATTTTTCTGGTACTGTGCCTGTACCCTCGGGGGGAAAATGATTTGGAGGCTTGGATGGATTATGCTACCTCTCTAGTCCAAGAGTGACAGTGCTCTGAGAGGGAGAAATGAAAGAGACTGATGGAGAGTCTGAGGGGTCCAGCTTTGGAAGCTATTCATTTCTTGTGAGCTACTAGCCCCGAAGCCACTGCAGTAGAGTACCTTTCTGCCTTAGAGAGGGTGTTTGGGAGTACAGAAACTGGGGAAGACTTATTATGGAAGTTCAAGTCCACCAAACAATGGAGGAATGAGAAATTGTCAGCCTTTGTCACCAGGGTGGAAAGGGTATTGCAAAAACCTTATCGGGGGGGGGTAACTGCCCCAGCCTTGAACCAGGTCCGGCTGGATCATATTTTGAAATCTGCTAGGTCTTCCAGTGTGACATTGTTAAAACTCAAGTTACATGACTGACGGGCTGCCCCTCCTGAATACTGTCAATTGATGAGGGAGAATCGAGAAGTAGAGACTGATGAAGAGGGGTGGGAACCCTATGTGGGAGTTGTGAATCTATGCCAGACCCCTGAGTCCAGTGAACCAGATGAGACCCACCCCTCGAGGGGGCTAAACCAGGGGCCTGATGCTTTTCCTGTGCTCCCAGAGGCCCAAGGAGGAGTGGGGGTGCATGCTGTTTCCTCTGATCCCTGGGTAGAAAGTAATTTGAGGGCTGAGATTAGAGATTTACGAGAAATGGTGAGGGACTTGAAGCAAACTGCTACCCACCCTGGAAAGCTTGGGGAACCTGAGTTATCTAGAAATAAACAACCTAGTCAAGAGGAGCCCTCCAGAACCCCTGATGCCCCCGGCATGCAGATATCTCCCTCAACAAAGACCCCTGAGATACTAAGTTCTGTTTCCATTGTGGGGAGGATGGACACTTTCAGACTGAGTGAAGGTTACCAGAGAATTTAAGGAGGGTCAACAGCAGGCTAGTCACCTGGTATCGCAAGGCCTATACCAGACCTCCGGGAGGGTCTCCTCAGAAGAGTTCTGTGACCAGGGCAAATGCCCAAGCAACCTCCAAAGCCCCACCCCCCGAATGGTCTGATGTGGTGTGGCACTCAATGGAGACCACCGTGAGAGTGAATGGAGTACCCACCTGGGCAGTGTTGGACAGTGGCTCCCAGGTGACCAGTATGTTCCTGGACTGGTATCAGAAACACTTGCCTGAGGTGCCTCTGCAACCTTTGGATGGACTACATGTTTGGGAGCTGAGTGATAAGGCCTACCCTTATTCTGGGTATATCCAGATCTGGTTGTAATTTCCTACTTCTGTGGCCGGGGTGGCTGAACAAGTGGAAACTTTCGCCCTAGTGTGTCCCCCCACTGGACTGTATGATGGAGTGCCCTTGTTAATTGGAACCAATGCTCACATGTTTGGTCACTTGATTCAGAAGGCCTATGAGACTCAGAGAAAGGCCGGCCAGGCGGAACCCAAAGGCCCGGTGGGTGTCGTCTGGAAGAATGATCCAGAACCATTACTACTAGCCCCAAATGCCCAGTGTGTTTTGCAGGGGGAAGTCCGGATTAAAAAGGATGTTAAGAATAAGATATTGATGCTGAATGCACCAGGTGAGGGAAAGTTGCCAGAGGGGTTGCTGGTTAAACCCAGTATTTTACCTACTAGAGCCCATGCCTTTGCCAGGAGAGTAATGGTTCAAGTGCATAATGTATCTGATCGAGAGATTCAAGTGAAACGAGGTTGCACCCTGGCCACGATGCACTGTGCCGATACTGCTGTTCCGCCTCACAACAAGACTCCCAGAGGAGGCGACCGAGTGACCCCCGAGCTGTTTGACTTCAGTGATTCTCCCCTACCAGCAGAATGGAAGAAAATGATCAGTGAAAGGCTCACCCAGAGGGAACAGGTGTTTTCTTTGAAGGCATGGGATGTAGGATGTGTGCAGGGGGCTGAGCACCACATCCGGCTACAGGATGAGCGACCTTTCCATGAGCGATCACGATGCCTAGTCCCGGCTGATATAGATGATGTAAGGCGCCGCCTGCAGAAGATGCTTGCAGCTGGGGTGAAACAAGAGTCCAGGAGTCCTTACGCATCACCTATTGTGGTAGTGAGAAAAAAGAATGGAGCTGTCTGGATGTGTGTGGATTACCGTACTCTAAACCGGCAGACCATACCAGACCAGTATACCATGCCACACATCCAGGATGCCTTGGACTGTCTAAACGGCAGTAAATGGTTCTCTGTGTTAGACCTCCGCAGTGGGCACTACCAGATCCCGATGGCTCTGGAGGATCGAGAAAAGACTGCTTTCATTTGCCCCCTAGGCTTCTACGAGTTTATGTGGATGCCCCAAGGAATTTCACGTGCCCCTGCTACTTTCCAGCGTTTGATGGAGCATGCTGTGGGGGACATGAATTTGCTCGAATGTTTGGTTTACCTAGATGATGTCATAGTGTTTGGCAGCTCCTTGGAAGAGCATTAAAGCAGGTTGTTCAAAGTCCTGGATCGACTGGAAGATTTTGGTCTCAAATTCTCTATAGATAAGTGCCAATTCTTTCAAACCTCCGTAAAATATATGGGACACATAGTATCCATGGAAGGCATAGAGACTGACCCCAGCAAAGTAGAAGCTTTGACTACTTGACCCCAACCAAAGAACTTGAAGGAGCTGCAATGGTTCCTGGGGTTTTGTGGGTATTACAGATGATTTATCAAAGACTACACTCGGGTGATCCACCCTCTGCTTAACCTTATGCAAGGATATCCCCCAACCCATAAAAAGTATAAGAAGACTGTACCATCTGGGACTGGAAGAAATTATTTCTGCCCAAATGATGTGTTTGGCACCCGCTGGACTGCTGATTGTGAGGAAGCTTTCCATGAGATTATATATCAGCTTACCCATGCCCCAGTGTTGGCCTATGCTGACCCTGCCAAACCATATGCTCTTCATACTGACGCCAGTCTGCAAGGATTGGGGGCCGTACTATATCAAGAGCACCCAAACAGTCTAAGGCCTGTAGCATTCACTAAAATTACCACCAACAGCTTAATCTGGTTCAAGGTCAGTTGGCATTCATCTGTATCCCCCTCCCCCGGGTCGTGCCTGAAAATAGGCAGGATTTGTCTAGTGTGCTTACCCGGTCAACAAAAACTAAATAAATAAAAATTAAAAATAAATAAATTTGCCAGCAGAAGCTTGGCTCCTTCAGAAAAGAACTACCCAGTGCACAAACTACAGTTCCTGGCTCTGAAGTGGGCCATTGTTGATCAGTTTCATGACTACTTGTATGGAGCTAAGATACTGGTGAAAACTGATAATAATCCCCTAACGTATGTGCAGACCTAAGCTAAGCCGGATGCCACTGGCCAAAGGTGGCTCTCTGCGTTGTCAACCTACAACTACGCTGTTGAATATAGAGCAAGCCTGAACCATATAGATGCTGATGCCCTCTCCCGGAGACCTGCACCCCGAGTTGATTGGGTCCAGTTATCAGAACCTGACATAAGAGTCCTTTGCCAAAAATTTGACAAGGAGGAACAGGTGTCTCCTGATGCTGTGGATTGCATGGTGTACTGTTTGGGGCCATCTGAGAACTCCTTGCCTGCTGCTTACTCTCATTTTTCTGCACTAGACACTAGTACGCTGCCCCAATTCAATAATGATAGCCTCCAATGGCTCAATCCTGAGATCCCATGATAAACCCTGTCTTGGAAGCTCTGCAGGGAGGGAGAGATGTGTCAAAATTGCATTCCCCTGATGTGAGAACTGCGCTGTTGTACAAAGAAGGACTAAAGCTGAAACTGTTTAATAGACTATTGCACAGGGAGACCGTGGGCGAAGAGGGACGAGTAGTCAAACAGCAACTGGTGTTGCCCACTGCTTTTAGAAAACTGGTGTTGAGGTCCCTACTTAATCACATGGGACATCTTGGCATAGACCGAACCCTTGACTTAGTGCGGTTTCGATTTTATTGGCCCAAAATGAGTGCTGACGTGGAGCAGTATATCAGGACCTGTGGCCGATGCTTACAAAGAAAGGCCCTGCCTCGGCTGCCCCCCTGGTCAACATCACTACTAGCACCCCTATGGAACTGGTTTGCATTGATTTCCTGAGTTTAGAACTAGATATGAAGAACATCAGCAATATATTGGTAGTTACTGATCAATTCATCCAGTATGCCCAGGCTTTCCCCACTAAAGATCAGAAAGCAACCACTGTGGCTAAAGTCCTTGTTGAGAATTTCTTTGTTCACTATGGGGCTCCCCAGCAAATTCATTCTGATCAGGGGAGAGATTTTGAAAGCCGTCTGATTAAAGAAATATTATCCTTGTGGGGGGTACGGATGTCAAGAACCATGCCGTACCATCCCCAGTGTGCTCCCCAACCTGAAAGGTTCAACCACACCTTGCTCGATATGTTGGGCACACTGCACCCTAAAGACAAACCTAGATGGAGCCAGCAGATCAGCACCTTGGTCCATGCCTATAACTGCACCAAAAGTGATGCCACTGGGTTTTCCCCCATATAGACTGATGTTTGGAAGGGAAGCCAGATTGCCGGTAGATGTTTGTTTCAGAGTTTCTCCTAATGGGGTTCAGTGGCTAATCATCTACAGTATGTGAAAAAATTAAAAGCCCAACTAAACCATGCCTACCAACTAGCCCAGACCATGGCTGCTAAGTGAAACCTGGCCAATAAGGAAAGGTATGATAAAAAGGTGAAAGCAATGGAATTGAGAGAAGGGGACGGAGTGTTATTTAAGCAATTTATCCCTCAGGGTGTGGGTACGGAGGTTTACCACTGCTGGTGTGATTGGTCACGGTACGGGCGGCGGTCACCTCAATCGTCAGGTCCTCAAGTGTACCCACCTACAGAGATAAATATATTATAAACGGCGAATGTTTTTTCTTTAATGTTTTTTTAACTATTTCCTAACTCACTGAGGTCCCTACACTTCGAAAGAGGATGTAATTTGGTAAACAATTTAGCGAGGTGTTTTAGCGAAGCGGCGACGGGACAAATCGTGGCAGTTTCATCTGAAGTGAAAGCGACCGGAGTAGCAGGCTAGAAGGTTGGCTGGCACTTCTTCCAGTGGGTACACTGGAGGATTTATCACGGTGGTAATTGTGCCAGCCAACCAATCAGGATGCAGGATTTGGGACATTGAATTTACCATATTGTATAATGAGGAATTTGGGACTGCATGGCAAACATAAGATTGCTGGCAGATGGCATCACCTTCCCCATATTCTTGTGGGAAAACTGGAAGGTTTACCTGTATATAAAGTGCAGCCTGAAAACGATTCAAAAGATGTGAAGACTATACACAGAAGTCATCTGCTATCGGACAAATTCTGATAGAGAAGCTGAACCTCCCAATGCCCCCCCCCCCTCGGGGCCTATCACTGGAGCTGCTGCCAAGAAAAAAAACAAGATTGGTTGACTCCTCAGAAATCAAACTAAAGAGGCTTTCTCCACCCCCCCCGATGAAGTTGATCAACAGTCTGTGTCTGAGGATAGTGAGAATAATATTGATTACTACCCCTCTTATGAACTGAGCCATCTGTTTAGGGGCAATCCCCTAATTAACTCTGGGGACAAAGTTGGGCTTCCTGGGATGTCTGAGCCCTCAGCTTTGTCTCTGGGAGCCAATGCTCCCAGAGGATGAAGTAAGTGGCATCAAAGCTGAAGAGGTGGGATCCTTGAGCCTGGCTGAACTGTCTGGCCTAGCTGAGCTATCTGACTTTTCAGAGGAAGGAAGTGATGTGATGGAGCAAGCTAGTGAAATGCTAGAACCTGAAGAATATTTTGAGTGCCCTGATGGTTCCTTGCCAGTACCAGAGATTTCCCCCGCTGACCCAAATATTGCGAGCTCAGAAATGGTAGAACTAGGCCCTGAAGGTACTATGGACTCTGGGTCCCCTCCTCCTGTAGTGGTTTCCCCAACCTATCCCAGTGGGGCTGAGAGGGTGTCAGAACCTTCAGAAATTTTATTCAAAACTCCTAGACGGCCTGGCCAAGAAGTACGGCCTGTTGTGAGGTTGAGTTATGAGTCCCTGAGTCAGCCTGTGGATCTGCCTCTGAATGTGGTCCATAAAGGGGTATACGTGTCCCCAAGTTCCTTGCCTAAACTGACCCTGGGAAATAATTCTCAACTGTTAGTATCGCCCTCTGAGTATGGGTAGTTTGAAGTGCAAGTTTGAAGTGCAAGTTCATTTAGGCTGCAGGTTTGTAGATTGTAAAATATTACAGCTTGTAAAATATTACAGCTGGACCTTTGTTTTAAGGTCCAGTGGTAAGCTACCCTGGATCAGAAAGTAAGTTTAAAGTGATACAGTTTTTTCTGTTTAGACCACATTCTATTTGGGTCACAGTTGTAAGCTTTGCCCTGCAAATAATTCAATTTCTCTTTCACTTTCTGTCCTTCTGTCTCCTTGCTGCTTGAATTTTTACCCACCCTCCATCCCCCACCTTCAGCCTTTATTAACCCCACCTTCAGCCTTTATTAACCCCCACCTTCAGCCTTTATTAAATACTCTCCCTCCCCCCTCGGCACCACCCCTAGCAATGTTCATCCTGCCCTCTCTCTAATATTGCAACTCCACTTAAAGATACAGAGTGCAGCTATTAGGCCTAACACTTGTTCTGTCTTGTCTTTAAAGACATCTTCCTATTTTCACCATCTGCTTGCCTATCAGCATTGTTTAATTCCTGCTCTGCTATCTACTGTGCAGTTCCATACCTGGGCTTCCTCTCTTGCTACCCTGAGTATTTTTCAAGTTGCCTTGGTACCCCCTGCCCTAGCTAATAACTTCCTATCTTAACCTGCATTTTATATCTTAAAATAGATCCACTGTGCCTAATCGTGCTCCCAGTGAGCAGCGCAGCTAATCCTGCCAGCTGCCTGTACCTCTATCGTCCTGACGAACAGGACACCTTCAAATCCGGTTAAGTGTCCGGGCTAGCACTGTGCGGGTTTGATAGGTGGCCACCTGCTACCACCCTCCTCTAATTGGACTGCTGCTCTCTACTCAGCCACTGTTTGGCGCTGCCTTTTCTCTGTTGGATTATCAGTCTCTGGGCTTTGGTGCCCTCTGCTTTGTATTGACTCTTGCCGAACACTACTGCCATCTGTCTAGTCTCCCATTGGTTCCTGATAAAATTCCGCCACTAGGGTTGCCGTCTAATATATCTTGAATAGGTCTTCATTTCCTCACTGTAATCTTTACCACAAGTAGAGCCTCCGGCTGGTCTGCTTTCCCAATTAACCTTTGTGGGGCTTTACTTTCTGCTTTTCTGATCCACTTCTTCTAAATAATTGCTACGCTAGCAGGAAACACTTCGTTGTTTTTGCTCTATCTCTAATTTCGGCCAAGGGTTAAAACAGTGGAACACGGTCACCCTAGCTGTCTTAATACACGCTATCTCTTTATCCTAAGACCCTAATCCTCTGTCTCCAGTATACCACTAGCCTTCCTACCCAAGTGAAATAGTAACACTATGGCGAAGTATAGTCTGCTGTGGGCACTCTTGTCATTTGTCCTTTTACTCAGCCTGGACACTGCCACATGGGCTCTCCCATGTAACCAAATGGCAAAAGACTCCTCAGAGGCTTACCGCAACTATATTTTCTCTAACTTGATTGCAGAGACAAAGCCTGATCTGCAACCTAACCCTATCCTCCTTGTTAGAGGCAGCATCTATTATCCTCTTCATGCCAGGAGGAAGCTGCCATGGAGATGTGCTTTCACCCTAACCTGCCCCTGTGCAAAGCTTTGGTTCCTAGCCATGATCATTGTTCTGCTATCTGGGGACGTCAAACTAAATCCAGGTCCACTTACCTGTTTCTTTTCCCCAAATGAGTTATCTGGCATGTCCAAGAAAGGATTATCAATTGCCCATATCAATATCAGAAGTCTTACCTGTCACCATGCGGAACTCGAGGCCTGGGTGAAACTCTACAATCTTGATGTACTCTGTCTCACAGAAACTTGGCTAAAACCCGGAATACCTGATGAAGTATGCTCCTTGCCTAACTACTCTCTGTTCCGCGGGATAGATTCTCATCCAAGCGTGGAGATGGAGTTGCCCTATTCTTCAAAAACCACCTCAACATCTCTATTGTCCCAGCATCTGCCTCTCCCGCAGTGTGTGAATTCATACAGGCAACTATTGTATTGGGGGAAAAGAAGCTTCATATTGTCTGTGCCTATAATCCACCTGCTGGGGGAACAGTAGGTCTTCAAGAACTCATTGACATAACCTCCCAGACTGTAAATCATAATGAGGCCGTCATCCTAGGTGATCTTAACCTCAATTGGTTAGGGTCAGCTCAAATATCCTTGCAATCGCTCACGCTTAGTTATAATTTTCGCCAGTTGATCTCTGAAGCAACTGGAGCCACGTCATCCCATCAAATGGGTACACTCCTAGACTGGGTGATGGTTAACCATATGGAACATGTGTCAAAAGCAGGAATCCTTGCAGATGCACTAACAGACCACTCACCCACTCTTTGTATCCTATCTATGGTTGCGCCTCCATCTCCTCCATCAAGACTAATCACGTTTACAAATCTAGCTCATATTGACCAGGATGCATTTCTCTATGATGTCTCCAATGTCGACTGGGCAGGTATCTATCAAACAAAGGATGTGGAGGTTGCTCTACAGATATTCATAAATGAATTTATTACCATTCAATATAAACATGCCCCCAAGACTACTAGGAGGTTCAGAGGAAAACAGACGAGGTGGCTGCATAAAGACCTCCTTGCTAATCTGGGCCAGAGGGACAAGCTTTGGATTCGCTACAATCAAACTGACCTACAGTCAAATCTTATTGTCTATCGTGAGCTAAGGAACAGATGTAAGAGACAAGTTAGAGTTGCTAAAAGCAAATACTGCAATGACCTTCTACAAAGCTCAGCCTGCGACCCGAGGAAATTTTGGGCCCATGTCAAAACATTTCTCGGTACCTCGCAGTCGGTCACTCCTGATGAAATGATCATAAATGGGGCACATTGTAATGACCCTAGGACCATCTCAAACAGTTTTAACAACTTTTCTCTGATCTTTCATACTATACCTTGGCTTTACAACCTAGTGGATCGCACTCCAATCTACCTACCACACTACCATCAGACAACCATACTGCCCTATCGTATGATGCTCCTCCAGCGCCACCATTCTATTTCAAGGCTATATCAAGAGCGGAAGTTCTGAAATTACTGAGATCCATATCTGCCAATACCAGCTCTGGTTCTGACTCACTGGAACCTCGTCTTCTTAAGCTGGCTGCTCCACTTATTGCCTCTCCGATTGCCAGAATCTACACTTTATCCCTTATCCATAGCACTGTGCCAGACCTGTGGAAATCTGCAAAATAACGCCTGTCCTAAAAAGGTGACCCAAAGGGCGTGGCAATTACAGACCTATAGCAATTCTCTCTGTCATAACAAGATCCTAGAAAATAGTTGCATCACAGACCATTGACTACCTTACACTACAATCTCTCTCAGACACTCAGCATGGTTTCAGAAAGGTCATAGCACCACCACAGCTCTTCTTCAACTAACTACTGATATTCTGTCAACATGGACTCTGGAAAACTCTAAGGTGCCATCTTCATTGACCTCACTAAGGCTTTCGACCTTGTTGACCATCCCCTACTTCTCTCTACTCTCCATAAATTCCATTTCTCTACCCCTGTTGTGGACTGGTTCTGTAGCTACCTGTCAAATAGGTCACTAGCTGTCAAATTGAACTCCTCCCTGTCCAACACGTCTACTATCAACCTTGGGGTCCCCCAGGGCTCTATCCTTGGGCCTCTTCTGTTCTCAATTTTTATCAACAATGCAGCTGAGGTCCTGGAATCCTGCTCAGCTATTCTCTCACGCTGATGACCTGATCATCTACACTAGTTCTTCTAGTATTGCCTGCATAAACACATCACTTACTTCAGACTTCAATAAGGTCTTAGACTGGCTACTAGACCGTAAGCTTGTACTAAATGAAAAGAAAACGAAAGCCATGCTCCTAGGTTCTGCACCGAAGAGTAAGACCTCTTCTAGTCTGCTGGAGGTTCTTCACCCAGGAGTATTTCCACTTGAAAATGTTACTTCCTTCAAGTACCTTGGGATCCTCCTGGACCAGTCCCTGGATTTTAATCTTCACATTCAGTCCTCTTGCAAAGCTGTAAACTCGAAACTAGGAGTAGCTTACAAAACGAGCTACATGCTTACACTCTTGGCCAAATTAGCAATTGCCCGAAGTATTCTGCTCCCAACCCTTACCTATGGTGCCTTTATTCTTACCTCTGCCCATAAAACCTCCCTACTAAAATGGGACGTAACTTATAACAATATATGCTGATTTGCCTCTTCGTCACCTCGACTCAAACATCACTGCCTTCTTTATAAGGATCTGAATTGGCTCTCACCTTCTGCCAGTAGACAATACTACCTTGGATCACTAATGGACTCGATCATCCGGGAAAAAAACCTATCCCAGCTGGCGGCGTTGCTGGTCCCTCAACCATCCTCCCATGGCCTGCGATCAGCTGACAAATCCTTGCTCTATGTTCCGAGATGTCAGATGACTAAAGGCACAGGGGCCTTCCAGTTCTCTGCTCCCAGGCTATGGAATGCTCTTCCGCTCAACCTCTGGCTGTCTCAGTCTCACTTTGGATTTAATAGTGAATATCGTCGTTATCTATCCTTAGCTGATGCTTGTACATGCTTTGACCCAACCTGCAGCTCCTGAGACTTACCAGTAATGTCACCCCTGCTCTAATCCAGCTCCAAGACCGTCTCCTCTTCCCATCCCCATATTTTTCCTTCTCTTTGTAAATAACTTCTTGACTACTAGCTCTCTTCCTTCTTGAACCTTGTTGCTGACCATCCACTGTTGTTTTGCCAATTACCAACCCTGGCCTTCCTTCTGTCAGTCTTTCCTGTTATATTTGAACATTCCTCACATTTCTCTCTATATAACCTTACTATCTTATTAACCCTTTCACTCCACAGGTCAGGTCCATGGTTTCTGCACTTATTATATATCCTACTGCCATTATCTGTATAATGCTTGCCATTATTTTTTGTTGTTTCTACCCATTGCATTTTTGTAGCACTGCTATACTGTTCCTCTATTTGTACTATTGTACCCATGTTGCTGTTGTTCAACTGTTCTCCTTTTGTTGTACTCTCCCGGGTCGTGCCTGAAAATAGTCATTTTATGGCTAGTGCACCTACCCGGTTAACAAAAACTAAATAAATAAATAAAATAAAATGGTGCCGCTGCCCCATTTAGCCTACACCTACCTGATAGGGAAGGGCTCCCTCTATCCAAGTGTCATGAGTAGGAAGTAATGACCTGATTTATAAAATAAAAAGGTTGTCTGTATGTGTAATGTTGTATAACCAATAGTGAACTGTGTAGTACAGTACCAATGTAGGTAACCCTAGGTTCGATGTGCTGTTAGTGTAAACTGTTTTGCCTTAAAGTGATTTAAGGGTAACTACTTGATGCAGACGCCAAGTTCTTTCCAGGCCAGGAAGGGTGTAACCCCCCTACAATTGGGGGTTCCTAAAAGCCATTTAGGAGTGGCCTAAATGCCCCCCTGGTGGTTGGCGTTTGGCGTTTAAGCCATTTGAATGGCTCTGTGAATGCTTGTAGAGCTTCCACATACTGTCTCTTTAAGAGCTGTCTGCTTGCAGACATAATCATTGCTCATGAGGGGGACTGTGTGTTTCTCTGCTCGAGTCTTGCTTGAGCTGTAAAGTAATGGCCCCTCTTTGCCGTCGCTGAAAGCGCAAGGGGAGCCCATCTGACAAATGTAACTGTTTGTCTGTGATCAGTTAAAGTATTAGTGAGATTACAGTTTGCTTAACCTGCTTTCATTTCAGCTGGGACTCTGTGTGTCTGGCCCCTCCATTTTGAACCTGGACCATTGAGATGGGCCAATGGTGAAATGGGGGACATTAAAATGGAGACCATTTGAGCCAACCAGAATCAGGACTCATTTTGGAGCCGGCTGGCCATAGGGGAATACAGTAAGTAATTCTGGGACATGGAGTTCTGGACTACGGCGCCTTTTTTGCACCAATGGGGGGCTGAAATAAGTGACAGGCATCTGCAGCCCACCAATGGGATCGGGTGGCACCCAAATTGAGAGTCCTTGCCCAAACTGTCAAGGGGGAAAGTCATTGTGGTTGTGAGTGAGGAAGGAGCTCTGGGCTCCTGCGCTGTAGAACTTTCACATGGTAAGCGCGTTTGAAAGGCCAGATTTCGGCAGATTGAATGCCAGCAAGTGTCGGACTAAATCCGCTAGGCAACGATCACAGGAGGCTGTGAAAAAGTGCAGCTACCTACCAGGCTCACCCTGTAGAGGACTGGAGAATCCGCTTCAGTCACGCTCGGTCTGTTAGGACAAGTGAAGCTGCGTCGTTTGGGCCCAGTGTTCTGTAGTGAAAGCAACCGGGATTAGATAGCAGCTGCCTGGTATGGTACCCCTCTGCTCTTCATATAAATGTGTGTAGGAGCGGTTGAATCCCAGGCTTGGTCCTGCAAGTGGTGTGAGAGTGATCTTTCTGCTGGAGTCGTGAGTACTAAATCAGGGCAGCAACCTGTCAGATGTTCATATTGAGGGCAAGATTTGTCTGGCTACTTTGCTGGCTGCACGAACTGAACCTGCTGGCTCTACCTAATCCTCTTAGAAATCAAATGCTTTTTTTTGCATCAGGGCCCCAACCAGCTGCATCAAAAGGCTAGCCTTCTATTGCCTGGATACCCAGAGACAGTAACTTATAGGTTAGGCCTGTGCACAGTGCCCTAGATATATACAACTATATATGTATATATATATATATATATATATATATATATATATGAGGCAAAAACTCCGTTTAATGCATCAGTTAGAGTTGTTCCACAGTGACAAAAGTGAGGAAATTTGGTGCTGGGTTGAAAACCCCTTGGACCCCAGCCCACCCCCAACTGGCACTGGGGTGCTCATGGGGTCGTCGCCCACTCACACCCATCACATGTGTAAAGCAGCAGAAGTATAGGAGAATGGGGTGAGAGTTAGGACCAAACACCTCAATGAGCACCCCAATGCCAGTTTGCTGTCCTAAGAAAATTGCTGCTCCTTCTTCTCTTGTGTTCAGGAAATGGTGAGCTCAATCCTGGCCCACCAGTCGCAATCACATCACCTTCTGACCTAGCTACACTCAAAGGCATGAGTTTCCTCCATATGAATGATGCAGTCTGTTAAAAAAGTTCTCCATGATCCAGGCCTGGGTTCTCCACACCCTACTGGATATCCTAGTGATTTCTGAAACCTGGCTTAGACCAGCCATATCTGATAGACAGGTTAACATTCTTAACTATTTACTATTTAGAGCTTAAAGCCAGTCCAGAGGTGGAGGGGTGGTCATCTACGTCAAGGATAAATATACGGCTTCCTGTCTGAATTCATCATCAGTTGCAAATGCTTACAAATGCCTGTCACTTCAAGTTGCAATCTTGCACAGGGTGCTATAGACCCCCCTCTGTGGATCTACAGTTGTTAACTCATCTAACCAACATCCTCGAACAACAATCCTCATAAATAATTATTCTTGGGGATCTTAATTTAGACTGGCTATCCAAGACTGCCTTACCTCTCATAGCCTTCTATGATACTCATGGATTAACACAACTCATTGATGAACCAACATGAATTAATAAAATAAACATGGATAACAGCTCCCTGCTAGATGTTATCTTAGTGAACAAACCACATCTTTTCTCTTATGCTGGCACCTTCTTCAGTGATATCAGTGATCATTCCTTTATCGCTTGTATGAGATCAATTAACAAACCAACTGCTACATCGAAGTTTGCTGCTAAGAGATCTAGATGGAACTTTGACCTTTCTGACTACATCAATGAACTAAAACACTCCTTGCATTGGCAAGAATTCTACCTGGCAAAAAACACGCAGTTTGCGTTTGACATATTCAGCAAAATTATCCGAGAAGCCCTAAATAAATATGCCCCTATAGTTAAGGTGTGAGTAGCAAAGAATGCATGTCGATGGTTCACAACAGAATTAAAATCTGCAATGACTGAGAGAGACAACCTATGGAAAAAAGCACGCAAAACCCAGACTTCTACGGACTGGTGCCAGTTCAAGAGGGCAATAAACTCATGCACTAGAATGGTTAGAGATGCAAAAGCCTCTTACTATCAGTCTGAATTTGTCTCTGCCTCCAAACATCCAACAACATTTTGGAAAACTGCTAAGGATTTGTGCGGTTACACGCCCGGTGGCTCATTACCTGACAAGATTTCTTTTAATAATAATACTATCAGTGATAGATTGGAGATTTTGAATGCTTTCAATAATCATTTTTCAACTGCAGGATTAGCATTCGACAAGTCCCCTGCAAATTTGATACACTCCTAGGTGGATAATCAAGATGCTGAACCCAGTGTCACTGACTCAGTCTTCTCCTTGCATCCTACTACTCTGAAAGAAGTCGAAGACCTGTTACTGAAACTGGATGTAAAAAAGAAGTGCTGGTGCGGACACCCTGGACCCATATTTTTTGAAGGTGGCCATTCATGTGCTAGCCGTGCCCATAACCCACTTATTCAACCTATCTCTGACCCAAGAATTCATTCCTTCAATCTGGAAAACAGCACACATCATACCCCTGTTCAAATCCGGGAATCCCTGTGATCTAAATAATTACAAACCGATCTCAATTCTCCCTGTTCTATCGAAATTATTGGAAAAAATCATAAGCAACCAATTGAGACACCGCATTACCTAGGAGCTAAGAACCTGTTAAACCCTGTCCAATCAGGTTTCAGAGCTAAACATTGCACCATCACAGCACTTGCCAAAGTGACTAATGATTGGCAAAGAGAGCTTGATAACAGAAATGATACTTGCGTTGTGTTCTTGGACCTGAGTAAGGCCATTGACACTGTCAACCATTCGCTGCTACTCTCTTCCCTGACCTCATTAGGTGTAAATCCATTATCTTTGCAGTGGTTCAACAACTACCTCTCTGACTGCTACCAGCGGGTCAAAGCCGAAGGAGATCTCTCGACTCTCAAACCTCTCCTAAGAGGTGTCCCTTAGGGTTCTATCTTAGGCTGCCTTTTATTCACAATCTATATAAATAACATTGATGATAGCATAACCAAGGCCAACATCCATCTGTTTGCAGATCATACAGTTCTTTACGTAAGCTTTACAAGCCGCATGTAATGAACTTCAATCTGAATTCAACCTGTTGCAATACCAACTTCTAAACAAAAAACTACTACTTAATGCCAAGAAGACAAAAGCAATGCTCTTTTCTCCTTCTGTTCAAGCAGCGAAGTCAGCCCTATCAGAACCTGTGCCACAGATTACTACAATTCTAAGTGAAAAGTTGGAATTCGTCTAAAAATTAAAATATCTGGGAGCATGGCTGGACCATAGGCTTTCATTTACAGAGCACATAGAAGAATTACTCAAAATACTACGACAGAGACTCGGCCTGTTCTTTAGGATAGCCCACTTTTTAACTAGAGACGCTAAACTGCAGCTGGTCCAAGTAACCTTTCTATCATTGATAGACTATATTGATCTCCTGTATAGTCAATGTCCTACCTTCTACCTCACTAAACTTGACATGCTCTATTATAGAGCTTTGAGGTTCATCACTGGTCTTCCCTACTCTATGCATCATTGCTCCTTATATCAAGCAGTGGGGTGGACTTCTCTTCAACAGAGGTGTGACAGAATTGCAGCCTTATGGACCCTGACAGCCATCTCCAAAAACATCCCCAATACATTACAGACTGTCCTCCTCTAAACTCGATAAGCAATTATGCCCTGAGAAGTTGCACATCCATCTTATTGAAGATTAGCAAAGTTAATTCTCACTTTGGCAGGGCTGCTATAAGCTTTACACTGTCCTCCTTGTGGAACAAACTGCAAAAAATGCTAAAATTAAGGAGACCCGACAGCATCTCTACCATCCAGTATTTATACTCCCGTCTCAGAAATGAACAGTGCAATTGTCTTCCATGACCCTAATTTGTCACCATATTAACCTGTTCCATTTATGTTGTCTCTGTTTCCCTTCCCTTCTTGGTACTGGCTCACTTCGAACTCTCTCGTCACCATCCCCTCACAGGGTATATTTACCATATCCACGTGTTCAAACATCATTAGGCCCTGCTCCCCAACACCCCCTCCGTGAGCCCCCACCTCTTCCTCTACATCATATCCCTATCTATGGGAGCTGCCCTCCTCACCTTGAAATCCCCTCATTTACACATTAGACTCCCCTCCTGGTACCCCCATCTGCCATTAGCTGGCTGTTCCCTCATGGCCTCTTCTAGGCTGGATTTATGATTGTCCCTGGTAAGTGGACTCTTTGGTATTTCTCTACAGTGGATATGGACTATATGAAAATTACCGTCACATAAGAACTTACCGTAACAGTAGCTCTTCAGGAAAGGCTCTTGCAGTAGGTAATTACATATTGGACTGACACCGGCAGGTAGCAGAACACCACAGAAGAATTGCTAGCTAGCAGTCCCTGGCGAGGGACCGCCCCCATGTCAGGTGACCGGTGTCAGGAGATGTTGGTATAAAGGGGCAGTCCCTCATGCCTACCTTCCAGTTCTTTCCCACCAAAGACCAACAGAGGCTGGATGAGAGAGAAGCGGATATTTACTTAATTGGAAAAGTAGCTGAAAAAGCTAGGGGGATGGAGGGCGGGAAGGTATTACCTACTGTAAGAGCCTCTCTCGAAGATCTACTGTTACAGTAAGTTCTTACATAACTGTACTATCTTACTTCGAGAGGGCTCTTGCAATTAGTAATTAATGTAGGACTGAGTCCCAAGCAGTCTGGAACAAGAAGAAGCACACAGGAGGAGGAAAGCTACTCAGAGTAGATATTATAATTTTCATTTTTAATTTTTATACTTGTAAATCCAAATGAGCAAACTGCCCATTTTCATTGGAGACAAGTTTAAAACTAAAAAACACACAAAAAATTAACAAACAAACATAATACAAACAAAACATTCAATCAATAAAATACAATACATAGAAATACGTCAGTAGTATAAGTTCATATAGCTCGTCAAATGTTAAATTTCAGCCAATCAGCGCGTGCCACGTCATTTGACAGGTGGGCGTGGCCTAAAATGGACCAATCAGAATCGCCCCTTGTTAAACCGGAAGACCACTCCTAAAATCGCTGCCGCCCACTTCTGGCGGAAGTGATGCAACCTCAAACCCGTTACTTGCGCCCCTTGCGCGAGGAAATGACACGCATTGAACCCATGTCCAGCCCGCTTTTGGCGGAAAATGACATCGTTAGAACCCTAACCCGCCCGCTGCAGGAAATGACCTAACAGCACCATTTTGTAGCGTCTTCGCCTCCTTCTCGTACACTCCTCGAGCCCCTGCCAGACCATCCTGTCTCGAACCCGAGTCTCACCATGCTAGGCTGAACTCCTGCATCCCCACCTGTCTCCTGCACTCCCACCATCCTGGCTCGAACCCCTGTCACCCACCCCTCATTCTCGTACACTCCTCGAGCCCCTGCCAGACCATCCTGTCTCGACCCGAGTCCCACCATGCTAGGTTGAACTCCTGCATCCCCACCTGTCTCCTGCACTCCCACCATCCTGGCTCGAACCCCTGTCACCCACCCCTCATTCTCGTACACTCCTCGAGCCCCTGCCAGACCATCCTGTCTCGAACCCGAGTCCCACCATGCTAGGTTGAACTCTGCATCCCCACCTGTCTCCTGCACTCCCACCATCCTGGCTCGAACCCCTGTCACCCACCCCTCATTCTCTGACACCCTCGAGCCCCTGCAGACCATCCTGTCTCGAACCCGAGTCCCACCATGCTAGGTTGAACCCCTGCGTCCCCTCCTGTCTCCCTGCACTCCCACCATCCTGGCTTGAACCCTGCCCACCCCTCATTCTCAGACACCTCGAGCCCCCTGCCAGACCATCCTGTCTCTGAATCGAGTCCCGCCATGCTAGGTTGAACTCCCGTCCCCTCCTTTCTCCTGCACCCCACCATCCTGGCTCGAACCCTGTCCCTCTTCATCACCGTGCTCCTTCCACCCCAAAAATCAGTTAGTGTTTATGTAGTGGTGTGTGACCCTGTAGGCCTATTGTATAACTGCAGGGGCATGTGTGTTTTTTGATTAGGATATTTTCAGAAAGAAGTATCTAGGAGGGAACCTGATCGTGCAGAGATGTCACAGATCTGTGTGAGACCCCCCCCCCGAGGGAATTCATCTGCCTGTGTGAGTACTCCTTTTTCTGTTTTGTAACAGTATACAAAATTATTTAACATGCATCTGTAGGACTGTGTCAGACTTGCATCAAAGGATAGCTATGTATCGCATGTAACATTTATAAAGCTAAAGCGGGGGACCTCTGTGTAAATAAGATGGTTCAGCAGTTTTCTCTGGATAACATTGCAACAATCGCTAAAAACTAATTATACTTTTGTCATGAATTAGAAAGAATAAAACTATATAAGAAAAAAGGAATACACATACCTATAGTTCACCCCCCTCAGCTCTGTGTAGTATCAAGGAGAAGGCTGAAATGAAATGTGTGTGATATTTATAATGTTTTGAAAGGGGGGGGCTACAACAGATGTACCTCTGACACGTTACCATGTATAGTATGATGGGGTGTGGTGATGGTTTTACCAAGGGGCAGTCCATCTTGCTAAGCATTATATAAACCCTGCATTTGAAGCCAGAAGGCACAGCTTTTGAGAGATTTCTCAGATTCTGTTTTAGAGACTTGGAGCAGATTATCAAAAACATCAAGCAAGAAGATGGCAAGCGCTTCTCATTTCAACATCCCTGTAACAGGTCAGATTGTCACACCACCTAATGAAAAGTCTGGAGATGAAAAGCCAAGCAAGAAGATAGCTGTCGGGGCCCACAACCCAAGCCAACGTGTGTGTACTACGTGAGGTGTGGAAACGAATGCCCCACACAAGTCTTGTTGAGTGGAGAGTGTCTGACATAAAAAGAAACTTGCTGAACAGTTTGGTGAATCAGAAAATCCTAAACCTGACTGTCCTTCTGAAGAGACACCACTGCAAGACCTTGAAGAGTTGCTGGGTGTGAATCTGATGCAGAAAAGAAGTCTATGAAACCAAAAACAGAGAGTGACAAGAAGGGGGAGCCAGAGATGTTGGTCAGTGAGACACTGCCAAAAAAAGCATCAGAGAAAGTTGTGAAAAAGAAATGCAAGACAGAGCCAAGAGGGCGCTCTGACCAAGAGGGTGATGATGATGATAATGCAGCCACAAGCAGTCAGGCCCAGGCTAAGAAAGAGAAAGATGAGAAAAATGAAGAAAAGAGTTGCCTTGATGAGGTAAATGCATTTTAACATATAAAAAAATGTGAGCGGTTACATGGCATAACTGAGGGAGATGAGTTAGCAGTAGAACTAAATCTTACCTATAATGAGTCAGAGGACCAATGCTGTTTTTTGTTTTACTTTAATAGACTGAAGGATTTGCGATGGAGCAGCAGTCATATTCGGACAGCATGGATTCTCGACTTTCCACAAATCTACTGCTCGACTGTCTTTGCTGTGTGAAAGATACAAATGTGGTTGTTAATGAGATGTGTGAGAACCAGTATGTTAGAAATACAGAGAGCGATAGAATGTTTCAAAATGTCACAGAACAGGCTGTGATCACCACACAACCCTCTTCTTCTACTGAGATTAGACAGGGGGCCTCATGTGAAAAATCAGGCCTTAGTAAACCCCCCAAAACTGACAACGATATGTATTGTAAGTACATTATGTATCATACCATCCGTGGTGCAATTGCTTCAGTGATACAGAGGGTAATACATTGTGAATTGGTTGATTCCTGTCCTGGGTGTGAGATAGATGATCCGAGTCAGAAAAACCATTCATGTGTCCTTGATGACTTAAGGTCTAAAGAAGCATACAGAAATGTTTCTGAAGCCATACATATAGGACAGCTCATGCCCGTGATCTTGGCAATGCTATGAAGCATCAGGGGTTAAATATGACCAATTGTACCCTGGAAACTATAAGTCATGTTTTAAATGATGAGAAAATCTGATGACCCCATGTGGCTAGTTATGCAAATGTTACAGCAGACAGAGCGGTGAAATTAAAAAGATGCCTGCCGTCTGGTCAGCAAAGGCTCCTTTAAAAAATTTCTAAAAGAAATTCAGGAACACTGTTTATATTGTAAAAATTACTCCAACACCTGCCCTACCCTCCCCAAATTACTACATGGAAACATTTCAGTACCAAAATGTGTCATATTTTATTTTTACAGATAATCATCTGGAATGCAAGTACAGAGAGAATCCAAAGGTTTATGTATCTGATCCTAAGCCATTACTGTCATCCATCACTGTTTGGTTCACCTCAATATGACATTTGCCTTTGTGAGATACATGCAGCCTATGAACTGATGATGTTTGCCCTTCCAGAAGTGGGAGGATACAGATAAATATATAAATGAATCTGTGTTACCACTTGTGAAAATGTTAAAGTGATTGCTGATATATTCATGGAAGGGATGAATGTCTTTTTGGACTTTATATCATGGTCGCTATAGCCATGTGTGTGTACTACAAAGCAGAAAAACCTTGTGATATTGTGCTGTTGTTAACCTGGCTTCTCTGCTTGCTGAAATAATCCACTGGTCAAAAAGGACCCTTTAAAAAATGATATAAGGAAATTCAGGAACACTGTTTTCATTGTTAAACACCCCCACCCCCCACCCCAAAACTGCTACTTGTTACCATTTTAATATTGTTCATATTGTTACCCTGGCTTTTACCACTTGCTAAATGTATGTTTTTCCAGAGTATACAACGATGGGAAACACCCTGTCAGTGCATCCAGAGGCTTATTTACCAACTAGTCAGACACAAAGCTAAACAACCTGGTTTAAATCTACTTACCTACAGGACAAACGTCCTGTACTTTTAGAGACATGCCAAGGTCTTTTGATGGTCTCCCAGAGGGACCCCAAAGAAACTGTGGATTATTTTAAGGATGAGGGGCTACTCTTGAGGAAGCAATGTTTAAAATTGCTATAGAGTTTATGCATAACCCTTATGATGTAATACACTTTTGTGGTTTTATCTGTACTGCTGTTGACTTTTTAGTGTTTAGTTTGCAGAGCAGGGGGTCTGAGTCTGACATCATAAATTTTGCTTCTTTATCGCTTTTGTTGTGTTTCATAAACCAGATTTAGCATATGCTTTTCCTAAATAGTGTATTATAATGTACTTTCAGATGGAACGTACTAGCATGCTTCAATATTCCAGACAGTCTTGATGTCTACAATGTACCGTGTGATAAAGGACATTTTAAAGGAACCTATATACTTTGGAAAGCAGCCTGCATTAAATGTCTGCTCTGAAGATGCTGCTGCTTCACTGGCAGAAAACACATGACTCTGATTAAAGAGTTGCCACCCTTGTATGGAGAGTCTATGTTGACCTAATGGAAAACAGTAACCGTGAGAGCAGTATGCAAGGTGAATGTCATTTTGATGTAACAGAATGTCTTCAAAATCAGCCTTATTATTTTGAGTGGTGTATGGCATATGTGTGTATGTATTGTGCATACCTCATCACTAAGGGTGAAGTGGACTATGCCAATGCATGTGTAAAACATACAGCTCAAAAGTTGCTGTTTCAGGGTATTGTGAAGTGTGTAAAAATTGAAGAGTAGAAAAACAAAATTATTATATAATCTGTTGCATGCTTACCATGTGTTATGCCTTTGTATGTAGAACCTATATGCATTAGTTGATGTATTATAAAGTAAATATTCAAATACTGTTATGACGTGTGTATTTATAAATAAAATATAATCATGCATTGCCCTTTGTGGTTGTCATAGTGTTATGCCTTTTGTATATAGAACCTTATGCATTAGTTGATGTATTATAAAGTAAATATTCAAATACTGTTATGGCGGTGTATTTATAAATAAAATATAATCATGCATTGCCCTTTGTGGTTGTCATAGTGTTATGCCTTTTGTATGTAGAACCTATATGCATTAGTTGATGTATTATAAAGTAAATATTCAAATACTGTTATGACGTGTGTATTTATAAATAAAATATAATCATGCATTGCACTTTGTGGTTGTCATAGTGTTTTTAAAAGAACAAAAAGAGCACATACTTTATTTTACTGGTGACAAGAGTTTTGCTAGCTAGCAGATGTGTCGGGGTGTTGATGAAAGGAGATGAATGATCACCTGTTCCAGAATATATATTTTAATGCAAAAAAAGTGGGTAGTTTCACAGGGGTGACTCAGCTGTATAAGGCTGCAAAAAAACTTGATAAAGAGGTCACCAGGAAAGGTGTTGCAGAATGGCTTGCGAAGCAGGAGCCTATTCATTACACAAAGCAGCCAGAGTCGATTTAAGAGAAATCCTGTTATTGTTTCTGACATAGACAGACAATGGCAAGCTGATTTAGTGGATATGAGTCAATATGCAAAGTACAATAATGGGTTTAAGTACATACTGGCGCGATCGATGTGCTGTCCAAGTATGCCTGGGTAGTGACTTTAAGAGACAAGTCAGGCAAGGCCGTGATGCAAGCCTTTAAACTATTTTTAAAACTGGACGCACACCTCAGAAGCTGCAGACTGATCAGGGTAAAGAGTTTCTAAATGCTTCCTTAAAGAACCTATTAAAACAAAATAAAATACACCATTTTGTGACGAATAATGAAGTTAAGGCCAGCATTGTAGAAAGATTTAATAGGACACTGAAGTCACGCATGTGGCGTTACTTACAGCCAGAATACTTGGAGATATACAGATGTGTTGTCAGACCTGGTGCACAGCTATAACCATACTTATCACAGAAGCATTAAACACAGACCTGTGGATGTTAACCCTTCAATGCCCTGGGTGTATGGAAGATCCTATCTGGTAATTCTGTTCTTGGCAAAAACAAAGGGTACCTTCAGAAAGATGATCACGTGAGACTATCTAAGCTAAAAGGGTGTTCGAAAAGGATATGAACAGGCGTACACAGATGAGATATTTATTGTGACGGAGGTCTTAAAGACACAGAGGCCCACCTATAAGCTAAAAGACTATCAGGGAAGACATTAAAGGTACTTTTACGCAGAGGAGCTGCAAAAATTGAACCTGATGAGGACCGGTGTGCAGGGTGCAGAAAATACTGAAGGAGAAAAAGCGTGGCAGAAAAACTTGGTATCTGGTAAAAGTGGAGGGTGGCCTGATAAATTTAATAGCTGGGTTGAGGCAACACAAGTTCAGGACATTAGAAGCAGATAAGGCTTAATATGCTCAAAATGGATTTTATATTACATTGCTCAGCAATGCATCGCTAACATTTTCCCAACAATACTATATCCACTTTTACTGTAAAGTTACCACAAAACGCTTGAACTACCTGGTGAATGGGAAGTGGGCTTAGCAGAAATTCAGTACCCTCATACCTGGGACAATGTGCCTGCACAGAAAAACAGGTTCAGTATGCTCTATCAACCTCTAAACGTAGCCCACAGTAAACACCACCAACTGGACCCTTTACTGAGTCAGCAGCATTTAAAATCCCATCGGCTATTATCCTAACATGGCTGGTGTTGTTGCTCCAAATTAATAAAAGCATATTTGAGTAAATGAACTGCCAGTGGTTTTGGAACAACAAACCATCGGGAGAGAAATAGCGTTGACAGTGACATCAAATGTATTTTGTTTATGCATGGACAGTTACAGTACCTTTTGGGTTTTAGCAGACTCGAGGTAGGTGTAGGAAAGAATCTAGCAAAGAACCCTCCAGATATTAATGGGATTTTACATTATATATATACACTGACATTATCACACATGAAATAGTGGGTGACAGTCTAGTGCCTTTGCTGAGATGCGTACCGGTCAGGGCCAAGACAATGAGATAGTGACCGTGACCTCGATAAACCCCATTATCAAACAGTCAGTAAACATCAGATCGATACAGTCACTATTGAAATAAAGAATGATCAAAATGAACCTGTACCATTTCGATTTGGAAAGGTGATCGTGAAGTTGCATTTTCGCCCCCCAGAGAGTGCTCTAAAATTTAAACAAGGATGGTGATTGTTCGACATTATGGGGACCCTGCCTTGTACAGAAGCTATTACAAGGCACAGGCAGGATACGGTCTGCCAGGCTTTCATGGTCTTCCTACTATGTATGGTTCTGGTATAGGAGGGATATTTCGTAGTCTGTTCAGAAAAGCAGTTCCATTTTTAAGAAGGGGGTTTGAAATTGCAAAACCACATCTACAGACAGCTGCTAAAAATGTTGCAAAGGATGTTGTGGGGCATGTGACTAGTGCGGTCGCTCAAAAGATGTCAGGGGGTGATAAGCCTACTCAGGGTGGCTCAGGGCTGATTGTTTTTAAGAGAGGTAAAAAGAGAAAGCGCAGAGTACACCCTTCGCTTCTCATTGGCCCCCCCAGCTACTTTAAAAGAGGTGTTTCAAAACGCAAAACTTCACATAAAAGAAAACGCTCAGCCCTGAGCCACCCTGAGTAGGCTTATCACCCCCTGACATCTTTTGAGCGACCGCACTAGTCACATGCCCCACAACATCCTTTGCAACATTTTTAGCAGCTGTCTGTAGATGTGGTTTTGCAATTTCAAACCCCCTTCTTAAAAATGGAACTGCTTTTCTGAACAGACTACGAAATATCCCTCCTATACCAGAACCATACATAGTAGGAAGACCATGAAAGCCTGGCAGACCGTATCCTGCCTGTGCCCTGTAATAGCTTCTGTACAAGGCAGGTCCCATAATGTCGAACAATCACCATCCTTGTTTAATTTTAGAGCACTCTCTGGGGAAATGCAACTTCACGATCACCTTTCCAAATCGAAATGGTACAGGTTCATTTTGATCATTCTTTATTTCAATAGTGACTGTATCGATCTGATGTTTACTGACTGTTTGATAATGGGGTTTATCGTAGGTCACGGTCACTATCTCATTGTCTTGGCCCCTGACGGCACGCATCTCAGCAAAGGCACTAGACTGTCACCCACTATTTCATGTGTGATAATGTCAGTGTATATATATAAGTGTAAAACTCCCATTAATATCTGGAGGGTTCTTTGCTAGATTCTTTCCTACACCTACCTCGAGTCTGCTAAAACCAAAAGGTACTGTAACTGTCCATGCATAAACAAAATACATTTGATGTCACTGTCAATGCTTATTTCTCTCCCGATGGTTTGTTGTTCCAAAACCACTGGCAGTTCATTTACTTCAAATATGCTTTATTAATTTGAGCAATAACACCAGCCATGTTAGGATAATATCCGATGGGATTTAAATGCTGCTGACTCAGTAAAGGGTCCAGTTGGTGTTTTACTGTGGGCTGTTTAGAGGTTGATAGAGCATACTGAACCTGTTTTTCTGTGCAGGCACATTGTCCCAGGTATGAGGGTACTGAATTTCGCTAAGCCCACTTCCCATTCACCAGGTAGTTCAGCGTTTGTGGTAACTTTACAGTAAAAAGTGGATATAGTATTGTTGGAAAATGTTAGCGATGCATTGCTGGGCAATGTAATATAAAATCCATTTTGAGCATATTAAGCCTTATCTGCTTCTAATGTCCTGAACTTGTGTTGCCTCAACCCAGCTATTAAATTTATCAGGCCACCTTCCACTTTACCAGATACCAAGTTTTCTGCCACGCTTTTTCTCCTTCAGTATTTTCTGCACCCTGTACACACGGTCCTCATCAGGTTCAATTTTTGCAGCCTCTGCATAAAAGTACCTTTAATGTCTTCCCCTGATAGTCTTTTAGCTTATAGGTGGCCTCTGTGTCTTTAAGACCTCCGTCACAATAAATATCTCATCTGTGTCACGCCTGTTCATATCCCTTCAAACACCCCTTTTAGCTTAGATAGTCTCACGTGATCATCTTTCTGAAGGGTACCCTTTTGTTTTTGCCAAGAACAGAATTATCTGATAGGATCTTCCATACACCCAGGGCATTGAAGGGTTAACATCCACAGGTCTGTGTTTAATGCTTCTGTGATAAGTATGGTTATAGCTGTGCACCGGTCTGACAACACATCTGTATATCTCCAAGTATTCTGGGCTGTAAAGTAGCGCACATGCGTGACTTCAGTGTCCTATTAAATCTTTCTACAATGCTGGCCTTAACTTCATTATTCGTCACAAAATGGTGTATTTTATTTTGTTTTAATAGGTTCTTTAAGGAAGCATTTAGAAACTCTTTACCCTGATCAGTCTGCAGCTTCTGAGGTGTGCGCCCAGTTTTAAAAATAGTTTTAAAGGTTTGCATCACGGCCTTGCCTGACTTGTCTCTTAAAGTCACTACCAGGCATACTTGGACAGCACATCGATGCACGCAGTATGTACTTAAACCCATTATTGTACTTTGCATATTGACTCATATCCACTAAATCAGCTTGCCATTGTCTGTCTATGTCAGAAACAATAACAGGATTTCTCTTAAATCGGACTCTGGCTGCTTTGTGTAATGAATAGGGCTCCTGCTTCAGCAGCATTCTGCAACACCTTTCCTGGTGACCTCTTTATCAAGTTTTTTGCAGCCTTATACAGCTGAGTCACCCCTGTGAAACTACCCACTTTTTTGCATTAAAATATATATTCTGGAACAGGTGATCATTCATCTCCTTTCGTCAACACCCGACACATCTGCTAGCTAGCAAACTCTTGTCACCAGTAAAATAAAGTATGTGCTCTTTTGTTCTTTTAAAACACTATGACAACCACAAAGTGCAATGCATGATTATATTTTATTTATAAATACACACGTCATAACAGTATTTGAATATTTACTTTATAATACATCAACTAATGCATATGGTTCTACATACAAAGGCATAACACTATGACAACCACAAAGGGCAATGCATGATTATATTTTATTTATAAATACAGCGTCATAACAGTATTTGAATATTTACTTTATAATACATCAACTAATGCATATAGGTTCTACATACAAAAGGCATAACACTATGACAACCACAAAGGCAATGCATGATTATATTTTATTTATAAATACACACGCCATAACAGTATTTGAATATTTACTTTATAATACATCAACTAATGCATATAGGTTCTACATACAAAAGGCATAACACATGGTAAGCATGCAACAGATTATATAATAATTTTGTTTTTCACTCTTCAATTTTTACACGCTTCACAATACCCTGAAACAGCAACTTTTGAGCTGTATGTTTTACACATGCATTGGCATCGCTCCACTTCACCCTTAGTGATGAGGTATGCACAATACATACACACATATGCCATACACCACTCAAAATAATAAGGCTGATTTTGAAGACATTCTGTTACATCAAAATGACATTCACCTTGCATACTGCTCTCAATGTTACTGTTTTCCATTAGGTCAACATAGACTCTCCATACAAGGTGGCAACTTTTAATCAGAGTCAGTGTGTTTTCTGCCAGTGAACAGCAGCATCTTCAGAGCAGACATTTAATAGGCTGCTTTCCAAAGTATATAGGTTCCTTTAAAATGTCCTTTATCACACGGTACATTGTAGACATCAAGACTGTCTGGAATATTGGAAGCATGCCAGTATCGCTCCATCTGAAAGTACATTATAATACACTATTTAGGAAAAGCATATGCTAAATCTGGTTTATGAAACACAACAAAAGCGATAAAAGAAGCAAAATTTATGATGTCAGACTCAGACCCCTGCTCTGCAAACTAAACACTAAAAAGTCAACAGCAGTACAGATAAAACCACAAAAGTGTATTACATCATAAGGGTTATGCATAAACTCTATAGCAATTTTAAACATTGCTTCCTCAAGAGTAGCCCCTCATCCTTAAAATAATCCACAGTTTCCTTTTGGGGTCCTCTGGGAGACCATCAAAAGACCTTGGCATGTCTCTAAAAGTACAGACGGTGCTTGTCCTGTAGGTAGATTTAAACCAGGTTGTTTAGCTTTGTGTCTGACTAGTTGGTAAATAAGCCTCTGGATGCACTGACAGGGTGTTTCCATCGTTATACTCTGGAAAAACATACATTTAGCAAGTGGTAAAAGCCAGGGTAACAATATGAACAATATTAAAATGGTAACAAGTAGCAGTTTTGGGGTGGGGGGTGGGGGTGTTTTAACAATGAAAACAGTGTTCCTGAATTTCTTATATCATTTTTTAAAGGGTCCTTTTTTTGACCAGTGGATTATTTCAGCAAGCAGAGAAGCCAGGTTAACAACACGCACAATATCACAAGGTTTTTTCTGCTTTGTAGTACACACACACATGGCTATGACGACCATGATATAAAGTCCACAAAGACATTCATCATCTTCCATGAATATATCAGCAATCACTTTAACATTTTCTACAAGTGGTAACACAGATTCATTTATATATTTATCTGTATCCTCCCATACTTCTGGAAGGGCAAACATCATCAGTTCATAGGCTGCATGTATCTCACAAAGGCAAATGTCATATTGAGGTGAACCAAACAGTGATGGATGACAGTAATGGCTTAGGATCAGATACATAAACCTTTGGATTCTCTCTGTACTTGCATTCCATGATGATTATCTGTAAAATAAAATATGACACATTTTGGTACTGAAATGTTTCCATGTAGTAATTTGGGGAGGGTAGGGCAGGTGTTGGGGTAATTTTTTACAATATAAACAGTGTTCCTGAATTTCTTTTAGAAATTTTTAAAGGAGCCTTTGCTGACCAGACGGCAGGCATCTTTTTAATTTCACCGTCTGTCTGCTGTAACATTTGCATAACTAGCCACATGGGGTCATCAGATTTTCTCACATCATTTAAAACATGACTTATAGTTTCAGGGTACAATTGGTCATATTTAACCCTGATGCTTCATAGCGATTGCCAAGATCACGGCATGAGCTGTCCTATATGTATGGCTTCAGAAACATTTCTGTATGCTTCTTTAGACCTTAAGTCATCAAGGACACATGAATGGTTTTTCTGACTCGGATCATCTATCTCACACCCAGGACAGGAATCAACCAATTCACAATGTATTACCCTCTGTATCACTGAAGCAATTGCACCACGGATGGTATGATACATAATGTACTTACAATACATATCGTTGTCAGTTTTGGGGGGTTTACTAAGGCCTGATTTTTCACATGAGGCCCCTGTCTAATCTCAGTAGAAGAAGAGGGTTGTGTGGTGATCACAGCCTGTTCTGTGACATTTTGAAACATTCTATCGCTCTCTGTATTTCTAACATACTGGTTCTCACACATCTCATTAACAACCACATTTGTATCTTTCACACAGCAAAGACAGTCGAGCAGTAGATTTGTGGAAAGTCGAGAATCCATGCTGTCCGAATATGACTGCTGCTCCATCGCAAATCCTTCAGTCTATTAAAGTAAAACAAAAAACAGCATTGGTCCTCTGACTCATTATAGGTAAGATTTAGTTCTACTGCTAACTCATCTCCCTCAGTTATGCCATGTAACCGCTCACATTTTTATATGTTAAAATGCATTTACCTCATCAAGGCAACTCTTTTCTTCATTTTTCTCATCTTTCTCTTTCTTAGCCTGGGCCTGACTGCTTGTGGCTGCATTATCATCATCATCACCCTCTTGGTCAGAGCCCTCTTGGCTCTGTCTTGCATTTGTTTTTCACAACTTTCTCTGATGCTTTTTTGGCAGTGTCTCACTGACCAACATCTCTGGCTCCCTTCTTGTCACTCTCTGTTTTGGTTTCATAGTAACTTCTTTTCTGCATCAGATTCACACCCCAGCAACTCTTCAAGGTCTTGCAGTGGTGTCTCTTCAGAAGGACAGTCAGGTTTAGGATTTTCTGATTCACCAAACTGTTCAGCAAGTTTCTTTTTGTGTCAGACACTCTTCCACTCAACAAGACTTGTGTGGGGCATTCTGCTTTCACACCTCACGTAGTACACATACGTTGGCTTGGGTTGTGGGGCCCCGACAGCTATCTTCTTGCTTGGCTTTTCATCTCCAGACTTTTCATTAGGTGGTGTGACAATCTGACCTGTTACAGGATGTTGAAATGAGAAGCGCTGCCATCTTCTTTGCTTGATGTTTTTGATAATCTGCTCCAAGTCTCTAAAACAGAATCTGAGAAATTCTCAAAAGCTGTGCCTTCTGGCTTCAAATGCAGGGTTTATATAATGCTTAGCAAGATGGACTGCCCTTGGTAAAACCATCACCACACCCCATCATACTATACATGGTAACGTGTCAGAGGTACATCTGTTGTAGCCCCCTTCAAAACATTATAAATATCACACATTTCATTTCAGCCTTCTCCTTGATACTACACAGAGCTGAGGGGGTGAACTATAGGTATGTGTATTCCTTTTTCTTATATAGTTTTATTCTTTCTAATTCATGACAAAAGTATAATTAGTTTTAGCGATTGTTGCAATGCTATCCAGAGAAAACTGCTGAACCATCTTATTTACACAGAGGTCCCCGCTTTAGCTTATAAATGTTACATGCGTATACATAAAGCTATCCTTTTGATGCAAGTCTGACACAGTCCTACAGATGCATGTTAAATAATTTTGTATACTGTTACAAAAACAGAAAAAGGGTACTCACACAGGCAGATGAATTCCTCGGGGTGGGGGTCTCACACAGATCTGTGACATCTCTGCACGATCAGGTTTCCCTAGATACTTCTTTCTGAAAATATCCTAATCAAAAATACACATGCCCCCTGCAGTTATACAATAGGCCTACAGGGGTCACACACCACTACATAAACACTAACTGATTTTTGGGGTGGAAGGAGCACGTGATGAAGAGGGACAGGGTTCGAGCCAGGATGGTGGGGTGCAGGAGAAAGGAGGGGACGAGGAGTTCAACCTAGCATGGCGGGACTCGGGTTCGAGACAGGATGGTCTGGCAGGGGCTCGAGCAGTGTCGACGAATGAGGGTGGGGGGGCAGGGTTCAAGCCAGGATGGTGGGAGTGCAGGAGACAGGAGGGGACGGAGAGTTCAACCTAGCATGGTGGGACTCGGGTTCAGACAGGATGGTCTGGCAGCGGCTCGAGGAGGTCTGAGAATGAGGGTGGGTGACAGGGGTTCGAGCCAGGATGGTGGGAGTGCAGGAGACAGGTGGGATGCAGGAGTTCAACCTAGCATGGTGGGACTCGGTTCAGACAGGATGGTCTGGCAGGGGCCCGAGAGGTACGAGAATGAGGGGTGGGTGACAGGGTTCGAGCCAGGATGGTGGGAGTGCAGGAGACAGGTGGGGATGCAGGAGTTCAACCTAGCATGGTGGGACCGGGCCGAGACAGGATGGTCTGGCAGGGCTCGAGGAGTGTACGAGAATGAGGGGTGGGTGACAGGGGTTCGAGCCAGGATGGTGGGAGTGCAGGAGACAGGTGGGGATGCAGGGTTCAGCCTAGCATGGTGAGACTCGGGTTCGAGACAGGATGGTCTGGCAGGGGCTCGAGGTGCAGGAAGGAGGGCGTGAGGCAACACAAAAAATGGTGCTGTTAGGTCATTTCCTGCATGAGCGGGGCACTGGGGTTGAGCATGTCATTTTCGCCAAAAGGGGCTGGACATGGGTTCATCGTGGTCATTTCCGCCATGGGCGGGCACGGGTTTGAGGTTGCATCACTTCCGCCAGAAGTGGGCGGGGCTAAGCGATTTTAGGGAGGGACTCCGTTTAACAAGGCGATTCTGATTGGTCCATTTTAGGCCACGCCCACCTGTCAAATGACGTGGCACGCGCTGATTGGCTGAAATTTAACATTTGACGAGATATATGAACTTATACTACTTACGTCATGTTTCCAAAGATAGCCACTGTTTTAACCATGTCTTAAAACCCTGACAGGAGTTATTATTAACAACTTCTGAAGATTCATGTGAACCTGAAAAGAACTATTCTGAACAATTTCTAACTGAATTCTATTAAAAAAAGTAGGTGCTCTAAATAATAAGAATCTTTTCCCAAAAGTAGTCTTAAAAAATGGTATTTTAAATTTATAATTGTGCTGGAACCTAGTAAACAACACATTAACTAATCTAGGGAACATTAAAGAAATAGAATAAGGAAAAAACAATTACATTTAACTTTAAATAAGAAAGTGCCCATCTTATAAAGTACTCGATTTTCAAAAGATAAGGAAGATGACTGATTGTACAGATCAGAGCAATGGGTTCAAAAGGGTAAATTTAGCCAAAACCTCAGAGCTGAATGGTAAATTACTTAAAGAGGACTCAAAACATTAGTACATGAGGTTGTATAAATCAGTATGCCATAATCGAGTGTGGAGAACAGAAAACTATGAACTAAGAGCTTTCTGGATTCCAAAATCAAAAAAGATTTAACTCGATAAAGCATACCCAACCTCTGATGAAGGATGTTCCTAAGATTCTGAATGTGAGGTTCAAAAGAAAAATATGTGTCCAACGTAATACCTAAGTATTTAAAAACAGATACATTTTCAATTATGCTTCCTGTCCTATCAGAAATTGGAAGCAAATCAATTAGTAAATTTTTCTTCTTAGAAAACACCATTACTTTGGTTTTCTGGGAATTCAAAACCAGGTGACTTAAGGATAACCAATCCTGCAGGAAATTAAAATCAGTTTGAAGATAGGAAAGGACAACATTGGGTCTGGGATCTGAACAAAAAAGAACAGCGTCATCTGCATAAAGAATCATTTTAGTTTTTGTACATATATCAGATATGGAATTCATAAATAAGGAAAATAATAAGTGGTCCCAGAATTGAACCCTGGGGCACACCACAAACTAAGGGAAGAGAATGGAATAAAGATGAACCAATAATAGTTCTAAGTGATCTTTCAGACAAAAAGTTTTGATACCACATATTTACTTCATCAAAAAAATGAAGACCTTGAAGCACGCTGGGAAGAAGATCAAATTCAACCAAATCAAAAGCCTTGGTAAGGTCCATGAACAGTGTCGCACATGAAAGTCCACTATCAAGTGCTCCATGGACACTGCCCGTGAACTCCACCAAGGATGTTTCAGTGTTATATCCTGGCTTAAAGCCATGTTGGTTCTCTGATAACAAAGAATACCTCCCAAGAAAATCCAAGGTTTGGTCCATGACAGTCCTTTCCAGAATTTTTGAAATAGGCGATAAAAGGGAAATAGGATGATAATTAGTAACTAAAGAAGAATTTCCTTTGATCCCCAAGCTGTGAAGGCCTTTAAAAAAGGAGGCCTTGCAGAACAGCCAGCCCAAAGCCTGCTCTACAGCAAGAGGCAATATCCAAACTGTAATGCTTTGTGAAGGTATGGATGGAAGTCCAAGTGGTGGCAGCACAGATGTCTGCCACCGACATATTCTTGAAACAAGCCGCTGAGGCAGTGACTCCTCTGGTGGAGTGGCCTCTTACTTGACCTGGAAGGGTCTTGTTGTACTTGTCATAACAGAAAGTGATACAATGAGCCAACCATTTAGATAGGCATTGCTTAGAAACAGCACTGCCTTCTCTTTTGGGTGCAAAAGAGACAAACAGTTGATCTGTCTTTCTGAGATCCTTCGTCCTGTTAGTGTAGTATCTCAGAATCCAATGAACATCCATAGTACGTAACAAATACTCCCCTTGATTGGAGTACTGCATAAAGAAAGCGGGTAACTCTATGGACTGGTTCAGAATAGACTCTGCTACCACCCTGGGGAGAAACTTAGGATTGGTACGCAGAGCCACACGTTCCTTGTGAAAAATCAAGTATAGAATTTTACACATCAGGGTCTGGAGCTTGGAAATCCTCCAAGCAGAGGTAATGGCCATGAGAAAAAGTGTCTTCCAAGAAAGGAACTTCAAATCTGCAGAAGCTGCTGGTTCAAAAGGAGGCAGAGTAAGTTTCTCAAGAACAAAATTCAAATTCCAAGGAGGAGCGGGGACTCGGATAGGGGGGTCTCAGGTGGAGAACTCCTCTAAGGAAAGTCTTAGAAACTTCCCACCGAGAAAATGTTCTGTCTGCAAAGGGAACATGATAGGCCAAAATGGCTGCCATGTGGACTTTAAGGGAAGAGTAACTAAGACCCAGGTCAAAGAGATGGCGCAAGTACTCCAGCAGATGACCAACGGGGTAGGAAAAAGGCTCAACGCTTTTGAAGCAGCCTAGATTGTGAATCGTTTCCACTTCATGACATAGGTAGACCTGGTGGAGGGCTTTCTAGCCTCTACCAGAATCTCCGCCACCTGGGGAGAAACTCCAAAGTGGGCCTGAGCTATGTCTGCAGGAGCCATGCATGATGCTGAAGGGACTTGAGACCTGGATGGACCACGGTTCCCTGATCCTGGGTCAGCAAACATTGCGACAGAAGAAGAGGAAGCGGTGGTTCCTCTGAGAATTGTTGCAGAAGAGAGAACCAAACTTGCCTGGGCCAAAAAGGAGCGATCAGAATCATTCGTGCTCCTTCTGACCCTAGTTTCTGCAAGACCCGTGGGATCAAAGAAATTGGGAGAAAGGCACAGACAAATCTGTCCTTCCAATTTAGAGACAGAGCGTCTGTCCAGAAAATGCCTCACTTTTAAATGAGTGAGCAGAAGATTGGAGGCTTTGCGTTTTCAGGGGAAGTGAATAGGTTGACCTGTGGTGTTCCCCAGCGTAGGAAGATATCGTCTAGGACCCCTTAATCCAGTTCCCACTCATGGGCTTGGGCGGACGAGTGACTCAGCTTGTCTGCCAAGGTGTTGTTGACTCCCGGAACATGAATTGCCGTAAGGTGAAGGTCGTGTTGTACTACCCAATCCCACACTCTCATTGCTTCCCTGCAAAGAGGGTAGGACCGAGTCCCTCCCTGTTTGTTGATGTACCATACCACACACATATTGTCCATCTGGACGGCTAAGTGGCCTGGAAGGAGATACAGATGTAGTGCTTGGAGGTCATAAAGTACTGCCCGAAGCGCGAGCACATTGATGTGAAGAGTTTGTTCGGGCTTGGACCTAGATGGGCTCCCCAACCTTCGCCCAAGGCATCTGTAGTCAGAGTCTGGGAGGGGGGAGAAAGGAAGAATGGAACCCCCTGAAACAGGTTCTCTCTGACCACCACTGCAAGTATCTAACCATGGGAGAAGAGACCAGAACCAGCTGATTCAAGTTGTCCACCAATTGATCCCATTGGGAGTGAAACGTCCACTGAGAAACCCTCATGTAGAGCTGAGCGCGAGGAACTGTCGGGATAGCAACTGCCATGAGCCCAAGAAGGTGAAGAACTGACCTTGCAGGGACTTGCCTGCAGCCATACAACAGGCTTACCTGAGTTTGAATAGTGGCCGCCCTGTCCAGTGGCAGGAAGACCCTGCCCAGGGTCATGTCCAGTATCACCCCAATAAACTTGAGTCTCTGGGATGGGATCAAGTGAGACTTGTAATGGTTGATGGCAATACCCAGGCAGGTAAAGACTTACTGGGTAAGGGAGAGGCAGCGCAGGAGTTCCTCTCTGGATGAGGTTGACAGGAGCCAGTCGTCCAGCTATGGGAAAACCTGCACTCCCCGGGTATGCAGGTAGGCCACCACCACCGCAAGGCATTTGGTAAATACTCGGGGAGCTGAGGAAAGGCCAAATGGAAGTGTCTTGAACTGGTAGTGGTCCCCCTGGAAAGAAAAATGGAGATATTTGCGGTGAGACGGGTGAATGGATATATGTAGCTAAGCATCCTGCATATCCAGAGCGCACAGCCACTGGCCCAAGCAGAGGAGAGGCAGAAGGCTTGGCAGTGAGAGCATTCTGAACCTCATGTACTCCGTGAATAGGTTGAGGGTACTGAGATCTAGGATAGGCCTTACATCTCCTGTCTTCTTTGGGACCAGGAAGAAGTGGGAATAGTAACCCGTTCCCTGTAGGGGAAGGGGGACAGGTTCTATCGCCTCTTTCAGCAACAGGGCTGAAATCTCTTCCTGGACCGGAAGAAGATGTTCCTGAGAGTATGAAGACCTTTGGGGAGGGTGACAAGGTGGTTTCTGTAGAAACTCTATTGAGTGCCATTCTGCTATCAGCTGGAGCACCCAAGAATCTGATGTTATCCTCTCCTAGCCTGGAAGGTGGAGGGAAAACCTCCCTCCAACCAGTTCCTCTGGGAAGCCCGGAGGCTGTGGGAGAGGGAAGGAGTCAGGTGATGTGGGGCAGCACTGCAGCTGAAGCACTCGCTGCTTTTTTGGCAGAGGGGGCTTGGCAGCTGTGGAGGCTCGGCATTTAGTGGCCCGCTTTCCCGGAGGTTTCGCCTTTGGCCGATTCCGTCTGCAAAAGGGACGGCGCTGAGATTGATGGGGATGGTACATAGAGTTGACTGACTTTAGTGCTGTCCCCATCTCCTGCAGATCGGTGATGATGTCCTTGACATTACCCCTGAAGAGCACCGAACCCCGGAAGGGCACTTCCTGTATAGCAGACTGCACCTCCGCGACCAACCCTGACACACGGTGCCAAGCATGACGTTGTAAGCCTATGGCAAAAGCTGAGCTCCGTCCAGCAGTGTCCATTACATCGTAGGACACATGAAGCATGTGTCGACTGGCAGAACGTGCAGAGCGGACGAGATCAGACAGTTCCTGCTTGACTTGAGAGTCCAGAAGGGAGTCCAATTTGGTTTCCACCTCAGTAAGAATTGCCTTCTGATAATTCCCCATGTGACCGACATAGTTCAGGGCCCTGATCCCCAGCATGGAAGAAGCAAAAATCTTCTTGCCATACTGGTCCAGAAGGTGAGATTCTTTATCAGGTGGCGATGAGCTAAGATATCTTGGATTAGCTGTTCAGCCGTGAGCGGCGCTAATCACGACCGAGTCAGCTCGAGGGTGAGAATCTAAGATGTCAACACCCTCGGCAGCCTGGTATAGCCTGTTCGACTTCTGTGGAAGAGGGGCTAATGCCGATGGTTGTTTCCAAATAGTAGTAACAAGATGGTCTTGAGGCTCGATCCAGGGTGGCACCAAGGTGGGAGCTGTCACGGGCAGATCCAGATGCTCAGCGAGTTTCACCCACTGTGGATCTGGCTCCAAGGATTGCCACTTATGCACTGCCTGGATTTTATGTAGCAGCTCCGTGAAAGAAGGATCCTCTGGAGGAGACTTCAGAGGAGTCCTTGGCCTGGGTTTTGACAGAGAACATGGCTCGTCATCCCTCTCGGAGCAGCCGTCTGAGGCGTCCAAGGCTTCCGAGGTGGAAAAGGAAGAAAATGAAGAAGAAGATGACTCCCTTTCCCGTCTAGGGGGAGGAACGGACCCTTTGGGAAGCCCTCGTGGAATCGTGTCCTGCCCCTCTCTGGACCAAGAGGGTTTAGCCCTGGTGTCCGGAGGAGGTGAGGGAGTTTGTCGCTGTGGACCTATGGGAACTGGGACTGGCACCATATTCGGAAGAAGACTCTCCTCCTCTCTGGTGAGCTGAGCCTTGGCCTCAGCCCACCAGGAGGTCAGAGTCTCCTGCAAATCTACCGGTGGCTAGGGGGGCAGTGGAGGAGGATGAGAGGGATAAGGGTATGGGTTATACCCATAAGGTCAGTATCCATAAGCCGATGGTAGGAAGCCCGGCATCAGGTATTGTGGCGTTGTGTACTGTGGCATCAGATAGGCCGGCGTTGGGTACTGTGGCATTGGATATTGTGGTCCTGGGTATGACGGCATTGGATATGACGGGGTCGGGTACCCGGGAGCTGAGGGAGTTGCTGGAGCAGATGGCCCAGCTGGAGGCCCCACGGGTGGGTCTGGGGCAGAAGGCCCGGGGGGCGGAGGGCCCGGCATCAGGATGGCATCCAGGAGTGGGATGTTGCCCAGAGTCGGCATTACCGGTGTTGGAGCCGGTGGCCGAGGTGCCAGCATCGGAGCTGGCATCTGGGGAGCCGACGTCAGATCAACAGGAGGTTGGTCTGATGAAGGTGGAAAAGGAACCTCAGCGTCACCCGGGGATGGGGGGAGAAATCCCCAGGGTCAGGCTGAGGAGACTCAGGGTCCCTGGAAGGCAGCAAAGGCTGTGGGGAGCTGGGAACGATGGACATGGGAGGGTCTGGCGTCGACTCATCCACTGTGTGGACTTCGGGCTAACTGAAGCGGCTTAGCAGCGGGATCTGGTCGGGCGCTGGAGGGGCTGGCATCTGACTTAATGGACCCTTTGCCGGAGATAGGCCGTGAAGGAGGGGCGACCTGGTCTGGCAGAAGAGGGGTCGCGCGCTGCCCCGAAGGGTTGGATGACTTGCCGACCTTCTCCGTGCGGACGTCGGAGGAGCTGACGTCCGGCTTATCGGAGCTGCCCACACCAGTAGGCCATGGAGCCATGGCTTTACTGGGGGTGGAGGCCTCCAAGAGCCCGGAGGTACCCGAAGGGCCCAAGTGCAAGCCAGATGGGTGGGCCGACGTTGCCTTAGATGCCTCTAAGGCGGCCATCAAGGAGTGGTCCCCAGGGGGGGACGTTGCGTTTAACACAGCGACTCCAGAGGAAGTCGTGGTGGGAGAGGAGCTCTTGTCCCGGTGCTTTTCATTGTCCTTTCTCTTGCAATGGCCTTCACGGGAAGTTGACGTCTGCTAAAGCTTTTTGAGTTCTTTTTCCATGGAACTCATCTTCTTTTTGAGAATGTGGGCTTCCAGGGACTGCTGCCGCCTTCTCTGGGTGGTGGCGTTGAAACTCAGGCAGTGCTGACACATCTCTACTTGATGGTTGGGGCCTAGGCAAAAAAGGCACAGGGAATGGCTGTCTTTGTGCAGGAGTTGGGCGCTGCACGAGTCGCACTTGTTTTTGTGCTCAGAGGGTGTAGGGGATGACATACACCGACGAATGACTGACGTCTACAAAGAAAAAAGCGTAAAAACTCGGTAAAAGAACCGACGAGGGAGCCTGATGAGCAAGGAACCTTTCCGCGAGGCGCTGGCATGAGCTAACAGCAGGAAAGAACTGGAAGGCGGGCATGAGGGACTGCCCCTTTATACTGACGTCTCCTGACACCAGTCACCTGATGTGGGTGCGGTCCCTCGCCAGAGACTGCTAACTAGAAATTTTTCCGTGGGGTCCTGCCACCTGCTGGCATCAGTCCAATATGTAATTACCTACTACAAGAGCCCTCACGAAGTAAGATCTGTATTTATGTATTTAATATTATGAATGGTGTGTTTGACCTTTTTTGTATTTGGATTCTCCTCTGTTATGGTTTTTTGCTCTTTTCTTCTTTTTTCTTGTTATTAGAGCCTCTTAGTACTTTCACCAATGTGAATGTGTTTATATACATTTGTATATATGTGCATGTGTGTGTGTGTATATATATATATATATATATATATATATATATATATATATATATTATGGTAGCACGGTAGTGCTGCCAGTTAGGTTGAGGAGCCATTTATGTTAAACCCTCAAAACTTTGCACCTTAATAACTTTGCAACTGTTTGATGGATTTGCCTGAAATTTGGAATTTATGATCAAGAACCATAGGCCTTGGGATCTGCCAAGTTTTGTACTGGTCAGATACACGGCCTGCGGAGTTATAGTGATCTGTGCGCCAGATTTACGCTTTTCTGAATTCTGTGGTTGCGCCTACAGGTCGTACGGTTTGTGTGACCAGCCCGAAATCTTCAGGGAACATGCAGCCGGGGTCCCCGATGTGCCTTTTGAAGATTTCGTGAAAAAATATTAAACGGTTCAAAAGTTATTCATAAAACAGTTTCCCATTATAAGTCAATGGGAAAAGTTAACAAAAAGTTCAACACTTTCGCAAATGCATTTTTACTTTCGCAAATGGGCCTGTTACTTTCGCAAATCGGCCATTTTGTTTTCAGTTGGTGATCAGAAAAATGGTTGGCATTTAAATTTGGGACCCTCTAGCAACCTAATTTTTTTTGTATTCACCTAAGTCGGGCCCTGAGGATGCTTGCCATGTCTTTATTTTGTGGTAAACACCCCAGAAATATGTTTTCAAATTTCTGGAAAAATACTTTCATAAATTACTTTAGTGCCCGAAAGTGTATAAATTTATGAAGCTTTATAATTGCGACAGTAATTTTCAGTCTGTGGGAATGACAGCAATTCTTTTACACTGCACTGCAAAATAACCTGGGGAGTTTTGGGCTGAAATTTGGAGGGAACGAGCCGATATCTCACAGATGTGCCTTTCAGTGTTGTATTGAAAAAATATTACATGGCGGCAAAGTTATGGCACTCCAAAGTTGACAGTTTTTCCATAGGATAACATTACGGCTCTCAAGCATTACAGGAATCCTTTGGCACCCTGCTGCAAAATAACGGTTTGGTCTTTTTTCCTGAAATTTGAGGGAAGACAGCCAACAGTACACAGATGTGCCTTTCAGTAGTTTGGTGAAAAATATCACATGGCGGCAAAGTTACGGCACTCCAAAATTGACGTTTTTCCCATAGGATAACATTACGGGCGCTCGACACTTAACAGAAATCATTTGGAGCCCTGCTGCAAAATAACGGTTTGGTCTTTTTCCTGAAATTTGAGGAAGACAGCCAACAACCCACAGATGTGCCTTTCAGTAGTTTGGTGAAAAACATTACAGGGAGGCAAAGTTATGGCGCTCGAACTTTTCTTTTTTCCATAGGATAACATTATGGCGTCGCCCGGCGCCTTCAGGGCCATATCGGAAGCGGTGTGAGATACGGACTTGTTGAAACTTGAGCCCCATAATGGGGCTAAGGTTCAAATTAGCCAGGACAATTGTAAATAATATGACTTTTAAATTTTTTTTCACGTCAGACGGTTCCTGAGATATAATGTATTTAGTATTCCAAGATCTCATTTTCTCGCCGATACTCATTATTTTGCATACATTATTTGTACTCACTGTCTTTCTCAATGCAGGTTTTGGGGAAAACCAGCCTGTGTGCTTACATTGCTGTTACATTAGCTTCTTTCCGGCTATGGATCCGCACTGCTTTACTTACTCATTGATGTCTGCGCCACCATGTGCGTATCCTTATGCTTTCATTTGCGCTATGCTTCTGTTATTTTTTGCCATTTCTGTCTACAGTACTGTTTATCTTACTGTTTCACTTTACATCACCATGCCCATTGACATTTCTGTTTGCAGGCACCATGTTATTATGTGACAACACATCACGTGGCAGACCATTCCCGCCCACGCCACCATGTGCGTTACCCCTTCTGTTCTCATTCGTGCTTGTGTTACCATGTGCACCACTGTTAGCATTTCTGTTTGCGTTGCTGTCCCTGTTAGTATGCCACAACACATCATGTTTCGGGCCCCGCGCTCCCGCCAACGCATTATGCAGCGGGAGCTCGGGGCCCAAAGGGCCCCGCGCTCCCGCCGCTGCATTACATTCACTATTTCGCTATCATTCTCAAAAGAAGGAATTAGAGGCAAAACCTGTTTACATGCATTAGTTAGGGTGTTCCATAGTGAGAAGTGATGCTGTGAAATTCCCTTGATTTCACCACCTTAATTTGCATTAGGTGCGCATTGGGATCATGGGTCCCAACTCTCACCCCATTCTCCTATACTTCTGCTCTTTACACATGTCATGGGGTGAGAGTTAGGCTGATGATCCCAATGCGCACCCCAATGCCGTTGGGGTGGTGGGGTCCAAGGGGTTTTTCAACCCTAACAGCAAATTTCCTCACTTTTGTCACTGTGGAACAACCCTAACTAATGCATTAAATGGAGTTTTTTGCCTCTAATATATATATATGTATTATGGTAGAGGAGCCATTTCTATGTTAAACCCCAAAACTTTGCACTTTAATAACTTTGCAACCGTTTGATGGATTTGCCTGAAATTTGGAATTTATGATCAAGAACCATAGGCCTTAGGATCTGCCATGTTTTGTACTGGTCAGATATATGGCTGCGGAGTTATTAAGTGTGATCTGTGCGCGCGTTTACGCTTTTCTGGAATTCTATGGTCGTGCCTACAGGTCGTACGGTTTGCGCGACTGGCCCAAAATCTTCAGGAAACATGTGACCAGGGTCCCCGATGTGCCTTTCGAAGATTTTATGAAAAAATATTAAACGGCTCAAAAGTTATTCAAAATACAGTTTCCCATTATAAGTCAATGGGAAAAGTTAACAAAAAGTTCAACACTTTCGAAAATGCATTTTTACTTTCGCAAATGGGCCTGTTACTTTCGCAAATTGGCCATTTTGTTTTCAGTTGTTGATCAGAAAAATGGTTGGCATTTAAATTTGGGACCCTCTAGCAACCTAATTTTTTTTGTATTCACCTAGTCGGTCCCTGAGGATGCTTGCCATGTCTTTATTTTGTGGTAAAACACCCCAGAAATATGTTTTTCAAATTTCTGGAAAAAGTACTTTCAGAAATTACTTTCGTGCTCACGAAAGTGTCGCACATTTTTGCGAAAGCTTTCACAAATTGCGACAGTAATTTTCTAGTCTGTGGGAAAATGACAGCAATTCTTTGGCACTGCACTGCAAAATAACCGTTGGGAGTTTTGGGCTGAAATTTGGAGGGAACAGAGCCGACATCTCACAGATGTGTGTTTCAGTGTTGTATTGAAAAAATATTACATGGCGGCAAAGTTACAGCACTCCAAAGTTGACAGTTTTTCCCATAGGATAACATTACGGCGCCCGACGCATTACAGAAATCCTTTGGCACCCTGCTGCAAAATAACGGTTTGGTCTTTTTTCCTGATATTTGGAAGGAAGACAGCCAACAGCCCACAGATGTGCCTTTCAGTAGTTTGGTGAAAAAATATTACACGGCGGCAAAGTTATGGCACTCCAAAGTTGACGGTTTTTCCCATAGGATAACATTACGGTGCCCAACGCATAACAGAAATCCTTTGGATCCCTGCTGCAAAATCACGGTTAGGTCTTTTTTCCTGAAATTTGGAAGGAAGACAGCCAACAGCCCACAGATGTGCCTTTCAGTGGTTTGGTGAAAAAACATTACAGGGAGGCAAAGTTATGGTGCTCTGAACGTTTCCTTTTTCCCATAGGATAACATTATGGCGTTCGCCACGCCTTTCAGGGCCTGTATCTCGGAAACGGTGCGAGATACAGGCTTTTCGTCGGAAAACTTCTTAGCCCCCTAATGGGACTAAGGTTCAAATTAGCCAGGACAGTTGTAAATAATATGACTTTTAAATTTTTTTTCTACGTCGTACGGTTCCTGAGATATAATGTATTTAGTACTCCAAGATCTCATTTTCTGCGCCGATACTCATTATTTTGCATACATTATCTGTACTCACTGTCTTTCTCGATGCAGGTTTTGGGGAAAACCAGCCTGTGCGCTTACATTACTGTTACTGTTGCCCTTTCCACTTGCGGTTCCGTACCCATTTCACTTACCGTTGACGTCTGCGCCACCATGTGCGTTATCCTTTGCATTTTCATTTGCGCTTGCGTTTCTGTTATTTTTTGCCATTTCTGTCTACAGTACTGTTTATCTTTCTGTTTCACTTTACGTCACCATGCCCATTGACATTTCTGTTTGCGGGCACCATGTTACTATGTGACAACACATCACGTGGCAGACCATTCCCGTTCACGCCACCATGTGCGTTACCTTTCTGTTCTCATTCATGCTTGTGTTACCATGTGCCACTGTTAGCATTTCTGTTTGCGTTGCTGTCCCTGTTAGTATGCACACATTACAGGAGTGGAGCGCTGGGCCCAGTGGGCCCAGGGGAGCGCGGGGCCCAGAGGGCACCGTCTCCCGCCGCTGCATTACATTCACTATTTCTTGTTATCATTCTCAAAAAGAAGGGAAATTAGAGGCAAAAAACTCAGTTTAATGCATTAGTTAGGGTTGTTCCACAGCGACAAAAGTGAGGAAATTCGCTGTTAGGGTTGAAAACCCCCCTTGCACCCCCACCCCCCCCAACCGGCATTGGGGTGTGCATTGGGATCATGGGTCCTAACTCTCACCCCATTCTCCTATACTTCTGCTGCTTTACACATGTCATGGGGTGAGAGTTAGGGCTGATGATCCCAATGCACACCCCAATGCCACCACGTGTGTCATCCTTTGCATTTTCATTTGCGCTTGCTTTTCTGTTACTTTTTTGCCATTTGTGTGTACCGTACTGTTTCTCTTTCTGTTTCACTTTGCGTCACCATGCCCATTGACATTTCCATTTACAGGCACCATGTTACTATGTGACAAGACATCACGTGGCACACCGTTCCCGTATACGCCACCGTGTGCGTTACCCTTTCTGTTCTCATTCGCGCTTGTGTTACCATGTGTGCCACTGTTAACATTTCTGTTTGCATTGCTGCTCCTGTTACTATGCCACAAGACATCATGGCGGAGCTCGAGGCCCCGTGCTCCCGCCACTGCATTATATTCACTATTTTCTCAATATCATTCTCAAAAGAAGGGAAATTAGAGGCAAAACTCTGTTTAATGCATTAGTTAGGGTTGTTCCACAGCGACAAAAGTGAGGAAATTCGCTGTTAGGTTGAAAACCCTAACTCAATTCACCCCCAGCACCACACACACACAGACACACACACATTCAAGTATGGGGAGGACCAAGTCAACACAACCAATGACAGACATCCAGCAGCAGGTGACAGAAATAACAAACAATTGTCTAAATGTACTACGAGACATCCCCCCACCTGACCAGGTACTGCATGCTCAGTGGAGATCAACAGCAAAACTGAGGCCATGTACACCAAATGTACACATCCCTGATTGCAGCTGCACACAATGTACCACACTTAGTAGTTGCATGGCCTTACCTACCGATGCCCCACACCAGACCACACCACTTGTGGTGGGCCACCTGAGCAATAGAGTTAAGCAAAACCAAGGAGTTGTACAGGTATAATATCTCTGATTATAACAAGGGTTTGAGAAATGCAGCTTTCTAATTGACTGTAAACATTGTAACAGCCTTATGTTTAGTTTTTATTAACATATATGTAGAGCCTAACCATATGATGAACATGGTTTAATGTTGTTTAAAAAACAATTTTATTATGATAGCAATAAGCCACTCCCAGGTATTATGTTAATGGTCAGTTTATCACTGTCTAGCGACATGTGGCACTCGGCTATGCCTCATTCAACATTAAACCCCTACAGGGTGATTAACAGACCATTTAACATAACTGTTGGTCATGCCTTATTGCTTAATTGTCTTTATGAGTAGATACTCTCCCTCTGCTAGGCACTGCAGCAGCTTTGCAACACAGTGTCCCACCCAGTTACACCATACACTGTCTAGTTACTGGAGAATGGCTGTGAATATGAACTCATGAAGATGAACAGTGTAACTTGATCATTACAGTCATCAAAACCCTAGTGTGATTATAACTGACAGAGTCAGTGATAGAGGATAACCCCTGCTGTCCTAGTACACTTACCCCATTGTGAGTTAAATCAATACTAAAAGACATTCTGTTTATATCTACACCATACCTACTTGATTCCTAGTTGTACCACAATTAACATAGTTATCACTTTGATAGCATCAGTGACAGAAGTGTGGCAAACCCAAACAGTAGGCTTATAGCCTGAGTATGAAACAACTGTTAAAAAAAATCACACTGTGTCCATAAGTGGCATAAATCACTCATTGCAACAATAGTAAATGTATTACTATTTGAATAAGTTAGTCATCACAGATGCAATGAGATTATCTTTATCAGGTACAACATACCAGTAAGTGCCTACAGGAAAATCTATCCTATATACATCTCCGATACAGGTACATCATTGTTGGCTCAGTAGTGCTATGATATTTAGAAGTTGCTTGGCCTGATCCATGCAATTACAATGTTTCTTACAAAGAATACTTACTGCATCTTTAGTATTGAAACACACTGAAGGTCTATGTATGTACATCAGCAGTACACCTTCATCAGTAAGAATGCATGTGATACTGGCAGTACGAATTTCACAGCGTTGAACAGGCAATGCTTTTCCATACGTTTACATCAGCCTCTCTATGTTGAGTAAACCATTGCAGTAAATGTACTACTATGTAAATCACCTACTAAATGTATCACTACTTTTATCTTGAGCATGCTAGTGTCTTGTAGTTAATTTATGTGCTTCTCTTAATTAATGTATACTCACTAGTGTTAAAACCTTTCTACAACTGTCATCATGCACCTTCAGCATTTATGTTGACTAATGGCACAGTACCAGTTGTGGTGTGGTGTGGGGCATCGGTAGGTAAGGCCATGCAACTACTAAGTGTGGTACGTGTGTGCAGCTGCAATCAGGGATGTGTACGTTTGGTGTACATGGCCTCAGTTTTGCTGTTGATCTCCACTGAGCATGCAGTACCTGGTCAGGTGGGTGGGGATGTCTCGTAGTACATTTAGACAATTGTTTGTTATTTCTGTCACCTGCTGTTGGATGTCTGTCATTGGTTGTGTTGACTTGGTCCTCCCCCATACTTGAATGTGTGTGTGTGTCTGTGTGTGTGTGGTGCTGGGGGTGAATTCAGAGTTAGGGTTTTCAACCCTAACAGCGAATTTCCTCACTTTTGTCGCTGTGGAACAACCCTAACTAATGCATTAAACGGAGTTTTTTGCCTCTAATATATATATATATAGATATGTGTGTTTATATGTATAATATGTATGATGATACCCTGACCTTGTTCTAACCAGGTCCATCTTGTAAAAGAGCTCTGCTCAATGATGTTCACCTGGATAAATAAAGATTTTTATTGACTGATTGAAAATCAGAGGAGGAAGGGGATACGGAGGGCAGAGCAGAGACAGGTGACATCCGTACATGAGTGGAAGGTGGAACAACTGCGCGGGTGGAGGACTGCAGAGGAAAAGGATGGGATAAAGGAAGGACAAGGTGAGTGGAAGATGACAACATTGCTTGGAACCCACTAATGGGAGACTCATTCTAAGGAAAGTAGGGTGACAGGCCGGGTGCCACAGGGATCGGTCCTGGGACCAGTCCTGTTTAAGGTCTTCATAAGTGTCATTGCCGAGAGGCTTGAGGGGAAAGTGTGCTTCTTTGTGGATGATAGTAAGATCTGCAACAGGGTGGATACTCCGGGAGGAGTGGAGAACATTTGGAGGGACCTATGTAAACTAGAGGAGTGGTCCAAAGTGTGGCAGCTGACATTTAATGTAAAAAAATGAAGTCATGCTTTTGGTGTGCAAGTAGCCAGGGGAGGATTACATGACTGGGGGGGGGGACTTATGGTCAACAAACAGGAAAGATATTTGAGGATAAACATATGTGATGACCTAAAGGTAGCCAAACAATGTGCCAAGGCTGTAGGGAGAGCCACTAGGGAGATGTATCACCGGCAGAAGGAAGGAGATGGTGATGCCACTGCAAGGATCATCGGTGAGGCCTCATTTGGAATACGATGTCCAGTTCTGGAGGCTTCATCTCTGTAAGGACATAGACAGTGTGGAGTCAGTTCAAAGAAGGGCTACAAAAATGGTGCAGGGCCTCCACCATCAGTCACATGAGGAGAGACTGGTAGAAATCAGTCCTGTTTAAGGTCTTCATAAGTGTCATCTGTACATGAGTGGAAGGTGGAACAACTGCGCTGGCAGAGGACTACAGAAGAAAGGGATAGGATAAAGGAAGGACAAAAGTTGGCTAAAATATAAGGCCTCTGGGAACTGATCTGACTTTGAGGGCTACAGGCAACTTAGGAATTCATGCAAACAGGAAATTTGCTCGCAAAGAGTGACTTCTGCAAATCATCCCTCAAAGTGTCTGCCAAGAACCCGAGGAGCTTCTGGCACACTATTAAACACACCATAAATGGTCTGACCTGCCAGCAGGTTCCTGACTTGCTAATAAATGGAGTCAGTTGCAATAATGCCCACACGATAGCAAATGCTTTTAATGGCCTGTTCTCTGACCTGTCTGATCATACCTCTATGCCTTCAATCTCAAAGGATCTGGGACCTACTCCTGGTGCTCTACCCCACCCTCCTCTCCCTCCCTTCTACTTTAAGTCTGTCTCCTTCAAAGAAACTCCGAAGTTTCTAGTAGGTCTCTCCCCTTACTCCAGCGCTGGGCACGACAACCTTATGCCCAAACTGCTCAACCTGGGGGCCCCCTTCTTGGCCCGTCCGATCTCCCACTTTCTTAACACCTCGTTCATATCAGGGTCAGTCCCTGCCATTTGGAAGGTGGCCCGTGTGATCCCAGTCCTCAAGCATGGCAATCCCAAATTACTCAAGAACTATCGACCCATAGCGATTCTATCAGCAGTTAATAAGCAGCTCAAAAAAGTAGTGGCCTCCCAGATTGCCCTCTTCCTCCAAACCTATGGCCTTCTCTCCCCTGAGAAGCATGGGTTCTGAAAAGGACATAGCACTTCCACTGCCCTCGCACAGGTCACCTCCAAAATTAGAACTGCGACTGATCAAGGCAAACTCACAGGGGCTGTCTTCATCAACCTGTCCAAGGCCTTTGATTTGGTTGCCCACACCCTCCTGGGCTCTGTTCTCCAGTCTTTCGGCCTCTCACCCCTGTCCTAGCCTGGTTTATTAATTATCCCTTGGGTAGGCAACAGTACACAAGGTTACAAAATGCCATTTCTGGGCTAACACCGGTAGCCTGTAGGGTTTCTCAGGGGTCTGTCCTTGGCCCCCTATTGTTCTCCCTCTTTATCAACCAGCTACCTTCAATCCCAACCTTCAGACATGTTACCCTATATGCTGATGATATGGTGCTCCTCGCCAGTTCACAAAATATTGATGACATAAACTCTAGATTCAACTCTGAATTTGATCGCATCCAATCCTGGCTCAAGGCAAGTAAGCTTGTCATTAACCTTCAGAAGATACAGGTGATGTTATTCGGCTCCCTTCCCAAGGTGAGAGCGTGCCCGGCTGAGCTCAGAGTCATTGGCACTGATGGCATCCCAGTGATGGTGGTGAACTCATTCAAGTACTTGGGGGTGACTCTTGACCCCCAACTGGATCTCTCCCTGCACATACTTAACACCTGTAAGGCCACAAACTGCAAACTGGGACCAGCGTACAGAGCAAAAAGTTGTCTCACCCCAGCTGCCAGACTCACCCTGGTGAAAGGGGTTTTCCTTCCCTCGCTTTGCTATGGGATCACCTCCTTCATGAATGCCCCCAAAGCCTGGCTGTCCAAATGGGACACCTCGTATAACAACATATGTCACTTCGCCCCATCAGCCCCTCATCTCACCCATCATTGTCTACATTACTCTAGACTGGGTTGGCTCTCCCCTAGTAACCATCGATCATTCGTTATGGGCAACTTTACGGATAACATCATCCAGTCATCTACTCCTCCGGCACTTGCTAACCTCCTCCAGCCCGCCCCTTCTGGCTATCAGCTGAGGTCCACTGACTCCCCGGCACTTATGGTCCCTAAGACTCACTCCCTTGCAGGAGATCAAGCCTTTGCAGCTCTTTCGCCCAGAACCTGGAACCTCCTTCCTCCTCATGTAAGAACTGCCCCCTCCCATATCTGCTTCAGGTCCTCCCTCTGGGGTTACTTAAAACAAGCTTCAAGCTGCCTCTGTCCCCCGTCGTCCTGCCCTCCATGATGTGCCTGTGAAAATCCTGGCTGCGGGTGTGCACTTATTCCAAAAATAACAAACAAATATCACAAATGTTGTTGCTGCAGACACTGGTCTTAATTCCCTGGCTGCCCTCCCTGGGTTGTCATGCCTCACACTGAATTGCACTGAAGTGTTCACTGCCTGTTACCTGACTGTAGTAGTTTGCTTATACCTGTCTGTACCATGCCTGACAGTTGTACCCAAGTCTCTGTACTTTGTTTCTGCTGGTCCTTCTTGCTTGTATTCTGACTGTACCTTGTGTAAATTGTTGCTAGCCTCTGTACTGTTACTGCCTGTATCTTTGTAACTCTCCCGGGTCGCACCTGAAAATAGAAACATAGAAACATAGACTTTGACGGCAGATAAGGACCACTTGGCCCACCCAGTCTGCCCATTTCCCTACCTACTGGATAAGCTGCAGATTCTAGTTAACATACAGCCTACTTCCTGCAACCCCCAACTATAATTGCCTTGTGTCTGTCCCATGCATGTTTGAATTACCCCACTGTTTTAGACCCAACAACCCAATGACCTCCTCAGAAAGGCTGTTCCATGTATCCACCACTCTCTCCAAGAAAAAAAATTTCCTCACATTACCCCTGAGCCGTCCCCCCTCTATCTTTAAATTGTGCCCCCTTGTTCTTACACATCTCTTCCTCTGAAAGATGCTACCCTCCTGGACTTTGTTGATTCCCTTGAGGTACTTGAACGTTTCTATCATGTCCCCCCGTCCCTCCTTTCATTAAGAGTATACATATTAAGCTCTCAGTCTCTCTTCATATGGTTTCTGCTGCAGACCCTGCACCATTTAGTTGCCCCCTCTGGACTGCTTCCATCCTGTCTATGTCCTTGCGTAGATGAGGTCTCCAAAACTGCACACAGTACTCCAGATGGGGTCTCACCAACTGTTTGTACAGAGGGATAACCACTTCCCTTTTTCTACTTGTGATGCCCCTGCCTATGCATCCCAGTATCCCCCTGGCTCTCCTTACTGACTTTTCACATTGCTTACCCACTTTTAGGTCATCTGATATGGCTACACCCAGATCCCTTTCCATTACTGTTGTTGTTAGTACCTCCCCTGCTATTGTGTACTCTTCTCCTGGGTTTTTGTTTCCCAGATGCATTACTTTGCACTTCTTTGCATTGAATCTAAGTTGCCACATGTCTGATCATTCCTCCAACCTTACCAAGTCCCTTCTCATCTTTTCTACCCCCCCCTGTGTATCAACTCTGTTACAGATCTTTGTGTCATCTGCAAAGAGGCATACCTTTCCCTCCAGACCCTCTGCAATGTCATCTATAAAGATGTTAAAGAGGACTGGACCCATTACTGAGCCCTGAGGTACTCCACTAGTTACCCCCCTTTCTTCAGAATGTGTTCCATTCACTATTACCTTCTGTGTCCTGTTGTGTAGCCAGTTTGCTACCTAGCCACCCTGGGACCCACTCCCAGGCTGGCTAACTTGATTATTAATTTTTTGTGCGGGACTGTGTCAAATGCCTTGCTAAAGTCTAGGTAGGCCATATCCACAGCCCCTCCCTGGTCTATTACTTTGGTCACCCAGTTGAAGAAATCAATTAGATTCATCTGACATGACCTTCCTGCTGTAAATCCATGCTGCTTTGGGTCCTGTGCCCCGCTGGCCTCTAGGTACTCACCAATTCTTTCTTTCAAAAGTGATTCCATCATTTTCCCTACCACTGAGGTCAAACTAACAGGTCTGTTGTTTCCTGCTTCTGCCTTGCTCCCACTTTTGTGAAGGGAAATCACATCTGCCCTCCTTCAGTCCTCAGGTACCGCCCCATCTTGCCATGGTCTGTTAAAAAGCGTGGTCAGTGGTATCACTAGGTCCTCCCTTAGTTCTTTTAGGATTCTGGGGTGAATCCCATCAGGCCCCATTGCTTTGTCCACCTTGAGTTTTAAGAGTTCTTTCAGGACTCTTTCTTCTGTGAATGGACTGGTGTCAACCCCCCTACGCAGAGTGCTTCTACTGTCTGATTTAGGTAACTCCTCCTCATCTTCTTTTGTGAATACTGAGCAAAAGTATTCATTCAGCATCTCTGCCTTTTCACTGACTCCCTCTGCCCACCTCCCCTCTCCTTTATTAATCTTCACTATCCCTCCCTTAACCTTTCTATGCTCCCTAATATACCTATAAAAGGTTTTATCCCCCTTAACTGAGCTGGCTATTTTTTCTTCGGTTTGGGCCTTTGCTAGTCTCACTGCCTTCCTCACTTCTTTCTGCTTTAATTGATAGAGTTTTCTGTCATGCTCCTTCTGTGATTCCTTATACTTTTTGAATGCAATCTTCCTTGCCATCTCGTTTGAAAACCATAGTGGTTTTTTACTCCGCTTTGTTTTCTTTATTTGTTTCACACAAAGGCTTGTTGCCTCTATGATGGCAGTTTTGATTTTTCTCCATTGTTCTTCCACCCCTCCTTTTTGGTCATTTGCTAGTGCATTTTTCAGGTATTCACCCATTTTGCCAAAGTCAGCTCTAAAGTCCAGTATCCTTGTTTTTGTATGGCTTATCTCCATGGTTGTGCTCATTGTGAAGCACACTGTGCAGTGGTCGCTTGTCTCAGATGTCTACTGACTTCTAAATTTGTGATTCTCTCTCCATTTGAGAGTACCAGGTCTAATATTGCTCCCTCCCTCCTGAGTGGGTTCCAACACTATCTGTCTAAGGCCTGCCCCCTGCAGGGCATCGAGAATGACCCTGCTCTTGGATGTGGCTGCAGTACCTGTTATCCAGTTAACATCTAGCATATTCAGGTCCCCCATCAACAGTATCTCCCCTTTTTCAGCCATTTTGAGAATGTTCTCTATCATTTTGTTGTCCATTTCCTCCCCTTGAGACGGGGGTCTGTATACAACCCCTGTGCGGATGTACTTGATTGTCTAATGTGCTTACCTGGTAAACAAAAGCTAAATAAATAAATGTATACCCTGGAGGAGAGAAGAGATAGGGGAAGTATGAAATCAATCAATCAAATCTTTATTTATCCAGGCGAAAACCATTGAGCATAGCTCATTTACAAGATGGACCTGGTTAGCACAGTAACACAGGTTATACAATATATGAACAGTCACAACATAACACCTCAGTAATATTATAGGATACAGAGATACAATAGTTAAACGTAGTCATAAGTGGAGAACAGTTTGGAAACAGTGGTTCAATTCCTTCGTGGTGTATAATGAGCCTAGTAACACTAGCTGGAAGTACTAACGAGGACAATTGTTAGGTAATGGTATATTGCATACAATGTCATAAGTAACAAGACAGACAGCGAGTTAAAAAAACCAAAAACAAACAGTGTAACAGGGTAGAAGGGGGTGTGTGGTAGGTGATGTGAGATAGGGTACAGGCAGGATGGCAGGGGATAGAAGAGGGAAAGATGAAGCCTCAGAGATGACACAGGACAGGAGGCTGGGGAGCACAATTAGGTATTAGAGAAATGTGAAGGAGAGGCCACAAGGTCAGGCATAGTGGAAAGGAAAATGCCATCATGGTATGCTATAAGTTCAGGGAAGTTTAGGATCAGGGAAGCAGTTGCAAATTTCCTTGACTGAATGGTCATATAGTGTCTTGAAGGAGAATAGACTGACTGGGGTACTAAGTTTTAACAATTTTTGTATTTTGTCCCATCATGACGGCAGTTCAAAGCTTATAGCCATTCTCCCAAAGCGTGTTTTTAGATTAGGTACTTTTAAGGAAATAAAGGAGTAGCTTCTCAGTGCATAGTTCCCAAGCTGGCATAGCGGAAGACAATCAGAGATATATAGGGGTCGTTTTTTGATAATAGCTCTGAACGTCCAGAGTACAGCATTTCTGTTTCTCCTGTACTGAAGGAAGGGCCACCCCTCAGCATAAAGGGCACAATGATGAGTGGAAAAAGGTAGGCCAGTAATGAATCTCAGAGCCCTGTGATACAATGTATCCAAGTTAGTAAGATGAGAGACAGGGCAGAGACTATAAAGAAAGTCAGCATAATCGACCAAGGAGAGAAACGTAGTTTGTACCAGTTATTAATCCTGAAAAAGAGTCCAAGCCTCTGCCTCAGTTTCTTTATCAGATCTTCGATATGGTCTGTAAAGGAAAGTCTATGGTTGAGACACACTCCCAAGTACTTGAATTTATTGAGAAATTCTAGGTTTTCTCCCAGGATCGTTGTAATCTGTGGAATGGAGCAAGCACTGGCCGGGTTTGCAGCATGGAGAAGTGGAGAAAATAGCTTTGCCTTAGTTTTTTTGGCATTTAATATGAGCTTTTTGTTTAGGAGTTGGCTCTGAAGTAGACTGAATTCAGATTGTAGGTCTCCACAGCATACCTCTCAACTGTACCACATTACGAGGAACGTTCCTCATTTTACTTCACCAAAGCTCCCTGTCACACATTGTGAGCACTTGTTCCACATTCAAAGTCAACATTTTAAAGCAAAAATCCATAGTAAATTATGCAAAAAATAGATTATTGAATTAATAACAGACTTTCTGAACATAAATACAACATTTTAATAGTGTTTTGAGCTTCTTAGGTAAAGATTTGATTAAGTGTTCCACAATTTGCCCACTTGTTCCACATTTTGACAGGCAATGTTCCACATTTGGGGGGCAGAAGTTTGAGAGGTATGCTTCACAGGCAGCTTCTGGCAAAGGATGACTTATATAAAGAACCGTGTCTTCTGCGAACAGATGGATATTGGCCTTAGTTATGTTGGTGTCAATGTTGTTTATGTAAATTGCAAACAGTAGGAGACCAAGAATCAATCCCTGGGGGACACCTCTTTGCAGAGGTTTAAGAGGAGAAAGTTCACCTTCTGCCTTGACTTGCTGCCACAGATCAGAGAGGTAGTCAGCAAACCAAAGCAAGGATAGTGAGTCCAGTCTCCTATCGCCCTCAGGGAGGAAAGGAGCAGGCTATGATCAACAGTGTCAAAAGCCTTACTTAAGTCTAAGAACACTGCACAGACAAAGTTTCGATTCTCCAGGTCTCGCTGCCAATCATTGGTCATGTTGGCTAGGGCCGTAATGGTGCTAACTGTGCTCTAAAGCCAGATTGCATTGGGTTTAGAAGATTCATAGTTTCTACATAGGTTCTCAACTGCTTGCTTACAATTTTTTCCAACAGTTTGGACAGTATAGGGAGTAAAGAAATCAGTCTGTAGTTGCTAAGATCACAGGGGTCCCCAGATTTAAATAGAGGGATAACATGAGCTGTTTTCCAGAAGGGTGGGAGGATTCTGAGGGACACTGAGAGATTGAATAGGAGGGTAATTGGTACAGCTAAAGCATGGAAGGTGACATTTAGAAAGTATGGGTCTAGAGAGTCAGCACCTGCACTTTTTTTGGCATCCAACTGTAATCAAAGTTCTTCGACCTCTTTCAACGAAGTAGGCTGGAGAAAAAAGACTGAGTTGGTAAGAAGAGGTTCAGAGTTTTGCACACCCAACTGGGAGTGTAAAGTACATGCAGGGGAGTTGTCAAATGCCAGCTCTGTGGTGGCAAAGTGGTTGTTAAATGCATCCAGAATCTCATTTTGTCACAGATTGTGGCACTGCCAGAGGCAATCTTTGCAAGCAGGGAGTTCCCCGGGGTATGTCCAGACATATCCTTAATGGACTTCCAAAATTTAGAGGAGCTCCTGGCAGCAGAATCCAGTTCTGAATGATAAAAGGAGGCCTTAGCATATCTTATCATCCTGGTGCATGTATTCCTGGCTTTCCTGAAGTGACACCAGTCCATCGGGGCCTTAGTTGTTCGTGCTTTTTTCCAATGCTTGTCCCTGTCCAGCAGTGCTGTTTTGAGTTCTAAAGAGAACCCGTGACAGGTTCTACTCCTTACCCTAACTTTTACAAGAGGGGCATACTTATTTAATGCCCCAGGCACAATTTCAGAACAGATGTCATATGCCAAGTGGACTGAGTTAGCTAGGTAAAAGTCCTGCCAACACAGCGAGTGTTTTAGCTCATCAAGGTAGGCGGACTGATTGAAGTTATGTCTGGACCTCTTAGTAGAGAACCTTGATGAGTATAGTGCATTAGTGATCACACTTTGTGATAGTGAGCCTCCCACAAGCCATGGAACAGACTTTGAGCCTCCCTCATATTTGGAAAAAATCTTGGGCCTCCCCATAGAAATAAACAAATCATACTTTTGCACAGTACACCAGGAATCAAGCGGGACTAATAATGGTGACGGAGTATAGTCTCTTTTTTTTGACTTATTGTTCTCCATCCCCAGCCCCACACCCCAGGTTATCCTCATCACTCCACTATTCTAACTTTTGGACCCTTGTTACTCTACTCCCTGTCTGTCTGGAACAACTAACCTAGGCACATCACCTCTCCCCCTCTTACCCTGTTAAGCAACTTCTTGTACCCTTACTGAGGTCACACCTGAAACATGCATTGGCTCAGTGTGCCTTTCCCAGACACCAACTTACATATGAATAAATACCTACTGTAGAAATGAGTCTCGACTCAGTGTGCCTTTCCCAGTCACTAATTTGCACATAAACAACACATACTGTAGAAACAAGCCTTGATTCTGAGTGCATTTTCCAGACGTTAATTTGCATATAAACAGCTACTATAGAAACAAGCCTGGACTCAGTGTGCCTTCTTAGTCACCAATTTACATGTAAATACACACCTGCAGTATAAACAAGCATTGGCTCAGGGCCTTTCCTGGAAACCAAGTTGTGCATAGGTAAAGCAATTCACCTGCCATCATCCATATTTAGTTTGCTTCATCCCTTCATACAGAACATCTAAAACTTACAGTTTAAATACTGTACATTCTCAGACTTGAATGGGCCTCCCCTTGAACAGTATGGGGCCTCCCTTGGGAGGCTGGCCTCACCATTTGAGAACCACTGGTATAGTGGATTCTGGACCGATCTTATGCCAGCGATGATGCTATGGTCACTAGCATCAGAGAAGAAGGTTCCTGCATGGGAGAACAGGTGCAGTTTTCTTACTAAGATGACATCAAGCAGTGTACTATTAGCAGGGTTCTTCTTATTAGGACACGTAGGCTCACCAATAAGTTGCGTCAGCCCGTTGGCATCACAGAACTCCTTAAGTGGTGCAGTGGTCCTGGACATCCAATCAAAGTTAAGATCCCCAAGAATAACTGTTTCAAGGGAGCCATGCCCCATAATAGTAGTTAGATGGGTGAGGATTTGAAAGCCAGCAGATGGGGGTCTATAGCAACCTATCACACAAAGTGCAGTAGAAGTGGATATCTCAACCTTTAGTGACAGGCATTCAAATAGGTTTGCAACAGATAATGAGTCTAGGCATGAAACCAAGTATTTATCCTTGACATAGATGGCCACTCCTCCACCTTTAGTGAGCCTGTCAGTTCTAAATAATGAATAGTCTGGGATGTTAATTTCCCTGTCAGGCGTAGAGGGTCTGAGCCATGATTCGGAGATCACCAACACAACCTGTGTGGTATGATTGACCCAGGCCTGGATCATGGCAAGCTTTTTTAACAGGCTGCATGCGTTCATATGCATAAAGCACATTCCTTTTAGTTTTGCTGGATCCGATGGGGAAGTAAGAACTTTAACTGGGCCATGGTTAAGCTCAATGTCTCCTGAGCACAACAGAAGGAAAAGTAAGATCTTCCTTAATGCAGCAATAGTCCTTTTGTAATTCCTTGCCCTTGTTCATCTACAAGGGGTGTTGGGCTGAATAAATAGAACTCCACATTTAGATCTGGTCTGTCCTAACACAGCAATTACCAAGACCCTGGCAGTGAGATGTAAAGAGAGGTAAGTGCACGGCAGCATGATGGATATGTTCTGTGGGGGCAGTTTGGCCCTAGTCCCACCACTAATGGTAGTTTGAACAAAGGGCTGCAGGTGGGGGAGTCTAAGAGCACAAAGATAATTATAGGACGAGTTACGGTGCACACGACAGCCCACCAGAAGGCTATGTCCCCCCAGGCTAGAAGATTGGGAGAGCTTGTGTACTGTGCATTGCACAAGGAAAAGAAGGAACAGAAAATGGAGCCAGTGGGGCACCCACATGGTGATGCAGACATAGCTGATCTGTCTGGTCCTTGCAGCCTATAGATTGAATTAGCAACCTAAGCAAAGGCAATGGTGCCAGCTACTGGGATAGTTTGGCTATGACTGGGTATGCCACCATAGGCAGTGGAAGTGTAAAAATTGAAAGGATATATAGTCAAATTAGGGTGAGGTCCCTAACAATAGGGCAGGTTAGAGCAGTAATTGAGAGGAGTTAACTGGAGTGGCTGAAGAAAAAGTTGAGAGCAAATGTGCGACCCTGTGGGTGAGACTGCTTTAAAAAGGGGTGGTAAGAAAGTGGGTCAAGTCAGGTATTGAAGACAGGGAGGCCAATAGCATAAGAATGTGCAGTAGTGGAGTGACCACTCAGCTGCTAGGCTGAGGAAAGGGGTAGAGCAAGAGTCTATTTAATACTGTGAGGAGGTGGGCGAGGGGGGGGTAGGTAAAAAAATTCAGTCCAGAACACAGCACAGAAAGAGATTTCCCTGAGATCAGGAAGTGACAGGAGTTGGAAAATCAGCCAAGGAGCAGAAACTACCAATCAGCGCCTGGCTCCTCCACTGGGTGTCCATTCAAAACAGCGGCATTCAAAACCATGAGTTTTGGAGGTCTGGTGCGTACCTAAATCTGTCCAGGGGTCAGTCGGGTGGTTTGTTAGCTGTGGCCTGCTCGGAGAGAGTCAGGGCCACAGGAGCAGCTTGGTAAGCCTGCAGATGGGCTGTCTGTGGAATAAAGAAGGAAAGACAGAGGATTAAATACAACTAGAGTACAATAGCAAGCTCGGTGGGGGGCAGGCAATGGGGAAGGACAAAACATGAGGTAAAGAGGTGGTAAATGCTGGGCAATTATTTAGAGATAGAAGAGTAGTTAATGGGGGGGTCTGTGCTTTGGCACTGGGACATCTGAGGAGGACAGCAGCAGCAGGAGGGTGTAAGAGAAGGGTTTGTAGGTGAGGCAGAGAAGAAATTAAGTTGTTTAGAGAGAGAGCATTACAAGTGGGGCGATGAAATGAATAATTAGCAGGGTGACCAGTGTGGGGATGGGGACAGGGTTTGTCAGTAGGGCAGAAATGGAAAACTGCAGCAATCTTGCTCAGTAGCTAGGTCTAAGCAGTCAAACATCAGCTACTATACAATACAGTTTGTCCAGCCCTAGTCACACAGCAGCAAGTAGCACCGAGAGGCTAGACTAGTGGCTTGTAATAGACTAGTAATTAGAGGTATTGGTTTTGAAATGTCCCACTCACCCTTAAATAATGATTCACGAATCAAAATGATGAATTCATAACTTATTTAATTTCATTTATCCTAAGATAACCTCCAGTCTATGTTTTTTCAACGTTTTGGGAAAACTCTTCTTCAGGAAAAGACCGGTTCATTCTAAAAGAATATATATATATATATATATATATATATTTGTACTTATTATAAATCATACTATCATAAATGTCACAAAGACGTCAGGAATATAAACTTGGTGCAAACAATTATAAGTGAACTTTTAACCTTACTGTAATATTTCTTGTTGATAATATCTGGTAACATCACATTCAAATATGCATTGCTTCCATTTCCATCCGAGATTACTAGAGCAAAGAATAAAAATAATCAAGTCCTGTAAACACAATAGTTTGTAAAGATTCCTTTTTAACAGAATATTATCGAATATCATATTCAATATCTAACCTTATTTGTTTTTAAGTGTATATCAAGGCTTCATTATATAGTTTATGTTCATGCTGTTAACCATAATAGACCTGTAAAATATATAAATGCCATCATAAACAATATAGAAATCACATAAATATTTCAACTAGCAAAGAAAACCTCTCAAATTGAAATCAAATCCATCACAAAACTTGTTAGTGGCTTTTTAACATATAATACAGCATGCTGAATAGTACTGACTACTATAGTGTTATATCATTCCTTAAACCGGGAAAAAAACCACATCTTATATATTTAAACATCAGTCTCTTATAAACTTAAACATCTAAACTTATTTCCCTCAATATCTGAGCATCATTAAGTCATTCCCGATTCTTTTTTTTATATATTTTTTACTATATTAAATCGTAACAACTTTGTTAGACTCATTCAAACTACCAATTAAAGCTATGACTCTATACAAATATTAACTTAGGTGAAACGCTATGCCTCTTTGATGTAAGTTCCTCTAGAATACAATACCAATGTTTGGTCAAAATGTGAACAAGTGTTATGTATTCCAAAAACAGTCTCAAAAAGATGCCTTAATGCCTGAACTAATTTTCAATTTGCTCCTTAACTTCATTCATTCATTTTCAGCCCTGTTTGTAGCACATTCAGTAAATGAGTTAGTGCTGCTCTAGCGTCAAGCATTATGTGAATTTTATTAAAAGTAAGGACACTAACTCCTTTTTGAACTTAACACTGGATTCCCCTATATAAACTGTGATTTTTACAGAAGGAACAACGCTAACCTCAGTCCGTATTGATTCTTCATCTCCTAACCCCTATTTCGAGAATTGCAGCTTATTTCAAGTCCTAAACAGATTATATTAACACAAAATGGTTAGTAACTTGGTTCAAACTCATTCTGTTTAGAAATTTAACTGATCATATACATGCACGCTCTAATATATTCTCTCACCATAGATGTGCTCTTCATGGCTCAGATGGAAGTGAACGCCAACAAATCAACTTATTTAAATGGTATTAATGTTCCTCTAAATCTGGCAACCAAACGACTCATGTAGTGCAAGCAATTAATCTGCTTGCCTAAGTGCCAGATCCATTACTAAATGGCATCAATTGCCATAAGTACTGGTGTTAGAGGTATAAATAAAGATATGTCCATGTATTATTGTAATTCTAATAATATAGAGACCTAGGACATTATCTCTTTGTTTTTTTAATGATAACAAAAATCTGAAAATAATATAAAGAGCTTACTAAAAGTGACCAGATCGATTGCACACTGGAATCCTATGTCTATACTACTGATGTATATTATTCCATTATAGTATTGGTTGCCATTCTATAGTTTCATTAAGACCATAACATTGGTTAGTGGTTTGGAACAAATTAATGAACCACGCTTCTCGTAAGAGTAGTTTATTATTAAAGTCACCCCCCCCACTGTTCTTTTTTACTTTTTCTATACCAAAAACCTCAAAGATGGAATTTGGTGTCCTCTTTCTAAAAAATGACGTGCTATAGGTGACATGAAATCCTTATTTCTAATGTAACGTTTATGTTCACCAATCTGTTGTTTTAGTTTCCTTTTAGTTTTTCCTATGTATAGCAAGTCACAAGGGCATTCTATACTGTAAATGACTCCTTCACTCTGACAGTTAATGAATTCTTTTATGTCATAATTTTCATTTTTACTACTGTTCCAAATTGTTTTCAATCTATGGGTGTTATTACAGTGTGTACATCTCCCACAGCTATAGTTACCTTTCAATTCTTCAGTCGAAAACATAACATGTTTTTTCACTTCAGGTAATTTATGTTCTGAATGGACTAGTCTATTAGAGAGAGAGATCTTACTTTTTTTGCCACAACTTGAACACCATTAATAAACACTTTTTCACCTTGTTTTGTTGATTCCAAAATGTTCCAATGCTTTTTAACTATTTTATTAATATCATGGTACACATCACTATATTTTAGAGATAACACTATTTTGTCATTAGCCAAATTCCTTTCGTTAATGGATTTACTTAATAGATCCGCTCTAGATTTTTCTGCTACCACAGTTCGTGCTTGTCTAAAACTTGTCTGTTATATACTCTTTTTATGAATCTGTCAGTCAATTCTCCTTCAAAATATTCTCTATGTTCATTTAATGTACAGTTGCGTTTAATCCTAGAATATTGGCCAATGGGGATAGACTCCACCAACTTTCTTGGATGAAAACTATCAGCTCTTAAAATAGTGTTTCTGTCTGTCGATTTTCTAAACATTTTTGTGCACAGATCATCCTTGCTTTTAAAAATCACTAAATCTAAGAATGAAATTTCCTCTCTGTTATACTCCATTGTAAAGTTGAAGCATTCTGTACTCGCATTGAGATACTTGTGAAAATCCAGAAGCTGTTCTTCTGTTCCTTCCCACACAACTAGAATGTCATCAATAAAACATTTCCATAGTAATCAATTTTGGTGAAATTATGATTATTATGAATATACTTTCTCTCAAAACTACTCATAAATATGTTTGCATATGATGGAGCCATACTAGATCCCATAGCTGTTCCTTTGATCTGTGCATAAAAGCCTTTTTCAAATCTAAAATAATTTTGGGTCAAGACTAAATTAGCCAATTGTAGTAAAAACTCATTAGGTAGTACAGTTTCATCCCTTTTTAATTCTAAGGTTTCTCTTAACACCTCACAACCTTCTAAATGAGGAACTGAAGTGTAAAGATCCTTAACATCAAAACTTACTAAAAATAGTGATTTATTAGAAAGATTATAATGAGTATTAAATTCCTCTAGAAGATTAATTAAATGTGTTGAGTCTCTCAAATATGACTCAGTCGATTCTACTATCTCTTTTAAATGAAAATCCACATAAATTGAAATAGGTTCTAATACTGATCCAATTCCAGCTACTATAGGTCTCCCCGGAGGGTGGACAGGGTCTTTATATATTTTAGGGAGTGAGTAGAATACTGGGACTATTGGAAAACCTTTCTTTAATGCTTTGTATTCACAATCATTAATCCAATTATTTTCTAAAGCTCTTTTAAGTATTTCTTCAATTAGACTACTTATTTTAGTAGTGGGGTCTTCTGTCAATTTTAGGTAATTTTCTTTCACATCTAACATATTTTCACATTTAATTTTGTAGTCAGAATAGTTTTCAATCACTATTCCACCACCTTTGTCCGCCTTTTTTATAACTATATTAGTGTCAGTTTCTAATGCACCAAATTCTTTCGAGGAAAGGCTATATTTTGTCCTTCTATCTGAATTTGTTTCTTTTTTAAAACTAATGTATGTTTCAATTATATGAGGTATAGGACCAGGTGGTAGGAATTGTGGGTTTAATTTTAATTTAACACTCAAGTCTTTTTTCTTTTGTTGTCCTTCTACATCTACTCCAGTCCAGGGGTTATTATCAAAAAAGTATCGTAATCTAAGTTTCCTAAAAAACCTATTTAAATCTAATTTTATTTCAAAATCATTGATTTTCTCATGTGGACAGAACGTCAGACCTTTGTTCAAAACTTTAATCTCTTCTTGTGCTAAAATTCTAGAAGAAAGGTTAAATATTCCTATTTCATTTGTGATCTCGTGACCACTTGAGTTGGTAATTCTTTTTGTTTTTCTTTTCGTTTTCCTTCTTTTTCCATATTTAAATTGATTTTTTCTATTCCAGAACCTCCTTCTTCTGGATTTAAATTGGTCATCAGTTCTTTCGGGTAAATTGGTATTCTCTGGACTGTTTTCCCCACTGACATCTGCCCCTTCCACTGTATCCTCTCCTCCCTAAAAAATGTTCCCCCTTCCACTTTTATTCCCTTCAAAGGCTGTATTACTAAGTGTAATAGACTAGCTAAACTGGCAGGTAAAGTAAGACTAATTGATGCATAACATAGGTAATTACACTGACAAAAATTCAGTCTAGAACACAGCACATAAAGAGATTTCCCTGATAGGGAAAGGGAAGGGAAAGGGGAAATTGTTTAACCAGGAAAGCTTCAAATCTTCAAATATCTAAAAGGCATAAATTGGGTACTGGAGGGTAGCATCTTTCTGAAAAGGAGATGTCCAGGAACAACGGAGCATGATACGAGGTTAGAAGGTGGGTAGACTAAACAGTAGCATGATGATGTATTTATTGTAGTGAAAGGGGGCGGATGCGTGGAATAGACTCCCAGTGGAGTTGGTGGCAGTGTACACAATGGTGGGATTCAAGCATATGTAGAACAGGCATGGGGAACCATAGCAGTAGGAACAAGGAGGTAAAGCAGGAGATCAAGTACTGTGTGTGACTTTTATGGTAGGCTGGGAAAATGAGCAGACTAGATGGGCATACCAGTCCTTACCCACCTTTAATTTCTATGTTTCTGTGTTAATTGTGAAAGGGATCCAATGGGGAACCAAGTGGGAGAAGCATAGTTGCATTTAGGTGGATGGCATGCCAGGCATGACAGTGGGAAGGGTGTGTGAATCTGTTCTGCATTCTGCTAGGAGGGGTATGGAGAAACCTCACATAGTTCTGACTTTCTGAAGAAATTACCTGTTGGAAAACACGGTACATGTTCTCGAGAGGAGGTTTGATGAGCTGGGGCTGATTTATGAGTGGGCTGAAGCATAGCCAACTTTCTCATCAGTACTTACAGTACATCAAGTCAGCATGGCAATACAGCGGAGGGTAGAGGGATTTCACATGTGGCTAACACAATGGTTTCACTGCAGAATGTGGTATGGTGGTGATGTGTGGAAGGACCTGACTGGGCACTGCTCTGTAGGATGGACAGAGCATTTTGAAACCCAAAATGTGTGAATACTTAGGAAACAATGAGAAATTTACACTATAAGAGGTAGTGGCAAGTGGTCAGTAGTCAGGCCAGATCCACATGTAGGTAAGCTGAACGAGTCTACCACCCAGACCAGCCAAAAGGGTGATGGGGGATGTCAGGAGGGGTGGTGTAAAGGGTTATCAAGTAGGGATAGGTTGGAAGGAAGTGTGGTGGTGGATAGTAACCTTCAGTGATAGGAGGCTATTTAGCAAAACAGCAAATTGTTTTGATAACATGTCACAAGGGGAGTTGGACATGGTGGCCATCACTGACACATAGTGCATCACTTACCATGACTGGGACATGGCAGTGCCAGGTCATAGGATATTTCTCAATGACAGGAAAAAAGTAAAATGAGGGTGAGGGTGGTGTTGTACATGATGGAAGGACTGAAGTGTGTCAGGGATGAAGGGGAGTAGGGTGGTACTGGGTCATAATGGGTACAGCTCCAGGAAGGAACCATAGGGCAGTAATACCCTGAGTGGTGTACAGGTCAGTCTATCACACTGAGGACTTAGATAGGGAACTCAATGGACATATCTGAAGGACCCGTGGGAGATGCAGTACGGTGATTGTGGGTGACTTCAACCTGCTGTGAGTGGATTAGCATACTACAGTGAACAGGAATAGGAGGAAGCAGGTACTTGTGGATTCTTTCCTGGACATCATCTTATTGCAGATGTTGATTAAGCTAAACAGCTCATTCAACACCACAGACCACATTCTGTTGAATGGCGACTTTGTGAGGGGGGATGGGAGGTGGGATAACCTCTGGTAGGGGGTGACCACCACTCATTGAGGTTCATGATATACCTGGGCAAAGGGGGATTAGGAATGGGTACAAGGGTGTTATACTTCAGGCGGCCCGACTTCGTGAGGATAATGGAAACAGCACAGTGGTATCTGCACATGATCCATCAAAACATGCACAGTAACCAGAACTGTGGTGCAATTTAGGAGACAAGCACAACATGTATAAGGGTCCACAGTAAGTGTGCAATGTCCCTGGATCCTGTCTGACTGACCAGGAGCATCATGGTTAATGTACTAAAGACATAAGCCACCTTTAGAAGGTACAAAAAACAGGGAGAGTGGAGGTCAGAGATGAATACCTGGAGAGATCCAGGGAGGTGAAAAGGGTAGTTAGGTCAGTAAAGGCATTCTTCGAATTCAGGCTACCACACTACATCAAACACAGTGAGAAGGACTTCTTTACATACATTTGCGAGAAAAGGAGTTGTAAGGACCACATAGTAAGGATAAAGAGGGATGGTGGTGGGTGGTAACAAGGACATAACAGGCAGAAGCAGTACACAGGTACTTCTGCTCATTATTTACTAAACAGAAACAGATACCTGTACCTAAGGTGGGGTGGGATGTTGGGTACGGAGTTGTGCAGAGGTGACAGACTGTGACATCGCAATGGGCATAGTAATGGAGGGCTTCAGGGCACTGAGGGTGGACAATGGACCACGGCCATATGGCATACATACCGGGAAGAAGTACTGCAATAACTCTTGGCAGACCTCTTCAGTGACTTCCTTGACAATGGGAGTGTACCTCAGTACTGCATGATGGCGTATGTGGTACCCATGAACAACTGTGGCACCAAGGATGAAATGGGGGAACTGCAGACCAGTAGGCTTAACATCAACCATGGGAAAGCAGGTGGTGAAAATCAAGAAGCATAGGATTGGTTCCATCATCGAGGCCAATTGCCTGTAGCACAAGACACAGCAGGGGTTTGTACCAGGCATATCCTGTCAGACCAAACTGATGGAGTGCTATGGCTGTGTAACCATGGAATAACACAGGGGCCATGCAGTGGATGTTGTAACTGGAGTTCACTAATGCATGCGATTTGGTGATGTTCTGGAGGCTAGGAGTAAGTTGGAATGCACGCGAGGGGGGGGAACGTGTGGTGTGTAATGAACTGGCTGCAAGTGAGACAGAAGAGGGTGGTGCTGTGATGGTAGCACTCATCTCCCAATGCGGTGACAAGTGTTGTGACAGAGGGCTCTGCACTGGGGCCAATGTTCAGAGATTCATAGACATGTGATGCCAGAAAAGTACTTTTGTGGCCCATCAAATCTGCCCATTCCCACCTCTGCTTGTTCCCTACAGTGCAAGATTCACACCTTCCTGGCTTTGACAACCCCTTGTGTTTGTCCCATGCCTTCTTGAAACCCTCTACTGTACTTCCACTTACTACCTCCTCTAGCACTCCGTTGCAAGTCTCAACCACTTTCCCCGTGAAGTACTACTTCATAATATTTCCACTAAGCCCCCCCACCTTCAGTCCGTGTGCCCTACTTCTTTTATCTACCTTCTCTGAAAATAATTTCTCCCCAGCCATATTGATTATGTTCACAAATACTACAATGTTTTCAGCATGTCTACTGTCTCCCAGTATTGTCTACACAGGATACAAATCAATGTCATTCAACCTCTTCTAATATATATTCTCACTTAACTCATGCACCATTATAGTGGCCCTTCTCTGCACCCTTTCCATGCCATCAATGTCCATTCTGAGATAGGGCCCGCAAAAGTGTAAACCATACAGCAGCTGTAGACTCATCATGGAACTGTAGAGTGGCATCAGCACCTCACTCCTGCTGGTTATCCCTTTACCTATCAATGGCATCATCCTGTTACCTTTGACTACAGCTTTTCTGAACTGGGTCATCATCATAAGATCAGCCATGATTATAAGCACTACATCCTTCACTGGCCTGGTTACAGCCAGGGAAAGGCAGGCGGTGTGATGTCATGCATAACCGTATCACCAGCAGCAATAGGTAGTGTATAGTAGTCAAGAATATATTACTATTGATACCACACTTATAATACTGTGCACAATTTTGCATAAGTAAACACTGAAAGCACATTGACATGTGTTAGGTGTTACCAAACACTGACCCAAAAACTGTTGCATGGGGTCACGGTAGTAAACACATCTTGTGCGTGACCTCGGGTCTTTGGCATAACCAGCGGTGGGATTACTGCTATGTTGCTGTGACTCCAGCTAGGTCCCCTTTTCTTTATCCTATACTTTCTCCTGAATAACTTGTGCCCATATCATCTGATTCAAGCCCCTCGCTCCACCCTCTCGTGCTTGCTGCTTTTCCATTATCCTTCTGCCCTGCATTGCATGTGCTGCAACCAGGGATATGTCGTTTTCCTTCTGCCTCACCGTTGTCTGCATCACCACATGTATTTATCTGAGCCCTTCCATTGTATGCAGTTTGCCTGCGTTACCCTTTCTGCTACAACTGGATAGCAAAAATTGTGAACATTTTTACTATTGTCCTACGCTTTTCTCCAAAGTACTCCTACAGCCCCTCTCTTTGGCTTATGCACCTCACATGTCCCTGTTACTATGTTCCTCTATTGCTTGACCACCCCACAGTCATCGATAGCTGCCCCCTGCCACTCATGATTGACTGTCCCTCTTTTTCATCCTACTTGAATATCCTTTTTTTGCACTCGGTAATACATGGAGATGGCATCCTCATGTAGCATTTCCCTTGGTAAGCCCACCACCCTGCCACCCATCTACATAATAGAAATGTAGAAACATAGACTTTGATGGCAGATAAGGACCACTTGGCCCATCTAGTTTGCCCATTTCCCTACCTACAGGATAGGCTGCAGATCCTAATTAACTAACAGCCTATTTTTTCCCACCACCCACAAGAATTACCTTATGTCTGTCCCATGCATTCTTGAATTCTCCCACAGTTTTAGACCCCACAACCTCCTCAGGAAGGCTGTATCAAGCATCCACTATCCTCTCTGTGAAATAATACTTCCTCACATTGCCCCTGAACCGCCCCTCCTCTATCTTTAAATTGTGTCCCCTTGTTCTTGCACGTCTCTTTTTCTGAAAGATGCTACCCCTATCCTATTCCTATCTCAGGAAAGAAACATCATCCCTAAGTTGTATCCAGTGCTGACTCACCACACACTAAGTTTCTCTATCTTGAATACTCATCAATACACCTGCCACAACTCTGTTAAAACCCATCATGCGTTACTCTTCACTGCTAAAAAACACCCTCCCACCCCATGCCTGCTTACTTGAGCACTCTCTGGGGACTCATGTCCTCCTTGCGCTCCCGCATTTTCAACATTGAGTGGGCCATCCCCAATACATGATCTCCCATCTGGGTATGCCAAACCCATGATTGATAATGTTCTTATTGATAGTAACACAAATGTTGCCATGGTATGGTGTCCTGCCCAGTGTGTGGTCACCATGCCAATATTGGTAACACCTTTCCACAACAGATAATGCACTTTTCCTCAATTGTGGTGCTGAGCTATCGATATGCCCATTCTCTGTTAATGTTCAGGTCACCACCACCTCACATCCAATCTCCTAAACATACACTTCACCGCTTCCACACCCCCCCATATATCACCAACGCTACATGAGACCTGTTGCCTTCTTTACATCTACATGTGTGTCCGACGATTACAATGTAAATGACAGTGTACAGTGTCATTTACAAGCACATTGACTACCACTGAGACTGCACTGTATTGTGCTTGTAACCAAAGTAGAGATGAGTGTCACTTGCTTGGCATGATACTTGTTTACCTCATGGACTCACAGCGTTCTGGTACTGACTTGTTGCACTACCGTATTTTACATTTCCAATGAATGATTTATGTTCCAAATTTACATTGTTCTTTTTAGTACTAATGTCTCTTTTTTGTGGTTCTTCTGAGTACTAATGTCTCTTTTTTGTGGTTCTTCTTCTGTTGTCCATGTTTTCAAATTAGTGTAGCAATGAAGCACTGTTGCACCACAGGTTGGGAAAACGGTAAAGACTACAAAGGTAGTTTTTACTGATTCCTGAAAGATCCCAAATGACGAAAGCAGTGGACATGGGCGGTAAAGCATGCTGGATAGCAGCCCACGGACCATACTGTTATCTGTGATGAAAATTTTGCTGATGTTCAGTTTTCTATTTCGCAAACTCTTTTGGATATTACTGGTTTCACCCCTGGTCAATGGAGATTAAAACCAGATGCCTGTCCATCCATTGTTGCTCATAACTACTGAAAGCCAACATGAACCAGCACTGCGGTAGAGAAAAGGAGAAGACTAGAGGTACATCTTCCATATGCATTTGATTTCCAATTTATCATGTGATTTCCTTCAGTGCTAGGATACTTCAATGTATCCATCTGTCTTCCAATAGGTTCTTGGACAGCTTGGCTTGCTTCCTGTTCAGTCCTCCACTGCAACCACAAGTACACAGTCCAGTGCCCTGAACACATCTTAAACTGCACAAGATACGTCTTCTGAATCCTGTGAAATGCCTGATGCTGTTGGTCCAGAGTCACCACCAACAACAATTTATGGCCATGAAGTTACTGCTCATCTGAGGGAGTCAGAATGTCAGACAAACACATGTGAGTATTGCTATCCAGAAATAACCACTAGAATTTACCAGGCTACATGCATTGTATGACTTACTGCAACATTAATTTGGGTATTGGTCAGGTAGTGGACATGTCACTCCTACCTCCTGGTTCCTATGTGTCATACTGACATATCTTTACTGGTAAATGTCACGGTCATATGTCCATGTTTTTTTTACAGCACTGAGATGAACATGACATTTGTTATATTGTTATGCTGGCAAAGCCATTCCACATTGCACTGCTGTGTCATCTTGTTGTGCCACAGACCCTGTGCTTCAACAACCCAGTATTCCTAGGTTACACAGAATCTGTTTCCCTGTGGCCGCAGTACATTTTTACAGTGCCAAACAACTTTCATCACAGTGCAGTAAGTTTAATATATTGAAATGATGCTTTCACTCACTGAAATGTGACAATTATGCTGTTCTTGTCTAAAACTTGGTGCCCATACTGTTAACATGCTTGCAGTACTGGAAGGAAAACAGACAGTGAGTTGCAGTTTAAATTGGACAATGGTTATCAAAGAAACCAATTCAATACTACCACTACAATGGCAGCAGCACATTTTGTACCCTGTCAGTTCCTGTCTGTATGATACTATCCATCAAACCAGGTGTGGAGGGGGTGTGGTGCAGGTATAGTCACAGAAGTCACATATGTGGGAGACTGTTTTCACTGCAGGATGTAGCAAGTTGTCTTCTGGTTTCACAAACTTATGTCTGGGGTTGTGCTGTGATCACATGATGCATCTTGTGGAACCAGAATATGAAATGGTGAGACTGAAGATATCATCACCCAAGGACAATGAATGACCACATCATATCTCACTTGTGTGTTTTGCAGATGTGAGATATCATGCTATCATTGCCTATCATGGACATACATATCGTATATTTCTTTTTTCACCCCTTTTTGGTCCCCGTAACCTCCTCTCACCATCTGGAAATGTGGACACATGCTGCTTGTATTGCTGTTCTCCCTTGCCCAGCATAGGCACGGAGACACGTTCCTGTGAGCGTGTGGAGGCATGCACACACCCCATGGTGCCAGCTCAGCCCCTTCCACCGCCCTTAGCTTTTTCAGTGCCATGTCCGTCAGCGCTAAACACATGAACCTACATCAGGTGGGAATGCAAGTATATGTGAGTGTCAACCCACCTTCACCACACCCAGGGGAGGACAGATGTATTTATTTATTTGCTTTTGTTTACCAGGTAAGCACACTAGACAACCAAGTGCCTATTTTCAGGTGCGACCCGGGAGATTACAAAGGTACATTCAGGCACATCAGGCAAAGACAGGTACAAGGTATAGTCAAGAGCAACAACAAAGCAAGGTAATACAAGAGCATCAAGGGTTTACATTGCAAGCAGTAGGATGATAACAGCATGGTAAAGGCAGTAATCAACATACCAGGGCAACAACGCCCCTAGAGACAAAGCAGTGGATAGAACAGTTGCATATGCATGATTAGTGAGCAGTAGGGCCAGAGTGAACCCATCACAATCAATTCAGCTAGTAGCAGCACGCTTCACTAGTGGATAAGGCACAGGGACCTGCCACCTTAAGCAAGGAGTTTGGTAATCACTCAACCAGTTGGAGTGGCATGGTCGAGGGGGTTTGTTAAGTGCAGTGGCAGGAGGAGGACAATTTGCAGAAGCCCCAGAGGGAAGCTTTAAAGCAGGGATGGGAAGAGGAGAAGCGAGTGCTTCTGGAAGGGAGTTCCATAACCTGGGTGCATACGCAGCGAAGGCCCGGTCTCCCATTTGGGTGCAGGTTTCTGGAACCAGGAGGACATGAGAGTCACTGGATCTTAGATGGTAGGAGGGAGCAGCAGGTAAGAGGTATGTAGCAAGGGCAGAAGGGGTGGCAGTTCTGATCACATTGTCGATGAAGCTGCCTAAGAGAAAGGTGCAGTGCTTTTCTGCTGGGAGCCACTCAAGCCGGGAGTAGAGCTCACAGTGATGGGTGAAGAGGGGAGCTGAGAGTGCAAAGCGACATACACTGTTGTACACTGTGTCCCATTTTGAGAGACTGTTTTTTGTGATGTGGGCAAAGGTAACAAGCCCATAGCAGAGCATGGGTAGGAGGACCTCTCTAGCTGGGGCGAGACGGCCAGCCAGAGTGAGGCAGCTTTTTGTTCTGTATGCAAAACCCAACTTACGGTTTGAGGCCTTGCATGCATTGCGTATGAGCAGAGAGAGATCCAGTTGAGGATCAGGTGTCACCCCCAGGTACTTGATAGTATCTGCAACTTGTAGGAGGGACCCATCGGCACATGGGATCTTTAGAGGGGCAGGGACAGCTTTTGTCTTGGCTGTAGAGCCAAAGAGCATAGTCTGAGTCTTCTGCAGGTTGATAGTGAGCTTGTGGTCCTTTAGCCAGGTTTGAATTTGGTCAAAATTGGAGTTTAGCTTGGCGTTGATGACAGAGATGTCCTGGGAGCTGGTCAGGAAGACTAGGTCATCTGCGTAGAGAGTAGATCGCCCATGAGCCGGGGCTGAGGGCAGCTCATTTATGAATAGGGAAAACAGGAGAGGCCCAAGGACAAAGCCCTGGGGGACTCCACAGTTAACCATAGAGGGCTCAAACAGGGCCTTGTTGAACTTGGTGTACTGCTGTCTGCCTGTGAGGTAGTTATTGATCCAGGCAAGGGCTAAGGAGGGAGAAGCCAAGAGACCGGAGAAAGGAACACAGGATTGAGTGGTCAACCTGGTCGAAGGCTTTCAATAGATCCATGAAGATGGCTCCAGTTAGCTTGCCTAGATCAGCAGCAGACCTGATCTCAGAGGTGACAACGGCTAGGGTGGTGGAGGTACTGTGCCCTTTTCTGAAGCTGTGTTGTGCAGGGGAGAGTAGATTATAGACCTGCAGGTAGTGGGTGAGCTGTGAGGCAACCACCCTTTCAAGAAGCTTGCTGATCGCAGACAGGATCTCTATAGGTGGTAGTTCTTGAGATCTTTAGGGTCGCCTTGTTTGTGAACAGGAATGACTTTGGCCACTTTCCAGATGTCCGGGATGGTACCCGATGTAGGCGATTTATTAAAGATGTGGGTGATAGGCTGAGTTAGGATGGAAGCCCCTAGACTGAGTAGTCTGGGCTCAAGGCATTCGTGCCTGGACCCAGTGTGAAGGGAGAGGCCAGCAAGGAGCTTCTGGGTCTCCAAGACAGAGACGACCCTGAGGTAGGAGGGAGGTCAGGAGGTTACCCCATCAGGGGTGGGTCCTTGGGATCATGGGGCTGATAAGGGAGAGCTGGCAGGTCAATGAACAGGGAGTTAAAGATGTTGGCAATTGTGAGGGGATTGTTGCAGTTTACCCTGTCAATGTGCATGTCAATGACCTGAGCTCTGGCGGACCCTCCATCCATGTTTTTGATGTTCTACCAGAAGCTCCTCTAGTTTCTGGCTGAGGAGAGTAGGGCAGATTGACAGAACTCACTCTTACAGAGTGGATGGCTCATTTGCAGGAGTTCCTTGGCTGTCTGAACTCAAGAAGGTCTGTGCCGGAGAGGGAGGCCTTGTATTTCACCCAGCATTTGTCCCTTTGTTTCATGAGGGAGAAAAGGCCGCCATGAAGCCACTTTGTGACAGTGCCCTCACCCTCCTTTTAGTGAGGGGAGCATGCTTGTTTTGCAGTGGCATAAAGACAGTGAGGAAGTTGTCAAGGGCTCCAGAGGGGTCATTTACGGCAGTGACCTGGGACCAGTCTGATTGTTGTAGGTCTGCGAGGTAGTCTCCAGCACTAAGTTTGGAGTAGTCCCTCATCTGGATCACTTTGCAGGGAATTTTGGGAGGGAAGATGCCCAATATACAGTAGGTGGGAGAATGATCCGAGATAATGTCAGGGAGAATACCACAGGAGACAATTCTATTCGGTCTGTTGCTCAACACCCAATCAATGAGGGAGCCCTTGTCTCTGCATGAGGAGAGCCTTGTTGGTTCAGTAATGAGTTGACCGAGGGTGAGACCTGCCAGTAGGGGCTCATATAACTGGACGCTGCAGCCCACCCAGTTAAGGTTGAAGTCACCTAGGACTAATAGCTCATTTGAGGTAACCATGGGACTGAGACTGTCCAGGAGGGAGGATAGCCCTGGCACACCACCCTTAGGAGGATAGTAGCTACAGACCAGGTGTACCTTTTTGGTGTTGCCTAACAAGAGGAGGGCATGCAAGAACTCACAGGCATGGGATGGGTGTGGGGTATGACTTATGACAGATACGTTTAAGTGTATCTTATAGTATAGGAGCACCCCACCCCCTCTCTTGTTCCCTACCCTGTCTTTTTTTTTTTTTAGAAATTCTTTTTCCCTACAGTCGCTGCCCCAAGGTTCTCTCTCAGGCATCCTAGTCTTGTTCTGCCCACCTGAGGATCCCGATCTAAGCCTCCTCTCTCCCTCCTCTCCGATGGCAGCACCCCCGGCTAACCCTATCCGGGGTGGGTTGGCCCATCCTACCTGGGTGCACTTATGAGTCAGACTCTGTCATCAGATGAGGAGTGGATCCTAGAAATTGAAGGCTGTCTGTGGAGAGCCCGGCATTGGGCATGGTGGATAGGTGCTGTTGCCTGATCCTCGGCACCGGGTTTTTCCATGTTCCTGGTTACCCCTTCAACATGAAACATGCAATGCTGCACAGCACGTAGCATAGGTGCTCCCACCTACATCCGGAGGCAGCTGTCTGATGTCGTCCCCTTAATGTATGAGCCCGAGTGCGTAGCAGTGCTGCCAGTCTCGAACAGGGGCCGCTGCTGCACCGGGCTACTCATGGATCCCTCCCCGAGAGAGGAGAGCAGTCCTGCGGATGCTCACTCCTCTTTCACCCCTGCTGACCCCCGGTGGTCCGGGCTCGTTCCCGAACCCGGGTCGCCGGCATGACGTGAGGTGTAGCGTCCAGCGTCTCAACCCTCAGCGCCACCAGGCCAGCCCCCTACCCTGTCTTAACATAGAAGTTGATGGCAGATATGGACCGCAAGGCCCATCCAGTCTGCCTATTTCTTTTTCTACCTTATAAATGTGCCATCAGCCTTTGTTCTGTCAATGGCCTATCTATTCATACTCATCTGTATTGCTCCCTTATTCCTATCCCATGCCTGTTTGAAGCCCTGCACTGTATTCATAGCCACCACTTCCTAAGGTAGGCTGTTCCATGCATCCACCACCCTTTCTGTGAAAAAGAACTTCCTCACATTACCCCTTAATCAGCCTCCCTCTAATCTCATGCTGTGTCCTCTTGTCCTGCTATTTTTCTTATATTGAAACATGTTAGACTCTTTCACCTTGTTAATGCCCTTAAGGTGTTTGAATGTTTCGATCATATCACCTCTCTCCCTCCTTTGCTGTAGGGTATACATGTTGAGCTCCATTAATCTGTCCTCATATGTTTTCTGATGCAGTCCCTGCACCATTTTGGTTCCCCTTCTCTGGACTGCCTCAGTTTGGTTAATGTCCTTGTGAAGGTATGGCCTCCAGTATTGCACGCAGTACTCCAGGTGGGGACTAACCAGTGTCTTGTAAAGAGGAATTATTACCTTCCTCTTATGACTTGTGTTACCCCTACTAATACACCCTAACATCCCCCCAGCCTTACCTACTGCTTTAGTGGTCTGCTTGGATGATTTCAGGTCATCTGTGACAATGATACCCAAGTCTCTTTCTTCCCTTGTGACTGCCAGCAACTCCCCTCCCTACCTATAGGTGGCTTCAGGGTTTCTCTTCCTTATGTGCATGATCTTGCACTTCTTTGCATTAAACCCCAGTTGCTACTCTTCCGACCATTTTGCCAGTTTATCCAGATCTTTTCTCATTCTGTCCACCCCATCTGGATCATCTACTCTGTTGCAGATCTTGGTGTTATCTAGAAATAGACAAACCTTACCCTTCAGTCCATCTGCAATGTCACTGATGAAGATATTGAAGAGGACTGGCCCTAGGACTGATCCCTGAGGTACCCTACTTGTGACTTGTATCTCTTCTGACTGTATACCGCTTACCACCACTCTCTGTTTTCTGCCCGCCAACCAGTTTCCCACCCAGTTAACCAACTTCTGACCCACCCCAAGCCTACCCAGCTTTTTAATCAATCTTCTACGTGGAACAGTATCGAAAGCTTTGCTGAAGTCAAGGTAGGTGACATCAACTGCTCCCACTTGGTCCACCACTCTGGTTACCCAGTCAAAGAAATCTATGAGATTAGTTTGACAGGACCTTCCTTTTGTAAACCCATGCTGTCTTGGATCCTGTGCTTCTATGGATTCCAGGTGTTGCACTATCCTTTCCTTAAGGATTTCCTCCATAATCTTGCCCACTACTGAGGTAAGACTGACTGGTCTCTAGTTCCTTGCCTCCTCCTTGTTACCACTCTTGTGGAGCGAGATCACATGAGCCCTTCTCCAGTCTTCTGGGACCTCTCCTGCGTTCAGAGACTCACTAAACAGTTTGGATAATAGCTCTGCTAGTTCCACCCTTAGCTCCTTTAGTATCCTGGGATGTATGCCATCAGGTCCCATTGCCTTGCCTTGTCCACCCTAAGCTTATCGAGCTCTTGGAGGACCCTTTCTTTTGTGAAGGGACTAGTGCACACCTCCCCCCCACCCCGTGTCCATGGTGCTGAGCTGTGGGCCCTGCCCTACCTTCTCTTCAGTAAATCCTGAGCAGAAGTATCTATTTAGGATACATGCTTTTACATGGTCCTCCTCCTCACATGCTCCCTTATCTCCTTTGATCTTAAGAATACCCCCTCTGGACTTTCTCCTTTCACTAAGGTATCTATAGAAAGTCTTGTCACCTTCTTTTTACTGTTTGTACTAGTCTTGCCTAACAAGGTTGTAGCCCAGGAGAGCACATGCAGAGTCAGGGATGTGGGGCTTCAGCCAGGTTTCTGAGACCCCCAAGATATCGGGGTTACAATGTGCCACCCAGGCTGTTCAATCAATCAATCAATCAATCAATCAATCAAATCTTTATTTATTCAGGCGATCATCATTGAGCAAGGCTCATTTACAAGATGGACCTGATAAGGTCAAGGTTCGAGTTGATGCACAGCAATTACATCACATACTTATGAGACAGTTATACATACAGAAAAAAGAAAATGTTATTTATAACACAATAATATACAGAGAATTCACATGTTAAGGCTTGGCAAGAGAAAGTTAAACTAACATCTACAATATGTACAGTACATATCTATCACAATGAGGGCCATGACAGTCACTCACATAATGAGTACAAGGATGGTGAAGGGAATATTGGGTGCCATATACTGGCGGTGTCTGGCTGGAAGGAATATGCCATATGTGATTGGAATATGGTTTTGTGGGATGACTATTCTATCTCTAGCGGTAGCAACTGCATTTCTCTGTGAAGAAGGCTGTACAGTTTTGCTTGAAGGATGTAAATGGAATGATAATGGACAGTTTTAGGGATTTTTGTAGGGTGTTACATGCTATGGCTAGAGAATAGCTGATTACTGCCCTCCCTATTTTGGTGTTGACTTTGGGCAATTTGAGCAGGATGATATTGTTGCTTCTTAGGGCATAGGAGCTGGGAGTGGTCAGGTTGAAGCAGTCCAGGATATAGCTTTGGAGTTTTTTTGATAAAGCTCTGTAGATCCATAGAGCTGCATTTCTGCTCCTTCTGACATGAATGGAAACCCATCCAACTGCCTCATAGAGAGAACAATGGTGAGTATTATATGGCAGGTCTGTAATGAACCTTATTGCTCTATGGTATAAGGTATCCAACTTTTGAAGGTAGGGAGTGGGGCAGTGACTATAGAGGAAGTCTGCATAGTCAATGACTGATAGAAAGATGGCCTGGACTAATCTTATCTTTGAATCTCTATTAAGGAAGGGTTTTAATCTGTAGAGGAGGCCAAGCCTTAGGTGAAGCTTTTTCAGCAGTTGTTGTAGATGCTGAGTAAAGTCAAGTCTGTTGTCAATCCACACACCTAGGTATTTGAAATTTTCAACATACTCCAGATTTTCTCCAGGTATAGTGCATAGCTGGGGGAGACTGATCGAAGAGGATGTGTTGGTGGAGTTTTGGGTTGTGAACATCATTGCTTTGGTTTTCTTTGCATTTAGCAGAAGCTTTTTCTCGAGTAGCTGATGTTGTAACAGGGAAAATTCTGCTTGTAGGATTTCATGAACAACTTTAGGTGAAGGGTTGCTGACATACAGTACAGTGTCATCAGCAAAGAGATGTACTGAGGACTTGGTAAGGGTTGAATCAATTTTATTTATATAAATGGCAAAAGGATAGGACCCAGAATAGAGCCTTGGGGACTCTCTTGACAGTGGTCTTAATGGGAGAGGTCACCTTCAGCTTTTACCTGCTGTGATCTACCAGAGAGGTAACATCTGAACCACTTAAGGGAGGATGGATCTAGGCCAATGGAGTGTAGGGATGAGAGTAGCAGTTCATGGTCCACAGTGTCGAATGCTTTGCTCAGGTCCAGGAATACTGCACAGACATTGTTCTTTTTATTCAGTTCGGTTTGCCAATCATTGGTGACCTGTTAGCTCTGCTAGGTTAGGTAGCAAGCTTCACACGTTCAGGTGCACCAATTTCATGCCTTTGGCAGAAAGCCAGGCTGAGGGGACTTCAGAGAGGGCCTGGCAACCTGCGGACCAAGGTTTTGGGCTGAGGCCCCAACCAGACAGTGAGGCCCAGATGCCTATTGCCATGCTTGATCATGATCCACACTCCCCCACCCATCATGCACCCCAATGACCAGAACTTGTTCCTGAACATGGGTCACCTGTGTAGCGCAAGATAAGGTGTGCAGTGCCTCGACTCTCGGCATTGCCATGCCAAAACATATCATATGGTCTGCGATGACTTGTAGTCATGTGTCTTAGTGAACTGTTTACACCAGTGGTGGGCAACCTGACATAACCCGAGTGATGCATATGACACCCTGAAACACCCCTCGAGGGCCGCATGACCACACATGACCTGGACTGGATCCATTTAACCACAAAAGTGATTAAAAGTGACAGATCATTTACTTATAACATCATTAAAACTTTAAAACAGCATAAATAGTATTAAATACAGTTAAAACCCATTATATTTATCTTTTGTGCAGTGTACTGCAGTGACGTTGTGGTGGCAGAAATATTATCAGGGGTGCAGCATAACCCGCCGAGTGCCGCATATGTCCTGCGGGCCGCAGTTTTCCCACCACTGGTTTACATACTTGTACCATTGTGGCAATTTTGGATGGATGTACAAAATGGTGAAAAGTGTCTTTGTTAAACAAGTTATTTGTAGCCGGCTCACTGGCACAGAGGCATGGTGGCCACCTGCGGCGCCAACGACCCGGATTCGGGAATGGATCCGGGTGTCAGAGGGCCAGCCAGGGGTGAGCAGGATTGAGCATCCATGGGACTGCTCTCCTGCTCTGGGGAGGGATTAGTGTCAGTGCAATGTAGACTCCCCTAGCGGAGGCTGAGGCACACATGTAACTCGGCATACACGCAAGGGGTGGGTGGACACTGGGCATCATTGCACATCCCTGCCCACAAAAATCCTGAAAAAATAATCCTGGCTTCCGGTTGATGAGCCGGTGTGGCACCGACCCCTCTGGCCACCCACCTCAGCCTCTGCTGGCCTCGCTTGGGGGTCATCCCTGCAGCAGGGGCGGACCCCGTCATGGGAGTTTGGGAAGTCCGGGGAAAAAGTAAAATATAAAACAACAACAACAACAAAAAAAGTTATTCAGATCCGGCATGCAGTCCTGGTTTTTCAGTGTCACTTTATGCCATTAGCCATGGAATGGTCATCCTTGATATGCAACGATTGTGTCTGTTGATGCCATTGTTGGCTCAACAATTGTGACCAACGAAAACACAGTACCAAACTGTGGTGCTATAAATTTAGCATGTGGAGTACCTAAAGTTGGAACACTGATGAGTTGCATGGTCTCAGCCAGAAAATGCCCCCCCAAGGGGTACTGTATACTCAGTGCAGAGCCATAGCTCAACTAAGGGCATGAACAGCAATGTTATACCTTTGTGATACAAGTTGTACACTAGTTATGACACTCATTAGTTGCATGACCTCAGCCAGGCAATGCCCCCCCCCCAAAAAAAAACAGGTACTGTATCCTGAGTGCAGAGCCACAGGGCAACTAACAACATGAACATCAATAGTATACCTCTGTGATACCAAATGCATACTAGTTATGACACTCATAAGTTGCATAGCCTCAGGCAAGCAATACCCCCCCCCGAACACGTTCTGGATCCTGAATGCAGAGCCACAGCCTAACTAAGGCCATGGACATCAAAAGAATACCTCTGTGATACCAACTGCAGACTATTTATGACACATGACTTGCATGGCCTCAGCCAGGCAATCCCCCCCAACAAGTACTGTATCCTGAGTGGAGAGTCACACCCAACTAAACCCATGGACATGAATGGCATACCTCTCTGATGCCAATTGCAGACTAGTAACAACAGTCATGAGTTGCATGGCCTGACCCAGGCAATGTCCTTACCACCCCCAGACCATGTCCTGGATGTTGAGTCCACAGACATAGCCCAACTAAGCCCATTACACGGACACTTTACCTCCTTGATACAAACTGCAGACTAGTTGTAACACTCATGAGGTGGATTGCATCAGCCAGGCAATACCCCCCCATGAACAGGGTTGAGCGTCTCAGAGAGCTCACAAGTGATGTGTCACATACCACTGGCTGGGAAGCTGTGCTACCACTGTGTATGAATGGACGTGTCATGCTTCACAGAAACATTGACGTTGGCCGAGGTCTTGTGAATGGAGCCATGGGGTACATGCATGAGTTCCAGTATAATGTGCAGAAGACAACTGTGGAGTTTGTGGTTGTTAAGTTTGACAACTGTGAAACTCCTCTACCAATAGACAGAGTGACAGTCAGGTTTGAGCTTGTCAAAGTCATATATGTGACAAGGAAACAATTTCCATTGTATGCTGCTTATGCAGTGTCTATACACAAGTCACAAGGGCTTAGCCTTGATAGTGCCATTGTAGATATAGGCACTGGTATATTCAAGGATGGCATGTCTTATGTTGCTTTGTCTCGTGTGAGGCGGTTGTCTGGACTACACATAGTGAATCTTGCAGAAACTAAGATATGTGCTGATACTAAATGCATTGTTAAGTGCAATAGATTACGTATATTGTATCAACCAAATGCTTTTTTGTTACCAGTTCCCAGATATGCCTCAGGAACAGATGTCCCAATGGATGAAGGGCGCAAATTAAAGAGGAAGCACACTAAGACTCCACAGTCATCACCTCACCATTCTATTGGTATTCGGTCTCTCCATCAACAAATCACATCTCCACCTGTGAAGAGATGCAATGGGGTTCACACACTGCCAATATTTGACAACAGCACAGAAGTAAACTACTATGCCAACGCTACAATGCAGGCACTTCTCCATATCCCTGAGTTTGCTGATGTCTTGAAGTCAAGTCAGTTGACACCTGTCTCTGAAGCATTAAAGAGAGTCATTAGAGGTACTCAATAGGAGTTGCTCAGTTTACAAAGCTTGGCTCCTCTACGACTAACTCTTGCAAACTATGCAGGACAATCAATGTTTGCTGACAACGTACAACAAGATGTCACAGAGTTCATGATGGGAATGATAAACAGTTTAGCAGATGATGGTACTGATCTGCACCAACACTTTCAAGTTGGCTATGTGTGCAAGTACACGTTTGTCATGTGGACACAAAGAATCACAAGCAACTCAGGACATGCTGTGGTTGTCTGTCTATGTCCCTGAACAGATCTGTGAAGTTTCGTAAGTTGTTTGCAAATGCAGAAACTGGTTGGTTGTGCCAAAGATGTGGTCGTTCTTGTGTTTGCTCTCTGAGAGTTACATCTTCCAGTTCATACATTATGATTGTATTGCAACATGGTTATTGCGATGGAAAAATTCGACCTACAGCCAGTCTTGGAGGCCTCTGGAATAAAGCGGGCTGGCAGTCCTGCCAATTGTCCCTCCGAACACCTCACTCTCTTCCCAGACAAATCAAAATGCGGGTTGCGCCTGATTTTAAATGGAAAAGTCAAATTTTACCACTTTTATAACATTTTCAGTCACCGCGACACTCCTCCTGGCAAGCCAGTTCACACACTACTCTCTCTCTCTCCCTCTCGAACACTGTGCAGTCACTCTAGAGCTGGCTTGGGGGCGGGACTGATTGCAGTCTCACCAATCACTCGACGCCATGCAAATGAGCCTCTTTCTTCTCATGCTCTTCTCCTCCTCCATGGCGATCATCAAGCAGGCAAAATTTAAACTGCAAAGCACACTTGTTTTTTTTTTAACTGTGACTCCATGGTGGGAGCACCATTTCAACCATTTTTCATGGCATTTCACCATTGATATAGGCAGGCATACTCCAAGCACTCCATGGTGTGCAATTTTATTTAAGGGGGGGTAGCAAAAAGGCTCAGAACTGCTTCATTTTTTCCATGAAAACTAAGAAAGAAAATACTGAACCTTTCTGTAATTTTATTCATAGGAGTCAAAACTAGAAGGACTGGTCACTAATACTCTCTTTGCATCCCAAGGACAATACAACTTTACAGGCTCTGGGCTGGTATGTGGGTGTCTTAGGGAACAATGCATGGCATTTGTATTTACCCGTGCATGGCAACAACCACTGTCATGAGATACAAAAGTTATATTTATTGTGCCAAATGAGGCAACAAACATGGTCCTGGTGTATATTTGTATATTGTCTAGCTACACCACCGGGGGGTGGTAGCTCACCCTAGCAAATGGGTAGTAGTCAGTCCACTTGGTGTGCAGATCTGAAATCCCTAGCTACACCCCTGCATTTCATGCAGCGACTCTCTCCATCCATACAACAAGCACTTCCAATATCTAGGGCACAAATCTCTCTTTGTTTCCCACAGTTTTCCACACTTTTCTTGTCACACATAACTTTAGAAAGCTGGAAAATGTTATAACTTTGATGCGGGACAAGGGGCATACACTCTCAGGGTTTACTGCTCCTTGGTAAACTGATGGCACAATTACAGCAGCACACAACGGGACATTTGGGTGGCAATGCTTCCATTTTTTGGGCTACTTACTGCCAGACAGCCAAATCGTTAACCCTAATCCAAGCAAATCTTTCTTGTTCTCTCCCTAGATTCCAAACCCAAATCCTCAGCGGTGCCTCCAATTTTGTAACCAGGGTGTGGGTGGGGTGTTATTAGTGCGCAGTGTCGAACCCACTACCTAGCTAGCCTGGGTTCAGGGAGAAAACATTCACTCAGCATCAGGGCTAGGTTTGTACTTCTGGTCAGGGGCACCCAAGTAATTTCAGACACAGGAAGCAAGAACTGAAAATGTCCAAACCAGGGGTGGGATTCTCCAGTGTGGCTTTTATTCACTTCAACACAAGACTACAAAGCAAGATGGACCCCCACGGGGCTACACTCACTGGATATGCAGATCTATAGAGGTCAGAACACATCTTCTTCATCACACAATTACCCTCAGGTTCTGAACATATCTGGGCTCCCACGCCCGAACTGGTACTCTCATTTTTGGATTCCCTGGCATGGCCCTCGGCCAGTACTAGTACACTTTTCTATATGTTATGGACTTTTGGTGGTGGCTCCCTCAACCACCCATGAGTGCTTCTAGCTCTAAAGGGAAAAAACACATCCTTAATCCCATGTCTGTGTACTTTCTGCAGACACTGGCCAAGTGTCTGGGAGAAAGCTATAGGTGCCCAAAGTGAATCCGTAGAGGTAAATCTGGTTACTCCAGATTGGGGGTCTCCCACCTCTTGTTCCCAAGTCCATACCCTGCCATTCATTTGGAGTCAACAGCTTTCCTTGAACTCTCTGTTTCTAGCTGCTATCTCAAAATGTATATCACATTTAACAATCTACTTTCCATGTAACTGGTGTCCTGACTTGCAACGTTCTCTAAGTGGCTATGTCCATCCCTGTAGACCCCCACTAGTTAGATGCATTTCAAGCCATACACATATCTTAAATACTGTACTGGGCTGTCCTTTCCTGACCCCACAGAAGTAGATACTTTTACACAACTCTCTTAATGAAACATAAGCTCTGTGTCAGAGCAGACTCACCATGGTTCGCAGGTGCCCCAGGGCTTCTTACACAGAAAACACACATCTGGTACCTCAGTACAAATTCTCTAGTCAGGCAGCTTTTCCTCTTCCAGCAGGGCCAGGGGATTGCCCCTGAAATGCTGGTCTCCCCCCCCCATCCCTCCAGGGATGGGGCACTGGAACAAACTGGGGAATGGTCTCAACCACTTCTACTAGTTTCTTCTGTGTCCTTCTCTAGGGTGAGAACACACCCTCTTCCTATTGTAGCTCTATTACAGAGCGAGGCTCTGAGGGGCTGCCAACTGCAGCGCACCTCCTCCTTCCACTGAGTCTCCCACTAGACTGACTTTGAAAACCCAAACATTCTAACCTAACTCCCTGCTGCTACATTCCACTGTGGCTTATGCTGCTGCGAGAATTCTAAGTAATATCATCCCTCCAGCTCAGCTGAGACTGAGAACAGAGTGAGACAGTGTGAAACCCACTTAACTGGTGTCTCACAAGCTGCCTTTCCCTGCCTGCCACTAGATCTAAGTGGGATTCTAGTAACCCCAGGTAACAGGGGGGTTACACAGACAGAGGTTGTGGTTCACAAATCCAAGTGTTCTGAGTCTGCATGTTTCCAGGTTTTTGGCTTGGGGCTGTATCCACCAGGCTATACTGCCTAATATATTGGTTAGCTTTTACACTCCTTGACTGAAAGTGGATTATCACTATAAATGCAATTCTCCTCTCAAGGAAAATTAGTAGGTGGGTTCATGTGTTTATTTTTTTTTAACCAGGAGAGGCACACTAAGCTGAAAGCTTGTTTACAGGTGCGACCTGGGAGCACAAGGAAGATGAGTGACTTGCTCAGGGGTCACATAGTATGTAAGTGGGGGCTGTGGGATTCAAACCCAGGTGTCTAGGTTTGCAGCTCACAGCCTTAAACCACTGGACTATACTGCCTCCATGGTGGAGTTTGGGTTGGAACAATGAGTGTCATGAATATGGTCATCAAAATTATGACAAATTAAAAAAAATGTGGCTGAATTTTCTAAGTCCTTTAGCAATGCTATATTGTAATTCACATACATTATAACTAAGCCTCATCTTTAACACCACCTACAAAACCACATTTTATTGACACAAAGTAGCAAAGAGGCTACAGTGCCGTCAGAGACAGCAGTAGCCTTTATTTGTTTATTAAAATCTAGGATTACAACCTTTAAGCTTCAAGCTCATTTACAAAGGTTCCACGTCAGGCAGAAAGGGGAAAAAAATTCAGAGTACACTACTAGAATGGGAAAACACAGAGAAAGCTACAGGGAAACAAATCACAATGAGTAGAACAATTGTTAGTTACTGTGCTTGTACTTTGAGACTACAAAGAGATCGTTTAGGTGGAGAAGGTTATTAAGCAGCACAGTGGGCCTTAATTAGAGGAAAGGGGGAATAGATAGAGGAAGTGGGGAGGGTGTAAAAGTATGGCAGTAACCTCAGGCTTGGGGTCACTTTGTCATGGGGGGTTAGTAGAAGGTGGGTGTGTGGGACAAAGGTGAGGAACTGGTAAGTGGGGTGGGATGAAAACTCGGTGAGGTGGCATGGGGGCAGGAGGGGGGCCTTTACATCACATTTGTTTAATTTGCAGGCAACTGTATATGTTATGGAGCTATATACATATAGAACTACCCCATCATTTTGTACAACTGCCTGTAAAGTAAACAAATAGCATCTGAAGGTTACTACTAACCCTGACCATTATACGTCTATCTATAGCACTACAAGGTATCCCCGTGAATACAGCGACTCCATTACAGTGAGTCAATGTTGGCGAAACAACAATAGTGATTGGGAAATGGGCTATGTGCTATTAAGAGCACTTTGTAAGTTAAGTGCTTTCATTTCAGTAGGGAGTACTCATCGCTTGAAGTAGTCAGGCCAGTTCTGAGCTCGCCATCTGGTGTCGTGGTTATAGCCACTGCCTGCATGGCTAGTGGAACTGTGTTCAGGACTGGCTTTGGGGAGATTTTTTTTTTGTTCAAGGTTTTTTTCTTGTTCTTTCACTCCTGTTCTGCAAGCCCTCCTGACTTTGCACCCCCCCAGCTTGTGCCCCCCTGTGGAATAGCCCCCTTCTGAGTTTTCCCCTGTACCTCATTGTCATCCCCCCAGTGACTGTTATATTAATGACGGGCGGTGCGGGGGGCTTCTCACAGAAAAGTAAGTGTGACAAGCTGATTTGAGAGCATGCTGTAGTGCTCTGTGCTGTTTTCCTTGGCGCTGTTTTTTGGCTCACAGTTTTTTGTTGACGCCATTTTTTCAGTGCCGTTTTCACATAGAATTTCACTACAACCCCTAATTCATGTGGTTTTGTGGGTAGGGCTGTATCAGGAAGTAAGACTGTACTTGTACTTGCAGTAAGTCACATAGCACAAGAAAAATGGCAATCATGTATACCGAGAGTAGTCTCGCACATACAGGGATCCATTGATTGTCCACCAAATCTTTGCACAAACTGATAGCTAATCCATTGCCCCTTATTATCTCGCACCTTTGACTATCCACCCAATTTTGCATGTATGGAAACAGGTGACTAGTCATGGGTGCACTATGGATTTTCGAAATCAAACAGTATGTGACATTTGGGGAAAGGGACAGGCGGGAATGGTGTGCATGATCGCTGGTATGATTTTAAGAACTGAGACAGGGGGAACAGAAGGGTAGTAATTTTGATTTGTATTCTGTTGCCCGTATTTCTTTACAAACTGTATCCTGTCTTGGGATACAGTTTGTATGTGAGTGGATTACCAAGGTGCCTTACAGTCTGTGACAGTGTCCCATTGTGGCAAAGGGACATGGTCACGGCGAGATGAGGGCCCAGATTTCTCTTGAGCATAGGGCACCTGGTTATCTTAATCTGGCCCTGCATGTTTCTTGTGCATGCATGCAAGCAAACATAAACAAGCATTTGTCAATGCCGAATGTTTGCTTGCTGGTATTAGCGTTGGAAGTGCAGGAGTTAGACAGATGCAGAATAGGAATGGCAGTGAAGTATTGAACTTCACGCCAACCCCACCTTCACCCTACAGAGACAGACAGGCATTGGGGTATACCTTTGGGTTGTCACCCATAAAGCTCACAACATTTCACCTCACCCTATCCTTCAGACACCGACAAGTGTTGAGGTGTGCTTTGGAGTGTTCAGCTTAATAGTCACCCCATTCCCTAAAGACATGCGCTGAAATGGGTGTAGTATAGGAGAACAGGGTGAACTCTGGGGCCAAAGAGTCCAAGGCACACCTCGATGCCTGTCGCTGGCTGCAGGGTGGGGGTGGAATGGCATGAGCATTACAGCCGGCAATCCAAAGGCACATCCCTGATGCCTGTCAGTCTGTACAGGGTGGGACGTTATGGTTAGAAATCCCTAATGCCCCAACTACAAATTTTCAACATGGCCTTTTTGAAACCCCCACCTGATGAAAGCATTTGGGACCTCTGCTCATGAACAGTGGCACTATGATTTTGTTAATCTATCCCGAATGTTGATTTCCCACAGCGACCGTGCCATTCTGCGCCAGATGTGTGAAAGCACAGTTCGGGCAGAATGTCATAAATGTCGGCTGCACCATTTATAAGGAGGTGTGAAGAGATGGCAATGCTGGAAATCTGGAGTGAAAATATGAAAAATTCTCAGTTACAAGCGTGCATGAAAACTGCAATGCACACTCGTTACACAGTCATTTTTTTGAATTCTTTCACCAAATTTTCAACATAGGCATTTTGGGACCTCTGCTCATGAACAGTGTCACGATACTTTTCTTAATCTGTCCCAAACATTGATTTTCCACAGCAACTGCGCCATTGTGTGCAGGATGTGCGGAAAAACATTTTGGGCAGGATGTGAACAATGACAGCTGTACTGTTCGAGAAGAGGTATGTAAAATGGCAATGTTGAAAATGTGGAGTGACAATATTAAAATTCTCAAAGTTATGTTTACGTGGAAACTGCACAATGCACGCTGGTAACACAGTCATTTTGATTTTTCACCAAATTTGCAACATATACTTTTGGGAGCCCACCTATGAATAGTGGCACTGTCATTTCATTAATCAGTCCCAAAAGGTGATTCCAACGAGTGACCATGAAATCACCTTTCAGGACCGAATAATGCCATGACAGTGACTGAATTCATGAAGGGGGTTCCAAGAACCCCATGTTGAAAATTTGGTGCCAAAAGTCAAAACAATGGCTGAGATATTCACATAAGTTGAAAAAAACATTCATGCCATTATACAGCTTACCGACATTTCTTCAGTTTGCGGTCAGCTTTGAAGAGTGCAGAGGTGTTCCTAGTCCACCGAAGATCGTCGCACCCAGCTCTGGAGGTAAGTATGGGGTGGGGGTATGTGAGGAGGTGAGGTGCACAGAGGGTGGATGCGGATTGGAGGAGGGGACCCAACGGTGAGGGACTGTTTTTTTTTGTTTCAGGGGGGAAAAAAACGAAAGATGTCACAGGAAGTTTTTTTTTTGCAGGTTTGCTTTGGCCACACTGGGGTGGGCTCCCAGTGTGCCACCTGCATTTCTGGGGAGGGGGACTTAAGCCAATGGGGATTGGGCCCCCCATCAACAAAGAAAGCCTGTTTGGGGAGGCAAGATGCCGAGGGGGATTGGGCTCCCCCATCGGCAGATGAACTGGGGAGAGAGCATGCCAACTGTGGGATTGGGCACCCCTGTCAGCTTTTATGGGGACTGTGAGCGGATGGCGACAGCTGCCACCATGTTTTTTTGAAATGTTACACCAGGCAAGGCAGCCCCCTGCAATGACGGGTCGCTCCCTCATTGCAGCGGCTAATTCAATTCAAGTTGGTGCCTTTCTGGCTGAACTAGTGGCAGCAGCAGTGTGCTACCACATTGGGAAATGAGGGTCAAGCCCAAGAATGCAGTGGTGGCACTGGCCACCACAGTGCCACATCTCCAAAATCCGCTTCTCTCCTATGCTGCCACATAATGTTTCTTGCACGTAGCACAAGCAAACATAAAAGAAATTAGTGAGCAGCCCAAGCACATGCCTTGCTCATCAAAAAAATAAATAAATAATAAAAAAAATGCTCCAGCTGTTAAGAAAAGAGACAGGGGGAGAGATGACTGTTTCTCTACTTCCCTCCATCCTGCCTGTGTTCTTACCTGAAGCTCCCCCAGACCAACCTCTTCCCTTTTTACCATCTCCATTCCCCATCTCCTTTAATCCTTTACTTTTGCTTACCAGATTTATACCTCAGTTTCCTCTGTCTTGTCCCCACCCATGTCTTCTTGCACCACCACCCTAGGGAAATTTACTCTCCTTGGTCCATTCCTCCCTGATGCTCCATCATCTGGGGGGCAATTATTGCCTACCTTGGTTTTACAGCTACCCTCCACTAGTTTAAATGCTCATCCAAGTAGCATTTAAACCAAAAACACAATAGAGTTAGCACAAGGACATGGTGCTTCCATACTAACTTTAGTTCAAACATATAGCAGACAGGGCATATAGTTAAAAAGAACTTTATTCACATATGCCACCAACCTGATGTGTTTCGGTGTAAAGCACTTCCTTTCTCAAGGATGTGGTTTATATCTGAAATGCGTCAGGCTGGTGGCATATGTGAATAAAGTTCTTTTTTAACAGACCTGTGCCCTTGCTATGAGAGGTGTGTGTGCTCTACTTTTTATGTTTTTAAGCATTTAAACCACTCACCAAGGATTGCAGTCCCCTTCCTGGAAGGATGCAGGCCATCTCCCATGTAGAGGCCCATATCCTCCCAGGTTAATCCCCCCCCCAGTCCCCAATGTAGCCAAAGCTCTCTTTGATATAAGCTTCTTGAGTTGCCCCATTTGTGTGATTCTGAATACAGAGTGATACTTAACTTGTGTAGTCTATGCTTCAGTGTCCTTAGGGTCAAGTTTAGTAAAGAGTGACCCTCATAATAACTTATTTAGTTGTCCTTTTACCTGGTTTCTAGCCACAGTAGCCAAGTAAAACACGGTTCACAGTTGTGACACTTTGCACATACGTTTGATCACACAGCTGCAGGTAGTACTTGTGGAAGTGAAACACCTGTTTTGAATGGGAATGAGATGACAGTGTGTTGCATAGATGTAACCCCTCCCCCCTCCATGCAGGGTGTGATACTATCATCACCATGTGCCCTTAAGGGGTTGATGAGCATGTTCGAGCCAGCGCCCATGTCATGTGATGGAACTGGGTTATGAATAGCTGGATCCAGTTTAGTCAGTCAGGTGGAGACAGAGATGTAGGAAAGGAGTGAGATCAAGAGGAAGGGTGCTGCCCTGAGGGCTGCACTGCTCATGGGGTGGATGGTGGTTGGTGACCTGTAGGTAATGGGCTTCAGATTCTGGACATGAGAAACAGGTTAGTTTACCAATGAGTTGAATTTGTGCCAGGTATGTCTGTTTTGAGTCGGCCCTGGGAGTGTAAAGACAGATTTCCAGAGGTAACCTGGGGAATTTATTTATCTGTTCATTTATTTAGTTGGTTAACATTTGGGGACCATAGAATTGACATTGAGCAAAAGCTCATTTGCTGGCGCCTCTCGGGGGAGAGAGAAGAGGGAGAACTACAAAAATAAGAAACCGATAGTATCAGCAAATGTTACAAAAGGTGCAGCTGTGCATAATGAAACCATGTGTTGCATATAACATAGGCACACAAGATGAAAAATACACATAATAGTAGTAAAAGTGCATGATAAACAAGACAACCACTGAGGGCCACCAATAAACTAATAGCCATAAACTGTAGACGGGGGAGAAGTTACAGGTTAGGGGCAGGAGCAGGAATGGGCTGCATAGGCCAAGAATGGGGTTTTATAGAGAATAGAGACAAGACCAAGCAAAGTGAGACTGGGAAGTTGTTTCAGAGAGTGAGGAGTCTGTAGGAGAAAGAGGCCTGTCCAACAGAAGTACTGAAGAAAGGGAAAAGAAAACGTAAGAGTCATAGTTCCTGAAAGAGTAGGATTGGGGGAGAGGAGGGAGGGAGAGATTGCAGGGGAGCAGGGAGAATCAGTACTTGCCAATAAGGGTGGCAGAGTGATAAAGATGGCTGCCAGCAAGGGGTGGGGGAGGAAAGACTGAAATAAAAAGAACAGTGGAGGGAACAATGGGGACAACCCGAGGCAAAATGGCAGAAAAAATGGAAGAGTGAGTCCAGCTAGGCCAGGGTAGATGTGGGGCCATCAATATTAATTACACCCCTATAGTCAAACATCGAGAGGATCATTTTAACAACAGTATTGCAACAACCTGGAAAGGGATAAAGGATTTGTTCCTGCAGTGCACCTAGCTGATGGAGCACTTTGGAGTGGATAATGTCATTGTGTCGGGTGAAGATGAATACCTAACTAGACACCCAGGTACTTGAAAAAGGGAACCTCCTCCAGTGGAGAGCCATACAAAGTCTTGAATACAGAGGTGGTTGGGAGTTGGGACCCTTGCTAGCTGCTGTCTGTTTCCAGAGGTCATTAAAATGCCTTTTTTTTTTTAAACATTCAAGGACAGCTGGCAGGACCTTGTTAAAGTTTCAGTGGAGATCTGCTTGCTTCACTCTTTGGAGCACAGGGACAACTGAAAATGATCACTATATTATCTGCATATTAATTTATTTGAATTTTGGTAACCGGGTAAGTCCACTGAGACAATGCAGCCCCTTTTTCAGGGATGACCCGGGGGAGCAACAAGTGCAGTACAGAACAATTTCAACAAATTCACAGAGAGAAATTACAATCCAGTGCAATTTCACAGAAAGGTAATTACAGCAAAAACACAAATCAGAGAGGAAGAATAATTGTCTTCATATAGGTGGATGTGTGACAATGAGCAGGCTTGTGGGAGGTCATTTAGAAAAATGGTAAATAGTAGGAGGCCTAGGGCAGGGCCATGTGGAACACCAGAGCCTATTGGCAATGGTGGAGGGAGGCAGCTACCCATACTAAGTGTTCAGGTTCTGTCAACTAGGTAGGAGTATAAATAGCTGACTGCAAGGTCAGAAAGGCCACACTGTCAAAGGCTTTTTCCAGGTCCCCAAAAACTGCAGAGATGAGAAGTCCCTGATCCATCCCCTTCAGGATGTGGTCGGCGAGCCTGAGGAGAGAGGAGAATGTTTTATTGAAGCCAGACTGAAAGGGTCTGAGAAAGGAGATAAAGTCCAGGAAGGAGTTTGAGCATTGAATTTTCACACAAAGAGGGTTTGCACTAACTCTGGCTGGGATCCCCTTGAATAGGGAACTTCCTGTTGCCGCAGAGACTGAGGTTGCCTAGGTCAGCTCTGTGCACCTTAGAGCTTCCCCATCTTTAAACCCGTTCAAAGTCAGACTTAACACCTTCCTGTTTCAGAAGGACTTTAGATGAAGTGTTGCAAAAAGATAATAATTTACAGAGAGGTCTTCTGCATTACATTGCCATCTGAATTTGTGTTCTGTGACATTTGTTGCTGGATTTTATAGTGTCCTTTGCAATTTATGTTTGTTTTAGCTGTAAGGTGCTCTTTGTTGCTTGCCAGAAGAGCACTGCATAAATAAAAAATGTCAAAACTCTTTAAAAAAAATATCAAAAAAAAGAATGGAACTCTAAATGAAATCACTTTCCTCTGAGTCCCCTCTCAATGAAGACCCTACTGCAACTGTAGCCTTCAGGATTCCCAAAGCAGAACTCTGGCTTCTTCCGTTCTGTACAGTGACTCTCATCACCCTTTCTCATTTGTTCCTGCCTGTGGGCTCCTGCCCTTGGGACTAGCAAAACAGTACCTATCCTCCTGCTAGAAAGGCAAGTGAGGAGCAAATCGCACAGCTGATGGCAATGTCACACCACAGTTGACAGGTAAAAAATGTTTGTGTGTCAAGTACAGTGGAGCCAGCAAAGGTGCAGCACAATCACTTGCAGTGAATGACATGCCACAAACTACTGCATGACAAAAGGGCTTAATTGCCATTGAATTACATTGTTCCCTGCAGCATACTGCAGCATTTTATGATATACTGCAGCATTACTGCGTTGCATGCTAGCTGGTGCCACTGTAGCGATTGGCTTCTACCCTCCAGAAACTTTGCATGTTATATTCATCTGTGGCTGGCTGAAGGCGTTGGAACCTGAGTCTGTTCCCAAGCAGGGAGCCATTTCAGATTTCAACAGGGTGGGGGGCAACAGATCCAGTCAGATGGGCTGTGGGGCCATTTTTTCATTTAAAAAACAAACAAAACAATGGCCTGCAATGCGGGGGGGGGGGTTATGCCCCTGTTTCCAAGCCCAAGTCTCTTATGGTATGGGGCAAAATTAAAGCACTGCTGCTGACCCACAAGGCTTAAAGTACAATACTTACCCCCTTACCTCTTTCTTTTCCTTTTCGCCCTGCACCAGTAATTGGCACCACTGTAGCTGCACTTGTCCTCCATCTGGGAGGAAGGTCACACAGCTGCTTTCTGGGTCAATGCTACTCCTTGGTAAACCAGAAAGGAGTTGATGAATACTGGGTGTCCCACATCCTCTCTCCCAGGAAGCAAGGCCCCTTGTCTCCATCATGTGATTGGTCCTTAGCCAGCCCACTTTGAATGGGATTCTTGCTCACATGTAAACCCAGAGAGGGTCCCCAGTGGCAGCACACTGTACCACTAGGACAGCCCAGCTTAGTACTTTTTTTTTTTTTATTACTTGTGTTTTGTGCTCCTCACTGGTGCGGCCACTGTTCCCCAGGTTGGGCCCAGTTTCATCTCCTGATGTCCCTAGCACATTCCCCTCTCTTTCAACCCCACAAGCTTGCTGCTCGTGGGGGGCCTGGCAAAACCAGACACATATTTAAAGTTAGGCACAATTTAAAGTTAGAGGGGGGACGGCTCAGGGGTAATGTGAGGAAATTATTTTTCATGGAGAGAGTGGTGGACGCATGGAACCGCCTTCCTGGAGAGGCTGTGGGGTCTAAAACAGTGGGGGAATTCAAACATGCATGGGACAGACATAAGGCAATTATAGTGGGGTGTTGCAGGAAGTAGTCTGTTGGTTAACTAGAATCTGCAGCTTATCCAATAGGTAGGGAAATGGGCAGACTGGGTGGGCTAAGTGGTCCTTATCTGCCGTCAAAGTCTATGTTTCTATGTTTCTACATAGCTCCTACCTGTGGAGGGGGATACAGGCAGGAGAACCTCAGATGGAGAGGGTGGAAGGTGGTGGGGGGCAGGTCCTGAGCACATTCAGGACCATCCCGCTCACTCCAGGGCTTATCCAATTTTCTGTTCCTTCCCACTCCCTCAGGACATTGGCATGCCAGGAGCTCAAGTGTGTTGTGCGGAGCCCAGCGATGTCCTCCTACCACTATGCTTCCCTGCTGCACTTCTCCCTGTGGTCACCTAGGTGGCAGTATAGCAGCAGGGATCACATCCCTCCCTACTAACAGAAGTGAGAAAGAAATAAGTGCCTTAGCTGGGATTTGAACCCAGGCTGCTCGGAATACCGTTCCAGCTGTGCTACCAGCTGTTCCCCCAAGGCAACTGAAAACCTGCAACTTCCAGAAGCACCTTGCTCTTTCTCTAATATACAACCTGGTGCTGCACAGATAATTACATTTTCAAACACAAGGGTGCATTGTGCACATATGTGGAATTCAAACAAACAGAAGAGATAAAAGAAATAAGTGCCTTAACTGGGATCACAGCCCTCTCTCCATGAAAGAGAAAAGTGGTCTGATGGAATTAATGCTCAGTTCTCTTTCCTCTGGCTGGTCCATGATGACTCAAGCTAGTCCCGAACTCAGGTAGTAGGTTGGCATTGTGAGTGGTATCACCACTGCTGCACCAATAGGCCAGCTAACCAAATACTTAAAAAAAAGTGATCTTAAAAGGACGCTATTAGCCGGCCCAGTGGCACGGGGGGTTGAGTCATCCATGCCTCTCTACTGCCATGCCAGCAACCCGGGTTCGGGAATGGACTTGGGTCGCTTAGGGGCTCGGCTAGGAGAGGGAAGATCAAGCATCCGTAGGACAATTCTCTTCCCTTGGGGGGGGGGATCCCGTGACTTGTCACTTGACTGCCACCTAGAGGAATCCATATGGAAGCGCATGCATAGTCTCATAATTCAGGGGAAGAGCTGAAATATGGAGTGCACGTCCAGCTGTGCCTGAGGAGAAAATTAGGTGGAAAAGCATGGAAGATGGGCTTCATGAAGCCTGCCCAGTAAACACCAGGGGCCCACCCGGTTTTGGGGGGGGAATGGCAGAGACTCAGGATAGCCGTATGTTATGGGACCGACTAATACAGCCACCCAGCCTGCCAAAGGAGGGATAAAAACATCTATGGAAAAAAAGGGACACTGTCAACCCTCTTGGGCCTTAAAGTATCAGTTTAAAAAACACATTTAATGATTGGTTACATTCTGTAGAGATTGCTGAGGTAGCTGGTAGTTTGATGCTGATTACTTTTTTCTTTTACGTGAAAAAAAGACTACAAACATTACTAGTGTCACCACATAAAGAGGAATTTGTTTACATTCCTTGATCAACATCCACTGCCTCTTTTCTGGAATTGGGAAGACATCCAACAGTCTAGCCATGTATGATGCAGTTGAGGGAGAGGAGATCATAGAATCACAGAATCACAGAAGTTTGTCAGCATAAAAGGGCCCCATTGGCTAATCTAGTCAGTCCTTGTTCCCTTCCCATAGGTAGCCATGACGCTACCACCCTACACACCATTTACGTGCCCTCCCCCGGTTGATTCCTGGCCCCTTTTTCCTGTCAGGGTATCTCTCTTGTTTAAACCCATGTAGTTATCCCATGCACTCTTGAATCCCCCAACTGTTGATGCTGCAACCATCCCCTCTGGTAGCCCATTCCAGGGGCCTACCATCCTCTCAGTGAAGTAATGCCCTCTCTTATTACCTCTGAATTGACCACCTTCCAGTTTCAAGCTGTGCCCCCTAGTTCTTGGATTGTTCTTTATCTTGAAGATATTCCCTTCCCTCGCCTTGTTAATTCTCTTCAGGTATTTAAAAGTTTCAGTCATATCCTCCCTCTCGCTTCCCTGGTTTCCAGTGGATAAAGGCCAAGCTCCTCCATCCTCTCCCCATATGTCCTCTGATGCACACCAGGCACCATTTTGACACCCTCTTTTGGACTCTCTCCACCCTATCAATATCCCTCTGTAGGTGTGATTATTGTTTCATAAGTGGTTACCCTATTTGAGGGTTCTCCTAATGTTCAGGAAGTATGCAAGAAGTGTAGATCAAGCATTTGAAACAAACACGTTTGGATATAATTACATCATTAGCATGCATTTTGGTTCTACTTAGAAAGGAATCAGACAAAACAACCAGCTACATAAATGAATTTTAGAGAAGGTAAGCAATCTAAAATGTGGGTTTTCTACTAGCAATAATATGCTCTAACAAGCATTTGTCAATGCCGAACGTTCGCTTGCAGGTATTTGCAGTGGTGTTTGGCATGTATGGTGCTGTACCCTAATGCCCTGTGCGATTGCTGGTATTTGCACAATAAATTTTCAGCATGACCTTTTTCTTACCCCCATTGTGCGCTACATAGGCGGAAACACGTTTTGGGCAGGATGTGAAAAATGACAGCTGTACTGCTCATAAAGAAGTGTGGTAAAATGGCAATGTTGAAAATCTGGAGTGGAAATATTGAAAATTCGCAAAGCTAGGAGCATGCGTGGGAACTGTGCAATGCACCCTCGTAAAACAGTCATTGTTAGGAATTTTGTCACCAAATTGTCAACATTGGCATTTTAAAACCTCTGCTAATGAACAGTGTCACTGTGATTGTCTTACTGTGTGCCATACATTGATTTTGCACACCAACTGTGCCATTGTGCACTACATGGGCGGAAACATGTTTTGGGCAGGATGTGAAAAATGACAGCTGTAGTGCTCATAAGGAGGTGTAGTAAAATGGCAATATTGAAAATCTGGAGTGAAAATATTGAAAATTCGCAAACTTACGAGCGTGCATAGGAACTGCGCAATGAACACTCGTAAAACAGTCATTTCTAGGAATTTTGTCACCAAATTTTAAACACAGCCATTTTAAAACCTCTGCTAATGAACACTGTCACTGAGATTTTCTTACTGTGTCCCATACATTGATTTCGCACACCGACTGTGCCATTGTGTACTACATGGGCGGAAACACGTTTTGGGCAGGATGTGAAAAATGACAGCTATACTGCTCATAAGGAGGTGTGGTAAAATGGCAATGTTGAAAATCTGGAGTGAAAATATTTAAAATTCGCAAACTTACGAGCATGCATAGGAACTGCGCAACGCAGACTCGTAAAACAGTCATTTTTAGGAATTTTTTCACCAGATTTTCAGCACAGCCATTTTAAGACCTCTGCTCATGATCAGTGTTACTGTGATTTTCTTAATGTGTCCCATACATTGAGTTTGCACACCGACTGTGCCATTGTGCGCTACCTGGGCAGAAACACGTTTTGGGCAGGATGTGAAAAATGACAGCTGTACTGCTCATGAGGAGGTGTGGTAAAATGGCAATGATGAAAGTCTGGAGTGCAAATATTGAAAATTCGCAAACGTACGAGCGTGCGTAGGAACTGCGCAATGCACGCTTGTAAAACAGTCATTTTTAGGAATTTTTTCACCAAATTTTCAACATAGCCATTTTAAGACCTCTGCTCATGAACAGTGTCACTGTGATTTTCTGAATGTGTCCCATACATTGATTTCGCACACTGACTGTGCCATTGTGCACTACATGGGCGGAAACACATTTTGGGTGAGATGTGAAAATGACAGCTGTACTGCTCATAAGAGGTGTGGTAAAATGGCAATGTTGAAAATCTGGAGTAGAAATATTGAAAATTATTAAATCCATGTGAGAACCGCGCACACACTGTGAAATGTTATTTTTGATTTATATCACTTTTTAGTTTTGCTTTTTCGATGTGATGTCACCTGTCATGGTTTAGGCTCAAAGGGTGATTTCAGTAGACCGCGAAATCACCCTTTGGGCCCGAGTAACACCATGACAGTGACATCATTCATGAGAAGGGGTCCCAAAACCCCATGTTGAAAATTTGGTGCAAAAATTCCAAAAAATGCCTGAGATATGCAATAAAGTTGACCCCCCCCATCTAGCCCATTATACAGCTTACCGGCATTTCCTCAGTTCATGGTCACCTTTGAAGAGTGCAGACGTGTTCCCGGTCCACCAAGATCGCTGCACGTGGAGTCCGGAGGTGCATGGGTGAGGTGTGGGGAGGCTAAAAGCAGTGGGTGGGTGCAGGTTGTGGAGAGAGGACTGGGAGACGTACAAGGGACCGCTTTTTTCTTTTACAGGTAAAACAAAAAATGATGACGTGACGCTTGACACTGGGGTGGGCTCCAGCGTGGCAGAAGATGGCTGGGGGCAGAGGAGCCGACGGGGATTGGGCACCCTCGCCGCAAAACAAAGCGGATGTTTGCTACGCTGGGTGGGCTCAGCGCATGGCAGCAGGATGGCTTGGGGGTACCGTGGAGCCGACGGGGATTGGGCACCCCGCCGGCAAACAACCATGACGCTGGGTGGGCTCTCAGCGGCACCAAAGCTTTGGGGGCGAACGCGAGAGGGGAGCACATGACATGAGACAGCGTGATGCGGTGCTCGGTATGGCAGTGGTGGTTTTCTTTGAAGCAGAAGACCACCGCTGTCATACAGAGCTCCCGCACCCATTGGTGCAGGACCGCCACGCCTGCTCAAGGGAGCAGTGCATTGGATGGGAGAGGCACACCTCCAAAGTGTGCTACTCTCCCGGAACGTTCCTTGCGCATGCGAACGTAAAAATGATTGAGAGTGCCCCTTTAAAGAAAATGACTATCTTAAAATAAATAAACAGTTAGCTAAAACATCAGTATTTCCTAACTGAAAAGCTTCTAACGATGAAGCAATAAACAGGTTATAAAAGTGGTCCAGGAGCTTCGGTCAAATGAGGTTTCCTACCTAAAAAAAGCTCTGATACCAAACTGAAAAAGATTCCGCACTCTGACTACAAACACCCCATGCTCACATCTGTCCAGGTTCTGTGAAGGATTTGCTTCCTAACCCCACCAGCAGTTACCCTTGCCCTGTCAGACTATGCAGAGTCACTATTTACAGCTTTGCCTGAGATTCATTTCTTGCTTTGTGGGCTGATTGCAGACTGTGTACTCAGAAAAAAAAAGAGGAGCACGCATACTTCTGCTGCCTTTCCCTCTTTCAGCTCTACTATTAATGTTTCACTTGAAGTGCAAGGGGAGTGTTTTGACATTTTCTGCTCTCTAACCTGGATTTTAGTTCCCTCTTACTATAGTCAGGGTTGGATTTGACCTCCTGTGCACCCAACTTGCAGCGTTTGCGGTGGGAGCACCAAGAGTCTTGAACACAATTTAGTCTTGTTATAAATCACTGTCACATGATTGATTGCTTGGCAACCTAATCCATCTGGACAATATCTCCATATTCCATGCTGTGTGCCTTAGTTTTCAAAATGCTCTTTAACAACGCTAATCCAAATATAAACACGCATTTGTCAATGCCGAACATTCACTTGCAGGTATTTGCAGTAGTGTGTGGCACCTATTCATTCGAGACAAGTTCAGAATTCTATGCTTGCTTTTCCTATCTTACTCTCAGTCACACTGTTACTAATACTTGCAGCTGCAGCAGCAGACCCACCAATTGGCATTGTGCACAGTTAAAAAGAAAACCATAGTATATACCTGGTTCAGTCTCAATTTCTAGGCCCTTTACTCTTGTACCTGGATGCCAAGTGATTGACCGTCTGCGACTCCCCACTCCTGGGACACTCCTAACTCCAGCATGGTGGTGAATACTATCTAGGACTAGGAAGGCTCCCTGATTATAAACCTAAGCAAGCCAGAGACATGAAACAGCCATCAGTATATATAATGTTAGATGGTCAGGATAAGATTCACCCTGTGTCCGGGTGGGGGGGGTCCTATCCTGACCATCTAAGATTATATTACTATGCTGACCCCACCTCACAAGTCGCACACTGTACAGCAGCAGCTGACAACAGGTCACATTACCTGATGTACAGGATAAGGTCCAGGAAAGGGCTTGGCTTCACACACACACACACACACACACACACTGTCAGATTCAGCTTAGCTTCAGTCATCATGAGCAGTCAGCAGCAAGCAGCAAAACAAACAGCCCACCTCAAAGCAGACAGTCACTGTGGAAGATTTGTGGAAGGCTGGAAGGCAGGTCTGGGAATTTAATACCTACCCAATGCAGAGTAGACTCACTCAAGGGAAACTCCGTCTCAGCAGGCCTCTGAAGATTTCTTTGGATTGGCAGCTGTGGCATTGGCAGAATGGTAGTTGACAACAAACTTGGCTGGCGGCAGGCACAAGAAGAAAAAAATATGTACCAGTAGTGACACTACTAGACTAGTGACCATGATATACAGCATTTTTGTGAGGAAATCCTTATGCCTGCCTGCCATGCTGTTGCTAGCCACCACCACCAAAACCAGTGCTTGCTGGCTGCATGATGCAACCGCCAATCCACCAATGTTTTAAAATGAATCCCTCCATTCCATTGCCTCACCTCAGTGTAAGACACGTTCTTTCCCTCCACAGCTCCACTCCAAGAATTGCACATTTCCAATCCCTGGCTGACCCTGCCTGCTGTGATGACTCAGAGTGTCGTCTGGTCTATTGTCGACTGCTGTTGCCCTGCCCAGACTAGTGACAGCCCTCCTCCAGCTGCTCAGAGCCTCTGGAACCATCAGTGGCCATGTAGCTCAGCTCAGAGCCTCAGCCCGGCCCAAATCAGCTTAGCTAGTGTGTGTGCACTGCCTGATCTGATTCCCCACTTCCTTCCTGTGTCCAAGTTGGAGCTTGGGGTTGGCGCACGGAGACTAGGGCTAGGGTGGCAGCCGCGGCTAGACTTCACTAGTCTCGTTCAAGATCTGACCATCCAAATCTGTCTCCACACACAGTCAGAGGGCCCATCCTGTTCACATCATGGCGTGCGGGGCTGCAGCAGTGACTGTACTTCAGCACAGCCAGCCAGAGCCTAACACGAACGTGCTGCTGCCTCCCTTGCAGCTTACAGCTTAGCACCAGCTCAGTCCTCAGTCTGCCAGTCTGCCTCAGCCACCCAGCCAATGCTGTGGAGCGGAGGAGCCCTGGCTGTCTCCTGTCTGAACCCATCCGGCGGCTGCTGCTGCATTGTCCCCCCGACTGACTCACCAGTCACCCGCTGCCAACCTCACCTCGTTCGCTCCGGCTCCAGCTCCACTTATTGACCTCGCAGCGGTGCTAATCTTCTCTCCAAATGGAACAAACCTCTGTCTGACTGCAGAAACTAAGAGGCACAGCAGAACCCCAACCGACGAACTGGAACAAGAAGAAATTACACCGATACAATGCAGTGCTCTAAACAACCCGCCAGCACCAGCAATGCCCCTCATGCTGACGTTGGCAGGCTTGGCAACCAATCAGGTCCTTCACTGCCTCCTGTGGACCTGGTTGAGAGCTATGCAGTCCACTCCCCAACCACACATCAGACGCAGTCACTCAGTAGCAGCACCCCCTGACCCCGCTAAACAAAGGCAGCAGCGCCGGCAGCTTGGGCTTTTCAAAAGCCCATGAAAAAGTATATAATTATGTATGCAGGCAGAACTCAGGAAGCAGAGCTGCTTGCTACCCCCCATATTTTGGAGCATACGCCTTGGCTTACATGGCGTATCGGTAGCTACACCCTGGTGGTGATAGTCTAAAGTGTCTGCAGAAGGTAAGAAGTGGAGGAAAGAACAAGGGCTTGATGAGAGCTGTAATTATTATTTTTTTGTTCTGAATGCGAGGGCTTGTTTAACTTAACTGTCTACATGTGAGTCTCCTCAGCAATGCTCCAGGAAGTTCGATGGCAGCTCCGGTGGATCCGATGTTGATACCTCGTATCTGGAGCAGCTGAGTGAGAACTGCAGGGCTTAATCTAGGCTGAAATACAAGAGCATTTGAAATGTCTGCCACTGCAAGTTCAGTAGGTGAGGCAGGGAATGAAGGAACAGGGAGGACAGCAGCAGAGGGAGGAAGCGGGAGGGATCGTGATGTCAATATGCTATGTACACATAGGTTACCAGCGGTGGTTTTCTTTGAACTGAAGACCACTGCAGCCCAACTGCTGTCATAGACATCTTGTCCATCCATTGGTGGATTACAGTCGCGCCTGCTACATGGAGCAGTGTATTGGACAGGAGGGTCACACACCTCCAGAAAGTCGTACTATCCCAAAACGTTCCTTGTGCATGCGCGCGAGTGAACGTAAAAAGGACCCATGGCATCTAGAAATGATAGTTAATTAGATTAAAAAGCATTCATAGCTAGCATTACCTCACCCTAAGGACCGAATCAGGAGACCAACTGGACTATCATCAGGGGCTCTTTAAATGCCGCTGCCCCTGAAAGCAGATACAGTCTCCCCCAATCACCCTGGACGTGGCAGCACAGTTCCCCATTTCCATCTGCAATCTTGGCTCCAGCTGTACTGGCTCTTGCTAGAATTGGTTGTTTTTGTGGAAACTGGCTTTATACAGGCTATCAAACTGATTTCTGATAATGAGTAGTACTACCGTAACTGAAGCAAATTCTCTGGCTTCATGAACTTCTGGCCAGCTTTAAGCCCTCCTGCCTTCTCTCACTAAAGTCCTGTTAACTACCAAATGCTTGGTATTTAAATCTCCCTCCCCCACCACACTGCAGATGTCACCCAGTCAGGTTTTAGAGTAACCCTTTATTGATGTACTTTAATTTGGCAGATTTTAAAGCTTATCAAGTCACTCTGCAACCTTTTGCCATTATGAATTAATGTAAAAATGTAAATCATACATTGATTTCCATGACAAAGAAAACATAAACGCTTTATAATAATTACAGAAATATAATCTCAATAACAGAATTAAAGGTTAGAACTTAGCTTCTCAGAAGATTCAAAATTCTGTCTGACTTCTCTTGTACTTGTTAAAAATACTTTTGGATAATTAAGCAATAATGCATGACAGGGGGGTGTGTTATGAGATTTATACATGCCTTGGGTGTGGTGTGGCATGAGCCTGCAGGCTGAGTGCCATAAATCACCCAAGACATGTGTAAATCTCACAACAACACACCCTGTCATACGTTATTGCTATTATAAAATGGAATAAAACAAAAAATATTTTTTAATGCAGAACAATCAAATATTGTTATTAATTTCAAGAAATACAGGGTTTTGTTCTTCCACCTCTGAATAAATAGTCCCAGCTTGGTACTTGGGAATTTGTGCTGTGAATGATTTTAGTGTCTAAAGAACATGTAAACAAATGTTAACGAGGAGCTTGCATATGAAGTCAGCAGCGTGACACCCGATGCAACTGTGGGTGAAAATGGAAGTCTGGGTGGAGCTAACGTAAATATAGAAGGGGCCTGCATGTAAATTTCATTCTCCACCCCATTCTCCATGTGCTGATGTTGGGCCATGCATAAGAGTGGAGTCAGCCATGCGTCATCAGCAGCGCAGCCAATCATAGTGGGTAAGAGAGAAGAAATATAAACAGTGGTATCACTAACAGTTAGCATGTTTGCATTGCTTGAGCTTGTACCAGAGATTTCCACAGAGTGAATATGATGCTGTGACATAACATTGGTCACTATTGCTCCCTGCTGCTCCACTTCATGGTTGCTTGGACCTGGTATGGCAGCCTCGAGATTGAGCATATCGGATGATACATTTTTTAGGATCTCATCAAAGGCACGACCCTCATAGAAATTACAGTAAATCTGGGACATTTTGAAAGAGGGTTCTTATACATCTTGTTCTGTGCTTATGTGTAAAATACATTTTAATTATTACTTACCATGATTTAAATAGGACATGTTTCAAAATGCAGTGATAACTGGCTGGTGAAAACATAGCATTCTGTCACTTGATCTACATGCCTGCAGACTAGTGCTGTGCAGAATTTTCAAATTCTGGTGGAACAGAATTTAGTGGAATTTTCAAAATTCCACCGAATTTGTGCCAAATTTTGCTGGAAACGGAATGCCAGATTTCTGTGGAATTTCATTCTGTGGAGCTCAATATTTTCTGTAGAAATGGCTGCAGTATGATTTTCCATGGAATAAATGCTGTTCCATGGAATATTATGAAGCAGATCTCAATATTTTCTGCAGAAATAGTTGCAGAATGATTTTCCATGGAGAAAATACTGTTCCACAGAATAATATTCCGTGGATCACAGCAGGCAGAATTCAGCAGATAAACTAGTGAAATTCCAGCAGAAATTTCACCAGTGGAATGCTCATTCTGCATGAATTCTGCTGGTGGAATTCTGCATTCCGCACAGCACTACTGTACACATGTGATCAGGTCACAACAGGGCAGCTTGGACTTTAGCCATGTGTTTGTTGTGAGATTTACACATGGCTAAAGCAGCAGTTTGACCAGTCAAGTTATTGTATTTTAGATGACCATTTTATATTCTGACACAACAAAAGCATATACACAGTAAACAACAGTGAGGACAAGCCTATTTCTGTGGTATTCCACAATTCTGAAGTGAGCTGTTACCAGCTCAGTATGACCTCCCTGGTAAAACATTTGAAATAAATAAATATATTTAGACTAAGCTGGGTTAAGCTGGAAAGGAAAATGGGGACAGCCATCCGCACAGGTGTGGTCTATAGACCACCAGCCCAGGAGGAAGAAACAGATAGGGAGCTGATGCTAGCCATCCAAAGGATGGCAGACAAGGGTGAGGTAGTACTGGTTGGAGACTTCAATATTCCAGATGTGGACTGGAGCATCCCAGCAGCAGCATCAACTAGGAGCAGATTTATCCTGGATTCCCTTCAGGGTGCCTTTCTCAAGCAACTGGTCATGGAACCAACTCGGTAGAAGGCAATTCTGAACCTTGTGCTCACAAACAGGGACAGTGTGATAGGGGTAACAGTGGGGGAGCACCTGAGAAACAGTGACCACCAGTCATTGTGGTTTGAAATCACAGAAAGAGCAGAACCAAACCACACAAAAACACGTATCCTGGATTTTAGGGGGGCAGACTTTGGGAAAATGGGGAGATACTTGAAAGAGGCATTAAGGGGAATGGGACAGGAATCAGGGGTTGAGGAACAGTGGGCAGTATTTAAAATGGGGATTACAAGAACAACAAAACAACAAACAACAAAAGGGGAAACAGACTTCTAGGAAAACAAACTGAACAACTTCTAGGAAACTTCTAGGAAAACAAACTGAACTTACAAGCTCAAATGGGCAGACTGGGTGGGCCATAGGCCCTTATCTGCCAACACTTTCTATGTATCTATGTATAATTATGCATTAAGCAGGTTAGCAAGAAGAAAAGGAAGAGGAGACCATTATGGTTTTCCAAAGAGGTAGCAAAGAAAGTGAAAGCCAAAAAGATTGCATTCAGGCAATACAAAAAGACACAGGCAGAAGGGGATAGGGAGAAGTACCAGGAGAAGGAAAGGGAGGCAGGGAGGTCAGTAAGGGAAGCCAAAGCTCAGACAGAAGAACACATTATAAAATCAGTGGGTAGAGGGGACAAAACCTTTTACAGGTACAAAAGTGAAAAAAGAAAGACAAAGGGAGGGATGGTGAGACTGAAGGGGGAGGATGGGGACCGCGTGGAGGATGTCAACAGTAAAGCTGACATATTGAACAGGTATTTCTGCTCAGTCTTCACTGAGGAAGAGGAGAGTAATGGGTCTGAATGGAGTACAAGGGGTGAGAATGGTGCAGAAATGGACACAAGTCCCTTTACACGAGAAAGGGTCCTGAAGGAACTGGAAGTAATAAGAGTTGATAAAGCAATGGGGCCAGATGGGGTGCACCCCAGGGTCCTTAAAGAACTAAGAGAGGTGGTGGCTGAACCTCTGGCTATCCTGTTTAGCCGATCACTGGAAACAGGGGAGGTACCCAAAGACTGGAGGACAGCAGATGTAGTCCCCTTATACAAAAGTGGGAACAAAGAGGAAGCAGGGAACTACAGACCAGTCAGCCTCACCTCGGTAGTGGGGAAGATCATGGAAGCACTACTGAAGGAGAGATTGGTGGAACATCTGGTTGTCAACGGACTACAGGACCCAAGGCAGCATGGTTTCACCAGGGGAAGGTCATGTCAGACCAACCTCGTTGAATTTTTTGACTGGGTGACTAGGGAGGTGGATCAGGGGAGGACAGTGGACATGGCCTATCTGGACTTCAGCAAGGCCTTTGACACTGTGCCACATAGAAGACTATTACACAAACTGGGGAATATGGGTGTGGGCAGGACAGTAGTGGTGGGTAGATAACTGGCTGGGTGGCAGGACACAGAGGGTGGTGGTAAATGGCTGTCACTCCACAGAGGGAAGAGGACCAGTGGGGTACCACAGGGATCAGTGCTGGGACCGGTCCTATTCAACATCTTCATCAGTGACATTGCGAGGACCTAGAAGGCAGAATTTCACTGTTCGCTGATGACACAAAGCTCTGTAACACAGTAGACACACCAGAGGGTGTAGACAGAATGAGAAGCGACCTGCAGAAACCTGAAGAATGGTCAGGGGTTTGGCAGTTGAAATTCAATGCAAAGAAGTGCAAGATAATGCATATGGGGGCACAAAACCCTGGCACAATATATCAGTTGGGGGTGAGGATATAGCATGCACCAAGCAGGAAAGGGATCTTGGGGTTGTCATCTCTGATGACCCCAAAGTAGGGAAACAGTGTGACAAGGCAGCAGGAAAAGCAAATAGGATGCTGGGATGTATAGGCAGGGGCATCACCAGCAGGAAAAGGGAGGTCATAATTCCACTATACAAGACACTAGTGAGGCCCCACCTGCAGTACAGTGTACAGTTCTGGAGACCATACCTACGTAAGGACATAGACAGGGTAGAGAAGGTTCAGAGGAGGGTAACAAAGATGGTGCATGGATTGCATCACAAGTCTTATGAAGACAGGTTGGAGGAACTGAACATGTACTCCCTGGAGGAGAGGAGGGAGAGAGGGGATATGATAGAGACATACAAGTATCTTACAGGGAGGAACAGGGTGCAGGAAAACACTATTTTAAGCGAAAAGATGTTCCAGGACCAGAGGCATGGGGTGAAGTTGAGGAGGACGATTCAGAGGAAACATGAGAAAGAATTTCTTCATAGAACGGGTGGTGGACAAGTGGAACACCCTGCCAGAGGAAGTGGTGGGGGCTGAAACAATCACGGGATTTAAGAATGCATGGGATAGACATAAAGGAATTCTGGAGGTCGGGGGTAAGGGGCAACAGACTTCTAGGAAAACAAACTGAACTTACAAGCTCAAATGGGCAGACTGGGTGGGCCATAGGCCCTTATCTGCCGACACTGTCTATGTACCTATGTATCTATGTATGACTTTCAGTCCAAAATGAGGGGCCCCAAACCCTACAGGTCTTGAGTAATCTGTTAGGTAGGAGAGGAACCAAGATAATGACATTACAGACAAGACTCCTACTTAGGGCTGAGCAAAATTAGTAAATTCTGCTTTTGTTAAACTTTTATGAAATTCAGAAAATGTTTTGGAATTTTGCAGGATTTTGCATGATATTCTACTAAATTGTTTAATTTGTCATAACTAAGCTGTTTGTGCAACTGCAGGCCAGAGAATTTGCAGGTTTAAGTACTGTAAGGAGCCCAAAAGCTCTTTCAAATTTCATGGTATTTGCATGAGCAGTTGTGAGCTTAATTGCACTTGAAATCTGGCAATTTATTTTTTGCGAAGTGTTCAGCAAACATTTCTCTGTTTTCAGCTCGAACACCTTTAGAGCTAGATACCTTAGAAAATGATAAATGTGGACAGATTTAGTTAAGTAAATTTTAAGTTTAAATGGTTTGTAGTTTCATTATTTATGTTGCAGAAATGTGGACATGTAGCTCTGCTGCTAATATAGGTATACATCACTTTAAATTGAGATGGGGGTTGCTTAGAGAAGCTTTTCAAATAAGCCACTGGGCAACCTTGATAGAGTTGTCTCTCTACTTTTACTTCAAATGACCCAACTGTGTCACCCTCTTGGGGCTTTTTCACAGGGATTTAATTGAGGTATTATTGTGCTGTTTGTACAACAGTATTTTATACCTTGAATTCTTGTTGCAGAAAAATCTTTGAATGTTCTCATTGCATGCCTTTTAAGCACCCGTGTTCTGAGCTTTAATCTTCTTTGTTAGCTGTGTTAGCTTCAAGATGCTGATGGCATATTATTCTGTGCTTACCTCAGGGCCATGTAAGGAAAGAGACAAGCCCATGAGAAGGCTGCAGAGTGACATACTGTAATTGACAGGCTTTCAGACTAGTCTGTTTTGCTGAGTGTGATTCTCATATGACCTGCTTTCAAGTAAGAACTGTCCCTCTGTGATTATGTACTCCAGTTGGGTGCCTACTACTCTCGTGCTATGCATGTCTGCTACCCTACACTTTGTGAATTAATGCATCTAACTCCTGCCACTTGTGACCCCTGCCTCCCCTATGCTTTAGTTTAGGCCTCCCAGACAGCCCTTTTATTTGACATGACCATATTCCTCCTTGCTGTAGAACTGCAGCCCTCTTGGCTTTGCTATGGATTACCTTCATTTGACTAATACTGTAGACAGGCAAGTTACCTTACCTGCACTAGTATAATGGTCCTGCAAAGCCCTCCAACACTTCTGTCACAGTGGTGTCCTGCAACGTGCTTCTTCATGACTGAGGATATTCTGGAACTTCTGTTACAATGGTCTCAGTCTTAAGTAGTTGTAATTCATGGTATCACAAAGAGTCAGCAGGTGACATTGTTCAGAAACAATGCTGTGCATGTCTGTGCCACCTCAAGCCATTTAGTCTGCGAGCTCTAGGGTTTAGCTTGCAAATTAAACTACAAGAAGACAGATAAGTGTGAAGTGAGGCCTTGACTGCCATGTTTGTAATAGTTCTTCACTCAGGTTACTGACTTGACACAAGGGTGTCTGATGCTGGGCACTGTTGTCCTTTTACTAAGAAGCCCTCCTATGGCACTAGATCTACAGAGAGACAACAGTAAATGCGCCATCAACAACGGCACAGTAAATGCAAAGCTGTCATAAACAGCGCCAGTAAAACACAGCAACAGACAAAACAGTGCCAATGGTAACGGTCTGACACCACACTGATGACCACTATCATGGCTAAAAAACACATACTGTACTCTGTTTTTTTCTGGAGGAAGACACTGCTCCCTGCACCCCCCATGAAGGGGGCTTTGCCACCCGCACCCACCCCCGGTATTAAAATAAGATACTCCGGGGGGTTGATCTCGGGGAAACTTAGAAACTTTGGGAATCCATTTGTTTTTAAAAAAAAAAGAACAGAAAAAAAAAAACACACTTGGGGGGGGGATGAAAGAAGTATGATTCAGGAGATCAGGGAACAGAGCCCTGGTTTCCTGATCTGTACTGCCCAAGCTGCTTCTGCTTTAGCCCTCTCTGCCATGGAAGCAGCTCGGCCAGCTTCCACAATTTTTTTTCGCTTGTCCACTTCCTCCTTTGCCTGAATAGTTGTAGGGGTAGTGGTAGTTGACAGTATGCTATTCAGGCATATGCAGTTATTGCAGCTTGGTTTTAGATGGCGCTATATTGGAAATGCTCTTTTAACCTGGTATGATCCCCTATAATGCTACCTCATCACTCTACTCAGCCTTTAGCTTCTGTCTCCTTGGTAGGTTATGTGTATAGCTGGGTACAATTTATGAATATGGCTTCAACAAAATGATCACAAAATTTCACAATTTTGACAAAAATTCATGAAATTGGACTTTAATCACTGATGCTATTCTGCAAATTTTGGGCTACTTAGAACTTGGCCATCCTTTAATAGAGGTGGGCAAGCCAGGAATTTTTCACCTAGAGCCAAGCCACAGCTGACCCAGGAGTTTGGCTTGACTCTACAAGCCAAAACACGAGCCAAGCCCTTGCTACTGTGGGTTGTTCATTGGGGGCTGAATGTTTCAGACACTACATTAAGGCTGACAAAATGTTTACTGTAACCATAACTGGCTCGACTTGACTTTGGCTCTCAATCACTTATATAGGGCAAGCCAAGCCATGCACTGAACTTGAGCCTGCTCTGACATGCTCACCTCTGTCCTTTAAAAGCAAGAGATTACAAAGTTCACACAAACACACACACACACACACACTCACACGTACGCGTGCGAGCACACACACTCACACATGCGTGCATGCAAACACACACACACACACACACACTCACACATACGCGCATGTACAAACACACACACATACACCTTTCTTTTCAGGGCACATTAACCCACCAAAACTGGAGACATTGTGTTCTCTATTTCTAAACTTACAGGGGCTTAAACTGCATAGTTTACGGACTTGTGAAATTCTTTTTAAATATTGTCTGAATGTTTGGCTGCTTTGACTGCTTAAAACTTAGTTCCCTATATACTGTAGCTAGATCTGAAACTTGGCACACATATCCAAGAGTTCGAGGAATTCCAAAATACCAAATGTAGTGCCATTTGGACAAGTAGTTGTATAATTAAATGGATAGGACTGAAATGTAAGTGTTGGCAAGATTTTGTGAACATTTCATGGAAATTCAAGAAATTTTGCAAAAGCAAAGCATAATCACCTGAACTCCAGTGGTGAAAGCTAAATTTCACCCATATCTACTCCTAATTTCCTCTGATGATCAATTAACATCCGATGATCAACCATGCGGAATGTTGCAAAGAGATCCTGGAGGGCCAGCAGTGAGAAGCTGCCCTGTGTCACTCATAATATAGCGATATAGAGATTATCTACTATGGCCAGCAAAGTTTCCTAGTTAAAACTGCAATAAAAGTCAAGAGCCCACTACACAGTCACAGCAGGTTGTGTCAGACTATAGGGTGCAAAGAGGTTCCCCAGTCTACCACCTCCAAAAAATTGCTGTACGCTAAGCTATAACTTACTCATCAGGAGAGCAGTCTCTCCCAGTGGCACAGGCACAGTGCAAAAGATGGTCACCAGATGTCTGTGGTTACAAATAAAGCATTCAGCTGACAATATCAACACTGTGATCCCCACAGACCTCAAAGAATGCCGTATACAATGTCACATGGCACAATGCCATACCCAGAGGCTATAGCATGAGGCATTACCACCTCACTCCTACCCTCCAGCCCCACAATCCTGTAATGTATAGCTTGAGGGCTGAGTAGTTTTTCAGCTCTCTGGTCCCTTTGCAGTCCTGTCTTGTAGTCTAGTGACCCACGCCACTCCCAGTACATGTTGTAATCCATGGTGTACAGAGGAACACCCTCCCGACCCCACTAGCTCCATCCCCCTGCATGTGGCTTGTGACATGGTGGTTCTGCAATCTCAGTCTCTCATTTAGTCCTCAGCCATCATCCATATGACAATGCCATTCCTGGCACTGCTTCTCATCGTGCCACAGAGGACCGAAGCACTGTGGCATACTGTACAGCCAGCTGTTTGTGGCTGGGAAGAATCTGTGCATAGCACAGTGCTTCATTTGCATTCAGGCCCCTGTCCCTTTACCCTTGCTGGCACAATGTCCATTGCACCAGAGTAGGAAAAGGGTTACAACACCTTTTTGCAACGCAAAAGCAGCATAATTTAGAATACAGACCCAAAGTGGTCACTGTGAGCAGTTTGCCCCACCACGCTGTGTCCATGTAGGGGCTGATGGCCACATGCCTTCATATCAAGACCAGAAATAATGTTTACTGTACATGCCTGCCTTAAATCTTGAACCCCCCCTTCCCCAGACCACCATCACCACAGTTCTTGCACTGGTGGCACTGTAGTTTCCCTTTGTTTAGTCAACATATTATTTCCAAAAGAAGCAAACGTTTGCCATTAATAATGTTTTCTGAGCTGTATGGATTTTAATACCCCATCCCAACAAAAGTATGACATCAAGTAATCAAAACAATCACATCTGCTGTAAAAATTAGTGCTGCAGGCTTCCATCCTATTTTCTGTTTTGTAAAACAGAAGCCCTATAGAAAAGGATTGCAGCATCACTAACTTCACGAATGCTTTAGGCACCTACGCCACATTCTGGAGGAGAATTAGGTTATCCAGCACGCTGTGTTTTCTAATCCAGACAAATCTTCAAATAGTATACTCTGAATTATGCAAACATAAATACATAGAGAATAAATGCACACCCAACATAAGTAGCCAATCCCATTGCTTTGTCGCTCTGACCTCACATATGGTTTAGGTTTAGGGAGATTTTACTGTTTGTATTGAACTTTGCTGCTGTTATTGTTCAGTATGATGGCTGCAGTTTATTCCACGGGTGAGACGCATGGAGGCACTATAATGTTTGTATTGAAAACTACGGACTTATCATCCTGATATTCTGGACTCATTTCAGAGGTAACAGTACCGCATGAAGCAGCCTAAAGTAAGTCAGTTATACAGTGTGTGTATATATGTATGTGTATATATATATATATATATATACAAAATCACACATGCCCCCACAATGCAAAGCATCATGAGCTACATATGCAAATCACCACAGAATGTTATGCTGGTCCAACTTTAAGCAGAATCGCATGGTGCCGAAAGGCCTCTCACACAGTTTGCAAAGGGTGCTAACAGAAGACATAGACACGTGTTTCGTCCTACCAGGACTCATCAGTATGCCTCGTCTGTTTGACACCCCAGTGGAATGGACTCAATACCTTAAGGCAGTGTGCCTTGGATATATTGTGGTGAACCCATTAAAATAAAAACTATTTAAAGACAAAGAACCTCTGTGTGCAAACACTGAGGCAAGGGTTACCCCAAAGGGCATTTGGCTGGGAAGCCAAGTTTCAAGAAAATACAAAATCACACATGCCCCCACAATGCAAAGCATCATGAGCTACATATGCAAATCACCACAGAATGTTATGCTGGTCCAACTTTAAGCAGAATCGCATGGTGCCGAAAGGCTTTGTCTTTTAAATAGTTTTTTATTTTAATGGGTTCACCACAATATATCCAAGGCACACTGCCTTAAGGGTAGCTGGTCCATTCCACTGGGGTGTCAAACAGACAAGGCATACTGATGAGTCCTGGTAGACGAAACACATGTCTATGTCTTCTGTTAGCACCCTTTGCAAACTGTGTGAGAGGCCTTCGGCACCATGCGATTCTGCTTTAAAGTTGGACCAGCATAACATTCTGTGGTGATTTGCATATGTAGCTCATGATGCTTTGCATTGTGGGGCATGTGATTTTGTATTTTCTTGAAACTTGGCTTCCCAGCCAAATGCCCTTTGGGGTAATCCTTGCCTCAGTGTTTGCACACAGAGGTTCTTTGTCTTATATATATATATATATATATATATATAAAATGTGTGTGTGTGTGTGTGTGTGTATATATATATATATATATATATATATATAATATAGAGAGAGAGAGAGAGTCCGCACATGAGTAAAGTTGCACTACCACCTGTTTGCTGTTATAATTTTTAGGATGTGCTTCTAATTTTATTTTACTTCATTGCTTTTATGCTATTTTATAGGCATCATAACTAAAATAAGACAATGGAAACGTGTAACTTGTAAATAGTTCTCACACATACATTACAGTAGGCTGGCTGTGGCACAAGTGACAGTCAGTTAGGTCCAATCACTCCTTGCGGTTCCTGCTGGAAACTTTACTTGTAGGTGACGTTATCAGCTACCATTGACTGTGAAGATAGGATCCTAATTATTTCCAGTAGGGTTTCTAACATTCTGTGAAAACATACTTTGAAAACAGAGCCCCTGACCACAAGGTAATAGACAATGGGGAATCAGACTTACCTGGAATGTGACCACTGTGTCTTGTGGGTGCTCGCCTTATCCGGTCAGCCAGCGCAGGACTGAGACTCCTGTCTGGGATCCTCCACCGCTGTTGGGCGTCCAGCAGATGTAGCTGCACCCCGCCGCTCCGGCTGCAGCTCTGCCGGGTGGGGAGCATTTTCCAGCCCAGAGCCATCCTAGAAGAGAGGCAAAGAGTGATGGAGTTCTAGGCACAAACCTGCATGCATGCCTAGCGTCCGCATACAGCCTCTACAAATACACTAGGGTTCTCCAGCCAGTCCAAACCCTCCCCACTCCCCGTTGTCTCTCCTAATGGGACTATCAGCTGTCATTGCCAGTAACTGCAGCAGCCCTGGCTCGGACACAACAGGTAATAAATAACGTATCTCTTATCCTCTCCTGACAGGGGTCAGGCTCTTTGCCGCTCACAAAAGTTCAGACTATCGCGTTTGTGTTATATTCACGAAATGCATACTAAAAAGGGCAACAATCTAGCGATTTACATTTAATTATTACTTATCGTTTGCAGTGCCTGTGTGTATTCTGTTTTCAAAAATTTCATAGACTTTCCAGTGTGGGCACTCGCAATCATTCAACTATTTTGGGCAGCGTGTTTTTTTTTTTTTTTTTGTGTGTATTGTTATTATTTTTTGTTGTTGTTGCCGTTTTTATGTATTTGTTCAAAACCTCTATCATTTGTGCCCATTGGGTATTGGAAAAGAAGAAAAAGGATTCAGTGATATGGCTTCATAGACTGACCATCTCTGTTCTATAGTCTGACATAAAAAATAATTCGCAGCAGTGCTACAATAGGCGCGTTTGCAAATATCCACTGTCACTGAAGTGCTGAGGAAGCTATGATATTGTGCACGCAAGTTGTTCTTCTGCCAATGAATGTCTCTCTGTTTTGGAGGGGGGCAAGGTAATTCGCAGCAGTCCTAGAATAGGCGCGTTTGCAAAAATCCACTGTCACTGAAGTATTCTTTTCTGGGATCAGTCAGCTGAAGGAAATGACCACTAGGCAATCAGTAAGGCAACGGGCAGACAGTGCTGTTGTGAATAAGTGATTGCCAGACAGATTCATGGACAGGAAGAGGGCTGTACCGCAGAACGGCTTGCAGGACAAATCAGAAGCCAAGGGTCTGGAGCCGAGCAAGGTATGACATTGTCCAAGCAAGGTGTTCTTCTGCAAATGAATGTCTCTCTGTTTGGGGGGGGGGGCAAGGACATTCACAGCACTGCTAGAATAGCCGTTTGCAAAAAGCTAGTGTAACTGAAGTATTCTTTTGTGGGATCAGTCAGCTAAATGAAATGATGACTAGGCAATCAGTAAAACAACGGGCAGGACAGCAACAGGATGAGGAAGCTGGATGGATTTTGTTTCGGCAGGTCATACAGAGCCCTCATTACGGTAAACATAGAAACATAGACTTTGACGGCAGATAAGGACCGCTTGGCCCATCTAGTCTGCCCATTTCCCTACCTACAGGATAGGCAGCAGATCTTAGTTAACCAACAGCCTATTACTTCCTACCCCCCACAAGAATGGCCTTATGCCTGTCCCATGCATTCTTGAATTCTCCCACAGTTTTAGACCCCACAACCTCCTCAGGAAGGCTGTTCCATGCATCCACTCCCCTCTCTGTGAAATAATACTTCCTCACATTGCCCCCGAACTGCCCTCCTTCCCCCTCTATGGTTCCCTTATGTCCATCACATGCATGCTTAAATACTCTTACCTCTTACCTCTTAAATACAGCAAAATGAGAATTGCTTGTACATTTTATAAAGTTTTCACTGAAATTTCACAGGCTCCAAAACATCTTTTATATTTGGCAAATTGAACACAAAGGTAGCAGCAGAGAATGACCTCCTCAAAACATGTTGAAAGTTTTCTTTAGCTTGCTCAGCCAGACAAATTCTAGAGATCTAATATGCAGGGATGCTGTCAATACTGCAGCAACGCATGTGTACAAGCAGCTCTGATGTGTGTGCTACAATCAAATGATACCCAGCCTAATGCCTGCTGGTAAGCACTCCGCTTTAGGATCCCAGAACAGTTATCTCTTCCCACCAGATTAAATCACAAACTTAAATCACAGTGCAAACCAGCAGGGCTTGTCTGGTGTCTAGATGGCTCTCCAGAGTGAGAGTGTTTTTTCAAATCCACTTTTTCCTCCCCAATGGAAGACGGTGAGAGGGCTTCCTGTTCAACAAGCATGAAGCTCCACCAAGCTAGTCTGGTCACTGATGTCATATGCTGGCTAACTCTGTGGTTTCAATCAGTTTACACCAATTTTCACCACCTCTGAGCACTGAGATTGCAATCTGCTCATCAGTGTTACTGTACAAACTCGCACAGCCTCTGCCACACTAGACAATTACTAGAAGAAAAAGAAAAGACTTGTGCTAGCAGAGTACCTCGTTTCAAGTGTCAGTAGTATTACTGTTCATGTCTGAGAGTCCAAGTCACCCAAAGATGCACAGCTGTTCCATGCTTGTGTCCCTTGCCAGTCCATGTGCTTGCTAAGCATTGCCTGGCTTTCTGTCAGAAGTGTGTACCAAACTCCCAGCTCAGTGGTAGGTCTCGGTTTTCACAGGTCGGTAGAAGGCGCTGTGCAGCAAATCTCTGGCCTGTTACTGGGGCCCTTCCCCCCACTGCAGCCTTACCCAGAACTACAGAACGATGCCCCCTACTGCTAAGAGAAGGGCTCGCCTTTTCAATGCACTGGCTGCGGTGCATTTTGGGTGGGGGCTGCTGTGCTACTCCACAAAACACACACGAATAGCGAGTCTTTTTCCCCCCTTCCCTGGCAAAGGTGGGTTAGCATCCACTCCCCAAGTTGCATTAATTGATGTCTGCTTAGAATAACATGCTTGTCCCATCCCGTGCACACAACTGCAGTCTCTGTTCACCTAATGGAACATGATAAATGCAAAACACACAGACTTATTTCATTATAAAGTTAATGGCTAGCTGGCAGGTCCATGCTGTCCCCATGCTCCATGTAAAGGATGCATCGATTGTTTGTAAACAGAAAGCACGATCAGACGTGAAGAAATGGCTGGCTGCTTCTGGTGGTGAGGAGGAGGAGGAGGATGATGATGATGGTGGTGGTTGTGATGGTGAGCCATATCTGCCATTGCTAGCTGCTGAAAAGCAATCGCGCCCTTTTTTGCAGCGATAAATCTGGCTCCGCATTTCCTTGGAAGCGCGTAGCAATGGGGATGCTGCTGCCCACCATTCATTAATTTGCACAGCGTGCAGCATCCCCGAGCGGCAGGCCTGCCAGTACCATCACGGGCGCATCCAAGGATGCCACACCGGGCGCTTTTGCACTGCAGACCCGGCCGGCATTCTTAAAACTCGGATGCTGGCCTGGTGAAGAGGGATCAAGTTCCTACACTGCAACTGGGAGAAGCTCTCTCATCCCATGCCAGAGCACGTTACAAACAAAACGCTGCTTAGCATCCTTGTTGTCAGCTGTCTGTCACAGATCGGCTCATTTAAATAAATTTTTGTTTGCTTTTAATATCCAGACTGCATCAGTCTCGGTTACATGTAATAGTCTGCATGCAGCTGCATGCACCGCTGTCAGGGCTCGAGAAGCCGGCATGGCATGCTGCCTAATCATGCAAGTAACTAGTTGACACGAGCCCCGGTCGGTAGGTTCAATAGCTCGGGACACCATCTGACAGTTACTACAGAACAGTTACCAATCCGGCACTGCAGTACAGTGGAGTAACCAGCCTAAAAAAAAGTGTACGCACAAAAATCTAAATTATAGGCCAGGGGTATGGGTGCCACCTAGGCCCTCAGAAAATGTTTGTTTGTTGGTGCATTCTGGTACATTTTGGAGGTGTTTTGGGGTACATTCTGGTTCATTTTGGGGGGTCATGATAAACAGAATTTGCTACCGTGTTACCCACTCCCCATACCCTGTACATAGCACTCTAGTCCCTTCCCAGGAGTCCCCAGCCCAGTATGTTGCCCAGACCACCCACCCCATAGCCCAGCCACCTGCTCCTGTGCATGGCCCCTAGCCCTCCTTAAGCCCAGCAGGTTTCACCCTAGCTTCTCACCCTAAAATCCATAACCCTTCCCCAGCACAGCAAGTTGCATCCCACACACATATCTAGAGTCTCCATCCTTCTCTGCAGCCCAACATGTTGCCCTTTCTCCCAGTCCAGCAAGCTGGCCCCTAGCACAACTCCCCAGATTCCCTGGCCCTTCCCCAGCCCACCTCATGGACTTTCCCCCTGCCCACCCAGCAAGTTGTATCCAGTTTCCAAGCCCAACCCAGCCCAACAGGTTGCATCCTAGCCCCTCAACCAGACTGCACACAAAATACAATGAACTAAACAGATACTGAACTCATGAACTAAATACCTAGCCTCAGAAAATTAAACACTTATTTTATGCAACTTAAGTCACTCTAGTCCACTGCCTCTTTCTGTCTCTCTTTACAAGTACTCCTCATCACCCTCCAACCCTCCTCCTTCTCTGTACCCCCCCTTGCAATAGTTAGTTTAGTTGCACTGTGGTGGGGGCATCACTAGGGAATATAGGACTGTCCAAGGTTGTAAACGGAGACTCTTATTGAACCAGCAAGGATGCAGACTGAATGTCCGTGGTTGTATGACTTTAATACCATGACTGCAATCTGTCATTTCCAGCCCAGTCCAACAAAGTGGATTTGTGCATCGTGACTGGACTACTATAATTATGCACCTTTACTACCATAATGTATGATATCATTAGTGTGCAGGACAGAAGTTGATAGAGCTACTGTAAACAGGTTGGTCAGTGTCACAAAACATAGCTGACACCAAGATAATTGAGCCAGTGGCTCTCTTCACCTGAGGTGTCTTAGTCAAGTATTTTCTTTCTGGAATGATGAGTCCCATATTGTGCTCATCACCAAATGGAACCTCAATTCTAGTAGCTGCACAGCTGGGATCAGTTGCAAGCTACACTAGTAGGGACTTTATAAGGCCTTGGGGTCTGTACATAGTCATTAAAAGTTCAAGGTGTTCTGAAAGCCAGCTGACTTTCTGTAAATTTTACACACATTTGGTCGGGTAATCAACATTGAACATCCCAGCATGCAGTGGTTCATGATCAAGCAAGCAAAAGTATTTGTTTTTTCTAGTCACTTCTCAGAGGCACTCCCAAAAGCAATTATAGTCACAAGCCAAAAGAAAAGCCCAAGAAGATTACTGCATCATAGCCACACTGAACCCCTGACTGGGTCACACCATCCCTTTAAGCTGCAAGTGTACTACAGCCATTAACTGACCCACAAAAGCCTGCTTGAGACTGCAGCCCCTCAGTTGATTTACCAGTTTGTGCACACTGTTTATGTAACTATCAGAGGGGGCTGACTATGCTCCCTCAGATAGCTACATTTACAGTGTGCTGAAAGATAAATATCTGATCATACTTATTCCATGCTGTACGTTCAACCAAGCAAGCACACACACACGCCACACACACACGCACACACACACACACACACACACACACACTTATTTATTTATTTTTTTTACTACAGGCTTCTGGCAGCACTCTCCCAAATTCTCTGCACGGATTACTCTAGCCATTGGACACCATACCCAGACACACATTTTAAATAAATAAATGAAGACTGTCTGCTGGCAATCTAATGCAGTGCAACACAACCTCAAGTCAAAGATCCACACACAGCCCTAGTGTAACCCAGAAACAACAAACGGGCCAAGGGTTGGACTGAAATGTTTCCTGCCTTGGATTTAAAAAAAAAATGCTGTATAAAATAGTGGCTGTGCAACTACACAACAAGCCTGTGTTGTTACCTCTGGGTTCTGATTACTGCAGACCTCTGAAGCTTCACTCTGAAAGTCAATGATGTAATCAGAACCCTTGGTGGCAACACAGGCTTGTTGTGTGTGATTGTCCATTCACTATTCCCCATTTAATTCAGCTGTTCAGGACAGTTTTGTACTTTTTATAAGGGAACAGTCAGCACATAGGGTTCTACACTCAAGTGGGGGATGGTCCTAATGTGCACTTTGTGTGCAAAAATGAACTGTTTACTTCAGTATAGTATATTGTATCAGACTAATTTTAGGTTGACATCTGTTAATATAAACCAAGAATCCTGCAACGGACATCAGAGCAGTAGGCATCAGATCAGAGTTTATATAGACTCTTACATGCACTGTATGCTATTGAATCTCCCACTGCTGTATTGCTCTGATGTCAGTTGCAGGGGGTTCTGGGATTTGTATTAACAGGAGATTTGTGCCTAGAACTAAACAAAATTAGTTCAATATAATCTACTATACTACAGTAAACAGTAAGTAAACCAAAATGTTTTTGCACACAGTGTGTATTGGGACCAGCGTGGGGGCCCTTGGTGCTGACTGTTCCCCTTTAAGAGTAGTTTCATGGCTGGCCCATTGGAGCAGCTGTAGGACTACACTTTGTAGCACTTGCGACCCAGATGTGGTAATTACCCCAGGATGTCAGTGGGCAGGAAGGGGGAGAAAGACTGAGCATTCAAGTGTCCCAAGGATGGCTTCCTTCTATGGGGATGGACAGACACATTCTGTGCTGCATTACTGCTACCTGGGTGACCCCAGGTAGCAGTGCAGCTTGAGTTAATCATGGGCAGGAGGATGTCTCTTTCGAAAACCAGACTGGAGGGGTTCACGGATGTCATGGATGGTCAAATGGTTCTCCAGCTGTATGGCCACTACTTTCTCAATCAACTTCCCTAAAAAGGGAAGATTTGAGATTGGTCTGTAGTTCGCATGGCAGTCTGGGTCCAAAGAAGCTTTCTTCAAGAGGGGTGTTACCACCACTTCCTTCAGGGAGCTAGGAAACTCACCTGCTTCCAAGGAGCACCCGACTATCCATGCGAGGACCGGACCGATGGAATCAATACAACCCAAAATCAGGGAAATTGGTCCAGGATCCAAACTACAGCATGTAGGGCACATACTCTGGCCCCAGCAAACCAACTGCCGACCACCTCCCCAAACAGCTCAGTCCAGGCAGGAGCTATGGTGCTTGCTCCCTACCAACCCCCACCTCGGAGAGCCACATCTGGGGTAGTAGAAGGTGAGTAAAAGGTGGAGATGGCAAGCCTGGGGTTGTGAGGTCACCTGCTGGAGGAAGAACCACTGCAGAGAAGCAGAGGGAGTGAAAAAAAGTGGTTTCCTGTGTTTTCTTTCTGTGGGAGACTGGCAAAGCAAAGCTAAATGGTTCTAGTACCTAAAATCACTCTGAAAAGCACAAGTGTTCTAGACATAATGTTGATCATATCAGATTACTTTTTATGGCTTAACCAGTAGCATGGTTCTAAAAAACAAACGTATCCTGCCAGACCACTAGAGTAGAAGTTAGAGCTAGTTTTAGGTACGCTCTCCATTGGTCACAGGGGGCTTCTTGTTCATGGTGGACCTAACCTGAGTTGGCCTAAGTTATAAGCCTTATAAAATGTTGCTTTTTAAATTAGTTAATTTCCACAGTTGTTCCTGTTTAAACAGAATGTGACTTGTAGAGCAGGACCAGACAGAAACTTACAAAACATCATAATGTATGTGGTTACCTATCGCTGCCATCAGCCCAATCAATTAGAGACAGGAGATTTAAATGGGGAGCTCCCCCCTCTCTTGGTTGACCTTGTTGGCAGAAGCAGTGCCAGAAGAAGTACAAGTACAGAAAGTGCCCACTTGGGGTACAAGTACATCAGGGGCACTTTAGGTAGCGAGCAGAAGTGGCGAGCAGAAGTGGGCTTAAGGCACATGCATAAAAAGTGCCAAATATAAACAACAGAATTGCTAGTGGCATCCTTGCTTTCAGAATATTAAGGATGAACTCAAGGGGCAGGGGGCATGGGAAGGGGCTGAGGGGGCAACAGAAATGTATCAGTTTGGGAGGCCAATAGGCCATTATATATTAAATTAGCCTTGCATGCTGGGGGCCCATAACAAGTCTTCCTTTGTAACAGTACACTTGGCACACAAGGTCCACTAGCAACAGCAGCTGCATGATCACATTTGCCCAGATGGTAGTAGCTGACCAGGGACCTCACAATCCAAATTCATTTCCTACTTGCAAGTTGTAGTATTCCAGCCAGCACGATCTCTAAGCAAGCCAGTCCAGGAGTTTTTGTTGGAGGTCAGGGTCACCGCAAAAAAATACAGCGGTGGAATACGGGCCGGCAGCAGCAGGAGCAAGTTAATCATTTTGCTCTCTCGCCGTGTGGTACGCCGCACTGATGGACAGAGTTTACACGCAGAGGAGGACAACGACCGAGTTGACTGACAGCTGGCTGCATGGGAGATAGGCCTGGCTGATGGCCCTCCCTACTTTCCTTTTACTCTCCACTCGAGTGGTGTTTCTATCTTCTGTCCTGACTCACAGCCGACCGCGAGTACTCCTCCTCCAGTCCGAGCTGACAGATGGACAAGACACACACCACTAGTAGCCGGCGGTGGATGAGGAGCTGAAGTCTGTCACTGGAGGTAGCAGTGGGAAAAATTTACAGCAACTGATTGGTGGAGACTTGAAGAGCAAAGAAGCATGTGGAAAAAACTGCCCAATTGCTCCGCTAGTCTACCAACAGTTGCAACTGTTACTGCCTCGCGATAATGAACTCGGTGCCAGCATGCGTATCAGGATCCAGTTGGTCGGCAATTTCCCGCTCACCGAGGGACCAGGGTTCTGACCCAGACGGACAGCTTTAAAAATGCTTTTTTAAAAATGGCAATTTAAAAAGGGTCGAATTTTTTTTTTTTTTTTGTACGCAGTAGCGTACAATAAGTATGCATGGTTACGCCACTGCTGCAGTCCCAATGCTCTCCCGCTACCCAGGCTGGGCAGACAGCATCATTTCTTCACAATCCTATAAATAAATTAAAAAGAAGCGGTAGTTAGCGTGGTGGCATCCTACCTGGACTGGGTCAGATGCGGAGCTGCTGCACGGGACCGGTCCGTTGCGAGATCCAGTTTGTCTTTCGGATGATGATTCGTTGCCACCACTGATCGCAGTGGTGGTTTTCTTTGAAGTAAACACCACTGCTGTCATACACAGCTCCCGCATCCATTGGTGCAGGACGGCCACACCTGCTCAATGGAGCACGGCATTGCATAGGACAGTCACACCTCCAAAAAGTCCTATTCTCCCAAGACGTTCCTTGCGCATGCGCGCAAGCAAATGTAAAAAATAACTTCTGTAAATTTCAGCAAGCATCAGAGTGTGTAAACACAGTAGTTTGTGTTTAACTATAAATGCATCTCACTCTGAAATGCATCTCACTCTGAAATGCATGGGTGAAAGGGGCTCTCAGTCTACTCAGTCATGTGTCAACTTGTCTTCTAAAAAATACTTTGCCCTAGTACTATTAATTAACATTAATTAATCTGCTTGGTGACCACACCAGTAACCACACTGGCAGTATAAATCAGTGGTTAGAGCACAGGAGGACTACAGTACAAGCCAAGATCCCAGGTTCCCTTCCCAGCTGAGTCTCTTAGTATGTCACCTTGAGCAAGCCACTTATCTGTGCGTGTCCTCCCAGCTGAAAAATTGGGTAAAAGCAGTACGGCATGTAAATGAGATGTTGCACGTCAGCTTGGCTTTTCAGGGCAAATAAGCTGCACAAAAAAATATCATGCACATCAGTCAGCCTTCTGACAGGCATAATTCATAATCTGTTTAAAGGGTGTATAAACTGAATGCACCAAATGACAGGGTTAAACAAGTCCAACCCCCGGGGAAGACTGCTGCAGTGGACAAAACGCAGATTAGCAATTCTCCTCAGGAACAATCATTTTTGCAGCAGCCTTCAGAAGTCTAAAACTGGTTCTACCTACTTTTCATTTCCTTTAAACATGTGAAAAACTCACCTTCTTTCCAAACAATAACATGCCATTGCTAAACTATACATTCAGCGATTTTATCTACAGGGTTAAAAGCTCCAGTATGCCACTACTGAATTTAGAAAACCGAAAAGGAATAAATTTTTCGCAACCAGTCGGCGCCTTCCTGCATATTTTGCACCATTTATTCACTAAAGTAAAAGCTGGTTTATAGGCGACGTACCTTTTGAAAGGAAATAGGCTTAGCGATTTTGATGCCCTTTTTCTTTTCCCCTCTACCAGTGGGAAAGACAGCAGTCCAGGGGGGATCCAGTGAAAATAGCGCAACAAATATAGCGCTTAGTAAAAATGTCACCGAGTTTAAAGCGCCGAACAAATTGCCGGTTACCGGATCGAAGAAGTACAAGGACATGGCACAGACGCATTAAGAGAATTGTGTCGGAGTATGGTTCACGATCCCTGTACGAATATGTGTAAGGCATCACATACAACTTTCAATTGCAGGCCTAGTGGACTTTGAAAGTAGCATAGTAATGGCACACATGTGCTATATGCACCTGCGACTGTAATTTGAGTTTATTTTAATGATTTTAATGTGTGTCTGAATAAATTGCATGGTTTTTATCTTCCCATAAATAAGGCTGAATTATGATTCCTACTAACACGTGTATTCTGTTTCCTTTTGTTCTTGAACATACACACGCTAATCATGGTTGCTGCCATACAGTACAGGCGATTTTATATCACGCGCTAAGAGGCGCTATCAAGTCGAGAACTATTTTAACATTGATCCCAGGGTTTCCTGGTTAACTTGGCCACTTATGAGGGACTGAACATCCACCTCGGTATCTCTCTTCTTCCTCCACTCAGCTCAATGCAGGCGCATTCTCGGCTTCGGTCTCCGAGCCTTCCAATGACAAACTCAAAACACGTGACTTCAGCTCAGGACTCCGGGAAAGGGACAACAGGGGCAGTAAGAGCTCCCAGGGTTGCTGTACAGTTCGGTTAGTTACAGGTGGGGTGCGGAATGTGCAGGGGATGCTTCGTGGTCAAGCATGATCCGACTGATCTGTTTACCAGCAGCGTATGTGAAATGCAGTTGGTCCGGTTGCTATGCGAAACTAAACTGTCCAGACACACACACAGTGAGAGCGCGGCTATGCTACAGGAACAACACAACTACAGACAGTGGAATTACTGACACCGAGCCCTCTCTCCATTTACAGTAAGAAAGAGAGAGTGTGTGTGAGAAAGAAAAAATAAATGTTTTGTGTGTTTCTTTTCCACGCAACCCTGCCTCATAACTGCTGGCACTACCTACTGTTCACCGCTCCAGGATAGGCTGCTGCTGGTATGACGAGTGGTGCCTGGACTGGTGCAGCTCTTTTCTTTGAGGGTTGTGGCACGCTTTCAAACTGTCATGGACAGCGTCCATCATTATTGGTGGCCACCACACACGCCCCACCATGCAGTGGCGGCATTGGCCACAAACGTGCCGCACCTCCAAAACCTGCTTCTGCAGCAAGCTGCCGCAATATGTTTCTTGTGCATGCGCGCAAGCAAACATAAAAATATAGTTCTGACTGAATGGTATAGAAGGTGAAAGTACAGAACTGTAAAACAGTGGGTTGCAGGGGTTAGACAACACTGTCTAAGGAAATCTGAATTACGGTTGTACCTGGGCCAGTAATGTGGAGGGCTGAGGTGTTGGACGCTCGCCACCTGCCACACTGGTGACCTGGGTTCAGGAATAAACCCAGGTCGCTGGGGCACTGGCGGGGAGGAGGAGCATTTAGCGTCCACCTATGGATCTCCTCATTCGATATGTGTGACAGTGTGTACTGCTCCTTGGCTGCCACCTAGTGGGCACGGTCACCAGAACTGAAAGTCGGAGGGGGGTGTTGAACATGTGCACCATTTTTATGGTCTACATTTGTGCCACTGCATGCTGCCAGCTCTGACTCAGAGGGAGTAACAGTTGGAACAGAACCCCTGTCTGCAGGATGATGCTGTGACCCTAGAGGCATCACACCATTACCATCCATGGCATCCACTCACATGAGGTAATCAGTAACAGAACCAAAAGAAGGAGTGGCACACAAACTGCAGACTTATTGTAATGAAACATAAAAAACATAGAGGTTGACGGCAGATAAGGACCGCAAGGTCCATCCAATCTGCCCATTTTTTCTACCTTATGAATGTGCCACACACCTTTGCACTAATGGTGCAAGCAGTGTTTAATTTCCCCGCACAGATGCTTGGTAAATCACAGTACATAAATATAAATACCACAGTCCCAGAGCAGAATACTGCTGCAGTGCAAAAACACAGTAGTTGCAGTCGGTGAAAAACCCTGCTATACATTCAGCGATTTTCTCTACAGGGTTAAAAACTCCAGTATGCCACTACTGAATTTAGAAAACCGAAAAGGAATAAATTTTTTGCAACCAGTCGGCGTCTTCCTGCATATTTTGCACCATTTATTCACTAAAGTAAAGGCTGGTTTATAGGCGACATACCTTTTGAAAGGAACTAGGCTTAGCGATTTTGATGCCCTTTTTCTTTTCCCCTCTACCAGTGGGAAAGACAGCAGTCCAGGGGGGATCCGGTGAAAATAGCGCAACAAATATAGCGCTTAGTAAAAATGTCACCGAGTTTAAAGCGCCGAACAAATTGCCGGTTACCGGATCGAAGAAGTACAAGGACATGGCACAGAGCGCATTAAGAAAATTGTCGGAAGTATGGTTCCACGATCCTATGCGAATATGTAAGAGCATCACATACAACTTTCAATTGCAGGCCTAGTGGACTTTGAAAGTAGCATAGTAATGGCACACATGTGCTATATGCACCTGCGACTGTAATTTGAGTTTATTTTAATGATTTTAATGTGTGTCTGAATAAATTGCATGGTTTTTATCTTCCCATAAATAAGGCTGAATTATGATTCCTACTAACACGTGTATTCTGTTTCCTTTTGTTCTTGAACATACACACGCTAATCATGGTTGCTGCCATACAGTACAGGCGATTTTATATCGCGCGCTAAGAGGCGCTATCAAGTCGAGCACTATTTTAACATTGATCCCAGGGTTTCCTGGTTAACTTAGCCACTTATGAGGGACTGAACATCCACCTCGGTATCTCTCTTCTTCCTCCACTCAGCTCAATACGAAGCGCATTCGGCCGGTCTCGAGCCCTTCAATGACAAACTCAAAACACGTGACTTCAGCTCAGGACTCCGGGAAAGGGACAACAGGGGCAGTAAGAGCTCCCAGGGTTGCTGTACAGTTCGGTTAGTTACAGGTGGGGTGCGGAATGTGCAGGGGATGCTTCGTGGTCAAGCATGATCCGACTGATCTGTTTACCAGCAGCGTATGTGAAATGCAGTTGGTCCGGTTGCTATGCGAAACTAAACTGTCCAGACACACACACAGTGAGAGCGCGGCTATGCTACAGGAACAACACAACTACAGACAGTGGAATTACTGACACCGAGCCTCTCTCCATTTACAGTAAGAAAGAGAGAGTGTGTGAGAAAGAAAAATAAATGTTTTGTGTGTTTCTTTCCATAACCCTGCCTCATAGCTGCTGGCACTACCTACTGTTCACCGCTCCAGGATAGGCTGCTGCTGGTATAATGAAAACGGTGCCTGGACTGGTGCAGCTCTTTTCTTTGAAGGTTGTGGCACGCTTTCAAACTGTCATGGACAGCGTCCATCATTATTGGTGGCCATCACACACGCCCCACCATGCAGTGGCGGCATTAGCCATAAACGTGCCGCACCTCCAAAACCTGCTTCTGCAGCAAGCTGCCGCAATATGTTTCTTGTGCATGCACGCAAGCAAACATAAAAATATAGTTCTGACTGAATGGTATAGAAGGTGAAAGTACAGAACTGTAAAACAGTGGGTTGCAGGGGTTAGACAACACTGTCTAAGGAAATCTGAATTACGAAGTTGTACCTGGGCCAGTAATGTGGAGGGCTGAGGTGCTGGACGCCTTGCCACCTGCCACACTGGTGACCTGGGTTCAGGAATAAACCCAGGTCGCTGGGGCACTGGCGGGGAGGAGGAGCATTTAGCGTCCACCTATGGATCTCCTCATTCGATATGTGTGACAGTGTGTACTGCTCCTTGGCTGCCACCTAGTGGGCACGGTCACCAGAACTGAAAGTCGGAGGGGGGTGTTGAACATGTGCACCATTTTTATGGTCTACATTTGTGCCACTGCATGCTGCCAGCTCTGACTCATAGGGAGTAACAGTTGGAACAGAACCCCTGTCTGCAGGATGATGCTGTGACCCTAGAGGCACCACACCATTACCATCCATGGCATCCACTCACATGAGGTAATCAGTAACAGAACCAAAAGAAGGAGTGGCACACAAACTGCAGACTTATTGTAATGAAACATAAAAAACATAGAGGTTGACGGCAGATAAGGACCGCAAGGTCCATCCAATCTGCCCATTTTTTCTACCTTATGAATGTGCCACACACCTTTGCACTAATGGTGCAAGCAGTGTTTAATTTCCCCGCACAGATGCTTGGTAAATCACAGTACATAAATATAAATACCACAGTCCCAAAGCAGAATACTGCTGCAGTGCAAAAACACAGTAGTTGCAGTCGGTGAAAAACCCTGCGCTTCGACTCCTAACCAGAGTCTTACTTAGGGGTGGTAGATGGGGAAGTCCTGGAAATGGGGTGAAGGGGCTTGGGTTCGACAGCAAACGGATCCAATGGGGAGGGCCAGGAAGATAAAGTCCACACAAAAAAATGTAAAAATATCTGACCCCTAAACTGAATTGTGTTTAATTCTCCCACTTTCCAAAGTTATCCAACTGGTATCAGGGTCTCTTTAAAAGGAACATAAACAACAGGTAATTTAAATCAACTATTGCTGGTGTTTTCTGTTTATGGGTGCCATGCTGTTAAATACAGGTATTTGAAAATATTATATTTGCATTCTTCTGCAGTTAATTGTTTTATTATTCTTACTATAACAGCATAAGGCATACAACGTACATGAATTGAGCAGGTATAACAAGCATAGAAACGAGAATAAGATACAGAAATATAATTACAGTGTTAGCCATGTATAGCCTACTCATGTTTGTTAACAACAAAAAAATAAGACTACATGCATGCCAAAAGCTAAACAGAAGTGAATAAATGTAACAACTAGAGAATAGAACAGGCATAACTTCGAACATGAGAATCTATCAACCAAAAAAACTGAGATACATACAGTGGATTCCACTTCTATGCCATTCGGATGTGTGCACAAAAAAATGAAATTCCAATTCTTACCCTACTCTAGCAATGTTAGTTATTTTGTTTGTATGCGCACATTTTTTTGGCTATATGCATATCTGCTGTCTATAACTAGAGAAAGACACACATACACACACTTGATATTTACCTTCAAAGTCTGATGATGTCTGCTAGCTGGCTATTGGGCAGAAAACCAGTGTGATGTGTGACTGTTGGGGCTTTATCCTTTAAACTACAAGAAGTTCATGCCCATCATAAAGCTAAACACGGTCAGCCTTCTTAGCATTGGCTTTTGAGAGGCAAGTCTGCTTCATTACTACATCCACTGGCTTATAAAGTACACACCTACACAGCCCCCCTGCAACCACGGTTCTAAAGCATGAGTATGATGACCAAAAGAGCTGTGAGCTGTACCACTCAATATCCTGGCAGGGGTGCACATTACCCATATGTAATTATTCCCAATTAACAATATGGTGCGATAGAGAAAAGGGAACATGAGGCCTGTGAGGAGAGCCCCTGCTTGCTCCTTTCTCAAGAAGAAACATCAGGTACACATCTGGAGTACTTGTGAGCCCTGAACCCACATATAGAGCAGTTATCTTTCAGTCCCAAGCCCTTATGTTCTGCAGATATGATGATGTGCCCCTCAAAGCACAATTTGAAAATACATTGCCATTTACAGTTCATCTATTTTCTTTCCTTTCAAGCTTATTTTTTGTTTATTTAGTTTCTCCTCACCTGGAGCTGCTTTCTGCTCATTCGAGCCAACCACCTCCACAGCGAAGTGACCCCTTAAACCCCATTACTGATCAAGCGCTAGATTGGGGGGGGAGGCTTCACCATGAAGCTGTAGAAGGATTTGCCCTCCATATTTCCCTAGGCAACCGTGCTCTGTGGTGCAACACAGTATCATGCTGTGACCAAGCTTACATTGCTGTCCCTGGTGGATGGAGACACACATCTCAGTAACCCACTACAGTCACTGAGGCTGCAGGCACAGCACAAGCCCATCCCCACCCCTTCCAGGGAAGTGCTGCTGTCGATAGTTCCTCCCCCAACCTGGCTGCCCGTTCTTGTCTTTCCCTGACCTCGCTATCAAACCCAGAACAACAGCTTGTTTGCAGTCAGCCTTTTTTCTTAATGACTGTGAATATTACCTCACAGTCAGGATTACTGTCCCGTAGACTTCATCCACCCAGCCTGCTGATCTACAGCTAATATTCCAACATGCTGCATGGAATATCACAGTCTGTTGCTGTGAAAATGATAACGATGGCCTGAGCAGAGTATCGTGCTGTCAGGTGCAGACAAAGAGCCACAGGAGATGAAATAAAGTGGACTGGGATCCTGTTTTCATGTAAATGTGCAAATCTGTAAAGGAAAATGGGACACTAAATGCAGGAATTACATATAGAATTGTGTTTTAGAAACTTAGAAACATAGAAACATAGAGTTTGACGGCAGATAAGGACCGCTTGGCCCACCCAGTCTGCCCATTTCCCTGCCTACTGGATAAGCTGCAGATCCTAGTTAACCAGCAGCCTACTTCTTCCTACCCCCATCCCCTAGAATTGCCTTATGACTGTCCCATGCATGCTTGAATTCCACCACTGTTTTTTGACTCCACGACCTCCTCTGGAAGGCCGTTCCATGCATCCACAACCCTCTCTGTGAAAAAATACTTCCTTAAATTACCTCTGAGCTGCCTCCCTCTATCTTCAAATTGTGCCCCCTTGTTCTTGCACACCTCTTTTTTTGAAAGATGCTACCCTCTTGGACTTTGTTGATTCCCTTGAGGTACTTGAAAGTTTCTATCATGTCCCCCCTCTCCCTCCTTTCCTCGAGGCTATACATATTAAGCTCCTTTAGTCTCTCTTATATGTCTTCGGTGCAGACCCTGCACCATTTTAGTTGCCCTCCTCTGGGCGCTTCCATCCTGTCTATGTCTTTGCGAAGACTGGGTCTCAGAACTGCACGCAGTACTCCAGATGGGGTCTGACCAGCTGTCTGTACAGAGGGATAATAACTTCCTGTTTTCTACTGGTGATGCCTCTCCCTATGCATCCCAGTATCCCCCAGCCCTCCTTGCTGCCCTCTCACATTGCTTGCTCACCTTTAGGTAATCTGATATGACTACCCCCAGGTCCCTTTCCATTTTTGTTGTTGTTAGTATCTCACCCCCCATTGTGTACTCTTCCCCTGGGTTTTGTTTCCCAGGTGCATTACCTGCACTTCTTAGCATTGAATCTAAGCTGCCATACATTTGACCATTCCTCTAACCTTGCCAAGTCCCTTTTCATCCTTTCCACCCCACCTTGTGCATCAACTCTGTTGCAGATCTTTGTGTCATCTGCAAAGAGACATACTTTTCCTTTCAGTCCCTCTGCAATGTCGCTTATAAAGACATTGAAGAGGACTGGTCCTAATACTGAACCCTGCGGTACCCCACTAGTAACCCCCCTTTCATCAGAGTGGACTCCATTCACTATTACTCTCTGTGTCCTATTTTCCAGCCAATTTTTTACCCAGGCTGTCATCTTGGGACCCACTCCCAGGCTAGCTAACTTGTATTTAATCTTTTGTGTGGGACTGTGTCAAATGCCTTGCTAAAGTCTAGGTAGGCCATCTCCACAGCCCCTCCCTGATCTACTACTTTGGTCACCCAGTCAAAGAAATCTATCAGATTTGTCTGGCATGACCTTCCTACTGTGAATCCATGCTGCCTTGGGTCCTGTGCCCCTCTGGCCTCTAGATACGTGACAATTCTTTCCTTCAGAAGTGATTCCATCATTTTCCCTACCACTGAGGTTAAACTAACAGGTCTGTAGTTTCCTGCTTCTGCCTTGCTCCCACTTTTGTGAAGGGGAATCACATCTGCCCTCCTCCAGTCCTCGGGTACCACCCCATCCTCCCATTATTTGTTAAACAGGGTAGTCAGTGGTGTCACTAATTCTACCCTTAGTTCTTTTAGAATTCTGGGATGAATCCCATCAGGCCCCATTGCTTTGTCCACCTTCAGTTTTAAGAGTTCTTTCAGAACCCTTTCTTCTGTAAATGGGCTGGTATCAACTTCTGCATCCAGTGTGTTTCTACTGTTTGTTCTAGGTACCCCTCCTCTTCCTTTGTAAATACTGAGCAAAATATTTGTTTGGTATCTCTTTCACAGTCTCCTCTGCCCCCTTATTAAGCCTCACTATCCCTCCCTTGGTCTTCCTTTTGCTCCCTGATGTACCTATAAAAGGTTTTATCCCCCTTCTTAACTGAGTTGGCTATCTTTTCCTCGGTTTGGGCCTTTGCTGTTCTGACTGCCTTCCCAGCATCCTTTTGTTTTAACTGATACAGTTCTCTGTCCTGCTCCTTCTGTGATTCCTTGTACTTAGTGAAAGCTTTCTTTTTCTCTTGAACCTTCACTGCCACTTCCTTTGAGAACCATAGTGGTTTCTCACATCGTTTAGTTTTGTTTATTTGCTTCACACAAAGGCTTGTTGCCTCTGTGATGGCAGTTTTTATTATTCCCATTGTTCTTCCACCCCTCCTTCCTGCCCATTTGCTAGTGCATTCCTTAGGCACTCACCCATTTTGGCAAAGTCAGCCCTCCTAAAGTCCAGTACCTTTTGCCTTTGTATGGCTTGACTCTATTGCTGTGTTTATTGTGAACCATACTGTTCGATGGTCGCTAGTTCCCCAGATGGCTACCCACTTCACATCTGTGATCCTCTCTTCATCTCCATTTGAGAGAACCAGGTCAAAGATTGAACCCTCCTCGAGGGGCTCCAACTAGTTGTCTAAGGCATGCCCTGTAGGGCATCTAGAATAACCCCACTCTTCAAGTGGCTGCAATTGCACTCCAGTTAACATCTGGCATATTCAGATCACCCATCAGCAATATCTCCCCTTTTCTGCCATTCTAAGTATACTTTCTATCATTTCCTTGTCCATTTCCTTCCCCTGAGAAGGGGTCTGTATAACAACCCTTTGCGGATTGTGTTGCCATTGCCGGTCTCAAATTTACCCACGGTGCTTCTTCTCCTCCCTGTTTTCTCTTTTGTTCTGTTACTTTGATTCCTTCGCTTATGTAAAGAGCTACTCCTCCTCCTCTTTTACCCTCTCTGTCTCTCCTGTAGATAGTGTATCCTGGTATGTTTATGTCCCAGTCATGGTTTTGTGTGAACCATGTTTCTGTGACTGCCACGATATCCAGATGTTCCTCCCCCATCAAGGCCACTAATTCAGGAAGCTTGTTATGCAGACTATGTGCATTGGTTACTCATTGCTTTCCATTTTTTGATGGCTTTACTTTCTGTTGCAGCATCCACCACTGACCTTTCTACCTCTGTCTTTTTCCCATTTAGTACCCTGTTTTGTAGGGAGAGGCTGGGATTTTCCTGCTGCTTATCAGTGCCTCCCCCCTTGACTAGTTTAAAAGCTTGCCAATGAAGCATTGAAACCGATTGCTCAAAAGACTTGTTCCCTTCCTGGACAGATGCAGACCATCCACTGAGTATGGCTGGTGTCCTCCAGGTGGAACCCAGTCCCCAATGAAGCCAAACCCTGTGCTCCACACCATTTTTTCAACCACTCATTAAACTGCATGGTGCAAAGTACCCTTGCCTCACTCATGCCATTTACAGGCAGCACCTCTGAGAAGGATACTGTGTGCTACTTGTCTTAGGCCCCTCCCCAGTTCTACAAAGTCCTTCTGCACTGCTCTAATCTCATGTTGAGCCAAGTCATTTGTCCCTAGGTGGACAATGACATCCAGCTCAGACTCCCGTGCAGCTGTTCTCTTGATCCTGAGGATGTGCTTCCTGTCCCTACAAGCCATGACACCATTCCTCTTGAGCACAACGGTCAATGGTTCCTTAAGAGAGATATCTTTTGAATCTTCTGGGACCATCACCTAACTCACCAATGTTTCTTTTCCATGTCAATTACTGTGCAGTCAAGATCTGTATGTATCGCTATACCATCTTCAGAGCTCTCTCAGCTGGAAGACGCTCAATTGTTAAAATGACCAGTCTCCTTTCCCTACTCATTGACCCCTTGTTTAATAAGGAGGAGGGGTTGAAAGCTCCTGGTTGACTTGTGAAGAGGACAAAAGGCATTCCGCAAGAGTTTGGTGGAAAAGTCAGAGGTTGCTGCCATCCACTGTCTTCAAGAATTAGCTGGAATATTATACTTGTAATTAAAAACTTTTAACTTGCTCAGTTTCCCCATTACTGTTGGAACAATGAACTCTTGGTACTTTGTGAATCCCAGGCCCTTGTATAGCTTGCATGCGTCACGTTGTACATCCTTAACCTCCAGTACAATTGATTTGTAGCCCTTCTGCCAAGCAAAGTCAATCACCATCCTGCACAAAGCCTTGGTGATCCCCTGGCCATGGTACACCCTCCTCACTGAGAGGCGCTTCAGTTGTAACTCATTGTCGGTCTCAACCGTCGGCATCGCTGCCACAGTGCCAGCAACACTGCCTTCACATTCCACTACCCAGAAACAGGAGCATCCGTTTTCCATGTAGGATTTCTGGATGTCCAGCAGGTCCGTATTGAGAACCATCTGGCTGTAACAGGTATATATGTAGCTGACTCCCTGTTGTATTAAGGCCAGTAGCAAGATGACACCCATGATAGACAGAAGGAAAGAGTTGAAGCCGAGGAGCAAAAGGCAGAAAAAACACATAAAAGCCAGCAAATTCCATGGCTGTTTCAGGGTATTTAAGTATGCTGCAGGGATATGTTCTCTCATTCCAGTGGCAAAGATATCTCAGGTGACCTCATAGTCACCGCTTTCATACTTTCTGATCTGATACCTCGCCATGACGTCTTAGCGGTATTATTCTGCCACCAATCAGAAGCCAGAGTTACACACACTTCACAGCTGAGGAGATAAAAGGGCACTGCCACCATGACATTTAACAATTGGTTGAAGGCATGGTGTATGAAGGAAGGTTTTTCTTCATTGGGGACCAGCTAGGAAGGATATGGGCCTCTATAGCAGCAATGGCCTGCACCCTTCCAGGAGGGGGACCACAGTCCTTTGTAGGAGGTTTAAATGCTACATGGGTGAGCATTTAAACTAGCCAGCGGTAGGTGGGAATGGGGCTGCAATACCAAAGGAGGCATGGACTGACTCCCCACAGATAAAGAAGCAACAAGGAGGTGGGCCCAATGGGCAGGGGTGCAGGAAGACATGGGAGGCAACAAGGTGGAGGACAAGAGGGGAATAATCAAGATGGCAAGAAGAGAGATGTAAAGGAGACAGATAATGAAGAAGGTAATAAGGGAAGATTTGAGTCAGGAGGAGCTTCTGGAAACAACACAAGTGGACAGTAGGGAGGCAGAGGGGGAGTGAGGTATGGAAAGCCATGTGCGCCAATGCAAGGAGTTTCGGAAATAAAATTTCAGGCCTGGAGGTCACCATGGAGGGGGCTAGTCAGGATTTGGTGGCTATATAACGGAGTCCTGGTGCAGTGACAGCCATGACTGGAATATGGCCACACCAAGCTACTCTCTAATCAGGAGAGACAGCGAGGGGGGAGGGGCTGTACTATATGTGAAGGAGAGAATCAAGGCTATGGAAGTGCAGGGGCACCCAGAGGAAAAGGAAGGACTGGAGGTGCTGTGGGTCATCCTGGAGACAGGCGCTGGAGCTTCTAATCATACAGGGGTGGAATACGGACCGCCAGCACAGAGAGACAGGAGTTGGATAAGGCACTTAGGGAGGACATCATCAGTAGGACAGCAAGCAGAGGAGGGGAAGAGTCTTGAGAAAGTGCTTCTTAGCGCAAAAACATTTGACTGGTACTTCTCAGAGTGAGTCTCTGATGGGGAGGAGTCAGCCACTGCTTATGGCGTTTTGGCTTTGTTTCTTTTTTGGATTATCTCTCGTGGATTTTAACACAGATTCTGAATATAGAACATTGACCTTGAAGCCTCATCTGTGTCCTACCATCTGTCTCCAACAACTGGGAATGGAGCAGTCTGGTTTTAGAAAATCCAACTCCACCTCTACCTCCCTCCTCTATCTCTCACCTCCGGCTCGCTGACTCCATCCTCACAAGTATGGATCAGGAACTGATCACCTCCACCGTTTCTGTTGATTATTTTTTTTTTTCAAACTTTGTTTATGCCTCCTGCACACAGAGGCATCTCTGAGAGGTGCCTACGTGACTCTAGCCCCTGCTACTCCCATGACTCACCACAACGGTTCTCCCTTCCTTCGTGGGACTTCCCAGTGCCCCGGAACCCCCCCCGGGGGCAGGGCCCACCACTCCTTTTGGCAGCGTCTTTCTGGAATTAGAGGGTCCATCCCTCTCAGGAAGTTGGCCATGGGTCCACAGTGTTCAGGATGTGAGGGAGGTCCCCGAGGCCTTCATCACCTCCTCGGCATGCAAGGGTGTTTCTTGGTCTTGTCCCCAGATGTGGGTCGTGCAATGCCACCCAATGTCTTCCCCCTGTATGCTAGTCCTAGGCATTGCAGTGCCTCCGGTCTCGACCGGGGGCTGCTGTGGTGCTGGGCTGTCCCTGGATCCCTCCCTGAGAGAGGAGAGCAGTCCTCTGGACGCTCAATCCTCTCTCTCCCCTACCAACCCCCAGCGGCCCAAGCTCATTCCCGAACCCAGGAACTGGCGTGGCGTGAGGTGTGGCGTCCAGCACCTCAACCCTCAGCATCACCAGGCTGGCTGTTACTGTAGATCTTGCTAAAGCTTTTGACACTGTGGCACATCTCCTTCATTTGAACAATCTTAAAGCAGTGTGCCTCTCTGATTATCCAATCAGTTGGTTTTGTTCTTATCCTGAGGGAAGGCTTCAAGCTGTCCAGATAGGAAGCTCCATTTCTTCACACTACTCCATATCTGTTCAGGTGTCCCTCAAGGGTATTTCCTGTGTTCTATTCTCTTTGCAATATGTTTGAATAACCTCCACTCTGTCCGTTTCTCCGTGTCCATTCGTATGTATGCTAACGATAGTTATTTTTGCATTTGGCTCCACTTCCCACGTCCTCACCTCGCAGCTGCAGCTGGATTTTGACAACATTCAGAGCTGGTTCCAATCTAAGCAACTGTCCCTCAATGTCAAAGAACAGTCCACATGACTTCTGGCACCCGACAGAGCAGGGCTTGAAATAATGACCTTGGTGGTACATTCTCATTCGGAATGTGAGTGTCACAGCTACATTTCCAGGGCAAATGTTACCTTTCCTCATAGAAATGTTACAATTAAAAATACAAAGAGTGTCTGCAGTTGTATTAGCCCAGTCTCTTACTTTCTTATATCTGTTTATGGTAGCTGGGTCACTCTTTTGTCTGACTTCGGTTTTCTTTGTTTCTGCTACATGTACCATCGTATTTGTTTATCCTCTGTCTCTTGCTCTCATGTCAAGGCCGACTGGACTCGTTTCTTTCTACAGATTTCTCTCTGTCATGCTCTTTCTTTTCTGGCTAGTGTGCCAATTCATTTGCTCCCCACCGCTCATTTTACACTCCACCTGCTTTTCTTTCCTCGGCACAAGTAATTGATGCCTCTTTCCCTTACCAGTCTCGCCATACTGTTACATTACCTCCCCCAGCTTTGTTTTTTTTTTGCTGTCACTTTTTGCCACCTTGCTCCATGGCTCTCGATTGGGAGGGAGCCCCAGTTCTGCTCCTCCCCAACATCCACCAGCTGATGCCAACCATCTACCCCCTGGGTTTGCCCCCCCGGTAGGGTTGGCGGGGGGTGCCCTAAACCACACTGAAGAATGGATCCAGTAATGTGGTTGGTGCCGAGGTTATTAGGGGGCAGGACCTTCGAGCTCCCTCCGTCATCCAACCAGGAGCTCTTTTCTCCTCCTGGTTACTCTCTCGGGGTGGATCATGCAATGATGCCAGTGATGGTACCATACACACTCCTGTGCACTTCCCTTCAGGCATCTTCCCCACCTTCTACCCTTTTGTTGGCAGCGGTGTGCCAACCCCCAGCCTCCGCTAGGGGCAAGGCACGCACCGACAGCTGGTCACTCCCTCCTTGGAGAAACAGAGCTGTCCCTGGGATGCTTGATCCTTCTCCTCCCCTGCCAACCCCCAGTGGCCCATGTGTGCTCCCAAACATGGCTTGCCAGTGTGGCGTCAAGCGCCTCAATCCTTAGCACCACCGGGGCGGCTACCTCCCCCCAACTTTAGAACAAACTTACTCAGTTTCCGTTCAGCCAGAGAAATGAGATGCCCTTGTTCTTGGTGTGCTGCACTCAGCACCATGCTACCACTGCCCAAAACTGCCTGCATCTCTGAATTGGTGGGACTTCGCTGCTCGCCTGCCTGATCTGCTCACATATGGCTACACAAACTGACGCGTACCATTGAAAAACAAAAATGACAGCATGAGGAGGAAGGCAGTAGGCATGGCAGGGAAAAATAGTTTTAGGTCTTCATGATCCAATAAGTGGCTAGAGATGAGGAACTGTAGTGGCAAATCAGGACTTCCAAAGTGTGGACACGCACTGGCCTACAGCCCCTTCCCCCAGCTTCTACGCATGACGTGCTTTCACTTTGCCTGGCTTTTATTACTGCTGCATGAGCGGAGCCCTGCAGACGTTTTGCATGTAGAAAAGGGCTGACGTCATGTTTTCCGTCCATGGAAAGTACAGTTATGTAAGAACTTACCGTAACAGTAGATCTTTGAGAGAAGCTCTTGCAGAAGGTAATTACATATAGGACTGACGCCGGCAGGCATCAGGACCCCACGGAAAAATTTCTAGCTAGCAGTCTCTGGTAGAGGACCGCTCCCACATCAGGTGACTGACTGCCTTCCAGTTCTTTCCCGCCAAAGGCCCAAAAGGGCGAGATGAAAGAGAAGCGGATATTTCCCAACCTGGAAAAGGAGCTAAAAAAGCTTAGGGGGATGGAGGGCGGGAAGGTATTACCTACTGCAAGAGCCTCTCTCGAAGATCTACTGTTACGGTAAGTTCTTACGTAACTGTATTATCTTACTTCCAGAAGGCTCTTGCAATAGGTAATTACACATAGGACTGCATCCCAAGCAGTCTGGAACAAAAAGAAGCAAAATGGGAGGAGGAAAGCTACTCAAAGTAGGTCCTCTAGCTGTGAAGACCTTAGGAAAGGAGGCCTTGCAGAACAGCAAGCCCGAAGCCTGCTCTACGGTGAGAGGCCATATCCAAACTGTAATGTTTTGTAAAGGTATGGACGGAAGTCCAAGTGGCAGCAGCACAGATGTCCGCCGCTGACACATTCTTGAAACAAGCCAGCGAGGCAGCGACTCCTCTGGTGGAGTGGCCTCTCACTTGACCCGGAAGGGTCTTGTTGTACTTGTCATAACAGAAAGTGATACAATTAGCCAACCATTTGGACAGGCATTACTTAAAAACAGCATTGCCTTCTCTTTTGTGAGCAAAAGAGACAAACAGATGATCAGTATTTCTGAGATCTTTTGTTCTGTTAGTGCAGTATCTCAGAATTCGGTGAATGTCCAGAGTGTGTAAGAAATACTCCCCTTGATTGAAGTGCTGTGTAAAGAAAGCAGGTAACTCTATGGACTGGTTCAAAGTAGATTCCGCTACCACCTTGGGGAGAAACTTAGGGTTGGTGTGCAGAACCACACGCTCCTTGTAAAAAATCAAATACGGGATTTTACACATCAGGGCCTGGAGCTCAGAAATCCTCCGAGCAGAAGTAATGACCACTAGGAAGAGAGTCTTTCATGAGAGGAACTTCATGACTGCTGAGGCTGCCGGTTCAAAAGGAGGCAGGGTAAGCTTCTCGAGGATGAAATTCAGATCCCAAGATGGAGCAGGAACCCGGATAGGGGGTCTCAAGTGGAGAACCCCTCTAAGGAAAGTCTTAGAGACCTCCAGCTGAGCAAATGCCCTGTCTGCAAAAGGGACATTGTAGGCCGAAATGGCCACCCATGTGTACCTTCAAGGACGAGCGACTGAGACCCAGATCAAAGAGGTGGCGCAGGTAATCCAGCAGCTGCCCAACAGAGCACGAGAAAGGCTCGAAATCTTTTGAAGAGGCCCAGATTGTGAACCGTTTCCATTTCATGGCATAGGTAGACCTAGTGGAGGTTTTCTAGCCTCCACCAAAATCTCAGCCACTCGGGGTGAAACCCCAAATCTACAGGAGTCATGCGTACAGTTGAAGGGACATGAGACCTGGATGGACCAGGGTCCCCTGATCCTGGGTCAGTAAAAGTCACGACAGAGGAAGAGGAGGTTCCCCTGAGTACTGTTGCCAAAGAGAGAACCAAACTTGCCTGGGCCAGAAAGGAGCGATCAGTATCATTCATGCTCCTTCTGAACAGAGTTTCTATAAGACTCTCGGAATCAAAGGGATCAGGGGGAAAGCATAGATGAATCTGTCCTTCCAATCTAGAGACAGAACGTCTCTCCAAAAAATGCCGTGCTCTGGAGCGAGTGAGCAGAAGTATTGGAAGCTTTGCGTTTAGAGGTGAGGTGAAGAGGTCCACCTGTGGTGTTCCCCAACATAGGAAGATATCGTCTAAGACACTCCGATCCAGTTACCACTCATTAGCTTGAGCACACGAGCGACTGAGTTTGTCTGCTAAGGTGCTCTCGATCCCCAAAACGTGAACTGCCATGAGGTGGAGGTTGTGCTGTACTGTCCAATCCCAAACTCACATCGCTTCCCTGCAAAAAGGGTAGGAACGAGTCCCTCCCTGTTTGTTGATGTACCATACCACACACATATTGTCCATCTGGCCGGCTAAGTGGCCGGGAAGAAGATGTAGATGCAGAGCTTGAAGAGCATAAAGCACTGCCCGAAGCTCATGCACATTGATGTGAAGCATTTTCTCAAGCTTGGACCTGGAGCCCTGGCTCCTGTGAGGTACGAGATGGGCTCACCAACCTTTGCCCGAGTCATCTGTGATCAGAGTCTGGGAGGGGGGAGAAAGACAGAAGGGAACTCCCCGACAAAGGTTCTCCTGAACCATCCACCACTGCAAGTCCCGAACCAAGGGGGAGGAGACTAGGACAAGCTGGTCCAGGTCATCCACAAACTGATCCCACAGAGACTGAAGCGTCCACTGAGAGATCCTCATGTGGGAGCCAAGCACGAGGGACTGTTGGGATTGCAGCTGCCATAAGCCCGAGAAGGTGAAGGACCGACCTGGCACTGACCCGCCTGCAGCCAGACAACAGGCTGACCTGAGCCTAGAGTGCAGCCACCTTGTCCGGTGGCAGGAAGGCCCTGCCAGAGGTCGTGTCCAGGATCACCTTCAATAAACTGGAGCCTCTGGGACGGGATCAAGTGGGACTTGGAGTGGTTGATGGTGATGCCCAGGGAGAAAAACACCCTCTGGGTAAGGGAAAGGAAGCGCAGGAGATCCTCCCTGGATGGGGCCACCAGGAGCCAATCGTCCAGGTACGGGAAAACCTGCAGCCCCTGGGTACGCAGGTAGGCCACTACCACCAGAAGGCATTTGGTGAACACCTGGGGTGCTGAGGAAAGACCAAATGGAAGGGCCTTGAACTGGTAGTGGTCCCCCTGGAAAGCAAAATGGAGGTATTTGCAGTGAGAAGGGTGGATAGAGATGTACAGGTAAGCATCCTGCATATCCAGAGCACACAGCCACTGTCCCAGCCAAGGGAGGGGCAGGAGACCCTGTAGGGAGAGCATCCTGAACCTCTTGTACTCCACGAACAAGTTTAGGGAACTGAGGTCGAGAATTGGCCTTATATCTCCTGTCTTCTTCGGGACCAGGAAGAAGTGGGAATAATAACCCATTCCCTGAAGAGGAAGGGGGACGGGCTCTATCGCCTCCTTCAGCAAAAGTACTGAAATCTCTTCCTGGACCAGAAGAAGGTGTTCCCGAGAGTAGATGACCTTGGGGGAGGGTGACGAGGTGGTTTCTGGAGAAACTCTATTGAGTGTGCTTCTGCGATCAGCTGGAGCACCCAGGAATCTGAAGTTATCCTCTCCCAACCCGGGAGGTGGAGGGAAAACCTCCCTCCTACCGGTTCCTCCAGAAGGCCCAGAGGCTGTGGGAGAGGAAAGGAGTCGGGTGGTGTGGGGCAGTGCCATGGCTGAAGCACCCGCTGCTTTTTTGGGCAGAGGGGGCTTGGCAACCGGAGGGGCCTGGCGTTTAGTGACCCACTTTCCCTGGGGTTTTGCCTTTTTTCTGATTCCATCTGTGAAAGGGACAGCACTGCATTTGATGGGGATGGTACATGGAGTCCACAGACTTCAGAACGGTCCCCTTCTCCTGCAGATCGGTGATAATGTCCTTGACATCACCACCGAACAGCACCGAACCCCTGAAGGGCACTTCCTGAATAGTGGACTGCACTTCTGGGACCAGCCCTGACACACGGAGCCAGGCATGATGCTGTAAGCCTATGGTGAAAGCGGAGCTCCTTCCAGCAGTGTCCACTGCATCGTAAGTAGCATGAAGCATGTGCCGACTCGCCGAACGTGCAGAGCGGACGAGGTCAGCCACTTCCTGTTTGACTTGAGAGTCCAGAAGGGAGTCCAATTTGGATTCCACCTCACTAAGAATCACTTTCTGGTAATCCCCTATGTGACTGACATAATTTAGGGCCCTAATACCCAGAGTAGAGGAAGCATAGATCTTCTTCCTATACTGGTCCAGAAGACAGGATTCTTTGTCAGGTGGAGACGAGCTCAGATGTTTCTGGTTAGCTGTCCAGCCATGAGCGGCACTAATCATGACCGAATCAGCTCGAGGCTGAGAATATAAAAAGTCAACACCCTCGGGAACCTGATATAGCCTGTTCAACTTCCAAGGAAGTGGGGCTAAAGCCGACAGCTGCTTCCAAATAGTGGAAACAAGATCGGCATGAGGCTCAATCCAGGGTGCACCAAGGTGGGAGCTGTCACTGGTAGATCCAGATGCTCAGCAAGTTTCTTACACTGAGGATCCGGCTCCGAGGAATGCCACTTATGAACCTCCTGGATTTTGCGCAGCAACTCCATAAAAGAAGGATCCTCCGGAGGGGACTTCGGAGGAATCCTTGGCCTGGGCTTAGACGGAGAGCATGGTTCGTCGTCCGGCTCAGAACAACCCTTGGAGTCAACCGAGGTGTCCGAGGATGAAGAAGATGATGATGAGGAAGACTCCCTCTCCTGGCGTTGGGGAGGAACGGACCCCTTGGATGCCCTCTGGGAAGCGTGTCCTGCACCGCCCTGGAACCAGAGGATTCAGCCCTGGTGTCCGGAGGTGGGGAGGGAGTCTGTCATCGCGGACGTACAGGAACCGGAACCAGCACTGTCATCGGGAGATGACTCTCCACCTCTCTGGTAAGCTGAGTCTTGGCCAGAGTCCAGAGTCTCCTTCAAGTCTACCGGCGGCTGAGGGGGCGGTGGAGGAGGTGGAGGGGGGGATACAGGTATGGATTATACCTGTAAGGCATGTATCCATAACCCGATGGCGGGAAGCCCGGCATTGGGTATTGAGGCACCGGGTACTGCGGCATCGGATAGGACAGTATCGGGTACTGGGGCATCGGATACTGTGGAGCTGGGTAAGATGGCATCGGATACGACAGGGTCAGATACCCGGAAAATGAGGGGTCTGCCGGAGCAGACAACCCAGCCGGAGGGCCCAGCATTGGAGTGGCATCCGGGAGCTGGATGTCGCCCAGGGTCGGTAAGACCGGTGTCAGGGCCGGCGGCCAGGGCCAGCGTCTGGGGATCTGACATCAGGTCGGTCAGCCCAGTGGGCAGACGGTCTGACGGGGGTGCAGCAGGAACCTCGGTCTCCAGAGGGCAGTGAAGGCTGCAAGGAGCCAGGAACAGTGGACGTAGGAGGGTCCAGTGTTGGCTCACCCACCATGCGGACGTCAGGCAAGCTGACGTCCAACTTAGCAGGGTCCGGGCGGACGCCGGAGGAGTCGACGACTGACTTGGTGGACCCATCACCCAAGGCAGGTCACGAAGGAGGGGCGGCCTGGTTGGGGGTAAAAGGGGCCGTTCGCCACCCCGAGGGGTCGGGGGACTTATCAATTTTCTCCATGCGGGCGTCAGAGGAGCCGACGTCCGGCTTACCGAAGCCACTCGAACCAGTAGGCCGCACAGTGGCGACTTTACCGGGAGAGGAGGCCTCCAAAATGCCTGGAGGCACACAAAGAGCCCGAGCGTGAGCCAGATGGGTGGGCCAACGCTGCCTTGGAAACCTCCAAGGTGGCCGTCACGGATTGGTCCCCCGGGGGGGACGTTACCTGAAGCACAGCGACTCCCGAAGAAGACACGGTGGATGAGGAGCCCTTGTCCTGGTGCTTCTCCTTGTCTTTTTTCTTGCGATGGCCTTCGGGGGAGGTGGACGCCTGCCAGAGCTTTTTTAACTCCTTTTCCATGGAGGACATTTTCTTCTTAAAAAATATGTGTCTCCAGGGACTGCTGCCACCATCTGCGGGTGGCTGAGTTGAATTTAAGGCCGTGCTGGCCCTTCTCCTCCTAATGATCTGGGCCTAGGCAGAATAGGCACTGGGAACGTCCGTCCTTGTGCAGGAATTGGGCGCTGCATGAGTCGCACTTGTTCTTGTGCTCGGAGAGTGTAGGGGATGACATACACCGACGAATACCTGACAAAAAATTTGAAAAATCGAAAATAACTCGGCAAAAACTACTGACGACTGAGGCTGACGAGCACTGAACTTTACTGCAAGGTGCTGACATGAGCTAACGGCTGGAAAGAACTGGAAGGCGGGTATGGGGGAACGCCCCTTTATACTGACATTGCATGAAGTCGGTCACCTGATGTTGGGGCGGTCCCCCGCCAGAGACTGCTAGCTAGAAATTTTTCCGTGGGGTCCTGACACCTGCCGGCATCAGTCCTATATGTAATTACCTACTGCAAGAGCCCTCTTGAGGTAAGATATGTTTTTCCTCTGCCTGACCCTCCCCCAAGAAGCAATCCACCCATGTTGTCCCTATGGACTGCAGCACTGCACTATATCACAGTGGGCGTTTTTTTTTTTTATGGGCGTTTTTCTTGCATCCCTGCCATTTCTGTCCCCTCCCCTTAACAGCAAGGAAACAGTAAAAGGAAAACCATGGCTGCAGCAGGTAAACCGACTGTTACAGAACAAGAAGTTCTATGTTGGGGATAATCTCTCATTTTGCCTCTCTCTTACCTTCAAGTTTCTTGTTTTTCTGCTGGACAGCCCTAGTCTGCTTTCGCAGTAGTTCCTCTGACAAGGTGGGCCACAACCTTTCAGTATCCCCGGGTATACTTTTTTCCCCTGTTCTTTGCCTCTAACGTGCTCCATTGCATTGTGTATCCAGCTGAAGTGAGCTGAACAGCGCCTCAGCAAAACTTCAAACCAGTTGAACTGCTTTTGGGTAGATCTTAAAGGGACAGGCACCTTTGTTACCCCACAGCTTATTTCTCCTCAGCCACCGCTTCTCTGTGCACGACCCTACTGGCACACTTGGTTTCTGATTGATTGCCAGTCAGAATAACTTGTTTAGCAGCTGAGCCTTCTATGCCTTATTGTGCTGTTTATGTAATTTAACCAAGTGTGTTGAATACCACAGAACATTGTTTAAACAAATTGACCTGTTTCTAAAGGGAGTCTGTCTATATTACATATTTCTAGTAAATTCGCTAATAAAGTAAGAGCATACACTGTCTACATCAGGGAAAAGGGACATGCGGTCCCAGTCAATATTGCTCACTGCATATTACAGGGGTCAAAATTGGCACCCGCCCTCCAAATGCAGCTAGATTTCAGGTAGGGCGGGTGGAACTGTCCCATAGAGCACCAGGTGGGTGCCTGAAAATGAAAGCTAAATAAGTGTGGCCACGCATCTCCTTTGTTTAGTTGGTGCGCTTTGTTTATTTTCAGTGGGGGCAGTTGTTGCAGAGGGTGAAGAGCTGAATCAGGTCCTTCAGCTCTGCCAAGCTCTGATTGGCCGTGACATCAGGGCAGGGGGTGCCTAATTAGTGCTGCGTGTTTAAATGCAGAAATGTCAGCATGGCAAAAATACCTAACATTCCTGAAGTGACCCAAGATGGAAGATCTACCCTACATCAACAACACAACCGAGACAGAGAGTGAGTCAGAGCCACCAGAAGATCGAGTTCTGCTGTGCTGTCACCGGTGAAGCTGCCATTTTGTGATTGAGGCTGTGGAGTCCAGTTAGGAGCAAAGGAAGATGGAGGAGGGCTGCCCAGTGACATTCACTCAGCTGTCAAGTCGGGAGCCGCAGCATCGGGAGTGAGAAGAGAACAACTTGGGTTCTGCCTTTCCCTTTGCTGTCAATTGGTGAAGCTGCCACGGAGGATTTCAGGCCATGGTTGGTGTTTAGGGAAACAGCCGCCGACTGACTCAGGCACCCAACATTCCGGCAGAATTTTGAACCATGCAGTGAGCCAGCAGTCACGGAGCACAGCACAGACATTCCAATCGGGTTTCCACCAAACCTCGGCATCATCAGCTGATTTCTGCTGCCCTACTAAAGGTATGTGTGCACTGGATTAAATAAATAAAATTAGTCAGTGGCTGTACATACTGCAGTCAGAGTGTGCCCCAGAGCCTATAGCTAAGGTTTGACATGTACTGTTGTTGCAGGGAGGGGAGCAGTTGGATAGATGTCTTCTGCACTTGCAGGAGGAACTTACAGTTGGGAGTCGTGTTGAAAAAAAAAAAAAGAAATAAACTCAGCTGTTAACTGCCTGCAGGGAGGGAGGGAGCAGTTTTAAAGCAAAATAACCAGTATGACATGTCTGCAGACTCCTATCTGCCTGAATTACAGACAAGAGTGGGGGGGGGAGGGGTCAGCTGTTTTAAAAATATATATATATATAACAAATTGCTGCCTCATCTGTGTTGCCCGAGTGACTAAGTGCTGCTTCTAATCTGATGTCATCGCTCTGGTTGAGACTTGGCTGTGAAATCCTCCCTGACTCCCTAGTCTCCTCCTGGTTTCACCCTCTTCTGGTCCGACCCGTGTTGGGAGTCGAGGCGGCGACTACTGCTATTTATGTCAAGGAATCTCTCCCCATACTAGCCCTGCCTGCTCCCATCCTTGACTCCAGGGCCCAGGCACTTACGCTGAAACTAACCCCTGACCCTTTAAAGGGACTCCTTTATCTGACTACTGCATACGTGCCCCCCAGGGACCAAACACAGGCCATTGCCTCTCTTACAGAATACCTTTCCTCACTACCTCCTTCCGCTGATCAAATTCTGGTGGGTGACTTAAATGTCAACTGGCTCAGCCCCTCTTCCTCCTCTACCCGTGACTCCTTTTCTGCAATAGACCTAACGCAACTAGTTACCCACCCTACCAGGACTAACCCAAAGAGAGGCTCCAGTACCCTGCTTGATGTGGTACTCACTAACCACCCATAATCGGATCCCCAATGTACAAGTCCTCCCAGACTCTCTCAGCGATCACTCCCCCATTTTATTCCACTGGTCATCCTCAGTCCCCAAACCCATAGCACAGTTCACATGCCGGCGGCGTCTAATACCTGGTGGACTGATAAAACTTAAGGAATTTCTGTCCCTAATTGACTGGTCTCCTATACAGGCAACTCCTAACATCGACACAGCTCTCTCCTTCTTTACCCAAACTTTTAATAATGCCTGTGATATCTTTGCCCCAATGTCGACCCGCTGTTCTAAAAGGCAGAATGCCCCCTTGGTAACCCCAGCTTTGATCCACCAACTCAAACATAGGGACAACCTATGGCACCGTACATTGAGACTGACCGCCCAGTGACAGGCAGTTATATGCTGCCGCCCAAACAAGTGCACTCGGGCCATCAGAAAGGCCAAGTCTGAGCACTATCGGTCCTCACTCACTGCCTCATGGGGGAACCCCAGAACCTTCTGGGATAACATTAAACAGTTAAATGGGAGTGCACACTTCCCCCACCCACCCAGATCAACATTAATGGCGTGATATCCTCAGACCCAGCCCTCATAGCCAACCACCTCAACACCGCATTCACTGACCTTAGCCCTATCCTCCCTACAAATTTTTTTGACCCTCCTCCCCCACCACCTGCCGTAAATCTTTCTCGCCCTTATTTTCTCCTCCGCCATGTTTCTGCCCAAGAACTTAGGCCTCACCTTGTCACTGCCCTCAAGCCTAATAGTACGGGCAGTGACACCCTAGACCCGTGTATCCTACGGCTGGTCTTAGACACAGTCCTTACCCCGATCATGTGCCTCATCAACCACTCTCTTTGCCTGGGGAAGGTTCCAACTGCCTGGAAAGTCGCCACTGTCACCCCTATCTTTACAGGTGGTGATAGGACTGTGGCTGGAAACTATCGGTCAATCTCCATTCTCTCTCCTCTCTCCAAGGCCTTGGAAAAAGTGGTGGCCTCTCAAATCTCTGACTACCTCTCCACCTAATATGTCCTATGTCCTGAGCAGCATGGCTTCCGAATGGGCCACAGTACCAACACAGCCCTCCTAGAGTTCTCCAACTTTCTCCACTCCTCCTTAGACACTGGTTCTCTGGCTGGTGCGGTCTTCATTGACCTCTCGAAAGCTTTCGACACTGTCTCCCACCCCCTCCTTCTTGATGCCCTTAGTCTCTCTGGTTTTGCTGCTGGACCTATCTCCTGGTGCACCAGTTATCTGTCTGACCGCTCACAGCGATAAAAATTAATGGGACCTACTCAGACATCTGTCCCATTTTTTCTGGGGTTCCCCAGGGCTCCATTCTGGGCCCCTTACTATTCTCCCTTTACCTTAACACCCTTCCATGCTCTTGCTCGGGGAACATTCTATTGTACGCTGATGATGCAGTCATCTTTGCCTCAAGTCGTAACCTTATTGCCCTCCAGGACTCGCTACAGAAGTCCTTCGCTGAAGCTGAGGGCTGGTTCAAGGAACATAGATTGGTGATAAATCTTAAAAAAACCAAAACCATGTTCTTCACTCATCCCCAAAACAAGTCCTGCAACTTCAAACTCCTCATTCACTCTGGGTCCTCTTTCCCCTCGAACAAGTTTGCTCCTATAAATACCTAGGGATCCATTTTGACCCCTCCTCTCCTTCCATGGACACATCACTGCCCTAGCCACTGCCACCTAATATCCGATTGGGCATCTTACATCGGTATAAACACTGCCTCCCCCTGGAGGCTCTTCGACTCGCAGTCACCTCCTCTGTCCTATCCCTAGTGGACTATGGACTGCCGGTGTATGGTGCTGCTGATCAGACTGCACTCCATAAAATTTGCACTACTCTGAATAAGGCCTGCAGGTTAATTACTGGGGCACCTAGGCTAACACACACCTGTCTACTGTACGCTAAAGCGCTGGTACTTGATCTTGACGAGCGCCTCAAATATCTGACCTGTACCCTTACAAAAAAGACCCTCCTTGGGCTATCCCTGCCAGGATTGACCACCACCATCCGCCGCTCTGTCCCACTAGTTCATACTTGGACCTCTGGGAAAACCTCTCTTGTTATCCCTAGAGCTAGGACCTCTCACGGCCAAAGGGCCTTCAGCTTTAGGGCCCCCTCCTGGTTCAACACACTGCCCCCCCCTCCATCTCTGAAGCTCCAACTATATCGTGCTTCAAAACTTCCTTACGGAACCACCTTGTTAACACCCAAAGCTGTAATTGCCACTAGTCAAAGCCGTACTCAGTACTTATGACAAAGCTTACTACTAAGCTGCTAAGGACAACATAACTCTGGTATTGTTTGCATCAATCCTACTTGTACCAGCTTGTTTGTATCTATGTACTTATTGCTGTCTTAAGTTACTGTGATACTGTGTTATACTGTTATACTGTGTATTTTCGTTTGTCTTACTGTGACAAGGTACCTTTGTAAATGAGCATATGGCTCAAAGGTTTTCCAAACTGCTGTCTAAATAAATAAATAAATAAAATAAATAAATAATCTGGTCTGTGATGTTGTTTTCTGCTAGAACACTTATTCAGCTTGTTCTGTCAATGATTGCACTGCTGTGCTGGGAAAAATACTGTAATAACTTTCTTTTGGCCCTGCCCTATAGCCTTTTCAGTCTGTTATATTTATTAATGTCTCTGCTGAATTGGGGGGGGGGCTATGGTTGTTTCCTGACTCTGCTCTGTGCAGCCTTTCCAGTCTGTGCTGTCCACGATCATTTTAATCAATGTCTCTGCTGAATGGGGTTGCACACCTTGTCTCAACTGTCCCTCTGATTTTTCAGAGACGTCCCTGATCTTCCCTCAAAATGTTTCTCTGTCCCTTGTAAAATTTGTGTGTTTTTGTGACTGAACACAGTGGAGACTGTATTAAGCACAAGTTAATGTCAAACATTAAGTTGAAGACTTGTTGTTATTCAGAAAACACATCTTACACTAGTCCCCTTGTTTTTAAAGCTTTCTGAGTGAATATTACCAGTTTTTAAGATGACGTGTCCCTGATTTATGAAGCAAGAGGTCGAGAGGTATATGGGGGGGGTTCGTCATGCTGGGGTGGGTATTTTTGGCTGTAATGCAGTCTACTTGCTGGGAACTTCTGAACAGAACACTTCTGAGGCCAGATCGGTGGGTAGTTCCAGTGAATCTCTTCAGACACTCCTCGTGCTGTTGAACAACCATTATTTCTCTACATAGATACGTAGACAGTGTCGGCAGATAAGGGCCTATGGCCCACCCAGTCTGCCCATTTGAGCTTGTAAGTTCAGTTTGTTTTCCTAGAAGTCCGTTTTCCCTTACCCCTGACCTCTAGAATTTCTTTATGTCTATCCCATGCATTCTTAAATCGCGTGATTGTTTCAGCCCCCACCACTTCCTCTGGCAGGGTGTTCCACTTGTCCACCACCCGTTCTGTGAAGAAATTCTTTCTCATGTTTCCTCTGAATTGTCCTCCCTCCCACTTCATCCCATGCCCTCTAGTCCTGGAACACCTTTTTCACTTAAAAATAGTGTTTTCCTGCATCCTGTTTCTCCCTGTAAGATACTTGTATGTCTCTATCATATCCCTCTCTCCTCCTCTCCTCCAGGAGTACATGTTCAGTTCCTTCAACCTGTCTTCATAGGACTTGTGATGCAATCCATGCACCATCTTTGTTGCCCTCCTCTGAACCTTCTCTACCCTGTCTATGTCCTTACGTGGTATGGTCTCCAGAACTGTACTGTATTCCAGGTGGGGCCTCACTAGTGTCTTGTACAGCGGAATTATGACCTCCCTTTTCCTGCTGGTGATGCCCTGGCTATACATCCCAGCATCCTATTTGCCTTTACCTGATGCCTTGTCACACTGTTTCCCTACCTTGAGGTCATCAGAGATGACAACCCCAAGATCCCTTTCCTGCTTGGTGCATGCTATATCCTCACCCCCATCTGATATATTGTCCAGGGTTTTGTGCCCCATATGCATTATCTTGCACTTCTTTGCATTGAATTTCAACTGCCAAACCCTTGACCATTCTTCAAGTTTCTGCAGGTCCCTTCTCATTCTGTCTACACCCTCTGGTGTGTCTACTCTGTTACAGAGCTTTGTGTCATCAGCGAACAGTGAAATTCTGGATTCTCTGGATTATTTTAGATATTTTTGAGTGTGCTGTATTGGACAGTATTTTGTTGCCCTTGGCTTCTTGCATGACTGGTGCTCTGCTTATATGTGCCTGCTGAATTTTTTTTTTTTGGGGGCTGTGTGGTAAATGTTACTTCCCACATACCTCTCAAGTGTCCCTGATTTTCAGGGACGTCCCTGATTTTGCCTCAAATTTTACTCTGTCCCTCCTAAAATTTGTGTTTTTGTGGCTAAACAATGGGGACTGTAAGCACAAAACAATGTCAAGCATTAAAGTTACAGACTTGTTCTTCTTTAGAAAATGCATTTTGCACTAAGCCCCATATTCTACCAGCTTTCTGGGTGGATATCTCTAATTTTGAAGATGTGTCCCTGATTTTGGTCCTTTGGCCCTGATTTTTTTAAGCCGTGTCCCTGATTTATGAGGCAGGAGGTTGAGACGTATGCCCCCCAGTTGATGAAAGGAGTCTGCAGTCTGCTGGGGAAAGAAACACTGAAGAGCAGAGATTGGTGAGTTTCTTTCTTTTTTTTTTATCCTGCCTGGGACATCCCCACTTCAGATTAAAAGATTATTTTACTTGGTCAAGTTTTGCCTAATTGTGTTTGTTTTAAAGGTAAGGTGTGTATCATTCATTGCTATTAACTGTGAATAATGTGTCTGACTTTCTGCCATGCAAGCTAAGGCAAGCACAGATCTATTGTGAAGGGATTAAACTTTTCACACTTGCTAATCATGCATGGCAGAGGGTCATCAGGGTACAGTTTGGCAGAACTACAGCTAATGACTAATTGACATTTGTTTGAGGTCTGAAACATTTGCTCAATCTGGATTTGAGGCAGTTTCAGAACTCTTATTATTGGTGTTTGTATAAAATGTTTCGGCAATAAAATAAAAGACAACACAAGTTTTTTTTTCATTCACGGTTTAATAATTATTTAAAAGAAGTCAACTGCAATAATTCTTTTTTTTTTTAACCCGAGTTTCTCTGTTGTTTTTTTTTGGTGCCGGGCTAGTAAAGATCATGGCGGGCTAATGGATATTTCCAGCCACTAGCCCTGTGGGCTGGTAGCTGAAAAAGTTAGTTTCAACCCCTGCATAAGGTTGACATGGCTGAATGACTGAATCAAACAAAGCAAATGCTAACTGAAACGTGCACAGGGGTTAGGACAGAAGGTAGGAAAAGTAGGTTGCACCCATAGGACGGAACACTCAGGAACCAAAGTAATTATTCTAGCATGGAGGTACGTGAAGTTGGGACAGATTGATATGGACATTTAAAAGGAGACTTAGGGCTGCAATCAGTAGCTGGGATACATCTGAAAGTGGACCGGAGTTGAGTGAAGTTGCTGAGGAGAAGCCGACCTGCTAGACGATTTAGTGCTGTTTTATGTTTGGTACACTGATACTTTGTTTTTACAGAAGTCTGCATTCGTATGCACTTAAAGTTTTAAAAGATGCTGGCGCTGTCCGCTTTTGGAGTGTTCCTTTTTACGTTCGCTTGCTCGCATGCGCAAGGAACGTTTTGGGAGAGTAGCACACTTTGGAGGTGTGCCTCTCCTGCAATCAAGTGTTCCGTTGAGCAGGCGTGGCAGTCCTGCACCAATGAGTCTTGGGAGCTGTATGTGACAGCGGTGGTCTTCGCTTCAAAACCACCGCTGTCATACCACTACCCGCATCCGCGCCCCCCTCGCGTCACGTGCTCCCCGGCGTCACTTCAAAGCTTTGTTTGCCACGCTGGGGCACCCAGCGTGGCAAACGATGTTGCCGACGGGGTGCCCAATCCCCGTCGGCTGCACGCCCCAAAGCCATCCTGCCGCACGCTGGGAGCCCACCCCAGCGTGGCAAATGTGAGTAGGTTTGCCGGCGAGGGTGCCCGTCAGCTCCTCTATCCCCCGTGTAGTTTGCCAATGGGGTGCCCAATCCCGTTGGCTCCTCGGCCCCCAGCCATCTTCTGCCACACTGGGAGCCCCACCCCAACATCCCGTCGTCGTTTTTTACCTGTAAATGGAAAGCGGTCCCATGGCGCATCTCCCAGTCCCCCTCCCACAACCGCACCCACCACTGCACACCCAGCCTCCCCACCCCTCACCCCATACTTACCTCCGGAGCTTGTGACAGATCATCGGTGGACCGGGAACACGTCTGCACTCTTCAAAGCCGACCATGAACTGAGGAAATGCGGTAAAATGTATAATGGGCTAGATAGGGGGTTTTCAACTTTATTGCATAGCTCAGGCATTTTTTGGAATTTTTGCACCAAATTTTCAACATGGGGTTTTGGGACCTCTTCTCATTAATGATGTCACTGTCATGGTGTTATTCAGGCCTGAAGGGTGATTTCCTGATCACTCATTGAAGTCTTGCCGAACCCTGAACACACACCATGACAGCTCAAACATCATTGAAGGACAAACCCTTGAAGATGATCAAAACCAAAAATATTTAGTTCTGGCGTGCTGCGCGTTCCGCATGCTTTCGTAGGTTTGCCAATTTTCAATATTTCCTCCAGATTTTCAACATTGCCATTTTACCACACTTCCTATGAGCAGTACACTGTCATTTTCACATTCTGCCCAAAACGTGTTTCCGCCTCTGTAGCGCACAATGGGGGTAACAAAAAGGTCATGCTGAAAATTTATTGTGCAAATACCAGCAATCGCACAGGGCATTACGGTAAAGCACCATACGTGACAAACACCACTGCAAATACCTGCAAGCGAACGTTCGGCATTGACAAATGCTTGTTTATTGATTATACAGGTTAACCAGAGACTGTACCTGTGCTGAGAAGTGCTGACAGGGTTTTACAAATGCCAAGCTGAGCAAAAATGTTGTGGAGGAGTGAATCTGCTAAATGTTTTCCTGGGGGAGGCTTGGGCTCGGCTCGACCCGGGGGCCGGGGTGCTGTCGCTGACCCCAAGGAAGACAGCCACCAGGCACAGCAGGATGGTCACAGCAACTTCACTCATTTTAAATCCCAGGATTACGTCCTCCTCCTCTCCCCCAAGAAAAAAAAACAGCCAATGTTGTTTTTGTTGAATTGGTAAGCCCACTGGGCCTAGAAGTCCCTTTTTCAGGGGCAACCGGCGGGGGGGGGGTACAGATGGTAAGCAATTGAAATTGAACCAGATTAAGATGTTGGTGGTATTTTTAGTGAATGAGGGAAATTTGGCCAGGACACCGGGGAAATTCCCCTACTCTGCGGAGGCAGAGGGCGCTGTAGCGTTGCTGAAGAGTGAGGAGAAGCTCAGTCTATTCCAGATCATGGATGGGGCTGGTCAGGTTTTTGGAGCTCCAGAGGAGGCATGTATACAGCCTGGAGAATGCAATATTTCAGCGCAGAATTCGTTACCTGAAGTCATACCAGAAACGTGTCTGGAGCAACCTCTTTTGTCAGATATTGTTGGTGATTTGAGTTCGGAAGAAATTAAACTACAAAAGGAACTGGAGGTAAAAAAGTCTCAATTACTGGCTCTTATTTCTAATGCTGAACTAGAATACAATCAAAGTAAAAACAGGCTGGAGGAAGAAAGAAAAAAAAGGAAACGGTCGGTAGCTAGTCCGACATTGAGTACTAGCAAATGTCTACCTTCATGTGCAGATTCTGTTCTTGAAGAAAATATGGAGAGCACTTGTGTGGATTCGGTGAATGACACTGTGTTATAGGTAGCACATACTGAATGGTCCCCGGAGACTGCTTTGCAAAATGCAGGCTGGTTCTATGCAGAAAATCGCTGGATTCCTGATCCTTTGGTTCCACTTCCGGGTTCTCCAGAATGCGCTGGAAGACGTCCTGGCAGTGGAGTTGGGCAACAGTCTATGTCCTTAAACAGCTCCACTGCTTCTGCGCGTTTTGACAAGGAGGCTCCGGTTTTAGATGCTGCGACAGACACGGTCACTCCTTTGTTGTCTTGTCAAGCTTCTGCCATTTTGCAGGATGTACAAAAGGACATTTTACTCACTACGGAAGAGAAGGTAAGAGATGAGGGGGCAGGCTTATTGCATACGACAACAAGAGAAACGGATAATGGCACTGTTAGAGAACCGCTGCCTACTACGCACAGTTGGGGCAGTTCAAAAACTTATGCTGGACTTTTTTGTAAGCCCGAAGAAGCGGCTAGAAGGAGATTTTTAGTCCATCTTAGATATGTGGGGAAGGCTCCAATCGTTCCTGATCGTGTCTGGGTGGGGAAAACCCTTATTAAAGAATGGATGGGTTTTAACCCTATGGATGTATATGCGTTCATCCATGCCTCGGGGGACAGGAATTATGATGTTAGCTTCTGCTCAATGGTTCTATTGGACAAATTTTGGAAGTTATATTATGAACAAAAAGATTTAGAAGATTGGACAGATTTCGTGGCTATTCCCATCACTAAACCCGCTATTAAAACTATAACGGTGTTATTTAGGAATGAAGGTGTTGATGTTAATAATATTAAATTTTGGTTGGAAAAAAAATGTTCTATTTTTGAGCATCCTAAACCTATTATGGATGAGAATGGATTTTGGACCGGTGGTTGGAACTTTCGGGTTCAATTGACACAAACAGATAAAGGGATTCAACATCTGCCTAGCTCCTTTTTTCTGGGGAGGGACAGGGGTATCTTGTTTTATGCAGGACAACCGAAGAGTTGCTACAAATGTGGTGATCTAACTCATTTAAGCAGTGACTGTGACAGTATTAAATGTTTTCATTGTGGGGTACTAGGTCATTCTGCTGCCCAGTGTACAGCCCCCCACCTGCAATTTGTGTGGGGATGAAGCCCATGGTTTTCAGGACTGCCCATGGGCTGCCCACAATCTAGAGTCTTCTTCTGACCATGAGTTAATTCTATCTCGAGGCTCTTGAGCCTCAGAGAGATGATGTTGGTCAGTTTGTAAGTCTTCTGCCTTACAGCGTTAAGAGCAATAGTGTTTCCTCCTCTAGAGGTAGTATGGAGGCTTTGCATGTGGATATCTGTAGCACAGTGATTCCCCCTGTACCTTTGATTTCTGCTACAGAGATGGAATCGTCGGATTTGGTGGTAGTGGAAACTCCCTTTACAACCCCTCAAGGTTCCCCTAAGCGAGTTTCGGCTCCGCTACCTATTCCCCCTCCAGATCACATGGAGATGATAGCCCTGCAGCAAGAATGTTCTCAAACCCCTTCTGCACCTTTACATCGAGTGGAAATTTTAAACCCTGGGTCTGTTCAATTCCCCTTGTCACCATTGCCTCTTTCTAATAGATTTTCAACTTTTGCTATGTGGGGGGAGCAGGTGGATAAGGAAGATCCCTTGGAGGATGTTGTGCAGAGCTCGAGTCAAGATCTCTCTGATTCAGCTTTACAATCCTCTCAACATAAGGTGGTAGAAAAACGGGTTACTAAGTCTAGTAGGAAAGCTATAAATAAACCTCCTTGATCCACTGAATTTACGTGTGACATGTTTAAATGTCAATAGTATTAAGTCTGATTATAAATGTAAACTAACTTTTGGTAGTTTAGGTCAGTTGAATTTTGATGTCTTTATGTTACAAGACACTAGACTTCATACCTTGTTTGAAACTTCGCAGGCATCTAGAGATTGGTGGTGGGGCTCTTCATTTTGGTCAATAGGATTGGAAGCCTGTTGTGGTGTGGGATTTTGTTTTCGTTCTTCGAATGTCCGGGTTTTACGTTTAGTAGATATTGATCCGGGTAGGGCGCTATCGTTAGATGTTATTATAAATTCCCTATCATGTCAATTGATTACGGTTTATGGCCCTCAAACTAAGGCTTTAAGGATCGACTTGCTAACCAAAATCCAGCTGTACTTATTTACGAACAGACAGATTTTTTGGGGAGGAGATTTTAATGTTAATTTTCAAGTTAAGGATATTAGGGGTAAACAATATTGTGATAAGACATTTTTGAAGACTTTGATATTTCAAGCTGGGTTGAAAGATTTTCAAAGGCATAAGTTTTGCTCTGCTAAAGCCACCTTTTTTTAAAGGTACTCTTTCTTCTCATATTGATTTTTTATTTTTAAAACAAACGTTAGACATTTCAGAAACTTTTATTATGCCGATGGAATCTTCAGACCATATGTTGATTGGGGTTAATATTGCAATTCCTCCGGTTAGGGAACCTGGTTTAGGATTTTGGAGATTAAATGTCTCCTTACTGGAGGATGTTGTAATTTTGTCCAGCTTTAAGGAATTAATTGCTGACAAAGTTTCTACAATGTTTTTATATGATGATGTGGGTTCATGGTGGGATGATTTGAAAGTCCTTATTATTGAATTTTTAAGTTTCAGGGGAAGTTTCAAGCTATGTCTAAATATAAGGAATATTTGGTTTTTAGGCATACTTTAGGTGAGTTATTATCCAGGCAATGTGAGGAAAAGGTTGATCTTAGTGAAGAGATTATTGTAATCAAACAGCAGATGAGATCCTATCAGTATAACCATTTATGTTCTCTTCAGAAGGAACAAATGTTTGGTACTCAAGGGAAAGCTGAATGTGTCAATCCTTTTGTTAATTGTCAACATCGTAGGGAGTGGAAACTAATAACTGGCCTAAAAACATCGCAGGGTACTCTGGCCTCAGATAATGGTTCTATTATGAAGATTATTGTGCAACATGTTACAGAAATGTTTGGTTCCCCAGTCGACCTTTCTCAATATACCTCTCAGATCTTACAGGCAGCGGCTTTACCTAATCTCGATGCTAAACTTTGTGATAATTTGATATCCCCCTTTTCTCCTTTAGAAATGGACAGGGTAGTTAAGAGTCTTCGTAAGGGGATTTCGCCTGGTTCTGATGGATTACCTAATGAAATATATCAATTATTATGGGAACTTATTCCAGTAGAAATGTTAGGTGTATATAGATTCTTTCAGGAAGAATGTTATTTACCAGATAAAATGTATGAGGGTTATTTTTTTTGTTTAAATCAGGAGATTCTACGGATTTGGCCTTTTGGCGACCACTTACTTTGTTAACTATTGATTTTAAAATTTTTGCTAAACTATTAGGGAGTAGATTAGCATTGGTTATGGATGACCTTATTAGTCCAACTCAATTTTGTTCCATCCCTGGACATCATATTACGGATGCTTTGTTATTACTTCGAGAAATAGTGGAAGGGGATGGAAGGAATAGTACAGGGGACAATTCTGGGTTTTTGGTTAGTTTAGATCAGGCCAAAGCATTTGATAGGGTGTCTCATTCCTTTTTATGGGAATGTTTACTGGCATATGGGTTTCTGGTAGTATTTGTAGACTGGTTGAAAATATGTTATGGTCTGCGTATGTAGTACCGTTTGATAATGGTATTATGGGTCCTAAGATTCCGGTACTAAGAGGGGTACATCAAGGTTGTCCCTTGAGCCCCCTCCTTTATGTGTTTTTTCTTGATCCCATTATGAGATTAGTGCAGCTCTCCCCCAAAATTCTAGGTTTATCTGGGGTTTTTTCGTCTGTTTGTAAAGTGCTTGCATAAGCTGATGATATGTGTTTATTACTTCAGGATACCCAGTCTGTGCTTATAGCTTTAAATTTAATTCAGGTATTAGGGCATGCCTCAGGGGGCTACACTGCATTTGGGGAAAATGAAATGTATTGATTTAAAGGGTTTTCGAGAGGATCTCAAAGTAATTGGAGGTGGTGAGGTGGCCTCGACTCCATGTAAAATTCTAGGTGTTTATTTTGGTGGTAGGGACATGGCGGATTATAACTGGGCAAGATTATTATCAGTAGGGAATGAGATGGTGAGTAGGTGGAATAGATGGAAGGTTGGGGGAAAAAAAAGGGTTTTTCTGATTAAATCCTTTTTGGCCCCGATTTTTATATATATTAGTGCTATTTTTATGGCACCAAAAAAATGTGAAGTTTCTTTATCTAGATTGTTTTTTACTTGTTTTTGGGGTAGTCATTTGAACCCTATTAAAAGGAATGTATTGTACAAACAAATTAAAGATGGTGGGGTTTATATGTTGAACCCTATTTTATTTTTTTTCCAATATTTTTATATGCTAATATAGTTCCTATTATAAAAGGTACTACTCAATTATGGAGTAGATGGGTTTTTTTTGTACTTAAAGGGATTTTGTTAGAATGGGAAAAGAGTATTTTTCTTCATAAAAATAAAAGGAGTCCTCGTTTGGTTAAACGATGGGAGGGTTTTTTTGATTGGGTTATCAAATGGGATATTAGATATATTATGGTTCAAACCTTTTCTAGGAAGCATTTATATGAAGAACTATTGGTAATCCAGTTTCAGGAACACCCTTTTTTGAATTTTACTAGCTCCCAACAAGAGTCAATATCGAGGTACATTACTGATTCTCGAATTCCTGCACAGATGTGGGACACAGTATGGTTGGGTGTGCATCAGAAAATTAATGTTAAAGGAAACCAAAAACATAAAGCTGTGTACGAAAGGTATTGTCCAAGAGAGAGCTGTGTAGAAATTATAGAAACAATTGATCATTTATATTATTCTTGTCCTTATATTATTCAATTCAAACACCATGAAGTCTTGCTTATATTAGGACCTTTGCAGTATGCCCCTGGCTTTTGACTGCCCCGGAGATGAAATAGTTAACTCCAGAGAAATCTGGAGTTCCACAGCGCGAGGGCGCTTATTGAAAGCTCTATCTGGGTTGTTTGAACCCAAACTGTCAGATTCTTTACTCCGCTTTCACTGAACAGACGCTCCGGAGACCAGCTCCTTCATTTTGGTTCGCTTTGCATGTTTAAAAGTATTTTTATCGTTCATTTAACCGAGAAAGTGTTTAAAATTACCGCGTTTTCCGTTTAAAGCTCTATCTGGTAACCGTAAGTAAAATAATTTTAGTCTGTGTGGAAACTCATTATCGGTTCGCTCTGAACCGATCAGTTTGCTTTAAAAATTGTTTTCTTTGCATTTAGAGTGAGGTACCCGGTTCTTATCGGTCCTAAAAAAACCTGCAATTAAAAGTGTTTTTTTCAAATACCCGTGACACGGTTAGGGACCGATAAGGGTGTCTTGTCCTGGCAAGGCCTGAAACAAAGGACAAGTTTGGTTAGGCTGGCATTATGTCTGAGAAACCCAAAAGAAACCGGGCCCACTGGGTTTCAACACAGGATGTCTGTGGGAAGCCTTTGCCAAGGCTGACCCACACCACTTGTGTTCATTGTCTGGGGCTGACCACCTCCTGTCAGACTGCCAGATATGTAAGAATTTCCTGCAGCCACCCTGGAAAAGAGATTGGGCAGGCTCAGGGAATGAGAAGGCCAAAAGTCCACTGACCCGGATGGCCAGCCCGGCCCAGCTACAGCTGGACCAGAGGGAGTGCCCTCTGACCAGGGCCATACTTCCTCGGGCAAAAGAAAGGCTGGTCCTGAGGAACCAGTCAAAGCAAAAAGGACAAAGAAATCTGTCTCTCCTTCTGCTGTAGAAATAGCTAAAGCCATACAGATTGTCCAGTCTTTGTCTCAGGGACTTGTTGAACCCTCTCTGTTTGGAAAAAGGGGATCTCGTTCAGGTCCAGTGGTTCAGGATTATGATGTTGGGGATTTTATGAACCACAGGAGGGAGGAAGATTTTGATGATTGTAATTGTGATTGGGAAGGTCTGGAAGTGCCAATAGAACTGGACATTTCTCCAGACAGACCCTTTGAGTCTCCCCTTTATTGTCTGAGTCCCCATCTCATTTCAGATTTTATAAAGTAGCAGAAACTCTCCAGCTCCCTTAGAAGAGGCTGTGGATGAGCAAGAGGAGCCTGACTATGTGTAAATGATGGATATTCCAGAGGCTAGAAGGTTGTCTATTCCTTTACATAAGTCATTTAGGAGACAAACCACTAAGATTTAAAAAAATCCTTTTTCTGTCCCTCCTGTAGATAAAAAAATGGACAGAAGGTATACGTTGTCAGACCCTAATACAGACTTCCTTACTGAACAGTGTAGCCATGTAGGTGTGGTGCAAGCTGCAGCCTGTGACAAGGCTAATATTCCCCTGGCTTCACATCCTCCTGATAAGGATTCCAGGAAGATTGATGCCATGGCGAAAAACAGTATGTGGCAGCTTTTGGGACTCAGACAGGTTAATTATATGGCTTATGTGGCTAGATATCAGAAATCTAGATGGGACACTATATTGCAGTTGGCCAAGCAGGCCCATGGCCAGCTGGCTAGTGAGTTGGAACAGGTGGCTGCTGATGGCATTGAAGCCTCTAAAGTTCAATTTCATGCTGCTGTTGATGTTAATGATGTTTCCTCTAGGGTCATGGCCACTTCTGTAGCTCTCCAGAGGTTGGCATGGCTCAGATGCACTAATCTGTCCCAGATACCCAGTCAAAGGCTATAGATTTTCCTGTTATAGGAAATTCTCTGTTTGGAGAACAAACAGAAAATTACATGAAAAAGATGGATGAATACAGAACTACTTACAAAAGTGCCCAAGCTAAGGAAAGGCATGCCACTCAACATAGGCATGCCCCCAGGGGTAGGGGCAGGCCTTACAATAGGCCTTTTTACCAATTCCAGGCTTCTTCTGCTTTTTCACAGAGAGGATTTTTCAGAGGCAGAGGCAGACGGGGCACAGGCAGGCCCTCTCCCCAACCTAAAGCTGCTCTTGCCAAGCAGGCACCCTGACGGGGTGTCTGGGGCCGACTCTCCTGTACCGGTGGGGGGCAGACTGGCTTATTTCTGCCAGAACTGGTTGTCCCTAACCTCGGACAAATGGGTTCTGGAGGTGGTAAGCCAAGGCTTGGTTCTCAGTTTCAAACAGTTTCCCAAGATGAGAGCCAGGCACTTTCCCCTCAAGTCTTTTAGAAACCTCGCACTAGAAGCGGAGGTTTCACTCTTTGGACTGCAAAGCAGTGGAAAGGGTCCCCTTGCCACCAGAGCAAGGGTCTTTACTCAAGGTACTTCCTGACCCCAAAAGACAGGAGACTGGCGGCCCATCTTGGATTTAAGATTTCTGAACAAGCATCTTGTAAAACCAAAGTTCAAATGCTGACTTTAGTAATGATTTTGCCATCCTTGAGGCCAGGGACTGGCTAGCTTCCCTGGACCTCAAGGACGCCCTACTTCCATATTCTAATCAGGCCTCTCACCGAAAGTACCTCAGGTTGAACTGCCCTCGGGCCACTACCAGTTCAGGGCGATGCCCTTCGGACTCACTTCTGCTCCAAGAGTTTCACAAATGTCTAGCTGTAGTAGTGGCCCACTTAAGAAGACAAGGATAGCTGTGTTTCCCTACTTGGACGACTGGCTTATTGTGGGTCAGTCATCAGAGCAGGTAAAATCCCACTGCAAATCACCCAGGAACTCCTCACCTTTCTGGGGTTCCTGCTGAATGTTCCAAAGTCAGTTCTCGAACCAGTTCAGGTACTAACTTTTATAGGTGCAGAGCTGAACACAAAGTTAGCCAGGGCATTCCTCCCTCCGAAAGAGTGGACAAACTCATTGCCCTGGCATCTTCTTTCTCGTGCAGGTCTCTCGACCAGCAAGGCACTTTCTGCAACTCCGGGGCACATGGCTGCCTCTACAGCTGTTGTGCCAGGGACAAGATTTCAGATGAGGGACATTCAGTTCCACTTGAGGTCCTATTGGTCTCAAAGGAGGGACCCCCTTACCAAGTTGGTCCCAGTGACCAAGACTCTGATCCTAGCTCTCCAGTGGTGGCTGGATCGGAGCAACCTGTCCTCAGGGGTCCCATTCCTTCCTGTCTCTCACTCCCTCATCCTCACCACGGATGCGTCCCTGTTGGGTTGGGGGGCTCACCTGGGCGACCTTTCAACTCAGGGAGTTTGGTCCCCTCAGGAATCTCTGCTTCACATCAATCTGCTGGAGCTCAGAGCTGTCTTCCTAGCTCTCCAGGTTTTTTCAGAAACTGTCCAGAACAAAGTTGTTCAAGTCAGGACAGACAATACCACAACAATGTGGTACATCAACAAGCAAGGGGGCACTCGCTCTTCAGCCCTATGCACGAGCAATGAAGTTGTGGTCTCTGGCCTATTCCTGAACACCTCTCTGATAGCAGTTCACCTCCAGGGAAGGACAATGTCCTAGCAGACGCCCTCAGCAGGATTTCTCAGGGCCATCACGAATGGGCTCCTGAACCCTCAAGTGCTGGGGTCAATCTTTGCCAGCTGGGGAACTCCTCAGATAGATCTTTTTGCAGCCCCAGACAACCACAAACTTCCCTGTTTTGCTGCAGGCCCCCAGTTCTGGGGTCAGTCCCCTGGATGCCTTTCAGCTGGATTGGGAGGAAAGTTCCTCTATGCTTTCCTCCGTTCCTCTACTCTTCAGGGTTTTAGTAAAAATCAGAACTCAGCCTTGCAGGGTGATTCTGATTGCTCCAGACTGGGCCAGGCAGCCTTGGTACCCTCTTCTTCTGTCCCTATCATTCCACCCTCCCTGACCTTGCCCAGGGCTCACGACCTGCTGACCTGTGCACAGGGGAAGTGTGGTATCGGATCTCAACTCCCTCCACCTCAAGGCTTGGTTCTTGAGGGGTTAGAGTTGCTCATTTACACCTTTCTCAAGGTGTCTTGGATATTTTGAAGGCCTCCAGAAAGCCTTCCACTAGAGCCACTTATAATTCTAAATGGAAGAGATTCTCATTTTGGTGTTCTGAGAGGCAAATCACCCCAGAATCAGCTGACCTGCCTATTTTGTTGGACTACCTGGTCCACTTAAATTCCTTAGGCCTCAAACCAGCTACCTTAAAGGTTCATTTGGCAGCTGTTTCAGTTTTTATTTCTGCAGGAAAACCAGTTTCTCTTTCTTCTCACCCTGTGTTTGCCAAATTTTTCAAAGGGTTACTTCATACTAATCCTCCTTTCGGAACCAACCCTGCATGGGACTTGAATATTTGCATTGCCCAGCTAATGCAACCTCCCTTTGAGCCTCTGGATTCGGCAGATCTCAGGTTCTTAACTTGGAAAACTGTTTTTCTAGTGGCTATCACTTCTGCTAGGCGTATAAGTGAATTGTAAGCCTTGTCAGTGGAAGAGGATTTCATTTCTTTCCACAGAGATAAAGTGATCCTCAGGACTAACAGAAAGTTTTTACCTAAGGTGGTTTCAGATTTTCATCTTAACCAATCCATCTCTCTTCCAGTATTTTTTACTGAGCACTCCTCTTCTGGTGAGAGAAGCTTGCACAGTTTGGACGTAAAAAGAGCCCTTAGCTATTATTTGGATCGTACCAAGGGTCACAGGTTCGAATCCCTCCAGCTCTTCCTTACCTATGGAGATGTGGGTAAGGGGAGGCCTGCTACTAGGAGGTCGATTGCTAGGTGGATTGTCTCTTGTATCCAGTTCTGTTATCAAAAACTGGGCAAGGAGCCGCCCTCAGGTCTGAGGGCTCATTCCACCAAGGGTACAGCTGCATCTCTAGCGGCTGCTAGAGATATTCCCATTTTGGAAATCTGTCAAGCTGCTACATGGAAGACAGTCCACACTTTCACTAAGCATTATTCCCTGGATGTCCAGTCCAGGAGAGATGCCCGCTTTGGCACAGCTGTCCTGCAGAGCCTATTTCCTAAGTGGGTTCTGACCCTCCTCCATGGGGGTACTGCTGTGTACTCTGCAAAGGTCCTAATATAAGCAAGACTTCATGGTGTTTGAAGAAAAATTACTCACCTTAGTAATTGCTTTTCTTCTCATGGAGTCTACTATATTGAACAACCTCCCTCCTACCCTCTCAGAATCCCTACTTGGGTATGGGGTTGGCAAATTGGTGCAATCACTGTGTCATGCCTGTTTAGCTTCTAGTTCCCCCTTCTTTTCTTTCTTGGGTTAGGAACTAGATAGTTTCTGTTTTTGTTAATTGGTAGCTGGGCCCTCTCTGGACTTGAGTCTTTGGGCAGAGGGGCCTTAGTAGTGATTGTCAAGGGTTATCCTAACAATAATCGTGATACTGTTTTTCTTTATTGGTGTTGTGTTTTTGTGGTTCTACTGTTAGTAGGTAGCCAATGGCTAGTGTAAGGCTTTTCCACACAGACTTGCTATGTTAGTTTAGCCTCATAAAGAACCTGACAGTTTGGGTTCAAACAACCCAGATAGAGCTTTCAATAAGCGCCCTCGCGCTGTGGAACTCCAGATTTCTCTGGAGTTAACTATTTCATCTCCGGGGCAGTCAAAAGCCAGGGGCATACTGCAAAGGTCCTAATATAGCAAGACTCCATGAGAAGAAAAGCAATTACTAAGGTGAGTAATTTTTTCTTTTGGGACATTGTTAAAAATAGATGGAAAAATAGGGTATCAGTACCTCCACCTTCTACTTTATTGTTTTTTGGGATTCCTGATTCTCGTCTTACTCAGAAATATATCGGTTTGGTTAGGATTTTGTTTGCTCATTTTGTATATTGGATCTGGATTTGCAGATGTCGTTTAGTTTTGCAGCAACAAGATATTTCTGCTTTGGATTTGTATTTTATTATAATATGGGAAGTTAAAAAATGGAAATGTGGTGAATTATTAAAGGTGAATTTGGCTGATTTGGTGATGGAGTGGGCTATTTCGATTTTATATAAAAAAGGGGGGAGGGGTGGTTTATGTGTTTTTTTTTATATATGTTTTGATTTTTTCGTTCACTGAATTGTATGCTGTAATACTGATTTGTATATAAACTTGTTATGATTTAATACAATAATTCCCCAACTCTTTTAGTAGGGATGGGGGGGGGACTGAGGATCTTTCTAGGATTGGCATTGAGTTTTACAGCTTTATGTGGCAATTCTTTGATATTTTATATGACTGATCTTTATTTGATTTTTCTCATGATTCTGTTCTCTTGTATGAATTACTGCTATTATGTATTTATTTGATTTTTGAAGTTTTTAATAAAAAATTCCCCTACTCTTTTAGTGGGGTGGGGGAAGGGGTTTGGTTAAAACGTTTTTTATGTTTGGGGTTACTGTATGAAATAATACTTATTTATGTTCTTGATTTTTCCTTTTTTTTCATGATTTTGTATGATGTAATACTGAAATTGTATATAATTTGTTATGATTTCAATAAAAATTCCCCTACTCTGCTGGCGCTCTGTGGCCAGTAGGGGAGCTGGACTCTGTATGCAGGATGGCCACTTTGGCTAGGTGCGTGGAGGAGGAAGTTGTGTCTGCTGCTGGTAATGGAGCTGAGCAGTGAAGTAACACGGAGTCTAATACGGCTGTTGGTCTTGAGTTAGAAACTAACGACTTGTTCCACGATGCAGTCTCGGCTACTGAAGCATTATCAATGATGAAGGAGTGTGTGAAGAAGGATGAAGGGAGTTACTTGATGGCTGAGGAAGCGGAGGCTCCATCTGTGATTTCAGATGAGTCTGCAGGTTCTGCAGCTTTAAGACCGGCTTTTATTGCATCACTGATGATAGAGAACGCGGAAGTGCATTTGAAGAGAGGTGGCGTTTTGCAGTTAACCGAACTGTCTATGGCTAAAATTGGATCGATGGGACGAGATCAAGATAGGCGATGTGGGGAATTACAAACTTTGCTTCAAGGAATCGCAGAGGAGGCAGCTACGAGGGGAAAGCTTGCTATTCAAAGGCGATCGATGAAAGAAGAAACTGCGGTAGTTTCCACTGGTTATTTGCAGCAGGGACAAGAGGTTGTGAGTACTGTGAAGCCGAAGGTGGTGTTTCCAATGATTAGACTACATAAAGAGACTGGGTTTGTTTTTAACCCCTCAAAGGTGGAAGTAGGGGGTTTGAAGCCTGATCACCCTATAACTTATCAAACGGAGGCAAATGTTCAACTGGGGGTAACTGAGTTTAGTTTTAAAAATCCTGGTAAGCAGCAAAAGATTGCCTCAAGTCTGCCTAAGGAGGTGAGTGCAGCTATCCCTGTAACATCTAAAGGGTTACCTGCTACTTCACTCCATTTTGAGGGTCACGATGAGAATTGGTCCCCGCAGGGTGCCTTGGTTGCAGCAGGGTGGAAACAATTAGGGCAGGGGATATGGACTCCGGATTTAACATGGGATTCTTCCCTGGATTTAAATAAATCTTCTCCTGTTTGGAAACCAGGTATAGAGTTTGAAACTGCAAGTAATATAGAGAGGGTTGACTTGGAAGTACATGATAGTGAAGGGAATGTTGAAATGTTATCAAAAAAGGCTGAACTTCCAGCAACAGAAAAGCAGGGTTCTGAGAGTTGTAAGTCTGGGGTAGGGCCTTCTTCTGTCAAACCCCTTATGTCTACTTTATTCTCTCAAAGCAAATGGGAAGCTGCACCCCAACGTAATGCTGTTCAGATCAGATATAAAGGGGGTTTGAAAGAAAGACCAGATAGGTATTATGTGGGGAAATCCTTGATAAAAGACTTTGTTCTTTTCCCCGAGAGATGTTTTTGCTTTTATAAACATCTCGGGGGAAGATAACTTTGATATCAGTTTCCGTTCCCCCGCTTTATTAGAATTATTTTGGGAAAGGTATAATCAGGTGAAATTTTCCCCTCTTTGGTCCCCCTTTATGGTTATCCCTCTTACAAAACCATTAATCAAACATGTCACGGTTATGTTCAGAAATGAGGGGGTGCATGTTGAAGATATTTCCTACTGGCTTTCCCAGAGATGCGAGGTTCAGAGTGACCCAGAGCCTATTTTGGATTCTGAGCAGTTCTGGATGGGAGGCTGGAAATGTAAAGTTAAATTACGACAGTCCAATTTGGGAGTGGAGCATATCCCTAATTCCTTTTTGTTGGGAAGGGATGGGGGGGTTTTTTTTTATAGTGGGCAGCCCAGAGCATGTTATAAATGTGGTTCAAGGACACACTTATCCAGTACATGTGACCAGCCACTTATGACAATTGTGGTGAAGTTGGTCATGTCACCATGTTCTGTATTAATTCTACAAAATGTGATCTTTAGAAGAACAGAATCATGCCTTTGAAACTGTCCATGGGCAGCACAGAGTAAGCTCTGTTGTGGGAATTTGGATTTAATTATCAAAAGGTGCAAGATGCCGGGAAAGACAGCAGAGGGAGGGTGGTACCTCAAAGTCCCCCTCTTACCCCAGAGCACTGTAGAAACTCCGGTGGAGGAAGCTCCCACCCGGCCTCAAGCCCCACATCTCAAACAGATGAAAGTAGAAGTTTTAGAGGGAGTTTCTGACCTTTTACAGCCAGTTTGTTATATAGCCCCAAATGAGGATTCAGTGGCTGACACTGTTCCGCAACCTCCTTTACCTCCCAGAAGATCTTGTAGAAATTTCAAGACCATCCCACCTCCAGAACCAGAGTCTTTTGAATCACAAAATTCCTATGCAGCCTTATTTTGGGGTGACTCAGAGATGGATAGTGGGGATACAGATTCCCAAAAATCAGTACAAGATTCTTTGGCGCCCCCTAGGGATGAGTATAAGGAAAAAAAGAAGAAAAGGAGGAAAAAATGAGAGGAAGTTTTTTTCCCAGTAAAACAACAAAAAAATGGGTTTTTTATGGTCCTCTTTAAACACACATAGTCTTTTAAATACACAAAAGAGACGTGCTGTGTTTCATTTACTTCATGATCTTCGGATTTCAATTTGTTTTTTGCAGGAAACATGGATGTTTTCCAGAGAACAAATTGTTTCATTTACGAAGGATTGGCCATGGGGACCATCTTATTGGTCTTTTGGGGAAGACAGGGCTGATGGGATGGGGATTCTTTTCAACTCTTATCTGTTGGTTTTGTATAAATTGATTGATTTGGTTCCAGGAAGGGTGCTGATATTAGATGGGAAATGGAATACTAAAATCTTTCGGTTTATTAATATTTATAACCCCCAAACAAAGGCAGTGAGGGTAGCTTGTTTGAAAGGGATTCAACCCTTTTTAGTCACGTCCATTCCCATTCTTTGGGGTGGGGATTTCAATTGCAGTATGGGAGGAACAGGGAAGGGCTCCAACAAAAAGACCTATTGCGATTCTAACTGTTTGAAGGAAATTGTGAAAAATGCAGATTTAGTCTCCTGTGATGCTTGCAGTACTACCTGCCCTGGTGGTACCTTTTTCAAAGGAGGAAAGGGTTTCACTATTGATCATCTTTTTATTTCTAAAACAATTCCAGTTAGTAATCCACTCACAATTCCAGTAGAGTTTTCAGATCATGCTCTTTTACAGGTACAGGTAGGAGAGTTGGTAGGACATGGAAGACAGGGGAAAAGATGGAAGCTGAACACTTCTATCTTACAAGAACAGCTGGTATTAAATTCTATTAGATTGATTCTAAAAGCTAGATTATCCGTGTTTTTTTGTACCCAGATTTGGGAGTATGGTGGCAAGAAACAAAAAATGACTGCATTTTATGGTTCAAAAAATATGGGATCCATTGGAGGAACTCTGAGTTTTTTGCCTATTTGAAATTAAGAGCTAATTTACAATACGTACTTACGTTGGCAAATTCCTCTAGACAGGATTTTTCGACACAAATAGAGTCAATTAAGGCACAAATGAGGATATTACAATACGATAGAACAAGAACTTTACAAGCAGTGATATCCAATCATATGAAGAAATCAGTGGTTGGTGATCCTTTTGAGTTGTGTAAATCTCTTAAGGATCATTCCTCTTTAGAATTTTTAAACCAAGGAGATGGTAGAGTGGACACAGTGGATTCTATAGGTAACAAGATTGCTGAGCACTTTCGGGAGCTCCATTCCATACATACTCCTACTGTGCAACAGATTGATCAGTTTTTAGGCCCACCTACCGATAAGGGATTAGACCCAGGTATGAGTATTATTCAAAAACCCTTTTCTTCCTTAGAAATAGATGAGGTAATTAAATCTCTGAAATCCAATGTTTCTCCAGGGTTGGACGGTCTATGTAATTTATTTTATAAAACTTTCCATTTGGAATTGATTCACTGTTTGGCATTAGTTTTTAATAATTTTTTAGAGGGTGCATTGATTCCGAGTTTTTTTTTCAGAAGGTTTACAGATATTTATTTTCAAAACAGGGGATAAGGGGGATTTCTGAAACTGGAGACCTATTACATTGTTAAACTCTGACTATAAAATATTAACTACTTTGATTAACAATAGATTGAAAGTTATGTCTAAGATAATTTTTTCCCCAGCTCAGCATTGTAGACTTCCCAATAGAAGAATTCAGTCTGTGCTTTGTATTATACGAGATGTAATTGACCATTTGAATGACTCAGGGGAGTCAGGGTGTTTACTGTCTTTGGACTTGGAGAAGGCCTTTGATAGAGTTAGTCACCTTTTTTTGTTTTCATCTTTAGAATTTTTTAGGGTACCTGTGAGTTTGCTTAATTTAATAAAAGGGCTGTATGCTTCTGCTCTGGTGTACCCAGTGATTAAAGGGGAATTAGGGACAGGGTTTACCATGACATGTGGAGTACAACAGGGTTGCCCCTTAAGCCCCCTCCTTTATATTCTTTCTTTAGAGCCCCTAATTAGAGCAGTGAGTACGTCCCCTCAGTGGTCAGGAGTGCATATCCCTTTTACAAATTCCTTTTTAACCATACAGGCATATGCAGATGATGTTTGTCTTTTTTTTAAAGAGTTTACAGAAATGGGAGTTTTTTTTTCAAGTATTTGATTTATATGCAAGGTTGTCAAATGCCAAAATTAATCTTTCTAAATCCAGAGGTTTGTTACTGGGATGTTCCTATCAGAACCCAGTACAATACAATTCCATACATGCTTCTACAGATCCCCTGACAATTTTAGGAGTACTTTTTGGATCCTAAAATCTTCTGGAGGAAAATTGGGTTTCGGTTTTGGATAAAATAGAATTGAAAGTGAATAGATGGAAAAAGTTTAAATTTTCAAAAGTAAAAAGGATTCAAGTGTTGAAACAATTTATTCTGCCATGTTTACAGTACCTGCCAGTTATCTACCCTCTGCCTGCCCAGTACGAAACTAGACTTTATAGTATTTGTTTCCAATTGTTATGGGGCAATAGACTAAACCCTGTCAAAAGGTGTTTTACTTACCTGGATAGGAAACAAGGAGGTTTGGGGATGGTTGACCCAGTAGTCTTTGTTTCGTTATTTTTTCCTTTTCATTGAAACATAGTTTGGGACCTCCAGGGGATCAGGAGATTTCCTTTTTCAGATCTTTGTTGCGTCATTATCTAACAGTCTGGTTGCATTGTGCATCTAAATTATCCCCCCATTTGTCCTTACCGGAATTTTTTAAGCCGGCAGCATGGAAATTATATAAGTGGCAGGTAACCAAAAACCAAATAATAGGGGGTTCTCCTAGGAAATTATATAAAGAAATTATGGCATTGATTTATTCTTTGGAGCCAAGTTTTAAAAATTGTTCTATGGGTCGGACTTCTGAGGTTTTGGAACAACTTAATGATCCCAGGCTACCATTACATATGTGGGAGGTTCAATTGCTTATAATGTATGGGAGACTGAATGTTAGGGGAACTGCTAAATATAAAGCAAAGGAAGAGAGGACTTGTCCATATACTGAATGTGTAAATCAGGAGGAAACCATGGAACACTTTTTTCTACAGTGATCTTTCCCGTCTAAATTATGGGTATACTTGGCTAAGAAATGGGAATTACATTGGTTGGCAAATTTAAACTATGATATTTTGGTGATTGGCATCTTTCCCCCATCCTTCAGGAAGTATGAGAAGGGTACTTTGAGAATACTACTTGCATGCTTACGGTTTTGCCTTAGGCAAGTAAGATGCCAATTGGTCTTATATCAAAGAAAAACTTCTTTAGAAGGGTTTAATTTGTATGCGATAAATGAATTGAGGAAAATCTTTATTACAGATATGCAATTGTATAATGTTGATAAAGTTAGGAAATGGTGGAAGGGATTTTCACATATTATTAAATATAAATAGAAGGTGTATATTTCTTTTCTCTCCCCTGTGTCTTTCCCCCTTTTTTTTGGTTGGGTTTTATGAGATATATGGTTCCCTAGGATTAAGTCAGGAGATGTAGTAATTAACGAAGGTTTACTGCAAGATTTCTCTGTTTTGTTTTCCTCTGTTCTGTTTTTTTTTGTGTGTTTCTGCTGATTTGAAATATGCATAGTGATTGCCTTGTTTTGAAGTGTTTCCTTTGTACTCAGTTTGTACATTTTTTTTTCTACTGGATTTGTATTTGTTTCTATTCTAATCAAATCACCCCTACTCTTTTCGAGAAGTGCCATGGGATCTTTAACATCCACCTGAACTACCACCAATCCAGGCAGATGGGACCTCGGTTTAACATCTCATCCGCAAGACGGCACCTCAGAAGTGCAGCACCCCTCTCATGCTGCACTACAGTGTCAGTACTGGGATATTAACCCAAGTGTCAGATGTGGGAACTGAACCCACAGCACTCTGATCTCCTGGCCTCAGAGGCGAGTGTGCTACCTACTGAGCCACTGACACTGTTGGATCAATTAAGGCCGAGCTTTCACTTCAAGCACCAGGCGCCGAAAGAACCTAAAAAATGTTTTACTTCTTTGACTTCTTATTTCAGAAGTATCCCAAATGTAACATCAAGCTGTTTTGTCCAATGACCTATACTGGCAACATAACTTTCTTTACAGATGTTTCTATCCTCTTTTTTTCAAAGGACTGCTTAGATCTGCCTCAAAAGAAATAGACCCAGTCTTATATCCGTGGATTGGATTTTTGGTAGAAAAAAATCCCCTGTAGGTGTTCTCTTTGCATTTTAAGAGTTCCACTTAAGCAGCCGGGAGGAAACATAGTGAGGGGACATATCTCCTCTGTGCTATAAACTCAGATATGACTTTCTAATTCCCCACAGGGGAAAAAAGTGCAACTTCCCAGAGTCAAGTCCAGTAGTTGCTGACTGCTGCCAGCCCTGGCTCTCTGTCAGTCAGGCACCAGCAGCCCCTCGTTCTCTACCTCGGGTGCCTTCTGACATGTCATGCCAAGGCTGACCTCTAGACAGCTTCAATGCGACCTGCAAACAACGATCAGCCTTGTCCGTGGCTTTGAGAGAAGGCGGTGAGATAAGCATCCAGCAGTGATCCTCCTTCTCCTCCCAGCAGTGCAAAATCACGGCAAGACTGTCGTACAGGACAAAAAGCAATCCACTCTGTAAAGCAGTCAAGAGAAGAGCAGGTCTTCCCCTGTGGAATAATACCCCCCTTGTTGCTGCACTTTGCAAAAGTCCCCCCCTTCTGCTTCTTCTTGGCAGCAACTCCGGCCACTTCAGTGCTCACTTTGATCTTTGCACTCCATGTTTAGGTGTAAGAGGGATCTAATATCCATGCCTCATTGAAGTGGGGACATTTTTATGCAAAAGAAGCTGGTTCTCCATTTCCACTCTGCCGGTAGAAAGTCAATCAGTGGGTCCCTCTCTTGGTGTGTGTGTGTGATCGATCGTTGTAGGGGATGAGGGGGCGTTTCTTGGGCTTGGCGGCCGGCTCTGGATCGGCAGAGCTCGCCTCTCCTTTTCACTGCCATGCGATGCAAACCCTCCCACGACATTGCTGCCACTATCGAGTGAAACTTTTTTTTTATACCGCTCCTCCCCCACAACATACACACCATGTGGGAGCTGCTTCCACCTCCAGCCTACCGACACCCTAGCCAGGCGCTCTTTACAAGCAGATTAAAGCTTCAGTCCCTGGGGCTAAGGCAAAGTAACTTCCTGCTGTGATCACGTCTTCCACGGCACTGGCTGCCTGCAAACCTACTTTTAATATGCATACCTTGCACGACTGCAAACATAGTTTTAATTGGCATAACTTGCACAATATTGTCAGGAATACTTTTTCCTCAGAATTTTCTTCTGCCCTTCCAAAAACTGGTGCTCTTATCTGACGGTTGTGAAAGGATTTGAAGTAAGTTATAGACTAGTTCCTCTTCTGAAAAAAATGCGTCTTTGCCCCCCTCCCCCTGCTCAAATCAATTACTCCAACATTATAGTTTGGGTAATTTGTCACTGAGTATTATTTTTTTATTCTTGTCCCTGATATGTGAGTTGGGGTGGGGTGGGGGTGTAGAGAGGTACACTCTGGTCTCTCTGAGACAAAAATGAGGGACAAGGCTTAAAAATACTGGACAGATTACCAGCAAATCTTACAAACTGACAGTATCAACTCTGGATTTTACAAAAATAAGATACTTAGCATAAACAAAAAGTTAAATTCTGATGTAGGATTAGCCTCTAACTTTAATCTTTGACATTATTTTTGCACTTACAATTGATACCTACTCTTCAATCATGGGAGACGAAACATATGACTTGTGAAGGATATTAGAAACCACATCTATGAGCCCCAGCAATCGTACAGCTGTTTCTTAGGACACACAAAAGAAAGACTGTGAAAGGCTTCCTCTGTCATTTCCACCATTTCCGCTGCTCTTTTTTACGGTTGCATGGGCGGGGCCCTGCAGATGTTTTGCATATAGAAAAGGGCTGACGTTGTGTTTTCCATCTGTGGAACTGTTTTTCCTCCGCCTGACCTTCCCCCAAGAAGCAATCCGCCCATGTTGTCCCTATGGACTGCAGCACTGCACTATATCACAGTGGGCATTTCTTTTTTTTTTATGGGCATTTTTCTGCATCCCTGCCATTTCTGTCCCCTTCCCTTAACAGCAAGGAACCAGTAAAAGGAAAACCCATGGCTGTGGCAAGGCTTGCTCTTCTCCAGCGCCCTAACAACAAACACTCAGCAATCCCCGGGTCCCAAACCATGATCCGAACAATGCAGCAAATACACACAAAGCACAACCTGTGCACATGAACTCTGCAAAGGTACCAGCATGCCATTTCTTCCCGAAAAGTGGAAAATTGACCTCTTACTTTTTGGAGGATCTCCCATGTCTCCCATTACAATAGACGTGTGTACTGTCCACTGTGGAAATGGTGGGTAGCAGCAGCTTGGCCCGCAGTTTGTAGAGCTGAGAACAGCTATAGGGGGGCGGCATGATGTAAGAAATGTGGCGCTGCTGCTGCCGCCGTGCTGCTCTCCTCTTCTCTCGCACTGCCTCGCTACTGCTGCTCAGCAGTCCAGTGTCGCTAATATGCTCGAGTGGCCGAGACGCTGCAGTGCTGGAGTCGGTGCTGAACAGGCACTCGTCTTCTTATCTCTCACTCAGACTTCTCTGCTGCTCCAACTCAGACCTAGATCTCCATCGTCATGTCGTAAGGGCGCGGTAGACGTCACGCTACAGGAGCCCTGTGATTGGCTATCATCTCAGAAGCAGCTGTTCTCATTGTCACATTTCAGTTTCTGTGGCCCCCTTGTCTTCTGCTGTAAAATTTAGCATTAACATTGTGTGTTTCTCCATATTACTGTTCTTTTACTCTTTCCCTATTATCTCCTTTCACTTTCAGTTTTTGTGAGATTTTTATATTTTGTTCAGTTGCCCTTTTCTATTGAATACGCCTTTAATCCCTCCCCTGTACTTTGCACACTTGTGTCATCTGCTTTGAGTGCTGTTTTTCTTCTTTTTATTTCAGAGAGCATTGAAATTAAAGTTCCAGAACTACTTCCAAACAAATAAGTACCTACACGGAAGGTGTATTACAGAGAAATGGATCTACGGTAGAAGGGCTCCGTTATTAGCGTCCTCAACTATGCTTTGGATTGGATAATACAACAGGAGCTAGAAGCCTGAAGTGTAGTGATAAACTACAATACACGCTGTGGTCTGATTGTGAACTTGCTCCTGGCATTATCTTTATTTATAAACTCTGCCCATCTATTGGTGCTTTGTTTGATTACAAAGCATTCCAGTGCGGGGGTCTGGCGCTCTGAAGTGTTATACACACAACCAGATCTGGAGTTATAGCAGGACTGACCCACTCCCCTACTGCTCTTTACCAAAGGATTGTGCCAGTTGCAAACAACTATTATCTGAGGCTGTGAGGATTGTTCCTCATTAACGGAATAGACATTATATTTATGTAGACTAATAGGGGCGCTTTTTTTTTTAAAGTGCCTTGCTGAATGATGTTCAGAATATAGCCATTGAGGTTCGGTGTAGGGGTCACACCTATGTCCTTCAACATGTGTAACTCAGGCAGGAAGAGAATGTATGCCTCCTTACCAAATCACGGGAAGGAGGCTTAGGAAACTGGAATCAGCCTTCTGGTACTAAGTTTATCACTAGAGGAGCATCACAACTTATTATAGCATTCTGCTTTAATGTCCAAATGTCTACTTTTAAATCACAGTGTTCATTGTGTGAAGACACCTTGGGGTGGAACATATGGCTTCTGATGGGTACATTGATTAAAGTTTATCGCATTATATGAACGGAGTGTTGGGCGGGTTCTGGAGCTCATAAATGGAGTGACAGCAAACAACCTAATGAGACACGTGGACCTATGTTTAGGGACATTACATCCAGTGTTAATACTGTACCACCTTAGTTTGCCTTTACTAACTAGATTCACAATATGCCAGTGCAATTTTCTATTGAAAAGTTTGGCCTGAAAGGCACACTGAGCCAAACAGCACAGCGATATAGTACAGGGAAGTTATGTGAGATGCTCACTGTTCCACAGTATACAAGTGTCAGTTGAGAGTTTGAAGCCCAGGTCTTTTTGGTCTATAGGCTCAAAGTTTGGTGCTCTGATCTGTAGGCTAAATCCCAATCATACAAGACCTAGGTAATCTGTCAAGTGGGGCAGTAAGTACAGAGAAGGGATTATTTATTTTTATTTATTTATTTATCAAGTCTAGGATTACAAATACCTTTGAGCCATGGCTCTTTTACAAAGGTTCCACGTCAGAGAAATACAAATTATGGGGAACATCAAGACAGGCATTACAACAATGTGGACATTGCAAACAGAGTACAGATTAATACAGTTCAAGGGTAGCATTGTAACAAGCAGCCAGCGGCATTTGTCAGAAAAAATAGACAACAGATAAGAAGTGCCAGAGTCATAGGAGAGGGAAATGGGTGGGGGAGAAGGAATGTAGGAAGGGTGGCAAGAGGGTGAAAAGTGCAGCATTGGGTATACCAAGATGTGAGGGTAGAATCCAGTGAGGAGGGGAGGAGGGGGGGACAACTAGAGCAGAAAGGGAAGTGGAGAAACAAGGTTAAGTTGGGCAGTCACAGGAGCAGTTGGTAGTGAGATAGTCCCAGAGCCTAGTTTTAAACATACCAATAGTTGGGGCAGAGGAGATGGTTGGGCTGAGGCCATTGAACCAGAGTGGTGCTCGATAAGCAAAAGAGCGTTGTCCCTGTGAAGTGTGACAGTGGGGGACTTTCAGTAGCTGTAGTGTGGATCTCCTAAGGCACTGTTTGTTAATTCAGTGTTGTAACAGAGTTGAGACCCCAGAAGGTGCAAGGCCAAGGTAGATTTTTTTGACCATGGAGCAGGTGAGAAACTTTATGCGGTTTGATAGTTGGAGCCAGCCGGTCTGAGTGTACAGGTCACATGTGTGGGTGAGACGGTGAGCACCAGTGATGAGCTGACATGCTTTATTTAAGGCAGTTGAGAGGTGTCTAAGGGTTGTGGTTGTGGCAAGCCATAAATGATGAGACCATAGTCTATTACAGAGATCACAGAGCTCAGGACTGCAACCTTCAAAGCTTCTGGCGTGAGGTGTGGTCTGTGTTTGTAGAGGAGACCAAGCCATGTATTAGCAGCTCTAGCTACATTATCTACATGAAGTCCGTAGGAGAGATTAGGGTCAAGCTGAATCCGTAAGTATTTGAAGGACAACACCTGATCTAGAGTGTTGCCCTGGGTGGTGGAGATAGCCAAGTGGTGTAGCTTGTGTGGGTTATGAGAGCTGCAGAAGAGCATAGTTTTGGTTTTCTTGTCATTGAGGACCAGTTTATGATTAAGAAACCATGACTCTACAGAACTGAAACCAAGTTGAAGGTTGTGTTGAAGAGTTGCAGGATCTTTGTGAGTGGAGAATACAACAGCATCATCGGCATATAGTATGATCTGCTCAGAGCAGTGGCAAGGGAGGGAGTTTAAGAAAAGGCTAAAAAAGGAGGGGTCCCAGTATGGATCCCTGTGGGATACCCGAGCGAACAGGCAGGGTGTTAGAAAGAGCGTCCACAATTTTTACTCTTTGTGACCAGTTTTCTAAGTAGCTTTTAAACCAGAGAGAAGAGTCAGGTGATAGCCCGGCATTCAGTAGTTGGTGTATTAGTAGTCCATGGTGTACTGTATTGAAGGCCTTGGAGAGGTCGACGAAAACGGCCCCTGTGAGAAGGCCGTTGTCAAGGGATTTGTGCAAAGCTCCAGTGAACTCAAGAAGGGCTGTGGTGGTGCTGTGACCTTTCCGGAAGCCGTGTTGTTGTGGACAAGGTATATTGTATTTATCCAAGTGGTCGGTAAGTTGATCAGCCACGATGCGCCTCAAGTGCCTTAGAGAGTGGGGGCAGTATGGAGTTAGGGCGATAATTTGAGTGAATCGTCTTGTCCCCACTTTTATGGACAGGTGTCACGGTGGCTGTTTTCCATAGGTCCGGGAATTTTCCACAGCTGAGAGAGAGGTTTAGGATTTTTGTTAATGGATGAATTACCTCAGCGAGGGTGAGCAACAGAAGCTTAAGGTCCAGGGTGTCGCTACTAGACCTAGATTTAGAGATAGCTGCAGTAATATAGCAGCGAGCTTCATTCAGCCTTACCTTCCTGAAGTAGAAGAGGGGATGGTTAGACTGAGGGGCTGAGGTATTTGGGGAGTAGGCCCTGTTTTCGAAAAAGTCATGGGGTAGGACAGCACCAAGGTCTGAAAATGCCATGTTAAAGATGTTTGCGTTCACCTTGGGGTCAAGGGCTGAGGATCCATCAACCATTAACATGGCCGGAGAGGTTTTTGGCTGCTTCCCTGTGACATCCTTGATATTGTCCCAGAAAGCACGACCATTTCCCCATGTATTAGTGAGAGCGTCTTTGTAATAGGTGGATTTCATTAGCCATATGGCTTTGTGCAGGCATTTCATGCTTGTTTGTAATTTTGGATGTCCAGTTGTTTGCCAGTGGCCCTGGCATCCGACAGGTGATCCCTTAGTTTCAGCTGTGAGAGAAGAACCAGGTGACCCATGGGTTAGTGAGATATTTGTTTTGCGCCTTTTAGCAGGGGCAAAGAGGTCGCAGGCTTTGTTGAAAATTGAGATGAAGTGATCAAGAGCCAAGTTAACATCTGTTGCTTCATAGATTGGTAGCCAGTCTTGTAGAAGCAGGTGTTGTTTGAGATGTGGAAGTTTTCCATGAGGAAGGACTCTGCTAGCGATAATTTTGGGAGGGGGCTTAAGGAATTTGTTAGACCATGCACACATGACTGGGGAGTGGTCACTGAGTGAGTCTGGGAGAATGGTCGTACGAGAAATCCTTGTGGGATGAGTGGTGAGGACCCAATCCAAGAGGGTGCTAGTGCCAGTCTTGTAGTTAATCCTAGTAGGGGAGTTTACCATTTGCGTGAGGTTAGCAGCTGAGATGGAGTCTTTATAGGCACTGGCACTTGATGCTAACCAGTTTATGTTGAAATCCCCTAGTAGAATAAGTTCAGCTTTGGAAGGATGAGAGTTGATAAAGTTTAGGACGTCATTGAATCCATGTCTAGGGTCCCTTGGCGGGATGTATACAGAGACAATAGTCAGGGCTTTATGGTTGGGACCTAGGATGATTTTTATTGGCAGAATCTGGGCTGAGGCAGAAAGTGATGGAGTTGCTACAGGGTGCCAAGACAGGGAGTCTTTGATATAGATTGCGCAACCGCCGCCTTTTTTGAATATCCGGTCCAGCCTGTGGACATTGTAACCCTGTATTGTTACTGCTGAGTCAGGAACTTTAGGTGTCAGCCAAGTTTTCACCACTGCAAGGATGTCAGGGTTGTGTTGGCACATGAAGGCTTGGAGTGCATCCAGCTTTGGTAGTAGGCTGCAGATATTAATAGTTGCAAGGATAAGGGCACCTGGAGTTTGTGTGTGGCCTGAGCTTCTAGGGCCAGGATTGGGATGGACGCTGCCTGAGATGAGAAGGAGGAGGAGGAGGAGTTTTAATGAGCAGAGTCGCAGCTCTTTGAGAGATAGTTTTGGTTGTTGTTTCCTGGAGTAGAAGTTGAAAGGTTCCAGGCGGTGTCCCATATGGACTGCAAGGTGGTACAGTGTAGAGAGGTGGCCACACTTATTGAGAGTAGTGGTCGGGTTAAGTAACCAGGAATATCCAATCAGTGCGCCAAGCACAAGACTCGAGTGGAGGTGGAGAGTTCCCTTGGGGTAGCAGTGAAACCAGAGTAGAGGGTGGCGGGGTGGGTGGGGTGGGGGTGGCTAGGACCAGGGAGAGAGAAGAGGGGGGCCAGGGCAAGGAGGAGGAGAGGTGAGAGAAAGGCAGAGAGAGCCCACATGGCTTACGTACTAGATAAAGAGATAGAGATATAGCCCTCTAGTGGTGAGAGGATATCATCTGCTAATGGAAAAGTCAACAGTTAAAAAAAAAAAAAAAGCTCTAAACTCACTTCTAATATCAACTCAGAACTTAAAATGACTGTAAGGATTAAACAAATTATTAAACCTAGCACATAAATTCAACTAGAGACACAGAGGGAGATACAGTAGTTAGAGGTGTGTTCAGCAGGAGATAGTGGGGCCACTTGGAAATCAGCTTCCACTGGTACCAAATCCAAAAGTCAGGGCTAGTACCTTGCAGTACAGAGGATTTCTGAAAAACTGTTTAGGTTCCAGAAATTGAGGGGTCCATGGCCTGGTCAAGGCACGCTGGATCCCTTGCAGTACAGAGGATTTCTGAAAAACTGTTTAGGTTCCAGAAATTGAGGGGTCCATGGCCTGGTCAAGGCACGCTGGATCCCTTGCAGTACAAAGAATTTCATAGCAGTGCTAGTGTTCTCTGGAATAATTGAGCATGTTACTTTCTTTCAATGTTTGCCATTGTTCCAGATGCCCAGGTGTGATTAACGGCTCCTTAAGATCTTGCACCTAGCAGTACAATGTTAGGGATCACACAATGGACTAAATATGAGTCTTTAGCACACCATTATTTATTCCCAGCTAATCTCCTGGCTTTCAGCAGGTGATGTTAAGTGCCCTTGTTTTGTAACAATATATTTAATTTCATCTAGTCTTGGTGCAATTTAAACAGAATTTACCGACGGAATTAGCAACATGACACAGAAAAGATAGCTCTGGTGTATTAACATTCCATATTTTCCACAGCGACTGACTACATTACTCTCATAAACATGCAATTTGACACTAGGTAAGGACCACAGGGGCCATCCTAGTCTGCCCGTTTTCTTCACAAACTTCATTATGCAGCCGTGGTGGATCTGACAAGAGTTTGTTTTATTCTTCTGATCACCCCTCCAATTCTCTTCAGAGTATGACCACGCATGCTGAGAGAGCTCATTACTGCCACCGAGGCCCAACCCAGCAAATGCAGCAACTGCATGTCCAGATGGAAATGCTGCATTTCAGATAGTATTTCCAGCTTAAAAAGTGCCTTTCTACAGAAATCTGGAAAGGCTATATTTCGAGCCCTGCAAAGGCTTAGCAGACTCACACCTCTCCTATTATTTTGCAACCTTGATGGTACTAACATTGAGGATGTATTGTCTTTTAAAGAGGGAGTCCAGTCAAAAGTACTGCACTGCAGAATTAGAATCAGCCTACCCCCAATCAATCTCTTACCAAACATTAGGTTTCTACATTCAGTTTCAATTTCTTTATTTATAATAGGCACCTTTCCAAAACCAAGGCGGCGCATGTACAATAAAACCACGAATAATAATCAGATTTAGCTAAAACAATAAATACAATATCAACTTAATACTCAGTAAATGCCTGGCTGAAAAGATGCGATTTCAAGACAACTTTAAAACTTTGGATGGTCAGGCAATCTCGCACCCGACAAGGTAAAGAATGTCACAGGGTCGGGGCCACAAAGCTAAATGCCCTTGCCCCTGATATTTGTAAATGAATTCTGGGAATATCTAGCAATCCCTCATCGGCGGATCAGAGAGGGCGGGAGGGGCAGTAAGGATGAAGGAGATCTTTCAGGTAACTGGGTCCCTGATCATGTTTAGTTTAGTTTAGTTTAGTTTATTGTTCTAGGAATTACTACCTTTGAGCCAGAGGCTCTTTTACAAAGGTTCCACGTCAATTAGGTACAGTACAAAAGGTTACATAGATAACACAACAATTTGTGTTGTGTCAAGAGCAATAAAACATATACAAATACATATCAAATCACTTGTGCAAAAGGACATGAGATATCAATAATCACATTATTATTACAAGAAAGAGGTCATGCCAGATTAGGAGAAACAAATAGGGAAAAAGTCCAGAACAGAGAGGTTAAGTGAAAGGTGTGGGGAGCAGACAATAGCAGGAGAAAAGGTTTCCGAAACATGTCTTTGTCAGAATACGGAACAGGGTGGGTAGTGAGAAAATAGGAGGTTTAATCAGGGCAGTCACAGGAGCTGGAGGTGGCAAGGTGAGAGAAAAGCCTTGATTTGAAAATACCTAGAGAGGTGAAGGCAGTAATATGAGTGCTGAGGGCATTTAGCTAGCTGGGGGCACGATAGGCAAATGATCTTTGTCCCTGAGAAGTCCGGCATCGGGGGACTTGGAGAGGCTGGTGTTCTGATCTTCTGGTAAAATGGGTGCTAGAGCTCGGGCATAACAGGTCTTGGATACAGGGTGGAGTGAGGCCCAGAGTGGATTTTTTCACCATCAGGCAGGTAAGGTACTTTATCTGGTTTGAGAGTTGCAACCAACCTGAGTCAGCATAGAGTTCACATGTGTGGGCAATGCCGATGTGCACCCAGTGAGCAGCCGACAGGCCTTATTTAGGGATGCTGAATGCGACTAAGTGCTGTAGTAGTGGCAGATCCATATATAACTAAGCCATAGTCAATGACTGAGATGATAGAAGATTGGATGGCAGTCCTCAGTGCAGAATGGGTAAGAAGCTGTCGGTTCCGATACAGAATCCCAATTCGCTGATTAATAGTTTTTGCTGTACTATCAATGTGAGTTGCAAAGGTTAGGCCTTGATCAAAGTTGATTCCAAGATATTTGAAAATTGGCACTTGTTCATGTAGGGCCTTGTAGGTTAGCAAAGCAACCCTGAAGGAGATCCGCCACTGTATCGGTAGCCAGTGCAGTCCATGGAGCACAGGCGTTATGACTGTTCCTAGAGGTGCCAGTCAAAAGCCTGGCTGCCGCATTCTGCACTAGCTGCAAGTGGCGGATATCAACCCCCGGTAGCCCTAGGTAAAGGGCATTGCATTAGTCAAGGTGGGAGGTAACGAAAGTGTGGATCAAAGTTGGAAGATCATCAGGAGGAACCAGGTGCTTCACCCAGGCGATATTCCTCAAATGGTAAAAAGATGTTTTGACAACTGCAGACACCTGTGATTTTAGGGTCAAGCAGTTGTCAATAATAATGCCGAGGTTCCACACCCGGTCAGAGGTGGTTAGCTGGACACCTCTGAACCATAAACCCAAAGGAGAACCCGCCAACACACCCACTTCACGATGACCTGGATCCAAGATCAACACCTCAGATTTTTCTGGGTTCAGCAGCAGCCAGCTCACATTCATCCAGTCCTGGATCTCGGCAAGACAGCTGTTAGAGACCGAGATAGCATCATCCTGGCCAGGTACAAAGGACATGTACAGCTAAGTATCATCTGCACAGCAGTGAAAACTCAAGCCTTACTGCCTAACAATCGCTCCCAATGGCAGCATAGACACCGCAAACAACATGGGTGCCAAGATGAATCCCTACGGCACCCCACAGGATTGGGAGAATGGAGCTGAGGAAAAAAAGAACAACACCATCCGCTGAGTCCTACCCTTGAGGAATGATCGAAACCACCTGAGGACCTATACTGAATGTCCACAGATGAACTGCAGGTGATCCAACAGCACTCCATGATCCACGTGTCAAATGCCATGGAGAGATCAAGAAGGACCAAGGTGGAACGGGTCCTTCGATCGCTCGCTATTAGATCATTCAGTAGCCGGACAAGGGATGTCTCGGTACTGTCTCTCTTCCTAAATCCAAACTGGAGGGAATCATAGATACTGTGGCTGGTCAAATGGCCATCCAGCTGTGACGCCACCATCTTCTCAATAACCTTACCCACAAAGGCAAGGCAAGGCAAAATGTATTTAAAAGATGCCCAATCCCGGAGGCTCTGGGCACCGTACAAAATTTTAAACAGAATTTTAAAAGCACAGAAAAAAATTAAAACACAAAATATTATACAAATTAAATAAATAAATCCTATCACAATTACAGTCTTTACTGTATATACTAGTCTAGATATCAAAAGCTTGGTAAAAAAGAAAAGTCTTCAAACAGGCCTTAAAAATATCCACTGTGGGGGCTTCCCTGACCAAAGTTGGCAAAGAATTCCACAGAACGGGAGCCGCAGCACTAAAGGCTCTATCACTGGCTGATTTTAGCCTCGTTCTGGAGATAGTCAGGAAGCCACCACTAGAAGATCGAAGAGGGCGGATGAGGAGGGTAGGTAGCAGAAGGTCTAACAGGTAACCAGGGCCCTGCCTGTGTAGGGTCTTATAGGTGAGAAGACTCACCTTAAAGAGGACTCTCCACCTGACTGGCAACCAGTGCAATTCACATAAAACCGATGTAATATGACAAAACTTTTGCTGCCCAGTCAACAACCAGGCAGCTGCATTTTGCACCAGCTGCAGTCTGCGAAGAGATCCCCTGTGACCCCGAGATAGAGCGTGATACAGTAGTCAAGCCTAGATGTGACTAAGGCATGTATCAAAGTAGGGAGGTCCAGAGACACAGAAACATAGACTTTGATGGCAGATAAGGACCGCTAGGCCCATCTAGTCTGCCCATTTCCCTACCTACAGGATAGGCCGCAGATCCTAGTTAACCAACAGCTTATTTCTTCCTACCCCCCACAAGAATTGTCTTATGTCTGTCCCATGCATTCTTGAATTCTCCCACAGTTTTAGACCCCACAACTTCCTCAGGAAGACTGTTCCATGCATCCACTACCCTCTCTGTGAAATAATACTTCCTCACATTGCCCCTGAACCGCCCTCCTATCTTTAAATTGTGTCCCCTTGTTCTTGCAAGTCTCTTTTTCTGAAAGATGCTACCCTCTTGGACTTTGTTGATTCCACTGAGGTACTTAAAAGTTTCTATCATGTCCCCCCTCTCCCTTCTTTCCTCAGGGGTATACATATTAAGCTCCTTTAGTCTCTCCTCATACGGCTTCTCTTGCAGACCCTGCACCATTTTAGTTGCCCTCCTCTGGACTACCTCTATCCTATTTATGTCCTTGCAGAGATGGGGTCTCCAGAACTGGACACAGTACTCCAGATGGGGTCTCACCAACTGTCTGTACAGAGGGATAACAACTTCCTGTTTTCTGCTGCTGATGCCTCTCCCTATACATCCCAGAATACCCCCAGCCCTCCCTACTGCCTTCTCACATTGCTTGCTAACCTTAAGGTCATCTGATATGATTACCCCCGGTCCCTTTCTTTTGTTGTTGTTACTACCTCTCCACCCATTGTGTATTCTTCCATGGGTTCTTGTTTCCCAGGAGCATTATTTTGCACCTCTTTGCATTGAATCCTAGCTGCCATACCTCTGACCATTCCTCCAACCTTGCCAAGTCCCTTTTCATCCTTTCCATGCCTCCTTGTGTATCAATCCTGTTGCAGATCTTTGTGTCATCTGCAGAAAGGCATACTTTTCCTTCCAGTCCCTCTGCAATGTCACTGATGAAGACATTAAAAAGGACTGGATCCAATACTGAACCCTGCAGTACCCCACTAGTAACCCCTCTGTAACGTTGTGAAAAAAATTACATTTAGTAAATTATCTATTATAAATACTTAGAAAGGAGACGAACGGAGATGAGGCTGATGGCGGAAGAATTTAATGATTATAACAATAATCACAGTGAGAGATTACAAGTGTTACATCCTTCATTCTTTATTCTTCAAACTAACAGTGTATGGTGGCTTGCTTATATAGTGGAAAAAAGTATCATCATTTCCTATGGAGTTCTATGATTGGTACAAAACAAGTACAAACATTAACTTACAAGGCAATTCTCTTTTTAGTACATGTATGAACTTATCCTTGGTAAGCACAAATGTATTGATAATGTAACTTATATTACTATATAAGGCTAGTAATAGTTGTCATTACCAGTTACCAAGGTCTAGGAGGAAGAAATAGATTTGGACTTAAGAATGTGCACACAAGCATTTTGATCTGTCCTGATACTCTATCCTGTATTTCTGCTTTGCAATCACTTAAGACACCTGTTTTCTATTACTCACATGGTCAATACAAATATCAAAAGACACTTTAATATTGCAACTTGTGGCTTAGTTTGACTTGTGGCTTTACAAGTTTTATATGATTCAAGTATATAAGTCAACATTAGTTACACAAACACATTATGTTTTAGACCAAAATGAGGTTTAGGCTAAAATATTGGGACACACTTCTTTATCCCTTGTTACAAGCCCCCCTTGGCCCAATATTTTCTAATTATTATTTGTGCAACAATGCAGTTTTTCGGAGCATGTACATCTCACTACGTACTTCACGAATAGTAAGTCTTAACACAGGCCTATAATTACCAAGAACACTAAGACCACTTGCAACACAAGTAAAACTTTAAAAGACAGGACTCCTAAGGGTCCCCCTGCATAGCTATAAATCAAGTGCTCATTATCACTCTCATTGAGCAATTCATTTACAACTGCTTGTGCCTTATGAATTTGTATCAAATGAGTATCTTTTCGATTTAAAAATGACTATACATTAAGAAACAGGATAGGTATCACAGCTCCAAATGATGGCACTTAACATGTCAATTAACATAGTGGCATAAAACTTTGACACACCAGTGTATGCACAACTACTGTTAACATTTATATTCCAACCAGAGAAAATCTAGATTTATATGTACTCTACTGTACTTCACATTATTCACAATCATTTGATCAATAGGTGTTGATTAAATCCACTCTCTGGCCCTTTTGTCATATTTGGACATTCAGTTGGTGTTACAGTTAAGTATATGGCATCTGAGACTACAAAACATAATGAGTTGTTTAAACCAGCATAGTTACAAACACTATTATCACCCCAAAAACAGTAGGACAGAGTTAACACATAAACACCATTGTCCTTTGGTGTGGCTCTGTTTATAACAAGAGACACATTTTTTCTGTTTTTAGTCCATGTAGCTTTGCTGTGATCCAGTCTTGAGCTTTGAGGCACAGCTGCTAGACCAGCTGTTAAGTATGTCCACACACCAATTTAGAAAAGTCAGTGTTCATATTGCTGGCTGCTGGGTGGCTGATTAGCAGACACACTGCACTGGTCAGGGGTGCATTAGATTGTGCATTGAGTAGCCACACACACACTGGCATGGCATTTGTGTTGTGGTAGTTGATTACACCCTGGCACACAGATTAACATTCCATAAAAAAGTAATAGTTTACAATAAACCATTAAAAACACAGTCCATAGTAAAGCAATAGGTTTGCATAAAGTATCAGCCATGTTTGGAACAAACAGCAGTGAAGAAGATGGATGGGCACAAAAACCCTGGCACAATATATCAGTTGGGGGGTGAGGATATAGCATGCACCAAGCAGGAAAGGGATCTTGGGGTTGTCATCTCTGATGACCTCAAGGTAGAGAAACAGTGTGACAAGGCATCAGGTAAAGCAAATAGGATGCTGGGATGTATAGGCAGGGGCATCACCAGCAGGAAAGGGAGGTCCATAATTCCGCTATACAAGACACTAGTGAGGCTCCACCTGGAGTACAGTGTACAGTTCTTGGAACCATACCTACATAAAGGACATAGACAGGGTAGAGAAGGTTCAGAGGAGGGCAAAGATGGTGCATGGGTTGCATCACAAGTCCTATGAAGACAGGTTGAAGGAACTGAACATGTACTCCCTGGAGGAGAGGAGGGAGAGAGGGGATATGATAGAGACATACAAGTATCTTACAGGGAGGAACAGGGTGCAGGAAAACACTATTTTTAAGCGAAAAGATGTTTCAGGACTAGAGGGCATGGGATGAAGTTGGAGGGAGGATGATTCAGAGGAAACATGAGAAAGAATTTCTTCACAGAACGGGTGGTGGACAAGGAACACCCTGCCAGAGGAAGTGGGGGGCTGAAACAATCACGGATTTAAGAATGCATGGGATAGACATAAAGGAATTCTAGAGGTCAGGGGTAAGGAGAAATAGACTTCTAAGAAAACAAACTGAACTTACAAGCTCAAATGGGCAGACTAGGTGGGCCATAGGCCCTTATCTGCCGACACTGTCTATGTATCTATGTATCTATGTCTTGCTTGAAGATCAATTGAAGAAGAATCTTCTTGCTGAAGTTAGGGGATTGCCCCTACCCCAGACTTAACTTTATAGTAAGTAGAAACAATAAAACTGACTGGACCTTTTTCAGTTGATTTAAAGTTTCACAAATAGATGTAATTTTGCTAAAAACATTACACTTGCAGAGGTAATAATGACTTGATTTATGCAATAGAACAATTTCAGTATTGAGCATAATGCATAAAATACATTTTAAACACGAAACAAATATAGCTTGTAAACGGGCTAAGAAAGCTGAAAAGACAATCAAAAGAATGAATATGTGGAAATACATACACAACTCCCACTTCAGCTTAACTGATTCTTGAAGCATATGTTTTTGAAGAAGAATTAAATACACATTTTTTGGTATTTACCCCTATGGGGAGATGGCAATGTAGGGAAAGGGGGAAATTGTTTAACCAGGAAAGGCACACTAAGCCGGAGCTTGTTTCCAGGTGCAACCTGGGAGCACAAGGAAGTTAAGTGACTTGCTCTGGGTCACACAGTATGGAAGTGGAAGCTATGGGATTCAAACCCAGGTCTGGTCTGCTGAATGTCACCAGATTTGCAGCTCAGAGCCTTAGACCACTGCACTATACTGCCTCCTACCTTGCAACCTTTGTGGACATTACACTGGAAGGAAGGAAAGGTAGCTTACCCCCCCCGAACTTCTACTGGCGGAAGAGACAGTTCAACTACTGTAAAACAAGATTATTTCCATAGGATAAAAGAAGCCGAGCGTCCCTGGGTTTTCTTATCCTAAACATGACAAAATGTCAGCTGAGTTTATAAAAGATCCAGACTGATGGTAATACCGTACGTACGTATTTTTTAGAATGTATTTGAAAAAATGATTACACCATGGTCACACATAAAAACAAAAGCCATTGTTTTTTAATTGTAGATGGTAAACTCTCAAAAACAGCAGTAATAGTCCTTTGTTTTTAAAAGTGTACTGTATACATATATAAAAAAGTAAAAAAGTATGGGGAGGTGATGAATAATTCTCCCCGTCCAGCTGGACTGCCTTGCATAGTATAGGAATAGCAACATTGTTTTTAATATTCCAGCTTAAGGTATTAATGCACTGCATAGGAAAGGCAGTATGTTTAGACTTCTTGGCTAATGTTACATTGCACAGGAAATGAAAACAACTTTTTATGTAATTAACTTAAACATTTTTTTATCCAAGGACACTTGAATACCATATTTAAAAGTATGCCAATATCATTTTTAATGAGAATCTTTTGCACTTCAGAAACACTAGTGTTACTGATAACATTATTAATCATGCCAAACAACTCTGGGTGGTTTGTTTGGTCATGGTAACAATCACAGGAGAACAAGTGGCTAGCCTTTTCTGTAGTCCACCCCACAGCATACTGAGAGTTTTTAGAATCAAACTCTTTAACATTAGAAGAGGCAAGGTATTTGGGCATTAAGTTAGTATGACATGCCAATACCTGACTTTTTACTCCTACATTTTAACTGCTCCTATACAGGAGTTAGCACACTGTAAAGTGCCTGTTTTTAGATTTTAAGACATTTACATCTTACAAACGTGCTATTTATTAACAAAAGCTGTGTTAGTTTATATTGCAATCAATAAAAGAGAATTATCCCTATCTAAAAGACAAAGGTCTCCCTGTACCTTTACTAACTATAACTTTAGTTGTGTCTTTTTTCTTGCAGGGATTTTGGCTCTTGACTTATTTGCATTTCTAAACTATCTATTTCTGACTGTCGCTGGATTATTACATCTTACTGCTCATGCAGCTTTCTTCTCTTTTTTAAAAGCCTCATGTGTTAACGAATTACCACCTGGCTATATTATCACAGACTTTGTACAGTATTTGCTACTATCTCTTTTTTTTATTTTTTAATTAAAATACTGCTGTGCCTGTTGATCATGGTTTGTATGCTCCCTCCTTTAGGTGTTTCCCTAAGAAACAACTTACTAATGTTTTCATACTCATTTTTCATCTTTGTGCCTGCCTAGCCTTAACTGCCGGGTCCACCTGTGCACTGGTGCCCCAGTCCATCTGGTTATGTCTTACGGCTCCCCTGTGAGGTCCGGCTTGCAAGTCCCAGCACCTTCACTTACCTACTCTGCCCCATGAGTTCCTACAGAGTTAAGCATTACTTTTATTTAAAGAAATTGGAAAGCATACCTCACCTGATTAGCAAGTGGCTAAAACTGTCTGTGTGCACCTTTTTCTCTGGCTTTAAGCCATCAGCACCACGTCTCAGAGCGTTGTCACCTTCTTATTGGGGCCCGCAGACTAACCAACCAGTAGTTAGGCAGCCTCCTCAGCATGCAGCACCAGCGATCTGAGTCTTTAAGGCACCAAATGTAGCTGTGGGCAAAAAATTACAAGTGGTAAATTATCTATTACAAATACTTAGAAAGGAGATGAACGGAGATGAGGCTGATGGCGGAAGAATTTAATGATTATAACAATAAACACAGCAAGAGATTACAGGTGGTACATTCTTCATTCTTCTTTCTTCAAACTAACAGTGTATGGTGGCTTGCTTATATAGTGGAAAAAAGTATCATCATTTCCTATGGAGTTCTATGATTGGTACAAAACAAGTACAAACATTAGCTTAAAAGGCAATTCTCTTTTTAGTACATGTATGAACTTGTCCTTGGTAAGCACAAATGTATTGATAGTGTAAATTATATTACTATATAAGGCTAGTAATAGTTGTCATTACCAGTTACCAAGGTCTAGGAGGCAGAAATAGATTTGGACTTAAGAATGTGCACACAAGCATTTTGGTCTGTCCTGATACTCTATCCTGTATTTCTGATTTGCAATCACTTAAGACACCTGTTTTCTATTACTCACATGGTCAATACAAATTTCAAAAGACACTTTAATATTGCAACTTGTGGCTTAGTTTGACTTGTGGCTTTACAAGTTTTATATGATTCAAGTATATAGGTCAACATTAGTTACACAAACACATTATGTTTTAGACCAAAATGAGGTTTAGGCTGAAATATTGGGACACACTTCTTTATCCCTTGTTACACCCTCTTTCTTCAGAGTTGACTCTATTTACAATTACCTTCTGTGTCCTGTTGTGCAGCCAACGTTTTACCCAGGCTACCACCCTGGGACCCACTCCCAGGCTGGTTAATTTGACTATTAATCTTTTGTGTGGGACTGTGTCAAATGCCTAGATGGAACAAGGGGCTTAATTCTGGCAATGTTTCTGAGATAGAAAAAACAGGTACGAACCGTGGAGGATATTTGAGCCTCCATGGTTAAGTTCCTGTCCAGAATCACTCCCAGATTTCGCACCCAAGAGGAGGCCTTCAATGACGCAGCTCCAAGGGCAAGCCCAGTCTCTGAATCAGAGGCCATCCTATCACAAACTCTGTTCGACTCCACTACCAATACCTCCGTCTTGTCTGGGTTCAGTCACAACCAACTGGAGGCCATCCAGTTGTTGATCTCAGCCAGACAGATATTAAGCATGTCTACTGCATTAGATGTTCCTGGGGCAAAGGAAAAATATATAGCTGAGTATCATCAGCATAACAATGAAAACTCAGACCAGATTTCCTAATGATCCCTCCCAGGGGTAGCATGTACACTGCGAACAACATTGAGGCCAGTACCGAACCTTGAGGGACTCCACAAAATAAAGGACTGGATATAGATGAGGAATTCCCCATCATAACCCGTTGCCTTCTGTTGGTAAGGAAGGACTCAAACCTGTTGGTGACAGTACCAGTGAGTCCACATAGCTCCCTAAGGCGGACAAGAAGCACACAATGGTCCACAGTGTCAAATGCAGAAGAGAGATCAAGGAGGACAAGAATTGTCCTGTCCCCCCGATCTCTAGCCCTGAGGAGGTCATTCTGCACCCGAACAAGTGCAGTTTCTGTGCAATGTCTAGCCTGAAATGCTGACTGGAAAGGTTCATACAACTCGTGAGTCACGAGATGCTCTTCCAACTTAAGCGCTACCACCTTTTCCACCATCTTCCCCAAAAATGGAAGGTTGGATATGGGACAGTAATTCGCCTTTGATCTCTGGATCTAAAGAAGATTTCTTTAAGCGGGGTCTCACCAGTGCCTCCTTCAAGGCATCTGGAAAGACCCCCTCAGAAAGGGAGCACTGATACAATCAAGCGAACACTGGCCAACAGAGTCAACGATCTCATTAAAAACGCGTGGCACTGTGTCCAGTTCACAAAAGGTATGCTTCATGTTGGCTGCCACCTCGATAACCTCACTAGCCTCCACCGGTCTAAACTCTCCCCAACCAGGCGGAGTGCTCTCAGAACACATCAGGCGACCACTGTCAGCTATAATATTACTGGCTGAAGAAGCCACCTGCCGGATCGAGGACACCCTGTCCGAAAAAAAAAACGAACAAACTCTTCACAATCTAAATTAGAAAAAACTCTCCCAGGCTGCAGACAGGCAGGATGAAGAAGCCTGTCCACAGTCCGGAAGAGTGAGGCTGGTCGGTTCTTCCCAGCAGCAATCTCCCTAGACAGAAACATTGCCTTCTTGCGGTTGATTGCCGCCTGGTACGCCTTATAATGTGCACGCAGGACCAGATTGTCCCCTTCCAGGCAGGATCTTCTCCAGCAGTGCTCTAATCTCCGACCCATTTTCTTCATTTCCCTGAGCTCCCTGTCAAACCACGGGGAGCTCAGATATGAAGTTCTGGGTCGTACACGGATAGGTGCGAGGGAGTTGATGGTGTCATAACACCCTATTATAGGTATCAACCCGGGACATCAACACCTCCGACACATGCAGCACTGACACTAGACAATTTAGCTGCCATCAAAAAACCCTCAGGGGTCAAACCCCGCAAAGAGTGACAGCTAATCATCTCAGCAGGGGAAGGGCTTATGGCGGGTGCCCCAAGCGTGAACTGCACCGTGCAATGATCAGATCAATGTACTCGATCAATCCTGAGATCACTGATCTCAAGCCCCAGAGAGAACACAAGGTCCAACATGTGGCCATCCTGATGAGTTGGCGCAGTAACAGCCTGCGTCAATCCTAAAGAGGACATAGTCTGCAGAAAATCACGACTGCATCCATAATTCTCGTCGTCAATCCAAACATAAATCCCCCAGAAAAATACATCTGGGGGATCCCAACATTCCATTGGCGACGAAATCTGCGATGATCTGCAGGAAATTTCCCATCGACCCAGATGGGTGATAGATGAAGATCCTGCAGCCCGCATCAGGTCCTCCATGGATAGCCACAAATTCAAAAGAACCTGGGGTTCCCACGGGGTGCAAGGTGAAGGTCATGCTGGATCTAAAACAGATAGCTACACCGCCACCCCTGCGCTCCACTCTGGGGCAGTGCACCACGGTATATCCAGGAGGGACTGCGGCCTTGAAAATCAGGCCTGCATCATCTCCCACCCAGGTATCTGTGATGCAAGCCAGATCGACCGAAGAAATCAAGACAGCAATAATTGCTGTCTTATTTCTGATCAATCTGGCATTGCAAAGCACTGCCATCTGAGGATTGGAGGGTGGTGCAGCCGCTCGGGTTACCAGGCCACTCAGTCCAGTGGACTCCCTTGGGATGGGCACCAACCACGTCTGGCCTCTCCCAGATGCCCGTCGAAACCCAGGGCACCTTTTGGACCTAACAACCCCGATTCTACCACCTCCCATACATTGATCATCCATGACCAGCACAATCCCTTACAATCCCCACTTCCCAACAGCGTCTGACAATAGTGTCCAACACTGGGAGGGGAATAAAAGGGCGCAAGCCATGCAACAGTGAGCTCCCATAAATAATCCTAGCCCCCTTAAATCCACCCATATAGCCCCTACACATCCCAGACAGCTAATACAGTACACAACTAACTAAGAACAAACACAATTTATATCTAAAATATCTGCCTAGCCTGCTTAAATAACAAAACTACTACTATCTATTAATATTTAAAACAAACCACAGCTGCTTCACAGTGATACACCCTGGCTAGGATATTCCCTTCTTAAAATAACTTTTAAACAGTAAAATATAAACTAGTAAATTTTAGCACTACTTAGAAGGGATAAAAAGAAAGACCTATCCTTTTCTCTCCATTCATTACTAATTTTCATTCCCGAGTTGCGCTCGGGCCACTCATACGCTCGTGCTTGTGAGCAGTGCGGCAATTTAAACCAGTAAATTTTCCACCCCTCGGACTCTTGGGTCCTAGCTCCCCCACCGCAAAACCTCTGTTGGTGACAGATATCCAAAAAGGACCCACTGCACAGCCTCTCACGCCGTGCAGGTCCTTCTGTACAGGATGATTTTCGGGCTTCAGATGCTCAACAAACAGGGAGCACAGCAGTCCTTCCAGTTCCTAGCCGCTAACAAAGGGCAGGTTAGGGACAGGCCTGTAGTTCACCAGACAGTCTGGGTCCAAGGAAGACTTTTTCAGAAGGGGCTGAACATCAGCCTCCTTCAGTGGATCTGGAAAGATCACCCTCTCCAAGGACATCCAGACTATCTCGGCAAGGACTGGGATGATACTATCCACACAGCCTACAAAAAGGCACATGGGGCCTGGGTCCAAACTACAGTTGGTCCGATACAGTGACTGGATGACCATCACAATATTAGTGATTGTGGGCTGCCTGAAGTCACACCACACAAACTGGGTGTCCGACATCTCCTGCCGACCACCGCTACTCCCTAAAGAGAGGGTTGGGGGATGCTGGACCTGATTGTGGCAACCTTAACCGCGAAGAATCAATCACGTCACAACGTTCTTGTGAAAAAGTGTTTCCAGACTGGAGACAGAGTGGATTGCACAATCTGTCCACAGTCCTGAAAAGCTGGGCTGGTCGATTCTGCACAGCAGCAATTTCCCTGGACAGGAATTCTGCCTTCTTATGTGTAATTGCTGATTGATAGACCAAATAATGGTCCATCAAACCAAGTCTGTCACACTCCCGACCTGACCACTGCCAGCACCTCTCCAACCTTTGTCCAACTGTCCTTAACTTCCTCTAGACCTCATCGAACCAAGGAGACCTGGGGCGAAGAGTGAGGGGGAAAACGTGAACAGGAGTAATAGAATCCAGAGCCTCTGTCATCGCCTTATTATAGGCAAGTACCAGATCCCATGGATCCCTGCATTTGCTTGGCATGCCCGAAAAGTCTAGCAATGCCATCAGGCCATCGGGTGACACACCACTCAAAGGGCGGTACCGGACCATCTCCATAGGGCAGGCCTACTAGGGGCCCAGGAAACTGAACCCGATGGTATGATGGTCAGACCACCCAACTGATTCCACCACCAAGTCGGATATCTCCATCCCCAGGAGGAACACCAAGTCCTAAGAATGACCACCAATATGGGTCGAGGAGGAAATATCCTGTGTGAGGCCCAGTGAACTCATTAACTGGAGGATGTCCTGTCCAAACTGCGAGAGTTCATCGTCGACCCAGGCATTGAAATCTCCCAGGATCAGCCATCTGTAGGATCCCAATGTTAGGTCGACAATGAAGTCCATGACTTCTGCAGGAAAACATTCCCATCTCCTGGTGGACGGTAGACGAGAAGAATCCTGCACCCCACACCATCACCCACGATACATTAGAAGGAGTTGATGGCTCCCACTGGTACTTCCATTAGGTCCAGTTCCAATCTAAAATGGATGGCCACACCCCCACCCCTATGATCCATCCTTGGGCGGTGTATCACAGAGTACCCAGCCGGAATTGCTGAGGCCAAAATGGGACAGCATTCTCATCCAGCCAGATCTCGGTGATGCACGCCAGGTCAGATGATCCAACAAGATCCGCTATTATAGCTGTCTTGTTTTTAATAGACCTGGCATTACATAACACTGCCCGAGCAGCCGAGGAAGACCGAGTTACCTGCCTGGTATATACAGGGCCTTTGGGTATGGGAACCAGACAGGGAGGACCCCTTTCCTGGACCCATTACACCCCAGGGCATCATCTTGTCTCGACTGTCCCAATCCGCCCACTCCTTTCCAGTCCCCCAACAGGCCATTACTTCATTTTAAAGTTACGAGCTCTTTTGTAACACTGATTTCACTCCATTTAAAAAAGCCAGTTTCAGTGAAAAACCACTGATGTCACAACCAGAACTTGCAGACTAGTCCTCCCTATCAGCAACATTATAGCACCTATTTCTTCAAAGTTATCAAAACTGTAGCTGTAGTATTTATTTAAAAAAACCAAAACTGACACATGGTTGCCTACAATGCTTGTGTTTCCAGAATGTTCAGATGGATGGTACTGTACTCTAGAATGCATCAGGAAGCGGTTTTGGAATGCAGCGTTGAACCAGGTTATAGACTGTCAAAGTGGTGCACAATTTTGGAATGTTGTGGGGGGGGGGACAAGTACTCTTGGCATGTGGCAGAGATGTGCCATCTCACAGTGTAGTGGGACACTCAATCTCATAATGCAACAGTGGCACACATATCGAAGAATTTAGTGGGGACTGGCAATTCTGGAATATAAGTAAGGATGTACACTGTCGGAGTATGGCAGAACACACCATTTTATTTTGAAACTGCTTGTCCTTGCCACATTCCGGAACTGTATGCTTCTGCCACATTTTTAAGTTGTGCATCACATTCCCACCACAATCCAACATTCTGCATCCCAGCCATATTCCAAAATAACCCATCTTCACCACATTCCAAAATTGCACATCCACACCACGTTCTAAAGTTGTGTTTCAATGCCACATTCTAAAACTGTCTCCATCACATTCCAAAATTGTCTCATTGCCACATTCTGAAACTGTGCATCATCACCACATTCTGAAACTGTGCATCACTGCCACATTCTGAAATTGTGCATCATCACCACATTCTGAAACTGCGCATCACTGCCACATTCTGAAACTGTGCATTACTGCAACATTCTGAACCCGAGTGTCACTGCCACATTCTGAAACTGTGCATCACCGCCACATTCCGAAATTGTGCATTACTGCAACATTCTGAACCTGAGTGTCACTGCCACATTCTGAAACTGTGCATCACCGCCACACTCTGAAACTGAGTGTCACTCCCACATTCTGAAACTGAGCATCACCACCACATTCTGAAGCTGTGCATCACTGCCACATTCAAAAGTCATGCGTCTCTGACAAATTCTGAAGTCACGAATCACTGACACATTCCGAAGTTGTGCGTCATCACCACATTCCAAAGCAGTGTGTCACCACCACACTCCAAAGTCATGCATCACTGACACATTCCGAAGTTGTGCATCACCACCACATTCCAAAGTTGTGCATCACCACCACATTCCAAAGTCGTGCATCACCGAACATTCCAAAGTCGTGCATCACCGCCACATTCCTAGGTCATGCGTCACCTCCATTTTCAGAAGTCGTGCATCACTGCCACATTCTGAAGTCATGCATCGCTGCCACATTCCGAAGTCATGCGGCACCACCACACTCTGAAGTTGTGTGGCACCACATTTCAAAGTCAGGCGGCACCGCCACATTCTGAAATTGCGTGGCACTGCCACATTCTGAAGTCATGTGATACCACCACATTCCAAGGTCACACAGCACTGCTGCATTCCGAAGTTGCACAGCGCTGCCACATTCTGAAATCATGTGGCACCACCACATTCCAAAACTTCATAGTTGTGCATCACATCCTCACTGTGTCCTTACTCACTCCAAAACTGTGTGCCACTGCCACATTCTGAGACTGCGTGCCATCACCAAATTCCAAAAATGTACATCAGCATCACCACCATATTCTGAAATTGCGTGTCATCACCACATTCTGAAATTGTGCGTCATCACCACATTCTAAAATTGTGGATCAGCCACATTCCAAAACTGCACATCAGTCACATTCCAAAAGTGCCCATTAGCTACATTCTGAAATTGTGTGTCATTGCCACATTCCAAATTTGTCACCACCACATTCCAAAACCAAGTATCACTGCCACATTCTGAATCTGTGCATCACTGCCACATTCTGAAACTGCGTCACTGCCACTTTGAGATTTCGTGCCCATGCCGCATTCTGAAATTGAATGTTACCACCACAATCTGAAATTAAGCATACCAACCACATTTTGAAATTTTGCATCACTACACCACATGCCGAATTAATTCATACAAGACACATTACAAAATTACATATCCCTTCCACCTTTCACAACTATGTGTCTCCTGCATTTCAAAACTGTGCATCTCTGCCACATTCTCAAACTATAAGACACTGCCACATTAAGAATTTTTTAGCATCCCTGCCGCTTCTCAACATTTTGTGTCCCATCTACTTTCTGAGATTGTGTCACTGCTGCATGCCACAGTTGCAGTCTGGTGTCATTTTGAAATCTCATCCCTGCACTGTTATAAAAATTGCACATATTTTTGTCATTCTAAAGCCATGTTTGCCGCTGTATTCGACCACCCCCCAATCACATTCTTAAGTACTTTACTTTGCATCTGCACATTATGGAAATGCATGCCCTGATTCTCCTCATTGTCAGCTTTCCATTTCCAGATGTTTAATACCACTGCAGTTTTATGTAATGTGGGAGAAATAAGTCTTGTAAGGTAACTTGCAAGACAGACTAGACTGTGAGTTCTGGTTGTGACATCATCAGTAGCTCTTTACTGAAACTGTTTTTTTTTGAACAGGCAGTAAATTTAGGGTTACAAAATTACTTGTAAATTTTAAACAAAGTAACTTAGAGATTTCATTTTTGGCTTGAGGCTGACTGGTTATATGCTGATCCAAGTTCTGAATTTATTGATGCTAGAAATTTTGGCCAGACTCCCTCTTGAAGTACCTCAGGTCTGGCTTGACTGACATCTTGATTTCTCAATGCATATTGATGCCATAAGAAGATAAGAAAAGCGTTGGCAGATGGGGACCGTGCAATCCATCTAGTCTGCCTTTGAAACTACCCCCCTCCCTATGCCGCCTTCATCCTAAATTGTCCTTTATGTCTGTCCCATGCGAGTTTGAGCTTACTGATTGTCTTTGATGCTACCACCTCCTGGGGCAGACTGTTCCACGGGTCTATTACTCTCTCTTTGTGAGTGTACTTGCTCTGCCTGGCTTTTATTTTTTTCTTCTGATCACCCCTCCCACTCTTATCAGGGTATGACCATGCATCCTGAGAGAGCTCCACACTGCCACCGAGGCCAACCCAGCAAATGCAGTGACTGCATATCCAGATGGAAATGCTGCATTTCAGATAGCACACTGTGAGCGAGCCATACACCGTAAGTACGGCTGTAATTATTTCACAGGTGTAGTGAATTTTACTATTGCAGTGAAATCGGTAGTCCCCTGAGAAAATCCCCAAATTCTAAATCATACCTAATCCTCCTTTATATTTTAGTTTATTTATTTATTTAAGGTATGCCATCATTGCCCTTCCATATGTAGCTTTACCAGAGAATCAGAAGAGCCAGTTGGGTCTCTAGCGCACAGCTTGTCTTTACATCCATGGACACATGCTCTCCATCTCTTTTCTCATAGTGACAGTGGGTCACAGTTCTGCTGCACACCTGTAAATCGAGACCCGCTGTCACTACTTTCTCCCTCTTACTGGGAACACCGACAGAGTGCGGACACCATTGGGATTGGGGGGTTGCCACCCTGAACTGCTCGTGCCCTACTGTCACTGTAAGTCACTGTAAGGGAGCACACAGGAAAAGTCAGCTTTTGTGCCGCAAGCACAGATTGCACTAACCTCCTGGTCATGGTCACTCGCTCGCTCCCTCTCACAGAAGAAACTGCAATGCAAATGTGCAAAAGTCTGGATCTTTAGAGGAATGTTCTTGCAAGCCTTGTTTTTTACATTATAGTCTGCCACTTTGATGTTAGCAAAAGATCAGTCGGGAGCGCTTCTCATCACAGTTTTTTTCAGTTCAGTAAATATCTATTTTTAGGACCGTGAACTTGGCAAATTTTTACCATGAAAAAATATAGCCCTAACCATAAGCTTCACCCCAAGCTTGGTGCACCATACAGGAATAAAGCAAATGTCCCACTTCCTTCTCACCGAGAAATTGTTTTAAAGATGATTCTCCCTATTTTTGACTATGATGACAGTCTGTGATGGGGGCTCCCAAATCCTCCCTTGCCAGACTGGACCCCCTCTTTCACTCTTTCTGTCATTTCACTTTAGAATGTCCCCCTCGTACTCACCACTGCTCACTCAACTCTGCTCTTTCTCTCCCGTCTCTTGGTGCCAGGCACCTTTCCCATTGTGCCTCATTTATATCCAAATTCTGGTTTGGTTTCCTTCCCTCCTGTGCTCTCCCTATTCTTCCTCCTACCCTCTCTGAGGCAATATTTTTAATTCCCTCTCGGTTTCTTCTAGAAAATCTAGTACTGGTCAATCTGCTTTCTTGTATCGCTTTCCTGAGCTTTGGTCCTCGCTTCCCTTGTCAGTTTGTTCTGCCTCTTCTGCTCCCTCCCCAAAGTCTCTTCTTCGTGACTTTTCTTCTCAAACCTGCAACTGCCCATGACCTTTTTCCTCTTGTCTTTCTTCCCTACACTCGTTCTGCCCTGGCCATGCTGTTTCCCTCATCCCCCTTCTATACCTGTAAGAGCAGTTCCCCGCTTAATATAATCTGTATTTTATTTACTGCATGTATATGTTTACTGATTCACCTTTAGTACAGTATTTATGATTATGCTTCATTGGAAGACTGCATTACTGTATAGAACTATTTTTTTTGTATTTTTAATATTATTGTTACTGTTTAGCCTTCTAAATTTCCCCTCTCCCCCAGGACACATCTGGAAATTATCTGCTAACAGCTCAGTATGTCTTTCCCGGTGAAACATTTGAAATAAACAAATACATACCTCAATAATTAAACAAATCAATAAATAAGTGATGAGAGAGTGACCAGCAGGGTGCCACAAGGCTTCGTACTTGGACCAATCCTCCTCAATGTCTTCATAAGTGACACTGCACATGAACTGGAAGGGAAGGAGCCTTTTTCCAGATGATACCAAACTCTGTAATGGGGGACAATAAAGAAAGGGTGCAGTGAATGCGTGCAGATCTTGGGGAATTTTGAGGAGTGGTAAAGTGCATGGCAGTTAAGGTTCAATGCCAAAACATGCAAAATCATGCACCGAGGACACAGACCCCAAGAACTGAGTATAGGATGGGGGGGGAGGTACTGCCTGTCACTAAGCAGGAAAAGGACCATGGGGTAATCATATCTGATGACCTCACAGTGGTGCGGCAGTGTGACAAAGCAGTGGGTTGGGCCAGTGGGAAGCTGGGATGTACAGGGAGAGGTATCTCCAGTGAGAGGAGGGAAGGGATGTTCCTATTATATTGCTCGCTGGTGAGACCCCAGCCTGAAGCACTGTTTCCAGTTCTGGAGGCTGCACCTCAGAAAGGACATAGAAAGGGAGGAAGCAGTCCAGAGGAGGTTAACATATATGGCGCAGAATTTGCATCAAAAGCCCTATGAGGAGAGACTGCAGGATCTCAACATGTACACCCTGGAGGAGAGCAAGAGAGGACATGATAGAGTACCTACAAATACCTCACAGGGATCAACAGGATGCAGGTGGGGAGGCTCTTTCAAACAACGAAGATCGCTAGAACCAGAGCGATGTCAATGAAGCTGGTGGGGGGAGTTTATGAGGGATGTGTGGAAGTACTATTTCACTGAAAGGGTGGTAAATGCCTGGAACAGACAACGGAAATGGTGGAGGTGAGAACAGCAGAAGGCTTCCAGCATGCATGGGACAGACATGTGTATATTAGGAAATGGGCAGGGAAGAGGGAGGGTCACCACAGACCAATTAGGGTGTGCAGAGGCAGACTAGCCAGGAAACATCTGGGCAGACTGAGTGGGCCAAGTGGGCCTTTTCTGGCAACAAATTCTAGGTTTCTCTGTTTCTTTATTCCTTAGCAAACCAACACAAGTCATTTCATTCTCAATAAAATGACTACTCATAACAGTCATGCCATTGTTAATAAAATCACTTTAGACAGTGGCTGTTGGTAAAATATGTGTGGAAATGTGTCTCCCTGGGGCATCCTGAACCATCTAGGTGTCACCTTGCCAGGCATCCATGAGGTGCCTGCTGTGTAGGGAGGTAACAAGTGCTGGGGATATGTCATCCAGCTAAACCCTGGTTTGAAAGGACTGAACCTGGATTGGCTACCCGCTAGAAGTAAAGAGACCTGGTCTGGATGGGCTACACCACAAGGTGAAGGAATCTGGACTGGATAGGCTACAGCCCGTGGCAAAGTGAACTGGAATGGATGGGCTATACCCCTGGGTGAAGAGACCAGGCATGGCTAGGCTACATCTCAGGGCAAAGTGAACTGGAATGGATGGGTTACACCACAGGGTGAAGGGACCTGTCCTGGCTGGGCTGTAATCCAGAGTAAAGAGACCTGGAATGGATGGGCTACACCCCAGGGTAAAGGGACCTGTCCTGGCCAGGCTGTAATCCAGAGTAAAGAGACCTGGAATGGATGGGCTACATCCCAGGGTGAAGGAACCTGTCCTGGCCGGGCTGTAACCCAGAGTAAAGAGACCTGGAATGGATGGGCTGCACCCCAGGGTGAAGGGACCTGTCCTGGCCGGGCTGTAACCCAGAGTAAAGAGACCTGGAATGGATGGGCTACACCCCAGGGTGAAGGGACCTGTCCTGGCTGGGCTGTAACCCAGAGTAAAGAGACCTGGAATGGATGGGCTACACCCCAGGGTGAAGGGACCTGTCCTGGCTGGGCTGTAACCCAGAGCAAAGAGAGCTGGAATAGATGGGCTACACCCCAGGGTGAAGGGACCTGTCCTGGCTGGGCTGTAACCCAGAGTAAAGAGAGCTGGAATAGATGGGCTACACCCCAGGGTGAAGGGACCTGTCCTGGCTGGGCTGTAACCCAGAGTAAAGAGAGCTGGAATAGATGGGCTACGCCCCAGGGTGAAGGGACCTGTCCTGGCTGGGCTGTAACCGAGTACAGAGAGCTGGAATGGATGGGTTACACCCCAGGGTGAAGGGACCTGTCCTGGCTGGGCTGTAACCCAGAGTACAGAGACCGGGAATGGATGGGCTACACCCCAGGGTGAAGGGACCTGTCCTGGCTGGGCTGTAACCCAGAGTAAAGAGACCTGGAATGGATGGGCTACACCCCAGGGTGAAGGGACCTGTCCTGGCTGGGCTATAACCCAGAGTAAAGAGACCGGGAATAGATGGGCTACACCCCAGGGTGAAGGGACCTGTCCTGGCTGGGCTGTAACCCAGAGTAAAGAGAGGGAATAGATGGGCTACACCCCAGGGTGAAGGGACCTGTCCTGGCTGGGCTGTAACCCAGAGTAAAGAGCTGGAATAGATGGGCTACACCCCAGGGTGAAGGGACCTGTCCTGGCTGGGCTGTAACCCAGAGTAAAGAGCTGGAATAGATGGGCTACACCCCAGGGTGAAGGGACCTGTCCTGGCTGGGCTGTAACCAGAGTAAAGAGAGCTGGAATGGATGGGCTACACCCCAGGGTGAAGGGACCTGTCCTGGCTGGGCTGTAACCCAGAGTAAAGAGACCTGGAATGGATGGGCTACACCCCAGGGTGAAGGGACCTGTCCTGGCTGGGCTGTAACCCAGAGTAAAGAGAGCGGGAATAGATGGGCTACACCCCAGGGTGAAGGGACCTGTCCTGGCTGGGCTGTAACCCAGAGTAAAGAGAGCGGGAATAGATGGGCTACACCCCAGGGTAAAGGTACCTGTCCTGGCTGGGCTGTAACCCAGAGTAAAGAGACCAGGAATGGATGGGCTACATCCCAGTGTGAAGGGACCTGTCCTGGCTGGGCTGTAAGTCAGAGTAAAGAGACCTGGAATGAATGGGCTACATCCCAGGGTGAAGGGACCTGTCCTGGCTGGGCTGTAACCCACAGTAAAGAGAGCTGGAATAGATGGGCTACACCCCAGGGTGAAGGGTCCTGTCCTGGCTGGGCTGTAACCCAGAGTAAAGAGAGCTGGAATGGATGGGCTACATCCCAGGGTGAATGGACCTGTCCTGGCTGGGCTGTAACCCAGAGTAAAGAGAGCTGGAATAGATGGGCTACACCCCAGGGTGAAGGGACATGTCCTGGCTGGGCTGTAACTCAGAGTAAAGAGAGCTGGAATAGATGGGCTACACCCCAGGGTGAAGGGACCTGTCCTGGCTGGGCTGTAACCGAGTAAAGAGAGCCGGAATGGATGGGTTACACCCCAGGGTGAAGGGACCTGTCCTGGCTCGGCTGTAACTCAGAGTACAGAGACCGGGAATGGATGGGCTACATCCCAGGGTGAAGGGACCTGTCCTGGCTGGGCTGTAACCCAGAGTAAAGAGACCTGGAATGGATGGGCTACACCCAGGGTGAAGGGACCTGTCCTGGCTGGGCTGTAACCCAGAGTAAAGAGACCTGGAATGGATGGGCTACACCCCAGGGTGAAGGGACCTGTCCTGGCTGGGCTGTAACCCAGAGTAAAGAGACCGGGAATAGATGGGCTACACCCCAGGGTGAAGGGACCTGTCCTGGCTGGGCTGTAACCCAGAGTAAAGAGAGCTGGAATAGATGGGCTACACCCCAGGGTGAAGGGACCTGTCCTGGCTGGGCTGTAACCCAGAGTAAAGAGACCGGGAATGGATGGGCTACATCCCAGGGTGAAGGGACCTGTCCTGGCTGGGCTGTAACCCAGAGTAAAGAGAGCTGGAATAGATGGGCTACACCCCAGGGTGAAGGGACCTGTCCTGGCTGGGCTGTAACCGAGTAAAGAGACCTGGAATGGATGGGTTACACCCCAGGGTGAAGGGTCCTGGTCTAGATGAGCTACATCCAGGGGTGAAGGGACCTGGCCTGGATAGACTACATCCTGGGATGAAGGGATCTGGCCTCGATGAGCTGTGCCGGAGGGTGAAGGGACCTGACCTTGTCAGGCTACATGTAAATCAAGAAAAAGACAGCACCCGCCACTAACATAGCTGATAAAAGCATGTATTATGCTAAATGTGCAAAAAGTTCAAAGCTACATACAGTAAAGTGCATTTGCAGTCTGTGAGGATGCCAACTCTAAAACACGAGAAACAGCCTGACCAGCTTTGCACATGCGCACTTTATCAGAGAGGCCAACCAGTGTAACTTGGTGTAACATGCCAGTGCCTTCTTATTGTGAAAACAGGTATTTTATACTAATCCATTTACATGGAAAACAAATAAATTCCTGCTGCGATCGCCGATTACTAGTGCTAACAATGCACTATATTGTCATAAACAGCACATAATAAAGTGACAATTGTCATGTTAGTTTTTTTGATAACCGCCATTTTAAAACTTCACTGGTTTAGAGGGAATCAGTGTGGGTGACCCCAACAGCTCTTTTGCTGCTGCAGCTTTTTCCAACAAGGGGGATGGGAATCCCTTTCTGCAGGAGAATTTTGACTCCTAAGTTTCACTAGAATCAACCAATAACAGCAGGCAAGTGTCTGACATCTGGAGAGTGTTCCAGCAGTTAGGAAAAAAGCATCCTTAAAGTAGGAAGGAGATACTGGGCCTTCTAAGATGATGTCAGAGTGAATTGGGTTCCAAAAGGAGTCAGGGTGTAGCTGGCCCGACGGCACAGCGGTAGGGTTACTGCTCGCAGTGCCAGCTTTTTTTTTTTTTTAGTTGTTTAACCAGGTATAGCACACTCGTTGAAAGCTTTTTACAGGAGTGACCTGGGAGCACAAGGAGGTTAAGTGACTTGCTCAGGGTCACACAGTATGCAAGTAGAAGCTGTGGGATTCAAACCCAGGTCTCGGCCTGCTGGATGTCACCAAATTTGCAGCTCAGAAGCCTTAGACCACTGTGCTGCTATACTGCCTCCTGCCAGATACCGGGTTGCGAGAGCGGACTCGGCTGCTGGAAGAGGTTGGCATGAGGAGGAGGATTGAGTGCCCAGCGGCTGCCTCATTCTCCGGGGAGGGTGGGATGCATGTCCCACAGCTCTACCGCCACCTAGGTGACAACGGGTGGAGGTGCAGCGGGACTGCAGGAAGAAAGGGAGGGAGGGCAAGAGCTGGACTGAGGCCGCGCTGCTCAACGCTACTGCCCCTAGGTCCCCCTAGCGTGCTCATGTCCTGTGGGAGGAGACAGAAAAACAGAAAAAGGAACCTGCCATGGAGGATGGAGACTGGACCCGACTGCCCCAGACAACCTATAATCGGGCTACCGATGGATGCCACAGATGGACCTTCTGACACACACTAATGGACTCGAGGGGGTAAAGGGGTTCTCCCCTCCTCCCCGCCTGGGGGGGTAGGCCGAGTCAGCATGGAGGTAGGTCCGATCGTCACCACGGCAGGTACCTGGGGAGGGATTAGGGGAGCACAGTCTAGGGCTCCCTGAGGAAGATCCACCATGGCAGAGAGAGGATGCAAAAAAAAAAAAGGAGTCAGGGTCTTGAAATGGCCAGGATATTTAATTAGTTTTGATACCAGGTAAGATACTAGGCATACATACTGCTACTGTCAGGCACGACCCGGGAGAGTAACAGACTAAACAGCAAGAGCAAGATTTACAGAATAGTATATGTAAATTTGAAAGCAACACCATCAGCCTTGGTTATGATCAGGGCCCCTACTTTTCTGCGGCACAGTGGGGCCAAGTTCTGCGGCAAGACTACCATTTGCATGAGACTTCTCTTGATGATGGTTTATATAATTTCTGTGGAAGTTCTCATGCGCTAACAAACTACCATCACAGTGTCAGCTTGTCATCCTGACTTCACTTTCATGGCAGTTTTTATAGCACTCAGGATGGTGGAAAGCACAGTAACACTAGTTCAAAAAATAACAGAATTATAAAAATAATTTTATGCCTAAAAAAGCAAAACAAATGTCTCTCCCTTAAGGTCCTAGCCTGTTAAATAAATGACATATGCAGAGGGGGATCTTATGTGATAAATAAGGTATTTCTATATGCATGTTGGTGTGGTGAGAAAGACAGAGATGCTGTATATGTATGTGCGTGTGTGTGTGTGTGTGTGTGTGTGTGTGTGTATGTGTGTGTATATATATATATTTTTTTTAATTTCCATGAACTTGCATCCTCATTCATACAGGTCTTATTAGAAATGGAATACAGGAGTTATTGCAAAACTCATTTTTGATGTCAACCTGCTTTCCCTGGCACACTGCATAACACCATCAGGCCATGATATGCATGTGAACCGATTGTGAGATAGAGCTCTCCAGACCAGCACAATGTGTTCACCATGTGACAGAACACTGCACCATACCTTCTCAGGCTCTGAGCAATGATGTATTCCACCAATCCTTGTGCTGTCCAGCCAGCTCCCAGAGCTAATCTCTGAACCTGAGTTGCCAGCATGGAAACACAGCATGCTACCCTCTGGCCCAACAGCTGTCACTGCACACAACATTTCTCCATAACTTTAAGGTGATTCTATCAACCAGTGACAATATGTAATCAATAACCCTGGCAAGAATGCGTACAGTGCAATTATTTATTTAATAGGTCTATTCTTTCAACAGGTCTACACATTATTATATTCCACTTTTCCAGGCATAATTACTTTATTTTTCTTAAAAATGACAGTTAAATGCATTTTACCAGTTATTCATTTCAGGTGGCATCTCTACACCTTAAAGACACAAATAGGTTTGTACAAAGTGAGGTATGGACTTAACAGGTCTGTGCTATTGACAAGATTTTGTTTGTTAGCCCTAGTGCAATAATGTAAGACTGAAAATTGTATTAGGCTGTAGTGCAGGTTGAGCAAATATCACCATGCCTGCTGTGCTGTGCCACCGTCTCTGGCAGTGGGAGCTGTGGCAGAAAAGTGACTGTTCATTTCTGTTACAGATTGCAGCCATTTCATTAGCTAATGTATGATGTTATAGCAATGATAACATCACATTCTGAGCATATAGGGGATTTCGGATGTAAAAAGAGGGGAAGGGAACCAGATTCTATGGAAAAACAGAAATATTAATAAAAATCAACAAGAAGAGTGAATTCTCTTGTACACCATGAAAGTTCTCTGATAGATTACAAGTTCTGCATAAAATTCTGCAGCCGCAGAATTCTAGGGGCCTTGGTTATGATTAAAAATAACATCATAATAAGCAGTAGTGCACCAAAAATATAGTGGCAGGTGCAGTCGAAGATGTGACTGCAAAAAATGAAACATGGTGCAGGACAAATAGAGATATCAGCTGTATATACATTCTAGGCACACATGCCGCGCAAACAGAACTATAATATGTAGCGTATACAGTAAGAAGTGCACATCGGAGATTTGAGTGGGAAGTGCGCTGTTCTAGGGCAGCCAGTCCTTAGGCTCCTAGCAGGATCAAGGGCCAGGTAGACACAGAGTCCTTCAGGGCCTTACAGAAGATCAAGGGTTTGGGTGAAAGGTATAAGTTAGGGGGAAGGGAGTTCCAGTAAATTGGGACTTAGACTGCAAAAGCCAGCTTTCCCAGGTCAGTGGAGCATAGATGCTCAAGCAGTGACTGGGAGTCCACAGACCTTGGTGAGTATGTAGAGGTCAGACGCTGCAGATAGTTTGCTAAGGAAGATGGGGAACCTGTTCAGATGAGTCTGTCCACAAAATGACCAACAGCAAGAGATCACTGGCCAGCAGGGGAAGGCTAGCCCAGACCAGTGTAGAGGAGGCAGTGATGTGTGAGCTTTGGGTAGGCCTAGGCAAAACAACACATGTTATTGTATGTCATATCTCATCTATAAAGGACAGTTTTGTTAGCACCCACAAATGCCAGAAGGCCATATGTCAGACCTGGCAGGAGAACATCTGGAGCTACAGACTGTCTGGCAGCCAGGAATAGGCAGTGTTTGACCCTAAAACCCAGGCCCAGCTTAGTGCTTACAGATTTATGACTGAGGAGACATGGGCAGAGAAATCAAGGGAGGGATCTAACCAAACTCCCATGTATTTAAAACTACTGACACCCTCGAGTAGGAAGCGATCCTTGCAGAAGATGGTGAGTTTTGAGGTGGTAGCAGGGCATTTTGGCTTAGAACCAAAGAGCATGGATTTGGTCTTTTTAAAGGATGAGCTTGTTTGCTGATACCCAAGACTGAGTGAGTGCGAAGGCAACAGACTAGGATTTTTGGATGGCTGGAACAGTCTGGTCACTGTAGTACAGGACACGTTCATCGGCATATTACAGAGCTGCAGCCAGGAGCAACATCAGGGAGACCGTTGATAAAAATAGAGAAAAGGCGTGGGCCTAGGATAGAGCCCTGGGGAACCCCAACAGTAATGTTAGCCAGGTTGGAGGTGGCAGAGTGGAGACAAACTTGCTGTTTCCTGTTCATTAGATAGTTGAAGAACCAGGAATCTGCAGGAGGGGAGTTTGGTTTTAAGGCGTAAGTGGTTGACCAAAATCACCCTTGTAAGGTCAATAAACACTGCACCACTTAGGAGTCCAGAGTGCACTGACAGGCTGATATTGAAACTGTCTGTTTAGCCAGGGCTGTAGAGATGCCATGGTTTTTCCTAAAATCATGCTGGGCAGAGCACAGGAGACTGTATTTGGTAACAAAGTCATTTAGCTGTGATGCTACGATCCTCTCACAGATTTTGGAGAGCAGTGAGAGTACGGCAATGGGGCAATAGTTGTCCATGAGTCTGGGATCACCTGTCTTAAAAACGGGTGATTTGGGGAATGTTCCAGATATCAGGGACAACACCAGTGGAGAGATTTAGGATTTTTGAGAAAAGGAACACTACGGAGGGGAAGGGCAGGAGCACGAATAGGGGGTCGCAAGTGGAGAACCCCTCTAAGGAAAGTCTTAGAGACTTCCAACTGCGCAAAAGTCCTGTCCCCAAAAGGAACATGGTAAGCGGAGGTGGCCGACATGTGAACCTTCAGAGAGGAATGACTGAGACCCAGGACAAAGAGATGCTGCAAGTAATCCAAAAGCTGCCCAACAGAGCATGAGAATGGCTCGAAATCTTTGGAAGCGGCCCAAATAGAGAACTGTTTCCACTTCATGGCATAGGTGGATCTAGTGGAGGGCTTTCTGGTCTCCACCAGAATCTCAGCTACCGATGGGGAAACCCCAAAGCGAGCTTCAGCTACGTCTACAGGAGCCATGCGTGCAACTGAAGGGACTTGAGGGCTGGATGGTTCAGGGTCCCCTGATCCTGGATCAGCAAAAGTTGAGACAGAGGAAGAGGAGGTTCCTCTGAATACTGTTGTAGAAAGAGAACAAAACACATGGTCAAGAAAGGCAGATTAGTATCAGCGGGCTCCTTCTGAGCTGAGTTTCTGTAAGATCCTTGGAATCAAGGGGATCGGGAGGAAGGCATAGACGAATCTGCCCTTCCAGTATAGAGACAGAGCGTCGATCAAAAAAATGCTGCGCCCTGGAGCGAGCGAGCAGAAGTCGGGAAGTTTTGTGTTGTGAGGGGATGCGAACATGTCTACCTGTGGTGTTCCCCAACGTAGGAAGATATCGTCTGCTACCCCCGATCCAGTTCCCACTCCTGAGTGTGAGCAGACGACCGACTCAGGTGGTCTGCCAACATGTTCTTGACCCCCGGGACGTGAATTGCCGTGAGGTGAAGGTTGTGCTGCACTGCCCAATCCCAAACTCACATCACATCCCTGCAGAGAGGGTAGGAATGAGTTCCTTCCTGTTTGTTGATGTACCAGACCACACATATGTTGTCCGTCTGGATAGCCAGATGCCCGGGGAGCAGACACAGATGCAGAGCCTGAAGAGCATACAGCATGGCCTGAAGCTCGAGCACATTGATGTGGAGAGATTTCTTAAACTTGGACCAGGAACCCTGGGTCCTGTGAGACCCGAGATGGGCTCTCCAACCCTCGCCCGAGGTGTCCGTAGTCAGCGTCTGGGAGGGGGGGGAGAGAGACAGAAGGGAACTCCCCGGCAAAGGTTCTCCTGAACCATCCACCATTGTAAGTCCCGAGCCATAGGATTGGAGACCAGAACTAGTTGATCTAGGTCGTCCACCCGCTGATCCCACTGAGACCGAAGCATCCACTGAGAGATTCTTATGTGGAGCTGAGCACGAGGGACTGTCGGAATCACAGCCGCCATGAGCACAAGGAGGTGAAGGACCGACCCGGGGTTGACCTGCCTGCAACTGGACAACAGGCTGACCTGTGCCTAGAGTGAGGCCGCCCTGTCCAGTGGCAGAAATGCCATGCCGGAGGTCGTGTCCAGGATCGCACCGATAAACTGGAACCTCTGGGACGGGATCAGGTGAGACTTGGCCTGGTTGATGGTAATAACCAGGTAGGTAAAAACCTGTAGGGTAAGGGAAAGGAAGTGCAGGAGTTCCTCCCTGGATGGGGCTGCCAGGAGCCAATCATCCAGGAAAGGGAAAACCTGCACACCCTGGGTACGCAGGTAGGCCGCCACCACCGAAAGACATTTGGTGAACACTCAGGGCACCGAGGAGAGACCAAATGGGAGGGCCTTGAACTGGTAGTGGTCCCCCTGGAACACAGGTATTTGCACTGGGAAGGGCGAATAGGGATATGCAGGTAAGCATCCAGCATGTCCATAGCACACAGCCACTGTCCCGGATGAAGAAGGGGCAGGAGACTCTGCAAGGAGAGCATCCTGAACCTTTTGTACCCCACGAGCAAGTTCAGGGAGCTGAGGTCGAGAATCGGCCTCACATCTCCTGACTTCTTCGGGACCAGGAAGAAATGGGAATAGTACCCCGTCCCTCGAGGTTAGGGAGGAACGGGCTCTATAGCCTCCTTCAGAAGAAGAGAGGATATTTCTTTCTGAACCAGAAGAAGATGTTCTGGGAGCAAGATGACCTTGGGGGGGGGGGTTTCGAGGAGGTTTCCAAAGAAACTCTATTGAGTGTCCTTCTACGATCAGCTGGAGCACCCAAGTGTCTGAAGTGATCCTCTCCCAACCCGGTAGGAGCTCGCATGATACTAATCGCTCCTTTCTGGCCCCTCCTACCAGTTCCTCTGGAAGGCCCAGAGGCTGTGAGAGAGGAAAAGAGTCAGGAGGTGTGGGGCAGCGTCATGGCTGGAGCTCCCACTGCCTTTTTTGGCAGGTGGGGGCTTAGCAGCCGGAGGGGCCCAACATTTATTGGCCCGCTTTCCCTGAGGTTTCGCCTTTTGTTGAGCACATCTGCGAAAGGGACGATGCTGAGCCTGAGGGGGTCTATACATGGAGTCAACAGACTTAAGTGCAGTGCCTAACGATCGTCTTCTAGTAATCCCCCTTATGACCAACGTAATTCAGGGAACTTATACCCAGAGTGGAAGAAGCATAGACCTTCTTCCCGTACTGGTCCAGAAGACGGGATTCCTTGTCGGGTGGTGACAAGCTCAAGTGCTTGGGGTTAGCCGTCTGGCTATGAGCGGCACTAATCACGACCGAATCAGCTCGAGGGTGTGAATTTAAAGAATCAACACCCTCCAGAGCCTGATAAAGTCTGTCTGACTTCCTATGAAGGGGGGCTAATGCTGACGGTTGCTTCCAAATAGTGAAAACAAGGTCGGCATGAGGCTCAATCCAGGGTGGCACCAGGGTAGGAGCGGTCTCCGGCAGATCCAGGTGTGCAGCGAGTTTCTTATGCTGTGGATCTGGCTCCAAGGAATGCCACTGATGAACTGCCTGGATTTTACGTAGCAACTCCATAAAGGAAGGATCCTCCAGAGGAGATGTCGGAGGAGTCCTTGGCCTGGGCTTGTCCGGAGTGCGTGGCTCATCGTCTGGGTCGGAACGACTGTCGGAATCTTCCGAGGTCTCCAAGGAGGATGAAGAGGAAGAAGACTCCTCCTCCTCCTGGCGCGGAGGAGGAATGGACCCCTTGGGAAGCCTTCAGGGAAGCGTATCCTTCCCTGCCCTGGAACCAGAGGGCTCGCCTCTGGTATCCGGAGGTGGGGAGGGGGTCTCTCACCTCCAATGTAGGGGGTCCAGAACCAGCACCAGAAGATGGCTCTCTAGCTCCCTAGTGAGCTGAGCCTTGGCCTCAGCCCACCAGGAAGCCAGAGTCTCCTTCAAGTCCACCAGCGGCTGAGGGGGCGGTGGAGGAGGGGGATATGGATACTGAGGGTATCCATAAGGAGCATATCCGTACCTCGACCGCGGTAAGCCCGGCGTTGGGGACTGGGGCACCGTGTACTGTGGCGTCGGGTAGGCCGGCATCAGGTACCGAGGTGCCGGATACTGTGGGCCCGGGTATGACGGCGTCAGATACCCAGGGACCAGGGGGTCTGCGGGAGCAGAAGGCCCCGGAAGTGGCCCAGCGGGCAGGCCCAGAACGGGAAGCCCGGCGGGTGGCAGACCCGGTGTAGGGGTGGCGTCTGGCAATTGGATATTGTCGGGTATCGGGTAGGCCAGCATCGGTGCTGGCGTCTGAAGATCTGGCGTTGGGTCATCCAGCCCAGCAGAGGGGAGATCCGACGGAAGCGTACCCATCTCCCCCATATCACCCGGGGAAGAAGGGTTACCATCCCCAGGATCCAGCAGAGGAGACGCTGGTGCCTCAGAGTGCAATAAGCACTGCGGCAAGCTTGGGACGACTGATAGGCCCGAAGGGTCTGGCATCAGCTCTAATGCTGAGCTGACATTGGAGGAGCCAGCGTCTGTCTTATCGACGGGATCCTGGCACATGTCAGAGGAGCCAGTGTCCGACTTATCGGACCCAGTGCCTGACGAAGGCCGCGAAGGAGGGGTGGCTTTGGCGGGCACTTTGGAGGTCATGCGCTGCCCCAGAGAGTCGGGCGTCTTAACGGCCTCACCCAGGCGAGTGTCGGAGGAGCCGACGTCTGACTTATCGGGGCCGCTCAAACCAGAAGGCTACACGGCGGTGTCTTAACTGGGAGTGGCTGCCTCCTTAGACCCAGAGGCTCCTGAGGGGCCCGAGCACGAGTCCGACGAGAGGGCTGACGCTGTCTTGGAAGCTTCCAAGATGACCGACACAGAGCTGCCTCCCAGGGGAGGCATTACCTGCAGCACCGCGACCCCAGCCAAGGCTGCAGCGACCGATGAGGAGTCCCAGTCCCGGTTATTCTTCCTGTGGTGGCCCTCTGGAGAACATGAAGTCCACCGAAGTTTTTTTCAGTTCCTTTTTCATGGAGGTCATTTTTTGTTTAAGAATGTGGGCCTCCAGGGACTGCTCCCTCTGCTTTCGGGTGGCTGTGTTAAACTGCTGGCAGAGCTGGCGCTTCTCGATGGGATGATCTGGGCCTAGACAAAAAAGGCACTGGGAATGTCCATCCTTATGCAGGAGCTGGGCGCTGCAAGAATTGCACTTCCTTTTGTGCTTGGAGGGAGTCGGGGACAACATACATGGCAGCTGAAGATAAGGCTGATGAAAATCAGGAAAAAAGTAGAAAATAGGTGGTAAAACTACCGATGATTGACTGCGAAGCAGTGAACTTAACCGCGAGGTGCTGTACGAGCTAACGGCGGAAAAGAACTGGAAGGCGGGCATGGGGGACAGCCCCTTTATACTGACGTCGGTCACCTGCTGTGGGGGCGGTCCCCCGCCAGAGACTGCTAGCTAGAAATTTTTCTGTGGGATCCTGACCCCTGCCTGCTTCAGTCCTATCTGTAATTACCTACTGCAAGAGCCCTCTCAAAGTAAGATCTATAGTTTTTTTCACCTCTGTTATGTTCACAGATCAAAGGTAGAAAGGGGATGGGAAGCATGGTACGGCAGAGGGTGGAGGGTTTGCGGCAGATGCCAAGGCCCCAGGGATGGCATCAGCAATTTCAGTGACAGCTGAGAGGTCAGAGAATTTGGAGTTAAAGGCATCTGGGATTGTGGTGGGGTTGTTACAATTTATACCATTGATGAGTATGTCAGACAGGGGAGGTTTAGCTTTTGTGCCCAAGAGGTATTTCATTTCATCCCAAAATTTATGTGGCTTTCCAGCAGAGGCAGCAAATTTGTTTTTGCAAAGGGAGCTCTTTCTCACCGTAACTCCTGATTTGAAGATGTTTCTCCATTTCCTATACTCAGCCCAGCCAGAGGCTAGGCAGGATTTCTTATATTTGTCCCTATTTTTCAGTTGAGTTAGAAGGTCACAGCAGAGCCATTTTTGCGGCTGAGCCCTGTAGCCAACGTTTCGTGAGAGAAACATGTTTTTGCTGAAACTTGGCAAAAAGTTCAATATGAGCAAAACAGAGAGAGGAGTTCATGAGTGAGTGGAAATAGACAAAGCAAAAGACCTCCATGATTTTTTTGGAACTGATCAGCAAGGATTTATCAAACAATGAGAAACACTACAGCTTGAACTGGACCGCAAAAGAAGTAGCAGTGGCTAAATGTAAGACACACCTCGACTTTCAGCATTTGCAAACTGACCTGAAAACAGCAATATCAAGGCAGGATAAGAAAATAAAAGTGTCAAAAAATATGTTGAGCGATATAGGCAGGACTGTTTAAAGGACCAGGTAGTCATCAGGAAGAAGTCAGAGTCAAGTAGCCACAGCCACAGCTGCGGCAGAACAAGACCAAAGCTTGTTCTCAAATACAATAATAATAGCTACTAAACTTCCACATCTGAATCGGGGACTGAATCTGGAGAGGATTTGTTTTACATGTATGCCAGTAAGGCATAGCAAGTCATGCTGTACAGTGGTTGACTTTTGTGTCTGCTGGATAGGCATCACCCCAGGGTTAAGAGACCTGGCCTGAAGAGCTACATCCTAAGGTGAAGAGACCTGGCCTTCATAGGCTACACCCCAGGGTGAAGAAACCTGGCTTAGGTGGGATATTCCCCAAGATGAAGGAACCTGGCCAGGATGGGCTACACCCTGGGGTGAAAGGACCCAGTCTGGGTGGGTTACACCCTAGGGTGAAGGAACCCGGCCTGGATGGGATACAACCCAAGGTGAAGGGACCTGGACTGGATAGGCCACTCCCCAGAGTAAAGAGTTCTAGCATGGATGGACTACACCCTGGAGTGAAGAAGCCAGGCTTGGATGTGCTGAATCCCAGAGTGATGGGACCAGACCTGGATGGCTTACACTTGAGTGATGGGACCTGGACAGTATGGGTAACATGGCAAGGCAAGTTTTATTTTTCCAGGCGCAAAATCCCAGAGACTCTGGGTGCTGTACACAACCTTCTCAACAACCTTCCCTAAAAATGGGAGGTTGGAGATTGGATGGCAATTCGACTTGATGTCAGGGATTAGTGATGGTTTCATCAGAACAGGTCTAACCAGTGCCGCCAGCAAAGCATCTGGGAAGACCCCCTCTGCGATAGAACACTGGACAATCAAGGTGAACATCGGGCCTATGGTGTCAACACATCCCGTCAGGAAATGCGTCGGCATCAGTTCTAGTCCACAATATGTGTGCTTCAGCCTGAGGGCAACCTCAATGACCTTGGCCACCTCCACTGGTTTAAACTCCCCCCCAACTAGGCGAAGTGCTTTCCGGATGCTGAAAGCGACCACTGTCAGCCACATTGTGGCTCACTGGCAGAACGTCATGCTGGATGGTGGACACTCTGTCTGAGAAGAAACAAGCAATCTCTTTGCATAAAGCATCAGAAAAGGCTTTTTTTGGCTATATACAACCTGGATTTAACAGCCTGTTCACAGTCTGAAAGAGCACCGTTGGTCATTCTTCCCAGCAGCAATCTTCCTGGACAGGAACTCTGCCTTCTTATGGGTCATTGCCCCCTGATACTCAAAATAATGGGAGAGCAGGGCTAGACTGTCCACCTCCAGCCCGGACCTCCACCAGCAGCGCTCTACATCCTGGGATGAGAAGACCTGGCCTGGATGAGAAACACCACAAAGTGAGGAGGCTGGACCTGGATGGGCTACACCACAGGGTGAGGAGAACTGACTTGAATGGGCCACACTACAGGGTGAGGAGATCTGACTTGGGATGGGCTACACCCAGTGGTACAGGGATTAGGTCCAGATGGGCTATTCCCTATGGTGAAGAGACCAGGAATGGATGGGCTACACCTCATGGTAAAGGGACCTGGCCTGGATGGCTATACCCAGTGGTACAGAGATCTGGCCTGGATGTGCTACACCTCAGGGTTACTACACCTGGCCTGAGCGAGCTACACCTCAGGGTGATGACACCTGGCCCGGCTGAGCTACACCCCGAGGTGATGATACCTTGCCTGGATGGGCTAAACCCCATGGTGATGACACCTTACCTGGTTGGGCTACACATAGGGTGATGGACCTGGAATGGATTGACTACACCCAGGGGTGAAAAGGCATGGCACGGATGGGCTACAGGCCACTGTGAAGGGATCTGGCCTGGATGGGCTACACCCCAAGGTGAAGAGACGTGGCATGGATGGGCTACTCCCCAGCATGCAGGGACCTGGCCTGGATGGACTACACCACAGGGTGAAGAGACCTGGAATGGATGGGCTACACACCAAAATGAAGAGACATGGAATTGATGGCCTGCACCCCAGGGTGACAGGATCTGGCCGGGTTGAGCTATATCCCAGGGTCAAAAGGCATGGAATGAATGAGCTACACCCCAGTGTGTTAAGGGATCTGGCCTGGATGGCCTACACCCCAGGGTGAAGAGACGTGGAATGGATAAGCTACACCCCAAGGTGAAGGGACCTGGCCTGGATGGGCTACAACCCAGGGTAAAGAGACATGGAATGGCGAGGCAAATTTTATTTTGATGGCACCCAATCCTGGAGGCTCTGGGTGCCTAACACTAAGAACAGTACAGGGGATATCATTAAAAGAAATAATACAAAACGGGACATTAATAGATATAAAATACTAAAATTCATAATCAAAATAATAGGTCACTGATATTATCACTCAGACAGTCGGATAGAAAGAAGGTGTACTTCGGGTAGGCCAGGCGGAAGAGGTGGGCTTTTAGCCTCTGCTTGAATACCTCAGTAGAAGGGGCCTCGCTGCTGACTGCAGATGTTAATGAGTTCCACAGGGTCGGCCCGGCGATACTGAAGGCATGGTCACCCGATGTCTTGAGCCAAACCCTGGGAACACCCAGGAGGCCCCTAGATGAGGAGCAGAGGAAGAGGACAGAGGTTGTAGTTGTCAGATGCTCAGTCAGGTAGCCTGGACCCAGTCCATATAGGGAATGGATGGGCTACAGCCCAGGGTAAAGAGAAGTGGAATGGATGGGCTACACCTCGGGAAGAAGGGAAGTGTCCTGGATGGACTACACTGCAGTGTGAAGAGACCTGATGTTGATGAGCTACACCTCAGCAGTGTGAAGTGACCTGGACTGAATGATCTACACCCCAGGGTGAAGAGACATGGAATGGGTGGGCAACACCTTAGGGTGAAGGGAACTGTTCTGGATGGACTATACCACAGGGTGAAAAGACATGGAATGAATGGGCTACACCCCAGTGTTAAGGGACCTGGCCTGGATGGCCTACACTCCATGGTGAAGAGTCCTGGAATGGAAGCGTTACACCTTGTGTGAAGGGACCTGGCCTGGATGAACTGCACCCCAAGGTGAAGAGACATGAAATGGATGGACTATACCTCAGGGTTAAAGGATCTGGGCTGGGTGGGCTACACTGGAATGGATGGGCTATACCCCAAGGCGTAGGGACCTAGAATGGATGGAAGCACCACATTTCATCAACAGTAAATCTGCCCACATCCTGCACAGCGATGGCACAATGCCGACACTCAGTATTGTGCCATCACTAAACAAAGGTTTTTTTTTCAGGGGGCCCACTACATTTAAATATAATCAACTCCAGGTTGGAGTTGTTTTGCGGAGGGGGCAAAACACCGGGAGAAGCCACGGTGAACCCCAGAACATTACAGCGACTGGCATGGTAATGGTCTTTTTTTGGCTGCTGCGGTGCTGGTTCCGCTGTAAGGTGGGCCACCTAAATGGATGGGCTACATTCCAGGGTGAAGGGACCTGTCCTGGATGGCCTACACCCCAGAGTGAAGGAACCTGGAATTGTTGGAGTCCACACCAGGGTGAAGAAACCCAGAACAGATGGTCTGCATCCTGGGGGGAAGGGAGTGCAGGGGTTGGAACCGTACTTATAATAGGTTCAGAGACCAGGTGCAACCAAGGTGTTGCAAGCCCCAATCCAAAACCAAAGAACCAGCACTCTCTGAGGGCTACAGAGTTTGAGACTGACTGTGGTCAACAAAGAGACAGAACACCATGGCTTGTGTTGCAGATGGTGATAAAATTTCCTGTCTCATTACAAAAGCAGGAATTCACAAACACTGGCCCCCGCCTGGCTGCCAGACGTGGCCCCACCCTCCCCGGTGTGCAGGTTCATGGAGGGCAGGTGGGTGTGGAGCAGTGAATCCAGGCAGGCAGCCAATCCGCTGCCCTGGCAGGGTTCCGCAGTGGATCCCTTGCACCCATGTGGCGCCATGTTGTCGGACGGCATGCAGAGTGCCGACTGTAAAGTTGAGAGGGGGTACCCCGGCTGACTGCCCTGACCTCCCGGTGTACCCAGATAGCAGGGGCATCCCTATTGGGGGCTATGACCCCGCTGTGTCGCCAGACCAGTGGGTGCCCCTGGGGAGTGCAGAATCATCTCAATAGTTTATGGCTGCTCTGCAAAGGCATAGCTGGCAGCCTCCCGCACATAGCATCCGCACTATAATATGAACCGCTCCAGGCCCACACCCATGTGGAGCTCCGTGGTTGGCCGGGGGATTGGGTGCGCAGGGGCGCATATGCATTGTGAATGCGCGAATGGGCTGGGCAGATGCGGAGTGGGTTATGCGCCGGAGTTCCGTGGCATGTAGCCCACTCCGCACCTTCGTGAATAGGCCCCAAAATGAACTGTTTACAAAATAAGTATTTGTCAATATTGAGAGTTTGCTGTTGGTATTGCTCTTGTACCTGCCTCCCATATTTTTCTGTACATATTCCTCTGTCTTGCATTTTAAGGGTGGGCATTAGAGTTGGAAACCCTAACGGCCCGGGCGGTTGTTCAGATTTTTGCTCCAGATTTTCAACATGGGCCACCTCATGAACAGTGGCAGTATAATTTTATTACTGAATCCCAAAAGGTGATTTTGCACAGCCAGTGTGCCATTCGGTGCCATGTGTGTGAAAACACATTTCAGGGAGGATGTGAACAATGACAGTTGTACTGTTCGTGAGGAGATGTGAAGAAATGGCAATGTTGAAAATCTGGAGTGAAAATATGAAAAAATGGTGCAGTTACGAATGTGCATAGAAACTGCGCAACGCACGCTCATACCGCAGTCATTTTTTGGAATGTTTTCACCAAATTTTGAACGTGGCCTTTTTGGGACCTCCCCTCATGAACAGTGGCACTGGAATTTTGTTACTGTGTCCTGAAAGTTGATTTCACACAGTGACCGCGCCATCCTGTGCCAGAGGTGCAAAAACACATTTTGGGAAGAACACACAAAACGACAGCTGTACCATTCGTATGGGGGTGTGAAAAATTGGCAATGTTGGAAATTTGGAGTGAAAATCTTTAAAATTGATGACGTTATGAATGTGCGTACAAACTGCACAATGGTTGCTCGTAAAGCAGTCATTTTTTGGGATTTTTTTCACCAAATGTCCAACAAGGGCTTTTTGGGACCCCACCTCATGAACAGTGTTACTGTTGTTTTATTAATTGGTCCCAAAAGGCGATTCCATGCAGCGACTTCAAAATCACCTTTTGGGACTGAGAAACGAAATGACAGTGACTGTATTCATGAGGTGGGGCTCCAAGAACCCCATGTTGAAAATTTGGAATTAAATCTCCCAAGAATGGCTGCGATATCAACCTAAATTGAAAACACCCCATTCACTGCCATGTTAGGACTTACTGTCATTTCTTCAGTTGGCGGTTGACTTTTGAACATACGATCATACGAAATTTGCCAGCAGATAAAGGCCTAGAGGTCTATCAAGTCTGCTCGAATGTGCAGCTAGCACCCCTTATTCTGCAGCTGCCCCTCCCTTCCACCCTTCCCCTTCATTAACCCTCCCCCTTGTCCTGTCCCATCCTCGTTTGAAGCAGTCCACTGTTCTACTGCATACCACTTCAGCAGGTAACGCATTCCACCCAGCCACCACTCTCTCTGTAAAAAAGTGTCTCCTCATCTCCCTCCTGAACCTTCCTCCCTCCAGTATAATATCATGGCCCCTGGTGGCCCTCCCCTTCCTTACTTTGAACAGCCCCTCTGTACCCATCTTGTTTATTCCTTTCATGTATTTAAAGGTTTCAATCATGTCACCCCTGTTTCTCCTCTCCTCCAGTGAGTACATGTTCAACTCCTTCAGCACTCCTCTCGTGATAAGTCCCCCAGCCCCTTGATCATCTTGTGGCTCTGCATGCACCCCCTCAGTAGCAACTAGTCCCTCTTCAGATAGGACACCAGTACTGCACGCAGTACTCCAGGTGTGGTCTAACTAATGACCTATACAGTGGCAGAATCACCTCCTCCCTCCTCGAGGATATACCCCTTGTAATACAACCCAGCATTTTGTTGGCCTTTGCAACTGCCTTCCTACATTGTGCCGAGTTGTTCATTGACCCTGTAATGAGCACCCCCAGATCCTTCTCCTCCTCTGTCTGGGCTAGCTGCACTCCACCAAGCTGGTAACTCCTCCTTGGGTTCTTCATCCCAAAATGCAGCACCTTGCACTTTTTGGCATTAAAGCCCAGTTGCCAGGTGTCTGACCAGGTTTCAAGCTTTGCCAGATCATCCTGCAACCCCTGCCATCTCCCTAAGTCATCCACCAACGCGCCTACCTTGGTATCATCAGCAAACAGACTGATCTTGCTCTTGATGTCCAGAAGAGTGCAGACGTGTTCCTGGTCCACTGAAGATCACTGCTCCTGACCTCCAGAGGTAAGAATGGGTGAGGGGGGGTGCAGGGAGGTGGGTTGCGCAGAGGGAGGGTGCGGGTTGGGGGCCAGCGGCAACGACGAGGGACCATTCATTCTTTTCATGTTTAAAGAAGAAAAAAAAAAGGACGTGGGTCTGTTCTTTTTTTTACTGGGAAACTATGGATTTTGGCACACTAGGGTGGGCTCCCAGTATGCCAGAGTACTGGGGGGATTCACGGGGGGAATCAGTGCTGACTGGGGATTGGGCACCCCAAGGTCGGAGGATATGAGGGGGGGTGTGTGCATCCGACACCGGGAGTGGGCATCCCGGTGCCGGAAACACCACAGCAGGTTTTGGCACACTGGCGTGGGCTCCCAGTGTGCCACATTAAAAGATGTGGGGGGATACAGGCCACATGGGGATTGAGCACCCCGATGTTGGCAGGCAGAGGGGGGGGATCTGCTAGTGCGATCGACCGTGCTTAGAGTAACAGTGCCTTTGGACACTGAATACTCCCAGCCTGTATGGAGCTTAGGCTGTGGCCTACTCCGCATGGATGGGAGAAACTGTACAGAGACAGCGGGACGTGGAGGCAGCAGGTGAGGAAAGTGCCACCTCCCAGCCAACATGATTGATCGCGCTTACAGAAAAAGTGCCTTTGGGCACTCGATACCCCCAGCCTGTATGGAGCTTAGGTTGTGGCCTATCCAGCATGGGTGGGAGAAACTTTAGAATGGGAGACAGCGGGACGTGGAGGAGACAGGTGAGGAAAGCCCCTCTCTCACTTTTCAGGCAGGGACCAGTGGGGCTGCGAGGTGGAGACGTCATGACGCAAACAGCTGTTTGCTCTGCGATGACACTGCAGATCAAAGGGAAAAGCCGCCTCCTGATTGGTGCAGCTTTTTCTTTTCAAGTGCAGACCACTGTAGGCAAAACAGTGTCAGGACCAGCCTGGCTGAGGGTTGGTGCGATACTGTCGATTCCCCATGCACAGTGCTCTGCACTGGACAGTGTCACACCCCTTTAAAGTCTACTATCCCAAGGAGTTCGCCGTGCATGCACAAACTCAAAAATGAATAAGGGCATTAAACATTTAAACAAGGTAATTTTAAGATTAAAATCAGATACAACAATGGTATTCAGAAAAACAAAGCCATATGATCTAGTATAGAGTGATGTTCTGCATATACAGAATGGTGGATGGGCGACCATCCACAACAAGGCTGTTTCCCTCGAGGGAGTTGATGACATCATGGAGAGCTCGAGAGCGAAGCTCGAGAGGTCTCGCTGATGTCATCAACTCCCAAGAGGGAAATACGGAGTTAGTTGTGGATGGGCAACCATCCACTGTTTTATATAATATATGGCTCCGCAGAATTAAAAAACAAAACTTTAAATTTTCACAGGGTATCATACCTTGTGTTCGTATTCCTGCTTGGTCCTGGCAGCTCAGTTGGCTCAGTGTGGTCCCACTCTGCTTCCATTTCTTAAGTGACCATTGACCGTTATTGTACACTCCTGACGCTAAACACATTTGCTGTAGGAGATATAAAAGAAATAAAAAACGGACAAAAGTTGCCATCTGGTGCTGCTCCCTCCCCGCTCCTACTCACTGCGGCTTCTTTCCACTACCGCTCGCTTGCTCTCTTTCCAGCACAGTTTATTTTAAAATAATATATTAAAAAAAAAAATACAATTTTTGACCTGAAAAAAAAAATTGCCGTTTTTGACCTGAAGCTGTAGGAGGCTCTTCCTGTCAAGAATAGGAAGATTGCTTTGCTGCCAAGAGTAGGAGAATTGGGCCGCCGTGTTATGACATTTTTTTTCTCCTTTTGACCTAGTTGTGAGAGCCAATCAGGTAGCAGGAGAAGGCTCAAAAGTTGTTGTACTATCAATGTGATGTCAGAACGATAGTAAAACAACTTTTTTGACCTTTGAACTGTCCTACAAGAAGATTTAGAAAGTATCTGAATTCTATCCACAATAAGCCTTAACCATATACCATAAAAGGAAATCAGTAGTGAGTGACATGCACGGAGTGGTTGGCAGATGAGGACACTGCAGCAATCACCCTGCAGTTTGTACTGTGAATCATTTTTAGGGGAACAGCTGCCGAAGTTCCGGTTGGCAGCTCCACGGGACCCAAACAGAAACAACCACATTATTATGGTCTTTAATAGACTTGTTTACCATGCCTAAATAAGAACACCGTTGAACGTATAGCATATTATCTGATGATATTTGGGGAGAAAGGAATGATAAAAAATATACACATATATATGTAGCCCAGGTGCCGTGTGCCAATGGGCTACTGCCCCTGTCTGTTGGCCCTCTAAAAGGTTAAGGGGCCTGGGTCCTGCTACGGTGCTGACTGAGGGTTCTATCCCACAGTTACAATAAACAGCGTGGTGTCTCCACCCAGAGTAAGTAAGAAGTAGGTCAGGTGACTGGCTGGCACAGCCCCCTGGCATGCTGCACCTCCCCTACCAAACGGCCCACACACTGTATTCCCAACAGTTCATTACCACCATGAACCATAAAACCAGCAATAACTTGGCAGACACACAAATACCTTGTACATTGTAACTTCAAACAGTAAACTCACACCTTCATTGGGGGAAAGAGTTAGGATAGGGGTACCTGGATGAGGGATAGATATGGGAGGAAAAGGTTGTTAGTGAAGTAGCAAACCAGAACAACATGGGCCCTCAGGCAGTCCACTCCAACTGGTGCCAGTGTTATATTCTGAGTGTCCCCTAGGGTACCCACTAGTTGCAGGCCTGGATGTTGCCGAGGGTTGGCTGTCTGGCTGTTGGGGCCCTGTAAGTTTGAAAGGTTAATTTGACTATACACCCACCCACCCCCGGTTCCAGGGGGAAATCCTGGGTCCTCACAGTTTGTTGAAACAGTGTCTCGAGGCAGAGTTTCTCAGCAGCCTGGGAGTGAGGAGCTCTGTCCATGAGACACAGTGATGGGCAGCAGGATGATGGCAGCTTCTCTCAAAAAATCAAAACCTCGGTCTTGATTAAAGGTCTTGCAGCTTGTTCCCTTGATCGAAGATCTGGCCGCTTGTCACCTTTAGCCTCAGAATGCTTGGACCTGGGAGTGGCTCCACAGCCCGGCTCCCCACTGTAGTATGATGTAAGGGTAGATGGCGCTAATACAATAAAATACAACAGAAGGCAATGTAGTGAGGCACGTTTGTACATGTGAGTGTAACACTTGCTTACAGCTTGAGCAGCTATAAAGAAGTGGGACTGTAATAGCCTCCTGTGGTTTCTCACACTTTACGTGGCATCAGAAGTACAGAGAAAACTGCAGAAAGAAAAAGGAAGAACTGGAGCAGTTTAAGCCTCCAAACAGGCAGAAATCTGTAGAACATGGATACAAAAATTTGAGCTGTTCATCACAGCAAGTGGAATAGCAGAGAAGTCTGAGAAGGTGCAGTGAGCAATGTTTTTGCAAGTAGCTGGAGAAAAAGCGCTTAAAGGTATTTAATACTTTTGAATTTACTAATGCAGAAGACAAAGTGAAGATAGGAGTGTTAATAGCAAAGTTTCAACAGTACTGTGAGCCCAGAAAGAATATGCCATATATTAGACACGTTCTTTACCAGAGCACAAGACCCATCAGAAACGATAGATGCTTATGTGACTGATCTTAAAAATAAGGCTGGGGTGGCACTGTTGAGCACCCACCATGGCGGATGTTTAATTCCAGACTCCCGACTGGCTGGTAAATAAAAGTCTAATTTTTGCATCTTAAAAGAAGAGTAGCAATCTTCATTGCCAGGATTCAGGGTTGGAAGTGCAGGGGATCTGAATATGGGTCCTAAAAAAGACAACAGACACGCTGCATGGAACCTAGAAGCCTTCCTCTCCTCGCTGCAAACATCGAGGGGCACTGGATGGGGGCCATCTTCCTCAGCTGAATTAATGATGAGTGAAGCCCCAGATCCTCACATTATGGCTCTTTTTCAAAAAATATGGGTGACTGGTAAAGACTAAGAGACATGAGCCACAGACTAACCGCAGCTGAGGCTTGTTTCACAGAACTCTATGATAAGGTCCGTGCTACTGAGACGGACATCCAGGAGCTTAAGTCTGAAAAAGAAGCTCAGTGTGCTAGGAATGCCAAGTTCGTGAGGGACCTTACCTTCATGCGGGCTAAAACTGAGGCACTAATAATGCCCGACAGTCAAATGTCTGTATTGTGGGTCCCCCCACCCCAGAGACTTGAGTCCACCATGGAAATATCAGCTGTGAATTGACTGATCTTTTCAGATTTAGCGCTATTACCTGTCGACTCTGGGACTACAGTAATTAAGGTCTTTGCCATTCCTATGCACTCCAAATGAGGCCCAGGAACTGAGCAACCTTTAACAGCTATTATTACCCTGTCTAATCTGGAGAGTCACATTCATTTACTCCACGCTGCACGACTTAAGGGGGATATGATCTCGGAGGGCAGCAGGATCACTTTTTTCCCTGCTATTTTGTCACAGTCCCAGACTAGAAAAAAGGCATTACAACTTACAAAGAAACTGCTACTGGAGAAGGTACTGAGGTCCAGATGTTTCCTGCGAAGCTCCTGGTAAAGCATGCCAGTAAAAGCCATCTCTTAACTGATCCCGAAGCTGCTGCAGCCTTAGCCGATAAACTGATAGATGCCCAAAAGTCACTATCCAAGTAGCCGATAGGCTCAGATACATGTTCCAAATTGGACACAAACGACTGATTCTGTAGTACCTAAATCTGAACTTCTTCTTTTGGCTAACACATAGAGAACCAAGTGTTTTCTGATTGTGATTTACTGTTTGGACTGCCCAATTCAGCTGGGCATGCCATGTTGGGTTGCTTTAAAATTTAAGCCCGTTATGGAATTGCCTGCCTACTGAGGGAAATCTCATTTTTGGGGAGTGTTCTACTCCACTCAAGTTATGAACTACTGTATTATCCTTCTATTCACCTGTCTCCCCGTCAGTTAGCAGGTCTGACAATATTGTCTGGGGTGCAACGCAACTTAATTGAGTCCGGGCAATCTGTTATTGAATCCTTGTCTAGTTCTCTCATTGTAGGATTGCTCAGCCCTCCGCCATTCCCTTGTTCTCCTGCATGGGGCTGAAATAGTGGCAAATTACCTTTTTTGTTACAGTATGGGTGAGAGTGTTATACCCTACATTATTATCTAGTCAGAGAGTTATTTCCTTTGATAGATACTTTTTGTGACTCGCGCTATAAGGTTGAATATATTGTATTGTATTCTTCTGTGATTTCTGACCTGTACATGGGTGTGATGTACCACAAATGTTTCTTCTTGCAAAATATGTTATATAGTATATGCTGTATTACATATAATCCATAAAGAAAATTAAAAACAAGGCCAAGAGTTGTGACTTTGGGCAGTTAACAGAGACACTTATAAGGGACAGACTTGTGTGTGACATTAGAGATGATCAGGTCAGAGGCAGACTTCATAGAGAAGCAGACCTTACGTTACAAAAAGCAATTGATAATATGTTGTGCAAGTGAGGTTAGTCACAGCCAAATGAAAGTGCTTAATGACGAAGCAGAAATGCAAGTCCACAAAGTAAAGAAAGTGACACCAGACTACAGTAAATTTAAAAAGAGCAGCTCAAGAAAAACAAAAGAAAACACAAAAGATGAAATCAAATGTGGCAGGTGTGGTTACAAACATGAAAAACTAAAATGTCATGCCTTTGATCAAACGTGTAATGCCTGTCACAAGAGAAACCACTTTGCAAGAATATGTAGAACATAGCCTCAGACTCTGCCTAAGAAAATACAGGTGTTAGATGAGAAGGATGCTGAAGCAGAAATGTTTATTGGGATAATTCAGACAGAAAAATGTATAGACGAGAGCAAAGTGCAGATTGGAGATATTAATGTTAAAGATGTTACCAAGGACAAAAAAGACTGGACAGAAATACTTAAATGACAAGGCAGTTCAATTCAGGCTTGACACTGGAGCAGAATGTAATGTTATAACACGAATGTTTAAGATGTTGAATTTGAAAGACAAGCTGAGCAAGTCCAGGTACAAGTTAGTCACTTAGGCCATCAGATGATATCTAAAGGGCAAAAAGAGCTTACCTGTGAGTGTAAAGGCCAGAAATATGACATTCAGTTCTAAGTAACTGATCAAGATGCACCAGCAATACTGGATCGTGCAACATGCTTGCAGTTAGGCGTGCTGAAAAGGATTTTTAATGTAGATCCCAGAGAAAGAGACATACTGGATAACTATGAAGACTTGTTTACAGGTCTTGGATGTGTACCAGGACAGCACCGTATCCAGATAGATACCACTAAAAACTGAGCCTACAAACTGAGTTACCTGCATGGTAACAGTACTGAAGCCTGATAAGCTCAATCTGTATTGATCCAAAAGACTTAAACTGCACAATAAAAAGAGAGCACTACCCCCTGTGAACAGTGGAAGAAGAAGTAGCTAGGATACCAAGTGCTAAGGTAGTCTCAGTACTGGATGCAAACCAAGGATTTTGGCAAATACAGCTTGATGGAGAGAGCTCCAGATTGTGTACATTTAATATGCCGTTTGGAAGGTATAGATATTCCACAGCTGCAAGGTCTGAGGGTTGCGAGGGCTGTAGACAAGCCCTCCCCGAGCTGCTGGAAAGAAAATAAATCCCCCACTAAAGCTGTGAGGTCTGAGGGTCGCGAGGGCTATAGCCAAGCCCTCCCCAAGCTGCTGGAAAGAAAATAAATCCCCCACTAAAGGTACAAGGAAGGCGGTCGATTTTGTAGGAAGGCGGCTGATTTTGTTCCTGTGGCGTACTTTGAATTAACTTAAAGATTTGAATGTTTTTGGTGCCAAGAGCAGATACAGACATTCTGGAGACCAGAAAGTGATGCCAACTCATTTCAAATACTTTACAACTTTGAATCATTTTCTCTGTCTGCCTGGAATTTGTCTTTTTAATTACTGAATTGTAGCCATACTTCATTTATTTATAGAATCAGTACTTATTAGGACATAGTTGTTACAAACCAGAGTGAAACGCCCATGGTGGCTAAGCAGGGAGACTTTTAAACCAGCGTGAAACACCCATGGTGGCTAAGCAGGGCAGACTTTAAAATGTTAATCTTGTAACTGAGCTACAAGTAAGAAACTAAGTGAAGGCTAAGCAGCACCTAATTTAGGTCGGTAGCTCCAATTACACCCTAGTTCACATAAGGATTGCTGTTAGCTCCGTCCCCCAGTATCTCCCCTTACAGACCTGATCTCAATTTAATCTGCATTCTGTCTTTTCCTCTCTCCACAGTTGCAAGGTCTGAGGGTCGTGAGGGCTGTAGCCAAGCCCTCCCGAGCTGCTGAAAAGAAAATAAATTCCCCACTAAAGGTACGAGGAAGGCGGACGATTTTGTAGGAAGGCGGCTGATTTGTTCCCATGGTGTGCTTTGAATTACCCCGCTGCCGCTTTGCGGCAGCTACCCTACCTCCCCCACCACCACCCTTGGCGATCATTCAGATATATAGGGGCTGGATGATCACATGTTTGATCAGATGACCTGACCTGCAAATTTCTAACAGCCAACTTTTCCATTAGCAGGATATCTCCTTTCACCACCAGAGGTCCCCCCTGTCACTCCTGCATAGGTATTACTGTCTCTAGCTGATTGATAAGGTAAAACACAGTAAAGCACACATATTGAGGGGAACATTCTGGTAATCAAACACTGATATTCACAATGGGGAAAATAAAGGGCTTTTCCTGAATGAACTGGAACCCCACTGAAATCCTAATGTTAGTACATGCATGATTAGCAGCCCGCTCTAATAATCTTTGCAGTGTACTTATGAAAGTCAGATAAGGCATAGCAGTGACCAGAAGTCGCAAAATGAAGCAGGGAATAATATACACGGCTCTTTATATCCTGATAGTCCTAGGCTCTGATTCTATATTTAATCAGAGAAGCCAGGACCTTGGACTTGACAGAGAAAGGCTGTGCTGGAAGAAACCATTGGAAACCCCTTGGACACACTCTGGGACCCCATAATAGATCTCCATGCTCTCAGGAGACATGGAAACCTGTACCACCTAACGTCATACATCAGTGCCCTACACTGCAGAAAATACCCCATTATGTCTCAAGCTCTAGCCTGCTTGCTCCACTTGCTAAAACTAATGCTAGCAGGAGACGTCGAGGAAAACCCTGGCCCAACAGTAGACAATATCCAGGTAACCGCCTTAATATACACGTATGGGATAGCAACAAAGGGCTAATGCTGACGCATATTAATATCAATAGTATCAGGCCTAAAATGCATGAGTTGCAGGCCTGGGTGAACCGTTATGCACCAGATGTCATTGCTATTACTGAGACGTGGCTTAAACCCTATATATCAGACCATGAGGTGGAAATATATGGGTATCAGTCCTTCAGAAAAGATAGAATAATAAAGAAAGAAAGAGGGGTATTGCTTTATGTAAAATCCATCCTAAATGCCTCACCTATTCTGATAATAGACTCTATCCAATCAGACTGCAAAACCCTATTTATAAAATTACTACTAGGCGGTACCAAGCCATTAATAGTTGGAGCTGTCTATAACCCTCCTAAAATGGCCACTGAATCACTGAAATCTCTACTAAATACAATCCCCGCTCTACCGGGGGGGGGGGGGGAGTAATTCCTGGGGATTTCAACATTCACTGGGGGACCCATACCAGGGATGAAATAAAAAGCTCATTACAAGAGGCTGAACTCACCCAAATAATTCAGGAACCAACCAGGCTAAATACTAAAACTGGTAAACATACCACTCTGTACTGGATCCTGGCCACAAACCCAGATAGATTCAAAATGGCCGGCACCTTTGCAGACTCTTTGAGTGATCACTCACCCACATTTGGGGTATGGAAAAATGGCTTCCTTACCCCACCACCCCGTATCTTCTGCACTAGGGATTACTCTAACTTTGACTCAAGTTCTTTTCTCAAAACCCTTATCGAGGTCAATTGGCACCAAATAAAATGAGCGCCTAACCTGGACACAGCTGTTCAGTTATTCATCATTATACAATGGCAAGAAAAAATTGTGGACTCTGATTGGTCAGTGTTGGACTGGACCCATGATGTTATCTCAGCACAACATCACAGGTCTGCTCTCATCATTATGGCTGCTCTCATCATTATTGCTGATCCCCTGTTTTTGCATCTCCTCTTAAGAAACAAAAAAAAATTTCCACTCTAATAAAAACATTCTTTAAAATTATTTTTTTATTTTATATATATATATAACAACGAGCCATTGTATAATAGCAATATGCCCTCAGGGTGTGTGTCGTTTGGGATAACGTAATGCCTCAGTTGTTGGACGCACTCGGCCTGCGGCCTTGTGCCCAACCACCTGAGGCATGACGTTATCCCAGCACGACACACACACTCTGTTGGGCATTATTGCTTAAATAACTTCCTGTCTGACGCTAACAAGCATGCCCCAAGAAAAAAGATCAGAGTCAAAGGACAGGAAGCTAGGTGGCTCACACGAGACCTGAGGAAACTTATGAGAAACAGAGACAGGGCTTGGGGAATATTTAAATCCTCAGATCATTTCATGGACTGGCAGAATTATAGAGAACTCAGGAATAGATGCAAAGCAGAGTTAAAAAAAAGCCAAAAGAAAGCACCTCCGACACATACAAGATAAGAATCTATCAAACCCCAAAAAATTCTGGGCTCAAATGAATGCCCTTATCAAGGGCAATAACAAACAAGAAGGGGGAGATATTATAGCAAAAGGTACCCAATATACTAGTCCTGTTAAGGCTGCCAAAGCATTCAACAAGTTCTTCACAGAACTGGATAATTTCAAGACCACCAGCCCTGGCCCAGCCATATCAAAAGTTCCCAATATAGCTAGTCCTAGCATTCCAGATTTTCACTTTAAATTAGTTTCCAGTTCAGAAATCCGGAAACTACTAAAGGGGACCAAAACCTATGGAACAGCGGGTTACGACAATATTGAACTCAAGCTTATAAATATTGTGGCCTCAGTTATCACTAACCCCAATCTAATGGCTAATCAACCAATCACTTATTGAAGGGAAAGTCCCCTCCCTTTGGAAAGTGGCCCTGGTTACACCAATCCATAAGGATGGAGCCAGACAGCCAGTGGAAAACTATTGCCACCAATAATCTTACTCTCGACATTAAGTAAAGTGCTGGAGAGGGTGGTATACTCTCAGGTCTTGGATTATGTGGAGAGACATATCTTCACTGCAGCCCAACATGGCTTTAGAAAGAACCACGGAATGGACACTGCCCTGCTTAACTTTACCACTGAGATATTTTCTGCACTTGATAAGGGATTGCTCACTGCTGCGATCTTTATTGATCTCACTAAAGCATTCGATCTGGTGGATCACCAACTACTCATGGCCAGACTGAAACAGATTGGACTTGACTGCCTGGCAGTGCAATGGTTTAATGATTATCTCCTGCCTAGGTCCCAGCTAGTTAGATGGCAGGGTACCATATCTGACAAGATCGGAATAAGAGATGGTGTCCCTCAGGGATCTATCCTGGGACCACTGCTGTTCTCCCTATTTATTAACAAACTGCCGACCTTCTGCAATGATGCTAAGGTAATCCTCTATGCAGATGACATAGTCATTTACAGGTCTACTGAGGACCCTGATGAACTAAACAGAATGCTATCCAAAGACCTAAAGATTCTGGAAGAGTGGCTGTCCAAAAACAAACTTGTCCTGAATAGCAAAAAATCAAACAAAGGGATGCTGTTTGGGCCTAAAAGCCTTGGGCCTAACAGATCGAATATACTAAACCTCTCTCTATTGTCTGGGGCAAGGGTGGAGGTAGCGGAGTCATTAGCATACCTAGGTCTCACCATAGATCAAGAATTCACCTTCAAGACCCATATCGATCTGCTGTCAAAAACACTGAACCAAAAGATAGGCCTCCTGTACCGACTCAGTCCCTATCTTGCCATGGGATCATGTGCCAAGATTGTCCTTGGCACCCTGCTACCCAAACTACTCTATGGCTCCCCCGTGCTCCTATCTGTTAAAAACACTGAGATGAATAAACTTAGAACCCTGTACAATAGGGTCAGCAGATTTGTTGTAGGGGCACTCCAAAGAGAACACCACTGTCATGTCCTACAAGCCCTAAACTGGCCTACCTTGGAAGGTAGACTACAATATCCATCATTATGCCTAGCCTACAAACTCAAACTGTCTACTGCTCCGCCTAGTCTGGCAGAGTTACTACAATCTAAAATGAATAGCAGGGCATTAAGGTCCTCAAGCAGACAGATCCTCACGGTTCCCTGAACACAGTCCTCCCAAGGGTCCAGGGCCTTCTCATCCTTCATTCCTCCCATCTGGAACACGCTTCCACCAAAACTCCAAGAATGTGAATCTCTAGGGGGCTTCAAAAAGAGGTTAAAAACACACTTGCTAGAATTAAACCAATGCACTTGTAATCGTTGAATTTCAACTATGATCCTGTTCTCACGGTTTTTGTATGAGATAGATGATCTCACCTAATGTTTTTGTAAACAATCTAATAATTGTCGCTCTGTGTCATTTGGTCATAAACTGTTTGCCATAATCTGTATGCTGAAGTTAATAATATAAATGATATACCTCATTGTTGTATGTGTAATTAATCCTGGGTCGCCCCTGAAAAAGGAACTATTATTGGTCTCAGTGGGCCTACCCGGTCACCAAAATTAAATAAATAAATAAATAAAATATTCCTATTCGGCATCTCATCTGCACCTGAGGTGTTCCAAAAAAAATCACAGCACAGATGCTGGAAGGCCTAGAAGGAGTAGTAAACATTGCTGATGATAGACTCGTCCGGGGAGAAAATGCGAAGCAACATGACCAGAGAGTGACTCAACTACTGGACAGAGCCAGAAGTATAAACCTGAAGCTGAACAAAAAGAAATGCAAAATCAGAATGACTGAAATGAGCTACATAGGTCATGTTCTGAGCAGTGAAGGATTAAAACTGGACCCTCAGAAAGTGAGAGCTATTCAGCAGATGCCAGTGCCAGAGGATAAACCAGCTCTGACGAGGTTCATGGGTATGATCCAGTATTCAGCAAAATGTATTCCCAGTCTGTCTGAAGTAAGTGCCCCACTAAGGAAACTGCTGGAGAACAAGGTCCAGTGGCACTGGGAACAACAGCACAAAAACAGCTTTCAAGAGTTTGGGAATTTGGTAACTAACGCACCTGATCTTAAGCTCTATGGTGTAAACAAACGAGTTACACTGTGGATGCCGGCTCGGAAGGCTCGGGAGCAATGATAATGCAAGCGGGAAAGCCAGCAGCCTACGGTTCCAGCGCTCTTACTGACTACCAGAAAAGGTATGCTCACATTTATTTATTTATTTGGTTTTTGTTTACCGGGTAGGTACACTAGACAAGAGTAGTGCCTATATTCAGACACGACCCGGGAGAGTATAATCAGGAGAGAGCAAGGTACAAAGAAGGCACAAACATCAGTGACAATTGTTCATGGTGTAGCATGAAGTGGGAATAAAACAAATTTGCAGATTGATGACAAAAGCAAGACATATTTATGTGGAAACTGAGAGTAAACAAATACCCTTACATTAGCTGTTCGCACTGGATGACACAACAACAATAATTAAGGACATACGACAACTGCTAAAGAGTAAATAACGGTTTTAACTAATGATTTTGTGGTGGGACTGGGAAAGTACAGTTACGTAACAACTTACCGTAAAGGTAGATCTTCGAGAGGAGCTCTTGCAGCAGGCTATAACAGTCAGGACTATGCCACAGGCACTAGGACCCTCTGGAAAAAACTTCTCAGCCAGCAGTACCAAGCAGGTCCCACCCTGACATCAGCCCTGGTACAAAAGGGGGCGGATGCAGCTCCACCTCAGTTCCCCCGCCAAGGCCCATGAACAAGCCCCGGCAAGAGAAGGAGATGAAGTATTAGATGAAGATCTGCACACCTTGGGGGGAAGGTGGGTGGGAAAGTAACGCCTGCTGCAAGAGCTCCTCTTGAAGATCTACTGTTACGGTAAGTTCTTACATAACTGTTGGGCTCGGGGGATGATTTCTAAAGGTTCAGGGTGATCCCCAGCTCTCAGAACAGAGTATAGGTGTCTCCAAGAGCCTGAAGCAGAATTGACCTGGACAGGGCCGTAAGTAGCCAATCGTCAAGGCAGGGGAAGACGTAATGCCCCTGACGCCTTAGAGCCGCAGCCACCACTGCCAAGCACTTTGTGAAGACTCGAGAAGCGGAGGAGAGGCCGAACGGAAGAACTCGGAATTGGTAGTGCTCCCCTTGGAAGTGGAACCTCAGAAATTTCCGGAGGGGAGGGAAGACCCCGATATGCATATATGCATCCTGCATGTCTAGAGAGCAGAGCCAGTCTCCTTGGTGCAGCAGGGGAAGTAGACCTGGAAAGGTCACCATCCTGAACCTTTTGTATTCTATAAAGAAATTGAGAGAGCTGAGGTCCAGAATGGGCTGAAGATCCTGCGTCTTTTTTGGGACCAGGAAGAAGTGGGAATAAAACCCCTTTCCCCCGCTGATGCAAGGGGACTACCTTTATTGCCTTTTTCTGTAAGAGGGTCTGAATTTCTCCTTCTATCAGTGGGATGTGAGAAGGAGGATATCGGGAGTACTTTGGTGGAGTATTTGGAGGGAATTCCGTGAACTCTAGCGTATGTCCTCTCCTGATAATATCCAGGACCCACTGGTCCGCAGTTATACAGATCCACCCTTCGAGATGAAGGGAGAAGTGGCTCCCGACCGTCTCCCCGGAGTTTTCCTTTGGAAGAAGGGTGGAAGGGAGTCATTGGGCTGAGCCGGGTGTAGACAGAAAAGCCAGGGAGGACTTGGGCCCCCGGTTAGGAGCGTCTCCAGGTTGCTGGTTACTGGCTCTCCTACGGAAGATGCCTCTCTAACTCTGCTGGTTACCACGGGCTTGTCCACCTTGACCACCTGAGGGCTTATGAAAAGGCCGTTTCCATTGCTGGTTGCCGCAGTACATTTGGCGGACCAACCAGATGGACTTGCTCGACTCCTGGAGACGTGCAATTAGAGATTCCGTCTCCTGCCTAAACAACACGGTACCTTGGAATGGCAGATCCTTGATACCAGACTGCAGATCCTGGTGAAAACCCGAAACACTTAACCAGGCATGGCGCCAAAGGCAGACCCCTGAAGCGGCCGCCCGGGCTGCCGTATCTGCAGTGTCGTACGAGGCTCTTAGGATATGAGAACCTAAGTCAGAGCCCAATTTAAGTATTCCAGAAGTTCAGTTTTCTGCTTGAAATCTGGCATGACTCTCAGTAGCTCTTGTCCCCTCTCTCACAGAGCATTCTGGTACTGGACCATATGCATCAGAAAGTTGAGGGACCAGATGGAGCAGGTGGAGGCAGAATAAACCTTCTTGCCCATCTGGTCCAAATACTGAGACTCCGGATCAGGAGGCTGTGAGCTAAGGTGCTTCAGCTACCTGGACTTGTCATGGGCAGCCATAATGACTGAAGAGTCCACCTGAGGGTTTTCTGCTAAAAAGGCTTCTGACCTTGGGGCCTTATACAGCCTGTCCGATTTTTTGGGAACAGCCGGGATGGAGGCTGGATGCTTCCAGGTAGTCCAGGTTAGGTCCTGGAAAGTATCCACTAAAGGAGGCACCACCAATGGTTTTGGCTCCTTTTGCCTCAGGTATTTGGCCAACCTTCAGCGTTCCAGATTCAGGTCCTCCGTTTCCCACTCATTGGAGGCCTGGATATGCTTCATGACATCCATAAAGGTCAGATCGTCTGGAGGCGAGCGAGGCTGGTCCTTCTCTCCCAGGGATCCCCCGATCTCAAGAGAGGAAGAGGATGCCGATGAAAAAGAGGAGGACTGACTACTAGGTCTGGAATAGTCTGATCTCTCCTTGTGACCAGTCTCCCTCTGTCGTCGATAGCAGGGGGACCGACGTAGGTCCAAGACCGGCCCCGGTCCAGAGACCGGCGACGGAGCATAGACCAATGTCTGTCAGAGGACCGATGTCGGGAGCACTCTCGCCCAGAGGAATGAGTAGGGATGCGAGTGTGAGACCTAGACTGGTGACAGTCTCCAGAGTCCTTGGAGCGTTGGTGGTGGTCTTTGGACCGGGAGTGGGAATGAGCCTTTGTTGGAGGTGTAGGTAGCCGCTCAGGGGACTTCCTTGGGGAAGGCTCACCTCCAGGCTGTGGTTTGCCTGCCGGGTCCGGTACCGGCAACTGGGTCAGCTTTTGGGGGGTCCGCTTTTGGACCTGCCCCCACCAAAAGGAGATCAACTCCTGCAGCTCCTCCTTCATAAAAATTTCAGCCACTGGGCCCGGAAAGGGAGTATCCAGGATGTCAGCCCTCGAAGGAGAGCCCTCCTGGGAGCCCAGGGGGGAGGAGGACTTGGGAGACGGGGATGCCGGCTCTTCCGTGGCTACGTTCGAACCCTTTGCCTCTTCAACTGGCGTAGGAGGTGGGACCGATGATGGGGTGCCACTGGGGGGGACCGGAGAGTCCTTCGGCTCCGGAGGCGTGCCTTTAGCAGGCAGTGCTGGTGCTTTGGGAGGTGGGGCCGAAGCTTTCACCTCCAAGGTCTTGGTGGAGACCCTTAGTGGGGTCGCCTTAGGCTTGGCTGGCTTCTCCCCCGATGGGCCGGCCTTAGCCTGGGATGACTTCGGATGCTTACCTGGGCCCGGGGGAAACATGGGCCTTCTTGGGTGAGGGCCGCGAGTGAGAATGGGACCGTGACTGGGACCGGTGTCGGGACCTACTAGGGTCTTCTCTGTAGTGCTTGGTCTTCTCTTTGTGCTTCCCTTTCTCCAAAGTGTGCAGATCCATCTTCTTCTCTAATAAAAAAGCCTTCAGGGCCTTGAGACATCGGATCCGGGTCCGGCTGGTGAACGCCTGGCAGGCTGAGCAGGCCACTGTATCATGGTCTGGCCCGAGGAAAAAGACGCAGCACTTGTGCCCGTCTTTGGAGGTGATCTGCCGTCCGCAGCTGCATTTGCTCTGATGGATCTCTGAAGAGACCGACGACGGTGAACGCATCCGCCAAGATAACTGCAAAAACCATTGAAAAACGGCACAAAATGGGTGAAAAAACAAATTTGTTTGCTCTTCCTGGCAAGCTGAGTAGAGAGGGCTTCTTCTCACGTGCGCGGGACGCGGAGGGAAAAGAACTGAGGTGGAGCTGGGTCTGTTCCTTTTTGTACCAGGACTGACGTCAGAAGCGGTCCCTGCTTGGTACTGCTAGCTGAGAAGTTTTTACGGAGGGTCCTAGTGCCTGCGGCATAGTCCTGACTGTTATAGCCTGCTGCAAGAGCTCCCACTCGAAGTAAGATCATGCAGATTTTATACAGTGGAGGGAAACAGTAAGTGCCAAGTAGGTAAGGAATGCTACTGGGAGTCAGTCTCAAGTTACAGCACAGGAGCAGCCATCAGAGTCAGTCAGGTGGGCATGGAGACCCAGTTTAAAGGCTAGGTGGGATTTAGAGAGTTTAATGTGAGGGAGAGGGAATTCCAGATGCTGGAGGCTGATATAGCGAAGGATAGTTCCCCCTTTTTTGTGAGGTATCTGGGAATTTTTAAGTTGGGTTTGTATGGATGACCTAAAGAGATATGCTTGGGAGGGATGAGATAAGCAGCCTTGAGAGATACTCGGGTGTCCCCATTCTGATGATATTGTCAATCAAGCATCCAGTAAAGTAGAGTCTGTGCAAAGTTGGGGAAAGCCAATTTAGTTTGGAGTAGAGTTCACAGCGATGAGTTAGTCTGTGTGCAGAGAGAGCAAATCGGCATATGCTATTATAACATGTGCTCCATTTATAGAGGGATCCTTTGCTAGCATTAAGGTATACCTGTGAGCAGTATGTAAGGGAGGGAAGGAGGAAACCTTGTGCAATAGCAAGCTGGGCAGTATCATTCAGGGAGGACCTAATTCTATAAGCAATACCCAGTTTGGAGTTAACCGCCTTGCAACTAGCCGTGAGGTGGAGGTTAAAATCCAGAGATGGGTCAAGTGTGACTCCTAGGTACCTAAAGGAGTTAACAGATACCAACGGGGAGCCATCAAGACATAGTACTGAAAGATAGAAGGGGATAGAAGGTTGTGAGGGCGCAGATATTCTGAGACCTCGGTGGCAACAGCCTTCTCAAGTAGTTTATTTAAGGTAGAGAGAATGGCGATCAGTCTGTAGAACTGAAATTGAAAAAGAACTCCTAGCAATTGTCTACAGATGTGAGAAATTCCAATAATATTTTTATGGGAAGCAAGTGCAGGTGAAGTTTTATCATCATCCATTAGAGGCAATATTCAGGAAACCTTTAATTCAAGCACCACCAAGACTACACATGATGCTTATGCAGTTGCAAAGGTACAATCTACAAGTTAAGTACAAGCCTGGGAAAGACATGCACATTGCAGATACCTTGAGCAGAGTGTTATCTTAGAGAGGAGACTGAAGATTTGCTCAATGAAGAACTGGACATAAGTAAGCAATAAGACACGAGGGGGTGTGCATTAGACATTTCTAACTTGCAGTCAGGGGCGTAATAATGAGGCCACAGGGCCGAAAAGCGTTAGCCCTGACCATGTTAGAAATGTCTAATGCACACCCCCAGAGTGTCTTATTGCACTTATAAAATGGGGATCTGCATTTTATATATATGTAAAAATTAATATTTGTTGATTTAAATACTGAAACAGGTAACTCTTGTATGTATTTTGACCTAATATAGTTCCTCCGCTAGTTTTTTTAGTTTGTGCTTTTTGTCCTGCTGTGGCCATCGTAGCTGACTTTGTATCTGGGGTTGCCATGGTTTCCGGAGCTACCGCCGTTAGTCGTTACTTCATTATGATCGCTATCATATCTCAAAAACAGTACAACTGATGTAGGATTAGCTTTATTTTTGTGAGATGTATCAGGAAGGGTAACTTGTCCCTGAAGAGTGAGAATTACAGTGAGGGACAGCCGGAAGTAAGTGGCAGGTAGGAGCCAGTGTTGAGTATTTGTGAGTGGCGCTGTGAGCATCTGACAGGCAGGTGGGAGATGTTAACTGAAAAAAACCCCATGAAAATCCATTATTGTTAAAAATAGCTTAGAGCAGTACTGGGATTGGGAAGTGAACAAGCGTCAGGAGAAAAGCCGCTAGTTGTGAAGTGATTGTGTTGCGGCGCAGATTTAAGAAAGAAGCCAGGTGTTCCGGAGCTTTAGTGAACTGTATGGCAGTTCAAAAGGAGATGTTTAAAAAAATATTAGGAAAAAAGAACAAGTAGTGAACAAGCAGAAGCTGGGGGAGATGCAAGCACAGAGAAGCACAAATGGTGTTGCGACAGTTAGAAAAACACATGAATGACAGCGTTGCAATGTAATATATGAAGGGGAACGAGTCAGTTGGGTCAGATCAGTGTGACGGCAGACAGTTATTTTTTATTTAACATGGGGAGTATTGTGTGGTTTTGTGTTCTAGATGACAAGAAATATTGTAACTTGTGTGTTCTAGGGAGTTTTGCCATCTCATTCCCTCGCTGAGTGGGAGGAAAAAATGGTGGCTATTATTTTTTTTTTAAAATTCTAAACTAGTTGCTGGCTGAAGGATTTCTCACATTTTCTACGGTCCAGATTGTCAGCACTTGTTTTTACCTGTGCATTAGACAGATCTAATGCACAGGTAACAACCAATCAGGGTGAAGGATTTTCCCTTACCATTTTATAAATCTGCTTACTACACAGCTATCTATTTCAGCAGAGAAACTACAAGAGTTCCAGTCAGCCACAGATAAAGACATGACACTACAGCAGCTCAAAGCAGTTGTGCTAAATGGGTGTCCCACAGAAAGGGACAGAATACAGCTAAAAATCAGAAACTACTGGACTTTTTGTGAGGGAATCACATACTTTGACAAGCTATTGTTGAACGGAGCAAAACTGATAGTTTCACAACAAATGAGGAAACAAATGCTCCAGAAAATACACGAAGCCCACCTTGGCATTGTAAAGTATAAACAAAGAGCATGAGATACACTGTACTGGCCTGGTATGTCCAAACAGATTGAAGTAGCAGTTTTATAATGCGCTGTTCATAATGCACGTAGAAACAATAATCCTAAAGAACTCGTGTTGTCTCATGACAGACCTTGGGTTAAAATAGGAGCTGACCTCTTTCAGTTCAATGGAACCGAATATCTTCTCTATGTGGACTATTGTGTTATTTTTTTATTTTATTTATTTGGTATTCAGAAAATAACCTTTGAGCCAAGGCTCTTTTACAAAGGTTCCACGTCAGGTGAACAGAGTATAGGCATACAATCAAGAGGGTAACAGAGTTTTAGGACATTTGAGGCACTGACCAACACAACAATCAGGGAAAGTTTACAGAGTTTCTTAGACATTTAAAACACTATACAGCATATGGACATCAACTTTAGTTGATTACAAGTGCAGGTAAGATACAGAGGCACTAGAGGTTAGGTTGGACATAGGGTCAGTAAGGGCAGGATTTTGGTAGGGGAGGGGGGCCTCTAGTAAAAGTGGTCAAGGAGGCAGGGCAGAGGCTGGGGAGGCAGACACCCATCCTAGCATGGAGACGGGGTGAGGGGTGTACAGGAGCATCCCCTTAGAGTGATTCAGAGGTATTGTCAAGGAGCGTGTGGGAGGGTGGCTTCTGTCTTGTGCCGAGAATAGTTGTTGTTAGCAGAGCCAGGCCTGGTCATCCAGAGTCTGTCAGCTGTTGCAGAAGCAGGTGCACACAGAGCTGGTGGTCAGGTAGTGCTTAAGGTCTGATTTGAAGCCGTACAGGCTAGCTGAGTTCCGAATGGACTTAGGTACCTCGTTAAGCCAAAGAGGGACTCTGTAGGAGAACGCGCACTGTCCGAGACCATGCATCACAATGGCACTCGAGGGCCCCAGCGTTCTGCTTCTGGTTTTATATTCTGAGCATGGGAAGGAGAAGATGCCTGTATCGCAGGGGGTGGGGGGCAGGGAGCTTTCTCCAGTAATGTTTTTACCTAGGAGGTATGTGAGAATTTAGTCCTGCACCCAAGAAACAGCCGGTGTGTCTATTCATAGCGGGAACAGGTGTGGGTCATTCGATCACCATTCAGGATGAGTCTGCAGGCCTTGTTGAGAGCTATGTGCACCCTCTTGAGCACAGAGTCTGATGCTGCACTGTAGACAACCAGACCATAGTCAATGGTGGAGAGGATGGAGCTCATGACTGACAGGTGGATGGCTGCCATAGTAAGGTGTTTTCTGTGCCTGTATAGCACACCAAACTTGGTGTTGACTGTCTTGACCACCTGGTCGACATGTTGAGCATAGGATAAGGTGTCGTTCAGGGTGACTCCAAGGTATTTGAAGGAGTGCACCTGTTCCAAGGGAGGGGGGGGGCAAGTGCATTGTTGGTGATGTTTATGGTAGGGAACCTTTTCTTGAGCTGGGAGCTGGATAGGAGCATGGTCTTGGTTTTTTGTAATTGAGCAGAAGTTTGTGCTCACGGAACAAGTCTTCTATTTTACTGAAGGAGTGCTGAAGTGCTGCTTGGAGTGGTTCAGTTCGAGAGTTGCTGTTGAGGATGGCAACGTCTTCAGCATATAGGATTATCTTGGCATCACAGGCTTGAGGGAGATTATTTAGAACAGGCTGAAGAGCACAGGTCCCAAGACGGATCCCTGGGGGACCTCCTGCATGACTTCCCTGGGGTCAGACACTGTTTGTCCTATTTTTACCCATTGTGACATGAGGGACAGGTAGTCTCTGAACCAGAGTGTTGCACTGGCGGCCACCCCCAAGCTTTGTAGCTGGGCCAGTAAAAGGGTGTGGTTGACAGTGTCAAAGGCTTTTGTTAAGTTTATGAACACTGCTCCTACTAGTTTGCCTACATCCATAGCTTTGTGAGTGTAGTCGATGAACTCTACAAGGGCAGTCGTGGTACTATGCCCCTGCCTGAACCAGTGCGGGTTGGGGCATTGCAGCTGGTATTTGCTGATGTAGTCAGTTAGTTGGTATGCCATAATCTTCTCAAGGGCCTTGGATAGGGAAGAAAAGGATTGCAATTGGCCTGTAACTGGACACATTGGTCCTGTCCCCACTTGTGTGGACAGGAGTGACCAGCGCTCGCTTCCAAGTGGCCAGGAATTGTGCCAGGGTTGGGGATTTGTTGAATAGTTTTGCAATAGGCTTGATGAGCACATCAAGAGTTTTAGACATCAGCTTCATGTCTGCTCCATCGCTATTGTAACCCCTAGGCAGCGCTATTCTAAGGGCTACTACCCCTGCCTGTATGGCAATACACAGGTTGAGGGATCTGAGTTCTCTAATTAGGTGCCTCCACCCAGAGAAACGGTATTGGGGTTGTTTATCTGCTCTGGTATAGCCCACTGGGAAGCGATAACCACCCGCGAACCCTTCTAGTGGCCTACGAAATAACACAGTGGTACAGTCACAATCAATAGGCAGCAGTAATAATGTGCTCACACACCCTTTTCATTTACCACCAGGGCTGGGCCTGCTGCAACTGCCCTGGAGACCCCCTGGAAAATAAGATCAGCAATGCAACAATACAACCTTAACACTGTAACCCAACTAATAATATGCACACTAGCCAGGTTAAACGTGAAAAAAGGCAAACAGGTTTATTTAGGGGCAGTGAGCAAAGAAGGGGCACGAATCTAGCCAAATGATTAGCAATCTGATTTAAATCAGGATTGTCTTGCTTGCACTGTAAGTCCCAATTAAACAGTTCAACAACCATGGGTACTTAGTATGTCATGCAGGCTAGCCTGAAACGTTGCCCGGGGTGGCCGGCATTGCAGCTGATGTTGGGGCACTTAAGTAAGGAAAAAACAGTTAAGCATGCACACAACCCAATTATTTGTAATCCATTCTGGATGACTCAGTCTCTTGCAAGAAACCCAAGGAAGGAAAACAATTAGATGGTACCACAATGATTTTTTTATTTCGTTGGAGGGAGCTACCCTGCTGTGTACTCACACTACCAGGAGCTGGATGCACTGCAGGTGATCTGTAGACTTCGTGGTGATGATCAAACGGGCCAGGGAAGCTGGGCCAACACAACTGACCTCCTGGTGGTTGCAACCCGTGCGATGGTGTTGAGCAGGGGGCCGAATCCCCAAGCCGGTCTTTCGCCAAGATGATCTCTGGTGCAGGAGTAGCAGCCTAGTTCGAGATGGCATGGACCATGCAGGATGAACAGTTCTGGAAAAGTCTGTGATCTTCCGCTGGTGAAGCCTCCGGCTGGCGCAACAGATTTGATTGTGGGAAACCAAACTGTGACCCACGAAATACAGTTAGCACATTTAAAATCACTAACTTCTTTATAAACAACAATTCGGATACAGTCCAGTTGCAAATTGACAGCTTTACTGTGCAAATCTTTCAATCCGAGTCCAATTCTCTCACAAGCTGGGCCGATCGCTTCTGCAGCAAGTCTTCGGTTCAAATCAGAAGTTGCAATGGCACTTATTGTTTTCTTCTGCCGCAGTTCCAAGGCTGGAAATCAGATAGGTCTGACTTCTGCAATAGTCAGTTCAATTGCAGCAGAACGTGGCAGGAAGTCCAGCTCAGTCTCTTCCCGCCAGTTCCCCTTCGCTCCTTCTGGGAGCAGCTGCTCGTAAGCACAGACCGTTCACTCATACACCTCCAACTCGAACTGAACCACTGCTTCAGGCAATTGTGGGCATTTCCCTTGTAAGCCAAAAGGTTTGGTTGGCTTAGGGAACTGTCAGTCACAGTAAGGCCCCCCCCCAAGTCCATTTGGGCACCAACACTCAAAACTACAAAACCACAGAATTTCCTTCCCACAAGACCCCTGAGAACAGGATCCATTTTAGGTCCCCAGTGGTTCAATTGGTCCAACAACTGGAAGTCCAGGACCTAACATGGTGGCATCCATCTAAATGTTTGAGTTGCAATCAAAGCAGGTTAGACAAACTCCTTTATCTTTACTATAATAGCAGATAAACAGTAAACAATCACAGTTCCTATATGAGCTCCCTCTGCGCAAATAGTGACTGCAGAATGGAGCAAAATAACACACTGTCTGGCTGATCACAAGCCCTAAATCACTCGGACCCAGCCCAGACTAATTTCTAAACACAGATTAGCTATTCTCTTAAAGGGACAGGTGCGGAGGCTCGATATGGAACTCTCACACAAATAGAACTACTTAAGACAGGACACCAGCCTGACAGTGGGCATTAAGAAGCCCAGGAAGACATTATAGTTAACCCTAATTTGTAGGGGGGTTACACTCTTACTCCAAATACCCAGAAATAACAAAACTCAGTGAGTCTACAAGCAAGACAGTTATTACAGTCATGAAGTCACTGTTTGCCAGACATGGCATACCAGACATGGTAATGTCAGATAATGGTCCACAGTTTTCTAGTTCAGAGTTCAGAATGTTTGAGGATAACTGGGAATTTAAAACACTCTACATGCAGTCCGGTATTCTCACAGTTCAATGGACAAGCAGGAAGGACTGTGCAAACAGTAAAAACATTACTGAAAAAGGCACAAAAAAGCGGTGGAGACCGGTTCTATGTAATAATAGTGAAAAAATCTGCAACATTCAAAATTGTGAATGCATTTAAGTGACTGACTTTTAACGACAGCGGAAATAATAGTGGATGTCAATATTGCGAAATGCTGCTCACCATTATATTGCTACAGTTCGTTCAACGATCTCTGCTGGTATACTGAAAACAAACTTGCTTCCCAACAGCACTACACCTTTCACCTGCAATGCACATTACGCCTAGCATATTCAACTACTGACACTATCGGTCAGAGTCCTGTTAAAATGTCAGGTTTACTTCCGCATTCAGTCTGTTACATTGTGGATACGCACACACAAATTAAACAGCAGGATGTCATTCCAATATGTAACAAGCCAGAAAGGTAAGCTTCTGGTGGTGTTTTCTGGCTTCTTATTCCGAAAGGATAAAGAAAGAGGTGACAAAGTGTATTGGCGCTGTGCTGAATATCACAAACATAAATGTCTTGCAAGACTGCATACTTCTGGGGAAACAGTAACACAGAAATACAGAAGTTGACGGCAGATAAGGACCACAAGGTCCATCCAGTCTGCCCATTTCTTTTTCTACCTTATAAATGTGTCATCATGTTTTGCTCTGTCAATGGCCTATCTATTCATATTCATCTGTATTGCTCCATTATGCCTATCCCATACCTGTTTGAAGCCCTGCATTGTATTCATATCCATTACTTCCTGTGGTAGGCCGTTCCATGCATCCACCTCCCTTTCTGTGAAAAAGAACTTCCTCACATTACCCTTTAATTGGCCTCCCTCTAATTTCATGCTGTGTCCTTTTGTCCTGCTATTTTTCTTATACTGAAACATGTTAGACTCTTTCACCTTGTTAATGCCCTTAAGGTGCTTGAATGTTTCGATCATATCACCTCTCTCCCTCCTTTGCTCCAGGGTATACATATTGAGCTCCGTTAATCTGTCCTCATATGTTTTCTGATGCAGTCCCTGCACCATTTTGGTTGCCCTTCTGACTACCTCAATTTGGTTAATGTCCTTGTGAAGGTGTGGCCTCCAGTACTGTACACAGTACTCCAGATGGGGCCTAACTTGTCTTGTAAAGAGGGATTGTTACCTCCCTCTTCCGACTTGTGATACCCTTACTAATACACCCCAACATCTCCCTAGCCTTACCTACTGCTTTGGTGGTCTGCTTGGATGATTTCAAGTCATCATTGATGATGATGCCCAAGTTTCTTTCTTCCCTTGTGACTGTCAGCAACTCCCCTCCCAGCTTATAGGTGTCTTCAGGGTTTCTCTTCCCTATCTGCATGATCTTGCACTTCTTTGCATTAAACCCCAGATACCACTCTTCCGACAATTTTGCTAGTTTATCCAGATCTCCTCATTCTGCCCACCCCATCGGGATCATCTACTCTGTTGCAGATCTTGGTGTCATCTGCAAACAGACAAACCTTACCCTCCAGTCCATCTGCAATGTCACTGATGAAGATGTTGAAGAGGACTGGCCCCAGGACTGATCCCTGAGGTACCCCACTTGTGACTTGCATCTCTTTTGACTATATACCGTTTACCACCACTCTCTGTTTTCTGCCCGTCAACCAGTTTGCCACCCAGTTGACCAACTTCTGACCCACCCTGAGCCTACCCAGCTTACTAATCAATCTTCTATGTGGAACAGTATCAAAAGTTTTGCTGAAGTCAAGGTAGGCAACATCAACTGCTCCCCCTTGGTCCACCACTCTGGTTACCCAGTCAAAGAAATCTATGAGATTAGTTTGGGCCTTCCTTTTGTAAACCCATGTTGTCTTGGATCCTGTGCTCCTATGGATTCCAGGTGTTGCACTATCCTTTCCTTAAGGAATGCCTCCATAATCTTGCCCACTACTGAGGTAAGACTGACTGGTCTGTAGTTCCCTGCTACCACTCTTGTGGTGAGGGATCACATGAGCCCTTCTTCAGTCTTCTGGGACCTCTCCTGTGCTCAAAGACTCACTAAACAGTTCTGCTAATGGCTCTGCTAGTTCCACCCTTAGCTCCTTTAATACCCTGGGATGTATGTCATCAGGTCCCATTGCCTTGTCCACCCTGAGCTTATCGAGCTCTTGTAGGACCCTTTCTTTTGTGAAGGGACTGGCGCACACCTCCCTCCCCCCCGTGTCCATGCTGCTGAGCTGTGGGCCCTGCCCTACCTTCTCTTCAGTAAATACTGAGCAGAAGTATCTATTTAGGATAGATGTTTTTACATAGTCCTCCTCCTCACACACACCCTTATCTCCTTTGATCTTAGCAATACCCCTTCTGGACTTTCTTCTTTCACTAATGTAGCTATAGAAAGTCTTGTCAATTGCAGAGTACAATCATGTTGCTGATGCTGCAGATGTTGATGCTTCCCAGGTAATGGCTGACATTAGGTCTCTAGCACGCAATACTATAGAGATCATTTCGCAGGTCATTGTGGGATGCACAGCAAATGCTCCAGATGCAGTTAGTGGTAGGCTGCCTGGAATTAGCCTTATTATGCGCACTATACAGCACATAAGGCAGCAGGAAAGGGGATGTTCTGCAACTCCAGCCTCTGTTGAAGCCCTTGTATTACCACATGAATTTACCATATTAACTACAGGGGAGCGCTTTTTAATGTACCACAGTGGGCCAGAAAAGACAGGATACTAATTTTTGCTACGGATGGTAATTTGCGATTGCTTGGAGAAAGTAGTGATTGGATGTCGGACGGGACATTCAAATCATGTCCAGCTTTATCCGATCAACTGTCTACCACACATGAACAACTACTGAATACATGAGGGTTTTTGAAGCAATTAAGCAAGTGGTGATTAGTTCTCCCTCGAATGCCATCATGGATTTTGAAAGGGCAGCAAGTACTGCATTTCTAACTGTGTTCCCGGAGACTCAATTCAGAGGCTGCTTTTTCCACTTTGCTCAATCCATTTGGTGTAAAATACAGAAATACCCAGATGTAAAGAAGCAGTATTGTGTGGACCCAGAGTTCACACTCAATCTAAGAATGTTGCTATCATTGTCGTTCGTTCCTCCAGAAGATGTCATTAGCAAGTTCAAGGAAATGCCTTTTTATGTGGATAATGAAGATGTACTACAGCCAGTGATGCATTATTATGAGGATACCTGGCTAGGTAGACCACAAGGTAGGGCTGGACGAGGAAGACCGAAATTCCCAGTCAAACTGTGAAATGGCTACAGTGTAGCAAATGATGGCCTTGCAAGAACAAATAATGCAGCTGAAGGCTGGCACCAAGGTTTTAATTCTAGGCTGGGTGCATGTCACCCTAGTGTCTGGAAACCTATAGAGTGCCTGCTAGAAGATCAGCAGCTTACAGAGCTCAAGCTGACCCAGATTTTATCTGGTAGTGAAAATGCTGGAATAGCAGGAAAGAAGAAAAAATACAGGGACCAAAGTCAGAGGATCCGATCGATTGTCACAATAGGGAAGCAGAAAGACTAATGAACACCTCTGTGGGCTGGCATATAATTTTCAATTCCAGCCCTAAGTAATTAGCACAGGGTCATAATGTCGCACAGCAGAATCGCATTGCGCGATTTCTTTATATTTATTGTTCTGTGGGGGGGCTCTGCCCCCAGACCCCCCCCACTAAAGATTCCAACTCCGGGGGGGTGTCCAACTTGGAGTGAGCACAGGTCTGGGTTTCACTATAATGCAGTACGCTATTACGTGTATGACATTATGACCCAGTGCGCAGTAATCATAGTAAAACCTGAGAAAGAAGACAGCAATTCGTAGAAAATAAATAAAGGGGTAAACTCTCTCAGGCTTCAGCCTGTTTTTTTCTAAAACAGAAAAGTCGCTATTTTGATGGTCCAGATTGAGCGCTGTAAGCTGCTGCCCTTCCCGCAGTTACTTTTCCTTAAATTGATTGCGAAGTCTGCACACAATACTGCTCCTTTACATGCCTAGTTTCAAGTGTGTTTTTTAGAACAAACTGAACCCCACCATCTACTTTTCCCCACTCCACTCATCTGTGTGTCTCTACACATTATTCTTTATTTTTAATAGCTGGCGAAATGTACGTGCACGGTAACTGTTCGCTGTTATTACGTTGCTATATTGACTGTTGCCGTTTTTTAGTCGCTGTTATTATGGAATACCGTGGAGACCCATATCTTGCACTGTTAGAATATAGGAATACGCCTATGGAAAAAATTGGATTTTCTCCTGCACAGTTACTTATAGGAGGCAGGTTAAAATCTAAGTTGCCAGCATCAACATTGCTTTTAAAATCTGAGCATAAGACTGAGGTGAGATACAAGCTGAAATCGAGACAAGTTACCCAGAAGTACTACCATGATGGTTATGCACAGGAGTTGACAGTTATTCAAAAGGAAGACCAAATAAGAATCAGACATGCAGAGAAGTGGCAACCTGCAGCTGTGGTCGCCAAGCATGATTCGCCTAGATCATATATAGTTAGTACACCTGATGGAAAAATGTACTGAAGAAACACTGTAGGAAACATCTAAAGAAGACAGGAGCAAACCTTCCCTGGTGTGATCCCTGACTACTTTGAAGAGTTAAGTCCTACAATATTAGATAAACATTCAGAGCGTGAGGATCAACTTGATGTGGCAGCACCTGCTAAGCTACCTGATAGTTGCAAGGAAAATACACAGCTGGCACAAACACCAGAAAAGATACCCAGAACAACAAGATCTGGCAGAGATCAAAGATCCGGGAAAATACCAAAACTGTATGTAGGACAAGAACAAGAGGATGCAGTATGGACTGGTGGTAAAGACCAGGTCACAACAGGGCTATGTGCTAGTAACCTCAGGCCCTAATTGTGGTTATAAACAACAATTGTTTTTCTTTTGCTATCTTTTGATTTTGATAAAAGAACTGAACTAAAAAAAAAAAAAAAAAGGAGATGTAGTATAATGATTTAACAGTAGATGGCGCCAATACAATACAATAGAAGGCAATGTAGTGAGGCACATAGAAATATAGAAACAGAGAATTTGACGGCAGATAAGGACCGCTTGGCCCACCTAGTCTGCCCATTTTCCTACCTGATGGATAAGCTGCAGATCCTAGTTAACCAACAGCCTACTTCCACCTACTCCCCACTAGGAGTGCCTTATGTCTGTCCCATGCATTCTTGAATTCCCCCACTGTTCTTGACTCCACGACCTCCTCAGGGAGGCTGTTCCATGCATCCACAACCCTCTCCATGAAAAAATACTTCCTCACATTACCTCTGAGCCGTTCCCCCTCTAGCTTCAAATTGTACCCCCTTGTTCTTGCACATCTCTTTTTCTTGGACTTTGTTGATTCCCTTGAGGTACTTGAAAATATCTATCATGTCCCCTCTTTCCCTTCTTTCCTCGAGGGTATACATATTAAGCTCCTTTAGTCTTTCTTCATATGTCTTCTGGTGCAGACCCTGCACCATTTTGGTTGCCTTCCTTACTTCAATATTAAAACATAAGGGCCGACACAGACAGCCATATCACAGAATACAGACTAGTCTGGTTCTCCTTTGGTCCATTATCCCAAACCATTCCATATTCCATGATCGCCTGATGTGGGGGGTCTTATCGTATGTTTATTTAACAAAGCTATTTTTGTGATGAAGTGTGGTAGACAATGCCAGTTTTTTCAGTCTATGTGGCACAGAATATGTTTTTTGTTTTTTTTTATTTAGGTTTATGCCCCTGTCCTGCCAGCCCCCCCATCATGGTGGCCCACCCCAGCCTGGTCAAGCCACCATCCCCAGGACTTACTCCTCAAAGCCCCCAAGACTTACCCCTCTTGGCAAGGATGGGGGGACTTGCCCCGTCCCCCTTCCTGAAACAGAATCCACTTGGGGTGCTTGGTTGGCAGTACCATGACTGCAGGCGGGCTGCCTCCATCCCACACAGCAGGATGTCTTTTTCCCTCCATTTTTCCTCCTTCCTGTTAGTGTGCAATAACATGCAGCATTGTGCCAACTTACCCCCGCCTACTTGGTTTCCCAGCTGCCCTGACACCTAGCCTCCACACTGTGGGAAGCATTGGTCACCCTCTCTGGGAGAGAAGAGCTGTCCTCTGGACACTCAATCCCTCTCCCTTACAGCCAACTCCTGACAACTCAGGTTTGCTCCCTAACCCGGGCTGTCGGTGTGGCAGATGGAAGCACTACCGCCATCCACCAGACAGGCCCCATGTGTCTTTAAAGCGAGTTTGTAACTGTAGAGAAAACTTAGAAAAACCAATATTTAGACACAATTCAGCCTGCACTTTATAGATATTCTGTATTTCTGTTAAAGTTATGCATCATTTGTCGTTTATTTCCGTGGAAACAAGATCAATGTTCCCTACAGCTGATCTATTTCTGTTCAGTCCTGCGCCAAAATCACCATTGTGTGTCTCTGACATCATAATCATTACCTCAGCAACAAACAGTGATGTCACTAATCAATGATTAGGACTTCAGCCAAGGATTAGGCAGCATAAGCAGAGAGAGAGAGGAACCCTAGGGGACCAAGCTCTTTTATGTTTTTTATTTTATTTATTTCAATCTAGGATTACAATACCTTTGAGCAGAGGCTCTTTTACAAAGCTTCCAGGTCAGTGTGTGCAACAGTCATCATTTTTAGTTACAAACATATAGTCACTGACTTACAGGCATGTAATAACCAGTACAAAGATGAGCTATGAGCAAGACAAGGGGGTGGGGGAGAAGTGAGGGTAGGAGATTGAGGGGGGTAGGAGGTGCAGAGGGTAAGGGGGAGTATGGGAGGTGGTTGGGGGTAGGGGTAGGAGTGGAGATACAGGGGGGAGGTGGGCGAGGGCAGGAGACAGTGCAGCCAGGGGGCCTTGTCAAGGGAACATGACAGGTAAGGTGCTAGGGGTGCAAAGACTGATTGTAAGTGCTGGGTGCTGGGGCATGTGCAGCTGGAACGGTGGAAATGTTAAGATGGGCAATCGCAGGATACAAGCAGTGAGAGGCACAGCTTGGACTTGAAGAGGCCGAGTGTTGGAGCGGTCGCTGTGTTGCTGCCAAGAAAGTTGAGCCAGTTGGATGCCCGATAGGCAAATGATCTTTGTCCTTGGGTCGTGTGACATTGTGGGACATGTAGTAGATGGGAATTGGATCTCCTTGTCGTGATATTCCTATGTCTAAGCTTAAGGAGGGCACAGACACTTTTTCTTGGCTGTGATGCAGGTTTTGTTTGTACATATGAATGTAGCACATTTACAGCTTTTGCGGCAAGCGCTCGTGCAGTTATAATAAAGAAGCTGAACTGTAAACAGCCTCCACTGATTTCTCATACTTTACACCCATAAGGGTCGTAGGTGTCCTAGCACCCCAGCAAGTGCCAGTGACCTCCTGAAACAAGTAGGCCCCACTCAGAAGCGGTTAGTAAGTTCCCTTCCTCCCTCCCTCAGTAGAGTGCCGCCAAAGATGCAGAGTTCACTCTGTTTGTACACCCATTCAGCAATTTTTTTTTTGTTTAGTTGTTTAACCAGGTATAGCACACTAAGCTGAAAGCTTTTTTACAGGAGCGACCTGGGAGCACAAGGAGGTTAAGTGACTTGCTCAGGGACACAGTATGCAAGTGGAAGCTGTGGGATTCAAACCCAGGTCTGGTCTGCTGGATGTCACCAGATTTGCAGCTCAGAGCCTTAGACCACTGCGCTATACTGCCTCCAGGCAGTTCTCAAAACGCCAGTGCCGGCTGGCCACTGATTTTAGCTTTTGAGGGCAGCTCCAATTCACTCTGTAACACACAGCAGCAGCAGCAGTAGATTTCTGGAACATGCAAGCACCTGTGCACCTGTTTGCCCACACAGTCTCTGAATACCAGAGCAACTTCCAAAGCAGCTTCAGCTGGGACACTGTTCTTAGCAATCCGTACAGTCCTCAACAGCTTCCATGCAGCCTGGCTAACCCAGGTCCAGAGACGTTCAGCCTCTTCGAGCAACTTTCTCAAATCTCAGTTTCAGCACAGGATTTCTGCCACAGCTATTCTTTCCCAAGGGAAACAACACAGTTCAAAATACCTGAGGGGTTCCCAAATCAGCTCAATCTCCCTCTCACTTCCTCAGTCAATCTCCAATTCAAGACCTGAGAAAGACCTTGACACTTTCTCTCCCAAAAGCAGATCTCTCCTGACTAAAGAAGAGCCCAGGTAAGACTGACCCATTTCTCCCAAAGTCCCTGAGATTTCTCCCCACAGTCCTGGCCTCGGACTGGCTGTCCCCTGTTGTCCATCAACGTTAATGGCTTTTTGAGACCTCTGATTGCCTGTGTCTCTTGGTGCCTGAAAATGTTAACTCCTTCTCCCAGAAGTCCTTTAGCAAAGTTTTGGGCATCTAGACCTATCCTTGGCTGCTAGAGAGGGCTCAAAGCATCAGCAACATGGTTGCTTCCTTACAGTTGTTTACAGTCCTCACATGTTCCCACAACAACACTGTGGTGCAGGTCGCAGGAATACTTTTATTAAAATCAAACCCCATAGATATGAAGTCCCACCTGTGCCATCTCAAACATTGCCATTATTAAATATTTACATTCAGCATTTTGGCTGTCGCTGTTCTGCATCACCCCTACGCAGCAGGCAGCACCTGCATTAGTAATCATGAGGGCTCATATTTATTCATGAGCCCTCGCCACGTGCCTAAATTTAAACTTAATATTTCTCCCCCAAAAAGGCCTCTCACTGGCCTTGCTCTAGTCTCCCCTCCCAAAATACCTGAACAGGGGCACCAGGACCAAGAAACACTCCCCGTTTTGACCACAAACAGCACTCGGTAACATTAAAACGCTTCCTTGGCGCATGTGCCAGCACCGGCTACACTGGCAAAAAGCCAGCAGATCACGATTCAGGTTTTAAGCCCACACTGTGCTAAAAACAAAATTACAGGGGCTGCACTGAGGATCGGGGCACCAAAGGACCTGGGAGAATGAATGGACATATCGGGGGAACACCCGGAGTGGGAAGTAGACAGGAGAAAACCGGGCAATTAAGATAAGCCCAATACGGGGGGTTACAAATACATACCAGAGTGTTAATTAACAGTGTTGTCTAGTGTTTACAACTCTGAATGCAACCAATTCCAAGTCGCCCCTGTAAAAGGCCATGCTGTGTCAGCACCCCCACCTGATTATCAGAATTCAACTAACTAACAGCAAGATATCCGAGCACTGATTATCATGGCGAGCTTTTTAAGTTGGGGGTGGGGGGGGCAATTCACACACAAAAAGGTTTGAGGTTCCAGTCCTCATTAAGACCATTTGGTTTAAGACTCCCAAATGTAATGATCCAATTGTTTCACACTGCAACAGTTTTTAACCTGTCACCTCCCATTTTGCTCACATTTCCCATTTCAAAGCTCATGAATTTTAATTTCCTGAAATCACTGTTATGGAACTCCTGGAAATGGTTGCCTACAGGGTGTCACATGCTACAGGTAGCGCAGGTTGTCTTGAGGACTGGTTCTTGGGTTTCCAGTGTGGTGGATTCGAGCCCTTGCTGCAGGCCTGTGAGTGTTTTGTGATGGGGGTCAGGCATTCGTACTCAGGGGCAGACTGAATGTAAGGGAATGTCGAGCCCCAAGGGAAAAGTGGTTTTCCCAGTTGGGTACCATCTCAAGGGGTGCGCACTGAAGGCTTTGAGTTCTAGAGGGATTACCAAAACATCATACTCTGAAGGTGGGTGCTGGGGCCCAGATATCAGAGACTAGTAACTGCCTGTATAATTGCATTTATCAAATAAAAAAAATAAATGCTAAACTGTGCTGTCTCCTAAAGTAAGGACCAGCTTGCTGCACTGTCAGCCTGGGTGAGAGATATCATGGGACAGAGAAACATAGAATTTGATGGCAGATAAGGATCAATTGGCCCACCCAGTCTTCCCATTTCCCTACCTACTGGATAAGCTGCAGATCCTAGTTAACCAGCAGCCTAATTTTTCCTACCCCCAACCCCTAGAATTGCCTTAACCCTAGCAACCATGAGAGGTGATTTCAGTGTGGTTGTCACCTGATCACCAGCCATCATCTTTTATAGTGTATGGTCAAAAAACACTGTTTGCATTCTATGTGTGAGAATTATGGAACTCTGGTACATTCTTTTTTGTTGTGCCACTGTTTGGATGTTCTGAAGTGTGGCTAACAACTTTTAAAATTCTAAACAGTGCATAACAAAGCTGTGTAACTGCTGATTATGGTGGTTAATAGGCGCTTACCATACATTATAAAGGGTTCTGAAAGAACTCTTAAAACTGAAGGCGGACAAAGCAATGGGGCCTAAGGTTACCACCTACTCAGATTTTGACCGAATGATTTGGTTTTCTAGGTCCAGATTTGGTCCTCCTGTTTTCACCACTGCAAATTTGTTTTTTTATGGTGGATCAAGCAGCACCTGTGAGATTCCCCACCAACTGTTTCATTTTCTTCTCATCTGACTCTAAACAAGTGTCTGACATTTCAGTGTGCTAGCTTGCTTGCAGTGCATGCTAATCAGGAAGCGCCTTCAAGTGCAGGGCACTTAAAGAGCCAAATGTGTCCCTGTCTGCTCAGTTGTCACCTCAAACTTCACACCAGCAAATTGGAAGATTATTCATGGGAAGGGTAAACAACACCACCTTAATTAACACCTTCATTTTTCTGAAACCCTTAGACATTCAGACAGGCATCACATTAGGGTAGCCTCTTGTCCAGTGTGGACTGTATAATGTCTTTCAGAAACTTTACCTGCTAATCCAGTTTTATTCAGAGGTAGTACTTTTTCAGTCATTTTGAATGCTCACATACTTGTAAAACAGATTCTGTTAAATCCTTCACCATTTTACTTGCATGTTCATATTACAAACAAATTCTGATGTCATCTAAACCTTTGTTTGTATACCAGTAAATCTGAGAGGTGTAAAGTAGGGCTATTAAGACCATTAGCAGCAAATCAACCTAATCCTTTCTAGGCTGCATTGTGAGTATGGTCTTAGACTGCTGTGATAAGGAATACTTTTATAACTTTAAATGCTCACCTTTTTTTCTTTGAGAGTCTGTCCTATATTTTAATATTTCCTACCCCATTTGTTGTTAAATTAATAATCTAATATTTTATTTCATTTCTAGCAGCACCACACCTCTCTCTCCTCAGTAGTTATTGCTGTCAATGTTCATATTACCTGGATATTCCAGGAAGACCATTCCAGGCATCTCAGACGAACAGCACAGAATAGTGTGGCTAATGTCATGCTAAGCCACAGAAATGAGAAAAGGAAAAGAAAGAGAGAGAGAGAGAGCATTAGCTGGTGAGAAGAAAGGAACACAATCTAGATTTGATGGCACTGCAAATTTAGGTAATTTATCAAACATTATTTTTCTTTTTTTACCAGAAGAGACACACTAAGCTGATGTTTACAGGTGCAACCTGGGAGCACAATTGAGTGAAATGATTTGTGCAGGGTCACACAGTATGCAAGTCTGGGCTGTGGGATTCAAACCCTGGTCTCCAGAATTGCAGCTCAGCGCCTTAAACTACTGTGCTATACTGCCTCCATGCTACATATCACATATCATGCTATCTGGTATGTATGACTGATATGGAAATAAAATAGGGTATTTAACAGCATAGAATAGTTCCTACCACTTTTAAAAATTTCTGTGACATAACGAATAACTTTAGAGTAGAAGCAATGGGAAGGACAGTAGCACATCTTAAAGTGGCAGATGCTATTTGTAATTACAGCGCGTCCATCATTACTGGTGTAGTTTATTTATTGAAAGAGTTTTGCCAGAAAAGGCCACCTTCCAAAATAGCCAGTTGTCAGAGGTGTCCTTGTAGTCACTCGATATGTCAGCTAAGCTGTGTACACAGGATGGAAAGTCCCCTGAACCCCATCTCTAACTCCACCAAATGTTAACACACACTGAAATTTAAAATATTTAAATCTAAATCAAACAAACCAAAAATAATCATGATATACTTTAATCAAACAAACTAAAAATAATAAGCATGATGTACTTTAAAGAAGTTGTGCACAATGCAATATCAGCAGCAATTCTGAATAACTCAAGCGAATCAGAGTCCAAGCGATGCCCTCATAAGTCATAAAAGGGGCGGAGTTAGGGGTGGAGTTTTGGGGTGTGGCTTAGTATTCGGTTTTCATCTCATCCAAAGGTGGCAACCCTAATGGGGCCTGATGGGATTCATCCCAGAATTCTAAAAGAACTAAGGGTAGAACTAGTGACACCACTGATTACCCTCTTTAACAAATCATGGGAGGATAGGGTGGCACCTGAGGACTGGAGGAGGGCAGGTGTGATTCCACTTCACAAAAGTGGGAGCAGGGCAGAAGCGGGAAACTACAGACCTGTTAGTTTAACCTCAGTGGTAGGGAAAATGATGGAATCACTTCTGAAGGAAAGAATTGCTGAGTACCTAGAGGCCAGAGGGGCCCAGGACCCAAGACAGCATGGATTCACAGCAGGAAGGTCATGCCAAACAAATCTAATAGATTTCTTTGACTGGGTGACCAAAGTAGTAGATCAGGGAGGGGCTGTGGACATGGCCTAACTAGACTTTAGCAAGGCATTTGACACAGTCCCACACAAAAGGTTAATATACAAGTTAGCCAGCCTGGGAGTGGGTCCCAAGATGATAGCCTGGGTGAAGAATTGGCTGGAGAATAGGACACATAGGGTAATAGTAAATGGAGTCCACTCTGAAGAAAGGGGGGTTACTAGTGAGGTATCGCAGGGTTCACTATTAGGACCGGTCCTATTCACTGTCTTTATAAGCGACATTGCAGAGGGACTGGAAGGAAAAGTATGTCTCTTTGCAGATGACACAAAGATCTGCAACAGAATTGATGCACAAGGTGGGGTGGAAAGGATGAGAAGGGACTTGGCAAGGTTAGATGAATGGTCAAATGTATGGCAGCTTAGATTCAATGCTAAGAAGTGCAAGGTAATGCACCTGGGAAACAAAAACCCAGGGAAGAGTACACAATGGGGGTGAGATGCTAACAACAACAAAAATGGAAAGGGACCTGGGGGTAGTCATATCAGATGACATAAAGGTGGGCAAGCAATGTGAGAGGGCAGCAAGGAGGGTTGGGGGATACTGGGATGCATGGAGAGGCATCACCAGTAGAAACAGGAAGTTATTATCCTCTGTACAGACAGCTGGTCAGACCACATCTGGAGTATTATTGCAGTTCTGGAGACCCAATCTCCACAAAGACATAGACAGGATGGAAGCTGTCCAGAGGAGGGCACTAAAATGGTGCAGGGTCTGCACCGAAGACATATGAAGAGAGACTTAAGAGCTTAATATGTATAGCCTCGAGGAAAGGAGGGAGAGGGGACATGATAGAAACTTTCAAGTACCTCAAGGAATCAACAAAGTCCAAGAGGGTAGTATCTTTCAAAAAGAGGTGCAAGAACAAAGGGCACAATTTGAAGATAGAAGGGGCGGCTCAGAGGTAATTTAAGGAAGTATTTTTTCACAGAGAGGGTTGTGGATGTATGGAACAGCCTTCCAGAGGAGGTTGTGGAGTCAAAAACAGTGGTGGAATTCAAGCATGCTTGGGACAGTCATAAGGCAATTCTAGGGGGTTGGGGTAGGAAGAAGTAGGCTGCTGGTTAACTAGGATCTGCAGCTTATCCATCAGGTAGCGAAATGGGCAGACTGGGTGGGCCAAGCGGTCCTTATCTGCCGTCAAATTCTATGTTTCTTTGTAACTGATACAATTCTCTGTCCTGCTCCTTCTGTGATTCCTTGTACTTTCTGAATGCTTTCTTTTTCTCTTGAACCTTCACTGCCACCTCCTTTGAGAACCATAGTGGTTTCTTACATTGTTTTTATTTGCTTCACACAAAGGCTTGTTACCTCTGTGATGGACGTTTTTATTATTCCCAATTGTTCTTCCACCCCTCCTTCCTGCCCATTTGCTAGTGCATTCCTTAGGCACGCACCCATTTTGGCAAAATCAGCCCTCCTGAAGTCCAGTACTTTTGCCTTTGTATGGCTTGACTCTACTGCTGTGTTTATTGTGAACCATACTGTTCAATGGTCGCTAGTTCCCAGATGGCTACCCACTTCTACATCTGTGATTCTCTCTCCATCTCCATTTGAGAGAACCAGGACTAAGATTGCTCCCTCTTGAGTGGGTTCCAATAGTAGTTGTCTAAGGCATGCCCCCTGTGGGGCATCTAGAATAACCCCACTCTTAGAAGTGGCTGCTGCAACTGCACTCCCGTTAACATCTGGCATATTGAGATCACCCATCAGCAATATCTCCCCTTTTTCTGCCATTCTAAGTATACTTTCTATCATTTCCTTGTCCATTTCCTCCCCTGAGAGGGGGGTCTGTATACAACCCCTGTGTGGACTGTGGTGCCATTGCCTGTCTCCAAGTTGACCCACAGTGCTTCTTCTCCTCCCTGTTTACCCTTTTGTTCTGTTGCTTTGATTCCTTCCCTTATGTAAAGAACTTCTCCTCCTCCTCTTTTACCCTCCCTGTCCCTCCTGTAGATAGTGTATCCTGGTATGTTTATATCCCAGTCATGGTTCTGTGTACCCCATGTTTCTGTGACTGCCACGATATCCAGATGTTCCTCCTCCATCAAGGCCACTAATTCAGGATGCTTGTTACCCAGACTACGGGTATTGGTACTCATTGCTGTCCATTTTTTGATGGCTTTACCTTCTGTAGCAGCATCCCCCACTGACCTTTCTACCTTGTTCTTTTTCTCATTTAGTACCCTGTTTTGTAGGGGAAGGCTGGGAATTTCTTGCTGCTTATCAGTGCCTCCCCCCTTAACTAGTTTAAAAGCTTGCCAATGAAGCATTTAAACCGATTGCCCAAAAGACTTGTTCCCTTCCTGGACAGATGCAGACCATCCTGTCAGTATAGGCTGGTGTCCCTCCAGGTGGAACACCAGTTCCCAATGAAGCCAAATCCCTGTGCTCCACACCATTTTTATCTTTCTTTAGGTCTCTGGTGGAAAAGAAATGGAGAGCGGGCATGGGACCGCCAGCTTTATAGCAGGTCAGCGGGCTGGCACCTGACCAGTTAGAGGAACTACTGTGGTTCCCTGCAGGAAGGGAGGAGCACAGGATCCCTATCACATAGAGGTTAGTTGACTATTTGCCTGTTGAAGTGAAGCAAGATGTACTGGTGTTGAATGTGCAGTAATCCAAAATATCAGTCAATCATATTTTATTTATACAAAGCACCTTTCCAAACATTCAAATTGCTTTTACTTAACATACCAGCCACCTATAGCAATCATTTTAAACCATAATAAATAAGTTATTGCCCAAGCAGTATCTGAAGCAACCTAGCAAATAGGTGCATAAGTTAGAACTCCAAGGTCTGGCTACTATGCCAGTGTTTCAGCACATAAGGACAGGAGAGTCCATGAACAAGAAATTGCAGAACTTACCATAACAGTAGATCTTCGAGACAGGTTCCTGCAGTAGGTCTTCACATATAGGACTGGGCCCCCCCTGGCGTCAGGTCTGAATGGCAAACTTGTAGATAGCACTCATCAGCGGGGACCACCCCTGATGTCGGGCGTCGTGACGTCAGCCTGGCTATAAAGGAGGCGGTCCCGTGCTCGCTCTCCATGTCTTTTCTACCGGAGACCTAAAGAAATGTTAACAATAGCTAGGAGTGGAGAAACTCCTAGGAACCCACTTCCTCTCTAGACCCAAGGACTAGGCAGGATGGAAAATAAAGGAAATAACATTCAGGAACTGGGGGAAGGAGGGTGGGAAACTAAACCTACTGCAGGAACCTCTCTCGAAGATCTACTGTTACGGTAAGTTCTTACGTAACTGCAATATCTTACTTCGAGAGGGTTCCTGCAGTAGGTCTTCACATATTAGGACTGAATACCAAGCAGTCCCCAAAATAATCATGCAGAGGTGCATCTGGGAGGAGGAGAAGTCGCCATAGGGAATCATGACAGGAGGCCTTGCAAAACTGCGAGACCAAAACCTGTTCTGCGCCTGGAGACAATGTCCAGACTGTAATGCTTAGTGAAAGTGTGAACAGATGACCAAGTGGCCACTGCGCAAATCTCTGCAGTGGACACATTCCTAAAGAAGGCAGTAGAGGTAGCCAAGCTGCAGGTGGAGTGACCTTTAACTGCCCCCGGAAAGGACTTCCCATATTTCAAATAAAAAAAATGGATGCAGTTGGCTAACCATCTGGAGATGGTTTGCTTGGAAATAGCCTTGCCCTGGCACTGGAGAGCAAAGGTGACAAAGAGTTGGTTTGATTTATGAACCTCTTTAGTCTGGTTCGTGTAGTACCTCAGAATCTGTTGCACATCTAGGGTGTGCAGAAGGTATTCCCCCCTGTTGGAATGCTGGGGATAGTAGACCGGCAATTCCACGCTCTGATTCAGAGTGGTTTCTCATACCACTTTGGGAAGAAAAGAAGGGTTAGTCTGCAGGACTACTCTCTCTTTCTATGAAAAATTAAATAGGGTTCTTTACAAACAAAAGCCTGAAGCTCAGAGTCCCTTCTGGCAGAAGTGACTGCGACTAAAAATAAAGTCTTCCAGGAAAGGAAGCATAAGTTGCAAGTAGAAGCTGGTTCAAACGTGGGTAAAGTCAGCTTCTCGAGCATGAAATTCAGGTCCTGGAGGGACAGGGATTCTGGATAGGACGTTTCAAGTGACGGATGCCTTTCAGAAAGGTTTTGGCAACCTCCAACTGTGCCATGGTTTTGCCCTCCACCGGGTGGTGGTATGCTGACACTGCAGAGAGATGGACCTTGATGGAGGAGTAGCTAAGGCCCGTCTCAGAAAGATGTGCGAGGTACTCCAACACCTGGGCTGCCGAGCACAAAAATGGATCCCAGCACCTTGCTATGGCCCAGATCGAAAATCTTTTCCACTTCATGGCATAAGTGTATCTAGTGGAGTGTTTACTGGGATCTACTAAGATATGAGCAACCTGCGAGGAGACACCATAGCAGGAAGCTGCTATGTCCACAGGTGCCACGCATGAAGGTGGAGAGACCGAAGGCTCAGGTGCACCAGGGTGCCCTGCTCCTGTGTCAGAAGGTCATGGTAAAATGGCAAAGGAACCGAAGGTTCCAGTGCCAGTTGCTGCAGAAGAGGGAACCAAATTGCCGTGGCCAGAGAGGAGCGATAAGGATCATATGAGCTCCCTTCTGCTGAAGTTTCACCAGAACCTTCTGAATGAGAGGAAAGGGAGGAAATGCATAAAGAAACCTCCCTGTCCAAGAGAGACAGTGCGTCTCTCCAAAAAGCACCATGCCCGGGAATGAGCGAGCAAAAGTTGAGTAGTTTTGCATTGTATGGGGAGGTAAACAGATCTAAGCCTGGACGACCCCATCAAAGAAAGAGTTCTTCGACCACCTCTGACTTTAACTCCCACTCATGGGCCCTGGCCACTGATCGACTGAGACTGTCTGCCAGGACGTTGCTTTCTCCTGGTACGTGGACTGCTGTCAAGTAAAGGCTGTGCTGGATTGCCCAGTACCACACCCTCATTGTTTCCCTGCAAAGAGGGTACGACTGAGTTCCTCTCTGTTTGTTGATGTACCAGACTGTGGACATATTGTCCATCTGAACTAGAAGAGATCCCGGTACTAGAGGGGACTGTAGCACCTGGAGAGTGTAAAGAACCGCTCTGGTCTCCAGAATGTTGATATGGAGCATGCGCTCCTCTTCGGACCAGGACCCCTGTGTCTTGTGTTCCCCAGGTGGGTTCCCCAACCAGAGTCCGAGGTGTACATGGTGAGGGTTTGGGTAGGCACAGGGGAATGGAAAGGGATAGGTTGGAGAGATCCTGCCACCAGCGAAGATCTCTCTGAAGGTTGGCGGAGATCATGACTTTTTTGTTCATGTCATCCGTCCTCTGACCCCATTGGACTCGGAGGGACCACTGAGTGACCCGCATGTGAAATCTGGCCAGGGGAACTGTAGAAATTGTGGCCGCCATCAGTCCCAAAAGACAGAGTACAGCATGTGCTGGGATCCATCGACCCTGGGCCACAAGAGTGGCCTGAGCAACCAAAGTCTCGGCCCGATCTGATGGCAGAAAAGCCTTGCTCTGAACTGTATCTAGTACAGCTCCAATGAATTGGAGCCGTTGAGATGGTACTAGCTGGGACTTGGGGAAGTTGACCGTGACCCCCAAAAGAGAGAACAAGTTCAGAGTGAAAGAGAGAGAGAGACTCTTTCAGGCTGGTAGGAGAAGGTGCTGTGAGGAGCCAGTCATCCAGGTATGGGAAGACATAAATGCCCTGGCAGCGTAAGAACGCCACCACCACCGCTAGGCACTTTGTGAACGCCCGGGGGACCGAAGAAAGGCCAAAAAGGAGTGCCTGAAACTGGAAGTGATCCTCCATAAAAGTGAAAAGGAGGAAGCGAAGGTGGGCTGGGAGGATAGGGATGTGCAGGCAGGCATCCTGCATATCCAGGGAGCACAGCCAAGAGTTGGGATGGAGCAGGGGAAGGAGCCCCTGAAGGGTCAACATATGAAACTTCTTGTACTCAACGAAGATGTTTAGTGTGCTGAGGTCCAGGATCAGTCTCAGGTTGCCAGTTTTCTTTGGGACTAGGAAGAAGTGGGAATAAAATCCCCTTCCTGCGGGTTTTGAGGGACAGGTTCTATGGCCCCCTTTAGGAGGAGAGCCCGAATCTTGTGCGAGATAAGGGGGACCTGATCCCAAGGATAAAAAGACCGTCCCAGAGGTAAAGGTGTGGGAATCTCAAAGAACTCAATCTAGTGACCTCGCTGGATGAGCTGAAGCACCCAAGACTCTGCAGTGATGAACCTCCAACCTTGCAGGTGGAGGCTGAACCTCCCTCCGACTGGTTCTTCCTGAGGCAAGGGAGGGAGCGGAAGGAGGGGCATGGAGTCAGGACGCCGAGGGGAGAGGAGGGGAGCTTTGGCCCCCCGAGGCTGGTTTGGAGAATTTAGCCTGTGGGGTTTGGGCTCCGGAGCCAGGGGCACGTCTTTTTCCCTGATGCTTGGCCTGGTTTTGTTTCACCTTCTTTGGCAGTGAAAGGGCTGCTTTTTCTGGCCTGTCTTGTACATAGAGTGTACGTCTCTAAAGGAGCACCCACTCTCTTGCAGTCCCGTGATGATATCTTTTGCATCACCGCCAAAGAGGACGGAACCCCTAAAAGGGGTGTCCAAGAGGGAAGTCTGTACATCCTGCACCAGACTGGCTATCCAAAGCCAAGAGAGCCAGGGGAGACAGATTCCGGTGGCTGCTGCCCTAGCCACTGAGTCCACAGAGTCATACGTCACTCACAGCGTGTGACAACACGAGGACTTCCCCATCCTGACCTTGTCCAGGAGCTTCTTCTTAAGGGTTTCATCTTGAACCTCAAGTAGATCCCTTTCCAGCTCCGAAAGGGTAGCTTTTTGGAAAGCAACCATGTGCGAGACATAGTTGAGAGATCTTATGCCACAGGAGCAGGAAGAATAAATTTTTCACCCGAACTGGTCTAACTGGCGAGAGTCCTTATCTGAAGGTGAGAAACTCAGGTATTTCGGTTGGGCTGACCATTCATGGGTGGCAGTAATGACCATGGAATCAGCCTTAGGATGGGAGTTAAGGTGTAGAATCCCTTCCAGGGGATAACAGATCCAGTCTGAGTTCCTGGAGACCGCTGATATGGAGGATGGTTGCTGCCATATAGTGGTGACCAAGTCCTCATGGGGTCCCATCCACGGGGGTATGGGGATGGGATCTGAAGTAGTAAGGTCCAGGTGCCCGGCAAGCCTTTTGCACTGCAGATCAATCTCTTTTGTGGACCAGTCTCCGGCTGCCTGTATGGAGCGTAAGAGATCTCCAAAGGATGGGTCCTCTGGATGGGACTTGGGAGACTCCTTTGGTGTAACCACGACCACAGATCTGGGATCTGAGGGATCAGTGTCAGACTCCATGTCCGAGGGTTCTGAGCCACTAGGAATGGAAGGATCCACACCCATGGTACCTGCAATAGGAGAATCTGAGGTTCCGCCCACAGGAGGCGGTGGAGGGGGAGCCCTTGGTGGGGGGGTTCCTCTACTGACTGCCTGAGCTCCGACAGCAACTGGATTCTGGCCTCCTGCCACCAGTGGGGTGCTTTGTCTGGCACTGGTGGTGGTGGAGGAGGCTGGTAGGAAGGATACCCTGGGTACTGAGGCCAAGAGGGGTAATGATAACCTGTCTGTGGATAGTAGGAATACCTAGGGTATCCTGGCATTAGGTATCCTGATTTTGGGCGCACGTAGCCTGACATCAGAAAATGTGGGGTCGATGGCAGGCTTCCCAGCAGCGGGACAATGGGATCTGAGCCTGGAAACCCGCCCAGAAGTTCTGGTCCTGCCAGGGGCAGTGCCATGGCACCTCGGGGAGGTGCAGGATCTGGAAGGGCCCCTGAAGGTCCCGAGGGAGGAGGATCCATAGAGAGATCCTCAGCTTACATCAGACAAAAGTCTGGGCATGGCGGAAGACTTGGCGAGGGGGGGTAGGTCCGAATGAGTTTTCATTGGAAGAAAAATCAGCGGATCAGGTGGTAAGTCCCTGGGGTGCAAAACCCTAGAGGATGATGGGTCACTCTGCCCCTCACTCTGTCCAATGTCAGGGGCCAAACTGGAGCCTGACAGGAGAGTGGAAGGATCCAGGTGGCCGACGGAAGAGCCATCGTCTGACTGATCGGACCGGGCCAGACTAGAGGCAGTCTGAAGACCACCACTAGACTGATTGGCAGAGGCCACGTGCCCTTAGACGGAGTCAATGGGTGTCTTATCGGCAGGGCAGGTAGACAAAACAGAGACCTCTAAAGAGGCGACCCCTGGCTGCCCGCTCACCTCAGCAGGAGGGGGAGAAGGTGTCCAGCCCAAAGAAGTGGACGGGACACTGGCAGAAGTACTCACAGTCTTGGAGGGCCTCCCACGTGGTGATGGACTACTCTTCCAGCACTTTTCTTTGCTCTTCTTCTTTTTTGGGCCTGGCGACGATGACCTATCCCGCAGATCCTGGAGCTCCTTTTCCATAGATGCCAGTCATTGGGTCAGGAAATGGGCCTTGAGGGTCCGCTTGCACCTGGTTTGGGTCACCTGGTTGAAGGCCTGGCAGATGGAGCACTCCTGGGAGTTTTGCTTAGAACTGAGGCAGAGGAGGCAGTGGGAATGGTCATCCTCGTATGGGATCTGGGCGCCGCACTTTGAGCACTTCTTTTTCTGTCAAGAAGACATCAAATAGAGTGAAACAAATAAGTCTGAAACTAGCTAAGAGGTGAAGAAAACTTCAACAAAATGGCAGACGTCTGATCGCTGTTCTATCACATGCCGAACATTACTGAGGCAATGGCGGGAAAGAGCTGGAGAGTGGGTGTGGGACTGCCTCCTTTATAGCCGGGCTGATGTCATGACACCCGACATCGGGGTCGGTTCCTGCTGATGACTGCTATCTACAAGCTTGTTGTTCGGACCTGACGCCAGGGGGCGCAGTCCTATATGTGAAGACCTACTGCAGGAACCTTCTCGAAGTAAGATCTTAGGGTTGGGGACCTGCAGGGAACAAGCATGTTCCTGAAATTACTAGTGTTCCCTTCACCCCAGTAAACAAACAAAACATAGATACATTTTGCTGGTAGAAAGAAATGGACCTTTAGACCCAACCATTCTGTCCCTTGTCCCTGCCTATTCCATCACCACTGACCCTAACTGGTCATAGGTGTCACTTCTTCCCCCATTCCTCTACATATTATGCTCCTGTACCTATTCCATGCATGCTTGAAACTTCTCACAGTCTTTGCCTCCACCATCTCCTCTCGTAGGCTCTTTCTGTCATCCTCTACCCTTTCTGTGAAGAAGTATTTCCAAACATCTCTCCTAAACTTCCCCCTCTTGTCAATGGCTCACTGGTGCAGTGGCAAGGCGTCCGCTCGTGGCGCTGACATCCCGGGTTCAGAGACAGACTCAGGAATTGGAGTATCAGCTGCAGGAAGAAGGACTGAGTATCCCAGGGACTGCTCTCCTTCTCCAGGAAAAGTGTCCGGCACAATGCAGACCTCTGGGGGAGGCTGGGGGGTACCACTGCTGCTGGCGCCATAATGCAAGGGGGTGGGGCAGACGCTGGCCATCTTTGCATGTCCCCACCCCCAAGGAAGTCTCTAGCATACAACAAAGTAAATGTCAGTAAAACTTTATTTATAAAGTGCCTTTCCAAAGCCAAGGCGCTGTTTCAATCAATAAAATTAGAACACAAACAATTTCAAACAAATAACATCCAAAGGCAGCTAAAGACTTTAAAAACCATCAGAAAAAGCCAGGCGAAACAAGTAGGTTTTAAACTCCCATTTAAAACTTGAGATGGTCAGGCATTCCCTTAACCGACGAGGTAGGGTTCTACAGGGTAGGGGCAGCAAAAGAAAAAGCATGTGCGCCCAATGTTTTTAACCGAACTCTGGGAATCTCTAGCAATCCATCACCGACAGATCGGAGTAGGTGGGAGGAGCAGTAGGAAGTCAGGAGATCTTGCAGGTACCAGGGTCCCTGTTCGTGAAGGGCTTTGTAGGTCAGTAAACAGACCTTAAAGGTGATCCGCCACTGTACAGGCAGCCAGGGGTTTAAAAATATTTGGGGGATGCATAAGTCCAGGACGTATGGTACATTTTTAGGACGAGCCCATATCAGGATCCAGTAAGTCACAACATTTTTCAGTGACATACAGTATCATTACCGAAAATAATATAATTATTTATTCCCCCCCCCCCGTTAGGATACTCCAGTGATGGTCAGAGAAAGGTTACAGAGAGGCAGAGAATTATAAAACAGCAATAGTACTGCAGCTTGCTTCAGGCTGCTTTTCTTTTGTTTCTTTTGATGGACATTTGTGACCAGAGGAATGGATAGTACCCAGACTACTGTCAAGCCAGTACTTTCATTGATGGCAGTGGATCAAATTCAGACTGATGGTCCTGCAGTCATAATAAGCAGCTGATTCTCGAAAGATTGTTGCGTCAGGGTTGTTCGTAATTTATTTTTAATGAAACTAGCTTTTGAAAATCGTCTTTCACTTGTGGAAGGGGAAATCATGAGTACAATCTCAATAAGCTTTTGCATAGGGCCCTTTGTGGAATCTGGTCCACGTTCAGCAATTTTCATTTGTAACACCAACTGGTACATAGTTATGAGAGGTTTGGTTCGGAATTGAGAAAGTTATAACTTCAGCTGCACCCACTCATCTATAGCAGAATCTTTATCAAGTTGTGAGAAGAGAAAGGGCTATCTGTGATGAGTTCAGCATTGTCAAATGTTACTAGATCTTCCTTTTCCAGTGGTCAGTTGTGATAATTAAAAATCTGAAGTAAAGACAAAGATTTCTCTGAGAGAACACCAAACCTGTTCTGGATGTATGTGACAGTATCGTTAATTGTGTGAAGTTCAGCTTCAATTCCAGGTGTTCCATGAACTTACCTTTTGCCAAACATGCGTTCTTCTGCATTATACTGTTCCTGAAATTTTTTAAGATATTTTCCAGAAGTACTTTTAAGTGCTTCTAGCTGCAGAATGGTTTTTTTTGTTTGCTTGCACGCATGTGCAAGAAACATAGTGCCATCATCCGAGTTTCCCAGAGATGTGTCAGCCTCTTCCAATTCAGTCAGTGTGTTTGCAGGCCCAGTTGCAGTGCGCCAATCACTGCTCCAGCTGTCTATGACAGCTGAAAATGCAGTGGCATACAGCTGAAAGGGAGAGCTCTGCTTCAGTGAGCAGAGCTCCCCCCTCAACATGCACACATGCATATTGCTTGCTGATGCACTCCCCCCCATGCACATACTGTATAGCCAATGGGGGTGCTCAATCCCCCCTCGGCTGCACACACCCCAAAGCCTCCAGGTGCCACACTGGGAGCTCACCCCAGCGGGGCAAATTGATGTTATGGCCGACGGGGGTGCCCAATCCCCCGTTGGCTCCAGCCCCCCCAACAGCCTTCCAGCTGCCACACTGGGAGCCCACCCCAGTGTGGAAAACGTCCCTCGTAGTCTTTGTCCCTCATAGTCTTAGGAAAAAAAAACAACCTGTAAATACAAAAACTGTCCCTCGGCACTTCTCCCTGCCCTCCCACAATCCGCACACACCCACTGTGCACCTTGCATCCCCCTACCCCATACTTACCTCCGGAGCTCAGCGCAATGATCTTTGGTGGACCGGGAACACGTCTGCACTCTTCAAAGCCGACCGTGAACTGAGGAAATGCTGGTAAGCTGTATAATGGGATAGATAGGGTTTTTTCAACTTTGTTGCATATCTCAGGCATTTTTGGGAATTTTAGGCCCACATTTTCAACATGGGGTTTTTGGGACCCCTTCTCATGAATGCTGTCACTGTCATGGGCGTACTTGGGCCCAAAGGGTGATTCGCAGCCACTCGCAGCGAAATCTGAATGATTAACAACGACACTGCCAGTGTTCATAAGGTGGGATTTCAAAAGCCCATCTTGAAAATTTGGTGGAAAAATTCCTAAAAATTACTGTTTTATTAGCGTAGCGCTATGCAGTTCCTACGCACGCTCATAAGTTTGCAAATTTTCAATATTTTCACCAGATTTTCAACATTGCCATTTTATCACACCTTCTTATGAGCAGTACAGCAGTCATTTTCACATCTTGTCCAAAACGTTTCCGCCTCACATGTAGCGCACAATGGCATAGTCGGTGTGCAACTCAGTGTATGGGACACATTAAGAAAATCACAGTGACACTGTTCATGAGCAAGCGATCTTAAAATGGCTATGTTGAAAATTTGGTTAAATTCTAAAAATGACTGTTTCTGACGTGTGTTGCAGAGTTCTCTTATGCGCTTTCTACGTGGTTATAATTTCAATATTTTACTCCAGATTTTCAACATTGCCATTTTACCACACCTCCTTATGAGCAGTATAGTTGTCATTTTTCACATCTCACCCAAAACGTCTTTCCACCCATGTAGTGCACAATGGCACAGTCTGTGTGAGAAATCAATGTCTGGGACACAGTAAGAAAATCACAGTGACACTGTTCATTAGCAGAGGTTTTAAAATGGCAATGTTGAAAATTTGGTGAAAAATTCCTAAAATGACTGACTACGGCGTGTGTTGCAGTTCCACTAGCTCGTTGGCTTGCGAAATTTCAATATTTCCACTCCAGATTTTCAACATTGGCATTTTACCACACCTCCTCATGGGCAGTACAGCTGCCATTTTTCACATCCTGCCCAAAATGTGTTTCTGCCCATGTAACACACAATGGCGCAGTCCGTGTGTGAACTCAATGTATGGGACACATTAAGAAAATCACAGTGACACTATTTATGAGCAGAGGTCTTAAAATGGCTGTGTTGAAAATTTGGTGACAAAATTCCTAGAAATTACTGTTTTACGAGTGTTCATTATTCAGTTCCTATGCACTGCGTAAGTTTAATTTTCAATATTTTCCTCCACATTTTCAACATTGCCATTTTACCACACCTCCTTATGAGCACTGCAGCTGTCACTTTTCACATCCTGCCCAAAACATGTTTCCGCCCATGTAGCGCACAATGGCACAGTCGCTGTGTGAACTCAGTGTATGGGACACATTAAGAAAATCACAGTGTCACTGATCATGAGTAGAGATCTTAAAATGGCTATGTTGAAAATTTGGTGAACAAATTCCTAAAAATAACTGTTTTACGAGCGTGTGTTGCGCAGTTCCTACGCACGCCCATAAGTTTGCGAATTTTCAATATTTTCACTCCAGATTTTCAACATTGCCATTTTACCACACCTCCTTATGAGCAGTACAGCTGTCATTTTTCACATCCTGCCCAAAACGTGTTTCCACCCATGTAGTGCACAATGGCGCAGTCGGTGTGCAAAATCAATGTATGGCACATAGTAAGACAATCACAGTGACACTGTTCATTAGCAGAGGTTTTAAAATGCCAATGTTGACAATTTGGTGAAAAAATTCCTAACAATGACTGTTTTACGAGCGTGCATTGCACAAATTTCCCACGCATGCTCCTAAGTTTGCGAATTTTCAATATTTCCACTCCAGATTTTCAACATTGCCATTTTACCACACTTCCTTATGAGCAGTACAGCAACATTGCCATTTTACCACACTTCCTTATGAGCAGTACAGCTGTCATTTTTCCCATCCTGCCCAAAACGTGTTTCCGCCTATGTAGTGCACAATGGGGGTAACAAAAAGGTCATGCTGACAATTTATTGTGCAAATACCAGCAATCACACAGGGCATTAGGGTAAAGCACCATACATGCCAAACACCACTGCAAATACCTGCAAGCGAACGTTCGGCATTGACAAATGCTTGTTTGTAATGCCACAACTGCTTTCTCTTTGCTTGCAAGCCACCTGACTTGCTTTATAGCCGTGAAATGTGCAAGATGCTCATCGAGAACTTCAGCAATTTTTTGTAAGTTCTCTCCTGCGTTTTGGAGACCAAATATAACAACTGAAAATGCATTTTAAACAGTCTTCAAATTTGGTCATGTATTTGAAATGTTTGTTTGCATCCAAAATGGCAAGCTCAAATTTGTGGGCAACACAGTGAATGCGGAGAACATCTGGCAAAAGTGATTTGAGTCTAGTAATGACACCTGTCCGTTCACCAAGGTTAACTGATGCACCATCAAAATTGGCACATATAAGTGCTGGATGTCCACTGCCTATCTTAAGTTCTGGTAATGGCAAATCCACTGACTGTAAAGCTTTGTCAGTAGCATTAAATACACCCTCAGCATTTGCAGTTTCAAGTGGCACCACGGGTATTAGGTGTGCAACTGGCAAACAGTTTCCACCTACATCTCTCAGGTAGACAGTTTCTTGTTCAATAATGGAGTGCTCTGTACTTCTGTCTGCAAGAATGCTCAAAAAGGAAGAATTTTTGACCTAATCAATTACTGCTGACCGTACTGTCTTTGCTATGTTGTCCACAAATAAACAGCAACCTGCTATATTCATGTAGTTGTTACCAACATTTAAACTATTTTTGCACTGGATCTCACAAATCATTTCAAAATCAGAAAAAGGTTTCCCATATTTTGCTATACTGTATGCAGTGTTAAATACAATTTTGTATTTTTCAAGTTCTTTTGGTGTCGTGTCTTTTTTGAAATGACTGACTCAGAGCAGTTTCTGATAGACGAATGGGTGGTACTTGAGTGGTATCCTTTAAGTAATGCTTTGTGCAACTGATGTGTTCCCTCATCAAATCATGCCTCTTTATGAGGCCTAACTTAAGATCACTAGAACCTTTAACCAGAGCAGAATTAGGATCACAGATTTGTGGGTAGGCCTTGCAATATATACAGTACATTACAGATTTTTATTAATTGTAATCCAGCCATGGATAATCTTCTTTCCTTCAGGACGGAAATTCCTGACCCTTTTTTCTCTCTGATCCTTGGTAAGGCCATTGTCAGAACTTTCACGTTTAGCAGAACTGGATGTTGTACTACTACTTGCTCCTCCAGAGTTTGAGAAACCAAATTTTAATAAGCTTGTTTTGCCTTAAGAAATTGCTCTGGGATTTAAGTAAGAAATTGTTTTTGTATTAAAATTTGTATTTTTAAATAAGGTGGAAATACACGTGAAAGATGGTGCTGCTTAGTGGCCCAGAAATACGTTGCTTTAATAGATTAGCAAGGGCAGATGGACACAACATGACTCAAGACTGACACTACGATGACGTGAGCAGTGACTCTCTGACCAGGGGTGACACAAGTTCAAGTTTATTGGCAGTTAAAAAAAATGACACAATTATGAATTTTTTTTTAAAATTTATGGTATTTATTACAGCTAAGGGAAAAGTGGCGTGCTTCTGCAAACTTTATGATTTGATTTCAGACTAGTGACACACCGAATGGGCTTTGCTTCACAGCCCCAAAAAGTGACTTGTATGTGACTTCAAGCTAAATGGATGACTGTTAGAGTGATGCAACCTTTGCCTCAGGCCCGAAAAATATTGTATGACTTTATTGTGACTTCTGCCTCAAACTAAATTGGAGACGTGTTGGCCACAGTGACCTAGGCTTTGTTTCAACCCAGAATAAGAATTATGACTAGTCTGACTTCTTTCTCTTTCAGACAAAATATATTTCAGACATTGAAAACAGTCTTTGCTTCAAACCCAGGAGAATATTTTGTGCCTTTACGGTGTCACTAACTTGGTCTCACACTAAATAGGACAGTATGACACAGTGACTAGGCTTTGCTTCAACCCAAAATTATTTAGTCACTACACTGACTTCTGTCTCATTCAAACAAAATGTCAGACACACTGACGCAGGCTTTGCTTCAAGCCCAGAAACATATTTTATGACTTTACTGTGTCACTAGTTTGGTCTCATAGAACAGTCTGACACAATCAGTGACGTAGGCTTTGCTTCAAGCCAGAATTATTTAGTCACTACTCTGACTTCTGTCTCATTCAGACAAAATATACGTCAGACAGTGAAGCAGGCCCAGAAAAATATTTTGTTACTTTACTGTGTTAACTTCAGTCTCAAATTAAATAGGACAGTCTGACACAGTGATGCAGGCTTTGCTTCAACCCAGAATTATTACTACTCTGACTTCTGTCTCATTCAGACAAAATATATGTCAGACACAGACCGATGCACACTTTGCTTCAAGCCAAGAAAACTATTTTGTGACTTTTGACTTCTGTCTCAAACTAAATAGAACTGTTACGCAGTGGTGTAGGCTTTGCTTCAACCCAGAACTACTCCGACTTCTGTCTCATTCAAACTAAATACAGGATATGTGTAACCCCTAGATGGCGCTATCCCAGGGGCTACTACCCCTGCCTGATTTGCCACTAACAGGTTGAGGGGCCTGGATCCAATGGCGGGTGCCTCCACCCAGAGGTCAGGGTTTGCAATAGTTAAACTAACTTGGTCACAGCCCTCTGGGACACTGCAACCCCCCTTTCTTCCCACTAGTGGCCCACACAATATATCAGAATTACCTTCACAGTATACACTTACCCCCAGGACTGATTCCGGCACTGGGACCTCCTGTGAAATAAGATACAGTGCAACAATCACAGTACAGTACTTTAACATAGACAATTACCTCAGGCAGTATAACTTTGCTGAAACAAGCAGCTCTGATTTATTTAGGGGGATATAACAAGGACAGGGGGAAATCAGGTTAATTAGCTTATACTTTACTCATCTACCTATGGCTCTGTGCTGTGCATATCCCCTACCAGTTACTGTCCCTGGGTACCCAAACCCTAGTGGCTAGTACAAACCGTGGCAGCTGGTAGGGCCTTTCACACAGAGAAAAAAAATTAGTTAAACAGTCAGCAGTACAGTTATTCCATTTGGATTCAATGTGGCAATTCAACAGGGAGCACCCTGAATTAGTACTCACGACCTCCAAACAAGATAGGGTCCTTCAATGTCAGCAGGGCTACTCTTGAGCTCCACGAGACTCCTCACACATTTATATGGCAAAGAAAGTACTATACCAGGCAGGCTGCTTCTCTATCCCGATCGCAATTACTGCACAATACCCGGAGAACACACAGCAGATTCAGTTCCTGACAGACAGAGTGCAATTTAGCAATTTCTCCAGTCTTCTACAGGGTGAGCCTGGTTTCTACTCTTCAGATATCCTTTGATTCTCTTCACAGGACGGATTCAGTCCTAACAAGCAGTTACACAAGCTGCAGACCGGAACTCTGGACCTTACACATGTTTCCCGACTAAAACTGTGCACTGAAGGAGCACAGGGTTCCTTTCCCCTTTACTGCCAGAGCTAAACTGAAACTCCAACAGACAAAACCGGCACTTCCTTTGAGTTCCTCCCAGTTCTTGACTGGATTGGCTGTCACTCACAATAGACTGCTGCTGTTGGTCCAAAAGGCCAAGTCTAAACTACATCTCCCAGAGTCACTGCCCATACAATCCTCTTGTGACTGGCTCAGATTATGAGTCCAAGTTCTGATTCGTCCAAGGCACCATTTTAGAGCTAGCTTACCCCACACTGATTGGTCCAGTTCAGCAGTTCAAAACCAGAATGGGGAACTAGGCAGACACAGTTCTGACTGCAAAGAAAGCAGGTTAGACAAACTGTAATTTCATTATTACTCTAAATGATTTCTGGCAAACAGTTACATCTTTCAGATAGGTTCCTTTGCACTCCTAGTGACTGCAAAATGGAGTGAATTGCAGCAGCTCGAGTGGTACTCAAACAGAGAAGCACACAGTCCCCCCCATACAAACTAATTATGTCTGCAAGCAGACAGCTCTTAAAGAGACAGTACCAGAGGCTCTAAAAACACTCACTGATAAATGGCTTAAACACCAAACACCATTCAGGCTTGGAGCATTCAAGCAAGCTCCTGGAAGTCTTTTGGGAACCCCCATTTGCAGGGGGGTTACATATGTCAGACACAGAGTGAAGCAGGCTTTGCTTCAACCCAGAAAAATATGTGACTTTACTGTGTCACTTCTGTCTCAAACTAAAATAGGACAGTCTGTTAGAGTGACATAGGAAGGCTTTGCTTCAACTCAGACTTGGTCACTAACTTGACTTCTGTCTCATAATAACACAAAATACTGTCAGACACAGACTGACACAGGCTTTGCTTCGAGCCCCCCAAAATATTTAGTAACTAGTCTGGCTTCTGTCTCAAATTAGAGGGACTCTGGTAAACATACTTTGTTTTTGGCAGTGGACTTCATGTTCCTGAAGTAGATGAATCACAAATAAAATACTTTAAAAAAAGGTGTTCATTTTTAATTTGAATAAATATTAGCTGCAAACCCGGAAGTGAGAGTGTTGTGCGTGAATCGCATCGGTATGAGCTCAGCGGTGCGTGTGACATCTTCTCCTGAGCTGCCTGTCCAGACCGCAATAGTGGCTAGCAGTGAAGAAAGTTACAGCTCATCGACGAGAGGGAGATTTATGCTTCTGATGTAACCAAAGATCCACATTGTTAGGACCCGCTGTGCAGTGACGAGGAGTCATTCATGACCTCCAGTCCCAGCAGTTCTGAATCAGAGAGACATAGTGACTCTACATCGTGGTGGGTGTATATTCATTTACCTTGCTATTAGGTCAGTGGCTTTGGGGAAAAGCAGACAGTTGTGACTTAATGTGTCCCCTGAAACATGGACTTTGTTGTGCTCGCAAGGCTTATCTGTTTATTTTCCATGCCAGCACATTAAAAATAATATATAGTACAGTGGCACTGTGGCTGTGACTAAGGTCCCCCACCACCACCAGACACATACAGACGCAGACTTAGTAGTGTGTCCCAAGCAACGTCATGGTATGCAATGCCCATTTCCAATGGTCTGTACACAGACACAACCAGCCTAGATGCAGGATTCACACCACCACCACCACGACATCATACTGTTTTTTACTGTGCATAGTACATGAAGTATGTACCTCTATTTCTGACAGTCGGGTTCCTTAGCTGGCCGGATGACAGTACTGTGTGGAACCCACCCTGATTTCCTAGTCCCTTGTCACAGATGCATGTCTGAGATGTATCTACATGCAGCTGAACCTACTCATGAAGCACTGTTTAACTGTAACAGTGAAATGCAGTGTATGACAGCATGCATGTAAGCAGCAGGTAATCTACAATCTGTAAGGAAAGTAAGCTGGAAAAATTGATAGACAGCTGACACTGACAGTCACTTGTGTGGGTCAGGAGGCAATCCTAGTCCCCACAGTCAGTATATCAACTGTCTACAGCCCTAAGAGTACCCCTGAAGTCCCCATCAGCAGAGATTCAACACAGCATCACTGCCCCCCCCAAGGAACAGCAGGACATAGCAGCCAACACTGCACTTCATTGCACAGAATACACTTTGCCCTCCATCCACCATTGAAAATTCAGTGTGCATCTATTGAACGGATATTCCCATTTATGCAGGGCCGCAGTCATGGGGTGAGAAGTGGGGATGCTGTCCTGTGCCCAGAGCTCAAGTGTCTCACCCTAGGAACTGTCTGAGACCCTTGTCATTAGGTGATTTGTGAGACAGGGGCCCATCTCAAATGATTTTTCCAGTGCCTCCAAATTCGTAGCTTCAGCCCTGCACTTGTGTGAAGAATGAAAAACAGATTTTGTACTGCTGACCTTTACCGTGTTTTCTTGCTTGTGTGATGTTGAAAGTGTGGCTGGGGGTGATGGCTGGCATGTATCCCACATTTATGTTGTTACCCAATGAGCAAGTGTCACATGTTCATTGAATGTTCCTTGTATGACATTTTAGTGTGTACCAGCACATCAGTGGTTTCAACATCAACAGTAATTGCCGTGGTTGTCATGTACAGTGTAAGCAGACGATCAGCACGTTACTCTGTTGATGTATATGTAGGCGTGAGTTCCATAGGACTGTGCTGGAGACCTGGACTGACTCATCCTCCAATGTGCTTATCACTGTCCTTGGAACTTGCCCTAGTCCCTGGGTGCATGAATATAGGTAACAAGTTTGGGATGGCACTTCCCCAGTGGCAACGCCCATGGTGGATAGTCTTGTCAACTGGGGATGAGGACAGGGAATGGGCAGCCATGCAATGGTACTGTAATACGCCAATGGCAAAAATAATAAATAATGTCAACTGTCATAAAATGTTCTGACATTTGTGGCAATTGTGTAGTGATGCCCACGGAGCTTGAATGCTGTTGCTGCCAAGAGATCAATCGAGTGGTTGAAAAGATGAATATCCTGAATGTTGTGCTGGACTCCGATGTACCTTCCTGCATCACTGAGCACCCTGGATTTGCTGAAGTCTGCTGAAGTATATGGGTGCTGGAGACAGTTCACGCTGCTACAGACAGTACCACAACAATGAAGGCCTGTCTGTGAATGAGTAAGAAATCAGTTATTTTGCCTACATAAACTGAGTCCTGTACCCTTTGCCAATGTATGTAAATACAGAGGATACTTGTAAGTCAAGTTTAGTTTGGCCATCATAAGTTCATTCCTCTTAATTATGTCATTTGTGCACTTCTTTTTAGAGTGGTAATAGGCAAATTGTCAAAATGTCCATTTTTTACTGCCCAGTGGTCCACAGGTTTGGCCCAGTGTTGCAGCGGGTTGAGACACTGGATGACTTACCTCACAGTACTCCACCACCACGGGTTTAGGAATGACATTGCCTTGACGTGGTGCTGTCATGCTGATGGTGGAGCAGGACTGAGAATGCCACTTCTCCTCTCCTTAGGGTGGTCAGGGTGTGTTGGGGTAGCCACCCATGGTGTTCCAGTCCCACCATGTTAAGGTGCGGTTGGTAGTGGTGGTGGACCATGGGTGGAAAAGTATAGGTAAGTGGACAGGAGTGAGATGGAGCAACAGGGTGCAAAATGTTCCTCCACACTCTTGTGCTGCCGTGTGCTGTAGCCTCAGGTTGTTAGGGTACGAAATTTACTGCATGTTTACATAACATGCAGTTGTAATACAAGTGAAATATTGCTCATTACACAATGTCAACAAAGAATTCTGGCTTCTGATTGGTCATTTGGCCATCACAGCAGGGATTTTATCCTGACCTAACATTCTTGCTTTTGTTTGGATTTTTATTTGTTGCTTACTATTCTCATCTTCTCTGAAGAAACAAAAACATTTTTACACAGTAATTAAAAATCATTCTTTAAAATGATTATTTTGTATTCTGTAAAAACAACAAGCCATTGAATAAGAGGAATAATGCATGACAGTGTGGGTGTTATGGTGTGGTAACATCCCTTCTCTGATGTTTGACGCCCTCGGCCTATGGACTTGGGCACAACCACCTGAGGTGGGATGTTATCCCAGCATAACACCCACCCTGTCAGGCATTATTCCTTTATTTTCCACCCACAATAGAAAATTGTAACAGTATGCAATCCTGTTAATAGCTAATAACACTGTGCTGTAATCAGCTTGCACTCATGGGTACAGTACCAATCTGCTCACATTATCGGATATGTACGCATGCAGTTGCTGTGTGCCATATAGGTTGATACACACACTTCATTTGCAGACTACAATACACTAGACAGTCATTGTGAAACAGCATATTTCATAAACAACATTAAAACGTATAGTTAAATTGACTGACTTTGCAGAGCATCACAAAGATGTAAATGTTGTCTACAAAGTGAAACTTAAAACGAGTTAACTTGTCAACTATTTGTACGAGGGAGACAGCTGATGTAATTGTGAAACTGGCGGAGAATCGAGCAATGCTGGTGAAATACCTACTTATTTGTATTCTATTGTCATGCATGTTATTGCATGACTTTAGAGCACCACATGTGCTGACTTTTCACAAATGCTATTCCACGTATGACCCCTGCAATCACTGCTGTCATTATGACTTCAATTGTGTACAAGCTATGTTATGCATATTGGAGCAAAGACTCCATGGTGTATGTTGTGCATGGTTAATGTCACTTCTTGGGTGTTGAACATAGTCGGTCTGCATCCTCCTGCTTCAATCGCCCAAGTCATGACATTATCATGGCACGACACACACCCTGGAGTGCAATACTGATTACTTAGTATACTGTAGGTTATTCTGCCCTTGTTCAGGTCAGTGGTCATGGCAACTCCTCATTATGTAGTTCAGTAGTCTTGCTCACATGTCATAAGGGACATTACCCTGCTGCGGAAGGTTTATGGAACAGCTACAAATTTGATAGTAATTGATCATGGTAAGGCATTATAAGCAACGTTTACATCTCTTAAAGTGCCCTCCTTGTAGCAGAGGACAGATGCCCATTACATGGTTTCATCGCTCTGTGACTGGTGTACAGGACTTGGAACACATTACCGCCAAATGTGTTGGCATCAATGTTGATGCCAAACAACAAATCAGTATGGCGTGTCCATGCTGTAACTGTTCAAATTAAATATAATGGTGCAGTAATGTGACAATACTTGCCTGATTGTTCCTGCCTCATTGACAGTAATTGATGTTTTATTTCATTCCTTATGTGTTAATTCAAATCTAAGTATCTGAAAACACTTTTTTAATGTCACACATTGGTCTACCGATTTCTCCTATCCATTATTTCTTACTGGTGATTCACGGATATCTGACCTGGAGATCTGATCCGGTCGGATATCAAGCTTTTTCCCCATATCCGATCCGATCGGTTTTTAAATTTAAATCAGGTCAGGTCGAGTATTTTAAAATGCATCTGCCCAAGAAAGCCGATGAAGCAGTGCCTCCTCCTGAAGTGGCTCCTTTCTGAGGGCAAACTAGAGACACTGCTCCTGGAGGAAAGTTTTTTTTTTACAACTGTGGATGGAGCCTACAGGAGTTTTGCATGTACAAAAGAAGTGATGTCATGTTTTCTGTCCGTGGAACTGACTGAAGCTGTAAATAGTCTTCTCCGCCTTACCCTCCTCCAAGAAATGTTTTCCGCCTTCAAATAAATATACTTTCATGTTACTCAATGGTTGCAGGCTACTACTTTCTTTCTTAAATGGGTGGTACAAGAACTGGAACCTGAGTAGTGGGAGGCAGCATTATTTTTTTTGGGGGGTAAGATCCAACCCCCTTCCACCCAAGGAGCTCCTAAAGATCCAGCCCACCTTTTTTTATTCACGTGGGAGGGGCATGAGGTGGATCTATTATGTTGAAATACGATTCACTACTTTGGGAGCTGGACCTAGGAACACAACAAATCTGTGGAATCCCTGCATTTTTTTAAGGAGTATGAGAACAGAAAATACTAGGTACTTTTTACATTATTTAAAGTGCAGGACCAAACTGATTGGGGCCACTTTGACATAGTGGTTTGGCATGTTCACATTTTGGCCAAAGTTTGATAACTAAGAGCCCCTATTTGGGATGTGAAAGATGGAAAATCCTCCATTACAGGCCTGTTTGGGCAGTTTGGAGGGGGGCACACTGGACTTCAGTTGCTTGCTTGATATTGGTCACAATCAGGAGCCCGCCTAAAAATAATTAAATAAATTTATAAAGCCAGGGTAGAGCAGATCGCACATTGAATTGGTCACAGCAGCAGAAGAAGCATGTTGGCATTAAAAGCTTAGTGGCGTGGATGTAGAGGCACCAGTATTTAAGCATGACTTTGGTAGAGGATTAATTGTGACTGGGGAGTGAGGGAGGGAATGAGTCTTGATATTTTTAGCATAATGATTTTCTGAAAATTCAACCTTAAATGGTTTAAACGTTGTAGCCATCTGTACAGTATACCACTAAGCCACATGCAGTGGGGTATGGGTAAAACCCACATCACCAGACTTAGGCCAGAGCTGTAAAATCTGGACTGGGCACAGCTTGTGCAAATATTGCTTATCCGGTGGAGCAGCAATGAAAGATAAACTATGCAATACCCTCAATAACATACCTACCCTAGTTTACATTTACCTGATGCCATTTTTAGGCCTTATATAGTAATATCTTCATTCAACAGAACAGCTTGTAATGAAATGTGTTGAATTTACATTGGCATTTGGGCATATGCACTTTTATATTATAAGAATTGTGTGTGAACTATATCAGTTTCTAAAAAAAACAATGAAATGCATCAAATGCCTTAAAAAACTTGTCTCAACATTGTGTTTATCTTCTACCTTGTCACAACATACAGTTTTCAGTTAGAATACAGTATCTTCATGTATATGATGGCCTGGTTCTGTTGAGTTGATTGCTATAACAGTGCATAGAATAAAATGCAAAACATATAGGTAACTGTAATATAGATGGTGGCATTATTTTTAATTATACAATGGCAAAGAAAAATGTAAGAAGCTGGCTGCTGACCCACTGAAACAGTGTTGTTATTACACAATAACAGCACCGTAGCTTTGGATTTGGATCATTCCTTGCATTTTCTCTTAAGAAATATTTTTCCACACTAACAAAAACATCCGTTAAAATTTTTTTTTTATTCTGTATATAACAACAAGCCATTGTATAATTGCAATAAGGCACTCCAGGGTGTGTGTTATCTTGTAATATTGTCACTCCTGGGGTGGTGAAAGCATTCGGCTTTGCCTCATGCTTCAACCCACCCCAGGAGTGACATTATTACATGACACACACCGTGTTGTGCTTTATTGCTTAAATATGCCCTTTCTCACCGTACTGTACTTTGATTCAGTTAGTACATATGCAACAACCTTCATGTGAACACTCTGGGCCTCTCTTTGACTCCTGATGTCTGTTTGCTTTAGCTATAGTATATTGTTTGAACTGCTTTGATCTTCTTGATGTGGTGCCTGTGTGCCTAAACTATGTAATCTGTTTATCTACTGTTACCCATGTACCTCCAGTGAATGATTGTTATAACAGTCTGCTCTCCGAGCCATTGTTTTTTTGACTTAACTGTGCTGTCTTTGTATTAGTTTCAACAAGGTGCCTTTGCAACTGAGTCTCTGACACAAAGGTTTGCAAATCTGATATTTTTTAAATAAATAAATGTTTATGTTTAAACCCATGAAACACCCTTATCTAGTTAATGCATTCGCAGTCGTAGTGGCTCTGCCAGAGCTTGTTACTTTGGGTTTCAGCAGCTGTTTCCTGGGGAGAGGGTTACCACTTCAGGGAGTTGAATACTATGCACTTAATTACTAATTAAGTGTATGTCATTCAACTCCTTGATGGAATAATCAACCCCATGTCACCAGGTTCCGCTTGACCAAAATGCCTCCTTAATCAACACCTATTAAAGTGTTAATCTGAAACAATACTAGGGAAAGTATGTAAAAAAATTAAAACACCAAAAAAACCAAAAACAAAACAGAAAATCACCGTATGGCAAAAGCCCAATTGCTGTTGGAAGTGCAGACCACTAGGATGTAATGTGAAACTATTTCATACTTCAGACAATCCACTAAGTGCTACGTTGAGAACTTAAACACTGGTTGCCAGGCACCTGAATATGTCTGAGATATATTTATTAGAAAAAAAATGTTTTAAATAAAAAGAAACATTCTTGGTCCCATTAATAGGTTGTACTATGTCAACAGCTGTCTAAATCGAGCAGACTTAAAATAGTTTGAACTTCATTTGACTGTATGTTTTTGATAAGGGTTTTACACTAAACAATCCAACTTCAAGTATTTTAGGCTTTATTTTCAAAAGATGCTTGACATATGCTGGGAAAAAAAGCATTTTGAAAAATATGACACTTATTGTAGTAATTCTGCTTTTATATTAAAAGATGGGTTATTAATAAGAAAAAAACAATCACAGACTGTCAGAATTTAAGGTAAAATGAGCATTGTGGCCAAATGCAAGTCTGCTACAGACATCATTCCTCAAGACAGATCAACAGTTTTTTTATGCACGGAGCGAGTCACAACAGCAGAGTTACACAGGGTATTGTTCTGTATAAGGATCATGCATCCACTATCTGACCTGATGTCAAACCAATCTGGTCAGATAGTATATGCAGGATATCCGGATCCAATATCCGGTGTAAAAGTGATATCCGTGCATCTCTGTTCCTTACTGAGGAAATTTGCAAGAATACATTATCTTTAGATGTTACACTTCATTTGCCTCTTTAGCTAACTCCCCAGTCGAAGTCATAATCCTGTGTTGTGACATCACCGTCTTTTGCCATGGAAGTAACTGTAATGTCACAAGGAGTGCATTATGACAACAGTTAGGGGAAAAAGCTACAGGAATACCTGACCTCTTCAGGAGCACAGACTCTGTCTTTATGCAAAAGGCATAACTAATAATTCATGTGGATGAGGAATACAGAACCAATGTGAAATACACCCTGAAGTGTGTCTACATATTATGTTTGGTTACAGTTCTCCTGAAGGCATCAGCTGCTCTTCAGAGTGATTTTCCGACTGAAAGTCATAACGTATTGGGTTTCATAGCCCATTACCTTATAGCTGCGTAAGCTGACAGGCACCAAAAACAGAAGAAAAAACAACTTACTTATTCTTAGGGAGGGATCGTAACTGGCACCAAAGTCTCGACCAGCTGATCCCTTCCAGCTTCCTGGTGCCCCCACCCCTCCCCAACTCTGCTCCTGCGCTTTCTGAAATTGTGACGTGTGACCAGGGAGAGTGCATGGGCGAGCCCCATTTAAGTATATAGGGGCTATTTTTAAAATCATTTTTTTGCCATTGTAAAGCATCTTAAGAGAAAATGACAGCAGTCGCTTAACTAGAAGTGTCCATAATAGTTCAGCGACTGCTGTAATCTTCTCCTAAGATGCTTTACAATGGCAAACAAAATGACTTTAAAAATAGCTCCTAGATACTTAAATGGACCTCGCCCCTGCACTCTCCCTGGTCACACGTCACAATTTCAGAGAGCGTGGGTGCAGAGTGGGGGCAGCAGTAAGCTGGAAGGGATTGACTGCCTGAGGCTTCTGTGCCACTTACGATCCCTTCCAAAAGAAACGAGTAAGCTGTTTTGTATTAAATTATTGGTGCCCGTTCAGCTCCAGACGATGTAATGGATCGGGCTATGAAGCCCAATACCTTATATTGGACATTTCCTTTAACAATGCTTTCTGTTATATGTCATCATTGCAGTTCCATTACTGAACAATGTTTATGTTTCTTCTTTTCAGTTGTCACCGATTCCTGGCCTATCGCAGCTTCGCCCGCTGGTGTTGGGGCTGGTTGTGAAGGAAAGTTAGAGTGGTATCACCAGCCTGTGTTGTGAACCGGATAAGGGAGAGGTGGCCATCTGAACAGTATGTGGGGTTTCTGCATGCTGACTGGCACGGACAGCCGTAGTATGGAAACGTCTGTTCTTTTTCCAGCGTTCAATGGCCATCTGTTTGTCCACTGGTGTAAATTTAGAAGTTAGCGGAGGTGAGATTTCCTTTTTATACACCAGTCTCGTTTTGGTTTCCCTGCTTGGACAGCACTTTCAAGGGACAATAACATGTCCTCCACAAATGCTGAAATTGAAAAAAGTTATGAGTAACAGTTATACATTACAGTTTGTATTTACTTACTGTTTTGTACTTGATGTGACAATGTGTTGATCTGCTGTCTCAAATATTTAAATACTATCATGAAATAAGCTTATAATAGTAATGCAAAGAGTATGCTATCTATATTGAAAGGGACAGTTGCTTGGAAGAAACCTTGTCCCCCCCCCCCCAAACCTCCCACCCACACACACAAGTCATTCTTTTCTAATGTAACAGTGATGCTGCAACCAAATGCTATGAGGTATTGGGCTTCATAGCCCAGTACCTTATAGCTGCGTGAGCTGACAGGAGCCAAAACTGTAAGTTAAAAGTTATAACATTTTGTTGTTCAAGGGATCAGAACTCACACTGAAGCCTCTGCCAGCCTATCCCTTACAGCTTCCTGGTGCCGAGGGGTCATCCAAAACTGTGACCTCGCGCTCTCTGAAATGGTGACATGTGGCCAGGGCGAGCACAATCCAACTTCATGGTGGCTATTTTTCAAGCCTGTTTTTAGCCATTTTAAACAGTCTGAGTGGAAAAGTAAAGCAGTCGCTTAATAGGGACACCACAGAGTTGTATGGTGCTCGCCCACCACAGTGCTTGCTCTGGTCACACGTCACAATTTAATCGAGTGAGTGGTGGCAAAGTTGGGGTGCAGCACAGTCTCCAGGAAGCTGTAAGAGATTGAATGACTAATGCTTTGGCGCAACTTACAGTCCCTCAAGAACCAAAAATAAAAACTTTTGAAGTAAAATTTTGCTGTCAGTCAGCACAGTACGATATAAGGAGATGCTCACAGCCTGGGAAATAAGATCCCAGACCTGCAGACAATAATGTCAGAGGCTAAACTGGACATAGTAGCAATTAGTGAGACGTGGTTTACCAGTAACCACACTTGGGAGACTTCAGTACCTGGCTATGTATTGTTCAGAAGAGACCAAGGTGCAAAAAGGGGGGGAGGAGTGGCCCTGTATGTTAATGAAAATATCAAAGCTACAGAAATTCAGAATACACATAAGGAGCCAGAAGAACTGTGGGTCACCCTGGAAACAGGAAATGGGACAGCATAAGAACTGGGGTTGTCTACAGGCCCCCAGACCAGAGGGAGGACATAGACACATTACTGTTAGAAGATATACAAAACATGACAGCTAAAGGGAGGTTCTGATAATGGAGACTTCAACATGCCAGATAGATTGGTCACCAGCAGGAACATCTGCCAGAACTAGACTCATAGTGGATTCTCTGCAGGAGGGCCTCAAACAACTGGTACAGCAACCCACAAGAGACAGGGCTATCCTAGATCTAGTACTGACTAACAAAGAAGGGATCACAGATCTCCAGGTAGAAGGTCACCTGGGGGCCAGTGACCATCACATGGTATGGTTCAGTTTGGCTACTACATCTAAATCATCCCATTCCAAGGCAAAAATATGGGACTTCAGAGGAGCTGACTTTGATAAGATGGCCAACAGAGTTAAGCTAGCCCTGGCAAAAAAAACACAGGTGAGGGGGTACAGGCAAAGTGGGAAAGCATTAAGGATGCAATACTTGAAGCAACATCCCATTGTGTTAGACAGAAAAGGAAGTGCAAAGAAGAAGGAAACCACTTTGGTTCTCAAATACAGTAGCAGAAAAGGTCAGAGCCAAAAGGCTGGCCTTCAGGAAATATAAGGGAACACAGCGGGATGAAGATAGGAGGCATACCAAACTGCCCTAAGGGAAGCAGGTAAGGCAGTAAGGCAGGCAAAGTCCCAAACTGAGGAAACACTAGCACGAACAGTAAAAAGAAGGTGACAAGACTTTCTATAGATACATTAGTGAAAGGAGAGTCTAGAGGGGTATTGCTAAGCTTAATGGAGAAAAGGAGCATGTGAGGAGGAGGACTTGTAAAGGCATCTATCCTAAATAGATACTTTTGCTCAGTATTTACTGAAGAGAAGGTAGGGCAGGGCCACAGCTCAGCATCATGGACACAGGGGGAGGAGATGAGCACTACTCCTTCACAAAAGAAAGGGTCCTACAAGAGCTTGCTAGCTCAGGGTGGATAAGGCAATGGGACCTGATGGCATACATCCCAGGGTACTTAGGAGCTAAAGGAGGAACTAGCAGAGCCATTAGCAGAATTGTTTAGTGAGTCTCTGAGCACAGGAGAGGTCCCAGAAGACTGAAGAAGGGCTCATGTGATCCCGGCTCCACAAGAGTGGTAGCAGGGAGGAGGCGGGGAACTACAGACCGGTCAGTCTTACCTCAGTAGTGGGCAAGATTATGGAGGCACCCTTAAGGAAAGGATAGTGCAACACCTGGAATCCATAGGGCACAGGATCCAAGACAGCATGGGTTTACAAAGGAAGGTCCTGTCAAACTAATCTCATAGATTTCTTTGACTGGGTAACCAGAGTGGTGGACCAAGGGGAGCAGTTGATGTCGCCTACCTTGACTTCAGCAAAGCTTTGACACTGTTCCACATAGAAGATTGATAAATAAGCTGGGTAGGCTCGGGGTGATGAAGTTGGTCAACTGGGTGGCAAACTGGTTGACGGGCAGAAAACAGAGAGTGGTGGTAGATGGTATACAGTCAGAAGAGATGCAAGTCACAAGTGGGGTACCTCAGGGATCAGTCCTGGGGCCAGTCCTCTTCAACATCTTCATTAGTGACCTTGCAGATGGACTAGAGGGTAAGGCTTGTCTGTTTGCAGATGACACCAAGATCTGCAACAGAGTAGATGATCCAGATGGGGTGGGCAGAATGAGAAGAGATCTGGATAAACTAGCAGAATGGTCAGAAGAGTGGCAACTGGGATTTAATGCAAAGAAGTGCAAAATCATGCACATAGGGAAGAGAAACCCTGAAGCCACCTATAGGCTGGGAGGGGAGTTGCTAGCAGTCACAAAGGAAGAAAGAGACTTGGGCATCATCATCACTGATGACCTAAAATCATCCAAGCAGACCTCTAAAGCAGTAGGTAAGGCTAGAGGGGTGTTAGGGTGTATTAGTAGGGGTATCACAAGTCGTAAGAGGGAGGTAATAATCCCTCTGTACAAGACACTGGTTAGGCCCCATCTGGAGTACTGCGTGCAGTATTGGAGGCCACACCTCACAAGGACATTAACCAAATTGAGGCAGTCCAGAGAAGGGCAACCAAAATGGTGCAGGGACTGCATCAGAAGACATATGAGGACAGATTAACGGAGCTCAATATGTATACCCTTGAGCAAAGGAGGGAGAGGTGATATGATCGAGGCATTCAAACACCTTAAGGGCATAAACAAGGTGAAAGAGTCTAACATGTTTGAATATAAAAAATAGCAGGACAAGAGGACACAGCATGAGATTAGAGGAGGCCGATTAAGGGGAATGTGAGGAATTCTTTTTCACAGAAAGGGTGGTGGATGCATGGAATGGCTTACCACAAGAAGTGGTGGCTATGAATACAGTGCAGGGCTTCAAACAGGCATGGGATAGGCATAAGGGAGCAATACAAATGACTATGAATAGATAGGTCACTGACAGAGCAAAGGCCGATGGCACATTTATAAGGTAGAAAAAGAAATGGGCAGACTGGATGGGCCTTGCGGTCCTTATCTGCCGTCAACTTCTATGTTTCTATGTTTCTATGAGTTGGGCTATGAAGACCAATACCGTATATGGGAAATTTCCTTTCAAGGTAAATGTCTATGTCACAGTGTGCTCCACCTCCGTGTGGAGCAGGCCTGGTTAGGAGTGCAAAAAGTAGTATAATTTGAAACACTTACCATGCCATGTTATATTCTAAACTACAAACAGGTATCTGCCTCTATCTCTGAAATCAAACAACGGGGCAGAGGACACTGCAGAGCAGGACACTGCAGCACAGGAGCTAGCACAACAAAACTCACCCAAAACAAAAAAAGCAAAAAGGAAATCCAAACAACTTCTGATCATAGGAGACTCCATGATTCGGCTAACTGATACCTATCTCCAGCCAGGGGTAATGGTCAGATGTCTCCCAGGTACATCAGCGTGGCGAGACACTGACCACATGGTTAAAATTGTTCAGGAAGCAGGAGAAAACATTGACATCCTGGTACACATAGAGACTAATAATCTCACCAGCTCGTCAGTTGTAGAGACCAAGGAACACCTGACCAGGCTGGGTGACAAACTATCATCCATTTCATCCAGCATCTCCTTCTCTGAGATCCTGCCAGTCTGGGAGATGGGGGCAGATGAACGGAAGGTCAGAGAAGGGGAGATAGGGGAGCTAAACATGTGGCTCAAAGGCTGGTACCAGGAAAAAGGACACAAATTTGTAGGGAACTGGCAACAGTTTTGGGAGCAAAAGTTCTTTAAATTTGATGGACTGCATCTGACTAAGGAGGGAGTCAGTGCATTGGGGCAGAAGTTTGACATCTTTGCAGAATATTTAAACTAGCAAACGGGGAGAGGGGTGCAGCACCCCATACATCAAATGGGAAGAACACCCCTCACCCCTCAGCTAGTGGTCAAACAGGAGTTCAGCATGTTTGCAGTTCATTTGCATCACAAGGTAAGGAAAAAGGTCCAGCTCCCCATATGACACACAGGGGAAATGCCAAACCTCACCCAACAACTAACACACAGAAATCTGACCAATGGAAAATCATGTACACAAATGCTCGCAGTCTGGGAGACAAGATCCCAAACCTGGCAATAATGACAGAGGCTAAACTGGACATAGTATCAATTAACGAGATGGGGTTTATGAGTAACCGCACTTGGGAGACTTCAGTACCTGACTATGTACTGTTCAGAAGAGACCGAGGTGCAAAAAGGAAGGGGGTGGGGTGGCCCTGTATGTCAATGAAAATATCAAAGCTACAGAAATTCAGAATACACACAAGGAGCCAGAAGAACTGTGAGTCACCCTGGAAACAGGAAATGGGACAGCCATATGAACTGGGGTTGTCTACAGACCCACAGATCAGGGGGATGACATAGACACATTACTGTTTGAAGATATACAAAACATGACAGCTAAAGGGGAGGTTCTGATAATAGGAGACTTCAACATGCCAGATACAGATTGCAGGAACATCTGTCAGAACTAGACACATGGTGGATTCCCTGCAGGGGGAGGGCCTCAAACAACTGGAACAACAACCCGCAAGACACAGAGCTAGCCTAGATCTAGTACTGACTAACAGGGAAAGAATCACAGATCTCCAGGTAGAAGGTCACCTGGGGGCCAGTGACCATCACATAGTATGGTCCAATTTGGCCACTAGAACTAAATCCCATTTCAAGGCAAAAATATGGGACTCCAGAGGAGCTGACTTTGATAAGATGGCCAACAGATTTAAGTTAGCCCTGGCAAAAAGAAATACAGGTGAGGGGATACAGGTAAAGTGCTATGCTGATGATACCCAGCTCTATCTTTTGCACCTGGCCAAGATAGAGCTCTCTCAGCTTTTAACAGCTGTCTTGCAGAAATCCAGGAGTGGACAGATTCCAGCTGGCTAAAGTTGAACTCGGATAAGACCGAGGTGTTGGTTGTAGATCCGGCGTGTTGGATACGGGGGTCGGGGGTGGGTTCGCCCTCTGGGCTTTTTTGGGGGGCATCTCTCTCTCATCCTCTGAACAGGTGTGAAACCTGGGATAATTGTTGACAAGGGGCTGACTCTGCATTTGTGTCAGCCGTTGTCAAATCCTCTTTTTACCATCTGAGAAATATCTTCAGGGTTAAACACCTTGTTCTGTCCAATGACCTTCCCACGCTGGTTCTTGCCTGTGTGTCCTCGTGCCTGGATTACTGCAACTCCCTTTACCTAGGGCTACCTGGGGTGGAAATCTGCCGCTTGCAGCTAGTGCAGAATGCTGTGGCTTGGCTTTTGACGGGAAATTCTACATCTTGTCATATTACACCGGTGCTGTGTGGACTGAACTGACTGCCAGTACTGTGGTGGATCACCTTTAAAGTCGGTCTTTTGACTTTTAAAGCCCTACATGGACTTGGCCCGGATTACCTGAAAGAGCTTCTGGTTCCCTACTGCCTGGGATGATTGCATCGCTCAGCTGATGAGGGGTTGCTAGAGATCCAGAGGGTTTGTTTGAAATCTTCCGGGGCCCATGCATTTATGCACATGGACCCAACCCTCTGGAATTCTCTACCCCAATGGTTACGGGATTGCACAACTGTGGAGGGATTCAAACAATCCTTAAATACCTATCTGTGGGCTCAGGCCTTCGGTGAAGGTTGACTTAGTAAAGGCTAATCCGGTTTTATTTATTTTAGTATTTTATGATCTGATAACTGATGTGTTTTAAAATTTGTTAGGTGCCTTGACATTTTTGAAAGGTGCCCTAAAAATAAATGTTATTATTATTATTATTAGCTTGGAGCCCTCTTTTTAGACTCTCTAGCTCCATGTGACATGCACTCTTGACCTCATTGCGCTTCGGTACAAAAAGATATGGAGAAGTGGCGCAGGCAAGAGTGACTGTAAATAACTTGTATTTTGTCATTACACAACTGTAAGGTGGTATGCAAACAGGCGAAAATGGATAATTCACAGTTGTTGGGCAGGCCATACATTACTACGCATGCGGCAAAGGTTTCAAATGCTGTACTGCGACGCAAGGTGCTTGCAACAAACAAGTGTCATGCAAGACCCACCATTCGCAAAGGGCAGCTTCCAGAGCTATTTTCAAAGGAAGCCTGCGTCACCCACTAGGCTGTGCTAGCGCCCACCTTGTGCCACAGAAGCGGGTGCACCATGGCACTTGCAGCAGACTGAGAATGACACAGGCCTCAATTCCCAATTTTGAAAGACCTGCCCAGGAACTAAATGCCAAGTACCATCACATCAGCAAAGCGCTGGTCTAACAGTACTTGGACTTCTCATAGGAGGGTTGTCCAGTATGTGCCACTGTGTGGCCTGATCTGAGCACTCACCAATGTGTGCTCCCTGGTGATTTACAACTCCACCCCTCCCCGTCCTGATTGTGACTGTAAATAGCCTCCCTGGTGCTGTATTGCTCCCACCAACATGGCACGTTGTGCCACAAACCTGGCCCACCCACAGTCAATACCCAACATTTGTGACTGGCACACACATTCATACGCTACCATGTCTGGACGCCGAATTAACTGTCAGTGCGTGTACTGTGTACAGTACATACACTGACAGTTCATTCTGCAGCTGGATGTCGCAACGTGGGGAAGGCTGTGCTGGTCACCGAATCTCATTTATAGATTGGGGGGAGATAGCGGGTTGTGGGCACTAGGGGCCAGGTGGGAGGGGGCCACTAGAGCATCAGGAAGGCTATTTACACTCCAAGGAGGGCAGATGTGATTGCCCTTCACAAAAATGGGAGCAAGGCAGAAGCAGGAAACTACAGACCTGTTAGTTTAACCTCAGTGGTAGGGAAAATGATGGAATCACTTCATAAGGAAAGAATTGTTGAGTATCTAGAGGCCAGAGGGGCACAGGACCCAAGGCAGCATGGATTCACAGCGGGAAGGTCATGCCAGATAAATCTGATAGATTTCTTTGACTGGGTGACCAAAGTAGTAGATCAGGGAGGGGCTGTGGACATGGCCTACCTAGACTTTAGCAAGGCATTTGACACAGTCCCACACAAAAGATTAATATACAAGTTAGCCAGCCTGGGAGTGGGTCCCAAGACGACAGCCTGGGTAAAGAATTGGCTGGAGAATAGGACACAGAGAGTAATAGTAAATGGAGTCCACTCTGAAGAAATGGGGGTTACTAGTGGGGTACCGCAGGGTTCAGTATTAGGACCGGTCCTCTTCAATGTCTTTATAAGCAACATTGCAGAGGGACTGGAAGGAAAAGTATGTCTCTTAGCAGATAACACAAAGATCTGCAACAGAGTTGATGCACAAGGTGGGGTGGAAAGGTTGAGAAGGGACTTGGCAAGGTTAGAGGAATGGTCAAATGTATGGCAGCTTAGATTCAATGCTAAGAAGTGCAAGGTAATGCACCTGGGAAACAAAAACCCAAGGGAAGAGTACACAATTGGGGGTGAGATACTAACAACAACAAAAATGGAAAGGGACCTGGGGGTAGTCATATCAGATGACATTAAGGTGGGTAAGCAATGTGAGAGGGAAGCAGGAGGGCTGGGGGCATACTGGGATGCATAGGGAGAGGCATCACCAGTAGAAAACAGGAAGAGAGACTTAAGGAGCTAAATATAATATAAAATATAAAAATAAATAAATATGTATAGCCTCGAAGAAAGGAGGGAGAGGGGGGACATGATAGAAACTTTCAAGTACCTCAAGGGAATCAACAAAGTCCAAGAAGGTAGCATCTTTCAAAAAAAGAGGTGAGCAAGAACAAGGGGGCACAATTTGAAGATAGAAGAGGGGCAGCTCAGAGGTAACTTAAGAAAGTATTTTTTCACAGAGAGGGTTGTGGATGCATGGAATGGCCTTCCGGAGGAGGTTGTGGAGTCAAAAACAGTGGTGGAATTCAAGCATGCATGGGACAGTCATAAGGCAATTCTAGGGGGTTGGGGTAAGAAGAAGTAGGCTGCTGGTTAACTAGGATCTGCAGCTTATCCATTAGGTAGGGAAATGGGCAGACTGGGTGGGCCAAGCAGTCCTTATCTGCCATCAAAATCTATGTTTCTATGTTTCTATAATAGCAGGGGAGGTACTAACAACAACAAAAATGGAAAGGGACTTGGGGGTAGTCATATCAGATGACCAAAAGGCAGGTAAGCAATGTGAGAAGTCAGTAAGGAGATCCAGGGGGATGCAGGGATGCATAGGAAGGGGCATCATAAGTAGAAAAAGGGAAGTGGTTATCCCTCTGTACAGACAGTTGGTGAGACCCCATCTGGACTACTGTGTGCAGTTTTGGAGACCCCATCTACGCAAGGACATAGACAGGATGGAAGCAGTCCAGAGGAGGGCAACTAAAATGGTGCATGGTTTGCATCAGAAACCATATGAAGAGAAACTGAGAGCTTAATATGTATACCCTTGATGAAAGGAGGGACAGGGGGACATGATAGAAACTTTAAGTACCTCAAGGAATCAACAAAGTCCAGGAGGGTAGCATCTTTCAGAAAAAGAGATGTGTAAGAACAAGGGGACACAATTTAAAGTTGGGGGGGGGGGATGGCTCAGGGGTAATGTGAGGAAATTTTTTTTCATGGAGAGAGTGGTGAATGCATGGAACCGCCTTCCTGGGGAGGTTGTTGGGTCTAATACAGTGAGGGAAATCAAACATGCATGGGACAGACATAAAGCAATTGTCGAGGGGGTTGCAGGAAGTAGGTTGTTGGTAAACTAGAATCTGCAGCTTATCCAATAGGAAAGGAAATGGGCAGACTGGGTGGGCCAAGTGGTCCTTATCTGCCATCAAAGTCTATGTTTCTATGTTTCTATGATCGTCCATGGCATTGGGAGGGGCACACCAGCATGGGCCATGATAGGCTGCAGTTTCACACACCGTTTGCATTGTCTCAGCATCAGTAACACAAAAACAACAAGCATTTGCCAATGCCGAATGTTTGCTTGCTGGCATTGGCAGTGGTAGTGTAGAAGTTACAGAGCTGCGTAATAGGAATGGCAGTGAAGTATTGAACTGAAGCTAACCCCACCACCACCCTGCAGAGAGTGACAGGCATTGGGGTGTGCCTTTGGGTCATCAGGCATAACGGCCACACCATTTCACCACACCCCACCCTGCAGACACTGACAAGTGTCACGGTGTTCCTTGGTGTCTTTGGCGCTTACACGCACCCCATTCCATTAGGAAATATGGTGAGATGGGTGCGATATCTGAGAATGGGGTGAACTTTGGGGCTGAAGAGTCCAAGGCATACTTCGATGCCTCTCACTGGATGCAGGGTGTGGAATGGTATGAGCATTACAGGCAAGAATCCCAAGTCACACCCCTGATGCCTGTCATTCTCTACAGGGTTGGGCGTTATGGTAGGAAACCCTAATACCTCAGGCATTCGTTGGTATTTTCACTCCAAATTTTCAGCATGGTTTTTTTGTGACCCCACCTCATGAACAGTGGCAAAATCAGTTTGTTAGCTGAAAGCTGCTTATGCACAGCGACTACGGCATTTAGCACCACAGGTGCAAAAACATTAGGAACAGGATGTAAAATATGACAGCTGTACTGTTCATGAGGAGGTGTAAAAAATGGCAACGTTGCAAATCTGCAGTAAAAATATTACAAAAACTGGTGAAGTCACGAGTGTACATAGAAACTGTGCAACTCACACCTGTAATATGATTAGGTTGGGGATTTTTTACAGCAGATTGTCAACTCAGGCATTTTGGTGCCTCCGATCATGAACACTGTCACTGTGATTTTCTTTATCTGTCCCGAACAATTATTTCCCACAGCGACCACACATCTCTGCGCTGAAAGTGTGAAAATACACTTCAGTCATGTTGTGAAAAATTACAGCTGTACTGTTCATAAGGAAGTGTGGAAAAATGCCACTGTTGAAAATCTGGACTGAAAATATTACAAAGTCATGAACTTACGAGGGTGCGTGGAAACTTCGCAATGCTCACTTTCAAGTAACACGATATTGGACTTTTTTGTCACCAAATTTTCAACATAGCCATTTTAAGACCTCTGCTCATGAACAGTGTAACTGTGATTTTCGTAATCTGTCCCCAAACATTGCTTCGATACCAACAGCACCATTGTGCGCTACCTAAAGCGAAACACATTTTGGGCGCATATGAAAATGGCAGCTGTACTGTTCATAAGGAAGTGTAATAAAATGTCAATGTTGAAAATCTGGAATGAAAATATTAAATTTGCAAACTTAAGAGCATGCATAGGAACTGTGCAACGCATGCTCGAAAAACAGTCATTTTTAGGAATCTTTTCACCAAATTTTCAACATAGCCATTTTAAGACCTCTGTTCATGAATAGTGTCACTGTGATTTTCTTAATGTGTCCCAAACATTAATTTCGCACATCGACTGCGCCATTGTGCGCCATACATGGGCGGAAACATGTTTGGGTGAGATGTGAAAATGACAGCTGTACTACTCATAAGAAGGTGTGGTAAAATGGCAATGTTGAAAATCTGGAGTGAAATATTGAAAATCAGGAACTTACGAGCTATGTGAGGAACTCAAGAACGCACATCAGAAACAGTCATTTTTGAATTTTTCCACCAAATGTTCAAAATAGGCTTCTTGAGAGCCCACATTATGAACACTGGCAGTGTCATTTCGTTAATCAGAGTCAGTGACTGCGAAATCACTCTTCGGGCCCGAATAACGCCATGACAGTGACAGCATTCATGAGAAGGGGTCCCAAAAACCCCATGTTGAAAATTTGGTACAAAAATTCCAAAAAATGCTTGAGATATGCAACAAAGTTGAAAAACCCTATCTATCCCATTATACAGCTTACCGGCATTTCCTCAGTTCAGGTCGGCTTTGAAGAGTGCAGACGGTTCTGGTCCACCAAGAATGGGGCGCTCCGGACTGGAGGTAAGTATGGAGTGGGGGTGGGGAGGCAGGTGTGCAGGGTGGGTGCGCTGTGGGGACAGGGAGACTGCGTGGTGATCATTTTTTCTTTACAGGTTATTTTTTTTTAAAATGACGACATGGACGCTTGCCACACTGGGGTGGGCTCCCAGTGTGGCACAAGGATGGCTGGTTGGGGGCGTAGCAGATGGGGGACTGGGCACCCGGTTGGCCACAGCATCTATTGCCACGCTGGGGTGGGCTCCCAGCGGCACCCTGTACTCTGGGGGGACAGTGGAGCCACTGGAGATTGGACACCCCATCAGCTATCATGAGTTGCCACCGCTGGGGTGGGCACCCAGCCGTGGCATGTGTAAGGCTTGGGGAGCACAGCACAGCCAACGGGGAGGGAATTGGGCGCTGGCTATACAGTGTGTGCGAAGAGAGCACGCAGGCGCGTGGTGTGTGTGTGTGTGTGTGTAGTGTAGGGGAGCCATGCATGAGCAGGCAATATCTGGATGGCTGCTCACTGAAGCGTAGCCCCTTTCAACTGTATGGCACTGCATTTGGAGCTGTCATAGACAGCTCCAGCATGCATTGAGGATCAGCGCGCCTGCCAACACACTGACTGAACTGGAAGAGGGGGTGATACACCTCCGAAAACTCGGATGATGGCACTATGTTTCTTGCACATGTGTGCAAGCAAACATAAAAATCACGTGGCATTACTGAGGACATGACAAGTAATGAGGAACAATTTTTGTTGCGCTGCAAGGGTTTCATCACACAACCACATTTGAAAATACACCATATATAGGGCAGTGTATGGCAGTCTATACACAACAAAGCAATTCTTCAGCATAGTGTTTTCCATCACGGTTCATGACCATGGCAGCTCACTTTCGGTATCGAGGTAATCTGCCTATATAAACAAGTCAGTTGAAGAATAGCCTTGCAGTCTATGGTACGCTATACACTATGTGGTATATTGTACCCTGTAATAGTAAAAGATGATAACAGTACTAAGGCTATGTTGCATAACGTGACTATCCTCACCAAGAGAAACATTACTAGTTGACATGTGTTACTATGCCACACCTGTACTGTGCAGTAAACGTCAATGTCTGTAGACACGACATCAGTGGTGTATACTAACCTGAACAAGGCTGACACTTATGATCTTTCTGTGTTTTATCTTCATCAAAGTGTAAGTACTGTATTTGGCCAAGTGGCCTGGATTATCACATCTTGCGTCACTACACAGAACTATATTGCGATTCTATGCTGCGATACTGGAAATAATGTTATCCTTGCTTCTCTTCCATGCATCATGGACAGTTGGCTACACAAAGTGTTTTGAATGTTAATAGAAAGTCTGGTCTGAGATGCACTGAATACTGATATGTTGAAGCGTCCTCAGTACTTTCTGTGGTGACACTCCACTAAACCCAATGGTTGCCGATAGCAGTACATTTCCTGCTGGGTAGTCACCAGTGTGAGGCTGTGATGACCAGGCTCTTTCGTAGCCACACTTTGAATAACTCTGCTGTATTACAATGAATGTACCCTTTATTTTACTCACAGTTGAACTGTTTGCTGAATGGCACTGCATACAGATGCTAAACAACCTGAGTAAGCATGACTCAAACATTATAAACTTTCTTTCCTGCCACTGCCACTCACTTGTCGGTTTAAATATTTCTAACTGCGATAACCTATTGAGGGACAGCAGAAATGAGACGACTGTTGCAGCAAAAGTGTAAATGTTGAATACATACATCGACTTCTGAACAATAAATACGGTACTGTGCTGTACTTTTTCTCAGTGTTACACATCGATGCTGCAGTTATGTGTCCCCATGTGACTGTGCTGCGCTCACTGCAGGAACACAGTAACACTGTGCCTTGTGTCACTGTGCCTCTTTTTATATAACTTGCTAAGAAGTTAACCATTGCATGAACAGAGTTTCTATATGTAACGTGTAAATCTGACATCTGCGTGATATGTGCCAGTGACACGTGATTTGTACAATGGGGTTGTCAGTACACATGGAAATATCAATAGAATTGTTTGCTGCTGTTATGGTAACTCCACAACATTTCCAGTGCAATACACACATACTTGTCACTAACAGTTAACCACATGGAAATGTGATTATTAGTCATGCAAGGTACAATGGGCCCATTTGCATGTCATCATGGCCCCATCTGCATTCGGTCTGAAGGGATGCACCCAGCAGAATGCACCACACACCCTGTCATGGCTGACGTGCACAGTGAGAGACCCATCCATTCCACAGGCACCACTCCATCCACGGGTGACTGCATCCCATGCATACATAGGTGGGTCCCTGGCAGGCCACTGTGCTGCCCAACCTGGACAGCATTACCTGTCGGAATGCCGCTTCCCGTGGCATGCAAGAAGTAAGGACAGACCACCTCTCCCGCATCCTTGTTACACACCCGCTACATGTGGCAATTCAGTGCAGTGTACAGAAAAACAAATCCACTGCGAGCCATACCCACTGACCCTTCAGTCAACAGGAAGCATCCCCCCCCTGGTTTCCCAGCACACACCACACCTGAACAAAACACCCACTTCCCACCACACTCCCCTATCCCTGCACATCTCCCCCCTCGGCAGTCAGCACAACCCACCCTCATAACACCACAGCTTACCACCGACAGAGCTGTCTATGACTGTCAGCTAATGTACATCCTGCAGCCTATTAGTGACACTATAAAGTACACACTCCAGGCACATTGGTCAACAGTGTCCATCAATGGCATGCAGGAAGTACATTACCTGTCAGTTGCAGACTGTTCTGTCGGGGAACAACCGTGGTGGTATGAGGGTGGGTTATGCTGCATGACGAGGTAGGACATATTCAGGGATGGGTCACTGGGGTTGGTGGGGGTACATTGCATGGGTGTGGGGGTCGATGTCTGCTGGGAAAACTGAGGGGAGCTGTTGACTGCATTGTGGGTGGTTATGGCTCGGGGTGGTTTAGGTAAATTGCACTGTGTTGCCGCAAGTAGCGGATGTGTAACTGAGAATGCATGCAGGGGAGGATGTGTGACAATTTGAACTGCTGGCCGCATGTATTGGCTGTGTAATGTAGATGCGGGTGGGTAGGGCACACTGGATTGCCAGGGTGTGCAGCCTGCCATGCTGCTGTGTGTAGTATGACAGCCTGCCTGTGGATGATGGATCACAGAAGTGTACTCTTTTAGACTTATCTTTTGAAGGCACATCTCCAGACTTGTCCTGGGGATGCGCCTCTAAGTTGTGCGTCCAGAAGAAACATGCCTCACGGTCTATCAAGTGTGCTCTTGTGCACAAGTAGCACCCCATAATGTAGCCTGACCTTCACCAAACAGTACCCTTAACATCCTGGAAGTGTCCATTGCCCTTTAACCAGCCAGTCAATCATTGCCCAGTCCAATGCTCTGTTGAAGCACCACACTGTCCAGCAAGCCACCACAGCATGTGATACAGCTTTCCCTTTACACACTACCCTTTCAGTGAAGTAATGCCTCTTCATCTCACTCTTGAACCTGCAACACATCTGATGTTAACATGTGCACCCTTGTGTCCCTCACCGACCACATCCAGAACAGCCAATGTGTCCCACATTGGTTGCTCACCCTCAAGTATTTGCAAGATTTCAGTAATGTTCCACCTATACCTTCTGCCATAGAATGTGAACAGACTGAAGTGACTCAGCCTTTGTTCGTATGTTGTGCCTTCCACCACATCTAGGTTTTCCATGGCTTGTGCCATGTATCATGTTTGGCAGATTGATATCTGTCCTCTGGTAGGCTGTACAGTTTGCACGCAGTATGACAACTGATGGCTGACTATGCACCTGTACATTGGAGAAATGACCTCCTTGTGCCTGCACATCATACCACATGCAATGCATTGAAGCTTCCAGTTGGCTGTAGCTGCGTCACACCTGCATTGACCAGAGTTCTTCATGCTCCACATTATTATGACCCCCAGGTCCTTTTCCTCAGTGACCCCTGACCATACCCGACATAAGCAGTAGTCACGTTTACTGTTCCTGTACCAGAAGTACATAACCTTGAACTACCTTTTGTTGAAACACAGTTGGCACATTCATAACCAGTACTCACTTATGACTGCATCACCATGTGGCCTCTGCACACCCCTCTGTGTCACCTACTGCAGCACAGAGGTTGGGGTTATCCACTAACAGACTGAGCCTGCTCCTCAAATGATGAGGCATGGGCATTCCTCATTACTCTAATTCCATGGCTTCACATTTGCATATGTGAATGTATTTTAGTAGTTAATTATTACCATAGTTTCAAAACAATATCTTACCTCACTTCTGGATTACTTATGTCTACCTCTAACTCACTATCTGAACTGGTTAGTACATAGCTGACATCTTTAGTATCAGGAAGTGGCTCACTGTCTGACTCGGACTCTGAACTAGGTACAGGCGAAGATGTGAAAAGGTGTTGTACCATAGCATCTGTCTGTACACTTGCATCCTTATACTTTGGTACTGACTGAATAGCTGAGCAGAGATATCAAGGACATAATACACATTGCTACTTTTGATAGTGGTCGCCATAACTGTAATGTTTTAGTTGCAAATATCACAACATGTATTAGTTAGACACCATGTACAACATGTGTCATGTACGAAACACAATGTTAAGAGTCCACATCAATTCTTAGTTGAACAGTGACCACGATGTGCTTGCTGCATGTCTTGGCACGCTGTCACCTGGGCCAGCAATATTCTACATGCGCCACCTGTACAATGCATATCTCCATAACGTGATGCTGACCATGTAGAACACTGCTGAAGTGTGAAACTGTGGATTGCTATGCTACCATCAAGGAACTTCATATGCCAGCATTCAATTCTGTTGTTGATGTGTGGCAAACCAGCATGGGCCATGTCATAACAGTACCAAAAACAACGTGGTATGCCTTCCAAGTTATAATGTCATACGCTTAATAGCGTACGACATTCCAGGTAACACAGACTAGCACTGGCCAGGTAAGACAATGGTGCAATACTGCGTACAGTGCTGTATGTGGTATTGCACCATTTGCACTATCCCAAGCAGAGGATAAGACCTCTGCTGGGACTGGGTTTCTGCCGAGCAGCTGCCGTGTCTCAGTGGACTGAGATACAGCAGCAGGAACCCAGGCGCAGCTTCTGGGAACGGGTTTGATTCCTGGTCCCAGAAACTTAAATGTTTTTTTAATTTGTGCACTCCCCGAATTGAACACCCCCCAAGGAGAAGAGAATCTTTACTGGAGGTTGTTTGTGGGGTGGGCTCTACCACATGGCAGAAATCATGCTGTATTGGCAGTGCGATTTTGCCATGTGGCATAATGTCGTGTGACATTATGACTCCATGCCTGTGTTACGTAGGGCTTTGCCACCACATAATGCATACAGGGGCTACAATCCATGAGTCCTCAAAGTACCCGTGGTCATAGGCTACCTCATCCGCATGGTATTATATACATCTGCCATGTCCACACAAACTCATAAGCACTGCAGACGTCTCACGGTAGAACGAAGGCCAAGGCAGCCATCATTCAAATGTGACTGGCAAACTCGCTGATTGTCAAGTACAGGTGGACGTGGGTGCCATGCTGCTGCTCTTTACACAACATGCAGTTTAAGAATTTAGAAAAAGGGCACCCCACCCACCACAGGCTGTCATGTGGAACAGTGCCCATAATGCCTTGAATACCACCGGATAAAAGAGGATTAATATGCTGTCTGCATATACAGCTTAGCACAGGTAGAGCAGGTTTCATAGTACCGCAGCTTAGCAACACATGGTAAATATGTAAGACTTACTGTAGTGATTCCATCATGCCTATGCAATTAATTTTTTTCTTTTTTTGCACAACCCATATGTAAAAATGTTAAACTAATGTTTTCTGACAGCTGCACTGATTATTATGGCAGGTCGAAAGAAACTTTTTAGAACTCACCCTGCCAGTACTGTATTTGATTTTTAAATTTATCCTAGTTGTAACAATGGAATATCATTGTTTGTTTATTGAGGGCATATAATGAATTTGACTTGCCACCGACTGGGGTCAATACGCTATGCAGCTTTATACCATGACTGTTGTGATGGACACAGAAACACAGCATTATAGCAAATGATAGTTACCTATGCTTTTACATGGTGGTCTTTTGTAGGATTTTTGAGTGCCCCTCACCACATAACTAGTTCCTGACACCTCACTGCCTTCCTCGACTTCATGGTATGGTATATCTGAGGTGACACCAACTGCTGGATTACAGGTATCAGCAACATCAGGCACGACATCAGTATCAGTGGATATACGACCAGTAGTGTCTCCCACATCACCGCTGTCCTCGTACTGGAGAATTCTTTGGAATGAAGGGTAGATCAAAGTTGAATGAAATCATGTCATTTTACACAAATATCTAAACTGAACATTACATGTGTAAGTACTAAGACATGTTGATATGCAGTTCACATGCCAAATGTTCCAGGTAAGTATGTAGGAGCCACAAATGCACTACACCAGTTATGCACATCTTTACATCACCCAGAAAATGATATGCACACAATTACTCATGGAAGAAGTGCCCCAAATCTGCCCGCTACTCACAGGCAGTGCGCAAGTGTAGATAGGTGAACAGCACCATACCGTTACAGGACTGTACTGGTGTTACCCCACGACTGTCAACAGAGATTTAGCCACAATGTAGAACATTAGCAGGCGCCTCTGTTCTCAATTCTACATGGTCACTCCTATTACTTATCCACATTCACCTGCCCATGTAGCGCTATCCACCGCACCGTGCAACATACCAGATTGTAATGCCACTACACTTGCGGGCATGGGAAGGGGGAGCCTGCACTACGGCAACATGATTGTGCATTATTATTCAATAATGCATGGTAGGATGTAATACAACAGTACAGAAACACAGCTTGGATTATTTTTTTATTATATACACATCAGTACCTGGGGGGGTGCGACAGTGATGTGCATACTATTTCCTACATTGCCGCTCATCTACATCCATACACTGTCACATTCCTGCACACACACACACACACACACACATACACGTATACCGAGAGCCACACCAAAAAGCCGTCACACACACACACACACACACACATACACACACACACACACACACACAGCCACACGGCAGATAGTCGTACAGAGACAGGAAGACACACATACAGAATCACATGTAAACAAGCACACACACATGGTCATACAGAAGCATGCAGATGTGCGAGTGCACACACATACACACTAGCTGCAGAAAGAAGCATACCGTCCTGTGATTCACTGCCCAGGATTTTAACCTGGTCCGAGCTTACAGCAAGGAGGACCAAACCACAATGTTTTATGTCACAGTAAGGATGTCGATGCCACAACATGATTCGCCAACCAAAACCATACATTCACTTTACTGGTACTGAACACTCACAACAGGCACACACTCACAAACAACACACAGACTCAGAACCACACACAAATGCATGCATACACAAACACACAGCAACAGAAAAACACACACACACACACACGTGCATATGAATGCACACAGATTCAGAGAGATACACACACTGACAGACACACACAGACATGTATGCATATACATACACAGTCACACAGACACTCAAAGACACAGCATGTTCCATAACACTATATACGTTTCTTCCCAGAAAGGAACACACTGTGACTTGACAAAGGAAAATAAACAGAAAAAAAGAGCATAATAATAGTTACCTCGGCCAATTGTCTTATCCTAAAAGCTCCACCAATATTCTTCCTTTTAAGACTTGGTTCTGAAAGCGATGATCCATCACTGCTGCCACAGGTACGACATAGTACAGCATGTCAACCATTGGTTCAGTGACCTGCAAAGTAACATTCAGAGTGCGTGGTGGTGAATGAACTGTAGGCATGGCCGTAGGCAGCACCCGAAGGCACTTGACAAACTTCATCCGGTAATGAAGCAATATGGAGGGGTCATAGCAGTCCTCAGTAAAATGTGCAGAACAAAGCACACTGAAATCACTAGGCCCAACCCAATCAGCACACTTTGTCTTCACAAAAGTGTTCCACAGTCTTAGGTAATGGGGGTCCTTAGGGAAGGTAAACAAAGAAAAAAACATTTTATGGGTGTTCCCACAGTTAGCAGCAATGCACCATGATGGCATTATGGAAAAAGAAGATATGCTGAGGGGAGTCAAGTATAATAACTGACTGCAACAACTACAGCTATGAAGTTGAATGAAAAGTTAACAGTGCCACCACTATAAACACAAACAGTTGTGTTATGTATTTGAAATGGTAATGCATTGCGTTACTTCTGCCACTTGAGGGCAGCATTCCGATATGTGTAAGCTAGAAAGAGAGCTGAGAGAGAGAGTGTTGTTGTTGAGACCAGAGAGGCACCTGAATAAAAATGAAAGCTGCTCTACTCCTGCTGCAGTGTGAGTTTGTTGAACAAGACCAGAATAAATGTTAGAACATAACAAGTTGTACAGAAAAAAGCTATCCAGCAATTGAAGAAACTGATGTTTATTATGCTGTTCTGTCAAGTTAGGATGCTGTACAAAATTATTGACCAGTACATATAGGAAAGCACTGCTAAATATGGTTCACATATGTAAAGAGGTAGAAAACAGTGTTAAAAAACAACCAAATAAATGCAAAGGAATAAACCTAGCAATTATCAATCCAGCACACTGCCTCATACCAACTGATACAGAAAAGCGAATGTCTCAATAGAGTAAGGTAGCCTGAATAGCACACGTAAAAAGTGGAGCAACTTTTATGGGTGAGAACACTATACCATAAGAAAACAGTGACACAGAAAGCACACTACACATCAGGACTAAGAATTACATAGCAATAGATAAGCATCTATAGTACACAGCAGCACACAGTGTATTAATAGACGAAATGTGACCTCTATGGTAACTGTCAGCTCAGTCTCGATCCTTACACAAGGCACTGTGGGATAAATTATAACATATAAAAGTACCGCAAGGCAGAAATCCGAAAAGAATTACGTGAGCCACACAATAACACAACACGGACGCAAACGTCACACATGTTGCATCATGACAGAAAAGCGGCAAGGTTGTGCATGCTGAACAATGCAATGTCTCACCAATAAACTGAAACCATGTAAAGTATAATTTCAGTACAGCAAACAATAAAAAAATACACAATTCAGACACAGCAGGCACAACAATAATTCTTATTCTGCCTACACAGATTACAGCTGAGCTGTCAAACCATCACGATGCAGACGAGATACTGACTAACACAGAAATGCTAGCTACAGCAAAGTGTGCTCTCTACTCAGTAAAGTATCTGAATGTTCAACACCAGGCGAGGTAATTATGTGGAACTATTATTTAGCCTGTCAACAAATTGTAAAGATAGAAAGCACAATGATCATGCGTGTCCTCTGAACATTCTCGCGCCTGACAGCTCGAGGCATATAAGTGCTGCCACTGGCTACCTCAGGAGAATGCATCACTTCCGGTCGGTGAGACACATCGGGTGGCTTCACCTCGCTGGTACAGTGCAGTATTACCTATTTATAAATACTTAATTGTACAAATGGAATATAACTGCAATTTTGCTGCATCTCAACATGGTGCCACATAAACTACGGAACAGTGAGTCCAATTGCCATTTTGTAAACCACCAGAGTCCCTCTTTAAAGTGACAGAGGCTTTGCTTGAGCCCAGAATTTAGTGACTGTATTCAGACTCTCAGACTGTTATGACTATGTCTTGCTTTCACAGCCAAATATTTGACTACCTAGATAACCTGTGACTGTCTCAGCTGTAACTCACTGACAGACAGTGCTCTCCAGGCTTGCTTTCAGTAAGAATTATTTAAAATAAGTAAATGATCCTGTTGCTATACTGAATTCAAAGCCAGAGATTCACTGAATTAAATTACAGGCTTTAATTTAGCTGTCCTGCTTCATCAAGACCACAAAGCCAGTATGCAGACACACACTTGCTTCAGTCAAATGGCACTAGTGGTGGTGGTTGTCCGATTCATTTGTCAGCCTGCTTCCAGCCACAAAATAAACTAAGTGGCTTTTTTGGCTCCAATTCCTCAGCACAGTATTTATCTGTCCCCCACTGCTCTCCCGAGTCCTCTGCACAGATTGGGTCTGGACAGAATGTGTACCCTGTGGTCTCAGTGAGTCACAAATTATTCAAAATGTACCCCCTCCTGATCAGAGGATTTCGATTTTGCAGTCAGTTATTTTTTTTTATCCCACACAATGTAGCTACCGCCTGAATTTGTCTGTCAGTAGGCTGGAGATTTCCCCCTCTGACAAAGCTCATTAGTACTAAAAATACCCCCAAGAACTCCTAAAAAGTGATGGCCCAGAATTGTAAAGTTGGAGCGCAGGTCGCTCGAAATATCGCTATGCACTAGTGTGTGACTAAAGCGAACGTCCATTCAGTCTGGCGGTCTGCACAAGAGTGACGGTGCACTGAAAATTTTCTAAGACATGTGCAGAACGGCCACCACATGATCACCATTTGGATACACATGTGATCTCCCAGTGGCTGTTCTCGCAATGCTGTGTCACTCCCTTGAGACTTCCATCGTGTACTCGGAGAAATCCAATCTCAATCTGTGGACTTCATGAACTGCTATGAGCACCATGCTATGATCCTGAACATGCTCCCATCCCCTTGGCACATTCATGAAGATCGCGACTCTGGAGAGGTAATCGCACTCCTGGGGGTGGGGGTTGGGAACTCAGCCAGCACTACCAGACACTGCGCATGCACCAAGATTGATCTGCACAGCCAAGTCCCTCAGGCTGTGCAGTTCAAGTCCGAGTGCCAATTCTTTAAGTCCCAGACCTCAGACGTGGGGAATTTTCATCCCTTGGTAGCCAATGCAGTTTGCGCAGCACAGGTGTAGTATGACTAAGTCCTAGGTGTACCAGTCAAAAGCCTGGCCACCACATTCTGCACGAGCTGCAAGCGATGGATATCAAACCCCGGAAGCCCTAGGTAGAGGGCATTGCAGTAATCAAGGCGGGTGGTCATGAAGGCATGGACCAATATAGGAAGGTCAGCTGGAGGAACCAGGTGTTTCACCCAAGTAATATTCCTCATATGATAAGAGGATTTGACAATGGCAGACACCTGAGATTTCAGGGTTAGACCACTGTCAAAATTAACGCCCAGGTTACCCACCCAGTCTGAGGTTGTGAGCTGCACACCATCGAGCCATAAGTTTGAACAAAAATGTGGCCACCTTGCACATAATGCCCTCCTCCTGGGCCACCGACCCTGAACTGCCTGATCCCACTGGACAGTATTGTGCAGAGTGCACACCCCCGCAGCACCACCCGGGGGGGGTAAGCCCAGGGAGCCCTGCCGGTTGTGGTGATGCGACTGGTACTCTGGATGTGTTTCTATTGGGGAAGGTCACATCTGCAGCCCTTGGGAAGAAAGCCAGGGGGATTGGGGTCTAACACGGAAGGGGACGGTGCCCGGAGTGCAGGGAGGATAATGACAGGGTGGCTAAACAAAAAAATAATAATAAAAACTTCTCCCTCTTAGCTTCATTGATTGCCCCTTGTTCTAGTGCCTTCCTTTCACTGAAACGGACTCTCCGCTTGCACCTCGTTCACTCCTGTGAGGTGCTTGTATGTTTCAGTCATGTCCCCTCTCGCTCTCTTCCAGGGAGTATATGTTTAGTTCCTGCAGCCTTTTCATGCAACCCCGTCACCGTTTTGGTAGCCTTTCTCTGTACCACCTCTACCCCGTCAATGTCCTTGCAGAGGTGTGGCCTTCAGAACTGTACACCATACTCCAGGTGGGCCGCACCAGTGAGTAATAACAATGGTATCACCACCATTCCTCCTCCTGCTAGAAATCCCTCTCTCAGTGCACTCCCGCATCCTGCTAGCCTTTCCCACTGCTTTGTCACACTCCCCAGCTACCTTGAGGTCATCAGATAGGTCTCTTTCTTGCTTGGTGACTGTATGCTCCACTCCCCCATCTTATACACAGTCCCTGGGTTTCGCAATTCTAAGTGCATAGTCTTGTACTTTTTGGAACTGAAACCCAGCTGCCACCCCTAGACCATTCCTCTAGTTTCATCAGATCCTTTTACATTCTCTCCACCCCTTTCTGAGTGCCAACCCCATTGCAGATTTTTGTATCCTTTGCAAAGAGACACACTCTACCCTCAAGCTCCTCCACAATATCACTTAAGAAGACATTGAAGAGGACCAGTCCCAGCACTGAATCTGTGGCACCCCACTATTCAATTCAATTTTATTTTTTACCAGTGTAACCCCCTTGTTCCCAGGGATTACTAGAATCCCAGTTAGAATCAGTGGCAGGCAGGGAAGGCAGCTTGCGAAATGCCAGGTAAATGGATTTCACACTGTCACACACTTTTTTCTGCTTCAGCTGAGCTGGAGTGATGATGTAATCTTAGAACTCTCGCAGCAGCATAAGCCACACTCTGGCAAGCAGTTGTCTGCTAGGTAGAGTAGAATGTTCATTATTCTGTGAGTGAGTCTTCCTGGAGGAGGCTGCAGCTTGCTGTGAAGCTCCTCATTTAGCTCTGACAGAAAGCTACCTCTTTGGTTCTGGGTAGTTTGTTCTCACCCTAGAAGAAGAACATAGAAGATAGTGTCTGAAGTGGTGGAGACCTTGCCAAGTGGGTTTTCCTTTGCCCCATCCCAGGAGGGATGGGGGTGATCTTCAGGGTTCAGGGGCAATCCTCTCAATCCAGTCTGTCTGGTGAAGCTGACTTTGTACAACTTCAGAACTGTGAATAATACTTTTGAGTAAGCCCAGGAGAGGCACCTAAAATACCTAGGGGCGAATTTCTCTGACAAAGGGATTCTGTCACCTAGACTTTATGTGTTTTAAAAGTGTCTGCCTACGTTGGAGTCCAGTATGTGACCATTCAAGTACAGAACTTTTAACTTCTGACACCTCTGAGGGGTGTGTGTGTGTAGTATGTTAAGTGCGAAATACATTTCAAGACAGCATCTACAGTTTTTTACACTTGGGTGATGTTTTTAACCAGATGAATGGCAGAGTATAAACTTGGAAGCAAAAGGTGGGAGACCCCCCCTTCCCATCTGCAGTGACCTTCTTTACCTCTCAGGGTTCAGTTTGGGCACCAGTACGTTTTCATTTACTGCATCTGGCCAATGCCTAATGGAAGTAGTTACCCCTGGATGTGGGTTGTTTTCTCTCAGTTTACCCCAGTATGGTGGGTTCTGAAAGTTCCTGAGCCTGGATGTGCTCCTTTGTGGTTGTGTGTACTACCTTCATTCCTCATGAAATATGGGAAAGTGTCCTAATACTGGCCGCGTGTGCCTAGTCGATGGGAAATGTACCAGTTCTGGCCGTGTATGTGAATCTCCTTTTCAGAACCAGGGTGTTTGCAGTTTTGTGTTACTTCAGCCTGTGCTAAATGGGAATGTCAGGAATTTCTGTACCCTGCCTGGGGAATCTGCATTACCAGTATGTGTAGCCCTATGGGGGGTCCATCTTTGCTTTGTGATTATTCCTACTTTGTTATGTGAATAAAAACCACACTCTAGAATCCCAACCTGGTTTGGACAGTAGTGTTATTGCTTCTTCGTGTCTGGATTTACTTGGGTGCCCTGACCAGAAGTGTAAACCTGTCATAATTGTGAGCAAACATTTTCTCTCAGAGACCTGGGTTGCTGGGCATGGCAATAGGTCCCCCCAGGTGTGTGCCACGTAGCCACACTTGGGTTTGACTGTTCTAATGTAACAGTCCGGTCACCTAGCCTAATGGTGGCCATTTCTCTGTTTTCCAAATCTGTATTCACTTATGTAAACCCGCACCCCTCTCGTTTGCCCCTAAACGTCTGTGGTGAGAGGAGCCCTGCTAGTTAAAGAAGGGAGGCCACTGGGTGGGGTTACACCACTGAGATACTCATTTACAAGGTGATCCCAGGGGGCACACAAGAACTACATCACATTACAAGAAGGTTATAGAGAGCAGGGTCCAGGAGGGATACACATGATGTAAACAACTTGATATAATCAATGTGTTACAGGCAACAATACAATAAGGTTAATATACTGTAGTGTGGGTACATACATAGGATAACAGATAAACCAATTACACAGTGCAGGGAAAGGAAAGGGAAAAAATGATAAATTGAAAAATTACTACACACATTTGGTAGGATAACAGTGTAGGTGAGGCGAGGAATTGGGGGATGAGGAAGAGGCTATCAAGTGCAGTTTGGTTGTATGAGAAGGGAAGTAGGGGGGAGGGTAAGACAAAAGGTTATGGGATATTGACAAGGCTAGGATAGGAGAGTAAGGGTGAGAGACAAGGAAAAAAAAGTTCTAGAGGAGAAGGGACTGCAAGGCAAGATATGGGACAAACTGAGGTTGCAAAGGGTGGGACAGAGGGGCCCCGTTAGGCAAATGCTCAGGTATAAGTGCCTTACACAGCTATTAATGGCTGGGCTAGCAGTAGCACAAACGAGGCTCTTGAGTGGGAGCTAGATCTAACACTTGCATTTTTCTATCAGCAGAGGCTTTAGCAGCGATTTGAAAATGGATAAGCTGACGAAGTGAGCCAGTTTTAGGCTACCTTGTAGGGAGTTCCACAACATCAGTAAGGCATATCTAATGGAAGATGTGCCAAAATGAGACTGAACCCTAGGGCTGTCAAGCAATATGTATGTATACTTCCTGAGGGAGTACACACAGGGGGAAACTGGAAGAGGCTGGTGATGGAAGAGGCTTCGAATGTCCAGATAAGATGCATTTCTCCATCTTCTGGTAGCTAAGGAAGACCAGTCTAGTAGGTTGTAGAGTGCAGTGGTGAATTTTGAAAGGAGAGTCGATGATAAACTTTAAGGCCTTGTGGTAGCGCACATCCAGCTTTGCAAGGATAGTTTTTGGGCAGTGACTATATAGCAGGTCTGCGTAATCGATGAGTGGTAGGAACATTGTTTGGATAAGTCTCATCTTTACTTCCTATGTGAGCAATCGTTTGATACGAAAGAATAATCCTAACCTTTCTTTTAGCTTTTTAGTGAGCTCCTTGACATGGGTGGTGCATGTAAGCTTACAGTCCAGCCAAAACCCGAGGTATCCTAATCTATCTACTTTTTCCAGGGTTTCGACCAACATGGTAATTATGTGGGATTGGGTAAGTGGTGTTCCAGTGGTTGCTGATCATAAGGATGAGGAGATGAACTTGGTTTTCATTTTCTTGGCACTGAGTAGTAGTTTCAGTTGTAGCAGATTTTTCTGCAGAATATTGAACTCCTGTTGTAGTTCCTCTCATGCGGATTCAATAGTGGGTCGAGCAATATAAAGAATCGTGTAATCTGCAAATAGATGAACACTGGTCGTATTAATATTGTGGTTGATATTAATGATGTAAACCACGAATAAAAGGGGCCCAAGATGGAACCTTGTGGGACTCCTCTTTGGAGTGTTTTGAGAGGTGAAAGGTCACCATGTGCTTTCACCTGATGCCTTCTGATGAGGTAACAGGAAAACTATTTTATAGTGTCACCATGCAAGCCAAGGCTTTGCAGCTGGGACAGTAGTAGGTTGTGGTCTACCATGTCGAACGCTTTACTTAGGTTGAGGAACAGAGTGGCTACATGCTTTTTGGCATCGAGTGCAGTTTGCCAGTCGCTAGTGACTTTGGCAAGCACTGAGACTGTGCCGTGATAAGGCCTGAATCCAGACTGTAGGGGATTTAAGAGTGTGTGTGTTTCCAGGAAGTCTCTTAATTGGGAATTTTCCAATTTTTCAAGTAATTTTGACAGAGTAGGTAGAAGGGAGATTGGTCTGCAGTTATTCAAGTCATTCTCCTATCGCCTGAGTGGCTACATTTTACCACCTCCCTTTGCCTCTCATCCCTTAACTAGTTTGATATCCAGCTTGTCACTTTCTCCCCCAACCCTAGGTTGCCTAGTTTCCTAACTAGCCTCCTGTGTGACAGTGTTGAAAGAATTACTGAAGTCCAGATAGGCCATGTGCACTGCTCTCCCTTGATCCACCTCCCTGGTAACCTAGTCAAAGAAATCTACGAGATTAGTCTGACATGACCTCCCTCCTGTAAAACCGTGCTGTTAGTTGTCCTGCAACCCTTTTGCCTCCAGGTGCTCCACCACCCTCTCTTTTAGTAGCGTCTCCATTAACTTCCCCACTACTGATGCGAGACGGACTGGCCTGTAGTTACTAGCATCCTCCGTACTGCCGCTTTTGTACAGAGGGGCCACATCCACCCTCTTCTAGTCCTCTGGAACTTCCCCACTGAGGTCCTAAAAAGTGCAGCCAGCACCATGCTTAGTTCCTTTAGGACCCTTGGATGAATCCCGTTCGGCCCCATTGCCTTATTCTCCTTTAAGACTTCCAATCACTTTTGAACCCTCTCAACCGAGAACTGACTTGTCCACTCCTCCCTCTCCCTGATGCTTACTGCAGCATGCTGGTCCCTCCCCCCAACCTCTACCGTGAAGATCGAACAGAAGTAATTGTTCAGTATTTCTGCTTTCCTTTGATCTTCCTCTCGCAGTCCGCTCCATGCCATCCTGATTATTACAGTAACCCCTGGGTGGTGCTATCCTATGAGCTATTACCCCTGCCTTGTGGCTATGCACAGGCTGAGAAGCCTGAGTTCTGTGAAAGTGTGCCTCCACCCAGAGGAATGGTACTGGAGTAGCTTAGCTGCTTTGGTATAACTCTCCGGGATGCTATAACCATACACCAACCCTTCTAGTGGTCTAAGCAGTAATACCATAGAACATTCACATCCACTGAATAACAGTAATAATATGCTTACGCCCCTTGCACTTACAACTAGGGCTGGATCAGCTGCAACTGCCCTGGAGACCCCCTGGAAAATAAGGTCAGCAATGCAACAATGCAATATTACCAGTCTAATCCAACTAATAATATGCACACTAGCTAGGTTAACCGTGAAACAAGATAATCTGGTTTATTTAGGAGGAAGCGAACAAGGGAGGGGCGTGAATCTAATAGAAAGATTGACACTTTGATTTAGCCTAGGTTGGTTCAGCATGCACTGTAAGTCCCTTTGAAACAGTCCCACAAACCTGGGTACCCAGTGTGTTATGCAGGCTAGCCTGAAACGTTGCCCGGGGAGGCCGGTGTTGCAGCTGTTGTTGGGGCCCTTAGGAAGGAAAACAATTAACAAGTGCACAACGCAAATAGTTGCAATCCCAAGCGGAAGGGCTCAGTCTATTTGCAATAACCCAGAACAAAAACAATCAGATGCCACACAATGATTTGCAGCTGTTGTTGCAGGGAGGTACCTGATTTGGACATACTTTACCACAGAGCCCTGCGCTTCATCACTGGTCTCCCCTTCTCCACCTATCACTGCTCTTTATATGCGGCCGTAGGTTGGACCTCTCTACACTACAGACGAAATAAAAATGCAGCTCTCTGGACATACAGAGCTATCACTGGCAAACTTCTGCAGTACACTGTTGATTGCCTGACTCTCAATATGCCTGGAACCTATTCCCAAAGAAGCTGTTCACTGATTTCTCCGAAAATGCCCAAAGCCCTAACGCGGTTTGGAAGAGCTGCCATAGGACTCGTTCTACCGTCACTCTGGAATGTGCTACAGAAATCTCTGAAACTGAGGACTCCCTGTTAGTCTCACTGTGTTTATGTCCTTATACTCAAAATACATTACAGAAGCCTGCAACTGCTTCTAATGATCTTAGCTTACTTACACCCGCCTTCCACATCCTCCCTGCTTTTCCCACCCTCCTTTCTTCTTGTATCAGTGCATAACTTGTCCCTGAGCCACCTACTTATCTACCGCCCTAAATCTCAACCTCCCTCACCCACCTATTCCTTATATACCCACAGCATCTCATTCCTTCACTCCTAGTATTATTCCAGTTCCAGACCCCCCCCCCACTGGCTGCCCACTTCTCCAGACACATGACTCCCCCTTGATACGCCTGGGTCTTTTTAAATGAACTATGTATGTCTCTTTGCTTGTAGTATCCACTTCAACTAATCTCTTCACTGGACTATAATGCTTTTACCTTACAGGAATACTAAATCATGTATGTTGTTGTATCTGGTATACATTTTTACTGACTTGCTACCTTATTGTTATGTATACCCTTACCGACTGTCTTTTACCTGAACCCAAATGTATTTTACTTATCCTGTCTATTGCAGGCCTACCTGTACTGTTGTACTCTTGCATCTACTGTCTATTTGTCTGTATATAAATGCATTGTTACTTGACTTGTGTAATGCAGGTCCACCTTGTAAATGAGCTTGGTCAATAGTGTTCGCCTGGATAAATAAAGAATTTGATTGATTGATTGTACTCACGCTACCCAGACCAGGATGTAGGACAGGTGAGATCAAGACCTCATGGCGTTGATCTGGAGGGTCGGGAAAACAGGGCCTACATGACTCACCTCCTGGTGGTTGCTACCTGTTCGATGTTGAGTGGTGTTGAGCAGGGGGCTGAATCTTCAAGCGGGTCTTTTGCAGGGATGATTTCTGAAATGAGGGCAGTGATTTATGCCTAGATTGCAAGGCCCAAGCAGGATGAACAGTTCTGAAAGAGTTTGTGATCTTCTGCTGGAAAAGCCTCCAGCGGGTGTAACAGAATTCACTGCGGGGAACCAAATCACAACCCATGAAACACATCTAGCACACTTAAATCAATTATTTCTCTAAGCCACAGTTTGGATACAGTCCAGTTATTATTTACAGCTTCACTGCGCAAACCTTTCTCTCCGAGGCTATTTTCTCTCCTCAGGCAGGCTGATCGCTTCTGGAACAAGTCTTTGGTCCAAAACCTAAGTCACAACAACGATTCTCTTCTTTCTTCTGCTGCAGACTTAAGATGGCAAACAGAAAGGTCCGACTTCTGCAACGGGCAGTTCAAAGGCAGGAGAATCTGTCAAGCAGGCCAGTAAAGCCTTCCTGCCAATTCTCCTATGCTCCTACTAGGAGCAGCTGCTCAACAGCTCGAGCTGTTCACTCCTCAACTTCCAACACTAACTGAGACCCTGCTTCATGCAGTTCTGGGGATTTCCCTTGTGATACAAAAGGTTCTGTTAGCTGAGGGAACTGTCAGTCACAGTATGGGCTCCCCCTCCAGGCCAGTTTAGGAACCAACAGTTAAAACTACAAAAACTACAGAATTTCTTCCCACAAGACCCCTGGGGACAGTCTCCATTTAAGGTCCCCAGAGGTTGAATTGGTCCAACATTGGAAGTCCAGAACCAAAATGGCGGCTCCTATTCAAATGCTTAAGCTGCAATTGAAAGCAGGCTAGACAAACTCCTCTGTCATTATCATTAAAACAGAGAAACGGCAAATAATCACGTTTCCTAACATGGTTCCCTCTGCACGTATAGCAACTGCAGCATGGAGCAATATAACAGACGGTCTGGCTGGTTGCAAGCCTTAATTACTCGGACCCAGCCCAGACTGATTTCTAAACACAGATTAGCTAAATTCTTAAAGAGACCGGTGCAGAGGCTCGCTATGGCACTCTCACGCAAATAGATATAACTACTTAAAATAGGGCACCCACCTGACGGTGGGTATTATGGAGCCCGGGAAGACATTATAGTAAACCCCAATTTGTAGGGGGGTTACATTACTACCCCTCCACTTGTCTTCCTCTTATTTCCCCCCACATACATGTCCAGTCCATGCTGTGGATGGGTTTGGTTCCTATCTGAGAGGGCAAAATCAGCAGGTAGTAGTAAAGGAGTTCAAGTCAAACTTAATTTCAACAGTGTCCGGTGTTCTCCAGGGTTCCACTTTGGGGCCTATTCTTTTTAACATACAGTATACATGAATACATTTACTCTGGATGATCCTCATATAAAATGTCACTTCCATGCGGATGATACAACAATAGTATGGAAGGAATAAATAACAAGAGATCAGATTACACAGAAGGCATTTGATGATTTACCGGTCTTTTTGCATTCAATGCTAGTGCAGTACTTAATCCAAAAATGACTCAAGTGATGCATTTTATCACAGCAAACGCTTGGATCCATTTGCAACTCATTTACAGGTTAAAACTCCGGATCAACATGTATTACAACAGGTACAGAAGTGTAGATACCTGGGCGTTTGGCTGGATGACAAGATCAAGTGGAATATCTGCACTCCAGCTGCACTCCAGAGGTGCTGTCTTTCGGATGAGACGTTAAACAGAGGTCCCATCTGCCTGTTCTGTGGTAGTTCTGGTGGATGTTAAAGATCCCATGGCCAAATTTCACCCCATTCACTAAAAATATCACCAACAGCTTAATCCTGGTTCAAAATCAGCTGGCATTCATCTGTATCCGCCTCCCCCAGGGTTGTGCCTGAAAATAGGCATAATTTATCTAGTGCATTTACCCGGTCAACAAAAACTAAATAAAATAAACTTGCCTGATGAGTGTGATACCACATACCACAAGAGCTGAGTGGTTCTACTAGGTATCACAGACTGAGGGTATGTATTAAAAAAAAAAAAAAGTTACCATACTGCCTATGTTTTCGTTTTTATAACTGCTAGTTTTAGAAGTGAACGGAAGTTAAGATGTACCACAAAGTGTTTTCTCATTGAAGGCTGCAACTATTTGTTGCACCATTATACATGCGTATAATGGACATACGAACATACTGAATTGCCAGCAGAAACAGGCCTCTTGGTCTAGTGAGTCTGCTCGAGTGTGCAGCTAGCCCCTCTTCACGCAGCTTTGCCTCCCACCCCCACCTTCCCAGTATCCCTTCCCCTGTCCCAACCCCTCTTGAAACTGCCCACCATCTTACAGGACACTTTCGTCTGGTAAGGTGTTCCATTGTCCGCTATTCTTTCCATGAAAAAATGTCTCCTCATATCCCTCCTCCCCCATCTCAGTCCATGCCCTCTCAGGCCACCCAGGTACTGATGCATCAAGTTTGGAGACGATAGATCAGGGCCACTATGGCTCAATTATGACACCCTACCACTAGGCATACATAGATACATAGACAGTGTCGGCAGATAAGGGCCTATGGCCCACCCAGTCTGCCCATTTGAGCTTGTAAGTTCAGTTTGTTTTCCTAGAAGTCTGTTGCCCCTTACCCCTGACCTCCAGAATTCCTTTATGTCTATTCCATGCATTCTTAAATCCTGTGATTGTTTCAGCCCCACCACTTCCTCTGGCAGGGTGTTCCACTTGTCCACCACCTGTTCTGTGAAGAAATTCTTTCTCATGTTTCCTCTGAATCATCCTCCCTTCAACTTCATCCCATGCCCTCTAGTCCTGGAACATCTTTTTCGCTTAAAAATAGTGTTTTCCTGCACCCTGTTCCTCCCTGTAAGAGGCAGCTCCTCTAAAAAAAATAAAAAAAACTAGTGCCATGGGAGAAGCTTTCTGCCACTATTCTACTCCACTGTTTACCGCTGAGGAGCCTCATCACGTGGAGACCTTGGTGGAGCCATTGTCCATACCGTAGCTTACCCACAAACAGGTGGCCCTTTTGGCCAGCCCCTGTACTGAACCCGGAGTTGGATGGTGCCTTGAGCAAGGCCTGCTCTCAAATAGCTGGTGGTCCACATGGTTATACATTAGAATTTTATAAAGCAAAATGGTTACATTAAATGCACACTGAAAATAGTGTTAAATCTATGTTTCGACCTTAGGTCTTCAGGAAATATCTAAAAGAGAGAAAAACAAAGTTAGAATTTTATAAAGCCTTGACAGGTCCTCTTCAATGTCTTTATAAGCGACATTGCAGAGGGACTGGAAGGAAAAGTATGTCTCTTTGCAGATGACACAAAGATCTGCAACAGAGTTGATGCACAAGGTGGAGTGGAAAGGATGAGAAGGGACTTGGCAAGGTTAGAGGAATGGTCAAATGTACGGCTGCTTAGATACAATGCTAAGAAGTGCAAGGTAAAGCACCTGGGAAACAAAAACCCAGGGGAAGAGAACACAATGGGGGGTGAGATACTAACAACAACAAAAATGGAAAGGGACCTGGGGGTAGTCATATCAGATGACCTAAAGGTGGGCAAGCAATATGAGAGGGCAGCAAGGAGGGCTGGGGGGATACTGGGATGCATAGGGAGAGGCATTGCCAGTAGAAAACAGGAAGTTGTTATCCCACTGTACAGACAGTTGGTGAGACCCCATCTGGAGTACTGCGTGCAGTTCTGGAGACCTAATCTCCGCAAGGACATAGACAGGATGGAGGCTGTCCAGAGGAGGGCAACTAAACTGGTGCAGGGTCTGCACCGGAAGACATATGAAGAGAGACTTAAGGAGCTGAATATGTATAGCCTCGAGGAAAGGAGGGAGAGGGGGGACATGATAGAAACTTTCAAGTATCTCAAGGGAATCAACAAAGTCCAAGAGGGTAGCATCTTTCACAAAAAGAGGTGTAAGAACAAGGGGGCCTAATTTGAAGATAGAAGGGGGAAGTCTTAGAGGTAATTTTAAGGAAGTATTTTTCACAGAGAGGGTTGTGGATGCATGGAACGGACTTCCAGAGGAGGTTGTGGAGTCAAAAACAGTGGTGGAATTCAAGCATGCATGGGACAGTCATAAGGCAATTCTAGGGGGTGGGGGTTGGAAGAAGTAGGCTGCTGGTTAACTAGGATCTGCAGCTTATCCAATAGGTATGGAAATGGGCAGACTGGGTGGGCCAAGCGGTCCTTATTTGCCGTCAAAATCTATGTTTCTATATCCACATAGACAATCAGGTTATAAACTTGGGCCGACGCCTTGGTGTATTATATAGAGAATAATGCAAGGGTTAGTGTATGTACCGAGAAGTAAACACACACCTGAGGGGTTACATGCTACATAAACCCAGAGAGTGAAGCTTGTGGGGTTTGTCCCAGCATCTAACCCAGAGGGTGTGTGTAAGTTAACACACACCATCCCATATTTTATTTTATATAATTGCTGGGTCTTCCTTTTTGGCCATAGCAGTTATAGAAAATAAAAATAAAAAAGGACATTCCTGACTGCTGTCAAGCCGTGGTCTGCTTTTGTCAGAGTCCGGTTGTTTTTATTTATTTAACTTTTTAATTTATTTCTGCCTGTAGGTAAAATTTTAGTTTGGAATGTCTTAATTTTCTTGTTGGTTACTTACCACCGACTCCGAATGGCAGTTCCATGTTCTGAGGAAAGAGAAGGTGGTTAGCGGTCCAGGAGGAAGAGCTGCGGTGGGCGCATGTGCAGACCGAGGAAAAACCATGTGCATGTTTGCCCTAATAAACAATCCTTTATTATGGCAAATAACGCCATGGTTTTTCTTTGGTAAAAAGGAAGACCCACTAATTATATATAGAATAATGCATGGGATAGTGTGTTTAATGAGATTTTACACACATCCGAGGTGTTGGATGTTACATAAACCCCCAAGAGCGGAGCTTTAAAATCTCGAGTTAAGCACACTACCCCATGTTTTATTTTATATAATTGCTGTAGAGCATTTTTTTTCCTCACAGCAATTACATAAAATAAACACATTCCTGTGCTGCGTGGTCTATTTTCAGCGCAGTCCACAGCGGATCGCAAAATGAATGGTTTTCCCCCCTTTTTCTTTTCAGTGCTTCAGCATAACAGTTAATGTTTGAACTCAATGTTAATGTCTAAAATTAATGTTTTTAAAATTATCTTATCACTGCGTGCATGTGGTGGTCAAGTATCTGGCGGTAAGGAACGGCACAGAAGTAAAAGAAGAGTGGCAACTGGTGCATGCGTGGACCTAGGGAAACCTGGTGCGTGTTCATGATTATAACAGTGAATTATAACCAGATTTCCCTATAGGAAAAAACACTAACCAGTTATTATACAGAGAATAATGACTGAGCAGGGGGTTATAACGAGAAATTTACACCCCCCCCCCCGAGGTGTGGAATGCCATATGAACCCCAGAAGCTAAGCTCAAGGGGTTTATAAAGGCATTCCATATCAAGGAGGTGTGAAAAATTTGAGTTTTACACACCTACCCAGCCTTTATTTTATATAATTGCTGGGGAGCATTTTTTCACCCCAGCAATTATATAAAATAAAGGTACATCTGTTGTCAGCCGCTGTCCAATCAGGATGAAAAGTGGTCTGAGGGCTTGCAACTTTCCCTCTTTTGTTTCCCATTTTTAAAAATTCAGAACCAAATTCAGCCCATGGCTCTGTGTGTGTTTCTACCCCCCCCCCCCTTCAGTTTCTATTGCCTGTTTTCTCCTCCACTCCCTCCCTTTTCAGAAGCTCTCCTGTGGTTGTATTTCAGCTCTCCTGCACGGCTGTGTGTCTGTTACTCGCAACTCGTGTTTCCCTGTCCACTCTTCCCTTGTACCACCTTTGGGGTTCTTTTTTTTTTTTTCATATATTTAACTCACTGCCAAATTCAAGTTGTGAAGTGTCTAACGTTGTGGTGGCTGAGGAAGGGGAGACTGGAGGTTGGCACATGCATGAAACATGTGAACCGTGGGATGTGTTTGCCGTAATAACAGCAAATTATTACCCTTGGGGAAAAAATCCTTCCCAGTTATTATACAGAATTAAGCACTCCAAGAACAAGGAAGCAGGTAGTAAATACCGTGGTTCTACCTAGTTTTGACAACAGTGATTTGTTGTTCTTCGGGGCATCAGGAATGGAGCTGGCAAAACTAGAAGTTATGCACAATAGGTTTACCTGCTTTATTCTAGACTGTCCTCGTAGGACTCACAGATGTGAACTTTATAAGGAGCTGGGGTGATTGAGATTAGAGGAGCGTAGCAGATTTCAGTACCCCACCTACATACACAAGTGTTATAGAACCAAGGCCCCTGGATATTTCATTAATAACTGGCCATCATTTTTTTCAGTGGAGATAGCCAGTAATTATTTGCAGTAATAACCAGCGCGTTACGGGCAAACACGCACTCTTTGGTTCCAGCAGAAGTTGCACCTGTGACTTCTGTGTCGCTGTGTCTCAGTGCAGCTGTGCATTCAACAATCACAACAGTTTCATTTTTAAAAGTAACACTAGATCACAAAATGGACTAATTCAACCAACTTTACATTTATTTATTTCAAATTCAGATTAATACCTTTACAAAGGCTCCAACTCAACAAGGAATACAAGACATTTACAGGTGATGAAACACTGCAGAACAGAAAGACATCAACTAATAAGTGGTATTAGTGTGCAGTTACAACATTAAGCAGGGTACAAGTGAGGAGAAACAGGACCACACTTGTGGAGAAACATATTAATGCGGCACTAATTATGTGGTACAAAGTGTTTAACAATCATGTTACAGTTCAGACAGGCGCCCCAGTCTGCAGAAATGCAGTTTTAGCAGCCAAAGTGAAGCTTTGTCAAGGGGAGGTAGTAGGTGGAGGGAGGTGGGCAGTTGGACATAAATAAAACTAATATCTAATCTGAAATAAAACAAATAGTGCCCCAAACACATCTATGCTCGAGACTTCCCTACTGTCTGTATCTCCAGCGCAGCAGTTCCTATATCGTGGTCATTCAAGGAAAATCTAATACGGTGGCAGCCAAGCGTGTGAGACAGCCCACTTTCATTAATGTAAGAAAATTAAAACTAACCTATCATAACCAACACAGCTCTGTCTTACTAAAGATGTCCCCCCGGGACAGTGATAATGTGCTTTGGGGGCTAACCAGCAGTCCTTATGATAACACTAGAGGTGAACATTTTGGGGGGCTACGATATAAAATAAAACATGGGATTGCGGGATTACTCAAATTTAATACACACCCTCGGTGTGTGATGCTCAAATAAATCCCTTGAGTTTCACTCTCTGAGTTTATGTAGCGTCATATTCTCATAATGCACACCATCCCATGTATTATTCTCTAGATAATTTACAACAAAGAAGTATTAAAGGTTTACTTAAGTTAGCTGGTGTGGCTGAATTTTTACTTCCTAAAAGAAACAGAATGAGAAGGGACCTGCAGAAACTTGAAGAATGGTCAGGGGTTTGGCAGTTGAAATTCAATGCAAAGAAGTGCAAGGTAATGCATATGGGGCACAAAAACCCTGGCACAATATATCAGTTGGGGGGGGGTGAGGATATAGCATGCACCAAGCAGGAAAGGGATCTTGGGGTTATCATCTCTGATGACCTCAAGGTAGGGAAACCGTGTGACAAGGCAGCAGGTAAAGCAAATAGGATGCTGGGATGTATAGGCATGGGCATCAGCAGCAGGAAAAGGGAGGTCATAATTCCGCTATACAAGACACTAGTGAGGCCCCACCTGGAGTACAGTGTACAGTTCTGGAGACCATACCTACATAAGGACATTGACAGGGTAGAGATTGTTCAGAGGAGGGCAACAAAGATGGTGCATGGATTGCATCACAAGTCCTATGAAGACAGGTTGAAGGAACTGAACATGGACTCCCTGGAGGAGAAGAGGGAGAGAGGAGATATGATAGAGACATACAAGTATCTTACAGGGAGGAACAGGGTGCAGGAATACACTATTTTTAAGCGAAAAAGATGTTCCAGGACTAGAGGGCATGGGATGAAGTTGGAGGAGGACGATTCAGAGGAAATGTGAGGAAGAATTTCTTCACAGAACGGGTGGTGGACAAGTGGAACACCCTGCCAGAGGAAGTGGTGGGCTGGAAACAATCACGGATTTAAGAATGCATGGAATAGACATAAAGGAATTCTGGAGGTCAGGTAAGGGGCAACAGACTTCCAGGAAAATATAAACTGAACTTATAAGCTCAAATGGGCTGACTGGGTGGGCCATAGGCCCTTATCTGCCGACACTGTCTATGTAGCTATGTATATACAAACCTGGAAGTGAGTATATCCCATTTCTATAGTACAGGTCCAAAACTCTGGAATACTATTCCACTACACTGCACCAGTCAAAAGTAACATTAGTTTAAGTAAAACAAAAAAAAAAACGGTATTTTGAACTAATAAAAAAACCCTACCCTGTTGTTTAGTAACATATACCAGCTGACTAATTTCCTTTTTCCAATTTTCCAAGGGTTACTGGGCAGGGGAGAGGGGCAGAAGGCTGCATAGGGACTCGGAGAATGGGGAGGGGGGGATGGGGTGGAGGATGGCCCTGATCAATGCCAGGAGCATAGGGAATAAAATGCCTGCGCTCCAAGTGATGCTAGTTGAGGGGGTGGTGGATGTGGCAGCAATCACTGAGACATGGGCCACTCAGGGGCACAATTGGGACCTATATCTGGAGGGCTACACCATGTTCAGAAAAGATAGAGGAGTGGGGGGGTTGGTGCTGATAGAAAGGACATTGGAGTTGGTGGAGTGGAGGAGGCTGGAGGGCAGGTGAAGGCGATTTGGGTAACTCTGCCAACGAAGGGGGGGTGAGAAAATAAAAATAGGTGTTGTGTACAGACCCCCCGCTATGGCGGAGGACCTGGAGGACAAGCTGGTAGAGAATATTAGGGGCCACTGTGGACTGGGAAGAGGCAGGGGAACCTAAATATGCTGGGGGAAGACTGGGGCACTGTGGCATCCCCGGTGGCCAGGGAGCAGAGGCCGATAGACGTCTAGGTGTCAGCGTGGCTCAGTTGGTAGCACATCTGCCTCTGGACCAGAAGATCGTGGGTTCTCATCCCACACTGGGATTGGACTTGCACCTAAAAATCGCTGGCATCCGAGTGCAGTATTGGGGGGTGCTGTACTGCTGGGGTGTGCTGTCCTTCGGATGAGACGTTAAATCGAGGTCCCTTCTGCCCATCCTGGTGTTGTCCAGGTGGAAGTAAAAGAACTCAGGGCACTCTTCGCAAAGAGCAGGGAACACATTTCCTTCTCATAAACCAGTTCATGCAATTATCCAGGCTGTGTGTGGGTGATGATGTGTGATATGGCCGCCACCACACATTCAGTCACTTCACTACCAGTCTAGCATTGCTTGTAAAGTGCTTTGGGATACTATGTATGAAAAGCGCTATATAAATTCCTCTTCTTCTTCTTCTCCTTCTCCTTCTTCTCCTCCTCCTCCTTCAGGACACATTTCTAGCCCAGCAGGTGGGGGAGCCAACTAGAGAGGGTCGGATATCGGACGTGGTCCTAGCAAACAGTGACCAGATCAGGGGTCTAGAAGTGAGCAGCCCATTGGCAGGAATTAACCACGCATGGTCTGGTTTTACCTGTACCAGGGCGGGGGGACTGCACGAATACTGTGGTAAAAGACTTTAGTGGAGCGGACTTCAAGGGCATGGGGAGGATTCTTTAGGGGTATTTGGATGAGTTGAGGCCAGATATAGATGCTAGGACCAGGCAGGAGGCCATTAAAAAGGGGGTGCAGGAGGCTACGAGGACCTGCACGAGAGTAAAGCACCAGCACTGTAGGGCCAGAAAGTCATGTTGGTGGACCCGGGAGGTTCAGGAGGTGGTGAGGGCGAAAAAGGCTGCCTATGCGCACTTCAAGCACTCAAGGGGAGAAAAGGAGTGGGGAGAGTACGAGCTGATGTCCAGGAGGGTCACCGGGATGGTCAGACTGGCCAAGGCGAGGATGGAGAAAAACCTGGCCAGTGGTATCGGGGGAAGGGGGAGGAAGTTTTTTTTTTTTTTTTAGGTACACAGGGGAGTACAGGAAAGTGAGGGCACAGATCAGCAAAATTAGGACTGGGGAGGGATAGGCTCAGGAAGCAGGGGAGCAAGCTGGGATATTTAAAGGAGTACTGTGCCTCAGTCTTTACTGGGGAGGAGGGGGGGGGTCCACACTTCCTGATGGGAAGGATAATGAGACCACATATAAGGTAGATCACTAGGAGTTTGGTGAATCGGAAGAGGCCCGGATGGAGGACGAGTCGAAACTATATGTGCTGGCACCTGCACTCTTCAACATCTCCCTGCAGACAGGATAGGTGCTTCAGGATTGGAGGGTGGCCCATGTCGTGCCTCTCCACAAAGGGCGGGGTCTAGAGAGGAGATGGGGACCTATAGGCCTGTTAGCAAAACATCCATGGTAAGCAAAGTGATGGAGGGTGTTACCAAGGAGAGGCTTGGGGGAAGAGCTCGAACGGATGGGACACCTGGACGATAGGCAGTATGGCTTTGTCCCAGGGAGATCATGCCAGATCAGCCTTGTTGATTTCTATGATTGGGTGATGAGTGCCCTGGACAGGAATGGAGTGGTGGATGTTCTCTATCTGGACTTGCTCAGGTGGATAGAAAACTGGCTCTTGGGGCGAATACAGAGTGGTGGTTGGAGGGATAGTCTCCTCCTCCAAAAGTGTCATTAGTGGGGTCCCCCAGGGATTGGTCCTGGGGCCACTCCTGTTCAATGCCTATGTCTCGGACATAGGGAGAGGTATTAGGAGTAAACTGAGCCTCTTCATAGATGATTCAAAGCTGGGAGCATTGGCAGATGGGGAAGAGGGGAGAGTGGCACTACAAGGGGACGAGATGCCCTGGACAGATGGTCAAGGAGGTGGGGGCTGAGGTTTAATGCAGGGAGGTGCAGGGTGTTGCAACTGGGGGCCAGAAACCTGGGCCATGCATATACCCTGGGGGGAGACACACTGCAAACCTCGTCGGGCAAGAGGGACCTTTGGATGGTGGTGGACGTCAAAATGAATAACACTGAGACTTGTCGCAGAGCAGCAGCAAAGATGAACAGGATGCTGGGCTGCATAGCCAGGGGAATTACCGCCAGGATGAGGGAGGTGATCCTCCCTCTATGTAATGCCCTGGTCAAGCCGCACTTTGAGTACTGTGTGCAATTCTGGAGACCACACCTAAAGAGAGACATTGCTGTACTGGAGAGGGCACAGAGGAGGTGACCCGGATGATCTGGGGCATGGTGAGTAGACCCTACGAGGAGAGGCTGGAGGAACTTAATCTATACACACTCGAGAAGAGGAGAGATAGGGGGGACATGATAGAGGTCTTTAAGTATGTAAAGGGGATCAACAAAGTGGGAGTTGAGGAGGTGTTCAGGTTTAAGAAGGAGGGAATAACCAGGGGGCATGAGTGGAGGCTGGGGGGTCCACGAGGGAGCAAAGGAGGCACTACTTCATTGAAAGGGAGGTGGATCCATGGAACATGCTGCCCGGGAGCCTGGTAAATGAGGGCACAGTGGACGGTTTCAAGAGGGGGTGGGACAGGTACAGGGGAAACTGAAGCCGGGGAAGTTTCTTCTCTGGGGGTGGGGTGGGCAGCAAATCAGGCACCCAGCAGGGGTGCTGGCTACTGAGCAGACATGCGACAGACCATGAGGCCTATTCTGTTGGCTGATAGTATGTTAGAGCCACCTGCTGGGTCCTGTGTATGTCTAGTAACTAGTATTGTTTTTGAAACCTACTATGCAGTTCCAGAGTGAAACTTGTAATATGTGTACTGTATGTGTATATTTATCAACTACTTCTGATCTTAATTCAACACAGCCTTTGTGATTATGACAGGGAGCTTCTGCCACTCTTGAGGACCGACCTTTTCTTAAATCTGTTGCAATAGTTCTTCTGTTTCTTAGCCTAATCTATCCTTTACAGTTTCTAGTCCATAAAGTTGGCCACCTATGGGCACCACCTTCCCTTTCTTGACTATGCTATAGTGTCCTCTTTAATTTCCTTTTCCCTCTCAGGTCCTCGTACAGGGAGGCTATTGTGGTGACCTCCAAGCATATGTAAAACACCAGGTTGTGTTTATCATTGTTGGATTTAGTATGTAATAGCAAAATGTCATAAAATACCTTGATGTATATACTTAACCTGTAAATGTTGAAAATACCATGGCACTAGGTGTTTTTGATAATGGGAAAACGTACTAGATGACTATAATAGAAATTAAGTTAGTTGTGCTATTCAAAATGCATGTAAATTGCTGTAAACTGAACAAGTCTGACACATCATGGTGATTTGCATATATCCCATAATGCTATCCATTATGGAAGTATGTATGGCTGCTATCCATCATGGAAGTATGTATGATGTTGTATTTCTTTGAAACTTGATTTGTTGCCAGTGCCCTTTGGGGTAACCCTTTTTTTAATGATTCTGCATTGAGGTTCTTTGTCTGCAACTTGTTTTATTTTTTAAGCCCCCACTACCCAAGCAAACAAGGCCCACATAGGGATGCAGAGTTTTCACTAGTTTAGATCAGAGATCATTGTATGTACTTGCCGGCTAAGTGCACAGAAAGGACATTCCTAGTCTGTTGCTGCAAACTGATGTACTGAAAAAGGAATATGCCATTGCTGAAGGTTATTTTCTGTATTTTGAATAAACATCACACAGAGATTGTATGTTTTGGTGTCTGGTTCGTCTGTTATCCCACAGCCCCTCCACAGTAATGAATGGTCTCGTATGGTAAATTTTGTAAGCCTATATGCTGTCAATGTTAATCTTGGGTAGATGTTATGTAAGCATATATGCTTTGTTAATATTAACCCTGCCTTTGCTTAGCATTTTTAGTAGTGAACCCCAATGCTTTGCATGTCTTAAAGGAATATGTGAACAAGGTAGTTGTAATTTTATGTAACAAAGCCTGTATAATAAGGACCTCCTTGGAAATGAGCTTTGCTCAGCTGAGTACCCAATTCATATAATGGATACAATGTTATTACTACTACTACCTAAAGAAGGTCTTGTCCCCCTTTTTTTGACCTCTTCAGATATTCTACCCTGTTTGTGCTTTAGCTGCCCTCACCCTCCTACCTGCCTCCCAGTAAAGGGATTATATATACAAACATATGAAGAAGCCAGCACACAGCTTGAGCTACTGTCCCTGCCCTCCGTCCCCACACCTCCCATCTTCCCTACCCATGATCCTCATCTTCCCCATGTCTATCCCAGCCTCTCTTAAAGTTGCCCATTGTCTTCAACGAGATCACCTCTTCCAGAAGTGCAATCCAAGTGTCCACCACCCTCTCTGTAAAAAAGTGCTTCCTGACCTCCTTCCTAAACCTCCCACCCTCCAGCTTAAGACTGCCCCCTTAAATTATGGTTGCCACTCAGCTTAAAGAGACTCTCCTTATCCACCTTATTTATCCCTTTCAAGTACTTGAAGGTCCCAATCATGTCCCCTCTCTCTCCTGTCTTCCAGGTAGTACTAGTACCTGTGTGACAGGTGCCCAATTTGTGGGGTGTTTGAATTGTAATCAGTGATAAAATTAATTACATCTTCTGTTTAACTTTTAATTGAGCTGAAATGATCATGATATCACTATACCCACTTTTCAGGAGTTGGTCAACAACTTAAGGGCACAGAGGTCTCATTCAGATAACAGTTCCTATTAAGCCTAAGAAAGTGCCCAAATGGAAGGCTTTTTTTTAAGGTGTTTAGGGTGAGCACTGTTGGCCCTTAGGAGTGTATTTTCCTGAAATGGGTATTCAGTACCCCTCATTTACCATCTACAGGTTGCCACTGGTGTTACTTTAAGAATATTTATCCTATACAAGCAAGCCAGTGTAACAAGACCTACAGTAAGGCAAACAGGATCCTGGGGTGTATAGGAAGGGGGTATTGCTACCTTTTATATATCACTGGTGAAGCCCTACTTGGAGTAGCCTGCCCAGTTCTGGAGTCTTCACCTAAGGAAAGGCTGGAGACAGTGCAATGTAGGTTGATCAAAATGATTCGGAACCAGCAGGGCAGATCTTATCAAGATCAGCTCAAGGCACTGAACATATACTTGCTGGAAGCCAGATGAGAGAGGGGAGATATAATAGAGACCTTCAGGTTCCTGAAAGGAATGAACAACACAAACTGCAAGGAACTTTTTAACATGAGTAGTGGATCAGGAATATGGGGACATGAGTGCAAACTGTTGGGTGTGGTGGAAACTGTCAGAGGCTGGGTTCAAGAGGGACATGGGAAAGTGTTATTTTATAGAAAGGGTGGTGAAGCCGTGGAATAATCTACCAGCTGATGTAATGGGCAACAAGAAAAAAATTACTCACCATAGTAATGTTGTTTCTTCTAATGGAGTCTTGCTGTATTCAGACATAATGCAGTCAGCCCCAGCACTTGAACTGCCCCGGAGAGGTAAGGGTTAACTCCATGCAGAAGCATGGAACGTTGAGCTCGAGCTCGGTTTTCAAACCTCTGTCTGTGGTACTTCCCAGTCCAACCGTCAGATTCTTTTGAGCAAACTAACTAACTTAATACCGGAGTATGGAAATTGTCCAAACATATGGCCAAAGGGCAAATAACACTTTGGGCCCAAAAGACTCAAGTTGAGAACCCAAGAAGGAAAAAAGGTAGTCACAACCTGAAAGTATAAAACATCTGAAAAAATAACTACCACAACCTCTACCCCAACCAAGAGGGAGAGGACAAGGTACACCCCTGAGGTACAACACTGTACCTGCCAGCCCACTTCCCAAAAACCAGGTTCTGAGGGGAGGCGGGGGGGAGGTCTCAACACAGCAAGACTCCACTAGAAGAAACAACATTACTATGGTGAGTAATTTTTTCTTCAAACAACATGAAGTTTTGCTGTATTGGGACATAATGCAGACTACCAAACAGTTCCCTATGGAGGAGGGAATGCAGAACCTACTTTGGGAAGAGGCTCTGCAGTACTGCTGTGCCAAACCTAGCATCACTCCTAGCCTGGATGTCCAGGGAGTAATGCTTGGTGAAAGTATGTACTGTTTTCCAGGTGGCTGCTTAATAGATCTCTAACAAAGGTATATCTCTGGCCGCAGCTAGAGAAACAGCTGTACTCCTAGTCGAGTGAGCCCTCAGGCCTGAAGAGGGTGTTCTATCCAACTTGTCATAACAGAATTGTATACAAGAAACAATCCACCTGGCAATAGTTCTTTTAGCGGCGGGCTTACCTTTCCCCACTTCACCATAAGTGAGAAACAATTGAAGACAGTCATTCCTGTGCGCCTTAGTATGCTCAATGTAGTAGCTAAGTGCCCTCTTAACATCCAGGCTGTGTAACCTTCTTTCACCTGAAGAAGTATGGTCAGTAAAAAACACAGGGAGAGATATAGACTGGTTCAGATGAAAATCTGATACCACTTTGGGTAAGAACCTCCTATTGGTTCTTGGGACCACTTTGTCCCTATGGAAGGAGATGAAGTCAGGTTCAACTGACAGAGCCTATAACTCACTAATCTGCCTGGCAGAAGTAATAGCTACCAGGAACACAGTTTTCCAGGTCAAGTACTTCAATTCGGCCGAAGCCAGAGGTTCAAAGGGTGGCTGCATAAGCTGAGCTATGCAGACATTAAGATCCCAAGGTGGAGTGGGCTCCCTAAAGGGAGGGTTAATGTGAACCAGACCTTTGAAAAACTTTCTGAAAACTGGGTGAGATGCCAGGGAAGAGCCCTTCCCTGCTGAGAGGAATGCAGAGACAGCCGCTAGATGAACCTTCAGAGTGGCAGGCCTAAGGCCTAGACCATTCAGATGAACAAGATAGTCTAAGGTTGTGGAAATGTCAGCAGAATCAGGCAGGACGCTTTTCTGAGAGCACCAAATAATGAACCTTCTCCATTTGGAGTTGTAAGTTTTTCTAGTGGAAGGTTTCCTGGAGACCTTCAGAATATCCAGAACTCCCCGAGAGAGATGTAGTGCTGCATATTCTAACTCTTCAAGAGCCAGGCCTTGAGATTGAGAGACTGGAGATTGGGGCACCAGATCCATCCCTGAGAGGAGGACAGGAGATTGTAAGTCCTGGGCAGAGACAGGAGACGTGACACTGACAGGGACAGCAGTAGAGGATACCAAGGCTGTCTGGCCCAGTCTGGAGCCACCAGTATCACTGTGCAAGGTTGAGTCCTGATCTTGATCAGAACTCTGAATAGCAGAGGGAAGGAAGGCATAGAGAAACCTGCCCTTCCAGTCCAGAATGAGAGCAACCTGGGGAACCGTTCCCAGGACCGGAGGTCTGCAACAAAACAGAGGAAATTGATGATTGTCCAGTGCTGCAAAGAGATCTATCTCTGGAGTGCCCCACCTGGAGAAGCTGACCTTCAGGATGTGAGGATCCAGGGACCATTCGTGATGTCCCTGTGAGATTCTGCTCAGAGCATCTGCTAGTACGTTGTCCTTCCCTGGAAGGTGAACTGCTACTAAAGAAGTCTGAAGGGAATAGGCCAGAGACCATAGCTTCAGGGCTTTTGTGCAGAAGGCCGAGGACTGAGTGCCTCCCTGCTTGTTGATGTACCACATTGTGGTGGTGTTGTCTGTTCTGACTTGGACCACCTTGCCCTTGACTGAATCTGAGAAGCTCTGCAGAGCTAGGAAAACTGCCCTGAGTTCCAGAAGATTGATATGAAGGAGAGACTCCTGTGGAGACCATACCCCTTGAGCTGTTCGGACTCCCAGGTGGGCTCCCCACCCTAGGAGAGAAGCATCCGTAGTCAGAACTACTGATGGGGCTTGAAGGAGGAATGGAACCCCTCGTCTGAGGTTGTCTTGGTCCAGCCACCACTGGGGAGCTTGGACCAAAGTCTGAGTCACTGGAATCAGTTTGGTAAGTGAATCCTTCTTTTGAGACCAAAATGACCTTAGATGAAACTGAATATCCCTCATCTGGAACCTTGCTCCCTGTACCACTGCCGTGGAAGCTGCCATGTGGCCCAGGAGCTGGAGGAACTGTCTTGCTGGGCGGGAGACCTGAGGTCGAAAGGAGGAAGCAAGATCCACTAGGGCCTTTACCCTTGCTAGGGGAAGGAAAGCTTTTGCTTGAATAGTGTCCAACTCTATACCTATAAAGGTGAGCAGCTGAACTGGTTCGAGGACAGATTTTGGAAGATTGAGAAGAAACCCCAGGGAACTGAGGAGGTCCTTGGTGGTTTGAAGAGCTGAGTTGACCTGAAAAGACGACTGGCCCACTGAGAGCCAGTCTTCCAGATACGGAAAGATGGTGATACCCTGTCTTCTAAGGTAAGCCACCACTACTGCAAGGCACTTTGTGAAGACCCTTGGAGCTGATGTTGGGCCGAATGGCATGACTCTGAACTGGTAATGGCCTGAAGGCAACTCGAACCTGAGGTATTCTGTGTGGGAGCACCTGATAGGAATATGGAAGTAGGCATTCTTGAGGTCCAGAGATGCTAGCCAATCCCCTGACCTTAGAGAAGGAAGGATTATTCCCAGAGTTACCATTTTGAATTTTGGCTTCACAATGTGTTTGTTCAAATACCTTAGGTCTAGGATGGGTTGCCACTCCCCTGTTTTCTGTGGGGTAAGGATGTACCTGGAGTATAGTCCTTTTCCCTTGTGCTGAGTAGGAACCTTCTCTATAGCTCTGAGAGCTAGAAGAGGGGAAACCTCTGCCTCTAGGGCAAGGGTTTCTGAGATTGATGCAGGTGGAAAAGACTTGGCCCTCTTTTTTGGAAACTTTTTGAAGCTGAGGGTCAGTCCCTGGCTTACTACTTCCAGGACCCACTTGTCTGAGGTCACAGACTTCCAGGCCTGGAAGTAGTAAGCCAGCCTGCCTCCTACTGGAAATGGGGAGTCGACCCAGGCTGACACATCAGGGTGTCTGCTTGGCAGGATCCTTGGATAGAGAGGAGGAAGGAGCAGCCCTGCTCATCCTCCTCTTGCCCCTCCCTCTGAAGAACCCCCTCTGTGGGAAGGGAGAGGAGGTCTGGGCTTGGTAAAAAGGCCTTTGAAAAGGCCTGCCCCTAGACTGCTGCTTGTGCAGAGTGGCCTGCCTTTCCTTGGCCTGTGCACTCCTGTACATGGTCCTGTATTCATCCATTTTCTTCATGTAAGCCTCTGTCTGCTCCCCAAACAGAGAGTTACCTACTACAGGAAAATCCATAGCCCTAGTCTGGGTACCCTGCGAAAGGCTAGTACATCTGAGCCAAGCATGTCTCCTGAGAGACACAGATGTAGCCATGACTCTAGATGCCACATCACTAGAGTCCACAGCAGCATGAAACTGCATTTTGGATGCCTCAATTCCATCAGCAGCCACCTCCTCCAGCTCTTTGGCTAGCTGGGGAGAAGTCTGTTTATCCAGTTCCAGAACCGTATCCCATCTGGATTTCTGGTACCTGGCTGTGTAGGCCATATAAGTAGCCTGCCTGAGACCCAAAGAGGATGCCAAATACTGTTTTTTGGCCATGGCATCCACTTTCCTGGAGTCCTTATCCAGGGGTCGTGAAGCCGAAGGAATGTTAGCCCTGTCACAGGCTGCAGCCTGCACTACCCCAACATGGTTGCAATGACTATAAAGGAACTCCGTACCTGAGCCTGATAACAAATACCTCCTGTCCATTCTCTTATCCACAGGAGGTACTGAATTAGGAGTTTGTAAAATTTTGTGTGTCTGTTTCCCCAAGGATTTATGAAGAGGGATAGACAGCCTTTTGGACTCTGGGATGTCCATCATTTCCAAAAAATCAGGCTCTTCATCCTCTTCTGCAGCTTCAACCAAGGGAAGCTGCAAGGTTTCTGCCACCTTTTTGTAGAACAAAAAATATGAAGGGGACTCAGAGAGCCAGGGAGGAGAGACACCGGAGAGACTGTCTGGGGAGATGTCCGGTTCAATGGGCACATCCAGACCCCCCTGGTCATCGTCATCATCGGGATAATCTTCGTCTCCATCCCACTCCTCATAATAAGCATCTGGATCATAATCCGGAGGAGACAGATCCGACCGAACCGACCGCCTAACCGGCGGTGCCAGTTTGGATGGAACCGGAGTAAGCGATTGAACAATGCTAATCGTTCTGACTATCTCGTCCGGGGTTGGAGTATGCGGTACTAGATCTGAACCGGCAGACTTCTGTTTCTTTTTTGACGGAACCGACCCCTCAGAGTCGGCTCTCCTTTTGTCTGAGGAGGTATCGGCTAGGTCAGTAGGCACCTCTTCAGGTTTGGCCGCAACCGAACTGGGCTGGTCATCCAGATTCACGGACTTCTCGGCCTCCCTTTCCTTTAACCTACTCAATCTTTTTTCTTGAGTGGTTTTGGGAAAGTTTTTACAAATTTGGCAGTCTGATTGGAGGTGGTCAAACCCCAGACAATAAACACATATGAGGTGGAGTTCGGCCTTGGCAAAGGCCTCCCCACACTCTGTACAGTGTTGAAACCCAGTGGGACCAGTTTTCTTCTTGGGTTTCTCAGACATGGCCAATCTACCAAATTACCCTATAGTAGCTTTCAAGCCAGGTAATAAAATCACCGATCGGTTACAAACCGTGTCACCGGCTTTTTAAAAGAACCGTAAAAGGTTCGGTTCTTTTGGAACCGATCAGTACCGGAACACCACTCTAATCCCAGAAATCAAATTTAAACAGAATGTAACCAAGGTCGGTTCCAAACCGGACCGACCAGAAAGAAACCGAGGAAAAACAATTTCCACTTTATGGCAGAAGTAAAACACAGTCACTACCTATCTACACACTACCTGTACCGTAGACAGAGGCAGGAAATCCGAAAATGACAAAAAATGATGCGGTTTAAACTGAACGCTTTACTATTACCGAACCGAGCAGAGGAAATCTCTGGAGCGCCTTCACTGTTAGGCGGAGTAAAGAATCTGATGGTTGCACTGGGAAGTACCAGACAGAGGCTTGAAAACCGAGCTCGAGCTAAACGTTCCATGCTTCTGCATGGAGTTAACCCTTTCCTCTCCGGGGCAGTTCAAGTGCTGGGGCTGACTGCATCATGTCTGAATACAGCAAGACTTCATGTTGTTTGAAAACTATTAATGGTTTCAAACATGGCTGGGACAGAGTGAAGGGCTTAGTGGTTCCTCAAGGTGGTGGAGGTAGGGCAGGGAGCATACAGGCGAATAGTGTGGGTTAGAACCATGCATGGACACTAGGTCCTAGGTTTGTTGGGGTTTTATAGGCAGACTGGATGGAACAATGGTCTTTTTCTGCCATTGTCTATGTTCAATCTCAGACGAGTTTCTATCTTAACTTCAAGATCAGCTCATTCCTATTAGGACCATCAAGAAACTGCATTGCCTCATGTGCCGTACCCTCCCCTCTGGTACACAGAATATCATTGATATATCAGCCCCCCTACCTGAATCTCTACAGAAAACAGCCAGGGGATCACAGATGATGCCGTCCTCCCACCAAAGCAAAACAGGTTGACGCCAGAGGGCACCACAGACATGCCCCAAGGGCAGTACCACGTCTGTAAATGATACTTAGAATTAAGCAGAAAATAATTTTGTGACAGGACCAGGTCAAGGGCCTTTAAGATAAATTCCACTGGACCATTCGAGGGTACATCATATTGACGGAAGCAGTGTTTTACTGCCTCAGTACCAAGATGATAACATATGTAGGTATATAGGGAGACCATGTCAATGGTAATCCAAATGTACTCTTGTGCCAGGAGAGAAGACCCGCCCCCTTGGAAGCACAGAGAGCCAACCATCTACACTTACCTGCAGGCCAATTTCAGGAGCACACCCAGCAGAATGTATGAAACTGATGCCTAATGCACTTAGAAGGCCAAGGATTCCAGCCACGTCCGCACAGCAGTAGCGGTACCACTTGCAATACCAGTGACCTGGGCTCAGAAACAAAACAGGTTTCTGAAGGCCCACCAGGAGGACGAGGCTGAGTGTCCCAGAGGACGCTCACCTTCTCGAGGGAGGGCTGCCTCTTCTACCATGCAACTGCCACCTGGCTGTTACAAAGTGGAGACGCAAGTGAGGAATAAGAAAGGGTGGGAGGAGTTGTCTCTCAGCTCGATGGGACATCACCAAAGCCTTGCATGCACACACCTATCACTAAGCCCGGATCGGCAACTCTGTGGGGATAGGAGTCGAAAGGGAAAACAACTGCAGCATAAGACAACGCTGGCTCTTCTGGGTGCTGATGTGTGGACTGGCTGCCCACTTCCAGAAACCATGTAATTTGAGGGGAGCCTGGCCAACTCCCCTTACCCCACCTCGGGGGGGGGGAGTCTGAGGTGAGTGAGATAGGAAGTTAACGACATCAAGGGTAGATTGCTAAAACTTAACCTAAGTAAATCTCAGGGCCCAGATGGTATTCACCCTAGGATGATCACGGAATTGGCAGAGGTGCTGGCTGACCCATTAACATCCCTTTTCCAGGCATCACTAGATGGGGGTGAGGTAGTGGATGTCTGGCGGACACCAAATGTAAGGATCTCTAATGACCTACAATTCAAACATCACTGTAGCCAAGTGATTCGGACTGCCAGTGGCATACTTTGTAGTATTATTAGACATATAAGGAGTAAGAGAAGAGAGGTGTTACTTCCGTTGTATGGGTCACCGGTGAGGCCACGTCTGGAGTACTATCGACAGCTCTGGTTACCCGGGTACAAATCTGAGACTAAATCATTGGAAAGAGTCCAGAGGCGAACGATCCATATGATCGATGGGCTACAGGACAAAGAATACCCAGAGAGACTATCAGAACTAGGGATGTACACTCTGGAATTCCACAGGCTAAGGGGGGACATGTGCTTGGTTTTCAAACCAATATCTGTTGAAGGGCTTAGGGATAAACTAAGATTGGTACTAAGAGAGCAAGTGTACCAAGCCAGGGCACACCCTTTACGGTTGGTGGGTAAGAAATTTCAAACAACGAAGAGAAAACACTGGATTAATTTAAGAGTGGTTCCAATCTGGAACAGTTTACCAGCCGAAGTGGTGGTTAGTGAAAATATGCAAGTACTTAAATACAGACCAGACAGCCACCTGACAGCAAAAATGGCTACAAGGTTGTAATTAACTACTTCATGGCGAGCATATATGGACAATGCGTCTTCTATGCTCTGAGAAACCTATGAACCTATGGAGAGCCGGGGTAAGTGGCAGAGAAGGAATGGAGGGGGCTGGGAGACCTGGACAGTGCCAATGGGGGCAGCCAAGACTTGAATCGCATTTACACAGCTGAGGCACGGCTGCAGTGCTCCACTCTGATCATCCCTGCTCCTCTTGCGCCGATCTAGCAGCAGTATCTACACGGCCTCTCTCAGTGCTGATACAAACCATGTAGAAGAAGGAGATGCGAGTTCAGGGGCAGGCATTCTGCGATATTTACCTGCTGCCCCGACCTGATGCAATAAATATGCTTGTGACGATGCAAGTGACAGCTCACACCGCTAATATTGCAATGCATCCCCAACTCGGTCAGGACTCAGGAGTGGATCGGGCATCGACTTACCGCGATCTGGTTAAGTGTCCACACTGGCACATTCGAACTACAGAAACACGAGTGCCCAGGTTGTTGCACTGCAAATGTGGCAATGTAAAAAGACCTTTAGTAGCACTCGGGAGAGGTGGGGAAGAAAATGACTGGGACACCAGAATACAGGGAACCAACTACTGTGAAGGCATAGGCCTGGCTGGGAGGACTGAGGCATAGGAAGGTTAAATGATTTGCTCAGGGTCACACAATAAATGTGTGGCTGTGGTGGGATTCAAACCCAGGTCTCATGGCTCTCAAGCCAGTGTTCTGGCCACTAGACCACACCACCTCCCAAATATGATATCTCTGTGGACCCCTCACATGCTTTAGCAGCCAAAAAACTGGGGACCAGGGCTGTGAAGGACAGCAAGAGGGTGTTGCAAATGTACAGAGGTGCAGAACAAAAGCAGGGGAGACCCTTGTGCTTCTGCATTATGTTAAACACTAAGCATGTACGAGAAGCAATATAGAAAACTAAGTTCTATTCTACTGCTATTTTATCTCCCCTTCCTCCGCTTCCTCTGGACTTTGATACGAATCCCTGTGTGAACGATTTGCTCTCGGCAGATGCAATAGCCATCAGCACTACACAGGAGTTTTGTTTTATAATGTATTTATCCCAGGTCACCCAGCTGAGATGTGCCATCTTATTTTCAGTGGGGTCCTGCTGCTGCTGCCTAGTATTAAAACTACAGTTGGTCAACAACAGTGGGAGAAACTCAGCTCAACGTCACACAATGACAGTGGTGAGGTCTGAACCTGGGTCTCCAAGATCCTACATGCTAATCACTATGCTACAATATTTTGAAAGAAACAACAGCAGAGATTCGGGCAGCAGCTTCCACAGGGGGCAGGGGCACCAGGATTTTGGAATCCCATGAACAGCTGTCTATAATCTGGAAGGCAGTTTTGCCTAGTGATGAGTGCTCTGAGCTATGAAACAGGAAACTGTAGGTTTGAGCCTCACAAAGGCCACAATCTCACTAGGTGACCTTAAGCGAATCACATAACCTCTACCTCTGCTTCCGTCTCTCCCAGCAGAACTCACTAGAAGGACCCCTAAGAAAACAAAGTCATAAAATCAGGACCATGAAAATGCAATCCTAGTAGCAGAACGTGCACGCGTATACGCACACACTATTCACTTCAGTCAGTTCCTCTGTCAGGGGATATTAGCGTTAGGACTTCATGCTCAACCCGTCTGAGTAACTCCAGGCTAGCTCCCAGGATTATATTGCTACAGAGTTCCTAGGGCCAAATCTAACAGCAGCTTGTAACATGACAGCAATCAGCTAGCAAGAATAACAGGAACCGACTGGAGGAAATGCAGCAGGCGACCAAAGTTGGAGCGGGGATTACAGTAATTAGTGGTAATGCCCGCTCCAACATGGCATTAATACCCAGAAAAAAGATGCAGTACCGGAGCTCACCACAACAAACGCACAATGTAGCACCGCCATAAAGTAAGCAAGTAAAAAGATAGATAAAGGCAGTTTGAGTACCCACCCACCCAATTGTCACCGACGATCACAGAAATGCGACTTGTAATAAAAATCTCAAGTAGTACAAGAATCATGAGGATGACAGTAGCAAAATGTAGATGTAACCCCTAGATGGCGCTATCCCAGGGGCTACTACCCCTGCCTGATTTGCCACTAACAGGTTGAGGGGCCTGGATCCAATGGCGGGTGCCTCCACCCAGAGGTCAGGGTTTGCAATAGTTAAACTTACTTGGTCACAGCCCTCTGGGACACTGCAACCCCTTTCTTCCACTAGTGGCCCACACAATATATCAGAATTACCTTCACAGTATACACTTACCCCCAGGGCTGGTTCAGGCACTGGGACCTCCTGTAAAATAAGATACAGTGCAACAATCACAGTACAATACTTTAACATAGACAAATACCTCAGGCAGTATAACTTTGCTGAAACAAGCAGCTCTGCTTTATTTAGGGGGAATATAACAAGGATGGGGGAAATCAAGTTAATTAGCTTATACTTTACTCATCTACCTATGGCTCTGTGCACAGGCCTATCCCTACCAGTTACTGTCCCTGGGTACCCAAGCCCTAGTCCAAACCGTGGCAGCTGGTAGGGGCCCTTTCCCACAGAGAAAAGAAAAATTAGTTTAAACAGTCAGCAGTACAGTGATTCCATTTGGATTTAATGTGGCAATTCAACAGGGAGCGACCCTGAATTAGTACTCACGACCTCCAAACAAGATAGGGTCCTTCAACGTCAGCAGGGCTATTCTTGAGCTCAACGAGACTCCTCACACATTTATATGGTAAAAAGAAAGTACTATACCAGGCAGGTTGCTTCTCTATCCCGATCGCAATTACTGCACAATACCCGGGAGAACACACAGCAGATTCAGTTCCTGACAGACAGAGTGCAATTCAGCAATTTCTCCAGTCTTCTACAGGGTGAGCCTGGTTTCTACTCTTCAGATACCCTTTGATTCTTTTCACAGGACAGATTCAGTCCTAACAAGCAGTTACAAGCTGCAGACCGGAACTCAGGGCCTTACACGTTCCGACTAAACTGCACACCGAAAGCACAGGGCTCCTTCCTTCTTCACTTCCAGAGCTCAAACTGAAACTCCAACAGACAAAACCGGGCACTTCCTTTGAGTTCCTCCCAGTTCTTGACTGGATTGGCTGTCACTCACAATAGACTGTTCCTGTTGGTCCAAAAAGGCGCCGAAGTCTAAACTACATCTCCCAGAGTCACTGCCCACACAATCCTCTTGTGGCTGGCTCAGATTACGAGTCCAAGTTCTGATTCGTCCAAGGCACCATTTTAGAGCTAGCTTACCTCACACTGATTGGTCCAGTTCAGCAGTTCAAACCAGAATGGGGAACTAGGCAAACACAGTTCTGACTGCAAAGAAAGCAGGTTAGACAAATTGTAATTTCATTATTACTCTAAATAATTTCTGGCAAACAGTTACATCTTTTAGATAGGTTCCCTTTGCACTCCTAGTGACTGCAAAAATGGAGTGAATTGGCAGCAGCTCGAGTGGTACTCAAACAGAGAAGCACACAGTCCCCCCATACAAACTAATTATGTCTGCAAGCAGACAACTCTTAAAGAGACAGTACCAGAGGCTCTAAAAACACTCATTGATAAATGGCTTAAATGCCAAACACCATTCAGGCTTGGAGCATTCAAGCAAGCTCCTGGAAGTCTTTTGGGAACCCCCATTTGCAGGGGGGTTACATAGAGATTTACAATGTTTAAATGTTAACATTTCAGAAAGATGTAGTTCGTAGCGGTGCTCCTAACTTCCGTATGATGTCAGCTAATGTGCAAAATATTCCCAGAATGCACAGGTTTTCAGAGAGGCCGTTGATCACATGGAGCAATCTGTCTCTCTCTGCATTGAATAAAAAGAACCTTCATGAGCAAAAGGTAAAGAAAACGATAATTTCTGTATTTGTGCAGCATAAAAACAACAATTACCATTTTAGACAGATATTTTAACACGTTAGTATGTTAGTGAATGTGTGAACCAGAGCTCAAATGACGAGCAGTCTGTTTACATGTGTCTCTTCATTTAGTAAAGTGTTACAGATATGAAAAACTGAGTGGAAAGGCTTTTTTCTGTCATAATAACCACCAACTGAGCCGGCCCGATGGTGCTGAGGGTTCCCTCGCGCCACGTCGGCGACCCTAGTTCGGGAATGAGCCCGAGTTGTCAAGGGTCGGTGGGACTGAGGAAGGATCAAGTGTTCCAGGGACTGCTCTCCTTCCTCAGGGAGGGGGATCCACCCATGCTGGTGCAGCAGCAGCTCCTAGTGGAGACTGGGGTATACGCAATGCCCAGCCGGCTGTAAGAGGGGCTGAACTGCGGCAGATGTCTTTCGGGTACGCACGGGAGTGTGCGTACGCTGAGCAGGACATCATTGTACATCCGAGTTCTCAGAGACAATGAAAAAGTAGAAAAATTCCCTCCACCTCGGGTTGGGTAAAGCGACGGCGACGGTCAGTAGTCCAGCCACACGCCCAGAGTCGGCCATCTCTCCGCCACTCCATGGAGGTTCTGGAGTCTCTCTGTGGGGCAGGGGGAGCCTGGAGCCTTCGCTTACCCGATGCAGTCGGTGGAGGAGGTTCAGATGGGCGGTAGAGCCCTGAGCTGAGTACGGGACCCTGAGAGATGCCCTGAGGTAGGAGAAGCGCAAATAGAATATACAAAAATAAATAAAATAAATAACCACCAACTGTTCTGCCAAACTGTCATGTTACAAGTGCATTAAGCCACTCAGAAGTCGGATTCTACTGGGGAATTAATGCATGGTTGGGTGATTGTAGGCCACAACCCCCCCCCCCCAACCATGCATTAATTCCCCAGTAGAAGCCTCCTTCGTCGTGGCTTAATGCTTACTTGTAAGCAGCTTCTGATATGGCACCTCATGGAATGTGCTATGTACTTCAGCTAGGGGGTTGACAAACTTCCCGGGAAAGTTCAGACAAAACTGCATTTATTTGCCAGCAGATGATGGTATGTCATTGTTTTACAAAAAAAAAAAAAATTATACCGTAAGGGCCAGATTAACCATAGGGCAGAAGGAGCAATTGCCCTGGGCCCCCTATTTTAAGGGGCCACTAATATCTTTTTTTGTTTTCTGTTCACTTTTTTTCTTCTTCCCTGGCCCCCACTGTACTTTCCCACTGTGTGTGTGACTAAACCATTGTGGTGGGGGGCAGTCAATCGTCGACCATTCCTTTGCCCCGCTATCTTGACTGTCCAAACAGCTCGCCATTTGCAGCATTTTTGTTTCCCCACAGACGTTCTCTCTGCAGATCAGGTGAACCACAACATGCTGCTAGCCAATTAAATTGTTCCAGTATGGTCCGTTGATTATTTTCACCCCCACCCAACCCCTGGACCAGATCTTTTTCAGTCCCCCCCCCGGCCCTCAGGTCCGTGCATCACACACAGTGCATAGTGGTCCTGTCACATCACGCTCACATGAAGTAAGTAGGAGGTGAAGTGAGGAGGCAGTACAGCGCAGTGGTCTAAGGCTCTGAGCTGCAAATCTGATGACATCCAGCAGACCAGACCTGTGTTTGAATCCCACAGCTTCCACTTGTATACTGTGTGACCCTGAGCAAGACGCTTAACTTCCTTGTGCTCCCAGGTCGCTCCTGTAAAAAAAGCTTTCAGCTTAGTGTGCTATTCCTGGTTAAACAACTACAAAAAAAAAAGAGTCTCGCCCGGATCTAAAAAAATGGCGCCACATGCCAACAGATTAATTCCCTCTCAGTGCTGCCAAATGCCTGAATCCTGTCGTCATAGAGAGACCATCCCTCCACACTCCGCGCATCAGTGCCTGCGGCCTGTAACTAGGCCCACTGTCTGGCCTGGCTGTCGACTCAGTCGTTGGGTCTTGAGATCCAGAAAACAGCTGAATCATGTCAGGGAGACTGCCAAGTAAGTCTTCCTACAGTGGTTGGTTGCAATACAGCCTGTAGCCTCCCCAGAACAGGCAAATACTGTGCAGCCTGCAACCTCCACAGCAGTCTGCAGTCCCCCCACCCCAGCAGCTGAATAAGGTGATATTGTTCCTGCAGCTTTCCAACAGCAACTATTAATGATGTATCCTGCAGCCCTCAACCAACTGGATACAGATCAGCCTGCAGCCTCCCCACAATGTCTGGATACACTGCAGCTTACAGACTCCCCACAGAAGCCAAATACCATGCAGCTTGCAGGCACCCAACAGCAGCTGGATGCAGTGTGGCCACTAGCCTGCTCACATCAGCTGGGTACGGTGCAGCCTCACTACAGAAACTAGATACAGTACAAACTGCAGCCTCTCCAGAACTGGGGGAAGCTTTCTGCCTTGCCCCAGCAGCTACTGTAGATACAGTATAACCAGCAGCTCCCTCCCAAAAGCAGCTGGAAAGTGAAGCTTGCAGCCCCCAGTGAAGCTGACTACCATGTAGTCTGCAGCATCCCCAGCAGCTAGATATAGTGTAACCTCCGAACAACAGCTGGATCCAGTACACTTTGCAGCCTCTTCACAGCTGGGTGTATCGTACATCCTTCCCACAGCAGCTGGATACAGTACAGCATGCGGCAGCCCCCTCTGCAGTTGGCAGCCCCCTTCAACATCTGGAGGCATGGCAGCCAGACCCATCCCTACAGCAGCTGGATACACTGCAGCGCACATCCCCCACAGTAGCTAACCGCAATGTAGCTTGCACCCCCAGTCACTAGATTCAGTGCAGTCTGCATCCTACCCAGAGCATTTAGACATCATACAGTATTCAGCCTTGTAGCAGCAGCTGGATACTGTGAAACCTGCAGCCCTCCCCCAGCTAGATAAAGCAGAGCCTGCAACCCCAACAGCAGCTGGATACAAGGTGGCTTGTAACATGGCAAAGTTAAGGAAAGTGAAAAGAGCACGCTGGATTGGATAGAATAGATCAGCTGGTACTGTTCGGAGTGGGCATTAATCCAGCAGTAATGCCGTCTCCAAACTGAAATACCAGCAGTATCCACACAAACTAAAAGCAGCACCAGCAAAACGGCTGCAGGTATGAGAGGGGCACGTCTTGTCTTGCCCACCTAGTGACACGCAACCCCTGACTGTCAGAGACGGGAGAAACTGGCAAGGGAGAGAGAAGCAAAGAGGCAATGCCACCAGCGTGTCCCAGAGCAACCACACAGATCAACCAATTAGAGAGGCTGAGGAGTAATGACGCAGAGCACCACAAAGGAGAGGGCGGCGAGATGGCACCAACACAACACAAGTGCGTGGTGCCACGGGACCGAGACAGCTGTGCGCCGTTTCACAGTTCACGGGAGAGTGAGTCTGAACTACAGGAGTGGCAGAGCGACAGCAGAGATCCCAAGAAATACTGGCATGCCCCAGAAACCGAACAGAACAACTAGTGACAAAAGCTGCAGAACTGGGAGCACAGCAGATCGGAGGCATATTAGAGTAACACAGAGGGTAGGGACGTAGCATGCAAATTTGTATGTGAAGATAACAAACGGCAGTTGAAATCACTGACCCGTGGACCTCCGACACAGGGTACCATAATAATAGCAGAGTAGATCTTGAAATAAACCACTTTACCATGTGGAAGGCAGCGTTGTGCATATGTACCAATAGAGCTGTTTTCACAGCATCACGATGTAAATAGATGTCTTTGAGATTTTCAAAAAGTGCAACAGAAATCTGTAACAAGCAGAAACTCTGGGTGTATCTTCTTCACAAGATTGCACACACAATCATAGTAACCCTTAAATGATGCATACCATGTTACAAGCACAGTAAGTAACATCTAAGGTGGCATCTAATGGGATTAATGCATGGTTGGGCCGTTGAGCGGCCTCGGGCCACAACCCTCCCAACCATGCATTAATCCACCATTAGATGCCACCTTCATCGTGGCTTAATGCTTACCTGTAGTCCCCCCACAGCAGCTGGATATAGTGCAGCCTGTAGCCCCCAATAGAGACTGATACACCGTAGCCTGTACCTTCTCCACTGCTTGTCTAATTGCTTGTTTAATTCCATGCACTTGCTGTATATCTGCCCCATTTCAGACTTTCACAGCAATAACATGCCAGCAACAAGCTTGCTGACTTATTTATTTATTTGAATTTTGGTAACCGGGTAAGCCCACTGAGACCATGCAGTCCCTTTTTCAGGGGCGACCCGGGGGAAGGTGCATAGGATATTAGAATACAAATGTTTACTACAAAACCATACACAGAAGTAACCAGCGCTAAGTAGATACACACAATATGAGACAATGATATCTGAAGGAGAAAATGAAGAGAATATAACACAATTCAATGCACAGAGGCGCTGCAGAATCCACACTGGTGAGAGCAGGGCTAAAATATAGAGCTGATTCTGGCAGTCCTATACATTCTCTACATCTAAAACAAATTCAATGTACAGAACCTCTACACAGAAACATAGACTTTGATGGCAGATAAGGATAGCTTGGCCCACCTAGTCTGCCCATGTCCTTACCTACAGGATAAGCTGCAGATCCTAGTTAGCCAACAGCCTATTTCTTCCTTCCCCCCACAAGAATTGCCTTATGTCTGTCCTCAGAAAGGCTGTTCCATACGTCCACCACCCTCTCTGTGAAAAAATACTTCCTCACACTGCCCCTGAGCTGTCCCCCTCGATCTTCAAATTGTGTCTCTTTGTTCCTGCATATCTTTTTTTTTCTGTCATGTGCCCTCTCTCCCTCCTTTCCTCGAGGGTATACATATTAAGCTTCTTTAGTCTCTCTTCGTATGGTTTCTGGAGCAGGCCCTGCATCATTTTAGTGGCCCTACTCTGGACTGCCTCCATCCTGTCTCTGTCCTTGCGGAGACAGGGGCCAGATGGGTTGTCACTAACTGTCTGACAGAGGGATGACAACTTCCTGTTTTCCTCCCCAACTCCACAAACTCTTCCTGCACTGCTCTGATCCCTTTCTCAGCCAGGTCATTTGTCCCTAGGTGGACAATGACATCTAGCTCCCTCCCCAGTGCAGCTGCTCTGGCGATCCTGAGGATTCTCTCCCTGTCCCTCCAAGTGATAGTGCCAGGCAGGCACCTTACCTCCCTCTCCCCTTGCTCCCCCAGTTCTACCCTCATAACAATGGAGTTCCCCACCAGGAGTTGTTTCCTTCCCCTGTGGGGTCCCATGCCACCCTCCTGTGGGTCTCCTTTGTGGAGGTTCCCACCATCCTCCTTGGTCTCCATTGCAGGGGCCTCCATAGAGGAACCACACTTTGCCAGAATGGCATATGAAATGTGGAGAGGTACAACTGGAGGGATGCGCCTCTGTTCCACCACCCTCACCCACCCTGAGCCCACTGTGGTCCAGCCGCTCCTCTTTCTTGGCAACCTCTGAGGCAATGGCAGTAGCCTGGTGGTCCCTGGGTGGGAGAGGAGGTCCCCAAATCCTGGCCAACTCAGCCTGTAGATGAGCAACCTCCTCCCTCAGCCCAGAGAGGTGCCTGTAGATGGAACAACACCGCATCCTCCATAACGTCTCCCGGAAGACTGCTGCTCCACAGCCACTGCACTGCACCACTCCCATCATGTCTTATTTCTGGTTTCAGGATCAAAATCTGAAATCACTTTAGGTATTAATCTCCTGTTTGTCTTGAGGACTACCTTATCCATATGAAAGGAGATAAAGACAGGTGCAACTGACAAAGCCTGCAATTCACGGATTCTCCTAGCAGAAGTGATTGCTACTAGGAACACAGTTTTCCAAGTCAAGTACTTAAGCTCAGCAGGAGATACAGGTATGAAAGATATTCAAATCCCAGGCTGGAGTGGGCTCTCTAAAGGGAAGGTTCAGGTGAACCAGGCCTTTAAAGAACTTACTGAAAACAGGATGAGATGCTTGGGAAGATCCCTTCCCTGCTGAAAGAAAGGCAGAAACAGCTGCCAAATGGACTTTCAGGGTAGCAAGCCTAAGGCCTAAGCTATTCAGGTGGACCAAATAGTCCAGAACTGTGTCAATGCCTGCCAAGTCTGGCTGTATATCCTAGAGAGAGCACCAGATAGTGAACCTTTTCCATTTGGAACTGTAAGTTTTTCTAGTAGAAGGTTTTCTAAAAACCTTAAGGATATCCATTACTCCCTGGGAAAGACTCAAACCTGCATATTCTAACTCTTTAAGAGCCCAGCCTTGAGCCTGAGGGAGTGAAGGTTGGGATACCAAATCCTCCCCAGAGAGGAGGTTGTGCCTCCTGGGCAGGAACAATGGAAGTGATGCTGCTAGAGACAGCAGTAGAGGGTACCAAGGTTGCCTGGCCCAACCTGGGGCCACCAGGATCACTGTGTAGGATTGAGACCTGATCTTGACCAGAACTCTGAAAATCCGAGGAAAGGGGGGAAAGGCATAGAGATCTGCCTGTCCAGTCCAACAGGAGAGCATCCAGAGGAACAGTCCCCAAGATTGGGGGTCTGCAGCAAAACAGTGGACGTTGGTGATTGTCTGGGGCTGCAAAGAGATCTATCTCTGGAATGCTCCATCTCTTGAAAATTACCTGAAGTTCATGGGGATTCAGGGTCCATTCGTGGTGACCCTGAGAAATCCTGCTTAAGGCATCTGCTAGGACATTGTCCTTCCCTGGAAGATGCACTGCTATCAGAGAAGCTTGAAGAGAATAAGATAGAGACCATATTGTCATGGCTTCTGTGCACAAGGCCGTGGACTGAGTGCCCCTTGCTTGTTTATGTACCACATTGTAGTGGCGTTGTCTGTCCTGATCTGCACCACCTTGCCTTTGACTGCTTCCAAGAAGGCCTAAAGGGCTAGAAGCACTGCCCTGAGTTCAAGAAGATTGATGTGAAAGAGGGACTCCTGCTGAGACCAAATGCCTTGTGCGGTGAGGGCTCCCAGATGGGCTCCCCACCCCAAGAGAGAGAGGCAACCGTGGTCAGGACCAGTGAGTGTGGCTGACTAAGGAATGGGGCACCCTGCCTGAGATCGTCCTGCTCTAACCACCACTGGAGAACCTGGACAAGAGTCTGAGTCACTGGAATCAGTTTTGTGAGAATCTCTCTTCTGGGACCAAAAAGATCTTAGGTGGAACTGAATGTCTTTCATTTGAAACCGTGCTCCTTGAACCACTGTTGTGGAATCTGCCATGTGGCCTAGGAGTTGAAGGAAATGCCTGGCTGGACGAGACACTACTGGTCGGAATGAGTAGGTCAGGTCTATCAGGGCCCTTTCCCTTGAAGATGGGAGGAAGGCCTTTGCTTGAATAGTATCCAGCTCTACCCCTATGAAGGTGAGGAGCTGTATTGGTTCAAGGACTGACTTGGAGAGATTTAGAAGGAACCCTAGGGAGCTGAGAAGACTCTGGGTAACCTCTAGAGCTGACTTGACTTGGTCTGAGGGCTGGCCTACAATTAACCAGTCATCTAGATAAGGGAAGACAGAAATGTTCTGCCTTCTAAGGAAGGCTACCACTACTGCAAGGCACTTTGTGAACACCCTTGGAGCTGAGGTCAGGCTGAATGGCATGACCCTGAACTGATAATGGCCTGATGGCAACTTGAACCTGCGGTATTTTCTATGGGAGCAACATATAGGTATATGGAAATGGGCATCCTTGAGATCCAGGGAGGCTAGCCAGTCTCCTGGTCTCAGAGAGGGAAGAATTATTCCCAGAGTCACCATTTTGAATTTTGCCTTTGTGAAATGTTTGTTCAGTATCTCAGGTCTAGGATGGGTCACCACTCCCCTGTCTTTTTTGGGGTAAGGAAGTACCTGGAATACAGTCTTTTGCCCATGTGATGTGAAGGAACCATCTCTATAGCTTTGAGGGTTAGTAGGGAGGAAACTTCTGCCTCTAGGGCAAGTGTTTCTGAAACTGTTGCAGGAGTAAAGGATTTGGCTCTCATTTTGGGGAACTTTGAGAAACAGAGCCAGTCCCTGGCTTACCACTTCCAGGACCCAACTGTCTGAAGCGATAGACTTCCAGGCCTGGAAGTGGTAAGCCAGCTTGCCCCCTACAGGAATAGGGGAGGCGACCCGTATTGACACATCAAGGTGTATGTTTGGCAGGAACTTTAGCCAGAGAGGAGGATGCAGCTCTGCTCATTTCCCTTCTGCCTCTCCCTCTGAAGAACCCCCTTTGCTAAAAAGAAGAAGAGGAGGAGGACTGGGCTTGGTAAAAAGGCCTTTGAAATGGCCTGCCCGTCAGCCCTAGACTGCTACTTCAGAGGAGTGGCCTGCCTTTCCTTGGCCACTACACACCTGTAGACCATCCTGTATTCATCCATCTTTTTCATGTAAGACTCTGTCTGCTCCCTAAACAGAATTATCAACCACAGGTCAATCCAAAGCCTTAGCCTGTGTATCCTGTGAGAGGCTAGTACTTCTAAGCCAAGCAAATCTCCTAAGAGAAACAGATGTAGCCATGACTCTTGATGCCACATTATTGGAGTCCACAGCAGTATGGAATTGTACCTTGGATTCCTCAATTCCATCGGCAGCCACCTCCTCCAGCTCTTTGGCTAGCCGGGGGGGGGGGGAGCCTTCTTAGCCAGCTCCAGAACTGTATCCCACCTGGACTTCTGGTACCTGGCTGTATGGGCCATATAATAGACCATATAATAGACTTGCCTGAGTCCCAAGGAAGATGCCAAGTACTGTTTTTTGGCCATGGCATTCACCTTCCTGGAATCCTTATCGGGGGGGGGGGTGAAGCCAAACAAATATTTGCCCTGTCACAGGCTGCAGACTGCACTACCCCAACATGGCTGCAATGGTTGTAGAGAAATTCCATGCCTGAACTGGTTAGCATATACCTCCTGTCCATCCTTTTGTCCACAGGGGGTATGGAAGTAGGCATTTGCAAAAGGTTTTGAGTCTGTCTCCCCAGAGATTTGTGAAGAGGGATAGACAGCTTCTTGTACTCTGGGACGTCCGTCATCTCTACATAATCAGGTTCCTCTGTCTGTTCAGCAGCTTTCACAACTGGTAGCTGGAGAGTTTCAGCCACTTTTTTGTAAAACAAAGTGGGAAAGGGACTCAAAGTCTGGGAGGGAAGACATTGGTAGGCCTGTCTGGGGAGATGTCCGGTTCAATAAGTTCATCTAGGCCTATAAAAACATCTCCGTCATCTTCCTCCTCTGGGAAATCTTTGTCTCCCTCCCATTCCTCATAAAAAGCCTCCATAACAAAATCCGATGGAGTTGGAACCGTCCGAACTGATCGCTTTCCTGAAGTTGTTGGTTTGGATGGAACTGGGCAAAGCGATTGGACTATGCTTATCACTTTAGCAATTTCTTCTGCAGTATCTGATCCGAACCGTCTGACTTCTTTCTCTTCTTTGGCGGAACTGATCCCTCAGAATCAAATCCCCCCCCCCCCCGAGGGGATATTGCCTGTGTCCGCAGGTACCTTCTAAGTTTTGGCCAAAACCGAACCAGGCTGGCCATCCGGATCAGCGGACTTCTCGTCCTCTCTTTCCCTCAGCCTACTTAATCTTTTTTCTAAAGTGGCTTTAGAAAAGTTTTTGCAAATTTGGCAGTCTGTTTTGAAGTGATCAAACCCCAGACAATACACACATACGAGGTGGGGGTCAGGTTTAGCAAAAGCCTCCCCACACTCAATACAGTGTTGAAACCCAGTGGGACTGTTTTTCTTCTTGGGTTTCTCAGACATGACCTTTCTCTTGAAAAAGGTTACCCTGAATAGCTTTTAAGCCAGGTAACACTATCCGATCGGTTACTAACTGTGTCATGAGCTGTGGGAAAAAAACTAACAAAATCTTGATTTTTTTTTAAATCAATCTGAACCGGAACCCACAAGAGAATTCACAAAAATAAAGAATCACAGAATTATTTTGGTTCCCAACTGGACCGACCGATAGGAAACCGAACAAACACAATTTCTACACAAATGTTATTCATTATCTACCTACTTACACTACCTGTACTATAGGCAGAGAGTCAATAGCGAAAAATAAAGAAACTGTTGAATAAACTCACAGATTTTTACCGAACCAAAGGAGAGATATCCGGAGCGACTTCTCAATTAGGCGGAGTAAAGAATCTGACAGTTACACTGAGATGTACCAGAGACAGAGGTTTGAAAAACCGAGCTCGAGCTCAACGTTCTATGCTTCTGTACAAAGTTAACTCTTTCCTCTCCGGGGCAGTTCAAGTGCTGGGACCAACTGCATATTGTCAGAATACAGCAAGACTTCATGTAGTTTGAAAGCCTACCTGGATTTCAGTAAGGCGTTCAACACTGTTCCAAACAGGAGACTAGTAAGCAAACTGGGTAGTCTAGGAGTGGGACCAAAGGTGGTAAACTAGGTAAGAAATTGGTTAAAAGATAGGTGGCAGAGGGTGGTGCTAAAAAGAGTCCACTCAGAGGAAGGGAGGGTGACGAGCGGGGTGCCTCAGGGATCACTGCTGGCACTGGTCCTCCCTAATGTCTTTATAAGTGGCACTGCAGAGGAGCTGGAAGGGAAGGTCTGCCTCTTTGTGGATGACACCAAACTTTGCAATAGAGTAGACACTCTGTGGGGGGTAGAAGGGATGAGCAGTGGCCTGAGAACTCGAGGAGTGGTCAGGGATATGGCAGCTGGGTTTCAATGCAGAAAAGTGGAAAATTAAAGCACTTGGGGTGCAGAAACCCAGGGGTGGAGTAAACAATTTGGTTGGGGTGGTGGTACTGACAGCCACCAAGTAGGAAATAGACCAGAGGGTGATCATACTGGATGACCTAAAGGTGTCCAGGCAGTGCAACAAGACAGTTGGGAGGGTAAGTGGGATGCTGGGGTGCATAGGGAGGGGTATCACCAGCAGAAATAGGGAAGTGGTGTTGCCTCAGTATAAGTTGCTGGTAAGACCTGTCCTAGAGTACTGTGTCCAGTTCTGGGGACCACCTCTCAGAAAGGACATACACAGAGTGGAAGTGGTCCACAGCAGGGCAGCTAAAATGGTGCAGGGTCTGCATCAGAAGCCCTATGAGGAGAGATTAAATGACCTAAATATGTACACCCTGGAAGAGAGGGGGAAGAGAGAAGGGGGATATGATAGAGACCTTTAAATACCTCATGGGAGCAAACAAGGTACAAGAGGGAAGTATTTTTCAGAAACAAAGGTGCCCAAGGACAAGGGAGTATGATAAGAGGCTGGAGGCGGCAGATTCAGGAGAGATGTGAGGAAATACTTCCCAGAAAGAATGGTGGATTTGTGGAACAGTCTTACAGCGGAGGAGGTGTGGGTGAAAACAGTGGTTAGGCCTTAAGAATGCATGGGGTAGGCATAAGGGAATCTTTGGGAAAAGAAAGTGGAGGTGAATGAGCTGGAGATCAAGTAGGATCTGCAGTGATACTATAAGCAGGAGAAAATAGACAGACTTGGTGTGCCAAGCGGTTTTGTATCTGCCAGCAAATTCGGTATCTTCTATGCCAGTGGGAAATAGCTTTAGACATTATAAAACATTTCAGCTGTTACCCTGAAAGGACAGTCTGTCACTTTTTTTGTTTTAATTCTTTGGTAACTGGGTAGGACCCATTAAGCACAAGTGGCTGTTTTCAGGGGTGATCGGGAAGCACTGGGGAGGTTAAGTGACTTGCTCAGTCACACATTATGCAAGTGGAGGTTGAGGGAAACAAACCCAGGTCTGCTGGATGTACCAAGCTCATTCACAGCTCATTTCTCTAACCTCTAGGTTATACTGCCATACCCATTTGTCAGTGGGGGAAACGCTTTCAGCATTCAATCTTCCAACCTCCAGTGTGATTTTGAGAAAGTCTAGCTTTGGTTAAGCTCCCATCAGCTCTTCCTCAGTGCCAAGAAAACAGTCTCCATGATCTTAGGCACTGGGCAGAGACTCTCTCGGCTACCAAACTTGCCTTTCTTCCACACCCTTGACGGTGCAATTCTTGAGGACACTTCCTCATTTAGGTATCTTGGAGTCTGGTTAGACCAGCATCTCAACTTTTTTGGGCATACAGACTCCACCCTGAAAAAGTTGCGACCCAAACTTGGAGCACTATACAGGAACAAAAGTTGACTACCACTACCAGGTAGGCAGGAGCTCTTTCAGAAAATGATCCTACTCATTTTCGGCCACTGTGACATAGTCTATAGTGCTGCACTGCTCTCCTCCTTAACCAGATTAGATACCCTTTTTAATGCCTTCTGTCGTTTCGCCCTACACTATCCTTCTCTTACCCACCACTGTTCTATCGCTCTCTTGCTCTACCCTCGATGGAAAACAGACACCTTTTACACTGTACAAAGTTAATCTCCAAATTCTGGTTTGGTTCCCTTCCCCACTTACCTATCGGCTTCCCTGGCCTCTCGCCCTCCATCCCAACTCTCTCTCAGATCAAACAATTCCCGCACCTTGGTCATTCCTGGATGCTCCACCGCAATAGGCCAAACTGCCTTCTCGCACAGGCTCCCAAAGCTATGGAATGCTCTGCCTAGTCAAAACAGACACTTCTCCTCCCCCTGGTCTATCTCAGTCTCCCACCTTAACTTCCTCTCTCCTACCTGAAACTGCTCCTAAAAACCCTTCCTTCCCCCTTCCCATTGCAGTCTTATTCTATTTAGGTTGTTCTCTAATGACGTCATGCACATTTCACTTAGTAAACCAACTTCTGTACAATTCTTTTTTTGTATATTGTAATCCATGTATTTTACCTCTGTGCTGGGTAAATTGACTGTATGCACTTATTCCTGTATTTTTGTATTTGATCTTGTGTAGTTTTAGTCATATATCTTTGTCTGTCCCATGAATATCTGTGCTATGTGTGTTTTTGATTCAGTCTTGCCTGTTTAAAAAAAAAAAAAAAAAGACAAATGTATGTTGTTGGAGTCATACTCCTCTGTATCCCCTACCCCCAGGAGACAAGCAATCATAATTGTTCAGTGGGCCTTTCCTGGTGAAACTTTTCAATCAAGCAATAAATAAATAAATACGATATAATACCATTTCAGATGTTGCCCTGCATGGACAATCTCCCACTTGTCAGTCAGGAATCAGTTTGGACATTATAAAACAGCTTTGTATGTTACCTTACATGGGAAGTGTATCACCTGTCAGTGGGAACTAGCTTTGGACATTATAAAATACCTTCAGATATTACCTTGCATGGACAGCCTGTTACCTGTCAGTCAAGAATCAGTTTGGACATTATAAAACAGCTTCAGATGTTACCTGGCATGGACAGTATGTCACCTGTCAGTGAGGAATAGCTTTGGATATTATGTGAGAGCTTTGGACATCAAATTAAATAAAACATTTGATAAAGCCCAGGGGAGTACAGCGAGTCTTTGTACAGCTCTTCCTTTAACAATTCCACTCCAGTTAGAAGTGGAATATTAGTGTACAATGAGGAAATAACCATCATTACAAGGAACCAGTCATTTTCTACTTGTAGTTCTTGCAGCTGAAGGGATTTGAGTCCTGGATGGACCAGAGTCCCCTGATTCTGGGGCAGCAAGAGTTGCGACAGAGGTTCCTCTGAGTACTGTTGCAGAAGAGAGAACCAAACTTGCCCAGGCCAGAACGGAGCGATGAGAATCATGCGAGCTCCTTTCGAACAGAGTTTGTGTAGGACCCTTGGAATCAACGGGATCGGGGGGGGGAGCATAGACGAATCTGCCCTTCCAGTTTAGAGACAGAGCATCTCTCCCAAAAACTCCACGCCCTGTAGCGAGCGAGCAGAAGTCGGGAAGTTTTGCGTTGAGAGGAGAGGCAAACAGGTCTACCTGAGGGGTTCCCCAGCGTAGGAAGACATCTTCAACTACCCCCTGATCCAGTTCCCATTCGTGCGCCTGGGCAGACGACTGGCTGAGGTGGTCTGCCAAAGTGTTCTCGACCCCTGGAACATGAACCGCCGTGAGGTGAAGGTTGTGAAGTTTCGCCCAATCCCACACCAGCATCGCTTCCCTACAAAAAGGGTAGGAACGGATTCCTCCCTGTTTGTTGATGTACCACACTATGCACATGTCTGTCTGAACAGCCAGATGACTGGGAAGCAAATACAGATGCAGAGCTTGTAAGGCATACAGGACAGCCATCAGCTCGAGTACTCTGATGTGAAGAGTCTGCTGGAACCTGGACAAAGAGCCCTGGGTCCGCTGAGATCCCAGGTGGGCTCCCCAACCCTCGCCCGAGGAGTCTGTTAGGATTTGGGAGGGGAGAGAAAGACAGAAGAGAACTCCCCAGCAAAGGTTCTCCTGAACCATCCACCACTGCAAGTCCCACACCATTGGAGAGGAGACCAGGATCTCGCAATCCAAGTCGTTTATCAACTGATCCCACTGAAACCGAAGCGTCCACTGACAGATTCTCATGTGGAGCAGAGCGCGAGGCACCATCGGGATGGCAGCTGCCATGAGCCTGAGAAGGCGAAGGACAGACCTGGCAATGACCCACCTGCAGCTGGACAAAAGGCTACCAGAGCCTGAAGTTTGGCCGCCCTGTCTAGAGGCAGGAAGGCCATACCGGAAGTCATATCTAGGCTCGCCCCGACAAACTGGAGTCTTTGAGATGGGATCAAATGGGACTTGGCCTGGTTGATGGTAATACCCAAGCTGGTGAAAACCTGCAGGGTGAGGGAAAGGGAGCGTAGGAGATCCTTCCTGGATGGGACTGCCAGGAGCCAATCGTCCAGGTAAGGGGAAACCTGAACCCCCTGGGTACGCAGGTGGGCTGCCACCACAGAAAGGCATTTAGTAAACACTCGGGGGGCCGAGGAGAGACCAAATGGGAGGGCCCTGAACTGGTAGTGGTCCCCCTGAAAAGAAAACCGGAGGTATTTGTGGTGGGATGGGCAGATAGGGATATGCAGATAGGCATCCTGCATGTCCAGGGCACACAGCCACTGTCCTGGCCGAAGGAGGGGCATTAGGCTCTGCAGAGAGAGCATTTGGAACCTCTTGTACTCCACGAACAGGTTCAGGGAACTGAGGTCCAGGATGGGCCTCACATTGCCCAACTTCTTCGGAACCAGGAAGAAATTAGAGTAGTAACCCGTCCCCCTGAGATGGAGGGGAACGGGTTCTATAGCCACCTTCTGGAGAAGGGCAGAGTTCTCCTCCCTAACCAGAAGAAGGTGTTCCAGGGAGTAAGACGACCTTGGAGGGGGTTTTCTGGGAAGTTTCTGAAGAAACTCTATTGAGTGTCCTTCCGCTATCAGCTGGAGCACCCAAACGTCTGACGTGATTCTCTCCCAACCTGGTAGCTGCAGGGAGAACCTCCCCCCTACCAGTTCCTCTGGAAGAGCCAGAGGCCATGGGAGAGGAAAGGAGTCAGGTGGTGTGAGGCAGCGCCATGGCTGGAGCTCCTGCTGCTCATTTGGGCGAGGGGGGGGCTTCGTAGCCTGAGGGGCCTGGCCTTTATTGGTCTGCTTCCCTTGTGGTTTCACCTTGGCCCGAGCCTGCTTGTGAAAAGGATGGCACTGCAGCTGAGGGGCTCTGTACAAGTTGTCGACCTCCTTGAGAGCAGTGCCCTTCTCACACAGTCCGGTGATGATATCTTTGACATCACCGAACAGCACTGAACCCCTGAAGGGCGCGTCCTGGATTGCAGACTGCACTTCAGGGACCAACCCCGACACTCGGAGCCAGGCGTGATGCCGCAAACCTACAGCGAATGCCGAGCTGCTACCAGCAGCGTCCACTGCATCATATGAAGCACGAAGCATGTTCCTACTGGCTGAATGAGCAGATCGGACGAAGTCTGCCACTTCCTGTTTCATCTGTGACTCAGGAAGGGAGTCCAGTTTAGCTTCCACCTCGTTAAGGACAACCTTCTGGTAATCCCCCATATGGGTAGCCTGGATTTTGCGCAGCAACTCTGTAAAGAAAGGATCCTCTGGAGGAGACTTCGGAGGAGTCCTCAGCCTGGGCTTATCTGGAGAGCGGGGCTCATTGTCCAAGTCGGAGCACCCATCAGAGTCATCCAAAGGCTCCGAGAAGGATGAAGAAGAGGAAGACTCCACCTCCTGATGCGGGGGAGGAATGGACCCTCTGGGAAGTGTATCCAATCCCGCTCTGGAACCGGAGGGCTCACCTCTGGTATCCAGAGTAGGGGAGGGAGTCTCTCGTCTCCGACGTAGGGGGTCCGGAACCGGTACCGGCATCGGAAGATGGCTCTCCGCATCCCTAGTGAGCTAAGCCTTGGCCTCAGCCCTCCAGGAAGCCAGAGTCTCCTTCAAATCCACTGGCAGTGGAGGAAGAGGAGGGGGATATGGATACCAAGTGTATCCGTAAGGCGCATATCCATAACCAGATGGTGGGTAATGAGGCACCGTGTACTGTGGCGTTGGATAGGCCGGCATCGGGTACTGGGGCACTGGATACTGCAGACCCAGGTATGACGGCATCGGATATGACGGGGTCGGATACCCAGAAACCGGTGGGTCTGCTGGGGGAAGACGGCCCGCAGGGTGCTCAGCAGGAAGGCCTGGAACTGGAGGCCCGGTGAGCAGCAGGCCCGGTGTGGGAGCAGCATCCGGGAGGGGGATGTCACCCAGTGTAGGCAGGACCGGCGTCGGGGCCGGCATCTGGGGAACCGATGTCAGGTCGTCCGGCCCAGCGGGAGGGAGGCCTGATGGGGGTGCAGAAAGATCCTCGGCATCGGGCAGGGAAGGAGGAAAAAAATCCCCGGGGTCAGGCTGAGGAGACCCTGGGTCCCCGGAGGGCAGTGAAGGCTGTGGGGAGCTGCGACCGCGGATGTTAGAGGGTCCGGCATGAGCTCGGCCACCACGCGGTCGTCCAAGCAGCCCGACGTCCAACTTGTCGGTGGAGTCCAGGCTGGCGTCGGAGTAGCCGACGTCCAACTTAGTGGACCCTTTGCCCGAGGCAGGCCGTGAAAGAGGGGCGGTCTGGTCAGGCGGAACAGGGGCCGTGAGTCACTCCGAAGGGTCAAGTGACTTAGCAGCCATTTCGCGGCAGGCGTCAGAAGAGCTGATGTCCAGCTTACCGGAGCCGCTAGCACAAGTAGGCCGCACGGCAGCGGCCTTACTGGGAGTGGGGGCCTTCAATAGCCCAGAGGCGCCTGAAGGGCCCAAGCTCAAGCCAGACGGGCGGACAGACGCTGTCTTGGAAGCCTCCAAGACAGCCATCATGGAGCAGTCCCCCGGGGGACATTACCTGTAACACGGCGACTCCAGCCGAAGTCGTGGTAGACAAAGAGCCCAGTCCTGATGCTTTTCCTTGTCCTTCTTCTCACGATGGCCTTCGGGGGAAGTAGAAGCCTGACGGAGCTTTTTCAACTCCTTCTCCATGGAGGTCATTTTCTTTTTAAGGATGCGGGCCTCCAGGGACTGCTGCCTCCATCTGCGGGTGGCGGCGTTGAATTTCAGGTAATGCTGGCACTTCTCCACCTGATGGTCCGGGCCCAGACAGAAGAGACACTGGGAATGGCCGTTTTTGTATGAGAGTTGGGCACCGCACGAGTTGCACTTATTCTTGTGCTCTGAGGGTGTAGGGGACAACATACACCACACAAAAAAGTAACTATTTATCAAATTAAATAGAGAAAAAAATGACGGTAGAACTACCGACGACAGGCTGACACAAGCTAACGGTGGGAAAAAACTGGAAGGCGGGCGTTGGGGACTGCCCTTTTATACTGACATCGCATGATGTTGGTCACCTGATGTGGGGGCGGTTCCCCGCCAGAGGCTGCTAGCTAGAAATGTTTCCATGGGGTCCTGACGCCTGCTGGCTTCAGTCCTATATGTAATTACCTACTGCAAGAGCCCTCTCGAAGTAAGATCAGCAGTTTGCCACAGAAGGGGAAATTGTTTAACCAGGAAAGGTACACTAAGCCAAAGTTTGTATCCAGTTGTGACCTGGGAGCACAAGGAAGTTACGTGACTTGCTCAGAGTCACACAATATGCAAGTGGTGACCATGGGATTCAAACCCAGGTCTCCAAGTTTGCAGCTCAGAGCCCTATACCACTGCTCTATACTGCCTCCATACATCATGGATAGGGAACACTTAACAGAGAGGCACAAATTCTATCGAATAGGACACATGCATGTAGCAACTGCAATGCCTGCAAACACATCAATAAAAACAAAGGATTTACTAGTGCCAGAACAGAAGGATCCCAGGATATTTCATCACATGTGGTACAGAAGCAGTCATATACTTGGCCACCTGCAACTGTGGGGATTCTTATGTTGGAAAGACCATAAGGTATTTCCACTCTAAAATATGAGCGCATGTTAGAGCAACTGAAAAAAGGGACAAAGCTCATGGTCTAGCAAACCACATTACGAACACTGACCATGGGCACGTTTTTCCTTTCAGGGTTTGGAAAAAGTCAGCATTGGTCCCCAGGGCAGGGATTTGGACAACAAGCTGCTGAGGAGAGAATGCTTCTAGCAGTATAGACTAGACTCACTGTGCAGGCCAGCTTTAAATGAACACATTCAGCCGGCCCAGTTCCTTGTGGATTGATATCATATGTACATTGTTCAAATTCATCTTTGACAGCAGTATATATTTTTTCTACAGTCAGATCTGAATATGATGTTTCATCAGAGAAAATATTTTTTTTTAACTTTTATTTTATTGTTTTCATAGCAAAAACAATTACATACAAGCTACCTCATGTCAGAGATCACACAGCAAGATACCAATAATCATAGGATACATTCAATGTTACAGTCTTTGTTAGTTGGCACAATCTAATTTCCAAATATGGGTGTTTTTCTTCATAAATCAGTCCAGAAAACAGTCCCCAAAAAAAGCTGCACCCCACAAGACTTTGAGAGGTCATTTCTTAAAAATATAAAGTTTTACCAAACAGAAGATACACAACATCCAGTGTCGTTATGACCCTCCACCAAACATTTGAACCAACAAATGGTAGCATTCAACATTAGAGCCCTTCAATACCCACAATAGCAATATGTTAATATAGAAAGCAATCTGTTTAACTAGATCAGCTACCCTGATATTCCCATGGCTTTTGCTTAAGAAACGAAAAACATTATTATAGCCCTAGTAAAAAAGTTGATTATTAGTATAAAACAAACTTTCAAAACTGCGGCTTGCAACTCAACTGGGGTAAAATCTACATTTTTATACTAATCAAAGCTTCAGTCTCTGGACAGAATGTACAAGAAACCTGTTACTGTTCAAGTGTCAGTCTCCGATTCTGAATCGGTCTCTGCTGTCTATCTGGCTCGATCAAACTCCTGAAAAAGGGCCTCTGCTTTCTTACCGGCCTCCTCTGGATCTGAATACTGGTATACATGGCCTCCATATTGAATCCTCAGCGTGCATGCATCAAGAGAGAGTGCATAACCCCCAAACCGCATAGTTTAGCTCCTACACCGTCAAATCTTTTCCTCCTTCCCCTGGTGGCAAATGACAGGTCCAGAAACATGTGGACGGTGGATCCCTGGTCATTGAGTCGTTCGGTGTTCCTGGCTGCTTGCAGAATCGTGTCCCGAATTGCTGGGCTCATGGTGATTAAAAGAGCTGTTCTGGGAAGTACAGGTGGGCCAGTTGCCGCTCTTGGTGAAATCTGGTAAGCCCTGACATATTGAGCAGTAATGTAAGGATCTGGCTGTAGGGCTCCAGGCAACCATTCTTTGAGAAAGAATAATAAATTGTCTCCCTCAATGTTTTCAGGAAGCCCCACTATACGTGTGTTAGATGCCCTTTGAGAATTTTCTAAAGGCTCAAGACGATATTTAAGTTGGGTATTTTCCTGATGTAACTTATTCGTAGCAGTTAAAGCTTTGGTTGCCATTGATTCAGCCATAGGCACTGTGTTAGAGGCAACAGCTATCTTGGCATCCTGTTCAGTGAATTTAGTTAGGATCGATTCCACCTTTGAATCTATTGCTTGCATAGATTTTTGCAATGCATGCCATGGTGGTTCAGTCTCTGGAGAAATAGGCCCCGAGGCCTCTCCTGGTGTGCTTAGAACAGGTGGATTCTTTGATGTACTTGCCGAGGCTGTATTAGTCCATCCCATTGCATAAAAGAGGTATCGATAGATTCAGCGTAGTCTATGAAACTTGCTTTTAAAAATAGTTCAGCTGAATTTACAAGTTTTCTGCAGTTATTTCTTTTTTTTGTGAGATCTTGAAGGAGCTTTGTTTGAGTGCGTCTTGTGCTCAACAGCACCCCCTTCAGAGAAAATGTTTTAAGCATCAAAAACTAGACAGACAAATTATGCCCTTTAGTATATTTAATTAAACCAATCAAAAGGCTTACTGCAGCTTCCTGAATTTCAGCAGTCTGTTTTCTATGACCATCACCTGTATTCCTCTGACTGCATTCTGATCTTTATAGGTTGACAACAGTGCATGTTCAAACTGCGACTTCGATAAATGTGTTAAAACAAAAACTTTCTGTTAAACACTTTTGATGCATCTCAGCTTAAATCTTTTCAAAAAATGTTTGTTAGAGATTTATTATATATTGGAACTGTGAGCCACACTGTTCTGCACTTCCTGTAACAAACGAATCATGCACAAGGTAACCGTGGTGCATTCAGCCAAACAAACAATAGTGCACAAAATGCTGAAGCACACACTAACCCCTATATTAATAAGGTCCAGAGCATATATTTGGAAAAATTAGATGCCTTTATTACAACAAAAACCGTTTGACGCGTTTTGGACAAAATCCTTTATCACTGTTCTGCATTTCCCCAGATCTTTCCTTTCCTTTCCCTTGTACAATACTCCCCCTTTTTTATCTCATTTCTCCCCCTAACCCTAACACCACATTTCCATGCTTTTGTCGCTGTGGTATGAACCCTAACTGATGCATTAATGGATTTTTTTGCCATGAATATATAACATATGTGACATATACAATATATATAAATATATAAAAATGTTTTATATATATATATATATATATATATATACACACACACACACACACACACACACACATTTATATAAATATATATATAGAATATATTGTTTTTGTTTATTGAAGAGAAATCGGAATTACAATCCTTTGAGTCATAGACTTCTTTGCAAAGGCTCCACGTCAGAACAAGAAAGGTTAAAACATTACATTACACAGAAATTAAACATATATGCAAATAACTCATATAAACATGTGTTTAGTTTTTTTTTTACATATATCTCTATATAAAATGGGCAGGATTCACAAAGGAGTTGCGCTCGGTGCCATCTCGGTTACCCCGGCACAAATGAGATGCACAGAGGGCAAACTGTGGTAGTCATAGAAGATGCACCAGGGGATGCTCCCGCCACATCCCCTCTGTGAATACCACAGTTGTGCCCAGCCCAGGATGTGCCGGCGCAATCCCCTGGTCCAGCTGGGAAACTACTGGGGCAGCGCATTTCACAATGCACTGCGCCCAAATGTGCCATTCAGAGTCAACAACATGCAAATGAGGCCATTAGGCATGCATGGCGTAATGGGGCCATTTGCATGTTATTAGGGCCACATTTGCATGCGCCTAGCAGGGTTGCGCCCGGCGGAATGCGCTGGGTGCACTGCAATGGCTATGGGCCACATAAAGCCCCAGGGAGGCTGTCTGGACCCACCAACCATACCCAGCCTGTTCGCCAACCATGAGGATGCCCATGACTGAGCCCCTGTGGTCCACAGTTCCCCCCTCCCTGCTCGACCCCTGTTCTGAACACTGCAACCATTCCAGCAGCCTCCCATCCAGTCAGGCACCCTCGCCCCCCGTACCAGGAGGTCCTAAATGTCAGTGGGCAGCACAACCCACCCGCATACCGCCACGGCCGCTAGAGCAGTCCAAGACGGAGAGCTACTGTATTACTGAAAGCCCATTGGTGGACCCTGTCTTTGTGAATGACAGTGTACAGTACTCACTGCAAGCCCATTGGTCAACAGGGTTCACCAATGGGCTTTCAGTAGTAGAGTTGCTGTCAGTCTCGGACAGCTCTAGCAGCAGGCGGCCATGATGGTATGTGCTGCCCACCGACCTTGGAGACCTGCTGGGATGGGAGGAGTGGGATAGGTAGAGGGTGCCTGAGTGGGTGGAGGGCTGCTGGAATGATGGGGGAGACATTTGGAGGGCCATCAGCGATGCTTGTGTATTGGGGTAAGGGGGTGCTTTGTACAGGGTACCACAACCGCAGTGTGCGGCTTTACACTGGGACTACAGGCAAGGTGGAGGGGGGCTTCAATGTACATGTCTGCTGCCACATGATGTAGCTTGGAAACTGGAATCCAGGCAGGGAGTGGGGTTTCTTTGGACATGGTGTCACCACCGCAGGGTGCAGCCGGAAAACTGAGATACAGGCAAGGAGGAGGTTTTCTTCGCATGTGTCACTACTGCTGCAGGGTGCAGCGTACTACACAGGGGTTCAGGGAGGGGGCACACTCTGGACTGGCAGGGTGGGCAGGCTGCCGTGCTGCTGTCTGCAGTACAGCAGCCTGCCTGCGGTTGGCTACTTAAGTGTACTTGTTGTAGACTTATCTTTTGGGGGGGGCATATCTCCGGACTTGCCCCAGAGATGCGCCTCCTGGTCGGGCTGTCAATGGGGCTGCGCACCATATGCATGGGCACGCCCCATTCACAGCCCCTCCAGATGCGCCACATATCATTATGGTGGTATACGGCACATCTGCAATGTGTTGGCGCATCGGGGATGTGCCAGCACATCGGCACCCTGCCATAATTGCGCCATAGTACAAGTTGGAGATGCGCCTGCACATCTCTGACGCACTAGGTGCATCCCCTTTGTGAATCCTACCCGATATATGTAACATGTATAAAAATATATGTAACACACATATAAAATTCATGTAACATGTATAACCAAATATGTAATATATATGTACAATAAAAAAGAACCTCAGAGCAAATGCACAGCAGCAAGAGTTATTCCAGAGGATATTGGCCATACAGCCACATTTTAAAGAAAATAAATCGCACATACCCCAATAATGCAAAGCATTATGGGAAGCATATGCAAATGCACATGAATTAATTAGGACTGGCTCAACTTGTACTGGCTCAACTTTATGCTTAAAGGGGACAGGAAATGTGTGCTAAATGGTAGCTGTTTATAAAGTTTTTATTCTCAGAAATTATACGCATTCTCCTAAAGTATCCATCTTTAACCGTACCTGAATAAAAAGGGATTGGTAAAATTGTAGTTTGCATTGTTGTGTTTTTATGGGCAGCATTATGTTACAGTTCACTTCATGGAATCACTTATGTGGAGTTTTTACTATGTCATGATTTGTGTACAGAATGCTAATTATGAGCTGCTGACCTATCAGAATCCTGTTTAGAGTTCTGTGCACAAACCATGACATAGTTAAAACTCCAAATTATTGATTCCATGAAGAGAACTATAACAGAATGCTGCCCATAAAAATAAGATGATACAAAACAAAGCTTCTTATATCACTTTTTATCCAAGTACAGTTACATATTGAAAATTTAGGTGACTGCATATCATTTCTGAGAATAAGAACTTTATAAACAGCTGCCGGTTAGAAATGATTTCCTGTCCTCTTTAAAGTTGAGCCAGTCTTAATTCATGGGCATTTGCATATGCTTTCCATGATGCTTTGCACCACAGGGGCATGTGCAATTTGCGTTTTATGTGTAAAATATATGTAATATGTATAAAACTATAACATATATTAAACATATATAAATACATATACACACACACACAAAATATATGCAATATATTTAAAATGAATATGTGACATATACAAAATGTATGCAACGTGCATAAAATATATAATATATATATATATATATATATATATATATATATATATATCATATATATAAAGACAAAGAACCTCTGTGCGCAAACACTGAGGCAAGAGGTTACCCAAAGGGCATTTGGCTGGGAAGCCAGTTGATTTTGTATTTTCTTGAAACTTGGCTTCCCAGCCAAATGCCCTTTGGGTAACCTTGCCTCAGTGTTTACATTTGAGGTTCTTTGTCTTTAAATAGTTTTTTATTTTAATGGGTTCACCACAACATATCCAAGACACACTGTCTTAAGGGTAGCTGGTCCATTCCACTGGGGTGTCAAACAGACGTGGCATACTGATGAGTCCTGGTAGGATGAAACACGTGTCTATGTCTTCTGTTAGCACCCTTTGCAAACTGTGTGAGAGGCCTTTCGGCACCATGCAATTCTGCTTAAAGTTGGACCAGCATAATATTCTGTGGTGATTTTCATATATTCATATATATATATCTATATATATATATATATATCTATCTATATATCTATATAGCTATATCTATATAAATAACTTATGTAAAATATATATGTAGCATGTGTAAAATATATGTAACATATAATATTTATGTAAATGAAAATTACGTACCTACCGTAATTCTTGATCTTTGTGTGTATCTTCACCATTCATCACTACTGGGTACCTGGCCAGAGCCAGGACTCTAGCAGGAGCCTTTTTGTTTCTGGAAGGTCAAGTAAGCATGAGGCAGCGCCGCCACTGAGGCCGACGTGCACATGGCGCCAGGGTTGGCGTTATCTGCTGTTGACTCCACCCCAGCCCCAGTTCTGAATGCCGGCAAGAAGGATAGGAAGGGGGAAGGCAAGGAATCCCAAGGGACAGAGAAAAGGAAAGGATATAAAAACTGAAAGGAGAAATAAATGACGAAGAGAACAGAAAAGGAGAGAGAGAGAGAGAGAATAGTCTAAGGGATTGGGACAGGAAGGGGCCCCAATCTCTGGGTGAAGAAGGAATGGAGAAGAGAGGAAAAGAAGAGGGGAATGAAGGTAGTAGGAAGAGGGGAGGATGCCATTCCCACTCAACCCAGACGCCTGGACTAGAGTTAAGGAGGAACTATGACTCGAGGTAGATTCAAGTCAACAGGTCGGACACTGTCCACCCCTCCCGCCCGACAAACTAGACATAAGGTTCCCAAAGAGGATATAAAATAAGGAGAAAAACAGGGGAGCTCATCGCTGTTGAAATTATAAGAGAAGTTGTGAAGGCAACACCTTCAAGGAATAAGGAGGAGATGCCCCAAAAAGGCATAAACAAATAAAGCAGGGATTGCTGAGGCAGTGCTCAGGGGTCCCCCATCTCAGGACCACCTCAGGAGGGAGGGAGGCAGAGCCGAACTTTAAGAGGCCAGGGATGGGGACAGAGAAAACCCCCAGACCCTCGAGCAGAAACCCCCCCCTCTGTCTGCCTCCAAGATCCCCCTCCTCCTAACCGCAAGGGAGAGGAGGAAGAGGAGATGCTGAGTGCAACAAGAGAGAGACAGAGGGAGGAGGATCGCCCAGAGACAGAGGCCTGAGGGGGATGGAGGGCAGGATTTAGTGATGAATGGTAAAGATACACAGAAAGATCAAGAATGATGGTAGGTACATACTTTTCATATCTTATCTCTGTCAATCTTCACCATTCATCACAACTGGGTGAGTACCAAGGCCCCCAAAGGGGGTCCAGCACCTCCCTGACAGACAGAGTCCCATAGCCTCCAGTGGGGGAGACACCAGAGGGGAGAACCCTTATAGGCCTGGTACTGGTCTTGGTGAGACAGGGATCTCCCCACTGGAGATGGAGGGTGCCCCTGAAGCTGCCGCCTCACCCTATGGGAGAAGAGATGGGTTCTCCGGAAAGTGGAGGAAATCACCCTTCGCTGGGCCATGGATGATAACCGGAAAAGGCGAAGCCATGCTGTCCATGTAGTGCAGATCGCTGTCCCTACTACCCTGGAAGCAGTGTTCCCATTCACACATAGAAGTACATGAATCACGTAAAAAAATCAAAATTCACGTTCATCTATGTGAGAAGACGGTACACTGAACGTAAAGAAGTCTGCCCGAGTTGTTGGAAAAAGGTCCTACAGTGCAGTCTGCCTGAGTGAGAGTGCTGGCCTCCTGCTGCAGTGCCATCCCGCCCAAGAGAGTTTCGAGACTCTCCCTAGTTCCTCCCTCTCCCCAGGCTGCTGTCTTCTCTCCTCTCATCCTGAGTCCGACTCTAAGGTCCTCCAGCAGCCCAGGCCATCCATCATGAGCAGAGCACTAACAGCAGAAATTTATTCTTAGGATTTGCAGGGCGGGAGTCCATACTGATGAGGTAATATGCAGTTGGAGATTCAGATTCAATTCCCGTCCCCTGTCCCTCCTACGAATGCCTGTCGAGGGGAGTGTGGGATGGGAGTCGGTGGCCGGGGGTCTCTCAGAGTCGAGAGTCACATCCCACTAGAATAGAACAGTCTGTCAGTGAGAGAGTGTGTGTGATGACGAGTGGTGTGTGTGTGTGTGTGTGTGTGTGTGTGTGTGTGTGGGGTGTCAAGTAGAAACCACCTGCCTTGCTGCACTTTTTTCTAAGACAAGTAAATAAATGTGAGTGTGACACTGTTAAGCCGTGTGTCTGGAGGACTCTGTTTTATGTCTTCTTGATAAATGCTGCCGCCAAATGTTTAAACAAAATTTTGCTGCTTTGATGATAATCGGTTATTCAGTGTGTGAGTGTGTGCGTGTGTGCGTGTGCGTGTGCGTGTGTGTGTGTGTGTTCATCATGATCTATTCATTTTCAATGTAGATGTCACGAACTACTAATTATTTGCATTACTGCATAAAAATTATTATGTGCTGCTGTGGTGGTAGCCAAGGCCCCTACTTTTCTGCGGCACATTGGGACCAAGTTCTGCAGCATGATCACCATTTGCCGCAGAACTACTGCCGCACTAATGAACTTCCACATCACAGTGTCAGCCTATCATCCTGACTTCATGTCTATGACAATGGTTATAGCAATCAGGATGGGGGAAGCTCAGTAACACTAGTTCAAAAATTAACAGACTTTTAGAAATCATTTTATGTCTAAAAAGGCAAAAAATAAAATAAAATATATCCCCCAAGGTCTTAGCCTACTAACACACTAAAATGCCAGTAGAATAGGCCTAACAGTCTTTCGTGTCTGCTCGTTTGGTCAGCCCCACCCTGGGAGCTGACCTTGCTGCAACCCTCTCTCCCTCTCTGGCTTCTGCCTTCCCAGTCCCGGATATTCTCACTGCACTGGTTTTTGCTTCCAGAACCCTTCCCCTGTACCTGTCCCACCCCCTCTTGAACCCCTCCACTGTTTCTGCCTCCACCAGCCCCCTGGGCAGTGCATTCCATGGCTCCACCACCCTCTCAGTGAAGTAGCACCTCCTCCTTTCTCCCCTGAATCCCCTCCAGCTTCTACCCACGCCCTCTAGTTGCCCCCCTCCTTCCTTCGGAGCACCCTGACTGCTCCTCCCCATTTACCCCCCTTCATGTACCCGAAGACCTCAATCATGTCCTCCCAGTCCCTTCTCTCTTCCAATGTGTACATATTTAGCTCTGTGAGCCTCTCCCCATAGGTCCTATCCCCCAAGCCCCAAATCATTTTGGTTGCCCTCCTCTGGACCCTCTCCAGGAGTTCAATGTCCCTCTTTAAATGTGGCCTCCAAAACTGCACGGCACTGAGAAAGCGGCCTCACCAAGCAGTTATACAGTGGAGTATCACTTCCTCCTTCTGGAAGTGAGCCCCTAGCGATGCATCCAAGCATCCTGTTGGCCTTTGCCACTGCCCTCCTACAAGTCTCCGAGTTGTTCATCTTGACATCCACCACCACCCCCAGGTCCCTCTCAGCCATCGAGACTTGTAGCATCCCCCCCCCGACCCGGGTGTACACTTGGCCCGGGTTTCTAGCTCCGAGGTGCAGTACCTTGCATTTTCCTGCATTGAACCTCAGCTTCCGCTTTCTAGACCAGCTTTCCAGAGCCTCCAGATCCCCTGTAGGGCCACCTCCCTCCTCCCCATCCATCACCGCCCAGTTTTGAGTCATCCAAAGAGACTCATCTCACTCCTGATACCCTTTCTTATGTCAGAGACATAGGCGTTGAACAGGAGGGACCCAAGGACCGATCCCTGAGGGATTTCACTAATGACCCTCCTTGGGGATGAGACTATCCCTCCAACCACGACCCTCTGGGTCCGGTTCTGGAGCCAATTTCCTATCCATCTGATCATCTGGTTCCCCACCCCCATTTCTCCCAGATTATCCAACAGGCCTCTGTGAGGAACAGAGTCAAACGCATTGCTGAAGTCAAGAAAGAGGATGTCCACTGGTCTACCCAGATCCAAGGCACTCGTCACCCAGTCATAGAACTCCACAAGGTTTGTCTGACACAGTTTCCCCGGGATGAATCCATGCTGTAGATCGTCCAGGCACCCTAACTTTTCCAGGTCCCCCCCCAGTCTCTCCTTGACAAAGCCCTCCATCACCTTGCCCACCACCGATGTCAGGCTGACGGGCCTGTAGTTCCCTGCCACCTCCCTTGATCCCCCCTTGTGGATAGGCACTATATGCGCCACCTTCCAGTCCTGGGGCACCCACCCTGTCCTCAGAGAGATGCTGAAGAGCTCCACCAGGGGTTTCGCCAGGACATTCGCTAGTTCCTTCAGCACTCTGGGATGTAATTTATCCAGCCCTGGTGCTTTCTCCATCTTAAGGGACCTGAGGGCTTCCCTCACTCTTTCTGCCATGATTTCCACATGCACTACCTTGTCCCCCTGCTTTGCCTTCCCCCCACCTGCCAGTGATGCTCCCCCCAGACCCACCAATCGGTAAGGGTCCCCCATCCTCAGTTTCACCATCTCGTCCCATGTATGATGCAACCCTCCATTTTCTTGATAAAACTGAGGCGAAGTACTCATTTAGTACCTCAGCCTGCTCCCCCGGTCTTGTGCCCATCCCTTCCCTGTTTTAATCCTGCTAATCTGCCCCTTCACCCTTCGTTTTTCCCCAATGTATCTAAAGAATCCCTTGTTCCCTCTCCTAATTTCCCTGGCCAGGTTCTGCTCCTTCCTTGCCTTAGCCGTCTTCACCACCCTAGTGGCCCTTCTGGCCATCAGCTCGTACTCCCCTCGGTCCCTATCGCTCCTTGAGCACTTGAATTACCTATAGGCCGCCTTCTTTCCCCTCACCACCTCCTGAACCTCCCTGGTCCACCTGCAGGATTTTCTGGCCCTACCGCATTTTTGTCTTACTCTTGCGCAGGTGCTGGTAGCATCCTGCACCCCCTTCCTGATCATTTCTCACCTACTGTCAGCGCCCATGTCTGGCCCAATCCCATCCAAGTGCTCCTTAAGGATCCTTCCCATTTCCTTGAAATCCGCCCCCCTGAAGTCAGTTACCTCCGTCTTTGTGCAGCCTTCTACCCCTCCTAGGTTCAGGCAGAACCAGACTGTGGCATGGTTGGTCCCCGCCAACAGGTCCCTTACCTCTAGGGCCCCAATCTAGTCACTGTCTGCCAGGACCACATCCAGTATTTGCTCCTCCCTGGTCGGTTCCCCCACCTGCTGAGTTAGGAACGCATCCTGAAAGACATCCAACAACCTCTGTTCCCTGGCCACCGAGGATGTCATAGTCTCCCAGTCTTTTCCTGGTATGTTTAAGTCCCCCAACACCACCACCCTTCCCCTTCCCAATCTGCAGTGTCTGCCAACCTCTGCCACCAGACTCTCCTCCAGCTCCTCTGCCAGCGCAGGGGGTCTAATACACCACTCCTATTTTTACTCTCTTGCCCCCACTTGTTATCAAGGTGACCCAAATCGCCTCCATAGTTCCCTCCACCTCCTCCACTCCTCCTATGACAATGCAGTTTTTGACTATTATTGCTACCCCTCCTCCCCTTCCCTTCCCCTGTCCTTCCTGAACATGGTGTAACCCTCCAGGTTCAGGTCCCAGTCGTGCCCTGCAGTGGCCCAAGTCTCAGTGACCACTGCCACATCCACCGCTCCCTCAGTTAGCATCGCCTGGAGCTCAGGCATTTTATTGCCCAAGCTCCTGGCATTTAGCAGGACTACCTTCCACCCTTTCCCTATACTTCCATTTCCCCTGCTCGTGTTCCTGTGGGGATTCTATCTTCCCCTGGTCCGTATCTTACCAGTTGGCCTTTCCTGCATTCCTCCAGCTCCCCAGAGGGGTGGAGACAGAGTCACTCCTTTATCGGACCCCCTTGACAGCCTTTTCCCTATCCCTCCCCCCCTTCACAAGTTTAAATCCCACCTTTCACCAATGAACCCCTCTATTTTCAACTTGAGGATTTCCTTCCCCTCTGAATTGAGAAGGAGTCTATCTCTAGCATACAGCCCCTTATCCTCTCAGGTTTCCCACCAATCCCCCATCAACCCATACCTTCTGGCCCCACACCACTCCCTGAGCCACTAGTTTATCACCCTACTCTTCCTCTTGTGTTCCCCACTAGCCCTTGGCACCGGCAGGATTTCCGAGAAGGAAATTGCGCATCCTATATTATGACAGACCCTGGCAAGCTCCCTGAACCTTGCCTGTATCTCTAGCTCACTATTTCCCTCAATGTCATTGGTACCCAGGTGGACCAGTATGTTCGGGGAACCTCCACAATCCTTTGCCAGCTGATATACCTCATGCTTGGCCCTGTGCACCGTTAGTCCAGGGAAGCATTTTGTTCTAACCAGGCAGACTTCTCCCTCCCGATCGCATTTGATTCCCCTGATCATGGAATCACCCAACAGGAGCACTCTGGCCGCCCCTTTTCCTCCATTTCCCCCCCTTCCATGTCCCTCATCCTTTCTACCGGCCCCTCCCCCCAGCAGGCTCCTTGTTCCTCCCCCTATCTGGGTGCCACCTGCCATGGCCTCCTTATTTAACCTGGCCACCCCTCCTCCAATCCTATGCCCTTGTCCTCCTGAGTATCCATCTGTACCTGTACCCCCACCGTTACTGCTCACGACTGGTCCTCCCCCCCATCTGCTAAACTAGCCTGGCTTATCCTCCCTTCCTTTCCGTCTCTGTTCAGCCCATCCTTGCTTGTCGTGCTCCCCTGGCTCCCTTTACTGTATCCTCCTTGTACTTTTGGTCCTTCTCCTTGCTTTTTCCTCCCAACTGGTCCTTTTCCTTGTGCTTTCCTCCCTCTTCCCCCTCATCCTCCTGCTCTGATCCCCTGCTCCCCCTGTTTTCCCACATTCCAAGTACCCCCCTGTTCCTCCCACTCTCCAGCCCCTGCCTCCTACCCCCTACTCCCTTCCCATCTCTAACCGCCCCTGTCCTGGCTACATCACCTCCCTCATCCTCAAGCAGAAGAGAACTGAAGCAGTTACTGAGCTTAAGGTCCGATCCACCTCCTCCCATTTCTTCCTTCTGTCCAGCCCCAGCCATCTGCCTACTTCCCTGAGAATGTTCTCCCTTTGGCCCCCATCTGTGAGGGTCCTCAGTTACCTGCCAGCTTCCTTCGTAGTATCCTCCTTTTGGGCCCCATCTGCCAGGGTCCCTATGAGACCCCAGAGTACTCTCCTGCACTCCTTTCCCTATGCCCCCACCCCTAGTGTTTGGTGCAACCCTGTGGGAGAGCCCCTGCCCTATTCCCCAACCATACCTCCCTTCCCCCAACTGTCTCCTAACCCTCTCAACCTCCTCCCTAAGCTGTGCCAACTGGTAGCACACTGGGCAACCACCGAACTTCCAAGCCCAGTCCAGTATCATGGCTGCCCCACACCCTGTGCACCCCACCACCCTCCCAAAGATGCTGACCCTAATGACATGTGGTCCCATCCCCCTCCAAGTAGGTTTCCTTGGGTGAGCCACCAAGTTCCCCACTAGTCCAAGACTTTTAAACTTTCACACTTGAGTAGCTGAACTTTTCCTCACCTGACTCTTAGCCTTAAGAGTTTGCTCACAGGGGAAGTTTGCAACTGCCTAATCTCCTTCCTCCCAGGCTTTAAGCTCAACCCCCAGTGACTCTTTTGTATTTAAGAAAGGCAAATGCAAGGGGTGCGTGGGAGGGCTTTCCAGAGAGTTCTTAAGGAGTTAGGCCAATTTTAAAACACAACTTACAAACAATAACAACTTACAGAAACTTATGACAAAGTTGGCTTTCCAGAACCTCACCACAGTTTAAAACTTCAACTGCTACCTCCCTCTGCCACAGCCAGAAGACTTAAAATGCCTCAGTGAGAATTTTAAACAGAGATTAACTAAAATGCAAACAACCTTGATTGGCTGGCTGGCCAAAGATCACCTCCCCACACACACACACACACACACACACACGAACCGTCTACAGCTAGCACAGAGAGATTTAAGGATTTGTGTCCCTCTGTTCCAGAAAGTTCTTAATTAGTTAGGCCCATTTTAAAACACAACTTACAAACAATAAAAACTTACAGAAACTTGGGACAAAGTTAGCTTTCCAGAACCTCACCACAATTTAAAACTTCAACTGCTACCTCCCTCTGCCACAGCCACTGCATAAATGAAATATGCAGAAGGGGACCATATGTGATAAATACGGTATTTCTATACTCACGCAGTCTATACCACTCATGACGTCCCCAGTGTGTATCACATACAGTATAACCCCGATTATCCGAAACCCCATTATCCGAAACTCCGGATTAACCGAAATTGTTGTGTGTCCCCCGACTAAACAGTCATAACTGCGATTTTGAGGTAAACGTAAACAAAATTAAAATGCTGACAACGAAACACTTACTGTGCTGTTTTATACTTTACCACGTTATTTTAACAGTAGTGCAATTAAACGAAATTAAGATGCAGGCTTTTCTCGTGTAAACCCCCCCCCCCTTCCCCCGATTGTCTAAACGAAAATAAACGAAATTAAAATGCTGACAATGAAAGACTTACTGAGCTATGGCATACTTAACAATGTTATTTCATTTAATAGAAGTGCAATGAAACTAAATTAAGACGCAGGCTTTTCTCGAGCTCACACAAAAATTTGATTGAATGCTATTGTATGCTATTCTGCTATTATCCTATTAGCTGTTTGATTAAATTAACATCACTTTGCTCTCATCTGACACTAATAAATTTAATTATCAAGCCCTGAATCAGAAGGTGATTTTTTCAGTGTGGCAGCTTTGCGATGGCAGGCAGGCGAAAACGGTGTGTCCTTGACACTGAAGCAAAGTTACGCATTCTACAATGCCTAGACAGTGGTGAAAAGATTGTCTCGATTGCAAGAAAATTCAACATAGGCAACGCTACGGTTTGTGATATCCATACTGCTCGGGAAAAAAATCAGGGAATACGCAGCTACTTTGGATTGCCCTGATAACCACAGCAAAAAGAAAAGCATGAAGGGGGGTAAGGACGAGGCATTAGACAAAGCACTTTATCTTTGGTTCCTACAAAATCGTGTTAAAGGAATCCCTATTTCTGGCCCTATCATGAAGCAAAAAGCATTCTCCTACCACAACAACATGAATGGGCATGTTGAAGTTTTCACCGAAAGCGAAGGCTGGTTAAATCGCTTTAAAAGAGACATGGGATTAGACAGCTATCTATGGCAGGGGAGTTGCTGTCTGCTGCTACTGATAGCATTGCACCATTCAGAAAAAAAAATTGGCAGACCTTATGAAAGCCAAGCAGCTTAGTCCAATGCAGATTTATAATGCGGATGAGAAAGGTGCGTATTGGAAGATGCTGCCAGAGAAAACACTAGCATCATGGTCAGATAAGTGTGCGCCAGGGTTAAAAAAGAACAAAGAAAGACTAACTGTGCTGGGGTGCACAAATGTCACAGGGTCCCACTGTCTGAAACTGCTTGTAATTGGCAAATCAATGAGGCCCCGGTGCTTTAAGCACACTAATATGCTCACTCTGCCTGTCACCTATACAGCACAAAGCAATGCCTGGATGAACTGTAACATATTCAAACAATGGTTCCATACTGACTTTGTGCCCACAGTAAGATCACATCTGAGGTCAATTAACTTGCCTCCCAAGGCTATTCTTTTGATCGATAATGCTGGTGCTCACCCCGAACTTGAACAACTAACATCTGCTGACGGTGGTGTCCGTTGTCTTTTTCTGCCAGCAAACACAACCTCCAAACTGCAGCCAATGGATCAGGGCATCTTAGCTACTTCAAAGAAGTTGTACCAGGGCAAATTGCTAGCCACAGTGCTCGCAGACGAAAACGACCAGCTCACGCTTACTGATGCCATCAAGAAATTAACAATAAAGGATGCGTGTTATCTATTGGGGGAGGCATGGTCTGAGGTGAGACCTGAGACAATCAGTAGATGCTGGGAAAAGTCGGCTATTCTTACTGAGCCAGAAGGTGAATCAGAAGAGCCACTGTTAGTACCACAAGAACAGGAGGCTAATGATGCACTGCACCGCATAGCCCAGCAGACCGAGTGCTCGGCAGTGGCAATGCAAGAATGGCTTGACTGTGATACCCACGATGATGGATTCGGGGAACTGAATGATGAGGAGATCATAGCTATTGCACAGAATAATCCCGAGGTGATGGATGCAATGAAGGAAGAAGATGAGGAGACGGGAGACGGAGCTGCAGGGACTGTCCAGGTATCCACGGCGACTGAAGCCGTGGAAGCCTTCAAAAAATGTCTTGTATAGCTAGAAGGGCAAGAAAATACTGATTACCGCCACACCCTGCTTCTTAGAAAACTGAGACTACAGGTGCTTGAAAAAGCCAATAATTCTGAGAAGCAGAGTGCGATCACGCAGTTTTTCTCATTACTGTAGCTGAGATGAATGTTTTATTTTAAACATAATATAACTTCTGATAAAATAAAATGTCCACTACTGAAAATGCAAAGTAAAGAAATCTTTTTTATCAAAACACATTCTCTGTGTATTCCTATCAAACCAGAGTATCGCCACAGCTTAGAACTTACTTAATGTTAAAAAAAAAAAATCTCCCGATTTACCGAAACCCCGATTATCTGAACATTTTTGATGTCTCCCGTTGTGTTTGGATAATCGGGGTTATACTGTATATTTATATGCGCTGTCTACACCACTTAAGAGGTCCCCGCTGTGTATCACTTATATATGCAGTCTGTAACATAGCAACATAAATACAAATGTGTGTGTGTGTGTGTGTAGATTAAATATACATATATATATATATTTTTTATTTCCATGAAATTGCATCCTTATTCATATAGGTCCCTTTCGAAATGGAAAAAACAGAATAAAGGATATATTGCAAAAACTCATTTTTCATGCCAACCTGCTTCCCTGACACACTACATAATACCATCAGGCCATGACATGCATGTGAACCCATTGTGAGATAAAGCTCTACAGCCCATTACAATGTGGCCCCTGTGTGACAGAACACTGCTCCATACCTTCCCAGGCTCAGAGCAATGGTGTGCTCCCCAAATCCTTGTGCAGCCCAGCCAGCTCCCTGAGCTTATCTCTGAATCTGAGTTGCCGGCACGGGAACACAACATGCTACGCTCTGGCCCAACAGCTGGCCCTGCACACAACATTTCTTCATAACTTTTAAGTGATTCTATTAACCAATGACAATATGTAATCAATAACCCTGGCAAAAAATGTGTACAGCGCAATTATTTATTTAACAGGTCTATTCTTTAACATGTCTATACATTATTATCTTCTACACTTTTCTGGGCGTAATTACTTTTTCTTAAAAATGACAGGTTAAATCATTTTACCAGTTATTCATTTCAGATGGCATTTCTATACCTTAAAGGCACAAATAAATTTGTACAAAGTAAGGTATGGACTTAACAGGTCCTTGTAATTGTCAAGGTTTTGTTAAAGTTGGCCCTAGTGTAATAAAATAAGATGGAAAACTGTATTAGGATGTAGTGCAGGCTAAACAAATATCACTGTACCCGATGTGCTATGCTACTGCCTCTGGCAATGGAAGCTGTGGTAGATAAGTGACTATTCATTTCTGTGGCAGAATGCAGCCATTTCATTAGCTAATGTATCATGTACTAGCACTGACAAAGTACAGTTACATAAGAACTTACCGTAACAGCAGATCTTCGAGAGAGGTTCCTTCAGTAGGTCATCACATATAGGACTGGTGCCACCTGGTGTCGGGCCACATGGCAGACTTTTCTAGCAATCCCTGATGGGGGACCACCCACCTGACGTCACGTGGCTGACGTCAGCTTGACCGTATACAGTGGGCGGTCCCCACACCCGCCCTCCAGTTCTCCCGCCGGAGCTAGGAAGAGGCCTAACAGCAGGAGTGAACAGGATTTGGAGACCCTGTAAAACATAAAAGGAGGGGAAGGAGGGAAAAATATGACTTACTGAAGGAACCTCTCTCAAAGATCTACTGTTACGGTAAATTCTTACATAACTGTACTATCTTCGAGAGGGTTCCTTCAGTAGGTCATCATATATTGGACTGAGTCCCAAGCAGTCCCTCCAAGGAGAGACCGAGAGAAACTAGGGAGGAGGAAACAACTCCAGTGGAGAAGAACTGGAGTCCCGACAGGACCCAGTCTAGGACAGTAGACCCTGCAGGACGGCTAGGCCAAAGCCAGCCCTCCGCCTAGAAGCAATGTCCAGACTATAATGCTTGGTAAATGTATGGACAGAACTCCAAGTAGTGGCAGCACAAATGTCAGCTGTGGAAACGTTCCGTAGGAAGGCCGCGGAAGCAGCCATGCCCTTAGTAGAATGACCTCTGATGGTACCCGGCAGAGGTTTATCGTACTTCTGGTAACAGTACCGAATGCAGTTGCTCAACCATTTGGAAAGGCCCTGTTTAGAAACCGGTTTGCCCTTCAATCTCTGGGCGAAAGAGAAAAACAACTGGTCGCAAGAGCGAAGCTCCTTAGTCTGGTGTGTATAACACCAGAGAATCCGATGGACGTCCATCGTGTGAAGGAGTGCCTCACCTCTGCTAGAGGGGGATGGGTAATATACTGGAAGCTCTACCGATTGGTTCAGCTTGGCTTTCGACACCACCTTTGGGAGGAACCTCGGATGGGTTCTAAGGACCACCCGGTCCCGATGGAAAATCAAGTAAGGCTCCTTGCAGACTAGAGTGTGAAGTTCTGAAATCCTTCGGGCTGATGTGATGGCCACCAGAAAATGCACCTTCCAAGACAGGAAGTGCAGATCATAGCTCATAGCTGGCTCAAAAGGAGGAAGGTGAGCTTTTTCAGGACTAAGTTCAAGTCCCAAGGTGGAGTTGGGCTGCAGATGGGGGGCTTCAGATGGAGAATCCCTTTCAGAAAGGTTTTAGAGACATCCAACTGAGCCATGGGTTTACCATCCACTAGCTCGTGGTACGTTGAAATAGCTGATATATGTACCTTTAAGGAAGAGTAGGACAGACCAGAGTCTGACAAGTGAAGGAGGTATTCCATGACTTGTGGGATTGAGCAAGAGAAGGGGTTCCAGTCCTTTGCGGTCACCCAAATGGAAAACCGCTTCCACTTCATGGCGTAAGTGGAACGGGTAGAAGGTTTTCTGGCCTCAATTAGGACCTGTGCAACCCAAGAGGAAACCCCGAAATGGATACTGCTATGTCTGCAGGAGCCATGCATGAAGATGCAGGGTCCTGAGCCCCAGGGGAACCAGATGGTCTTGTTCCTGAGTAAGGAGGTCGTGAGTCACTGGAAGTGGACCGGTGGTTCTCTGGAAAGCTGCTGTAGCAGCGGGAACCAGATCGGTCTCGGCCAGAGAGGAGCGATGAGGATCATCCTTGCCCTCTCCACCTGAAGCTTGAGAAGAACCCTCTGCAGAATGGGAAACAGAGGGAAAGTGTACAAAAATGTCCCTGTCCCAGATAGAGACAATGTGTCACTCCAGAAAGCACCTTGCTCTGGAACGAGCGAGCAAAACTTGGGAAGTTTTGTGCTGGATTGGGAGGTAAAGAGGTTGATCTCCGGACTTCCCCAACTTCGGAAGATGGATTCTGCCACTTCCTGATACAGTTCCCACTCATGAGCTAGGGTCCGAGATCTGCTGAGACTGTCCGCCAAGACATTTAGAATGCCCAGCACATGCACGGCCACCAGGGCAAGATGGTGCTGGACTGCCCATTTCCACACCCTGGTCGCCTCCCTACAAAGAGGGTACAATCGGGTTCCTCCTTGTTTGTTGATGTACCAAACTACTGACATATTGTCTGTTTGGATCAGCAGTGTTCCCTTTGGAAGGAAGGTCTGAAAAGCTTGTAACACATACAGGACCGCCCTGAGCTCCAGAACATTGATGTGGAGAGAAATCTCCAAGCTGGACCAAAGTCCCTGGGCTTTATGTTCCTCCAGGTGAGCACCCCATCCCATGTTCGAGGCATCCGTGGTGAAAGTAGCTGCTGGTGCAGGGTTCCAAAAAGGAAGGCCCAAGGAAAGATTGCAGGAATCCATCCACCATTGCAAATCCTTCTGAACCGCTGAGAAGATCAAGACCAGATGGTCCAGATTGTCCAGAAGCTGGTCCCACTGCATGCACAAGGACCGCTGAGTGATCCTCATGTGCAGCCTTGCTAGGGGAACAGTAGTGATGGAGGCCACCATCAGGCCCAAAAGGTGGAGGACTTCCCAGGCCGGGATAGTCCTGTTGGAAGCCACTTTGGAGGCCTGATGGATAAGGGTCTCCACCCTGTCTGGAGGGAGGAAGGCTCTGCACTGGACCGTATTCAGGACTGCCCCAATAAACCGGATGTTTCTGGGCAGGGACAAGGGATGACTTGAGCACACTGACCGTGATCCCTAATTGGCTGAACAAGTTCAGGGTAAAGGAAAGAGCCTCCAGCAAGGAATCCCTGGATGGAGTTGCAATCAGCCAGTCATCCAGATAAGGGAATACTGCAATACCCCGGCGGTGCAGGAATGTCGTGACCACCGCTAGGCACTTGGTAAAAACCTGTGGTACTGAAGACAGATCAAAGGGGAGCACCCGGAATTGGAAGTGTTCCCCTTGGAAATGGAAATGCAGGAATTGGCGGTGGCTGGGGAAAATAAGGATATGTAGGTAGGCATCCTGCATATCCAGGGTGCAGAGCCAGTGGTTCTCCATGAGGAGAGGTAGGAGGCTCTAGAGAGTCAGCATTTGAAATTTTTTGTACTCGACAAACTGGTTGAGCTGACTTAGATCGAGTATGGGTTGGAAGTCCCCGGTCTTTTTTGGAACCAAGATAAAAATGGGAGTAGAATCCCTTTCCCCTTTGCCCTGAGGGATGTGCTCAATCGTTTCTTTGAGCAAGAGCGAATTTACTTCCTCGCGAATGAGAAGTGCCTGGTCCCAAGAGCACGAGGACTTTTGCAGAGGATTTCCCAAGGGAAACTCCAGGAGCTCTATGGTGTGCCTGATGGACACTAGTTGCAGGACCCATTTGTCGGAGGTAATTGCCCACCACTCCTGTGCATGGCAGGCGAACCTCCCCCTACCTGTTTCCGTCGCAAGACTGAGGAAGTAGTGGGGCCGGGGAGTCAAGAAGTGATGGGACGTTCAGGGGGAAGGCCTCATGAACGTCTCTGATTCTTGAAGGCAGGAGGGGAGGCTGTACCCGTGGCCTTACACTTCCCTTGGCGGCGCACCTCAGCGTTCTTCATCTGCCTCCAGGTCTTTTTCCGAAAGAGCTGCTGCTGCTGTTGTTGTTGTTGTTGAACACCTGATCGGTACATAAACCTAACAGACATAAGAGCAACTCCTTTGTCCTGTAGGTCCATTATGATATCTTTGGTGTCCCCACCAAAAAGTACAGAGCCCCTGAAAGGGGCATCTTGAATCACCAACTCGACCTCATTAACGAGGCCAGAAAGGCGAAGCCAGGAGTGCCGTCTAAGGGCAACAGCAGTTGCCGAGGTACGGACCACAGCGTCGACAGAATTGTACGTGGCCCCCAGAGCATGCCTGCAGGAGATCTTGGAGAGGTGGAGATCCTTGGCAAGTTCCTCCTTGAGAGGTGAAGGATCCATGGATTAGACCTTTGTCTCCAGCCTGGCCATAGTCACTTTTTGGTGGGACACCATGTGGGCCACGTAACTGAGGGAGCGAAGGGCGCATGTGGCCAAGGAGTAGACCATTTTCCCTGAACTGGTCCATCTGCCTTGACTCCTTGTCTGGAGTAGTCCTCATGTGCTTAGGAGCAGAGGAGCGATCATGAGCCACTGAAATGACTACAGAGTCAGCCTTGGGATGAGACTTTAAGAAAGGGGCATCCTTCGGCGTTCGGTAGCGTCTGTCTGCCCATTTGGGGACAGCCGGAATAGACTGAGGCATCTGCCAGATGGTCGTGGTGAGGTCTTGATGAGGGCCCATCCACGGAGGAACTGGGACAGGAGACAGAGGCTCCAAGTCCAGGTGTTCCGCGAGTCTCTGTCTCATCGGGTCCTATTCCTCTGACTCCCAGTCAAAGTAGTCTCTCAAGGCCCTCAAGAGGTCAGAGAAGGAAGGGTCCTCCGTCGGTGATTTCGGCGAGGCCTTGCCTTTGAGTTCCTCGGGGTCCTCCAGGACCTCCTCCTTTGAGGAATTTTCCCTCCCGTCTGAGCTATCATCATCTGCTTCCTCAACAGGACATGAAAAATCCAGAAGGGAAACATCCTGCCGAGTCTTCCACAAGATGTGGACAGAGCTGCTCAGGGAAGGGGACCTAGGAAGCTGCGGTTGTGGGAGTCTAGTTTCCAGGTCTGAAACCAGCTCCGACCTAACTCCCTGCCACCAAGACTGTATTTGGGTCTTGAAATCCAGAACAACTGGAGGGGAGGGAGGTGGAGCCGGCTGAGGCTGGGGTGGAAGAGTAAGGGCAACCGGTGGGGGATAATAACCCCGGGGTCCCATGTAGTGGGAATAGGGGTTAAATCCCAGGTAGAACTGTCCCAGATGACTCCAATCAGGAGTGGAACCCCCCCAGGTAAGGATCCCCAGGATACCCATATAGGTAATGGGGGACAGTTCAGGGTCGGGTGTACATCCCCATCGTCAGCCCTGACATCGGGGGAACCCACATCGGACTCACTGTAGTATAAATCAGAGGAGGGTCCGGCGTTGGGACAGCCCACATCAGAGGGACAGATGGCACCGGCGCTATCCAATCCGGCACTGGAAAGGGATCCGGCGTTGGAGGGGCCAGCATCAGAACTGGATGAAGGGGCTCTGACATTGGAGTCAGGTCTGGCATCAGGGCCAAAGGTAAAGGCTGGCGGGTCCTGGCAGAAGGACTGTCGTTGGGATTGCCAGCGTCTAAGGAGGGGCCGGCAGTCTACTGTCAGGCTGCAGAGGGGCCTCCACAGAAAGACCATCCAGCCGAGGAGGGGTCTTCTGCACCTGGACCCCGGCAGGGGAGCGCAGAGAGGAACCCAACATGTCAACAGGTTCAAGGGCGTCTCCATTGCCATCACCGGACGTGTCCGTGGGAGAATGCGAGGACACAGGCAAAGAAGGAGGAGGGAGAGGGGCTTTCTCCCTCAAGTCCTGCCGGATGTTGCGTGTGGCGCCATTAGGCCCCGATGGCGGAACTGAGCCTGTGCAGTCATCAGAGACGGCCGACTTAATGGGCAGAGTCGGGCGGCCAGGGGTGGAACCCCCATCCGACTTATCGACCGGAGCCGGGTGGCTGCCCTCAGCCGAGGGAGCCGACTTAACGGCCACTGCGTGGTCTCTGGTGGAGCCAGGGGCCGACTTACCGGCTGAGGCGGCACGGTCGCTGGAGGAGCAGACGATAGACTTATCCACCAGAGTTTTGTCCAACTTACCATCCACTTTCCTGGGCGGCAGCTGGGCCTTACTCGTCGAGGGCCTGCTGTCGTCCGCGGAGCGAGCCCACTTCCTAGACTTCTCCTTGTGTTTTTTAGAAGGGGAAGATTTTTCAGACGAATCCCTAAGCCGATCAATCTTTTTCTCTAGGGAAACTAGGTGGGCTTTGAGCAGGTGGGCCTCCAAAGCTTGCTGTTTCCCTTTTTTTGTGGCCTGTTTGAAGGACTGGCACTCAGGGCCAGAGGAGACTGGATCAGAGCAGTGCAAGAAGCATTTGTGGAGATGGGGAGGGGCCTTAGACAAATAGCCATCAAGAAATGGAGGGTAATGAGTACCAACATCCGTAGTCTGGGCAACAAGCTCCCTGAACTGGTGGCCTTGATGGACGAGGGATGCCTGGATATTGTAGCAGTCACAGAAACACGGTGTTGAAAGTGGCCAATGGCCAAAGTTTAGTGATCAGTGGCCAAGGTTTTAGTAACCAGTGACCAAACTTTTGTCAACAATATGTAGTTGGCTAACCAAAAGGTTGAGGAGATAGAAAGGTGTAAAATGGCTAGTGTAGATTGCTAAAGGGCTAGTAAAAGGTGAAGATGGCTAGTAGATGACTAAATGATGCCAACATTTGAATTGGTATATCTAGTAGCAAAAGGCTGCAAGTGGCTAAATACCATCATGTCACTTAATATGTATGTGTGTGTAAGACTTTAAAAGGGTTAATTGTTAAGATTCTATAAAATGAAGAAAAATACCTGAAAGCATAAGGCGAGGTTGTGGCCGAGATATGTGCACAGCTGTTAATAACTGTGTTTAGTTTAGCCTTGACTGTTAAAAGTTTCTCATCATATAATTCTTTTGTGTTAAAAAAAATATGTTTAACAGAAAACTGATAAGAAATAATGAGATACCTCATTTGGTTGCTGGTACAAGGTTACTTTGACATTTGTAGCAAGCTAGTCACGTCTCTCATATGCTTTCTGGCTCCTAAGACAAAAGTTATTTGTAATAAATATACAATTCCCTCACCATTTGTTTTCCCCTCCAAGGATAAGAATGATAACTCCCCTGTCTTGGCAAAATGTAAGGTACATCTCGTAACCAAGAACTTTGATTACGGGATGTCTCAGAAATTGTAGTTACAGGATGTATCAAAAACTTTGATTATGGGAATGTATTAATGACCAGGTGTCCAAGCTAAATCTGCTGTCGTAGTTTTTGGGAAATTCCAGCCTTGCATTTTGTTTCTAAGCTTGCTACACATAAATATGGGACCTATGGTTATGTCCAGCATCCCTTCGAGAAGACACAGTCTCGGACAATCTGCAGTCTGAAACTATCCATAGATTGCTTGGGGGATCCATTTGGCAAAGAAATATTGTGGTGGCTTTATTGAATTACTGAGAATTACCAACCAGGAACCTGTATAATTGAATCCATTTTACAATGATACACAGAGAACCATGACTGGGATGTTAACATACCAGGGGACACAACCTACAGGAGAGACAGGCAGGGGAGAAGAGGGGGAGGAGTAGCTCTCTATGTAAGGGAAGGAATAAAAGCAACTGAACAGAAGAGTAAACAGGGAGGAGAGGAGGCACTGTGGGTCACCTTAGAGACTGGAAATGGCACCACAATCCGCACAGGGGTTGTATACAGACCCCCATGTCGGGGGGGGATGGACAAGGATATGATAGAAGGCATACTTAGGATGGCAGAGAAATACAGGTTACTCACCTGTAACAAGAGTTCTAGGAATGGTATATGTTGTTCATCCACACTGTCTGGCAGGTTCCTTGCTGCTTTAAATCTTGCCGGAAGGTCTTCAAACTGGCTCCTCCCACCCACCCAGGTGGTAAAACTCTCGGCTCTGCCCCATGATGCCAGATCTAGCCCGCTGGAAGCCAGGTTGTGCGTCGAGGGGAGTCAGGAAGTGTGAAGTCAACATATACATCCTAGAACTCCTATTACAGGTGAGTAACCTGTATTTCTAGGGACATGGATAAGTTGTTCATCCACACTGTCTGGCAGACTCCTAGCAGTTCTCCAGGAGGAGGAGGTAGCACACCCCCTACTTGGTAAATAGCGAACGGGGGCCCCAAAACCAGCATCCCAGCGTGACTCAAGGTCGATTGGTAGTGGGTGATGAAGGTGTGCTGACTTCCAGGTAGCAGCCTGCAGATTTCCTGGGGATAGGGACGCCCCTGGAAGCAGCCACCATGCAGCAGTATGGCGGGTAGAATGAGCTCTTATCCCACTGGGAGGCTCCATGCCTGCCAACCTATAGCAGAGATCATGCAGGAGGTGACCCACCTGCCTATCGCCCACTTTGCTGCAGGTCTGCCAGGTGCGGCTTCAGCGTAGGTGACAAACAGCTGGCGAACCTCTCCCCGAACTTCAGCCATCCGCTTCTTATAATAAGCGAGCGCTCTTCTAGGGTCCAAAGTATGGAGCCTATATTCGGCCTCTGAGGTGTGATCGGGGTAGAACACAGGCAGAGTCTGGTTAAGGTGAAACTCCGACACCACCTTCGGAAGGAATTTCAGGTGGGGGCGCAGGACCACCTTGTCCCTGTGGAAGACCAGATAAGGAGACTCGATGGAAAGCACCTGGAGCTCTCCCATCCTTCTGGCTGATGTGATAGCCACCAAGAAGGCGGTCTTCCACGACAGGTGAGAGATGTCACACCTGTGCATCAGTTCGATAAGCTGCCCATGAGCATAGCCAATACCAGCAGTAGATCCCACGGAGGTGGAGGTTCTCACACCAGAGGGGATATGTGATCAAGGCCTTTGAGAAAGCGCCCGACCACCTTCTCCTGTGCCACCAACTGCTTCCCAGCCCATGCCCGGTAAGCAGAGATGGCTGCCAGGTGCACCTTAAGGGTCGTTGACCGAAGCCCTAGCTGAGAAAGGGACCACAGGTAGTCTAGAATGCTTGCCAAGGAACAGGAGGAAGGGTCCAGGCCCTTGCCCTGATACCAAATAAAGAATCTCTTCCATTTGAAGGCATAGCATTTTCTGGTCGACTCCTTATGGGACGCCTCAATGACGCTGAGGACCTCGTCGGAAAGACCCAAGGCCTGGAACTCTAGTCGCTCAGGAACCAGGCCGTCAGGTGCAGGGATTGAAGGTCCAGATGGAATACCTTCCCCTGATTGACTGAGATCAGATCTGGGCGGGCTAGAAACTGCCTCGTGAGCCTAGAGCTGAGACTGAGGAGATCTGGATACCAGAACTGGCGGGGCCAGTCTGGGGCTACCAGAATCACCTGCGCCTTGTCCCTCCTCACCTTGAGAAGCACCTTGTGGATCAAGGGAAATGGGGGAAAGGCGTAGAAGAGGCCCGGGGTCCACGGCCTCGAGAAGGCATCCCCCTGCAGTGAGCCCTGCTGAGAGGGGCGGGCATGAAACAGTCTCAGCTTCGCATTCTCCCTGGAGGCAAACAGGTCCACCTGAGGCGTGCCCCAGTGGGAGAACAGATCTTGTACTACCTCCGGCAGGAGAGACCACTCGTGGGATGCAGCCTCTATCCGGCTTAGGGCATCGGCCAGGGTGTTGGAGGCTCCTGCCACATGGATGGCAAGGAAATCCGTCTCCGGGCTGCGCATGAGTGACCAAATGTGGAGAGCTTCAATGCACAGAGGCATGGAGCGCGTCTCGCCCTGGCAGTTTAGGTAGTACATGGTCGTGGTATTGTCTTTCTGGACCTGAACCACTTGACCCCGTAGAAATGGAGTGAAGGCGGTGAGGGCTAGATGAACTGCTCGAAGCCCAGCAGGTTGATGTGGCATCGGGACTCCCGAGGGGACCAGAGGCCATGCGCTCTGTGCTCCCCCAGATGGGCACCCCAACCCATCAGAGAGGCATCAATCGATAGAGAGACCGTTGGCTCGGGGCGGACAAATGGGGTCCTCCTGCAGATGTGCTGGAATGGTCCACCACTGGAGAGCATTCCACATCCCCTGGGTCACTGTCACTAGCTGATCCAGCGGATCAAAGTGCTGTGACCATTGGCTGGCCAGCCCCCACTGAAGGGGATGCATTAACCAACGGGCCCAACGGACCACGCTGGTGCAGGCCACCATGAGGCCCAGGAGGTCCCGGGCAAGGTGCAATTGCCCAACCTGAAATGATTGGGCAAAGGAGGAAAGAACCTCGGCCCTGTCCACCAGGAGCCATTGCTCTGGCTCGCAGAGAGTCAAGCTCTGCCCTGATGAATTGGATCACCTGCTTTGGCACGAGTTCCGACTTGGCCTCATTGATGAGGAGGCCAGCCTGAGAGCAAACCTGGAGGGCCAGATCTCTGGACCGCTTCACCTTCTCTCTGGAGGGGGCTGCAATCAGCCAGTCATCCAGGCAGGGGTACACCCAGACCCTTCAGTGCCACAGGAATGCTGTCACCACTGCCATGCATTTATTGAAGACCCTAGGAGCTAGGGGAAAGGCTGAAGGGCATGGCCCGGAACTTGTAGAGGGATCCCTCTGCCCTGAAGCGGAGGAATCTCTGGTGGGATGGACGGATTGGGATGTGAAAGAACATGTCCTGGAGGTCCAGAGAACAGAACTACATGCCTCATTCCAAGGATGGGATTATCTGGGCCAGAGTGACCATCCTGAAGGTCCAAGACCTCAGGAACCTGTTCAGGTCGTGTAAGTCGAGAATGGGGCGCCAGCCCCCCATCCGTTTTGGGACCAGGAAGTACCTGGACACAGACCCTGGGTCTGGAGGAGGATCCGCCACCTTCCTGATCACCTCTTTTTCGAGGAGCAGGGCGATATCGGCTCGGCGAGCCGACAGAGAGGCTGCGGACCCCGTAGCCCCCCGAGGGGCGACGGCTCGGAAGGGCGGGGCCTGCTCGAACTCCAGGGGCAGGCCCTTTCCTACCACCTCCAACACCCAACAGTCTGTGGTGATAGAGGACCAAGCAGAAAGGAAGTGGCGGAGCCGTCCCCCCATGTGGGGAACCCAGGGGGGAGTGACGAGGCTGGGTGCGACACCCCTCAACCCGTCACTTGGCAGACTTGGAGGAGGGACCGGCTGAGGGACCTCCTGGGCCTTTTCCTCCCTGCTTCCTATTAGAGGAAGCTGCAGGCTTGGCTTTGGGGTGGCAAGCGCGAGCCTGCTGGCCCTGGTGTTGGTGTTGTTGGGCCAGACGTGCTGCAGGTGCAGAAGGGCGAAAGAACTTATGTTGCTGTTGTCGACGGCCCTTGTCCTTCTGGGCGGAGGTGACTGAGTCCAACGTGGCATTGGACTTTTCGATCCGCTGGAGGTGCCCTTCCGCTCCAGGGCCGAAGAGGTCAGTCCCCAGTAAGGGGACATGCACCAGTTTATGCTGGGTATCCGCCGTGAAGGTGGATATCTTCAGCCATGCTCTGCGGCGCATGGCCACTGCGGCCGCAACTGATCTGGCACAGGAGTCTCCAATGTCCAGAGCCATTTGGAGCTGCCGTTTTGCCACTGCCCTTCCCTGGTCCCGAACCTGCCTAACCGTGGTCTGCAGGTCAGCCGGGAGATGAGGGATCACCTCATCCAGGGAGCCCATGAGGGCGTGGGAGAAGTGTGCCATTAGCACGGCCGAGCTGGCCTGGCAGAGGCCAAGGGAGGATGCAGCGTACACCTTGTGCCCAGCGTAGTCCAGCTTTTCGGACTCCTTGTCGGGAGGCTTATGCACATCCCTAGCGTTCCCAGAACGCCGGAAAACGCTATTGGTGACCAACCCCTCGGCAGAGGGGTGTTCCAAAAAAAACAGACAAAGAGCCAGTAGGGACCGCACACTTCCTGGCCATCCTGGCCGAAGGTGCAGGACAGGAAGCAGGCCACTGACAGAGCTCCAAGGCTGGGCCAACAATGGCTTCAGCCACCAGAAAGGCCTCCGTGGGTGAATCCCCTCAGTCCAGTATCTCTGTTAGGGGATACTTGGCCCACTTGGATATGGGCTCGAGCTGCATCCCGGTAGACTCCGAGATGAGCCGAAGCAGACCCATGAAGGATGATGGGCTTTTGTCCATCGACTGGCCCCCGGAGAACTCCAGGTCAATGGGCCTGGAGAACAGGGAGGAGTAGTCGTCAGACTCCAAGGAGTCCACAAAGAGCTGCCTGGGACCTGAGCCACCCTCCACCTGCCGAGGACGGTTGGGAGTGAGGGTGACTGACAACCTGTGGGGCAGGCCCTGACCCGACCAAGAGTCCTTGGTTGGTGTCCCCGATTTCGATTCTGGAGGCGGAGGTTCCACCACAATCGGTGGGGAAGCTGGTTTTAGCCGAACAACTGGCCCAGGCTTGGGCACCTCTACTACAGCAAGGGGTTGTTTTGGCCGCTTGGGTGACAGCCACTTGATGGCCGGGAAAGGTGACGGCATCGGCTTGTTCCCGGACAGAAGTAACTGCTGCCACATTAGGTTCTCATAGCATCGACGCAATTTGCGCTGATGCCTCTCCTCTTCTGAGGAGGCAGACGAGGACGAGCAGCAGCGCCGCTTACTTTGGTGCCGAGACTGAGACCGCCGATATCAGTGGGATCGACTGGACCGAGACGATGTCCGAGACTGAGACCGAGATCCTCGGTGTTTCCGAGGACAGGTCTGGGAAGGGGCAGGGGACACCCGCTCTCCCCTTGGCTCGGAAGCCTTGACCGGGGACTCCTGCACCGGAGGCGCAGGCAAGTCCTCGGTCTCCACCGGGGGAACCGGTGAAGAAGGGTTGTCAGTCTCACCAGTCGACAGCTCGTCCGACGGGTCGAGAAAAATCTCGACCGCGTCGACTGGTGTCTCGGCCGGCTGACCTGACGGGGACACCGTGAAGCCAGCAGCCTTAGCCGCAACCTCAACCGAAATCGAGTGTCAACTGTCCAGGGAAGGGGACCTCTCCCACTCCCATGAATGCCGATGGTGGGACTTACCTTTTGAGTCCCTCTTTTTGGACTGAGAAGAATGTCCCAATGGCCCCTCTCCCTTTGTGGAAAGGGATTGGCAAAGCTCCTTAAAAGAAGCTGAATATGAGGTACCCAGAGACAGTGGGATAAATGCCGCAACCTAGGAAGAGGACAATGCGTCCTGTGCGCCTCCTCCTTGGGGGCGATCATCTGCTCGAGTTGCTCAGCTGAGCCAGCCGCTGCAGTAACTGCCCAACGGGCCTCCTTCGACTTCACCGGTGGGTAGCGCTTCTAGGGGCGCCCAAGCTGTAACCGGGCAGCGCGGTCTTCCAGGACGTTGGCCGAAAATGAACGGCATAACTCGCAGGCCTGCGGGTCATGGTCTAGGCCGAGACAGTAGATGCATGTGGAATGTGGATCCGTCCTGGACATTTTCTGCCCACATGGGCACCGCCGAAATCCGTGAGTCGATTTATCCATCGCAGCCACGAGGGAGTAATTTGACCGAAGTCTTGAAAATCTGAGAATAAGTTTCGGGTGAACCGAAGAATTAGGATCCAGTCTACACGCAGAGCGTTAAGGAGGGAACCTGAGCTTCCAAATGGTAAGGAAGATCTGGCGTCATGGGGCCGAGCCGAGAGTTTTACCACCCGGGTGGGTGAGAGGAGCCAGCTTGAAGACCTTCAGGCAAGATTTAAAGCGGCAAGGAACCTGCCAGACAGTGTGGATGAACAACATATCCATGTCCCTAGAAACACATTTCAGCCAGGATGTGAACAATGACAGCTGTACCGTTCATAAGGAGGCACGTGAAAACGGCAATGTTGAAACTCTGGAGTGAAAATATTGCAAATTCTCTAACTTACAAGCGTGTGTAGCAACTGCACTATGCACACTCGTAGAACAGTCATTTCTTGGATTTTTTTCCACCAAATTTGCAACATAGACTTTTTGAGAGCCCACCTCATGAGCACTGGCACTGTTGTTTTGTTAATCAGTCCCGAAAGGTGATTCCACGCAATGACCGCAAAATTACCTTTCAGGACAGAATAACGCCATGACAGTGCCTGAATTCATGAGGAGGGGTCCCAATAACCTCATGTTGAAAATTTGGTGGCAAAAATGCCTGAGATATGCACCAAAGTTGAAAAAACCCTATTTATGCCATTCCATGTCCACCGAAGATCGTCGCACCTTGCTCCGGAGGTAAGTATGATATGAGGTGGGGTGGGAGTGTGTGTGGGGAGGCAGGGTGCACAGAGGGTGGATGCAGGTTAGGGGGCGGGGCCACCGGACTCAACGAGGGACCGTTTTCTGGTTTGCAGATTTAAAAAAAAAAAAAAATCTCGGGACCTTTTTTTTTGGTTTCACAGAGGCATTTGGCACGCTGGGGTGGGCTCCCAGCATGCCACCTAACTTTTGGTGGGGGCTGTGGCCGATGGGATTGGGCAACTCCGTTGGCACATACCGGGGGCATGCAAGAGCAGAGGGATTGGGCACCCCAGCAGAAAGCAACTGTTTTTTGGGGACATTATGCCAACGGGAGTGGGCCCCCGGCCGGAAAATTAAACTGGGCAGGGAGGGAACTGAAGCCGACGGGGATTGGGGCTCCAGTCAGCAAACAAAGACAGTTTTCGAGGGGGAGAGGCGCATGATGCCAAGGAGGATTCAGTACCCCCTCGGCATTGGGGGCTGTGCAATATTGTTCGTGAACATGGCGGCGGCTTGCCGCTGCGTTCATAAACAATATTACACTAGGCAACGTTCCGCCCTGCAATGACAGGTCACTCCCTCATTGCAGTGGAATGGCTAACACTGCAATGATGAGGCGCCCCCTGACTGCTGCAGCGAAAAAGTTACATGTTGGTGGCAGTGTCATCAGCACACTGTGCCTCCATTAGTCTACCAGTGCCAAGCCCCCAAATGCTATGCCTCCGTTGGGTGCCACAGTGCAGTGCCTCCACAACCCACTTCTCTCCTAAGCTGCCGCATAATGTTTCTTGTGCGTGCGTGCAAGCAAACATAAAAAGGAAGGATCTTACTGGGAGATCTTCAAGCAGCGCCAAACAAAACTGAGCAAACTGGCGAGAAAACTGCGACACAAATGACGGAGTAGGCCGCACTATGCAGCAGAAATCTTTAAGGCTTCCCATGAGCTCCTTACTCGATGGCAGGAGAAGAAAAACTGGGGCAGAGTTGACAGCAGATAACGGCCAACCTGCGAGCGCCACGTAGCACGTTGGCATTGAGGGTGGTGCTGCCCTGTGTCCACTTTGCCTTCCACAAAACAAAAAAAAGGCTTCCTGGCTCTGGCCAGGTACCCAATAGTGATGAATGGTGAAGACTGACACAGATAAGATCATGTATAATCAGACATGTGATATATAACATTTATAAAAATATATGTAACATATCACATCCATGTAACATATGTAAACAAATATGTAATGTATCTATAAAATACATGTAACATGTATAAAAATATGTAATATATATAAAATATGTATGTAACATGCATCAAAATATAATGTCACATATATAAAGGAAATCTATGTAACATGTATAAACATATATATCACATATAAAATACATGTAACATCTATATATCTGCATGAGGCAGAAATACATTAGGATTGTATATTTCTGAAATATATTGTTTTATTAATTTCATCAATTCAGTGTATTGACACACTTAACATAATTTCCAGTATACTGAAATGTATTTCATTTTTGTAATAAAACATAGTATATTCTTTCAATACATTTAACATAGATCATTTACAATTACTTTAATTAGAAATGTGTGGTTTCCATTTATGCTTAAATACGCCGTGGATTACATTTCATTGCGTCGATGTATTTCTCAATATAGTGACATATTTTTGCATACTTTGAGTTAGAAATATATTATGTCAGTATATTAAAAATATATCTAATAAAATATTACATTGGGACAATGTAGTTCTCAGTTTATTGACGTACATTAACATATATTTTTCAATATACTGCAATATATTCCATTTTCGTAAGGGTGGTGTTAGTGCTGGTTTTCTTTTGATTCTTGGATAGTTGCAGCTTTAACCTGGCACAAACTGTAAGTGGAGCTTCCTTGCTTTTTGGTTATTAGTTACAAAAAATAGGACAGATAACACAGTTTGAACTTTATATAACATGTTTTGATGTCACACTATATGGCTTTGTTGTCAGACTCTAATATCCTTAAGTGCTACTGTGCAGAGGAAGCTCCTTACCCGTTTAGTAGGCCTTTGCCCTGACCCTGCCCTGTGAAAAGTGGATTAAAGCAAAAAGCATTGACACAGTAACGTTCAATGGTTCACATTTATTTTTATGAAATTCAAGTGTTCCCCAAATTGGATTGTAAATTAACTGATATACTGTACACACAGAAAATCTATCACAAGCATCTCACACTCCATTATAGCAGGAATGTTCAGAGCACACCCTGGAGTTACACTGGGTGCACACAGAAAGAAGAAGTGAAATCTCTGCTTTACAGTGGGAGAGCAGGATTCACAGTTGCCAAGGCTGCAACTGTGCAACCATCTGCTGCAACAAAGAACCACCGTGTTGTTACTGCACATTTAGTGGCTCTCCACAAAGGTCTGACATTCACGGGGGCAGCTTCTGCAGGTAAGTCAGACTGCAAATTAGAGTTGTCCAGATATTAATAGGCACAACAGGATTTACACAGAGGTTAGAGTAACGAGCTGTGACTGAGCTTGGTACATCCAGCAGAGCTGGGTTTGATTCCCACAACCTCCACTTGCATACTGTGCGACTTTGAGCAAGTCACTTAACCTCCCCAGTACTCCAGGGTCACCCCCTTAAAACAGGCACTTGTGCCTAGTAGGTCTTACCTGGTTACCAAAGACCAATATAAAAAATAAATTAAAATAAACACTTGCTGTGCAACATGCACGCTTTCTGTAGCTGACAGCAGCAGTCACACGGTGCTGTGATATCCACAGATGGCTGAGACAGAGGTGTTACCACAAAGGTCTTTCCTTATACCCATACCTAGATGTCTTTCCTGGCCAAATAAAAAAATAATAATAATAAGGGCTCTCTTATGTGCTGGGCCTCCTTTGGCCCTACCATTGGTGGCCTTCCTTGACCCAGCTCAAGTACAGGTCTAGAATATCCAGCTGATCCAGTCCTATTCCCTTAGACAGGTGCTGTACATCTCAGTCGCTTGTTGCCTCAATCACTGTCTCCACCCCACTAGCAACCTCATTCCAAGGTGTTCAGTAGTGACACCCCAAAATGTCTTTCAGGGGGCATCACTAAAGAAGTGACCATGCCTTGTGAATTCCCCCCCCCCCCGACAAACACAAGGTGCACTCTAGATCCTAAAGGCAGTGCAGAACAAAGTGGCCAGCCTGCTCGAGAACAAAGTCGGTGGTTCTGCACTCACAGAGTTGTACAAAAATAACAAACAGCACAGAAGAAATATTTCAAAGTGATTTATTCCAGCACAAGGAAACAGCCCGGCTAAAACCCTATGCCCTGGCATTTCAACCCATACAGGGCCTTTGTCAGAGGAGGGGCCTAGTGTTGAGCAGAACATACACCTTTTATAATGGTTTCAATTAGTGTAACATAGTCATTACAAATTACACAATTAACAAAAAATGCAAAAAAGTCATTTGATGATAGCTCAGAGTGTCACAATCAAGGACCTGTAGTATAACTGTTGCAACAATTTTGGGACAGTACCCTGGGACTGTGGATCCAGCCTATAGTTTGTAAGTTCACATCACAACAATGCCGAATTTACATGACTGACTCAGCACACTTTTGTCTGAACAGTTAAAGCAGCAGTGCATGATAGGGGTGAAAATGTTGACCTATACATTTTTAATTCTATTTTAGATTGCCTCTCATCTCCTGACTTGTATAATACTCCTCTCCCCATTTTGAGTCTGCTTTACACATTTTTATGTTTGCTTGCATGCATGTGCAAGAAACACAGTGCCACCATACGAGTTTTAGTAGGTGTGCCACCCCCACTTTCAATGCCCTGATCCTTTTTGCAGTCGCGGCTGCTCCGGTGAATGTCCGAGCTGTCTATGACAGCAGTTCAGACGCAGTGGTGTACAGCTGAAAGAAAACTATCACTACAATCAGCGGTGATATTGTGTAGGCAATTTGCATACTGCCGTGCCGTCAGCACTGCTGTCATAGACGGCTCATTTGGTTTTGATTTCTCTTTAAACGGTGGATCGATTTGTGAGGCACACACAGGCTGCTCAACCATTTACGTGCGACGCTTCTGGTCCAGACGATTCATTAGCCAATGGGGTACCCAATCCCCTGGTTGGCATGCCCCCTTCCCAGTTCATTTGCCGATGGGGTAGCCCAATCCCCATCGGCATTATACCCCCCCAATTTGTTGCATGCCGAAGGGGTGTCCAATCCCCCTTGGCTCATACTGACTCCCCCAAGCACACTGCATGTCCAATGGGGATGCCCAATCCCCAGCAGTTCCAGTATCCCCCAAAAAACTTCGGGTGCCACGCTGGGAACCTACCCAGCGTGGCAAGAGTCCCGTGTCATGTGCTCCCCCCCTGCACACTGTATGGCCAACGGGTGAATAATTCCCCATCGGCTCTACTGTCACCCCCCAAACTTTCAGGTGCCCAGCGTGGCAAAAGTCCCGTGTCGTCTTTGTAAAACAAACAACAAAAAAACACCTCGTAACAAAAGAAAATGGTCCCTCAACTCTCCTGACCTCTCCCTCAACCTGCTGCCACCCTCTGCGTACCCCACTTCCCCACACCCCATACTTACCTGGTCAAATGATCTTCAGTGGACCAGGAACACGTCTGCACTCTTCAAAGCCAACCGCAAACTGAAGAAATGCCAGTAAGCTGAATAATGGCATAAATGTTTTTTTTTTCAACTTTGGTTCATATCTTGGTAATTTTTTCGAATTTTTGCACCAAATTTTCAACATGGGGTTCTTGGGACCACATCTCATGAATTCACTGACTGTCATTTGGTTATTCAGTCCCAAAAGGTGATTTTGCGGTCACTGAGCAGAATCACCTTTTGGGGCCGATTAACGAAACGACAGTGTCACTGTTCATGAGGTGGGCTATCAAAAATCCTATGTTGTAAATTTGGTGAAAAAATTCCCCAAAATTACTGTGTTATGAGCATGCATTGCGCGGTTTCTACGCACCCTCGTAACTTCACGAATTTATAATATTTTCACGCAAAATTTTCAACTTTGGCATTTTTCAACACATCCTTGTGAACAGTACAGCTGTTATTTTTCACATCCTGGCCAAAATGTGTTTTTGCACTTCCGGAGCAGAACAGCGCAGTCACTGTGGGAAATCAGTGTTCAGGATAGATTAAGAAAAATCACAGTAACACTGTTCATGAGCGGAGGTCCCAAAATGCCTGTATTGAACATCTGGTGCAACAAATCCCCAAAATAATTGCATTACGGGTGTCCGTTGAGCAGTTTCTATGCACGCTCGTGACTTCACCAGTTGTTTTATATTTTCACACCAGATTTTCAACATTACCTTTTTTTTTTTTAACACCTCCTCATTAACAGTACAGCTGTCATTTTTCACATTGTGTTTGAAATGTGTTTTCGTACCTGTGGCGCCAAATGGCACAGTCCCTGTGCAAAATCACCTTTCCGCTAACAAACTGATAGTGTCACTGTTCATGTGGTGGAGTCACAAAAAGCCCATGTTGAAAACTTGGAGTAAAAATACCAAGAAACGCCTGATGTTAGGGTTTCCTACCATAACGCCCTACCCTATAGGGACTGACAGGCGTCAGGTGTGTGACTTGGGATTGTCAACAGTAATACGCCATTCCACCCCCACCCTGCAGCCAGTGATAGGCATCAAGGTGCATTTTTGGCCCCAGAGTTCACACCATTCTCCTATACTGCACCCATTTCAGTGTATTTCCTTATGGAATGGAATGAGGAGAGTGTAAAGCCCGAACACCCCAAGGCACATCTTGACACTTGTCACAGCCTGCAGGGTAGGGTGAGGTGAAGTGTCGTGACCGTTATGGGCGACGACCAAGAGGCACACCCCAATGCCTGTCCATCTCTGTAGGGTGGGGGTTGAGTTGGCGCCAATTCAATACATCACTGCCATTTCTATACTGCATCTATCTCCTGCACTTCCACTGCTAATGCCAGCAAACAAACATTCATACACTTGAAATAACAAAAGGAGCAGGACCAAGCTTTCATTACTATGTTCTGTTGTTTATCAGCCCCTTTGTTTCAGATCACTTTTTGTGTAACTACTATTTAACAAACTAACATGCAGTAGACATGGCTCCCTGACCTTGTAGGAGAACAGGTGTACAGAAACAACTGAGAGTACTGATGAAAACCAGGTTCGAGCCATATTAAAAGCAGTGCTCCTTTTATTTCAAATGTGAAAAAATTTCTAAAATTGACACAATGGGGAAAGAGGGGTATCCTGCAAGTCAGGAGGCAAGAGACAATCTCAAATAGAATAAAAAAGTGTAGGTCAGAACTTTCACCACAACCATACACTGCTGCTTTAAGCAACATGCCACACTTGGGGATGATGGGCACAGAGGCTGGACCCACTACCCCCTGCGTGGGGCTACAGGGGAGTGGGAGAAGGACCTGGGGACATAATGGATAAGGGATTGCAGGGGTCCAAGCTATGTGTGGCTGCACTCCAGAGGGCCAGCAAAATGCTGGAGTGCATAAAAAGGAGGTCTCCAGTACAGCAAGGGAAGAGATCCAGACACTTTACAAGATCCTGGTCAGGGCAGGGGATGTAATCCTGCCTGTTTAATACGCCAGCTGGTGAGGGCAAGGGAAATAATTCTGCCTGTTTACTAGGCTAACTAGTCAGGGCAGGGGAAGTAATCCTGCCATTCTAAAAGGCCCTGGTTAGGGAAGGGGAAGTAATCCTACCCCTTTACACAGCCCTGTTCAGGGGAAGTAGTCTTGCTTCTTTAAAAGGCACTGGTCAGGGCAGGGAAATAATCCTGCCTCTTTACAATTAAGGCCCTGGTCAGAGCAGGGGAAGTAATCTTACCTCTTTACTAGGCCTTGGTCAGGGCAGGAGTAATACTGCCTCTTTACAAGGCTCTGATAAGGGCAGGGAAATAATCCTGCATCTTTACAATGCCCTGGTCAGCACAAGGGAGTAATCCTGCCTCTTTACATGGCACTGGTCAGGGCAGGGGAATTAATACTGCCTCTTTTCAAGGATCTGGTAAGGGCAGGGAAGTAATCTTTATTTATTTTTATTTTATTCTTTGTTAAACAGGTAAGGCCTACTAGTCACAGGTGCCTGTTTTCAGGGGCGACCTGGGAGCACTGGAAAGGTTAAGTGACTTGCTCAGAATCACACAGTACACAAGTGGAGGTTGTAGGAACCAAACCCAGGCCTATCTCCTGGATGTACCAAGCTCATTCACAGCTCATTACTCTAACCTCCAGGCTATACTGCCAGCCCCAATCTTGCCTTTTTACAGGGCCCTGTCTAGGGCCGTGGAAGTAATCTTGCCTCTTTTACAAGGCCCTGGTCAGGGGAGGTCATCCTGTCTCTTTACAAGGCACTGCTCAGGGCAGAGGAAGTAATCCTGTCTCTTTACAAGACCCTGGTCAGTGGAAGTAATCCTACCTCTTTACAAGGTCCTTGTCAGGGGAAGTAATCCTCTCTGTTTACAAGGTCCTTGTCAGGGGAAGTAGTCTTGTCTCTTTGCAAGGCACTGCTCAGGGCAAGGGAAGTAATCCTGCCTCTGTACAAGGTTCTGGTCAGAGGAAGTAGTCCTGTTTCTTTACAAGGCCCTGGTCAGCACCTTGTTAATCAGCCAGTGCCCTTGATTAATCATCAGATGGTCATTATTAGATATAAAATGTTCTTAAAACTGCCCCCCCATAGGATATAATGGAGCACACTCTCCCTGGGCACATGTCATTACATACCTGAACATGGGGTTATCGATCGACCAGAAGTGGAAGGGATTGGCTGGCTACCTCTGCAGTGCCAAAATACAATCTCTTCCACTTCCAGAATAACTGCACAGACTATTATAACATTTACAGACAAGGACTTTTGAGGAAATAAACTACCAAAACATGTAAGCTATCTCTGAAACTTCGAATTCACTTTAAAGAGCCCCGGATGTTGATGGGACAACTATGAAAAAACATATCTAGACAAAGTTTAGTTTGTATTTCACCCTTTTTGTAACTGTCACACTTGTTTATTACTAAAGACATCCACACGGAAACAGGATCTCTGTTCTGTTTGCTATGTCTGCTTGTGTAGTTCTGCAGTCACAGTTCTGTTTATGACATCCCACTCTGTTGTTGTGGAGATAGTTATGATGTCATAAACAGGACATTATGATGTCACATGTAGACAAGCAGCCACAGTTAACTAAGTCCAAGGGACAGTAATCTTGTTTTTATGTCATGTCCCTGAGTAATAAAAAAGGGGTGTGTTGTACAAAATATAGTTTGACTGAATGGTATAGAGGGTAAAAGCACAGAACTGTAAAACAGTGGGTTGCAGGGGGCACGACAATACTAAAGAAATCTGAGCCACAAAGTTGTAGCTGGGCCAGTAATGTGGAGGGCTGAGGCACTGGACGCCTTGCCACCTGCCACACTGGTGACCTGGGTTCAGGAATAAACCAAGGTCGCTGGAGCACTGGAGGGGAGGAGCATTTAGCATCCACCTATGGATCTCCTCATTTGGTGTGTATTTGTGTGACAATGTGTACTGCTGCATGGTTGCCACCTAGTGGGCATGGTCACCAGAACTGAAAGTCGGAGGCAGGTGTTGAACATGTGCACCATTTTTATGGTCTACATTTGTGCCACTGCATGCTGCCAGCTCTGACTCAGAGGGAGTAACAGTTGGAAGAGAACCCCTGTCTGCAGGATGATGCTGTGACCCTAGAGGCAGCACACCATCACTATCCATGGCATCCGCTCATATGAGGTAATTAGTAACAGAACCAAAAGAAGCAGTGGTACACAAACTGCAGACTTATTGTAATGGTGAGTCTTCTTTTGGGGTAGTAGATGTGGTAAGTCCTGGAAGCAGAGTGAAGGGGCTGGGGTTCGACAGCAAACGGGGGCCAATGGAGAGGGCCAGTAAGATAAAGTCCACATAAAAAAAAATTGCAAAAATATCTGACCCTTAAACTGAATTGTGTCCAATTCTCCCATTTTCCAGTTATCCAACTGGTATCAGGGTCTCTTTAAAAGGAACATAAACAATATATAATAACTGGCGACCGCTTTTTCCCATAGGAGAAGTGTGTTATAATTTTCCGTTATACCCCGCGGATTATAACGTGTGTGAGCATGCGTAAAAAGCACTCTTCCGGTCCTCCTCACCACACAGCACGAAACAGTTCGCTGCCAGCTGGAATCGGCGGTAAGTTAATTTAACTGTATTTTATATAACTGCTGAGGTAAAAAAGCTTTCCCCAACAATTATATAAAATAAAAGCTGGGGAGGTGTGTGAAACGCGAATGTTAGACACCTCCTCGGTGTGGGATGCCTGTACAAACCCTGCGAGCTATGTGGCATCCCACACCTTGGGGGTGTCTAACATTCTCGTTATAACCACCTCCCCAGCCATTATTGTATATGTAATTGAAATCAACTATTGCTGGTGTTTTCTGTTCATGGGTGCCACGCTGTTAAATACAGGTATTTTAAGATATTATATTTGCATTCTTTTGCAGTTAATAGTTTTATTATTCTCACTATAACAGCATAAGGCATACAACAGACATGAAGCGAGCAGGCATAACTGGCAAAGAAATAAGAATACGATACAGAAATATAATTATGTGTGGTTCATAGCTCAGTGCTTATGTTTCATACTGCAGTTTAAGTTGTGCTTGGATACAGAGGCCAACAGAAGTAGGACAATGCTGTCACAGTGTTAGTTGTAGGAACTGATTAGTGCTTAGGTACTTCCGTAGATTTGAGTAAATCAGTGGTTACTGTAAACTGGATAGTATAGGCATGGTGACTGACTGAACTGGTGAGTAAGTTGATAAGACTTGATGTTTTGGCTTCACTCTGTATCCCACCGTAGGAAGGCTGCTTAGTCGAGTAGGAAGATTTCCCCCTAGTGGGATAAGAGCGCCAGAGAAGGAGGAGGTGTAAGGGGAGGATGGAGGGTGAGCGCGACTCGCTCTAAGAGGAGCACCTGTAGTGAGTTAGTTTATGTAGTGTGTGGGGGAGGAGCTCTTCCCCCACATAACTACAGGCAAACCTTTCAATTATGTGTGGTTCACAGCTCAGTGCTTATGCTTCATACTGCAGTTTAATGTAAGTTGTACTTGGATACAGAGGCCAACAGAAGTAGGACAATGCTGTCATAGTGTTAGTTGTAGGAATTGATTAGTGCTTAGGTACTTCCATAGATTTGAGTAAGTTGGTGGTTACTGTAAACTGGATAGTATAGGCGTGGTGACTGACTGAACTGGTGAGTAAGTTGATAAGACTTGATGTTTTGGCTTTACTCTGTATCCCACCGTAGGAAGGCTGGTTAGTCGAGTAGGAAAATATCCCCCCAAAAATAAGTATCAAACGATTATTGAATGATTATCTCGTCCAATTCCGGAGAGTGTGGCCAGTAGCACGCAGGAGAGGAAGAAACCCCCTTGGGGGGAAACCTCTGAGGACCCATGGCTACTGACCTGCCCGTCCTTCTGGGCATACTAAAGTAGAGTAATTCTAAGTAACAATTTTAAGTTATCGGCTAATCTGAAATCCAAAGTTGTAGATCCTGATCCAGTGATAGCAGAAAGCTGAATGAAAGTACTGAATATTGAAGAGTTGGGTGAACATAGCAGCATCCTTCTAGTGAACTCCTAGTCCAAGAAGCCATGTTCAGGGCAGAATAATAGTAGATTGGAATCCATGGTCGATAATTCAAAGCGTCGAAAGTTGCATTGGTGAAGTGCTCCAGCAGACGAGGAAGTCTTCTCCGAGGAGAACCAGTAACCAAATGGCCAAGTGTCCAAGTCCAGAGTAGGACGACAGTTGGTTCGTGTTCCACTTGGCAAGCTCTGCAAATGAAGGCCTTGGTGATGAAGCACAAAAGCTAGGCAGATGCTGCGCAATCTGGAGAGGGCAGAGCGGTAGGAACCTTCGGTCCTGAATGGGCGAAGCAGGTAAGTGAATTAGGTATAGATCTTAGTACAACTAGGTAGACATAAGTTAGATGGACCTTCATGTCCCGAGGGGCGAAGTAGGTTGTAGAATAGGTGAGTCAGTCCTGATGAACCTCTAGGCCCCGTAAGGGCGAAGCAGGTAGTATGAGCAAATAGTGTAAATAAGTGGACCTATACGTAGGTCAGTAGTAGCAGTAATTGAATCTGCATGATGCAAACATAGTAGCAGAGTAGTAGTATTGCATAGATTATGTATGGTATACAGCGAGGAGCATAAGAAAATGGAAATAGCACATAAATCTAAGAGCTTCATTTGGTGATCCAAACAGTTGTATAGCGAGGTAGATATCCATGTTTCGAAAGCCAGAATGGTACAGTAACTAGAACAGACTTGGTGAGAATAGTCTGACGAGTCCTGAGATGTCGAGCTTATGATTCATGGATGGTAATAATTGAAGAGGCAGAATTAAATGAAGTAGCATTGTCACAGGGTCCAAGAAGCCTTAGAGCACTGGAGTAGTTATGTCGAGGCTTAAATCAGGAGAAAGAACATCTTCCAATAGAGCTCAGCTAAGTGTCCTGGCAGAAGTAGAGTAGTAGTAAGTCCATTACCTGACACGGTAAGGCAGACGCATCCGAAGACTAGATGGTGAATGTCCAACTGATCCAGATGTAAGACCATAGTAGAACAAGGACCTCCTCGAAGGCTAGCAGATTGTAACCTACATGGATAGCAATGAGCACTGAAGTGCTGCTAGGCGAAGCCCTCACATGACCGGTGAGTACGGCTAGACCCCACGTAGGCCCGGCAAAGGAAGCATGAGTCAAGCTAGACCCCACATAGGCTAGATGACTAAGATGCCACCACGGAGGGCAGCCTGGAGTAGCAAGCATCCCAGAGGCAGGAGTAGTGTAAATAATCGAACCTCCAGGCCCTGATACTGAGCAAGGCAGGTATGGAGTAGCAGAAGTAGACCCTCTAGGCCACGATGGTGGGTGAGGCAGGTGTGGAGTAGGAATAGAGGAACCTCCAGGACCCCATGCGGGGCCAAGCAGTTGTAAGTAGGAGCCAATGCAGGCGATCTGTGGGAGTCCAGGACAATAGTAGTAAATCCAAACAATTTGGATCAGCATGGTAAGAAGCATCCAAGGGAATTGATGCAAATATCCAGAGATGTATGCCAGAATTCAATACAGTGGAATGAAGAAGCGTATCCTTGACAAGTGGAAGTCGATGTGAGCAGGCAAGGTCAGGGCTGCAGCATCCAGAACTTGAGTAGTGACTGAAGGCGAGACATCACTGACAATGCTTCCAATTCTGATAGAAGTCGAGGATGAGTAAGGGACATGAAATGAAGGCTTCTGGCAAATGGATATCTGATGAAATGCCTAAGGGAAGAAAACAATCCAAAGGAGGCAGGCAAGGAGCAGAGCGGTTCCAGGTCATGGAGAAAGAGACACGGCAGAGGCAGGGGCAAGGGCAAGGCAGGCAGACGAGGAATGTCTTAGGAATGGCAGATCCAACAGATGAACAGCAGGAGACGTGACTAAGCAAAGTCCATGGAAGGCGATCCGGGATACAGCATGCAGCTGATATTCTGAGCTCAAGGAAGCACAAGGTAGGTACTGGTCAACAGGAAGAATCCGGAACAAGGAACGGAATGTATGATAGAGCACATGGCAGGGTGCATGGCAGCATGTCCTGAGGCCAAAGGCAATGAATCAGCTAGGCCCACACATGGGGTAGGAGGAGCGGCCAGACCACACGTAGGTCAGCCAAAGGAGTAGTATAATGCAGTGGCTAGGCCCCATGAAGGCTAGCATGACTGCAGACCCTCACGTAGGGTAGCTTTAGGAGAGCAACATGAGTGCCCAGTACGGAGAAGCAAGGAAGATCAGTATTGATTCAGTGATTTAAGTAATTAATCATGGGAACTGGAAGTCAAGGAATATGCCAGGGCGTAATAACATATAACTTGATCCTGGCTGCAGTCTTACAAGGAGACGAGCAGACATGAATAGGGAGATACAGAAGGAGGCGGAGCCTGTGAGCTTTCCCATGGTACTGCAGAAGGGGAAGAGTAGAGTATAATCTCAGAACTTGATTGCAAGCTTGGCGGTAAATGCTTCAAGTGTCCATATCTTCAAGTTGTCCAAATCTGAATTAGCTGGCAGTATGCAACAGTCAGACCGCAAACACCTGACTCAGGTCACTGAAGTGGTTAACCTACGATTAGAAAGTGCAGAAAGGACAGGGACATGTAAAAGAGGATCGTTTTAGCGCTTGAGGTGCTTATATTAGTTAGAAGGTGAAACGGGAGTAGAGGTACCATATGTAAATTAATGTCAGTGTGGGAAATTGCATGCCAACGGCTATACGCCAAGCCGTCGGGATATAAAGAACAGTAATGTTGCATAAGTCGTATTGTATAATCCGGAAGTTAGATTGCCAAAGGATTCTCAGTACTGCTCAATGCAGAGTTTACACAGAAATGACTGTTAGCGTACCTTATAAATGATGTTGCCCTCTGGAAACCGCTGAACTGGGTGTAGTCACTGTTGCTAGCGTAGTAGCGGTTTGTCGTTTCGATAATGACAGCTGCCCCTAGTGTCCGCATATATACGAAACCTGCTGTCACAGCAGAATGAAATGTGTTCCATGGATTAAAGCGCACCTTGTGCAGGAGGCAGCATAGCGCAGTGGTTAATGCTGAGCTGCAAATCTGGTGATATCCAATAGACCAGACCTGGGTTTGAATCCCACAGCTTCCACTTGCATACTGTGTGAACCTGAACAAGTCACTTAAGGTCCCTGTGCTCCCAGGTCGCACCTGTAAAAAAGCTTTGAGCTTATTGTGCTACTCCTGGTTAAACAACTAAAAAAAAAAAAAAAAAATGCCTTGCATGCCCGATATATGTCGAGCTATGATAATATGAGTTCCAGTATTAATTAATGGCGTTCAGCTTGGAGAGGCGGCGTTCGGCCACATCATAGAGAAAGCGGAGTGAGGAGCGGAGGTCTGAGCTCCAAGGTAAGGGCAGCAGTGCAGACTGAAGGCGCAGGATGGCGGAAGCACAGGCAACAGCTGCTCGAGAGCATAGGAAGGGGAAGGGGAAGATAGTAGGCAGTGAGGCAGCCAGGTATAAGCATAGCAGGGAGGTAGCAGTGAGGAAGAATCCCCCCCAAAAGCAGGAAGAGAAACAGCAACAAAGGAGGAGCGCAGGGAGAACAAACAAATGAATGGAGAACCAAAACAAGGAGGCATGGGAAGCAGGGGGAGAACAAAAACGAAGGAACAGCAGCCGAGCACCGGTGACGCCCACTACATGAAAAGTGACTCATTTAAGCAGAGCACCTGTAGTGAGTTAGTTTATGTAGTGTGTGGGGGAGGAGCTCTTCCCCCACAACTATAGGCAAGCCTTTCAATTACAGTGCTAGCCATGTATAGCCTACTCACGTCTGATAGCAACAAAGGAATAAGATTACATTCATGCCAAAAGCTATATATAACTGAATACATTTAACAATTAGAGAATAGAGCAGGAATAACTTCGAACATGAGAATCTAGCAACCATAAAAAGAGACATACAGTGGATTCCACTTGTATGTCATTCGGATATGTGGACAAAAAATCTGAAGTTCCAATTCTTACCCTATTCCAGCAATGTTTTTTATTTATTTTATTATTTAGATTTTGTTAACCGGGTAGCCAGCAAGTGACTATTTTCAGACACGACCCGGGAGGTACAATTACAATACAAGTAGAATGGTGCAGTTTATACAGTACAAGTACAGGTACATAGATACAAGCATACAATTTTTTCTAAGTAAGCAGAGGGTACTGGAGGAAGGACAGGTTTTGGATTAGATTTGGGGAAACTGATGGGGGGGATGTGGGCAGGGAAGGGTGAGTGCACAGCTCAAGGTAGTTGGAAGGTGGCGGGGCTGGAACCAAGGTAAGAGAACTCTGCCAACTGTTTTGGCCAAGAATCTTAGGAGAGTGTAGGGTGGGACAGCAAAAGGATTACGGCTTTGCGGCAGGAAGCAGAGTCTATGCTGGGGCTCATGGAACCCGATTCCCGGTATGAGAGGCTCAGGGCAGGAAGCTGCCAGGGTAGGCTGGCGGCGATAGGTAGGAAGGAAAGTGTATAGACTACAGGGCTGGAGACAGGAATGGGGTAGGTTTACATAGGAGTGAGTTGAGAATCAGAGGAGCAGGTGAGTACGGCTGATGTGGGGAAAACATGGAACAGCAATCGCACTCACGAGAACCTTGTTAATTATTTTATTTGTATGCACACAGTTTTTTTGTTATAAGCATATTTGCTTCATCTTGATATTATTTATTTATTTAAAAGTTTTACCAGGAAGGCACACTGAGCAGAGTACTGCTCGATTCCAGATGAGATCTGGAAAAAGGGGAACGGGAGCACATCAAATATAGCAGCATACAGATACAATAGACAGGCGCAAGGCACCTAAAAAAGTGCTAAAGATACATTAAATACAAATGAATTTTACAAACATGTTATGATTTATGCAGACCCAGGGGGGCAAGATGAGGTCCTATCTCTCTGGCCATCCTGGGCACAAGTGCAGGTGAATGAATGGTGAGAATAGAGAAGGAGGAAAGGTGCTGATTTGGGGTGGTGTGCTGAATAACCGCAGGTAGGGAGTTCATAGTTTAGGCAAGCAGTGGGAGAAGGCTGATTGGCCTGCCGAGGTGGTCATGAGTGGGACAGACAGGAGCCCATCAAAAATTCTGAGAGTATGGCAGGGCTGCAGACACCAATAGGACAGAGTGGAGGTATCGAGGAAGGGACTGGGTCCAGAATTTGGCTGTGGTGCTGCCGCAGTGGCAGAGTTGCAAGGGAGGCAGTACAGTGCAGTGGTTTAAGGCTCCGAGCTGCAAATCTGGAGACCTGGGTTTGACTCTCACAGCACCCACTTGCATACTGTGTGACCCTGAGCAAGTCATTTAACTTCCCTGTGCTCCCAGGTCGCACCTGTAAACAAGCTTTCAGCTTAGTGTCCTACTCCTGGTTAAATAACTGGGGGTCTTGTAATGAGGGGAGGCCAAGGGTCTGGTAAAGAATGCAGTGGTGGGGGGACAGTCAAGGGCAAAGCAACAGAAGGAGTGAAAAGAGGGGGGTCCAGTCTGGTTAGGATAGTTCTAGGGGCAGAATTTTAAACATCACCATAGTTGAAAATAGGGAGAATCATTTTTTGAACAATAGCACGGCAGGCTGGCAGCGGGATTTATTTATTTATCTATTAAATTTTGGTGACCGGGTGAGCCCACTGGGCCCCAGAGATCCCTTTTTCAGGGGCGACCCGGGATTACATAACATAGGATACATCACAATGCGGTAAATGTAGAAAATGCAATTATGATACAAGTTATACAGAGGTGTACAGTCAGCTGCTTACATGTGCTGAGATCAGCATTACAGCAGTGCATGTGTATTGACACTAATAAAGAGGGGGATGTGAACCGCAAATGCAGAGACAGATTGCGCACAGTAGGTAGTAACGGACTGTGAGGCTTAGGTGTCCGTGTGGTGGACCTGTATCTCTAGCAGCTGCATTTGGAGGTAGCCATATTGTGAGCCTTAAACCTTGTGTGGAAACTTTTGATGGAGAGAGCTTCCTGCACTCCAGGAGGGAGGGAGTTCCATAGGGTGGGTGCCGTGTGAGCGAAAGACTTGCCCCCCCACCTTGGTTCTGACTCTAGGGACAGCTAGGAGCGTGTGATCCATTGTACGGAGCAGCCGAGGGTTATTCTTTAGTGCAATAAGTCCCGAGAGGCCAGGAGGGGGTGTTGGGCTGATTAATTTGAAGGTTTGGCAAAGCAAGGGGTACTGGAGACGGGCTTCCCAGGAGGGCCAATTTAATTGGGATAGCATGTCACAGTGATGGTTCCTGGGGGTTGACTGGGCAGCAAACTGAGCCACCTTATTGTATAGAACTTGGAGTCTATTCATCTCAAGTCTAGCTACTCCCTGGACCACTGGGGCTGCATAGGTAATTGTCAGGAGGAAGACGCTGGTGGCTATGGAGACCCTTGCTTCAGGTATCAGCTGGTCTTTCAATCGGTAGAGGGTACCTAGTTTTGCATGCAAGTTTTTAGTAACTTGATCCATGTGGTCCTTGAGGGTGAAGCCCTGGTCCAGGGTGAGGCCAAGGTATTTTAGTGACACCACAACCTCTAGCCTACTGCCCGACGCAGAGGTCAGTTGTAGGTGTTGGCTTCTATCATGTCCAAGGGATCTTGGGCCAAACAGCATGGCCTTGGTCTTGTTTGTGTTAAGGACCATTCTGTTGTTAACAAGTCATTGCTTGAGGGAACTCAGGTCTCCTTGTAGCCAGGAGCTGAGGTCTTCCAGATTAGTGGAGGGTTGATAGATGATGGCATCATCCGCATACTGGACCACAGAACTTCCACCACAGTGGTCACAGAGTTCGTTGGTGAAAAGGGAGAAGAGGAGGGGGCCAAGGATCGACCCTTGAGGCACTCCCTCTATTAATGGGAGCGGCTCCGATATGGAGTCTTTCCATTTTACCCTCTGTGAGCGTCCATTTAAGTAGCTTTCGAACCACATAAGGGAATGGCTGTCAGGCCTACATTGCCCAGCTTACGTAACAGCAGATTGTGATTGACCAGGTTGAAGGTCTTGGATAGGTCGATAAAGACCGCGCCAGTAGGGGTTCCCTTATCCAGTTCTCAGAGTACATCAGTCGAGAATTTGGTGAGGGCAGTGTCCATCCCATGTCTGGTTCTGAAGCCATGCTGGGAGGGTGCCAGACGTTGATGGAACTCTAGGTATTCACGGAGTTGCCCGTAGATCAGCCTCTCTTGTATCTTTGCCAGGGTGCAAAGCAGGGAGATAGGCCTGTAATTGCTAGTGGACTCCCGATGGCCTCCCTTGTGGACTGAGACCACATAGGCCTGTTTCCATTGTTCAGGGACTGCACCCTCTTTTAGGGATCAGTTAAAGAGCCAGGTCAGGGGTCTGACTAGGGACCGGGCCCCTTCCTTCAATACCCTGGGGTGAATCCCATCAGGTCCCCCGGAGCAAGAGGTTTCAAGAGTCGTTAATAATGAGAGAACTTCTTTTGGTTTTACCAGTCTGAGGTGGAAGTTTGGGCAGTACAGGTTAGAAAGTGACCACCCGTTAGGGTCCAGGTAGAGGGGAGGTAGTCCAGCCTTGTAAGAGTCAAGGTTCGTGAAGTGGTGGTTGAGTGCCATAGCGATGCGGGGGTTGTCGTTTATTAGTTGACCATTTACCTCGATGGGGCCATGTTCGGTCTTGCCATCCCCCTTTAATAATCAACTTATATGTACTCAGAAAAGTCTAGGGTTTCCTAGATTCTTTTTCTGAAGTTGCATGACATACTCCCTTTTGGCCGTTTTGATGGCCAGCTTACACCTGTTTCTGAGAGTTTTGTAGCTCAACAGGTCAGCAGGTAGGGTGGAGAGCTTGTATTTTTTCCAGGCCTTGTCCCAGTTTATCATTAGGGCTTTCAAAGAGGGGGGTGATCCACTTATAGCAGCTTCCCTTGGTATGGAGTTTCTTCATGGGGGCGAATAGGTTGGCTGCCGTGTGGAGTGTTCGCTGAAAGAAGGCAACAGTCTTGCCCAGTGAGGGGAGGAGTTTGATTGGGTTCCAGTCTATGCTGCTTAGGTAGTTGGATAGCTGTTCGGGTAATAGATGGGTGTAGTCCCTTGCAGCCAGGATTCGCAGATGGAACCTGGGAGCCCTGTTTTTCCAGATGCAGAATATTGGGGATTGGTCACTCAAGGAGTCCGCTAAGGTGCCTGCAGCCTGTAAGTTACCAAGTTTGGTCACCAGCACCCAGTCGAGGGTGGAATGATTCCCTGTTTTGTGGTTGGCCCAGAGATAACCTGCGCAAGGTTTGCTTCTTGTACCATTCCTTTAAGGGAGTGGTTTGCATTTGTGGCCCAATTTAGGTTAAAGTCCCCCAGGATGAGTAGCTCAGAGGAGACCTCCTCGGCAATGTCCTTTAGGACTGCCTCGAGTGATGATAGAGCGTTCTTAGGAGGGTTGTATACACACCCAATGGTGAGATGCTTTCAAAGACCAACGTGATGCGACAAAGACTGAGTCGCTGTGCTAGGTAGTGTGTTGCAGGTTAACCTGCACAGAGTTTAGGGTGTCGTTAGTATAGATTAGGACCACTCCCCCTCTTTTGTTTGCTCTGTCTTTTCTAAAGGAGTGATACCCGAGGGCTGCGAACTCGTGTGAGAGTACTTGAGGTTTGAGCCAGGTTTCTGATACGGCAAGGACATCTGGATTATACAGGTCCAGTCAGGCTTGTACTTCCTGCATCTTGGATCGTACACTACATATGTTCATTTGTGCTATCTGCATGCCCTTCGTGGACACCCAGTGAGGGTCCTGTGGGGAGGAAATCAGGAGGGGGTCCAGAGTTTGGCTGAATGTCACCAGCGATAAGCAGGAGGGAAACAATGAGGCAGAGTGAAGGGGGGACGGGAAGTAGCTTAGTACAGTCTTCGCTTTGCGAAGAAGATGGTAGAGTACCAAATACCTTTCCTGTAAAATTCGTAGGCCATCAGGAGTGACCGGGAACTATTATGGGAAGGGGAACAGCATTGCCAGTGGGAGTGTGGTGGGGTATCAGGCAGAGGGGGACCTCTGGAGTCAGGGTCTCCTGTGCTAATTAGCCTATCCACCCCGAGTAGGGACAGGATATACATGATGGGCAGGAGTAGCCCTCTGTTGGGCCAGCAAAGGTAGGTTATTCCTTGCTTTATAGACATTCTAATAGGTAGGGGTCCTTTCAGCACTAGAGGGAAATATAGGAGAAGGCCTTGTATCTTAGCGTTGTCACCCTGGGTCCGAAGTGCTCCACTTCTCTGCAGCCCCCCATCTCTTCAGAACACTGTGTCCCCTGTGGGAGAGTCTTAAACAGGAGAATGACTAGAGACTATAGGGTTACCTCCTATTGTCTGACTAGTAGGCGCCGCTCACCCCCTATGGGAGTCAGACCAGGTCGTGAGCAGCAAGTGAGATTAGCAGTATCACCTATGGTGCTATATCCTATCTGTTGTTATTGTGCCTCCAGAAACTTGGCAGACTGGTAGGATTGAGTACCTCCTATAAACAGGAGATCAACATAAGCTAAATGCCTCCTCTCAACTTAGCAGAATCAAGTCAGTGGCCTCCTGTAACAACCAATGCCCCTGTTAGCAAACTTTCACTTAAATTCTAAGAGGTCATCAGTCTGCACTATGCAGACACCGAGGTCTATCTAAGAGAAATTGCTCAGAGACCAGTATGAGTCTCATTAGAAGCCTGATTTACTTGTTGTACATTCATGCAAGATCTTAGTAAGAGGCAGTAAAGAGACACCAAACAGTAATAATCGGTGCCTAAGTGATTAAACTTGCTTGTACAGTTTACGAGGCAGTACTTCTATGCTAGGCATATGCAGTAATTCTATCTAGAAAAAATTGTATAGTGTCATGTAAGTACCACCATCAGGAGACTGGAAGAATAAAATATATTCATGTGCGGGCTCTGTAAGACACTTAAACTTAAGTTCAGCAGGAGTGGGGGGTAATTCTGTCCAGCACTCCATCTGGGGAATTGGCCGGTTTGCAGTCTTGGATAGAGTTTCTTGTAAGAAAGAATGGTAGTCTGTTAGTACTGCTTCAACCCAGATTGGCTCCCGATCTGAGGTGGGCGTGGTAGGGGAGCATTTAATGGGAGGAAGGAATGAGGCAGGTGGGCGGGATGAAAGTCAAGCCCCTTGCTGCCGAACTCCGTGTCCCTCTTTGCTTCCTCTGCTGAGACCAACCTCCCTGTATCCCAATTTGCTTGCTTTGTTGCTGAAAATTCGTCGAGGGAGGTCCGCCCAGCTCACGGTAGCATACCGGTGCCTCAACCCCAAGGTTCTCTGCTTCGCCAAAAGAATGCCAGGAATGTCATTTGGAGGGGGGAAACGAGCAGCCCCAGCCACCCTCTCCTCCCCTGACGAGATTCGTTGTGCTGCTGTCTGCTGGAGCTCAGACCCAGCCTTTTGTCCAGGCTGCCAGAGCGTCACGGACTAGTCGACCAGTAGGGCTCAGCTGCCTTTTTTGAAATTGGCACCCAAATGGCTTGAGCAGAGGCTCCAATAAAGTTCCTAATCAGAGGGGAATTAGCGACGTGAAGAAAAAACAGAGAAAAAGTGATCAAGCCCCTTGCTGCCGAACTCCCTGTGTTCCAATTTCCTTGCTTTGTTGCTGAAAATTCATCAGGAGAGGTCCGCCCGGCTCGCGGTAGCGTACTGGTGCCTCAACCCCGAGGTTCTCCGCTTCACCAAAAGAATGCCAGGAATGTCTGTTGCAGGGGGGAAACGAGCAGCCCCAGCCACCCTCTCCTCCCCTGACGAGATTAGTTGTGCTGCTGATGGGATGCAACCACAATTATGGTACAGAGTGCCCAGTTTGGGGAGAAACTTTTTGTGGATGGCATCAATGTGCACAGAGAAATCAAGGTGCGGGTCTAGCCAGATCCTGAGATATCTGAAGAGGTGCAGGTCTTGAGGGGAGACCCACTTAGAGTGTGGGAGGTAGGGTCTGCTCCCCAGCAGGTCTTTGTCACGTCTTTGACAGCTGAATTCAGTTGTCATTTCCTTGAAGCCACTAGGTTGTCCCCTATAGCTAATCTACTAATCTCCTGACAAAACTCCTGTCAGTGTCAGTGGCTCAGTAGGTAGCACACTCGCCTCTGAGGCCGGGAGATCAGAGGGCTGTGGGTTCAGTTCCCACATCTGGCACTTGGGTTAATATCCCAGTACTGAAAATGTAGTGCAGCATGAGAGGGGTGCTGCACTTCTGAGGTGCCGTCTTTCAGATGACACGTTAAACCGAGGTCCCATCTGCCTGGATCGGTGGTAGTTCAGGTGGATGTTAAAGATCCCATGGCACTTATCGAAAAGAGTAGGGGAATTTCCCCGGTGTCCTGGCCAAATTTCCCTCATTCACTAAAAATACCACCAACAGCTTAATCTGGTTCAAGGTCAGTTGGCATTCATCTGTATTCCCCTCCCCCGGGTCGTGCCTGAAAATAGGCAGGATTTGTCTAGTGCACTTACCCGGTCAACAAAAGCTAAATAAATAAATACCAGAGCCTCATTAAACTTGCCCCCCCGCACCATAGTGCTAGTGATTACTATTAGTTATCAGTTTTGATTAACTCACAGAGAGTGATGGACTGATGGCAAAGGGTCTGACTTCAGAATTCATGCTACTCACCGAAAGCCATATTTACTCTCGCTTGATGCAGCGGAAGTGGGTCAGCATCAGTGAGTTTTCAGTTTGACGAAAAAAAGGATGATGTGTTATGGCAGAGGATGTCACTTCTCATATTGCTTAAAATAACATTTAACAGCACTGAAGATAGCTTAGGTGTATTAGTGTGCACGTGAGTTACATTTGTAAATGGGTCCGCATTGATTTCAATATGTACCCATTAATTTCTATGGCATTCTGGTTGTATGCACATTCCAGTTGTACACACAAATTCAGCTTATCCTAGGCATGTGCTACATCAGGAATCCACTGTACTGTCCGACAAAGAGTATATATAAGTAAGGTAAGCTGGACATTAAGGGGGTCTAGGCAGCAAACCTTTAGGTGGATTTCAAAAAGTCATAATAAGGTTGCCAATAGTTTTGCTCGGACAGTGCCTTGGTGGATCCGTTTGACATCAGTTGGATAGTGCAAGTATCCAACAACAGATAGTTGGTTCTGTTGTGGATCTGTTTACCGGATCTCTGTATCCGATGAACGGATCCATCGGATCCAACAGCAGATAGTTGGATCCGATGAACGAATCCATCTAATCCATTCTGGTCATCGGATCCATTTGATGGATCCGGGATGGTTGGATCCATGGCCGGATAGTGCTATTATCCAACCGGATCCACTATCTGGTAAAAAGACTGGTATCTCGTGGGATCCGGATTTACAGGATACTATCCGAGCAACACTAGTTGCCAGCAAGCTTCAGAGTCTGGCAGGGCATTTATGTTTGCATTCTGTATGCTGTTTTTAACCAACTCTGTTTAGTGGTTTCCAATAGGCACTTGTTGTCTGTAACTGGGAAAGACACACACACACACACACACACACACACACACACACTCACACACACACACACTCACACACTTACTTGATGTTTATCTTAAAAGCCTGATGTCTGCTAGCTGGCTACTGGGCAGAAAATCAGTGTGATATGTGATGGGTGGGGCTTTTTCCTTTAAACTACAAGAAGTTCATGCCCATCATCCAGCTGAACACTGTCAGTCTTGGCTTTTGAGACGCAAGCCTGCTTCATTACTACACCCACTGGCTTATAAAGTACACACCTACACAGCCCCCCTACAACCACGGTTCTAAAGTATGAGTATGACGACCAAAATTACTGTGAGCTGTACCACTCAATATCGTGGCAGGGGTGCACATTACCCATGTGCAATTATTCCCAACTAACAATGTGGTGCGATAGGGAAAAGGGAACACGATGCCTGTGAGGAGCCCATGCTTGCTTCTCAATGAGAAGCATCAGGTACACATCTGGTGTACCTGTGAGCCCTGAGCCCACAGGAAGAGCAGTTATCTTTCAGTTCTCAAGCCCTTATGTTCTGCAGATATGATGATGTGCCCCAGACATCTCAAAGTACAATATGAAAAATCATTGCCATTTAGTTCATCTATTTTCTTTCTTTCCAAGCTTTTTTTGTTTATTTACAGTTTCTCCTCACCTGGAGCTGCTTTCTGCCTATTCGAGCCCCCCATCCCACAGGGAGGCGACCCCTCAAGCCTCATTACTGATCAAGTGCTAGATGGGTCAGGGGGCATTCATCGTGAAGCTGTAGAAAGGATTTACTCTCCATATTCTCCCCAGGCAACCTTGCTCTGTGGCACAACACAGTATCACGCTGTGAACAAGCTTACATTAGTGTTCCTAGTGGATGGAGGCGCACATCTCGGTAACCCACTACATTCACTGAGGCTGCAGGCACAGTGCAATCCCACCCCCACCAGGAAAGTGCTGCTGTCGATGGCTCTTCCCTCAACCTGGCTGCCCCTTCTTGTCTTTCCCTGACCTCGTTATCAAACCCAGAATAACAGCTTGTTTGCAGTCAGCCTTTTTTCTTAATGACTGAATATTACCTTGCAGTCAGGATCACTGTCCCATAGACTTCATCCACCCAGCCTGCTGATCTACAGCTAATATTCCAACGTGCTGCATGGAATATCACAGTCTGTTGCTGTGAAAATTATAACGATGGCCTGAGCAGAGGATCGTGCTGTCAGGTGCAGACAAAGAGCCACAGGAGATGAAATAAAGTGAACTGGCATCTTGTTTTCATGTAAATGTGCAAATCTGTAAAGGAAAATGGGACATTAAATGCAGGAATTACATACAGAATTGTGTTTTAAATTATATTTTTATAATGTTCCTCTTGAGCGTTCAATGGCTCCTTAAGAGAGGTATCTTTTGAATCTTCTAGGAACATCACCTCAATCACCAGTGTTTCTTTACAGTGTCAATTACTGTGCAGTCAAGATCTAGATCGTTATATCATCTTCAGGGCTCTCTCAGTTGAAAGATGATCAGTTGTAAAAATGACCAGTCTCCTTTCTCTACCCATGGTCCCCCCCCCCCCGTTTAAGAATGAGGATGGGTTGGAAGCTCCTGACTGACTTGTACAGAGACATAAGGCATTCCACAAGAGTTTGGTGGAAAAGTCAGAGGTTGCGGTCGTTCACTGTTTTCAAGAATTAGCTGGAATATTATACTTGTATTTAAAAACTTTTATCTTGCTTAGTTTCCCCATTACTGTCGGAACAATGAACTCCTGGTACTTTGTGAATCCCAGGGCCTCATATAGCTTGCATGCTTCACGTTGTACAAAAGTAACCTCCAGTATAACTGATTTGTAGCCCTTCTTCCGAGCAAAGTCAATCACCGTCCTGCACAAAGCCTTGGCGATCCCACGGCCACGGTATGCCCTCCTCACTGAGAGGCGCTTCAGCTCTAACTCTTTTTCTGTCTCCACCCTGGGCATCGCTGCCCCAGTGGCAGCAATACTGCCTTCACATTCCACCACCCAAAAACAGGAGCGTCTGCTTTCCATGTAGGATTTCCGGATGTCTAGCAGGTCTGTATTGAGAACCATCTGGATATAACCGGTATATATGTAGCCGACTCCTTGTTGTAGTAAGGCCAGTAGCAAGGTGACACCTGTGACAGACAGAAGGAAAGAGTTGGAGCTGAGGAGCAAAAGGCAGAACAAACACATAAAAGCTAGCATGTTCCATGGCTGTTTCAGGGTATGCAGGTATGCTGCAGGGATGTGTTCTCTCATTCCAGTGGCAAAGATATCTCGGGCGACCTCATAGTCAGAGTCTTCATACTTTCTGATCCGATACCTATCCATGACGTCTTAGCAGTATTGTTCTGAAACATAAAATATTCAATTACTGCACATTATACTAAATGTAGACCCTTCCACCAATCAGAAGTCAGAGTTACACACACTTCACAGCTGAGGAGAGGAAAGGGCACTGCCACCATGGTATTTAATAACTGGTTGAAGGCATGGAGGATGGCATTTGCTTCATTGGTGACTGGGGACCAGCCAGGGTGGATATGGGCCTCTATAGGAGTGATGGCCTGCACCCTTCCAGGAGGGGGACCAAAGTCCTTAGTAGGAGGTTTAAATGCTACGTGAGTAAGCATTTAAACTAGCCAGAGGTGGGCTGGAGTGGGCCTGTAATACCAAAGGAGGCAAGGACCGACTCCCCACAGATAATGAAGCAACAAGGAGGGCAGTCCCAATGGGCAGAGGTACAGGAAGACATGGGAGGCAGATTGCAGGGAACCCTCACTTTAAAATAGGAGGAAGGCCTATCCCGTCCTATTTTTGGGCACTGTTGAATGAGCTCCGAGTAGCAGACCTCTTCTACCAAGGGGAAGTAGTTTCATTCTCTCATCTCCAGTCTCGTTACAAAGTACCGGACTCACACATATTTAAATTTATCCAAATTAAGCAGGCAATTTTTGCTTTTTCAGGATATACAGCAGGTCAAATGGTAGAGGATCCAGAGGTGCAGGTGTTAATTCAGGTAGCATCCAAATCCCACCCTGTTTCTGGGGTGTATAAAAAACTGCAAACATTAGACCCACAATTACCTAAGGGGGTATGTTACCATTGGGTGCATGAACCAGAGTTGACACAGGATACAGATGTATGGAAGAGAATATGGCGAAACTGCTATAGATTTATCAAACAGGACAGGCTCCACATGGTTCAGTTTAACATAATGCATAACTTATATTACACGCCAACAAGGTTATATAAGTGTGGACTTATTCCCACACCTCTTTGTAGAAGATGCCAAGAGGAAAAGGGCACACTGTTCCATATGCTGTGGACCTGCCTGAAAATCAGGCCCCTCTAGCACACCGTGATGAAAGGGTTAGATCCTCTCCTTGGTCTGCAGCCATTGCCTACCCCAGAAGCCTGCTTAATATACCTGTTTCCCCCAAGAACTACATTGCGGCAAAAGGCCCACATTGCCCTAGCAGCAGCGAATGTCAAATTGATAATTCTAAGACACTGGAAGAATGACCAAACACCCTCAGTGACAGAATGGTATAGAGAAATGCCATTGGCATTACAGTTAGAAAAACATATTGCTTAAATGAGACATAGAGGAGATGCATATTTAGCTTTATGGGGCCCACTTGATGCTGCATTGACAGTATGGAAACCTTAAGAGTCACTACTCTCCCTTCGTCCACATACTTTTGCATCTTCCTTCTCTACTCTGAACAACAGGAGACAGAACTCGGCTAATACCATTGGATATTGCACTTGGCAAGGGGGTAGGAGGGTCAGTAAGGGAGGGTGGGTGGGTGGAAGATGTGTCTTATGTGTTTTTCTTTTTTCTTTTCTTTTGGGGGGAACTAGGAGAACAGATTTGAAAAGATTGAGCTGATGATAACCAATTATGTACTACTGCAAATTGCTGAAAATGTATGTAAACACTGTTTTGAACTAAGCTCAAATAAAATATACTTAATTAAAACAAAAAAGGAAGACATGGGAGGCAATAAAGTGGAGGACAAGGGGGGTATAAATCAAGATGGCAAGAAGAGAGGGGTTAGAGAGACAGGGAATGAAGAGGGTAGCAAGGGAAGATGCGAGTCAGGAGGAGCTTCTGGAAACAGCACAATCAATCAATCAAATCTTTACTTTAGCAGGCAGTACACCATTGAGACAAACACATTTTCAAGATGGACCTAGAAGAGGTTCAGAAAAGGCAACATGATACACTCACAGAGCTTCACTGGCAAATAGTATACAGATAAATACAATGAGTACAGGGCATGGAAGGTATCCATGTCAGCATACAAGTTTGCACATTATACAGTCAGGTCAAAATTACAAAATAGTCAGGTGTAATATATAAAAATTTACACAGTATATATGCAGGATCTACACTCTGTGTAGGAAATAATACAGAAGAGGAAACAAGGGAAAGGAAGAGCATCAATTACTGGGGCAGTAAGTTAACACACGACAAACAGCGGTGAGTCCTGATGCAAAAAGTAGGGAAGGGACCGGGAATTTATATGTGTGAATGAGGGGCCAATGGGGATAAGCAGGGCCAGAAAATTAGGGGGTCACTGGCGGAAGCACATGTGGACAGCAGGGAGGCAGAGGGGGAGTAAGGTATGGAAAGCCATGTGCGCCAATGCAAGGAGTTTCGGAAATAAAATTCCATGCCTGGAGGTCATCGTGGAGGGGACTAGTCAGGATTTGGTGGCTATATAATGGAGTTTTGGTGCAGTGACAGCCATGACTGGGATATGGCCACACCGAGCTACTCTCTAATCAGGAGAGACAGCGAGGGGGGGAGGGGCAGTACTATATGTGAAGGAGAGAATCAAGGCTACAGAAGTGCAGGGGCACCCAGAGGAAAAGGAAGGACTGGAGGTGCTGTGGGTCATCCTGGAGACAGGCGCTGGGCCTGCTATCCATACAGGGATGGAATACGGACCACCAGCAGAGAGACAGGAGTTGGATAAGGCACTTGGGAGGACATCATCAGTAGGACAAAGAATGGTGAGGTGCTGCTAGTTGGTGACTTCAATCATACGTGGATTGGAACCTTCTAGCTGCAACTTCTACAAAAAGCAGAGCTATCCTTGACACCCTACAAAGGACTTTCTCAGGCAGCTATTTAATGAACCCACTAGGAAAGGAGCAGGGCTGGACCTGGTGCTTATGAACAGGGATATCGTTGCAGACGTCACAGTGGGCAGTCCCCTAGGAACCAGTGATCACTGTACAGTGTGGTTTAACATTACGATGGGAGCAGATGGAAACCACAATGAGGAAGAGGATCTTGGACTTTCAGAGGGTAGATTTTAGGGAAATGGGACACTGCCTCACAAACTGCCTAGTTTGGAGGTGGGGTAGAGGAACAGTGTGGGGGGGGGAGAGAAAGGCAGGCACAGTGAAGGCAGCCAGCCCCTGCATGAAGAAAGTGAGTAACACTAAAGAGACTGTTATGGTACTCTAGAAAAGTGGCCACAGTAGTGAAGGATAAAAGGGTGGCATTCAGGAGCTACAAGGAAATGTAGAAGGAGGAAGACAGGGAGATATACCCGGTAAGACAGAAGGAAACAAGTAAGGCAGTGAGGGGCAAAGTTGCAGACAGAGGAAAGGATAGCAAGTGGGGATAAGACTTTCTTCAGGTACATAAGTGAGAAAAGGAGAGCAAGGGGTGGGATAAACCACCCTATTTCGCCCGACACTGCTGCACTTCTAAACAAACTTTACTATGAAATGTCTTTATAGCTGCCACTTAGCCCAGTTTCAGTTGTTATCTGCATGTACTAATGTCACTTTTGTCATCTCTGCATAGCTATATGTATTATCTCGAGTACCATCTGACTTGAACTGTAGTCTAACCTACCTGTACTATATACTATGTACCTGTACTATATACTATGTATTGTATAATCTCATCTCATTTCATGTATGTATTCTCCCGGGTTGTGCCTGAAAATAGTCAACTTTGGCTAGCGCACCTAACCTGCTCAACAAAAACTGAATAAATAACCAAGGAGAACAGTAGAGGGTGACTGCACAGAACAGAACCAACAAAAAGCAGATATCCTTAACAGGTACTTGTGCTCAAGTCTTCACAGGTGGGGGGTTGGGACCACCAGTAATCAGCAGGAGGGGTGGCAGACTAAAGACCATTTTCAGAGGAACATATCCTGAAGGGACATACAGCTTTCAAAGTGCACAAGCTTATGGAACTGGACAGGACGGATGCCAAGTGTACTAAAAGAACTTATGGAGGTGTTGGCTGCTCCGCTAATGGACTTATTCAACAGTTCACTGGAATCAGATATGGTTTTGGAGGACTGGAGGAGAGCAGACGTGGTCTCTCTACATAAGGGTGGCAGCAGAGAAGAGGCTAGAAACTACAGACCGGCGAGCCTGACCTCAGTGGTGGGGAAATTAATGGAAACACTGTTAAAGGAAAGACTGGTAGACAATCTTGAATCCAATAGGCTGCAAGACCAATGGCAGCATGGATATATGGGGGGAGCTTATGCCAGATGAATCTGATTGTGTTCTTTGACTGGGTGACCAGGGAAACAGATTAAGGGAGGTCAGTGGGCATGGCTCACCTGGACTGTAGCAAGCTAGAGTCAATTCTTTGTGCCAAAATGTTCAGTGGGTGCGCTAGGTCAGACAGGAGCCAACCTTTAAACACCAGCAATTCAAAAAATGACCAGCACCCAATGACAAGACTCGTATGGTAAAACATAGAATTTAAGAATTTTATTCATCCATTTACAGCTACGGACAAACTGCATGCCACACTGCCCCAGTGCTTCGGCAACTAGCCTTCCTCAGGGGGCGTGATCAGGGATTATACATAGTTCCATTTTATAGGGTAAAATTCACGGACGTCACTAGAATATCCTTAACTTGTAATCAGTTTCAATTATTAATTCCTCAGCATAACTTCATAATACTTGTTCATTTATATGAATATGCCAGATGTTAACTGGAGCACCTTTGCTACAGCCACATTAAAGAGTAGGGCCATTCTCAATGCCCTTCAGGGGGCATGCCTCATACAGCTAGTGTTGGCACCCACTCAGAAGGGAACAATCTTAGACCTGGTACTCTCAAATGGGGACAGTGAGAGGATCTCAGATCTAGAAGTGGGTAGCCATCTGGGAATAAGTGACCTCTAAACAGTGTGGTTCACGATAAACTGAGCTGCAGAGTAAAGCCATACAAAAGTGAGGGTAATGGACTTCAGGAGGGCTGACTTTCGCAAAATGGGAGAGTGCCTTAGAAAAGCACCAGCAAAAAGGCAAGAAGGAGAGGTGGTGCAATAATGGAGAAACATCAAAACTGCCATCACAGAGGCAACAAGTCTTTGTGGGAAGCAAATAAATCAAAACGAGAAAAAAAAAGCCACTACGGTTCTCAAAAGAGGTGGTGGGGAAGGTCAGGGAGAAGAAGATAGCATTTAGGAAGTCTGCAGAGGACACAAAGATCTGCAAAAGGGTTGATACACAAGGTGGGGTGAAAAGGATGAGAAGGGACTTGGCAAGGTTAGAGGAATAGTCAGAAGTATGGCAGCTTGGATTCAATGCAAAGAAGTGCAAAATAATGCACCTGGGAAACAAGAACCCAGGGAAAGCCAGCCCAGTGCAGCAGAGAGCTGAGGCACTGGACATGTCACCTCGCAGCACACTGGCGACCCGGGTTCCGGAGTAAGCCTAGGTCAGAGGTCGGCACGGGGAAGGGAGGGCAGAGCTGGATGGAGCAGCCAACAGGTAGCTGTCCCCTCTAGGGAGGTGGGATGGCATCTCTCGCTCACAGCTGCCCCCGATGGAGGTCAAGGGAGGCTGCACAAGCAGGGTGCCAGCGATAGGCCAAAGGAGCGGGCGGAGGAGGGTCATTACCAGGGCTGTAAGGCGTCTGCGTGCCTCCACACGCATGTGATCTTCTCCTGAGGCCCTCTGGCAATAATGGGGAGAAATGGAGAAAAAAAAAAAAAACGGCGGCAGGATGGCGACAGACTCTTCGCAGACACCACTCTAGGACCAGGGGTAAGGTAAGCCCCAGTAATTCTAGGGGATGGAGCTGGAGGAGACGGTCAGATGGGGCCAGTCAGGGGAGGGGACCATTCGGGGGAGGAGTATAAATAGTATTAGAAAATGGCTTCAAGAAATACAGACATTTGAATGGTTAATATGGTACCAAACCTGGGCCATTATTTAAGCAATAAGGCATGACCAGGGGTTAGATTAACAGTCTGTTAATCACCCCCTAGTGGTGTAATGTGTCACGAGGTGCAGCAGAGTGCCATACTGCCCCTAGGGGGTGATTAACTGACTGTTAATCTAACTCCTGAGAGTGCCTTACTGCTGTTATAAAAAAAGTTCCAAAAGAAGATGATGAAAAGAATACTTTTTGACTGTTCTCCTCATTTAGAGGGAGATTTTTAATAAAATAGTTCTTCCACCAACAGTTTAAGAATGCTGGTTCAAAATCAGAATGTATCATTCCAGTCATTCAGCAGTGCTACAGGATGGAATGCTGACAGGAAGAATCCATGTGCCATTGTGATCAGGCTGTACATGACAATATAACATGGATTAATGTAAGGCTGTTGGAATCCTAACAGCCAATCAGACTGCAGCATTTCTGAGAACCTTTTTATAATTTTTCATAATGCCCACAAAAAATCAAGTCCCACAGCATGGCAACAGAGGTGCCACATCACCCAATCAAATCAATGAGATAAATAAAACATTCCTTCTCTCAGACACTGTAATCAGCATGAAGCGCTGATTTTCTCACTCACCTCACAAGACTACAGTGACCAACGTAAATGACAGTGCCAACTGTAAACATACCTGCTGTAACAAAATGACGGCAGAAGAAGATCTCGACGAATTATTTAAGGCACTATCTGAGGGAGAGGAGTCAGAAAATGACGAAAACCTGAGGAAAACAAAAGAAATGTCAATCAGTAAAACAAAACGTCACATCTCAGTGACCACCACTCAGCTGACCGAAATTGAAGCAAATCGCAAAGAAATAAACACAAGGAAAACCACAACCTGAGCAGTTTCAGTACTTCATGACTGGGCAAAAGAAAGTGGCATCAGCATAAATTGGCAAATGGATAGCCCGACTACACTAAATGACACCTTCCGTAAGTTCTACGCGGAAGTAAGAAAATCAACCCGCGAATAATACTCGGTTGCTGGGTACTGCGCTCTACGAGCAGGGCTGAACAGGCACCTAAACAGTCCATCAATATGCCACAACATTAACCTAGTAACAGACCCACAATTCAAAACCAGCAACAACGTTTTCAAAAGCATCCTAAAGCAGTACCGAAAGGAAAAAAAAGATCAAGCAGCACACCACCCACCGATCTCCGAAACTGATCTCACAAAACTCAGAAAATCAACTGCACTGTCTGTAGACACTGCGCCGGGCTTGCTCAACCGTGTCTGGTTAGAGATCCAATTACACCTAGCCCGGCACGGTAGAGAAGGCTTCCCAGAGCTCACCCCCTCCTCCTTTCAACTCCACAAAGATCAGCACAACCAAGAATTCCTTACCCTGGCTTACAACCCCGACAGCAAAAAAACCAAAAAGACCCCCCAGGAAAGTAACAAGGAGTTCCAGAGAGGCTGCATATATGCTGATCCTGACAATCCCAAATGCCCAGTCGCAGCATTCAAGAAATACTTAAACAAACTGCCACCCAACCCCAAAGCACTGTACCTGCACCCATGACGAGCTCCACAATATTCCTAAACAGCCAGGCAACATGGTACACGCAGGAACAGCTGGGTAAAACTACCTTGGCGAAAATGATGAAAAACAAATCAGCAAAGCAGCTAACCTGAGCCACATCTATATGTAATCACAGCATTCGTAGAGTTCCTGGGTCCAAATCTTATCGAATGCAGGTCTACAGTCTCGTGAAATTATGACCATCACTGGTCACAGATGTGAACAAAGCCTGAAATCTTACTGGAGTCCATAGGAAGAAGACAGAAAAAACTGAAGTGCCCACCTCTCTGGAAAAACTGCAACCAGCACCCCAAGCAACCAAGAGAGCACCAGCAAACAACAACCAAACAAACTGATGCCATCTAGTGGAATAACGACAATAGAGAGCTCCTTCAACCTAATGAACTGCACCTTCTCAAGTCCAGTAAATTTCACTGAAAACAAAAAATAAACATCCAAAAACAGCTGCAATTGTTTGTAAATGTTTAAAAAGTTTAAAACAGTTTTATTGTTAAAAAGTTTAAAAAAAACAGTTTTAAACACTTGTATTCTAAAATGAAAAGCTTAAACAATTGAAAGCACTTTTCTTGTGCACTACTTTTCCTCTCACAGTATTTATTGATAAAAAATAAAACTTAACATTTAAAAACAATCATTTCTTTGTCTATTTTTCAAAATACAGTGAAGCCATTTTCTAAGCGCAATAATACCCTCAGGGTGGGCATTACTAGAATACCGGACCTTCCAGGGCTATAAGGCCCTCGCCTACGGCGTTAGGCCTCATTACCCTAGGCGGTCCGGTATTTCCAATAATGCCCACCCTATCGGGTATTATTGTACATAATATATATTAAAAAAATAAAAACAGGGAAGAGTACAATTGGGGGGAGGTAGATAACAAAAAAATGGAAAGGGACCTGGGGTAATCATATTAGATGACCTTAAGGTTCGCAAACAATGTGAGAAGGCAGTAGGGAGGGCTGGGGGGGTACTGGGATGTATAGGGAGAGGCATCACCAGCAGAAAACAGGAAGTTGTTATCCCCCTGTACAGACAGTTGGTGAGACCCAATCTGGAGTACTGCGTCCAGTTCTGGAGACCCCATCTCCGCAAGGATAAGGACAGGATGGAGGCAGTTCAGAGGAGGGCAACTAAAAATGGTGCAGGGTCTGCAAGAGAAGCCATATGAGGAGAGACTAAAGTAACCAGAAGGGGAAGGGATCAGATCAGTTCCAGTACAGTAGCTTCTTCTTGCTGCTTTTACATTGTTTCTTTGGGATTTTGCTTGGTAGAAGGTTATTTTTTTTCTTTCTTACTACTTCTAAGGGGCTAGCAGGGTATTGTTTTGGGGCTGTTGGGATCTTGAAACCTAGTTTGGTGGCTATAAGTGGGCTCATTTGTTTGACGTTTCACTGTATAGCAGGCTGCATTTGTGGAGGCCTATTTATTTATTTATTTATTTAAGCATTTTCCCAGGAAGGCATACTGAGCAGAATACTGCTCAATTACAGATGTGTCCTGGGGGGGGGGGGAACATTGGTAGACAGCTGAAAACAGTATAGACAAGTGAATACATAGTGTAAGAAACACTACATTTGGTTCCGGATTACAAGCCAGTAGTAGCTTGAGAGAGTCAATTGGTAAACCACAGTACGTACGGCATGAGGTAGACAGTTAAAGACAGTATAGACAAGTGAATACATTGTGGAAGATCGCTAACATTTGGTTCAAAATCCACGTTCATAGTGGATTGAGAGAGTCAGTTGGCAAACACAGTTACATACAGCAAGTGTACAATAATTAGCTTTGGGCTATATGAGAGACAGTATAAGGCGAGAGAACAATAGTTAGGCACTGACTGATTGCAATTTGCTAAGAGCAGACATACCCAGAGATTTGCCTAGTAATTGGGAAATGCCTAGACACAAGCACAGGTAGGGACAAAATGATCTTGGAGCATGGAGTTTAGGTGCGAAAGGGAGGTGAAGTGACGGATGTTAGCTGGGAGGTAGTTCCACAGCATGGGAATGCGGTAGCTGAACCCTGACTGCCCTGTGGAGGTAGACCAGTATGGGACAGCTAGGGACCTGGAGTCTGAGTTTCTGAGTATGTATGCTTGTGCGCTAGGGTTTGTTAACATGTCGGAGAGGTAGAAGGGGAGACGCTGTGACCAATACTTGGCCGGGATTTTTGCGCAGTGGGTTAGCCTGCGATTGTCAAGTGAGGTGAGGTGAGGTTCATTGTTTGATATAGGGCACAGTGGTGTGTGGAATAGGGGCTGTTCAGGGCGAAGTGGCAAAAACAGTGGAAGAGAGGGTCCAGCCTGGCTAATGTGGTCTTTGGGTAGGCACCGTAGACTATGTCTCCATAGTCGAGGACAGGGAAGATCATTTTTATCACAATGTCCTTTCAGGCTGGAAGGGGGATGCTGTCACGATTCCGGTAAAGTGCACCAAGCCTAGGGTGCAGCTTCTTGAGTAAAGAGTCAATATGTGTGGAAAAGTTGAGGTGCTGGTCAAGCCAGACACTGAGGTATCTGAAGGTGGTGCAGGACTCCAGACGGGACCCTTCCAGGGTGTGGAATACTAATGGTGAAGGGAGCCTAGAAATTTTTTGCCTCGTGCCAAAGACTGTTTTGTTGGCATTTAGGAGGAGGTTATTTGAGCAAAGCCAGTGCTGGACTGAGATGAAGTCTTGCTGAAGTCTGGTCGCAACTTCCCAGGACGAGGGACCAGATGCATATAGCACCGTGTCGTTTGCGTACATGTGGATGGTGGAGTGTGCACAGGTGGATGGCAGGTCATTCAGGAAGATCGAGAACAGGAGGGAGCCTAGGACAGATCCTTGTGGCACTTCTGCTGTGACTGGGAGGGGATCCGGCATGGACAAACTGATACGGACAGCTTGGGATCTGCCAGTGAGGTAGGAGTGGAACCAAGATGTGGCCCAGTCGGATAGACCAGCATTGGCTAGTTTGGTCAGGAGAAGAGAGTGAGTCACAGTATCGAAAACCTTTGCCAGGTTGATAAAGATGGCAGCAGTGATGTGGCCAGCATCCATCCCTGTGAGGATGGAGTCAGTAATCCTGTGAAGGGAGGTGGTAGTGGAGTGGGATTTCCTAAAGTCTGACTGGTAGGGGGAGAAAAAGGAAGAGGAGTCCAGATAGGTGGATAGGCGAGAGAGAACCAGGCTGTCTTGTATCTTGGCTATTTCTTCTGATTTAAAACCTATTTGGTGTGATTTTATTGGGGCTGTTTCTTTGAATTGGAGACCTGTACCTCCAATTTCCAAACTATTTTGATGTGTTGTTGGTGAGGCTGTTTGAATTGGAGACCTGTTTCTTTTGGTAGCAAACCTATTTTTTGTAGACCCCAGAGTCAGTTGAAAAACCAATTCTGACTGACTTACCACCCATTATGACTGATTTTTTCAACTAGTTTGACATTTATGACTTCAACTAAAAGAAATTTCAACTAATTTTTTCAACTTTCGCCATTCTTGAATTCTATTTATGTACATGTTTGTCGTACTTTATTAGTGCAATTTGTGGAAAAACTTTATAGTACATTAATTTACTTAGTGAATGTACCAGTAAGTTATACTTTGAGTGCAATTAGTGGAAAAACAGTCTGGTGTACCACAGCGTCTATAGCAAGCAGCCTGGAGTTGATGTGGACCCAGGGCTGCACTACTGACATCACTGTAGGGCAGAAGAGGAATGACATAATGTGCAGTGCAGTGCCCGGCTTGGTTTTGCAAGGGTAAACCAACTACTCAGGGTACATACCAGGTGCCCCCTTTCCCAAGACACCCACCTTTTAGCAATGCATTATGCCAAATTCAAAATGCCTTGTTGTCAGTATGTTTTTTTTTTTTTTTTTGTAAAACTGTCTTCTGCCTCTGTAGCAAAGCAGCACGGGGACTGAAAGAACATTTACACAAGAACTTACCATAACAGTAGATCTTTGAGGGGATCTCAGCCATCAGGTACCACCGTAGGAATGAGTCCCAAGCACTGACATATAGGAACAGCTAACTGGGAGGCTGGATCTCCATACACTTAAGACGGGAGAAGTAAATTGTAATGATGTATGCCAACCTGCCTAATCAATGACCTTCATAAACTTAAAACAGAAGGCCTTTATACTGAACCGGCACAGGATTCCATAAGCTTAAGACCGGAGTTCCTGCAGAGTGGTGGAACCATCCATGTGGCAGCTTCACAGATAGCAGCAGCAGTGGTAACCTGATGTCTGCGATACCCCCAAAGAAGATGATCAAGTTGCAGTCAGTGTCAGCTGAGACAGCTGTCAGTTTATGCATCATGATAATTTTGAAAGCAGTAATGCTTCCTTGATCATTCCATACTGCTGTCTTACGTTCGATTGGTGAAACTGCCAGGCATATTACTACAGAAAGATATGGAAAGTACTAGTATGGCATGGGTAAGTAGGCATTACTGCTGTGAAATTATCAATGTATAGACACTATTCACACCGATGCAGAGGCAGAAGATAGTTTGACAAGAAAACATACTAACAACAAGACATGGATTCTTTTGGCATAATGCACTGCTGACAGCTGGGTGTCTTGGGGAACGGAAACACCTGAAGCTACATAAACAGAATAAAGTTAGATCATGGTGTTTGATATTGCTGCAGTGGTAGTTTAGTACATCACTTTAAAGTTCAAAATTCCAATCAACAGAAACAGCTTTAGAGACCCTTATGTAGGTGGATCTGCTACACCCCTGAAGGCAAGCCATATAAACAGCAGCTGCAGCCTTACACCCTGCTGTGAGATGCTGCAGTAAACCTCTAACCTGAATCACTGAATCAGTTTCACTCTTCTTTGTACACACCACCAGGACTCGCACACTGTCCGGCTGACTCCAACTGCAGGCTGCAGCAGACAGTGCTGTAGGGCAGGCCTGCACAGCCCAGCCAGAAGGCATGCATGCATGCCTACTTGAGCAGGTCGGAAATCTGTAGAATATAAATAATGCTTGTGCCAGATTAAAACATAAAGTGTGTTTTTTTTTAAGCTAGAAATAATATGATGCAGAAAAGGTTGACAGTGACCCTCTAAAGTGACTTAATAGACACCTTATCTATTTCTGACACACAAAGTTAACTTTTTCCAAAAGAATGAGTCTCCTGCTCCCATCTTGTATAACTGTAAAGCCCCCAAAAAAACAGTGCTGAACATCAGAAGATACAATAGTGAAGCAGCATAAAAGCAAAATCTGATCTTTGAGTGTGTGAAGTACCTTGTTCATTCATCGTAAAGGGCAAAGGAAAATTTGCTAAATAAAATGCTTTCATATGCAACAGCTTTCTAATTATTTTCTGAAGTGCAAAAGCAAACCTGTGCTGCATTCTTGCCAGAGTTAAGGGCGAAATATTGCAAGAACTGTAGTTATTTAATCAGTAAGTCAGACCTGGGGTAGTCCTATCAGATGACCTAAAGGTGGGCCAGCAATGTGAGAAGACAGTAAGGAGAGCTGGGGGAATACTGGGATGCATAGGGAGAGGCATCACCGGTAGAAAATAAGAAGTTGTTGGCCCTCTGACAGACAGTTGGTAAAACCACATCGGGAGTACTGTGTACAGTTCTGGAGACCCCATCTCTGCAAAGACATAGACAGGGTGGAGGCTGTCCAGAAGAGGGCAACCAAAATGATGCAGGGTCTGCATCAGAAGACATATTAAGAAAGACTAAAGGAACTAAAGATGTATAGCCTCGAGGAAAGGACGGAGAGGGGGGACATGATAGAAACTTTCAAATACCTCAAGGGAATCAGCAAAGTCCAAGAGGGTAGCATCTTTCAGAAAAAGAGATGTGCAAGAACAAGGGGGCACAATTTGAAGATAGAGGGGGGAATGGCTCAGAGGTAATGTGAGGAAGTATTACTTCACAGGAGAGGGTTGTAGATTCATGGAACAGCCTTCCTGAGGCAGTCGTAGAGTCAAAAACAGTGGGGGAATTCAAGAATGCATGGGACAGACATAAGGCAATTCTAGTGGGGGGGGTAGGAGGAAGTAGGCTGTTAGTTAACTAGGATCTGAAGGTTATCCAGTAGGTAGGGAAATGGGCAGACTGGGTGGGCCAAGCGGTCTTTATCTGCCATCAAATTCAATGTTTCTATGTTCCTATGAACAGAAATGTAATTCTGCTCCAAAAATGAAACTAAGTACAGTATACAATACAAAACATAACTTGCTTTCAATCAATCGCAGCAGTAGCACTAGCAGATAGTAACATGATTCGAGGCATATTCATAATGTTAGGAAGACAGATGTCTTTATTGCCAATAGCACAGCACAGCACAGCAGCAGCACCTGTCAGGTGAAGATGAGTATGTTGCGTTACAACAATTGAACATGCAGCTACGACTGTCAGTTAGCCTAATCCTGCGATTCGGAAGGCTGGTAGCCTCAGTCTGCAGATGATAAAAATAATTTCTTTGGATTATGATATAGTGATGGTCAGACAGGCTCAGATTATAAAATGATCTATGACAACTCCTCAGTCTCTGAATAAATTAAAAAGGAACAGAAATTAGAAATTCAACATTTTTAAATGATTTTTGAATTCACTTTCACTTACTTTACTAGTCCAAGCTCAACTCTCTCCTCCAGGCTTCTCTCCACCAACCTCAACTCCTTGTGCCATGGGCTCTACTCCAGCCACCTGGGGCCTGCCTGGCGGTGCCACCTGCAGATTAGTCACCACGAGAATCACCCAAGGCCACTGGTCCAGGCCACATGGCCAACACTGATTTACTGTGGTGATGTGTCACAAAGAATGAATGACCTGACCAGGCCAGCCTCTGCTTCATGACCTGACTCTGCTGGAGTTGCTAACAGCTCACCTTGCCTCACTCCTCACTCAGTCCTAGCAGCTGCTGGCTGGATGTTCTTCTCTCCTTTGGCTCTACTGTCCACCAGTACTCCTTGCTCAGGCTTCATGCCTACATACTGCTCCCAGTCCCGAGTCAACTCCTGAGAGTCATTGACTGCTCTCCAACTCCTCTCTGCATCAGTCGGCAGTGCACCGCCACCTCCCCTCGAGTCAACCCCTCATCCTTTCCGGCTTCTTACCTCCTCACTCCAGTCCCTTGTACTAGGCCGCCTCACTAATACACTTTCCCATCCTCCTCGGCTCACTCACAAAAAAGTTATTTGTTTTTTTAAACACTATTCCCGTCCATCCCAAATGAACTCTTTCCGATGACTGATGGCTGGAGTAGACCACCCACTTCACTGTTACCACCAACTCCTCCTCATCAGCATTTCACTACCTCGTGCAGTTCCAGTCCCAGATGGTGCACACACAACTACCGGTTCCTCCCCCTGTCTTTAGTCATTGGTGAAGGGTTCATGCTCAAGAGCTACGGAGGCATTTATTGGCAAAAAGAAACACTGCTGTGCTGACAGACAAGTATAACAGTTGGAGCGTCCACACTCACACATAAAAAAAAAAAAAGTAACTTTTTTTTTTTTTGGATATTGACTATTAGGAGCTCCGTTACCCCCCCAAGACCTGCTCCTCCCGCACCATCCCCGAGTTAAGACCCTCCTTCAGCACCCCGCATTTACCCTTCACGGCAGGGTGGTGGGAGTGACTCAACCCACCGAATGGGTCCATGCCAGGGAGGCGTCCTCCGGGAATGGCGACAGGAAACGGCGTCGTGCTGCCAGGCTCCATTTTTCCCCGAATTTTCTCCTGGGGGCATGGCGTGCAATGGCGCGCCAGCGACTGAGTACACGCTGCGCTCCCGTGCGCCCACACCAATCAGCGTCTGCCACGTTCCACCTCCCCTGTCTCTCTCTGACTGCGTGCTGTGGACCCCAGCCTCCGCTGGGGTCAGGCAAGCACCGGCCACCCGATCCCCACCCGGAGATGGAGGCAGTCCTCGGACGCTCAATCCATCTCCCTCCTCGCGACCGACAACCTGCGCTCGCTCCCCGAACACAGGTTGCCGGCGTGGCGCGAGGTGTAACGACCAGCACCTCAACCCTCAGCGCCACCGGGCTGGCAAAAAAGTAAACTTTTAATGGAGACACCAAGTTTGAATGCCTCAATGTCTGGCAGCATGACTGGGCAAGTCAGAATGTAAATAAGCCATAACGGGATTGTCGACTTAAGGGAAATGCAACTGCACTATATTCCAGCTGCAATTCAGTGCAGCTGCAACTAATTGCAACTGTACTAAATTGCAACTGATGATTCCGACTGCTGACAGTGGCTCTGGGGTGTACATTTTTGTGCTTTGAGTGGAACTGTGATTGCTTTTTGCTGACTTCACTAGCTGCAAAGTTGCGTGCATAGTGGGGGAAGGGTGTTACTGGTTTGACCAGGGGCCTCAGCTACCCGATTGTTTCCGAAAGGCACGGGACAAAGGGGGTAAGGGAAAAGAAGAATGTTTTGCACTGACAGAGGGTGGAGAGGGGAGACTTGGGGGAGTGTTTGGTATCCATCTGGAAGGGTGGGGAGTCACCGGTGGGCAACGAGACCAGTGGGTAGTGGGGTAGGTTACAACAACTGCGATGCACCAATCTTTCTAAATATTGCCTGGAGGGTGGGGGGATGTTTAGTGTGTAACCACATAGAGAAACTTAGAAAGGAGATTGAGGACTGCAGTAGGAACTAAGACAGGAAAAGCAGACTGGAGGCGGGTTTAGTCCAGTACTAAAGGGGGGGAAGGAGGGGAGATAAGGGAGGGCAATTTGAGTCAACAGTGGTGAGGAGAGGGTCAGAAGCAGGGAAGCGGAGACACAGGGGCCCAGGCCAGGAAGATCGATTGCCGGGGAAACCAGGTCAGGAGACAAAAAAAACAGAAGGAGGAGACAGGGACTTGTGAGGGGAGGAGAAGAAGTGGCAACAGTCATGGAGTGGAAAGAAGGGAACAGGTTACTTTGAAGAGAGAGGAAGTGGACATTTGTGAAGGGTGTTCAGAAAATAGTTTTGCATTGCTAGAGGGTAAAAAGGAGGAGGAGGGAGGTGATGCAATTGGAGGAGTAATTGATAAATGCCTGGACCAAACTGGGGGGGGGGGGTTCTGCTGGGAAAACTGCAACAGGGGCAAAAGTGGAAAAATTGTGCAGAAGGAAGAACAGGAGCTGGGAATGAGAGATGGAGATGAAAGGATGCAAGCAGGGAGTAAGAAGAGTGGAATCTTAGTGCTGGGGGACTCACTACTAAGAGGAGTTAAATGGGGTAGCAAGGGGGCGAGGCATAGTTGCATTTGGGTGGAGGCCATACCAGGAATGACAGCAGAAAGGGTGGGACAATCTGTTCTGAAATATGCTAGAAGGGGTAGGGACATGCCTCATTTAATTATACATCTTGGGACAAACGACCTAGCTGACAAGATAGCAGATATAGTCCAGAGAAGGTTTGAGGGACTAGGACGATTATGTGAGCGGTCAGGAAGATCAGTAACTTTTTCAGAGATACTGCCAGTGCCCAAGGCAAGCACAAGAAAGCTGAGAATAGAGGAATGTAATGGATGGCTAAGAACCTGGTGTCATGCTAAAGTGTATGGGCTGTTGGGGATCGGTTGGGGAAGGACCTGGGAGGACAGTAGCCTCTATGCCAAGAACAGACTACACTTGAGTGAGGAGGGAAAGAAAGTGTTGAAACAGAGGATGGAGGAGTACATAGAGGAAGTTGGGAATTTAAACTAGGAGTGGGGGTTGCCAAGTGGGCAAGACACATGGAGAGACCACAGGTTGGGAAACCATATGAGCTTATCCCCATAACAGTGACAAAGGACAAATTGCAAGTACTATTGGTAATGCTAGGAAAGGAGGGCAGGATTTGGGGGGTGGAAGGTGGTTACCCTTATTGCTAGGAGCCTTGGGAGGAAAACTGCAGAGTTACAGGTTCTCATGGCAGAGGGAGAGGTGGACATTGCAGCCATCACAGAAACATGGGCCACCCAATACAATGACTGGGACCTGTCTGTATCAGGGTACAAGTTCTTTTGTAGGGACAGGGTGATTGGAAAAGGAGGGGAGGGGAGGTGGCACTATATGTGAAGGAAGGTCTGAAGTGTGAAAGGGAGGAATGGGAGGAGGGTAGTACAGAGTCACTTTGGTTGCAAATCCAGGATTCCAAGAATAGGATTCAAAGAATGGGAGTGGTGTACAGGCCACCATCTCAGACGGAGGAGTTAGACAGGGAACTAGTGGGACAGATCAGGAGGACCTGTGAGAAGGGTAGTGTGGTGATTGTGGGGGACTTCAACATGCCAGGAGTGGACTGGAGTATTCCAACAACCTGGAACAGAAGGGAGCAAGTACTGCTGGATGTCTTCCAGGACAGCTTTCTGCTGCAAATGGTCAGAGAACCAACCAGGTTAAGGAATACCCTTGATTTTGTGCTGGAAAATAGGGAGTTTGGGAGAGAACTTACAGTAGAAGAACCTCTGTCAGGGAGTGACCATCACTCAGTATGGCTCACATTGGATATGGGCAAGGAAGGAGTGGAATCCGCATAGGAGTGTTGGATTTTAGGAGGGCCGACTTTGGGAGGATGGGGAAGTGATAAAAGGATACCTGGCCAGAATTCAACCTTGTATGGGAACTAACCAGAGGTGGGAGCTCAAAAAGCTGGGGATAGTGGAGGCAACCAAAACCTGCTGCAAGGCCCAGAGCAAGATGGCTAGGGCTAAGAAACCAAGCTGGTTGAGCAAGGAGTTCATGGAAAAGGTAAGGAGGAAAAGAGCTTCCTTTAGGAGGTACAAGAATACAGGGAGGAGTACCTGACAGAATCAAAGGAGGTGACACGGGCACTAAGGGGAGCCAAGGCATCTACGGAGTTCAGGCTGGCACAAGGCATTAAGAAGGGGAGAAGGACTTCTTTAGGTACATCAGGGAGAAAAGGAGCTATAAGGACCAGATAGTAAGGATTAGCAAGGAGGGGAGTTGGGTGGAAGCAGGGTTCGATAAGGCAGAAGTGCTAAATGATTACTTCTGCTCGGTATATACTAAGGAGAAGAGGGGGATGATACCCAAGGGGGGGGAAGAATGGCAGAAACGGGGTGAGGAGGGGGTGACAGATGGGGAAATCGTGGAGGGCAGAGGGTGGACAAGGCACCAGGCCCAGATGGCATCCACCACAGGGTACTGAAGGAGCTGGCAGAGGTCCTTGCGAGACCTTTTGCAGACCTATTTTATGCCTCACTACACTCAGGGTGAGTACCTCAGGACTGGAGGATGGCTCATGTGGTGCTCCTCCACAAGAGTGGCCCCAAGGATGAACTGGGAAACTACAGACCAGTGAGCCTCACATCCATCGTGGATAAGCTGATGGAGACTATCCTGAAGGAGAGGCTGGTGGCCTTCCTAGAGGCCAAAGGAGTACAGAACAGCAGACAGCATGGCTTCATATGTGGCAGATCCTGCCAAGCCAACCTGGTGGAGTTCTATGACTGGGTAACTAGGCAACTGGACAGGGGCCATGCAGAGCATGTTCTGTATTTGAACTTCAGTAAGGCATTCGACTCGGTACCACTTTGGAGGCTGGGAAGTAAGTTAGAAGGCACAGAGGCAGGCGCAAAGCTGGTGAGATGGGTAGGGAATTGGCTTCAGGGAAGTCAACAGAGGGTGGTGGTGGGTGGGGAGATCTCACACCCAAGGGTAGTGACGAGCGGTGTTCCACAGGGCTCAGTGGTGGGACCAGTGTTCTTTGGGATATTCATTGCAGATATATCATTGGAAATCAACAGCAAGATCAGTCTGTTTGCTGATGATACCAAGATGGGAGCGGTAGTGGATGACCTAGGGGGTGGCAGGGGTTGCAGGATGATCTGACAAAGCTTGAAACCTGGTCAGACACCTGGAAACTGGGGTTTAATGCCAAAAAGTGCAAAGTGCTGAATTTTATGGTGAAGAACCCAAGGAGGAGTTACCAGCTGGGGGGAAGAGCAGCTAGCCCAGACAAAGGAGAAGGATCCGAGGGTGATCATTACAGGGTCCATGAACAACTCGGCACAATGTAGGAAGGCAGCTGCAAAGCCAAACAAAATGCTGGGTTGCATTGCAAGGGGTATATCCTCGAGGAGGGAGGAGGTGATTCTGCCATTGTATAGGTCATTAGTTAGACCGCACTGAGTACTGAGTGCAGTACTGGCGCCCGTACCTGAAGAGGGACATTAAGTTGCATTACTGGAGGGGGTGCGGCACAGGGCGACAGAGATTATCAAGGGGCTGGGGGGGCTTATCATACGAGAGGAGGCAGAGGAAGTTGAACATGTTCTCGGTGGAGGAGACTAGGGACAGGGGGAGAAGATTGAAACCTTTAAGTACATGAAAGGAATAAACAAAAAAAGTACTGAGGGGCTTTTCAAAGTAAGGGAAGGGAGGGACACCAGGGGCCATAAAATAATAATAATAGTAAGAAGAAGCTTTATTTTTATGGCATCTTTCAAAAACCAAGGCGCCGAACAAAGTTTAAAACACATCAGACAGCTCAGTGTCCTAAAAATATAAAACAGCAATAAAACAACTAACCAAGAGGGCCTTCATCAAAATGAAGACAGGTCAGATTCTTTTTCCCTGTTCCGAGAGCAGGAGGAGTGCGAGCCCGCAGGCACCTCACCATGGATGGGGAGAGACTAGCACAACTCCTTAAAATAACCTGTAAGGGTGAAGCCCAGGTTGAGAGGAACAAAAAAGCTTTGATCATTTATTTATTTATTTATTTATTTAAAGTTTCAGAATTACAACCTTTGAGTCAGAGACTCCTTTGGAAAGGCTCCATATCTGGGCAGACAAACAGGTTATACAAGATAACAACATGTATTATTACATAGTGATATACAGAGGTGATTAGCCAAAGCACTAGTGGCTGCTTCTTTGAACGCCTTCATGCGTTCCAGCTGCTCGGCTGAGCCCGCAGCCGTGGAAACCACTCACCTAGCCTCCTTAGACTTCACCGCAGGGGTCCTTTTCTCCAGTCTCCACAACTTCAAACACACCAAGCGGTCTTCCAGGATGTTGGGATGGAAGGCGAAGCAAAAGCTGCAAGATGAGGTGTCCTGGTCGACACCTAGGCAGTAGACGCATGCAAGATGGGGATTGGTGCACAACATCTTCTGGCCACAAGGACACCGGTGAAATCCTGGAGAAGATTTCTCTTCTATGATCGAGGATGCAAAAGTGCGATCGCTAACTTGAATGAGTTTTAGTTTCGGTAAAACCGAGGCTTTGAAAGCCAGGGCCTACGAAATGCATGAGCATGGGGGAGGCAACCTGTATCTTCCAGCGGAAAGGAAGATGTAGAGTCATGGGGCAGAGCCGAGGTATATACCACCCGGGTGGGTGGGAGGAGCCAGCTTGAAGACTTCTGGCTGATCTTAAAGGGGAAAGGGACATGCCAAACAGTGTGGATGAACATATCCACGATCCTAGAAAATAAATTAACCACCAAACACTTGCCTCCACAAATAGGTATTCAGGGCCTCTTTAAATCCCTCCATGGTCACGCACTCCTGTAACTGAAGAGGTAAAGAATTCCAGAGGGTAGGGGCCTGAAACATAAATGCCTGGGCCCCAGAAGATTTTAAATACACCCTCGGGATCTCTAGCAACCCCTCGTGAGCTGAGCTGAGCTGAGCGCCCAGGGTGGTAAGGAACCAGGAGCTCTTTCAAGTAGTCTGGGCCAAGTCCATGTAGGGCTTTAAAAATCAGAAGACTGACTTTAAAGGTGATCCACCACTGTACTGGCAGCCAGTGCAGTCCGCGCAGCACCAGCGAAATATGACTGGACCGAGAAGTTCCTGTCAAAAGCTGGGCTGCTGCATTCTGCACCAGCTGCAGGTGGTGGATTTCCACTCCAGGTAGTCCTAGGTAAAGGGAATTGCAATAATCCAAGCACGTGGACACAAAGGCTTGGACCAGCGTAGAAAGATTGCCGGACAAAACAAGATGCTTAATCCTGGAGATATTCCTCAGATGACAGAAAGAGGATCTGACAATGGCAGACACCTGTGAATGCAGAGCAAGTCCTTTGTCAAAAATTACCCCCAGGTTCCGCACCTGTTCAGAGGCTGGGAGTGATAGGCCCCCAAAGTACAACCCCTAGAACAAACCAACCCCGAACCCTGTATCCGACATGCCGGATCCACAACCAGCACCTCAGTCTTATCAGAGTTCAACTTCAGCCAACTCAAGTACAACCACTCCTGGTTTACTGTGAGGCAGTTGTTAAAGACGAGAGAGCTCCATCCTAGTCAGGAGCAAAAGAAAGGTAGAGCTGGGTATCATCAGTATAGCAGTGAAACCTCAGCCCATACCTTCTTACAATGTCTCCGAGGGGCAGCATGTACATTGCGAACATGGGGGACAATACTGAACCCTGAGGAACACCACAAGACAGAGAAACAGGGTCTGAGGAATAAACCCCAGACACCACTCTCTGTGTTCTTCCACCTGAGAGCTACACTAGATAATCCACAGATGAACCTCAGATGATTAAGTAATACCCCATGGTCCACAGTGTCAAATGCGGATAAGAGATCTAGGAGAACCAAGATGGAACGGTTCTTCCAATCTCTAGCCATCAGGATATCATTGAGCACCCGAACCAGCGCTGTCTCAATACTATGCCTCTTTCGAAAACCAGACTGGAGGGGTTCACGGATGTCATGGATGGTCAAATGGTTCTCCAGCTGTATGGCCACTACTTTCTCAATCAACTTCCCTAAAAAGGGAAGATTTGAGATTGGTCTGTAGTTTGCATGGCAGTCTGGGTCCAAAGAAGTTTCTTCAAGAGGGGTGTTACCACCGCCTCCTTCAGGGAGCTAGGAACCTCACCTGCTTCCAAGGAGCACCCGACTATCCATGCGAGGACTGGACCGATGGAATCAATACAACCCAAAATCAGGGAAATTGGTCCAGGATCCAAACTACAGCAGTTAGGGGGCATACTCTGGACAATCCGCATGACATCCGTGAACTCCGGTCGGCTGAAGGTACTCCAGGAAAGCTAAGGAGCAGCAGCCACATGCTGGTCCAGAGCAACACCCTCAGAGTGTGCTGCATGGAGTGCCGCCCTGATGTAGGCCACCCTATTTGCAAAGAATTGAGCAAGTTCATCGCACTCTACTTATGCAAAGTTGCCGGACTTTGTGCAGGCTGTGTTGCACAGTCTGTTCACAGTGTGAAAAGCTGCTTGGTTGATTCTGAGCAACGGCCATCTCCCAGACAGGAATTCTGCCTTCTTACGGTAGATTGAAGATTGACAGACTTGATAATGCTCCATTAATTTAAGGTGGTTGGCATCAATGGAGGATCTCCGTCAGCAACGCTCTAACCTTCGTCCTAGTCGCCGCATCTCCTTCAAGGTCCCACCAAACCATGGGGACCGAGGACCAAGGGAGAGAAGATGAACATGGACAGGAGCAACGACATCTAGGGCTGCAGATATAGCCGTATTATAGGCTACCACGAGGGCCTCTGGGTCGCTGTTTGCTACTGGAAGGGATGAAAGGTCAAGTACCACTGCCAGGCCTTCAGAGCTAATATCTTGCAAAGGGTGATACCTGACCATCTCCACAGGGGTATGCCTATGAAGGGGGGAGCTAAAACTAAACCCCATGGTGTAGTAGTCGGACCATCCAACTGGTTCCACCCCCAAGTCAGAGGCCTCGGTCCCCAGGAGGAAGAGTAAATCAAGGGAGTGACTATGTTTATGGGTAGCAGTGGTAACTATCTGTGTAAGGCCCAGACATGACATTAACTGGAGGAAGTGTTGTCCAAACAGCGAGAGTTTGTCATAGACCCAGCCAGGCGCTGAAGTCGCCCAGAACCATCAGTCTGGACGACTCAAATGCCATGTCGATGACAAAGTCCACCACTTCCTGAAGCAAGCGCTTCTCATCTCCGGGTGGACGGAGATATGAGACTGGAGGAAGGAAGGTTCAGGAGAGAGATGCGGAGACACTTTTTTTTTTTTCCACAGAGAGGGTGGCAGATGGGTGGAATGTGTTACCTGCAGAAGTGGTATCCAGTAGAACAGTGGACTGCTTCAAAAGGGCATGGGACAGGACAAGGGGGAGGGTCAATGGAAGGGAAGGGTAGAAGGGAGGGGCAGCTGCAGAATAAGAGGTGATAACTCCACATTTGAGCAGACTTGATAGACCTCTAGGCAGGGCTCCAGATAAGAGAGTACCAGCCCGTTTTACTAACCTCATTTTACGAAATACTCTTCAGAAATTTTTTTAACGAGTACCAGTACTCACCCAACATTTGTAAATAATCCACACTCCAAAGAATAGTGCTTCATAAAATAACTGGTGATTCAAAAGGAGCAGTTTTTTCCAGATTTACAGCACTCATAAGCAACCCAGTTTTGTTTTATTCACTACATTTTAAAGCTGGTGAGTAAATTACTCCTACCTGCCAACCTTATCTGTTTTTTTTTTTTTTTCTTCTTCACGAACTGAGTCAACTGGCTCCGGATTACAATTTGGGTATTGTGCATGCATTTTCTATCTTCAGAGCCCCAACCAGCTACACCAATGTAGAAACATAGAATTTGACGGCAGATAAGGACCGCTTGGCCCACCCAGTCTGCCCATTTCCCTACCTAATGGATAAGCTGCAGATCCTAGTTAACTAGCAGCCTACTTCTTCCTGCCCCCAAAATAAGCTAGCCTCTTATTGCCTGGGTACCCAGTAAGAGTGACATTTAGGACATTTGGGATTCTGAAATATGTGCACAGTACTGTTATTATTAATGCGTTTAAACTAATTAACCTGATTCCCCCTTGTCCTTGTTATAGCCCCCTAAATAAATCAGATCTGTTGGTTTCAGCAAAGTTACACTGCCTGAGGTATTCGTTTATGTTAAAGTATTGTACTGTGGTTTTTGCACTGCATCATCTTGTTTTACACGGAGTCCCCAGAGTCACACTGACCAAACCAGTCCTGGGGGTAAGTGTATACTGTGAAGGTAATTCTGATATATTGTGTGGGCCACTAGTGGGAAGAAAGGGGGGTCGCAGTGTCCCAGAGGGCTGTGACCAAGTTAGTCTAACTATTGCAAACCCTGACCTCTGGGTGGAGGCACTCGCCATTAGACCTAGGTCCCTCAACCTGTTAGTAGTTAGGCAGGCAGGGGTAGTAGCCCTTGGGATAGCGCCACCTAGGGGTTACACATTCTTTTATCTACAGGAGGTAAAGAGTTAGGAGTCTGTAGAATATGTTGTGTTCGTTTCCCCAAGGACTTATGAAGTGGGATAGACAACCTTTTGGACTCTGGGATGTCCATCATCTCCACAAAATGAGGCTCTTCTTCCTTCTCAGCAGCTTCAACCATAGGGAGCTGGAGGATTTGGGCCACCTTCTTGTAAAACAAGAAGTGTGAAGGGGACTCAGAGAGCCTGGCAGTAGAGATATCAGAGGGCCTGTCTGGGGAGATGTCCTGTTCAGTGGGCACATCCAGACCCCCTGGTCACCGTCATAATCTTTGTCTCCCACTCCTCATAGAAAGCATCCGGATCGTAATCCGAAGCAGCTAGTTCCGACGGAACCGGGCTAAGCGATTGGACAATACTAATCGCTTTGGCTATCTCATCCACGGTTGGAGTATGCGGTACTGGATCTGAACTGGGAGACTTTCGTTTCCTTTTTGACGGAACCAACCCTTCAGAATCGGCTCTTCTTTTGCCCGAGGAGGTATTGCCCAGGTTAGTAGGCACCTCCTCAGGTTCGGCCGCAACTGAACCAGGCTGGCCATCCGGATCCACGGACTTCTTAGCCTCCCTTTCCCTCAACCTACTCAGTCTTTTTTCTAGAGTGGTTTTGGGAAAGTTTTTGCAAATTTGGCAGTCTGACTGAAGGTGGTCAAACCCCAGACAACAAACACAGATGAGGTGGGGGTCGGCCTTGGGAAAGACCTCCCAACACTCAGTACAGTGTTGAAACTCAGTGGGACCGGTTTTCTTTTTGGGTTTCTCAGACATGGCCAACCTACCAAAATTACCCTATAGAAGCTTTCAAGCCAGGTAAAACCAATCGATCGGTAACAGCCGTGTCACGGGTTTGGAAAAGAACCGAGAAAAGCCCGTGTTTTTTTAAACTGATCAGTACCCGAACACCACACTAATCACAGAAAGATGTTATTTAAAATTAGAGAATTCACAAGGTCGGTTCCTAACCGGACCGACCAAAAAGAAACCGAAGAGACAAACAATTTCCACAGTTAAATAAAATAAAAACACAGTCACTACCTATCTACAACACTACCTGTACTGTAGACAGAGGCTGGAAATCCAAAAAAACAATAACAAAATGTTTTTTAAACCGAACGCTTTACTATACTGGACCGAGCAGAGGAAATTTCCGGAGCGACTTCACTGTTAGGCGGAGTAAATAATCTGACAGTTATACTGGGAAGTACCACAGACAGAGGTTTGAAAACCGAGCTGCTCAAGTTCAACGTTCCATGCTTCTGCATGGAGTTAACTCTCCTCTCCAGGGCAGTTCAAGTGCTGGGGCTAACTGCATTATGTCTGAATACAGCAAGACTTCATGTTGTTTTAATTTTTCCGTGGGGTCCTGACACCTGCAGGCTTCAGTCCTATTTGTAATTACCTACTGCAAGAGCCCTCTCGAAGTAAGATCTGCCACTCAGTGCCTGGCTCCTCCACTTGGCATCCAGTCCAAACAGCAGCGTTCAAAACCACGAGTTTCGGAGGTCCGGTGCATACCTGAATCTGTCCAGGGGTCGAGCAGTCTGTTAGCTGCGGCTGGCTTGGAGAGTGCCGGGGCCACAGCAGCAGCTTGGGAAGCCCGCAGATAGGCTGTGTGTGGAACAAGAAGGGAAAGACAGAGTATTAAATACCGCTAGAGTGCAATAACAAGCTCAGTGTGGGGGGCAGGCAATGGGGAAAGACGAATCACGAGATAAAGAGGTGGCAAATGCAGGGCAATTATTTAGAGATAGAAGAGGAGTTAACGGGGAAGGGGAGGGGTCTGTGCTTTGGCGCTGATGTCTGAGGAGGAGGACAACAGCAGAAGCAGGAGGGGGTGTAAGAGGAGGGTTTGTAAGTAAGGCAGAGAAGAAATTAAGCTGTTTAGAGAGACAGCATTGTAAGTGGGGAGGAGAAATTAGTAATTAGCAGAGCGACCAGTGTTGGACAGGAGACACGGTTTGGCAGTAGAGGAAGAAATGGAAAAATGTAGCAATCTTACTCAGTAGCTAGGTCTAAGCAGTGAAACATCAGCTACTAAACAATACAGTTTGTTCAGCACTACATAGAAACATAGAAACACAGAATTTGAGGGCAGATAAGGACCACTTGGCCCACCTAGTTTGCCCATTTCCCCACCTGATGGATAAGCTGAAGATTCTAGTTAATCAACAGCTTACTTCCTCCTACCCCCCACTAGAATTGCCTTATGCCTGTCCCATGCATTCTTTAATTCTTCCACTGTTCCTGACTCCACAACCTCCTCAGGGAGGCTGTTCCATGCATCCACAACCCTCTCTGTGAAAAAATACTTTCTAACATTACCTCTGAGCTATCCCCTCTCTATCTTCAAATTGTGCCCCCTTGTTCTTGCACATCTCTTCTTCTGAAAGATGCTACCCTCTTGTACTTTAATTTCCTTTGAGACACTTGAAAGTTTCTTTCATGTCCCCCCTCCCCCTCCATTCCTATACATATTAAACTGCTTTAGTCTCTCCTCGTATGTCTTCTGGTGCAGACCTTGCACCATTTTGGTTGCCCTCTTCTGGACAGCCTCCACCCTGTTTATGTATTTGCAGAGATGGGATCTCCAGAATTGCACACAGTACTCCAGATGGGGTCTTACCAACTTTCTGTACAGAAGGATAACAGCTTCCTGTTTTCTACTGTTGATGCCTCTCCCTATGTATCCCAGTATCCCCCCAGCCCTCCTTGCTGCCCTCTCACATTGCTTGCCCACCTTTAGGTCATCACTAGCCTCACAGCAGCAAGTAGCACCGAGAGGCTGGACTAGAAGCTTGTAATAGACTAGCTAAACTGGCAGGTAACGTAAGACCAATTGATGCATAACATAAGTAATTACATTTACAAAAATGCAGTACAGAACACAGTACAGAAAGAGATTGCCACAGCAGCTATCAGAAATGAAAGATAAAAGTTAATGTATATGAAACACAGCAGAGTTCCCAGTTCACCTACCTCCCTCTCGGTGGCTCAGACAGTGCAACCTTTAAAACTCAAAAGTTATCCTAGTAAACGAGTACCTATGCTAGCCACTCATGCTGCAGAGAGAACTGTGTCTCAGGGAAACTCCCTCTGACCGCTGATGTAATCTTAGATAGCACTTCCCTCTCCCTAACATGACGTTGGGCCATACACGTTTAGTGTGGCAAGATGCACAGACCACGGAGTCAGTCATTTATAGAATGGAAATCCGCTGAGAGCTTGCTTGTGATGCCACAGCGCTCACTAGAGTCCAGACCAACTGACAAAAAAAGAAAATGTATTATTGGTTTTCTCCTGACCGACAGGAGCAGCTCAAAACAGTGCGATAACCTCACCAGTAAATCTAATAGAATAATAGGTTGCATAAAGAGGAATTTCATTTCCTGCAATCTGCCAGACATAGGACCGCAGTACAGAAATGATGTCACTCAGACTCCACCTTGATTACTATCCCAGTTCTCAGGGCTGATGGCTCAGCAGGTTACACTTCCCTGAGGCCAGAAGCTCAGCAAGTGTATGGCTGTGGTGGGATTTGAACCCAGGTCTCACGACTCTCAAGCCTGTGCTCTGACCACTAGACCAAACCACCTCCCAAATGTGGGACCTCTGTGCACCTCTCACATGCTTTAGCAGTAAAAATACCGGGGACCAGGGCTGGGAAGGACAGCACGAGGGTGTAGCGAAAGTACAAAGGTGCAGAACAAAGGCAGGGAAGGCCCTTGTGCTTCTGCATTATGGTAAACACTGAGCATGTACGAGAAGCAAAACAGAAAACTGAGTTCTGTTCTACTGCTGCTATCTTATCTCACCTCCCTCCACTTCCCCTGGACTTTGATACGAATCCCTGTGTGAACCATATGCTCTCGCCAACTCCCTCCTCTTGGTAGATGAAACAGCCATCAGCACTGCATAGGAGTTTTGTTTTTTATAATGTATTTATAATTTATCACAGATCACACAGCTGAGATGCACCATCTTGTGTAGGGACCTTGGGAAACTCAAGGAGTGGTTAAGAGCATGGCAGTTGGAATTCAATGCCAAAAAGTGCAAAATCATGCAGCTAGGGCATAAGAACCCAGGAGCTGCGAATAGAGTGGGTGGAGCTACCAACAGTCAACAGACAGGAAAGGGACATTGGGGTTATCATAAGTCACGACCTCAAAGTGGCAAGGCAATGTCACTAAGCAGTGCATAGATATAGTGGGGTGCTAGGGTGTCTAGAGAGGGGCATCTCCAGGAGGGAGGGTGTGTTGCCACTGTGACACCAGACCCCACCTGGAGTGCTATGTCTTGTTTTGGAGGCCACACCCCAGAAAGGACAGACAGGGTGGAGACAGTCCAGAGGAGGGCAACTATGGTTGATTGTACATCTGCTGACCTCTTCAATTGTAAAATAATGCTGTTTTTTTTATTATTATTTCAACCTTGTACTGTACACACTTTTTCTTCCTTGTATATTATTGCTTTTTGTATGCCTGCTTCTGTACTGTACTTTGATGTATTCATGACCAGGTTCACCTTGCAAATGAGCCTTGCTCAATGGTGCCTGCCTGGATAAAGATTTTGATTGATTGAACTAAAATGGTGCAGTGTTTGCACAAGAAACCCTATGAAGAGAGACTAGGAGATCTCAACATGTATAACCTGGAAGACACAAGAGTGAGTGGGGACATGACAAAGACAGTACAGTTACATAGGAACTGACCGTAACAGTAGATCTCAGAGAGAGGTTCCTTCAGTAGGTCATTAAATATAGGACTGATGCCACATGGCGTTGGGCCACATGGCAGACTTTTCTATCAATCTCTGATGGGGGACCGCCCTTCCGATGTCACGTGACTGATGTCAGCATGACTGTATATAGTGGGCGGTCCCCACGCACGCCATCCAGTTCTTCCGACGGAGCCAGGAAGAGGCCTGACAGCAGAAGCGAACATGATTTGGAGTCCTGTAGAACAGAAAATGAGGGAAAGCAGGGAGGGAGGGAGGGAAAAATATGACCTACTGAAGGAACCTCTCTCGAAGATCTACTGTTACAGTAAGTTCCTATGTAACTGTACTCTTACTTCGAGAGGGTTCCTTCGGTAGGTCATTAAATATAGGACAAAGTCCCAAGCAGTCCCTCCAAAGAGAGACAAAGAGAAACAAGGCAAGAGGAGAAATAACTCCAACAGAAAAAAACTGGAATCCAGGATGGACTCAGCCTAGGACAGAACCCTTGTAACACAGCTAGGCCAAAACCAGCCCCCCGCCTAGAAGCAATGTCCAGACTGTAGTGTTTGGTAAAGGTATGGACAGAACCCCAAGTGGCTGTGGCACAGATATCAGCCGCAGAGACATTCCGCATAAAGGCAGCGGAAGCAGCCATGCCACTAGTAGAAAGACCTCTGATGGTACCCAGCAGAGGTTTTTCATACTTCTGGTAACAATACCTAATGCGGTTGCCTAACCATTTGGAAAGGCCCTGCTTAGAAACCGGTTTGCCCTTTGATCTGGGGGCACAAAAGACAAAAAGCTGATCACAGCTACGGAATTCTTTAGTCTGGTGAGTGTAGCACCGAAGAATCCGATGTACGTCCATGGTATGAAGGAGTGCCTCACTTCTATTAGAGGGGGATGGATAGTACACAGGAAGCTCTACTGATTGGTTCAGCATGGCTTCTGACACCACCTTGGGAAGAAACTTCTGATTCGTTCTGAGGACCACCTGGTCCCTATGGAAAATCAGATAGGGCTCCTTGCAAACCAGAGTGTGAAGCTCCGAAATCCTCCGGGCTGACGTGATGGCAACCAGGAACAATGCCTTCCAGGAAAGGAGGCGCAAGTCACAGCTCATAGCCGGCTCAAAAGGAGGAAGAGTGAACTTTTCCAAAACGAAGTTCAAATCCCAAGGAGGAGTTGGGCTGAGGATGGGGGTGTTTCAGATGGAGAATCCCCTTTGGAAAGGTTTTAGAGACTTCCAACTGAGCCACGGGTTTACCATCCGCTAGCTTGTGGTACGCTGAAATTGCCGAAAGGTGTACCTTCAACAATGAATATGAAAGACCGGAGTCTGACAAATGAAGGAGGTATTCCATGACTTGAGATGCAGAACAAGAGAAAGGGTTCCAACCCTTGGCAGTCGCCCAGGCAGAAAACCGTTTCCACTTCATGGCCTAAGTGGAACGAGTAGAGGGTTTTCCGGCATCAATGAGGACTTGAGCAACCCAGGAGGAGACTCCAAAGTGAGAAATCGCTATGTCTGCAGGAGCCATGCATGAAGGTGCAGAGTCCTGAGCCCCGGATGTAGTAGCTGACCATGATCCTGAGTCAGGAGGTCATGGGTCATTGGAAGTGGAACTGGTGGTTCCCTGGAAAGCTGTTGTAGCAACGGGAACCAAATCTGTCTCTGCCAGAGAGAAGTGATGAGAATCATCTTTGCCTCCTCTGCTTGAAGCTTGAGGAGGACCCTCTGGAGAATGGAAAATGGAGGGAAGGCGTACAAAAATGTCCCTGTCCAAGAGAGAGACAGCACGTCATGCCAGAAAGCACCATGCCCTGAAATGAGCCAGCAAAAACTGGGAAGTTTCGTGTTGAACTTGGAGATGAAAAAAGTTGATTTCCGGACGCCCCCAATGTAGGAAGATGGATTCTGCCATTTCCTGATGTAATTCCCACTCGTGAGCTAGGGTCCGAGATCTGCTGAAACTGTCCACCAGGACATTTAGAATGCCTGGCATGTGCATGGCCACTAGGGCCAGATTGTGCTGGACTGCTGAGTTCCACACCCACATCGCCTCCCTGCACAAGGGGTACAAGCAGGTTCCTCCTTGTTTGTTGAGGTACCAAATTACTGACGTGTTGTCCGTTTGGGCCAGCAGTGATCCCTTGGGAAGGAGGGTCTGGAAAGCCTGTAAGACGTACAGGACAGCCCTCATCTCCAGGACATTGATACATAATGTAGTTTCCAAGCTGGACCACAGTCTTTGGGCTTGGTGCTCCCCTAGATGTGCTCCCCATCCCATGTTCAAGGCATCTGTGGTTAGGGATGCTAAGGGAGCTGGGTTCCAGAAGGGAAGACCCAAAGAAAGATTGCAAGGATGCCTCCACCAAAGCAATTCTTTCTGAACCATTGAGGAGACCAGAACCGGATGGCCCAGGTCATCCAGGAGTTGATTCCACTGCACTCGCAAGGACCATTGAGTTACTCTCACGTGGAGCCTCGTAAGGTGAACAGTGGTGATGGAGGCCGCCATCAAGCCAAGAAGGTGAAGGATCTCCCTGGCCAAGATGGTCCTGGATGAAGCCACTCGGGAAGCCTGACAGATCAGAGGCTCCACCCTGTCTGGATGGAGGAAGGCTCTGCAATGGACAGTATCCAACACTGCCCCAGTGAACTGAAGTTTTTGGGCTGGGGTCATGGAGGACTTGGGAATACTGACAGTAATCCCAAGCCTGCTGAAAAGGTCCAAAATAAAAGGAAGAGCCTCTAGTGAAGAGTCCCTGAATGGGGCTGAAATCAGCCAGTCGTCCAGATAAGGGAAAACTGCAATGCCCCTACGTCATAAGAAGGCCGCAACCACTGCCAGGCATTTGGTAAACATCCAGGGTGCCAACGACAGACCAAAGGGGAGCGCCCAGAATTGGAAGTGTTCCCCTTGAACTGAAACCACAGGAACCGGTGGTGGCTGGTGAAGATGGGGATATGCAGGTAAGAGTCCTGCATGTCCAGAGCGCACAACCAATGATTCTCCAGGAGGCGTGGAAGGAGGCTCTGGAGAATCAGCATCCAAAGTTTTTTGTACTCAACAAACTGGTTTAGGCTGCTTAAGTAGAGTATGGGTCTGAAATCCCCCTGGCATTTATGGAACCAGGAAAACATGGGAGTAAAACCCCCTTCCCCTTTGCCAGAGGGGAATGTGCTCTATTGCTTCCTTGAGCAAGAGACTGCTCACCTCTTCTCAAATGAGCAGAGCCTGATCCCTTGAACAGGAGGATCTTTTTGGTGGAGTTTCTGGAGGAAAGTCGAGAAACTTGTGTGTCCGATGGACAGTAGCTGCAGGACCCATTCATCGGAGGTTATCGCCCTCCACTCCTGTGTGTGGTGGGCAAACCTTCCCCCCCCACCTGCTCCCTGTTGGGAGACTGAGGAGGCAGTGGGGATGGGAAGTCAGCAATGGCTGGACATTCAGGGGGAGGGCACCCTGCACGTCTCTGGTTCTTGGAGGCAGGAGGGGTGGCTGTACCTGTGGCTTTACGCTTTCCCTGGTGACGTGCCAGGGCTTGCTTTCTCTGCCTCCAGGTTCTTTTCCAAAGCGGCTGCTGCTGGTTGCCCAATCGGTACATGGACCTCACTGACCTGATGGCAAGATCTCTGTCCTGCAGGTCAGTGATAATGTCCTTAGTGTCCCTACCAAAGAGTACTGAGACCCTAAAGGGGGCATCTTGAATCGCCAACTAAACCTCATTAGCAAGTCCAGAAAGGCAAAGCTAGGAGTGCCATCTGAGGGCAACGGCAGTTGCCAAGGTTCGAGCCACCGAGTCGTATGTGGCTCGCAAAGCATGCCTACAAGAGAATTTGGAGAGGCAAAGATCCTTGACAAGGCTCCTCTTTTAAACTCGAGGGATCCATGGTCTGGACCTGAGCTTCTCACCTGGCCAAGGTAGCTTTCTGGTGAGACACCATATGGGCCACATATTTAAGGGACTGAGAGCGCATGTGGCCGAAACATAAATTTTTCTCCCGAACTGGTCCATCTGCCTCGACTCTTTGTCTGGAGGAGAGGTGCTCATGTACTTGGGCGGAGCGGTCATGAGCAGCAGAAATGACAACAGAGTTGACCTTAGGGTGCATTTTCAAGAACGGGGCATCCTTCGGCACCTGGTAAAGTCAGTCTGCCCTCTTGGGGACAGCCGGGAGGGAATCAGGCATCTGCCAGATGGTAGAGGTGAGGTCCTGATGAGGTCCACTCCATGGAGGAATGGGGACCGGACACAGAGACTCTAAGGTCCTGATGTTCTGCAAGTCTCTGTCTCATGGAGTCCTGATCCTCTGACTCCCAGTCAAAGAAATCCTTCATAGACCTCAGAAGGTCAGAAAAGGCAAGATCTTCTGGTGGGGATTTTGGGGAAACCTTGCCTGTCAGGCCCTCAGTCTCCCCCAAGACATACTCCACAGAATCGTCGGCCCCCTCGTCATCATCGTCATTGTCTGCCCCTTCATCAGGATGGTGACAGTTATCAGGAAGTGCAACGTCCTGATGAGTCTTCCCTGAGACGTGCATCGTAGCCACAGAGAACTACTCACGGACCTCGGAGACCGTGGAGAGTGAGTCTCGTCTCCAGGTCTGACACCAACTTTGACTGAGCCACCTGCCACCATGACTGAATCAAAGTCTTAAAGTCCGGTGTAACCGAGGCGGGTGGAGGGGGTGGCGGAAGAGGTTGGGGTCGACGGGGTGAAGGAGGAAGTAGAGGAGGCATTACCGGTTGGGGTGAGTAATGATACCCCTAGAATCCCTGATAATGAGGGTAGGGATTGAACCCAGGGTAGATCTGTTCGTAGTGACTTCAGTTCAGAGGGAGGCCAGCCATGTAATGGTCCCCAAGGAAAACCAACAGGTAATGGGGGACAGTTCGGGGTCTAGAGTAAATCCCCATCATCAGGTCTGGTGGCAGGGTTACCCACTTCAGGCCCGCCATTGTGTAAATAGGTGGGGGGTCTGGCATTGGGACAGCCCACATCAGGGAAACCAATGTCGGAACCGGCAACACCTGATCCGGCATCCGGGAACAGGTCCAGCATCAGAACCAGATGAAGGGGCCCTGGCGGCAGGACCGGACCTGGTGTCGGGGCCACTGGTGGAGGCCAATCACTAGGTCCTGGCTGAGGAACCATCATCAGGACATCCAGCATCGGAGTCAACAGCTGAGGCAGATTGCTGGGTCCTGGCTGAGGGACAGTAGTTGGGACGTCCGGTGTAAGAGGGTCCTCTGGCATGATCTTGGCAGGAGTTGGCTCTATCGGGATCCCACCTGGAGGAGGAAGGGCCTCCACTGGTAGGCCAGCTGGCAGAGGAGAAGCCTCCTTTCCCTTGGCCCCAAGGGGAGAGCGCAGAGTAGACCCCGCAGAACTGACCACGTCAAGGGTTCTCCGCCGTCTTCACCAGAGGTACCCGCCAGTGAAGGAGAGGGTAAGGGCAAATCAAGAGGGAGGAGAGAGGCCTTCTCCCCCTGGTTCCACTGGACATTGGGTGAGGCGCTGTTAAGCCCCAACGGGGGAACCACACCCGAGCGGCCATCTGGGATGGCGTCTTAGCAGGTGGCGTCGGGCAGGTGGGGGAGGAGACCCCAGCTGACTTATCAACAGGTGCCGGGAGGGTCCCCACAGGCTGGGGAGCCAGCTTACCAGCTGCCGCACAGTCCCAAGAGGAGCTGAGGGCCGACTTATCGGCTGGCAAGGTGCAGTAGTCAGAGGAGCAGACAATTGACGGACCTGCTGCAGCCTTACCAGACTTGCAGTCTGATTTTCTGGGCGGTGGCTGGGCCTTGCTCATCAAGGGCCGTGAGTCACCCACGGAGCGCTCCCGCTCCCGAGACTTCTCCTTTCATTTCTTCAATGGAGAGGATTTATCTGCCTAGGACTCCCTCAAATGATCCAGCTTCTTCTCTAGAGAAGCCAGGCGGGCTTTCAAGAGATGGGTCTCCAAAGCCTGCTGTCTCCTTTTCTTAGTGGCCTGGTTAAAGGTCTGAGACTCCGGACAGAAGGAGAAAGGGTGGTCTAGGCCTAGACAGAGGACGCACTTGAGATAACCGTCCTTGTGCGGAATCTGCTAGCCACAGGACGAGCACTTCTTCCTGGGTAAAGACATCAATGAATACGATACAAAAAAGAAACATTTCAGCAAAGGAAAATCCGACATAAGACACTTTCATGATGATCGCTATATGGAAGTCTGCAATGTGACTGACACAAGGCGACGGCGGGAAAGAACTGGAGGGCGGGCATGGGGACCACCCACTATATACAATCACACTGATGTCAGTCACGTGACATTGGGTGGGCGGTCCCCTGTCAGGGATTGCTAGACAAGTCTACTGTGCAGCCCAACGCCAGGTGACGTCAGTCCTATATGTAATGACCCACTGAAGGAACCCTCTCAAAGTAAGCTCTACAAGTACTTCACAGGGGTGAGCAGGGTGCAGGAGAAGAGTCTTTCAAATGAGAAAGAGCACCAGGACCAGGGGTCCTGTGATGAAGCCGTAGCAGGGTAGCTGAAGAGGGCACTAGGTGACATGAGCGAAGACAAGAAAAGCACTGGCCAGAACAGTGTAGCAACAACAACACCTGCAAGAACAGAGGCCAGAAAAACATACCACAGTCTGTGGCTTTGCCACAAAGCACAATACAATATCATGTTTTTGCTGGAGGGGGTTGGGGGCAGAGTACCCCGCACCCTTCGTCTCTAAAATAATCAACTCTGAGGAGGAGTTGGATTATGGGGGAAAATGAAAACTTTGGGGGGGGGGGGGATCCTGTGAGATGGGACAGACAAAATCCTCTTGGACCAGGAACAGAACCCTGCTCTCCAAATCCACACTGGCCGAGCTGCTCATGTCTTAGCCTACTCTACCACAGGAGCAACTCAACCAGTCACCAACTTTTTCCAGCTGTTCTCTCCTTCCTGCAGTCACTCCCTGCGACGTGACTGTTATGGGGTAGCAGTAGCTGCCATTCGCTATCCTACCCCTGTCATGGTCTTTGTTTTACTCTCCTTACGCCGATGTCCTTAACATACGCTGTTAAGGGAGCACTATTCTAACCAGGTACCATTTAAGAGGGATGCAAGAAGTACTAACTTCACTGAAAGAGTGGTAGGTGCCTGGACAGACTACCAGCAGAAATGCTGGAGGTAAAAACAGTAGGGGGCTTCAAGCATGCATAGGATAGAGAGAGGGCAATATTAGGAAATAGGCAGGGAGGAGAGAAGTTAGGCTCTGCAGAGATAGATTAGCAGGAAACATCTGGGCAGACTGGGTGGGCCAAGGGATCCAGGTGGGCCAAGCGGTCTTTTTTTGCTGACAAGGCAGAAAAAGGAGGCAGTATAGCACAGTGGTTTAAGGCTCTGAGCTGCAAATCTGGAGACCTTGGTTTGAATCCCACAGCCCCCACTTCCATACTGTGTGACCCTGAGCAAGTCATTTAACTTCCTTGTGCTCCCAGGTCGCACCTGTAAGCAACTTAGTGTCTCTCTCCTGGAAACATTTTTTTTTTTTTTTTTTTTATGGTTCACTATGTCAGTCTGCATCTGTATCTCCTCCAGGAACAAGGCTGAAAATAGACAGAATTGAGTGGCCCTCCTAAGGAGCACAGAAGCAGTTTTACCCAAGATTACCTAAGGTTTAATATGGCATCTTTAGATAGCATTTCAACTTAGTTTAGCTCACCAAGACAGAGAAGGAATCTGCAAATTGTTCCAAAGTCTTGATATACTATACTACAAGACAAAACGTGCTTTAAAAAGCTGCTGACGCCTCAAAGAAAACTTTGAAAAACATAATATTTAGATACAATTTAGCTTTCATTCTATATGTATCCGACAGATTTCTCCTCCCCATTACTTATTACTGAGAAATTTGCATGGGAACATGCTCTATATCCCTTAGAGTTCATCTGCCTCTTTAGCTTACTCCCTACTTCATGTCATAGTGCTCTGTTGTGACATCACAATTTGTTAGGGGTAGGAAGCAGTAGGCTGCTGGTTAACTAGGATCTGCAACTTATCCATTAGGTAGGGAAATGGGCAGACTGGGTGGGCCAAGCGGTCCTTATCTGCCGTCAAATTCTATGTTTCTATGTTGCCATGTGAGTAATTGGGATTTCACAAATAGAGCATTATGACCTTAGGTAAGAAGAGAGCAACAGGAACAGATGAACTATTCAGGAGCAAAGATCCCGTTTTCATACAAATGACCTCAGTAATAAATAATGGGGAGGAGAAATACAGAACTAATGTGAAATACAAGCTGAACCATGTCGAAATATTAAGTTTTGTTAAAGCTATCTTAATGGCATCAGCTGCTCTTTAAATCTCCTTAATGTACCATTAATTCACCCCTGAATTGTGAATATGGCCCTTAATTCAAAATAAAGGGTGCCTTAAAAATAAATTTCAAAAATGCAAAAGTCATTAATTATCCTTGTCAACTCAATTAAAAAAAAAAAAAAAGCACCTGGTACAGATGGTTATTCAGCTGTTTCATTAAGCTGGCCAGAGATATAAGTGCTATTTTAGAGCGAGTATATAATGAGGCATTTGCAAAACGCACCTTACCAACTAACATGACTCAAGGTTGATTACTCTCATATATTTATTTATTTATTTGCTTTTGGTAACCAGGTAAACACACTAGACAGCCAAGTGCCTATTTTCAGGTGCGACCCGAGAGAGTTACAAAGGTATACACGAAACAACTACAGAATCGTGGTTACAAAAACTGGAGCAACATGCTCCAGCAGTGGGTAAAACAGCATGAGGTACATACAGGCTCAGAGAACAGAGAACATCGCGGGGAGGCAGACAATCATCAAGTCATTACATAGGAGTTTAGAACAGCAAGACAATAGCCTAGAGTTAGAATAAAAAATAGCACTAACAGAGCACTAACTATTAACCACGGATCAAGACCTCTCGCAGTGTAGAAATTAATTATAGGCCCATAACACTGTTAAACAAGGACACAATAGTTCTTGCAAAAATCTTAGCCACTAGGCAGGAGTGTAGCCAGAAATTTCCATTTTGTACACACGCAGTCTCCAACAGTTACACCCCCCCCTTAAAAATGTACACATCCTTTCCAAATGGCACTCCCTTCCAAACAAGTCAGATTGTTGTCAGATGATTCCTCTACTCTCTAAAGAGGTTATACATGTATTGAACACACCTCAGCGGCCTACACTAACCCAAATACTACAGATTAGAATGATAATATTAACAGAGTGGCTTGTAGTTTGTGACAGGCACTCAACAAAACTGTACACAAATGTGTACAGCGAGTATGCCTGTCTACACCCTTGCCACTAGGTTGGAAAGGGTCATTCTTTATCTTATTGACATGAAACAGACAGGTTTCATTACAAATAGGATTGCAGCCGATAATACCAGAAACCTCCTCTTCCTCATGGAAGCAGCCAGCAAATCTAACAAACCAGCAGGGGTGTTTGCTTTGGATGCCGAAAAAGTTTTTGATCGGATTTTATGGCCACATATTTTTGATTCACTAAAACTGCATGGCTTTCCCGAGACCTTTGTTAACTACGTGAGTTTACTTTATAATAACTCCTCTGCAGCAGTGGTCACTAACATACTAAATTGCCAGCAGAATAGGTCTAACGGTCTTTCGCATCTGCTCGTTTGGTCAGCCCCCACCCTGGGAGCTTGCTGCCCACCTCGCCTTCTCTGGCTTCTCCCTTCCCAGTTCCGGATATTCTCGCTGCACTAGATTTTGCTTCCAGAACTCTTCCCCTGTACCTGTCCCACCCCCTCTTGAACCCCTCCACCAGCCCCCTAGGCAGCGCATTCCATGGCTCCACCACCCTCTCAGTGAAGTAGTACCTCCTCCTTTCTCCCCTGAATCTTCCCCCCTTCCAGCTTCCACCCATGCCCTCTAGTGGCCCCCTCCTCCTTCATTCGAAGCACCCTGACTGCTCCTCCCCTATTTACCCCCTTCATGTACCTGAAGACATCTATCATGTCACCCCAGTCCCTTCTCTCCTCCAATGTGTACACATTTAGCTCTTCGAGCCTCTCCTCATAGGTCCTGTCCCTCAAGCCCCAAATCATTTTGGTTGCCCTCCTCTGGACCCTCTCTAGAAGTTTAATGTCCCTGTAAGTGTGGCCTCCAAAACTGCACGCAGTACTCGAGGTGCGGCCTCACCAAGCAGTTATACAGAGGGAGTATCACTTCCCTCCTTCTGGAGGTGATCCCCCTAGCGATGTATCCCAGCATCCTGTTGGCCTTGGCTGCTGCCCTCCTACAAGTCTCCGAGTTGTTCATCTTGACATCCACCACCACCCCCAGGTCTCTCTCAGTCATCGAGACTTGTAGAATCCCCCCCCCAAGGGTGTACACTTGGCCTGGGTTTCTGGCCCCCAGGTGCAGTACCTTGAATTTCCCTGCACTGAACCTCAGCTTCCACTTTCTAGAGCATCTTTACAGAGCCTCCAGGTCTCCCTGTAGGGCCACCCTCCCCTTCTCCCCATCCACCACTGCCCCCAGTTTTGAGTCATCCGCAAAGAGACTCATCTTACTCCTGATACTTGTACTTATGTCAGAGACATAGGCGTTGAACAGAAGGGGCCCAAGGACTGATCCCTGTGGGACCCCACTAATGACCCTCCTTGGGGATGAGACTATCCCGCCAACTCCGGTCCTGGAGCCAATTACCTATCCATCTGATCTTCTGGTTCCCCACCCCCATTTCTTCCAGCTTATCCAACAGGACCTCGTGAGGAACAGAGTCAAATGCCTTGCTGAAGTCTAGAAAGAGGACGTCCACTGGTCTACCCAGGTCCAAGGCACTTGTCACCCAGTCATAGAACTCCACAAGGTTTGTCTGACATGACTTCCCCGGGACGAATCCATGCTGTCTATCGTCCAGGCACCCTGACTTTTCCAGGTCACCCCCCAGCCTCTCCTTGACAATGCCCTCCATCACCTTGTCCACCACCGATGTCAGGCTGACAGGCCTGTAGTTCCCTGCCACCTCCCTTGATCCCCCCTTGTGGAGAGGCACACTATGCACCACCTTCCAGTCCTGGGGCACCCACCCTGTCCTCAGAGAGATGGTGAAAAGCTCCACCAGGGGTTTCACCAGGACATCCGCAAGTTCCTTCAGCACTCTGGGATGTAATTTATCCAGCCCCGATGCTTTCTCTGTCTTAAGGGACCTGAGGGCTTCCCTCACTCTCTCTGCTGTGATTTCCAATTCCGCTACCTCTTCTCCCCTGCTTAGCCTTCTCCTGTGCCAGTGATGCCTCCCCTCTCCAGACCCTACGATCGGTAAGGGCCCTCAGTATCACTGTCTCCTCCCATGTATGATGCAGCACCCCATTTTCCTTGGTGAAAAGTGGAGGTGAAGTACTCATTTAGTACCTCAGCCTGCTCCCCGGTCTTGTGCCCATCTCTCCCCTGATTTAATCCTGCTAATCTGCCCCTTCACCCTTCGTTTTCCCCAATGTATCTAAAGAACCCTTGTTCCCTCTCTAATTTTCCTGGCCAGGTTCTGCTCCTTCCTTGCCTTGGCCGCCCTCCACCACCCATTAGTGGCCCTTCCTAGCCATCGGCTTGTACTCGATCCCTTTCACTCCTTGAGCACTTGAATTGCCTATGGGCTGCCTTCTTTCCTGCACCACCTCCTGGACCTCCCTGGTCCACCAGCAGGGTTTTCGGGCCCTACCGCATTTTCGTCTTACTCTTGCACAGGTGCTGGTAGCATCCTGCACCCCTCTCCTGATGATTTCCCACCTACTGTCAGCGTCCACATCCGACCCAATCACATCCAAATGCTCCTTAAGGATCCTTCCCATTTCCTTAAAATCCACCCCCCCCCGAAGTCAGTTACCTCTGTCTTTGTGCAGCCTTCCACCCCTCCTAGGTTCAGGCAGAACCAGACCATGGCATGGTCACTCCCCACCAATGGGTCCCTTACCTCCAGGCCCCCAATCTGGTCACTGTCTGCCAGGACCACATCCAGTACCTGTGCCTCCCTGGTCAGTTCCCCCACCTGCTGAGTTAGGAACGTGTCTTGAAAGACATCCAACAACCTCTGTTCCCTGGTCACCGAGGATGTCATAGTCTCCCAGTCTGTTCCTGGTGTGTTTAAGTCCCCCACCACCACCACCCTTCCCCTGCCCAATCTGCAGTGTCTCCCAACATCTGCCACCAGACTCTCCTCCAGCTCCTCCACCAGTGCAGAGGGTCTATACACCACTCCTATTTTTACTCTCTTGCCCCCCTTTGTTATCAAGGTGACCCAAATCGCCTCCACGGTTCTTTCCGCTTCCTCTACTCCCCCTATGCCAATGCAGTTTTTGACTATCATTGCTACCCCCTTCCCTCCCCGTCCTTCCTGAACATAGTGTAACCCTCCAGGTTCAGGTCCCAGTCGTGTCCTGCGGTGGCCCAGGTCTCAGTGACCACTGCCACATCCACCGCTCCCTCAGTTAGCATCGCCTGGAGCTCAGGCATTTTATTGCCCAAGCTCCTGGCATTTAGCAGGACTACCTTCCACCCTTTCCCTATACTTCCATTTCCCCTGCTCGTGTTCCCATGGGGATTCTGTTTTCCCCTGGTCTGCACTTTACCAGTCAGCCTTTTCCCGCATTCCTCCAGCTCCCGAGGGGGGTGGAGACAGAGTCCCTCCTTTATCGGACCCCCCTTGACAGCCTTTTTTCCCATCCCTCCCCCCTTCACAAGTTTAAACCTCACTTTTCACCAGTGAACCCCTATATTTTCAACTTCAACAAATATGGCTTATGACAAATTAACTAGATCTAAATGTTGTGGGTGGGGAGGTGGCAAGCTTTCAGATCTCTACGGCTATTCAGCCTGCAGGGCATTACAGTTTTCAAAATGGGTTAGGGCAAAAGTAGGAGGATGGGGGAATCCTGAGTGTTAGACATAGAATTACGTTTAACTGAATACCACTTTGTGTACCAAGGGGCCCTTCTATTCTTTAAACCTCGTAAGCCTGTATGAAACAAGATCCTCTCAGTGGTCAATACTTCTCAGTTTGAACTTGGGTAAATCTCGTCTCCAACCGTTGTGGGGTAACCCACATATTATGCATAATCAGTAAACGATCTACAAGAAAGAGTGGGCCAAGAGGACAGTTTTAGAAGTTAGAGACATCATGGTGAACGAGTCTTTTGTTAACTTCAATAGACTTGTGCAGGATAAAAAACTTATGGATGAGGAGGTCAACCTATGCAGGGAGCTTAAAAAAAAAAAAAGCATCTCTTTACTCTAACAACAATATTAGGATGTCCTCACCAAATAGTAAAACATATAGTTTTCTGGTGACTCTGAAGGATTCTCTCAGAATTGCTGATTTTTACAGCCTGCTAATAGATGTACTTAGGGAGTCTGCATTGGAAAACATAAGAGGGTGGTCTCTAATTCTTAATAAAAACACAGAAGACTGGGATTGGAATAAGATATGGTTGAACACCAAATCTTTTAAGATAGTAAACGTAAAGATGGTTCAGTTTAAGTCCCTACATGACATAAATTAAACACCTGTTTGTAACCCCTAGATGGCACTATCCCAAGGGCTACTAGCCCTGCCTGCATGGCTAGTAGCAGGTTAAGGGGCCTGAGTTCTGAAACTGGTGCCTCCACCCAGAAGTCAGGGTTGGTAGTGGTCAAACTAACCTGGGCATAGCCCTCTGGGACACTGTAACCCCCCCCTTTCCCTTCTAGTGGCCTGAGCAATATACGATAATCACTTTCACAGTACCCCTTGTACACCATACCACTACCCACACTGTTTGCACTTACCACCAGGGCTGGTTCCTCTGGCTGAACCCTGGGGAACCCCTGAAAAACATGGTTATGCACAGTAAATAGCAACAGAACAGTACTCTTGGCACAAACTGGAACCACAGTTAGGTTAAATGCAGCAAAAAACTCAGATTTGATTTATTCAGGGGACTTGAACAAGAAAGAGGCATAATCAGGTTGATTGGCTTAAAGGCTATAGTAATCAAACAGTTATGCATGTGCTTCAAGTCCCCACACAGTCACACACTCTGGGTACCCAGGTAAGAAAATGGTGGGCTAGCCAGGAACGTTGTAGATGGTTGGGGGCCCTGTAATGGAAGAAAGCAACATGCATAACACACTACTTGTAATCCGGAGCTGGAGGGCTCAGTTCGTGAAAGAAAAAGCAACAAGACAATCAGATGACAACACTTTACATTTAGCTGTTGTTGCAGGGAGCTACCCTGATGTTTACTCACAATACGCAATACTGGACACAGGCAGGATGAAATCGAGACTGCAGGTTGTTGAGTTAGAGTGCCCAGAGAAGCGGACCCACACGAATCACCAAAGCATCATTCCTGTTCAAGTGTTGAGCAGGGAGCTGATCCCCAGGCAGGTCTCTTGTTGATGGCTTTCTCTGTGCAGTGGGTAGTCGGGCTGGGCCAGTGTGGCAAGGCCCAGACTCAAAGGAGATGATTTTGGATTCAGTCCACGGAGCTGGATGCAGCTTCTAGCAAGCAGAACACAATTCAAACCACAGTGGGGTACCAAATCATGACCCACTATAAGCACACAACACATTCACATGTAAGGAAATTCCACTGTACCAGGCAAAAGGCTCTCCGGTCTCAATTACAGAGTCTCTGCACAATCCAGGAGTTCAGAGGTGCCTGGAAGTCCAGACAGGCTGATTGCATTCAGCAAATCTTCGGTCTTCTTCAGGTAGGAGCCTGGTCACAATTCAGTGGCTCACTTCGCTCTCCAAGTTCAGATTCAGTCCGAAAAAGGTACAAGTTCTCTCTCAGGGATAACAAGCAGGCATGCAGGCCAAAACTCAGGCTTTTCCATAGTTCTCCCGTGCGACTCTATGCTGGGGCTGCTGCTTGAATCATTCAAGTTGTTATCTCTTCACTTCCCAACTCAGAATTGAAACTAGCTGCAAGCAGCTTGGGAATTTCCCCAAGATCCAAAAGGTTCGTTAGCTGATCTGTCCATCAGTCACAATCAGGTTATTTTAGGCGCCAAAATGCAAAAAAGTACAGTTACGTAAAAACTTACTGTAACAGTAGATCTTCGAGAGAGGCTCTTGCAGTAGGTAATTACATATAGGACTGACGCCTGCAGGCGGCAGGACCCCACGGAAAAATTTCTAGCTAGCAGTCCCTGGCGAGGGACCGCCCCCAGTCAAGTGACCAGCGTCAGGAGACGTCCAGTATAAAGGGTGGTCCCCATGCCAGCCTTCCAGTTCTTCTCGCACAGGCCAAAAGAGGCCAGAGCGAGAGGGCGGATATTTCCTCAATGAAAAGGAGCTGAAAAAGCTTGGGGATGGAGCGCGGAGTATTATCTGCAGAGCTCTCTCGAAGAGCTACTGTTACGGTAAGTTTCATGTAACTGTACTATCTACCGAGGGCTCTTGCAGTGGGTAATTACATATAGGACTGAGTCCCAAGCAGTCTGGAATAAAAAGAAGCACACGGGAGGAGGAAAGCTACTCCAAGTAGATCCTCAATCTGTGAAGGCTCTAAGAAAGGAGATCTTGCAGAACAGCAAGCCCAAAGCCTGCTCTACCGCGAGAGGCAATATCCAAACTGTAATGTTTTGTAAAGGTATGGACAGAAGTCCAAGTGGCGGCAGTACAGATGTCTGCCGCTGACACATGCTTGAAACAAGCCGCTGAGGCAGCAACTCCCCTGGTGGAATGGCCTCTTACTTGACCTGGGAGGGTCTTGTTGTACTTGTCAGAACAAAAAGTGATAAAATGAGCCAACCATTTGGACAGGCATTGCTTAGAAACAGCATTGCCGTCTCTTTTGGGTGCAAAAGAGACAAACAGTTGATCAGTCTTCCTGAGATCCTTTGTCCTGTTAGTGTAGTATCTCAGAATCCGGTGAACGTCCATAGTATGTAGTAAATACTCCCCTTGATTGGAGTACTGTGTAAAAAAAGCAGGTAACTCTATGGACTGGTTCAGAGTAGACTCCGCTACCACCTTGGGGAGGAACTTAGGATTAGTGCACACAGCCACACGTTCCTTGTGCAAAATCAAGTATGGAATTTTACACATCAGGGCCTGGAGCTCAGAAATTCTCCAAGCAGAAGTAATGGCCACAAGGAAGAGAGTTTTCCATGAAAGGAACTTCAGGTCTGTGGAAGCTGCTGGTTCAAAAGGAAGCAGAGTAAGTTTCTCAAAAACTAAGTTCAGATCCCAAGGAGGGGCCGGAATTCAGATAGAAGGTCTCAGGTGAAGAACCCCTCTGAGAAAAGTCTTAGAGACTTCCAGCTGAGCAAATGTTCTGTCTGCAAAGGGAACATGATAGGCCGAAATGGCCTCCATGTGAACCTTCAGAGACGAGTGACTAAGACCCAGGTCAAAAAGATGACACAGGTACTCAAGCAGTAGCCCAACCGAGCAGGAGAAAGGCTCAATGTCTTTCAAAGCAGCCCAGATTGTGAACCTTTTCCACTTCATGGCATAGGTAGACCTAGTGGAGGGTTTCCTAGACTCCACCAAAATCTCCGCCACTTGGGGAGAAACTCCAAAGCAGCTTTGAGCTATGTCTGCAGGAGCCATGCATGAAGTTGAAGGGGCTTGAGACCTGGATGGACCAGGGACCCCTGATCCTGGGTCAGAAAACATCGTGATAGAGGAAGAGGAGGATCCTTTGAGTATTGTTGTAGAAGAGAGAACCAAACTTGCCTGGGCCAGAAAGAAGTGATCAGAATCATTCGTGCTCCTTCTGAACCTAGTTTCTGCAAGACCCGCGGGATCAGAGGAATTGGGGGAAAGGCATAAACAAATCTGTCCTTCCAATCCAGAGACAGAGCATCTCTCCAGAAAACTCCTCACTCTTGAATGAGCGAGCAGAAGTTGGGAAGCTTTGCATTTAGAGTGGAAGTGAACAGGTCGACCTGTGGTGTTCCCCAGTGTAGGAAGATATAGTCTAGAACCCCTTGATCCAGTTCCCACTCGTGAGCCAGAGCAGACGAGAGACTTAGCTTGTCTGCCAAGGTGTTTTCCACTCCCGGAACATGAATTGCCGTGAGGTGAAGGTCGTGTTGTGCTGCCCAATCCCAAACCCTCATTGCTTCCCTGCAAAGAGGGTAGGACCGAGTCCTTCCCCGTTTGTTGATGTACCAAACCACGCACATATTGTCCGTCTGGGCGGCTAGATGGCCGGGAAGAAGATACAGATGAAGGGCTTGGAGGGCATAGAGAACTGCCCGAAGCTCAAGCACTGTAGTCTCTGGGATGGGATCAAGTGAGACTTGGAATTGTTGATGGTAATACCCAGGCAGGCAAAAACCTGCTGGGTAAGGTTGAGGCAGTGCAGGAGTTCCTCCCTGGACAAGGCCGCCAGGGACCAGTCGTCCAAGTACGGGAAAACTTACACCCCCCGGGTACACAGGTAGGCCACCACCACTGAAAGGCACTTGGTAAATACTCGGGGAGCCGAGGATAGGCCAAAAGGAAGTGCCTTGAACTGGTAGTGGTCCCCCTGGAAAACAAAACGTAGATTTTTGCGGTGAGACGGGTGAATGGAAATGTGCAGGTAAGCATCCTGCATATCCAGAGCACACAACCACTGGTCCGAGTGGAGGAGGGGCAGAAGGCTCTGCAGGGAGAGCATTCTGAACCTCTTGTACTCCACAAAAAGATTCAGGGAACTGAGATCTAGAATGGGTCTTACATCTCCTGTCTTCTTTGGGACTAGGAAGAAGTGGGAATAGTAACCTGTTCCCTGAAGATGAAGAGGGACGGATTCTATCGTCTCTTTCAGCAACAGTGCTGAAATCTCTTCCTGGACTAAAAGAAGATGTTCCCGAGAATACAATGACCTTGGAGGAGGGTGACATGGTGGTTTCTGTAGAAATTCTATTGAGTGTCCTTCTGCAATCAGTTGGAGCACCCATGAATCTGATATTATCCTCTCCCAGCCCGGAAGGTGGAGGGAAAACCTCCCTCCTACCGGTTCCTCCGGGGAGCCCAGAGACTGTGGGAGAGGGAAGGAGTCAGGTGGTGTGGGGAAGCACATAGCTAGGCACCGCTGCTTTTTTGGGTGGGGGGGCTTGGCAGCTGTGGGGGCCCGGCGTCTAGTGGCCCACTTTCCCGGAGGTTTTGCCTTTGGCTGATTCCGTCTGCGAAAGGGATGGCGCTGCAACTGATGGGCATGGTACATAGAGTCAACGGACTTTAGTGCCGTCCCCTTCTCCTGAAAATCGGTGATGATGTCCTTGACATCGCCACTGAAGAGCACCAACCCCCGGAAGGGTGCTTCCTGTATAGCGGACTGCACTTCCGGGACCAACCCTGACACACGGAGCTAAGTGTGACGCCGTAAGCCTACAGCGAAAGCTGAGCTCCATCCAGCAGTGTCCACTGCATCGTAAGTCGCACAAAGTATGTGTCGACTGGCCGAACGTTCAGAGCGGACGAGGTCAGCCAACTCCTGCTTGACTTGAGAGTCCAGCAGGAAGTCCAATTTGGTTTCCACCTGAGTAAGAATTGCCTTCTGGTAATCCCCCATGTGACCGACATAGTTCAGGGCTCTGATCCCTAGTGTAGAAGAAGCAAAAATCTTCTTACCATACTGGTCCAGTAGGCGAGATTCTTTATCAGGTGGGAATGAGCTAGGATGTTTTGGGTTAGCTGACCAGCAGTGAGCAGAGCTAATCACTACCGAGTCAGCTCGAGGGTGAGAATCTAAAAAGTCAACATCCTCGGGAGCCTGATATAGCCTGTTCAACTTCCGAGGAAGTGGGGCTAAAGTGGACGGCTGTTTCCAAATGGTGGTAACAAGGTTGGCGTGAGGTTCGATCCAGGGTGGCACCAAGGTGGGAGCTGTCACAGGCAGATTCAGATGCTCGGCGAGTTTCTCTCGCTGTGGATCGGGCTTCCAAGGATCGGCACTTATGTACCACCTAGATTTTGTGTAGCAGCTCCGTGAAGGAAGGATCTTCCGGAGGAGACTTCGTAGGAGTCCTTGGCCTGGGATTTAATGGAGAGTGTGGCTCGTCATCCCTTTCGGAGCAGCCCTCGGAGAAGTCAGAGGAGGAAGAGGAAGATGGAGAAGAAGAAAACTCCCTTTCCCATCTAGGGGGAGGAACGGACCCCTTGGGAAGCCCTCGGGGAAGCGTGTCCTGCCCCTCTCTGGACCCACAGGGGTTAGCCCTGGTGTCCGGAGGTGGTGGGGGAGTGTATCGTCGTGAACATATGGGAACCGGTACCAGTACCGGCACCATCATCTGTAGACGACTCTCCATCTCTCTGGTGAGCTGAGCCTTGGCCAGAGTCTCCTGCAAATCCACCGGTGGCTGGGGGAAGGCAGTGGAGGAGGAGGAGGGTGATATGGGCATGGGTTATACCCATAAGGCGAGTATCCATAACCCGACGGCGGGAAGCCCGGCGTTGGGTACTGCGGCGATGGGTAGACTGGCGTCGGGTACTGTGGCGTCGGATACGACGGGGTCGGGTACTCGGGAGCCGGAGGAGCTGCCAGAGCAGATGGCCCGGCCGGGGGCCCCGCGGGCGGATCTGGGGTAGAAGGCCTGGGGGGGGAGGGCCCGGTGTTGGGGCGGCATCCGGGAGCGGGATGTCGCCCGGAGTCTGCAAAACCGGCATCAGAGCCGGCGTCCGAGGTGCCGATGTCAGATCCATTGGACCCGCAGGTGGACGGTCTGACAGAGGTTGAACAGGGACATCAGCGTCGCCCAGGGATGGAGGGGAGAAATCTCCGGGGTTGGGCTGATGAGACTCAGGGTCTCCGTAGGGCAGCGAAGGCTGCGGGGAGCCAGGAACAACAGCCGTGGGAGGGTCCGGCGTTGTCTCTTCCGCTGTGCGGACGTCGGGCGAACTGACGTGCATCTTAGCAGCGGGATCTGGGCGGGTGCCGGAGAAACCAGCGTCCGACTTAAAGGACCCATCGCTGGAGGCAGGCCACGATGGAGGGGCAGACTGGTCTGGCAGAAGAGGGGCCGCTCGCCGACCCGAAGGGTCGGGCGACTTACCAACCTTCTCTGTGCAGACGTCGGAGGAGCTGACGTCCGGCTTATCAGAGCCACTCGCACCAGTAGGCCGCAAAGCCACAGCCTTACCAGGAGCAGATGCCTCCGGGCACGGGCAGGCCGACACCGCCTTAGAAGCCTCTAAGGCGGCAGTCGAGGAGCGGTCCGGGGACGTTACCTGTAACACGGCAACTCCTGAGGAAGTCGTGGTGGAGGAGCCCTTGTCCTGGTGCTTTTCTTTGTCCTTTTTCTTCTGATGGCCTTCAGGGGAAGTTGACACTTGCCGAAGCCTTTTTTAGTTCTTTTTCCATGAAGCTCATCTTCTTTTTGAGAATGTGGGCTTCCAGGAACTGCTGCCGCCTTTTCAGGGTGGCCGCGTTAAAACTAAGGCAGTGCTGGCACTTCTCTACTGGATGGTTGGGGCCTAGGCAAAAAAGGCAAAGGGAATGGCCGTCCTAGTGCGGGAGCTGGGCACCGCACGAGTCGCACTTGTGTTTGTGCTCTGAGGGTGTTGGGGATGACATACACCGACGGATGTTCTGACGTTTATAAGAAAAAAGCGACAATACTCAGTAAAAATACCGAAAGAGCCTGATTAGTGAAGAATTTTTACGTGAGGCACTGGCACGAGCTAACGGCCGGAAAGAACTGGAAGGCGGGTGTGAAGGACCGCCCCTTTATACCGATCCTGACACCGGTCACCTGACATGGGGGCAGTCCCTCTTCAGGGACTGCTAGCTAGAAATTTTTCCATGGGGTCCTGCTGCCTGCCGGCGTCAGTCCTATGAGTAATTACCTACTGCAAGAGCCCTCTCGAAGTAAGATCTACAGTTCCTACAAGCTTTGACCCCACCAGGTCCCTGTAGGCAGGCTCCATTTTAGAGTCCCAACAGTACTGATTGGCCTATTCGGACAGTCCCAGGCCAAGTTGATGGAGATAAACAGAACAGTCCTTGCTGCAAAGAAGGCAGGTTAGAACAAACTGCAATATCATTACTACTTTAACAAATGTTCAGCAAACAAGCACATCTTCTAACAGAGCTCCCTTTTAGATTAAGGCTGCAATCCAGGCAGCTCTTAAAGAGACAGTACACAGAGGCTATACATGCACTCTCTGGTAATACCTGTAATCTGCTAAAACGCAGAACACCAGCCTGGCAGTGAGCATTTAGACAAGCTCAAGGAAGACTTTTCGGGAACCCCCATTTGTAGGGGGGTTACACCCTTCCCTACCTGGTGAAAACTTTGCATCTGCGTCAAGTCTGTACCATCACAATATTAAAAATGCGATATAAACGAGACATAAATATCATTAGATTGTTACATTACTATACATTTCAATATAGTTCACATTACTACATCCATATTGACAATACTTATGCAGGTTTCATACAAGTAATATTGATTCATTTAATAACTTCTTGTGCATTAAACAATGTAAGGGGGGACCCTTCCCTATCAGCTAACTTGGGGCTGGATGGGGCAGGGGCACCATGGTGAGAGGGAAGAACAAGCAACCTGGAGTTGGCCGTCGAGCTCAATTTGGGCAGGAAGCCTGGTGAAACATAAACCCCTTTGTGAACCACACTGACAGGCAAATCCGCTGGCCTCCCAGGGGAATCATAACTAAAGTGTAGCACTGGCTTGACAGCTCGGCCAGTCTTTCTGGGGGAAGCGGCTACAGTCTGTGTACTTTCAGCACTAATTTTGGAGCTTTTGTCACTTGTGAGGGGTGCCACTGCATGGATGGGAATGTCCAAACTTGGAGCACTGTCAGCTCCTTGCTCTGTAGGCTCTGTTTCCACAACACTTTGCTCATTATCTTATGATGGAGGCCCAGGTTGGTCATTTTGAGGAGGCTCTGGCACAATTAGGCTTTGCGGCACTGAAGGGGGGCTGTCAACACTCTCACATTGTTCTTCAAGTTCTGCTGTGTCACCAGAGAGACTCAGACCATCAGCCCCTTCGGGCAATTCACACAGTTCCACAAAACAGAGTCCGCACCCTCAGACATAATACTTTGCACTTCACTTTCAGGGAGCATTGGCTCCATGGACAAAGCTGGGGGGGTTAGGCAGTCCAGAAGGCCCAGCTTCATCCCCACAATTAGTCATAGGGTTACCCTGAAACAGCTGACAATTCATAGGAGGGATAATAGACATTGCGACACTCACTTTCGTCAGAGGTGGACTGACAAGTCACTATCATTCTGGGCCTGCTGCGGGGGAAACCTTAAATCTGTAACTACTGGGGTAGGTTGACTGTCTCTTTTTTGCAGCAGCATGAGTCACCAGCCCAGGGGAATCAATCTCTGATGGTTCAGCCTCAATCATGACTTGGCCAACAGGTAGCAAGTGGTTACGGTGCATGGTCTTGACAGCTTTGGAGTTATTCTCTGGGCGCACCTTGTACACTGGTAAATCATTCAACTTTCCAACTACTACATGGGGAAGATGGTGCCACCTATCAGCAATTTTGTGTTTGCCATGCAGTCCCAAATTGCGTAACAACACACGGTCTCCAGGCCGGAGCTCTTGAGCCTTTACTTTTTTATCATGCCTCTCTTTGTTGGCGAGATTTCTTTTGGTGGCCATTGTCTGGGCCAGTTGATAGGCATGGTTCAATTGAGCTTTCAGCTTCTGTACATACTGTAGGTAATTTTCGGCTCGGACCCCATCTGGAAAGACCTCAAAGCAGATATCAACGGGCAGTCGGGCCTCCCTCCTGAACATGAGGCGGTAGGGGGAGAACCCAGTAGCGTCATTTTTTGAGCAATTGTATACGTGGACCAAGGTGCTAATCTGCTGGCTCCACTTAGCCTTGTTTTTGGGATGGAGGGTGCCCAGCATGTCTAGAAGGGTGTGGTTAAAATGTTCTGGTTGAGGGTCCCCCAGTGGATGATAAGGGGTGGTTCTTGACTTCCGCACCCCCTCCATAGAGAGAGCATTTCTTTGATTAGCAGACTTTTAAAATCTCTGCCTTGGTCAGAGTGGATCCGTTGAGGGGCACCATAGTGGACGAAGAAATTTTCCACAAGCACCTTGGTCACAGTAGAGGCCTTTTCATCTCTAGTTGGAAAAGCTTGCGCATACCGTGTGAAATGATCCGTAACCACTAACACGTTGCCAATATTCTGCTGATCAAGTTCTAAACACAAAAAGTCTATGCAAACCAGTTCCATGGGGGTGCTGGTAGTAATATTGATAAGGGGGGGCAGCTCTCTGAGGCAGGGCTTTCCTTTGCAGGCAACGACTGCAGGTCTTTACTTGGCGCTCAACATCAGCCCCCATCTTGGGCCAGTAGAACTGAGATCGTACCAAGTCGAGAATTCTGTCAATACCAAGGTGCCCCATGTGATTGTGGAGGGACCTCAGTACCAAATCTTTAAAGGCCGTGGGCAGGAACAATTGCTGCCTATTTACTTGACCGCCACGATCCACTCTCTCTCTGTACAACTGATTGAGTAGCTTCAACCAGGGGCCTTCTTTAAACAATAGAGTAGTTTGCAAGTCAGGGGAATGCAACTTGGACACATCTTTCTCTGCACGCAGGGCATGAAGTGCGGGCTGAATCATAGGACCTTGGGATTGAGCCCACTGAATGCTGTCATTGTCAAATGGAGGTAGTGCACTAATATCTAGAGCAGAAAAGTGGCAACAGGCAGCCGGTATGCAGGTATCAGGAGGGCCCAAGCAATCTACTAAACAGTCCACTGTGTCCGAAGACATCTGTTCATCTCGGTCAAAGTTTTGGCACAAGGCTCAGATGTCAGGTTCAGACAGCCTGACCCAATCACTCTTGGAAACTGGCCTTCGTGACAAGGTGTCAGCATCAATATGGTTCAGTCCTGGCCTGTATTCAACAGCATAATCATAGGTTGATAAGGTGGAAAGCCACCGGTGCCAAGTAGTAAGTAGTAGTAAGTAGTAGTAAGTAAGTAAGTAGTAAAAGATTTTTATTCATACAAAAATGAATATGGATATCTCCACTGAGCCAAAGCTCCTTTACAGTGAGGTCCAGGGTATCAGTTCCAGTTACTCTTATAATATTACAATATATCACAAAACAATAAATACAACACATTTATACATCATAGAAACATAGACGTTGATGGCAGATAAGGACCACTTGGCCCACCCAGTCTGCCCATTTCCCTACCTACTGGATAAGCTGCAGATTCTAGTTAACCAACAGCCTATTTCCTGCCACCCCCCACTATAATTGCCTTATGTCTGTCCCATGCATGTTTGAATTCCTCCACTGTTTTAGACCCCACAACCTCTTCAGGAAGGCGGTTCCATGCGTCCACTACTCTCTCCGTGAAAAAGAATTTCCTCACATTACCCCTGAGCCATCCCCCCTCTAACTTTAAATTGTGTCCCCTTGTTCTTACACATCTCTTTTTCTGAAAGATGCTACCCTCCTGGACTTTGTTGATTCCCTTGAGGTACTTAAAAGTTTCTATCATGTCCCCGTCCCTCCTTTCATCAAGGGTATACATATTAAGCTCTCTCAGTCTCTCTTCATATAGTTTCTGATGTAGACCCTGCACCATTTTAGTTGCCCTCCTCTGGACTGCTTCCATCCTGTCTATGTCCCTGCGTAGATGAGGTCTCCAAAACTGCACGCAGTACTCCAGATGGGGTCTCACCAACTGTCTGTATAGAGGGATAACCACTTCCCTTTTTCTACTTGTGATGCCCCTCCCTATGCATCCCAGTATCCCCCTGGCTTTCCCTACTGACTTCTCACATTGCATACCCACCTTTAGGTCATCTGATATGACTACACCCAGATCCTTTCCATTATTGTTGTTGTTAGTACCTCCCTGCTATTGTGTACTCTTCTCCTGGATTTTATTTCCCAGGTGCATTACTTTGCACTTTTTGCATTGAATCTAAGTTGCCATATGTCTGACCATTCCTCCAACCTTGCCAAGTCCCTTCTCATCCTTTCTACCCCCTTGTGTATCAACTCTGTTACAGATCTTTGTGTCATCCGCAAAGAGGCATACCTTTCCTTCCAGACCCTCTGCAATGTCACCTATAAAGATGTTAAAGAGGACTGGACCCAGTACTGAGCCCTGAGGTACTCCACTAATAACCCCCTTTCTTCAGAATGTGTTCCATTCACTATTACCTTCTGTGTCCTGTTGTGCAGCCAGTTTTCTACCCAGGCTACCACCCTGGGACCCACTCCCAGGCTGGCTAACTTGATTATTAATTTTTGTGAGACTGTGTCAAATGCCTTGCTAAAGTCTAGGTAGGCCATATCCACAGCCCCTCCTGGTCTATTACTTTGGTCACCCAGTCAAAGAAATCGATTAGATTTGTCTGACATGACCTTTCTGCTGTGAATCCATGCTGCTTTGGGTCCAGTGCCCGCTGGCCTCTAGGTACTCAACAATTCTTCTTTCAGAAGTGATTCCATCATTTTCCCCACCACTGAGGTCAAACTAACAGGTCTGTAGTTTCCTGCTTCTGCCTTGCTCCCACTTTTGTGAAGGGGAATCACATCTGCCTCCTCCAGTCCCTCAGGTACCACCCCATCTTCCCATGATTTGTTAAAAGTGTGGTTAGTGGTGTCACTAGGTCCTCCCTTAGCTCTTTTAGGATTCTAGGGTGAATCCGTCAGGCCCCATTGCTTTGTCCACCTTGAGTTTTATAAGTTCTTTCAGTACTCTTTCTTCTTTAAATGGACTGGTATCAACCCCACTATCCAGAGTGCTTCTACTGTTTGGTTTAGGTAACTCCTCTTCTTCTTTTGTGAATACTGAGCAAAAGTATTCATTCATTATCTCTGCCTTCACTGTCTCCTCTGCCCACCCCCTCTCCTTTATTAATCTTCCTATCCCTCCCTTAACCTTTCTATGTTCCTTAATGTACCTATAAAAGGTTTTATCCCCCTTCTTAACTGAGTTGGCTATCCTTTCCTCGGTTTGGGCCTTTGCTCTTCTGACTGCCTTCCCCACTTCTTTCTGCTTTAATTGATACAGTTCCCTGTCATGCTCTGTCTGTGATTCCTTATACTTTTTGAATGCAGCCTTTTTCTCCTTAACCTTCCCTGACACTTCTTTTGAGAGCCATAGTGGTTTTTTATTCCGCTTTGTTCTCTTTATTTGTTTCACACAAAGGCTTGTTGCCTCCATGATGGCAGTTTTGATTTTTCTCCATTGTTCTTCCACCCCTCCTTTCTGGCCATTTGCTAATGCATACCTCAGGTAATCACCCATTTTGCCAAAGTCAGCCCTTCTAAAGTCCAGTATCCTTGTATTTGTATGGCTTGTCTCCATGGTTGTGTTTATTGTGAAGCACACTGTGCAGTGGTTGCTTGTTCCCAGGTGTCTACTGACTTCTAAGTTTGTGATCCTCTCTCCATTTGAGAGTACCAGGTCTAATATTGCTCCCTCCCGAGTGGGTTCCACCACTAGCTGTCTAAGGCATGCTCCCTGTAGGGCATCGAGAATGACCCTACTCTTGGATGTGGCTGCAGTCCATGTTGCCCAGTTAACATCTGGCATATTCAGGTCCCCCATCAACAGTATCTCCCCTTTTTCAGCCATTTTGAGAATGCCCTCCATCATTTTCTTGTCCATTTCCTCCCCTTGAGACAGGGGTCTGTATACAACCCTCAGCGGATTTTGATGCCATTCCCTGTCTCCAATGTGACCCAGAGTTCTTCTTGTCCTCCCCCTTTACCTTTTAGTTCTGTTACTTTGATCCCTTCCCTTATGTAGAGAGCTACTCCACCTCCTCTTTTACCCTCCCTGTCCCTTCTGTAGATTGTGTACCCTGGTATGTTGACATCCCAGTCATGGTTCTCCATGTACCGTGTTTCTGTGACTGCCACAATATCCAAGTGTTCCACTTCCATCAGGGCTACTAGCTCTGGAAGCTTGTTTCCCAGACTACGGGCATTGGTACTCATTGCCCTCCATTTAATGTTGGCTTTATCCTTTTTTACCCCATTCCTGCTCTTATTGCCCTTGTCCATTTTTCCATTTACCCCTGTCCTGCCCTCTGTCAAGCTCTGTACCTCAGAGTTTACCCTACTACCTGCCATGCTGTGCGGGGGGAGGCTTGAACTTTCCTGTTGCCTATCAGCACCTCCCCCCTTGGCTAGTTTAAAAGCTTGCCAAGGAAGCCTTTAAACCTGTCACCTAGGAGCGTGTTTCCCTTCCTGGACAGATGCAGACCATCATGCCAGTATAGACCTTCATCTCTCCAGGTGTACCCCCAGTCTCCAATGAAGCCAAAGCCCTGTGCTCTGCACCAGTTTTGCAACCATTCATTAAACCGCATGGTGTGCAGTACCCTAGCCTCACCCCTGCCATGGACTGGCAGCACCTCTGAGAAGGTTACTGCTTGCTACCTGTCTGAGGCCCCTCCCCAACTCCACAAATGCATCCTGCACTGCACTGATCTCATGCCTAGCTAGGTCATTTGTCCCGAGGTGGACAATGATATCTAGTTTCCTCTCCTGTGATGCTGCTTCTGCAATCCTGAGGATTCGCTTCCTGTCCCTCCAAGCCATGGCACCAGGCAGGCACCTTACTTCCCTCTCCTCTCCCTTCCCCAGGTCTACACCCCTAACAGCTGAGTCCCCTATCAGAAGCCGTTTCTTTCCCTTGTGTTGTCCCTTGCCACTCTTTTGTGGGTCTCCCTTGTGGATGTCCCCAGCATTCTTCTTGGTCTCCAATGAGGGTGTCATCATAGAGGAACCATGATTTGCCAGACCGACATATGATTTGTGTAGAGGTGCAACTCGGGGGCTACGCCTCTGTTCCACCACCCTCACCCTCCCAGAACCTACTGTGGTCCATCTGCTCTTCACACATGGCCACAACCACTGGTGACTGTTAGAAACAATCAATTACACCACTGCTCCACTACCCTGGTGAGTACTGCCCTTTATAGTAAGTCAACCAACACCACAATGTACTAGACCACTGCTCCTACACAAACCACTCTACTGAGTCCAGGGATAAAAACAAACTCACTGTTCAGCCAGCAGGACACTTCCAAAATATTGCACAAATATCCTTCCAAATCCTATCTGTCTAGCACAGAAATCAAGCAACTTCAGTTGTATTACAACCCTCTGGTTATAAAATTACTACACTTTAATGGAATCCTGCAATTCTTAATGCCAATAAGAAAATAATGAAACTTTCTGTAGAAAGTGTAGCTTACCTTCCTAGTCCCTACAATATTATGTTTTACCAAGTTACCAGTTCCTCAAATGCGTTCTAGTTTGTTCTCTGCAGTATAGCCAGTTTCTCAGCTTCTAAAAGGAACAGGCAGGTCCTCTGACTGACTTTACTCTGTGTAGTATGCCTAAACAGAACAGTGATACAAGCCCCACCCAGAATCAATTGATTGACTAGTGACACCTGTGATGTAAGCAGGCCTTTCAGTGAAGACAATTTGCTATGTCTGCTTCTAATACACACACAAACCCTTTATCTGAAACCAGGGATAAACTCACTGCTTAGCCAGCAGGACACTTCCAAAATATTGCACAACTATCCTTCCAAATCCTATCTGTCTAGCACAGAAATCAAGCAACTTCAGTTGTATTACAACCCCTCTGGTTATAAAATTACTACACTTTAATGGAATCCTGCAATTCTTAATGCCAATAAGAAAATAATGAAACTTTCTGTAGAAAGTGTAGCTTACCTTCCTAGTCCCCTACAATATTATGTTTTACCAAGTTACCAGTTCCTCAAATGCGTTCTAGTTTGTTCTCTGCAGTATAGCCAGTTTCTCAGCTTCTAAAAGGAACAGGCAGGTCCTCAATCAATAAATATGACACATTTCCAAAAAATCCACAATTAAGTAAACCAGAGACATACTACATAGTAACAAAAGAATCCACAGTAAACATTTAATACAATTTACAATCTATCATTCCATTATCCTTATTTTTCCAGACTAATCCCCATCATAGATGGTATTCTCAATAAACCATTGATTAATTTGGCGCAACTGAAAATCCCTCTCAAGGGGTCTGAGTTTCCCAGGCAAATTATTCCATAAGGAAGGTCCAATATTTAGGAAATGCTTATCCCCCCAGATCGTTCTGCGGCTTGGAACCAAACATTCCAGGCTAGTTGCAGAACACAAACCCTCAACAGAACTTTTTATATTAATACTCTCAGCCAACTGTTTAGGGACTTTTCCTGAGATACATTTTAGCATTAATATAATTGCACTAAAAACCCGCCTTTGAGATAAGGTATACCAGTCCAGTTCTTTATACATATCTACTCTATGTGTCATCTTTGTTGCACCCAGTACAAATCTGGCTAATTTATTGTACATAACATCAAGCTTATATAGCTGCTCTTTTGAGGCACCCATATAAATCAAATTCCCATACTCCAATATAGGTAATACCACAACAGTTACTACTAATTTTCTAATTTCCAAAGGCATACTATTTCTTACTCTATATAATGAACTCAAGCACTTTCCAACTTTTGTCAAGGTGCTATCTATATGACTATCCCATTTAAGTTTTGTATCTAAATACACCTCCGAATATTTATATTTAACAACTTGTTGCAAATTACCTCCAGAAAATGTTTTAATTTGTAATCCATCTTGATCTACTTTAGGCCCATAACCCCTATGGAATACCATTACCTGAGATTTTTTTTCATTTAAGACCAACTTAGATCTAAACAGAAAATCCTGCAGATGGTCAAAGCCTGTTGTAATACTAATTGGATGGATTTCACTGAAAAATCAGCAAAGTATACAATTGTATCATCAGCATAAAGATGATATTGTACCCCCGGTTGTTCAAACCCCAAATCATACATGTATAAATTATATAGTATGGGACCCAAACTGGATCCTTGTGGAACTCCTGAAGCAATCAATTTCAGGTCAGATGACCACTCTCTGATGATCACTTGCTGTAGTCTTGAATCAAGGTAATTTCGAAACCAATTTACCACCGGTTCAGATATATCACAGGTTTTTAGTCTGGACAGGAGGATGCCATGGTCCAGAGTATTAAATGCCTTTGAGAGATCAACAAAAATTGCTCCCACTGGCATCCCCCTGTCCATACCCTCCACAATATCTCCCGTGACCTTTATTAGGGCAGTATTAGTTCCATGCTCTGGTCTAAAACCTGACTGGTAACCATTAAGGATTTCATTATCTTTCCAAAATGCCTGTAATTGTTTAGCAACAATTTTCTCCAAAATTTTAGAGATAGTTGGTAAAAGGGAAATTGGCCTATAGTTTTCTAATAGCATCCTAGATCCTGTCTTATAGATTGGCACAATCTTGGTGGTCTTCCAAACTTGGGGTAGTTCTGCAGAAAGAAGAGACAAATTAAATAAATTTGCTAAAGGTTGATCAATAATGGGAGCTGCATACTTTAATAAGATGTTGGGAATACCATCCATACCTTCTGCTTTATTGATATTAATTTTAAATAACAACAAGTCCCTAACATCTCCTCTAGTAATAGGGGTAAATTTGAACTCAACTTGTGTACCAATTTGAGCATAAGTTCTATCTGTACCATTTATCTGAGGATTACTCTGTAAGACCAGATTAACATTTCCTCCTCCCAATTTTATTGCATTAGTACCCATATTTGTAAAAAAGGTGTTAAACTCATTAACTACCTTATTTCCTAAGTCTAGTTTATTGCCATTAATTAGGAAATAACTGGGATAACCCATATTTGGACCCTTATGTAACTTATTAATTGTGTTTCAGAATGCCCTTGGATTTTCCATCATTTCTTTAGACAATTTTTTATTACAATAGGCCTGTCTAGCCTTCCTAATTTCTTTAGTATATACATTTCTTAGCTGCTTATACTTATCCCATTCCTGGTCTCCCTTTGCTAATTTAGCTTGTTTCCATGCCTAAGTGGCGTCTAACTTAGCTGAAGTCTGTACATAGGTTAATGGGTTACTGCCAGTCTTCACCAATACCTTTGCCCCACAGAGGTATTCATGAAACTGGTCGATGACAGCCCATTTTAGCGCAAGGAACTCCAGCTTGTGCACAGGGTAGTTTCGCTCAGACAGGGTCATGCTCCTACCGGCAATGGCCACTGGTCTCAAACCATCCTCATGGGCTTGATACAGCACAGCTCCTAGACCCTGCAGACTGGTGTCCTTATGCAGCACATAGGGCTTGGTGGGGTCAGCACAGGCGAGGATGGGGGCATGGGTGAGCTGGTATATGACTTTGTTAAAGGCTGCTTCACATTTGGGAGTCCAGCGGGGCCCAAAAACTTCACTTGTGTGGAAGTACACTTTCTCTGGTTCTTGGATGGCCCCTTTTTTATATTTGTGGTTGATAGGAGGATAACCCTGGGTAAGATTCAACTGCAGGTGACTCACCTTTGAATAGTCTTTTATGAACCTGTGGTAGTAGCCACAGAACCCCAGGAAATGTTGTAGTTCTTTCAAATTATGGGGCTGGGGCCAAGTAGTCAGTGATTCAACCTTACTGGGATCAGTCTCTATTCTTTCTGCAGATACTATGTGCCCTACATACTTCATGGTGGTTTGAAAAAACTGCCACTTGTCAATGGACAGCTTGGGGCCGAAGTCTTCCAATTGGTCTAGAACTTTAAATAGTTTGGTCTCATGCTCCTGTAATGTGCGCCCAAACACAATGACATTGTCTAGGTACACTAGACACTCCAGCAAGTTCATATCTCCCACCGCACGTTCCATCAGTTGCTGAAAGGTGGCGGGGGCACCTGAAATCCCGTGGCATTCTCAGGAATTCATAGAACCCCAAAGGACAGATGAAGGCTGTTTTCTCACAGTCCCCCAGGGTCATTGGGCTCTGATAGTATCTGCTGCAAAGATCCAATACTGAAAACTATTTGCTCCCATTCAAACAATCCAGGGCATGGTGTATTGGTCGGGGATGGTCCCCCAGTTCAGGGTTAAATAATCAACACACATCCTTACCGACCCATTCTTCTTACGCACAACCACAATGGGAGAGGCATATGGGCTCCTTGATTCTTGTATCACATCAGCAGCAAGCACTTCCTGCAGGAGTCTCCTCACATCATCATAGAAACATAGAATTTGACGACAGATAAGGATCGCTTGGCCTACCTAGTCTGCCCATTTCCCTACATGATGGATATTTTTTTATTTTTTATTTTCAGTTGTTTAACCATGTGTAGTTCACTAAGCTGAAAGCTTTTTTACAGGAGCGACCTGGGAGCACAGGGAAGTTAAGTGACTTGCTCAAGGTCACACATTATGCAAGTGGAAGCTGAGAGATTCAAACTCAGGTCTGGTCTGCTGGATGTCACCAGATTTGCAACTCAGAGCCTTAAACCACTGCACTATACTGCCTCCCATAAACTGCAGATTCTAGTTAAACAGCTTACTTCCTTCTACCCCCCCACTAGAATTGCTTTATGCCTGTCCCATGCATTCTTGAATTCTCCCACTGTTCCTGACTCCACAACCTCCTCAGGAAGGCTGTTCCATGCATCCACAACCCTCTCTGTGAAAAAATACTTTCTAACATTACCTCTGAGCCGTCCCCCTCTATCTTCAAATGGTGCCCCCTTGTTCTTGCACATCTCTTCTTCTGAAACATACTAATCTCTTGTACTTTGTTAATTCCGTTGAGATACTTGAAAGTTTCTATCATGGCCCCCCCTTTTAAGGATATACATATTAAGGTGCTTTAGCCTCTCCTCATATGTCTTCTGGTGCAGACCCTGCACCATTTTGGTTGCCCTCCTCTGAACAGCCTCCACTGTATGTCTTTGCGGAGATGGGGTCTCCAGAATTGCATGCAGTACTCCAGATGGGGTCTCACTAACTGTCTGTACAGAGGGATAACTTCCTGTTTTGTACTGTTGATGCCTCTCCCTATGCATCCCAGTATCCTCCCAGCCCTCCTTATTGCCTTCTCACATTGCTTGCCCATCTTTAGGCCATCTGATATAATTACTCCTAGGTCTCTTTCAATTTTTGTTGTTGATATTAACTCACCCCCGATTGTGTACTCTTCCCCTGGGTTTTTGTTTCCCAGATGCATTATCTTGCACTTCTTTGCACCAAATCTGAGCTGCCACATATCTGACCATTCCTCCAACCTTGCCAAGTCCCTTTTCATTCTTTCCACCCCACCTTATGTATCAACCCTGCTGCAGATCTTGGTGTCATCTGCAAAGAGACATACCTTTCCTTCCTTCATATACTGTATGTCTGCTGGGGCAAGACGTCGGGATCTCTCTCGAAATGGCCGGTCATCATGCAGGCGTATGTGATGCTCTGCATCCTGGACACACTCCATGTCCCATTCTTTTAATGAAGACACTTGGTTACTCTGAGCGAGTTTCTTGCTACCTCTAGCCTTCCATTCAGCTGGCAACGGGGAGTCACCAAAGTCAAATAAGTCCGGGGTCACTCTCTCCTTCTAACCAGAGCACTTATTGCTGGGCAATATGACAGTGTCGGTGCAGTGTACTGTGGCTAGGGTGCACCCCCTGTTCACCCGAATCTCCCGAGCTGACACAGCCTGAATCTGGACCATCACTCGTCATGCATAGGCATGGGCATGAGCAGACAAGATGCTGGATTTGACCAATAATCTCTCTGGCAACTTTCCATCTCCTGGTGCATCCAACATTAATATTTTGTTCTTTACATTTCTCTTTAGGCAGACTTCTCCATGGATTGTGCACTGGGCGTTGGGGGCCAATACCAAGGAGTCCGGTTCCGTTTTCCACACTATTCCCACTGGCTCATCTGGGTCCACTTCATCGTGTCTCTGTTGCCAGTCATAAGCCCTTTTTACTAAGGCTGGAATTCTTAGAGCCCATCCAGTCAGCTGCCCTTGTTTCTCATGGCAGAGTTGTGCTAGTCTCCCAAACATGTGGGCGTTTGTTCCAATCAACGGGGGAACCCCATCATACAGTCTGGTGGGGGGGACACACTAGGGCCAGTGTCTCTACTATGCCAGTGACACTTGCAGGAAAAGACAACCAGAGGTGGGCATATCCTAGATATGGATAAGACTTGTCGCTCAGCCCCCACACATGTAGGCCTTCCAAAGATTGTAAGGGCACATCAGATAAAATTGTTTGTCATACCAGTCCTGAAACACAATGGTCACTTGCGACCCACTGTCAAGCACAGCCCGAGTTGGAATACCATTCACAGCCAAATTAGTCTCCATTGAAGGGCCCATTATCTTGGATCAGTCTGGAGGGACAGTAGCAGGGGCCGGTACAGACTACTTAGCCACAAAGAAGTGGGAGTTGGGATTTCCTGAGCCTTCACTGCGATCGTTTCCAGCACCCCTCGGTCATGGTTTCCCTTTCCGGACTGCCCTTTGAAGTCTGTATACAACCTTATCTAAGTCTTTTGGGGATCGTCATTCTTTCTTCATGTGCCCCTCCTTCCCACAGTTATGACAGAGCATGCTTTCTAGAGTCTGGCGTGGCTGAGGCATCACATTGGGGGCTGAGGCGGGGGCACCACCAACAGAAAATCGTGATTCAACTTCTGTCTGGGGTGTGGTGAGCATGGGGAGACGCCTCAGTAATTCCCTTAATCCATAGTCAATTCATCAATCTTTGAGCTGCTGTCAACAGGGGATGTCTGAGAGTGCACCCCCACCCCCATAGTGGACATGCTCTGAGAGGGGTTTGGGCTCACTGTATCTCTGGAATGGACTTGTAGGGAAATGGCAGCCCTCATTTCTTGGACCTCTCGCAGTATCTCTCCTCAGGGCGGAGCGTCCTTGCTAGCCTTGCAGTATTCAACTGGCACAGTATTCGCCCCTGAGCATCACTCACATGTGCATCCTCGGTCATCAGGGCAGCAGCACCAGCAGATACAGGAGGGCCCCCCCCACGTGGCTGCCTCCTCTCAATCCACATAATTTCCTTCATCAGTCCATCATAGGTAGGAGGCACATCCAACAGAGCAGCAAGGCGTAGTTGGAGCAGCAATAATTCAGAGAATGCGGGTGACTTGAGAAGTTGGTCCAACCTATTCCGATCTAACTTAGCTGGGGCCATGCCACCTTTCTTTAGACATTCGTGCAGCACCGCTTCTAGTCGAGGCACATACACCAATAAGGGCTCCCCTGGGTATTGCAGAGTGTTTTTGACCCTACCCCACAGGTCCTCATCCGAATTGGAACTCCCATACACATTTTCCAATGCATTCAAAAAATCTTAAGCAGTTTCTTCTGGATTACTAGCCTATGCAGTGTGGATAGTAAGTTGGGCGGGACCTTTGAGGCTTTCAACCACCCTTCTCCTCTTCTCTGGTTCGGGGCACTGCCATTCTCGAATCTGAGGGGCAACATAGTCTATCCAAGTCTCCCAACTGTCCTCTCCCTGGTGTGTGGGGAGGGTGCCTGAAAACATTCTCAGCCAGCAATAAGAGTCATGATTAATGGTGGGTACAGATATAGGGGCCAGCACTGGCTTGGGCACAGAAGGTGGGGCAGTAACAGGTGCTGGAGGGGGTGTTGGGGAAGGAACACCCAGGTGGCAGGAATAGTTTCTTAAAGTCCTCTATGGTTTTCCTTTCCTCCAGCAAGAACTTAACAAATTTCTCCTCAAAAGACTCAGATAATGGTGAGAGCTCATCCTCCCCAGGTTCTTTACTGTCTTTTGTTATCACTCTCCAGGTGGCTGGGACCCCTTCTAAGGCAATAGTCTGTGGCACTTTAGAGCTGTCCACGCAGTCACTACACTCTACCAAGTGTATGAAAGTTTGGGCGATCAAATCAGCCTGTCGACCCACCACCACAGGGTTTTTTAAACATTCAGCTTTGGAAAGTGCTCCCTCTACAGTGTTCTTACTGATATCCAGGGGAATATCCAGTATAAGCAGAACATTTTGCCCAGTACATTACCCCACCAACTGGTGTACAGACATTTCTACTGGGGTAGCTAAGAATAATTCATAATTTCTGGACACTAGAAGGCACAAAATCCCAGCAGTGAGCCTCCAAGATGTAACCCCTAGGTGGTGCTATCCCAAGGGCTACTACCCTTTCCTGTGCAACTAGTAGCAGGTTAAGGGGCCCTGAGTTCTGAAACGGGTGCCTCCACCCAGAGATTAGGGTCTGTAGTGGTCAAGCTAACCTGGGCACAGTTCTCAGGGACACTGTAACCCCCCTCTTTCCCTTCTAGTGGCCTGAATTTCTATTTTTGCTGCATTTACCCTGACTGTGGTTCCAGTTTGTGCCAAGAGTACTGTACTGTTGCTATTTACTGTGCATAACCTTGTTTTACAGGTGGTCCCCAGGGTCGAGCCAGAGGAACCAGTCCTGGTGGTAAGTGCAAACAGTGTGGGTACTGTTATGGTGTACAAGGCGTGAAAGCACGTCTCAGGTCCAAGGTTTGGAGCCTGTACTTGGCGTCTGAGGTGTAATTAGGGTAGTATACAGGCAGAGTTAACACCTGGTTAAGGAGAAACTCTTGACACCACCTTCGGAAGGAATTTCGGGTGGGGGAGCAAGACAACTTTGTCCCTGTGGAAGACCAGATAAGCGAAGTCCACCAAAAGTGCCTGGAGCTCTCCTGTCCTTCTGGCTGATGTGATAATCACCAGGAAGGCAGTCTTCCATGACAAGTATGAAAGCTCACACTTGTGCATGGGTTCGAATGGCTTGCCAAAACCAGCAAGAGATCCCACGGAGGTGGAGGTTCACGCACCGGACGGGATATGTGATCCAGGCCTTTGGAAAAGCACCCAACCACCATCTCCTGCACCAATGTCTGCTGACCGTCCCACGCCCGGTAAGCAGAAATGGCTGCCAGGTGCACCCTGAGGATCGATGACCGTAGACCTCCTTTGGAGAGAGACCAAAGGTAGTCGAGAATGTTAGCCACAGAACAGGATAAGGGGTCCAGACTCTTATCCTGACACCAAATGGAAAATCTTTTCCATTTGAAGGCATAACATTTCCTGTCGATTCCTTTCGAGATGCCTCCACCACGGTGTAGACATCCTCGGAAGGACCCAAAGCTTGGAACTCTAGCCGCTCGGGTACCAGGCTGTCAGGTGCAGGGATTGAAGGTCTGGATGGAAAACCTTCCCCTGGTTTAGAGATCCGGGCATGTACAAAGTCGCTCCGGGGGCCTGTAGCCGAGGCTGAGGAGATCTGGATACCAAAATTGGCGTGGCCAATCTGGGGCTACCAGGATCACCTTCGCCTTGTCCCTCCTCACCTTGAGTAATACCTTGTGGATCAAGGGAAATGGAGGGAAGGCATAGAGAAGGCCTGGAGTCCATGGCCTCGAGAAGGCATCCCCCTGCAGCGAGCCCTGCTGAGGGGGGTGGGCATGATACAGCCTGAGCTTGGTGTTTTCCCCTGGAGGCTAACAGGTCCACCATTGGTCTGCCCCAGCGGGAGAACAAGTTGTAAGCTACCTCTGGATGGAGTGACCACTTGTGGGATGTCTGGCCTAAAGAACTGAGAGCATCTGCCAGCTGGTTCGAGACTCCTGCCACATGAATGACTAGGAGATCTGCTTCCAACCAGCTGACAAGGGTCCAGATTCAGAGTGCCTCCTTGCATAGCAGATGGAAGTGCGTGCCGTTCTGTTTGTTGAGGTAGTACATGGTCATGGTAGTTTCAGTCTGGACTTGAACCACTTGATCCCGGAGCTGAGGAGCAAAAGCAGACAATGCCAGTCTGACTGCTCTGAGCTCCAGCAGGTTGATTTGGCATTGGGACTCCTCGGGGGTCCAGAATCCATGTGCTCCGCTGTCCCCCATGTGGGCTCCCCAGCCCATGAGAGAGGCATCGGTCGTAAGAACGACCATCTGCTCGGGGCAGACAAATGGGATCCCTTCCTGCAACCATTCTGGGATGGTCCACCATTGGAGAGCGTCCCACATCTTCTGAGTCACAGTGATCAGCTGGTCGAAATGACCGTGGTGCTGAGTCCACTTAGTGGATAGTTCCCATTGGAGGGGGTGCATGTGCCATCTGGCCCAACGGACCACTGAGGTGCACGCTGCCATGTAACCCAGAAGGCATGGGAAGTCCCGGGCAGGGCGCAAGTGCCTAACCAGAAATGATTGGGCAAATGAGGAAAGAACCTCTGCCCTGTCCGCCGGGAGCCGAGCTCTGATTTGATGAGAGTCAAACTCTGCCCCGATGAAGCCCATCACCTGAGAGGGCATGAGTTCCGACTTGGCCTCATTGATCAGGAGGCCTAGTTGGGAGCAGGTTCAAAGAGCCAGATCCCTGGATCTCTCCACCTCCTAAAGGAGGAAACTGCCAAGAGCCAGTCATAGAGATACGGGTAGATTCGAATTCCTTGATGCCGGAGATGGGCAGCCACCACTGCAATGCATTTGGTGAAGACCCTTGGGGCCGATGACAGGCCGAATGGCATAGCTTGGAACTCATACAGGGTCCCCTCGACCCTGAAGTGTAGGAACCGCTGATGGGATGGACAGATTGGAACATGGAAGAATGCATCCTGCAGATCCAGTGAACAGAACATGTTTCGCTCTAGGGATGGTATGATCTGGTTCAGAGTTACCATCGGAAGGTGCGAGACCTGAGATATTGATTGAGGTCGTGAAGATCTAGGATGGGGAGCCAACCCCCCATCCACTTGGGCACCAGGAAGTACCTGGGTCTGTAGGAGGATCTGGCACTGGAGCTACTGCCTCCTTGTGGAGAAGCTTTGCAATGTCGTTTTGAAGAGCCAACTGAGTGCAAGCTGAGATCCTTTCAGCCCGAGGGCCGCGGGCTTGGCTGGGAAGGTACTGCTTGAATTCCAGAGACAGACCCTGGCCGACCACTTCTAGAACCCACCTGTCCGAAGTGATAATGGACCAGGCAGAAAGAAAGTGGTGGAACCGGCCCCCCATGGGAGGACTCAGAGCCGATGTGACGGGTGTAGGGGTGACAACCCCCAATCCATCACTAAGCAGGCTTGGAGGAGGAGGCTCCTGGACCAGCACCTCTGCCTCCTTTACGGGGCTGTTGAGGACACTGCTTGGGCCTGGGGTGCCAAGCTTGAACCTGCTGTTGCTGCTGGCCTCCTTAATAGAAGGGCTGCCTAACCACAGGGGAAGAGTGCCGAAAAGGCTTCTTCTTCTGCTTCCACTGGTTCTTGCCCGAAGAACCCTTTGCAGAGGTAGCATCTAAGGTGGCACTGGACTGCTCTATGCGCTGGAGGTGACCAGCCACTCCTGGACTGAAAAGGTCAGTGCCTAGGAAGGGCATGTCAGCTAACTTGTGCCGAGTATCCGCTGGGAAGGAGGATAGTCTCAGCCAAGCCCTCCGGCAAGTGGCCACTGCAGCTGCTAAACAGCAGGTACAGGAATCTCCAATGTCCAGGGCCATCTGGAGCTGCTGTTTTGCAACAGCATGGCCCCGATCATGGACCTGCTTCACTGTGGTCTGCATGTCCGCCGGGAGATGAGGGAGGACTTCATTTAATGACCCTAGGAGGGCAAGAGAGAAGTGCGCCATGATAACAGCTGAGCTAGCCTGACGAAGGCCTAAGGAGGAGGCCACACAGACCTTACAGGCAGAGTGGTCCATATTCTTGGACTCCTTGTCCGGGGGTTGGTCCGTGTCGGCTGAGCTACCAGTACGTCTGAACACAGAAGCAGTCACTAGGCTTTCAGCTGAAGGGTGTTCTGTGAACCCCACCAGGGACCCCATGGGCACCGTATACTTGCGGGCCATATGGGCAGACAGAGCTGATGAAAAACAAACAGTGTATGGCTCGTGGGTAAGTAATGCTTTTAGTTTGCTGATCCCCCTGGCTGAAGCAATAGCTATGAGAAAAAAGGTGACCTTTATTTTGTAATGTTTGATGGATATTTCCTTGATAGGCCCTCAGGGCGGCCTTGGCCACAGCCCTGAGAACCGGATTAAGACTCCAAGGTGGCAGCTTTGGTGGGTTGGAAGGCATCTTAATCCTGCTGTCTTTAGAAACCTACAGACATGGGTATATGAATCCAACGATTCCCCTGAATCCATCAACAAGAGTACCCCCAGTGTAAAAACCTGAACTTGCAAGGTGGCTGGTTGCAGTCCTTTGTCCATCCATCTGAAAGGAACTGCAGTAGAACAGGCAATTATATTGCATAATTCTATATGTGTTTTGAATGAAGCCAGAACCAAAATTTTCTCCAGATTCAATAATACACTTTGGAGGAAGAAGAGAGACATACGTTCTCCATCATGTCAATAACAAGAGCTATGTAGCCGAGCTCCTTGAAAGTTTTTCCCTCTCGATCTCCAGGCCTAGAGAGTTAAGTTGTTTACATGGGATGCCGAGCAGGACCTTGATGGGAGAATGCCCAGGCTGAACTTGAATGTTAGACATGGTCACCTTGACAGACGAATGATAATCGGGAACTATGCGTGGAAAAGCCATAAGGGGCAGACTAGAATCATGACTGTCCTGTCCCAAACCACTTGGTGAAGGACTCTTCATAGAAGCGATATTGGAGGAAAGGCATACAGGAGACCAAACTCATCCTAGTTTAGGGGAAAAGGTGTCCTGAGCCACCGCTGGTTCATCCTTGGCTAGGAAGCAAAATTGCTTTATCTTGGAGTACCGCCAGCAGGCGAGAAGACCTGTCAGAGGATTGCCCCATGTCCAGATGTAGGAGGCACTATCCTTCAGCTCCCATTCCCCTGGTCGACCAACCTTGCGACTAAATTAGTCTGCCGTGTCGTTTACCTGTCCTGGTATATACATTGCTCAGTAGTGCTCAGCCCACTGAAGGAGAAGGGATTCCCTTAGCCTTCTGAGCCTCTTGTGCCACCTTGATGGTTGGTATATGCCAACATTCATAAATTGTCAGCTGGAACCGGACTATCCTGATTGGGGAATTGCTGTTCAGAGTGCCTCAGGGCATGGCCTACTGTTCACATGTTGGAAACATTTATGCTGTACCTTGTGACTCCAACAGCAATCACCTGCCCGGTACCAACAGCTGATGCAGGTGAGCCGTTCCCAGCTCCCAAGGCTTACATCGGTCGTGATTCGGATTTGGTGAGGATGGCCTAACTTGTGACCCTTCATGACCTCTGTCCTCCAAGACCGTCACTGGAGGGAGGGTTTACTCTTTCTCAATGAGCTGTATGAAAAAAGATAAGCAGGCAGCTGAGGAGTTAAACACCTTGATGAACTTTAGCCGAAACTGAAATTTAGTTTTTTGGGGGAAAAAAATTATTGGGTCATGATGTCTGCCCCCAGAAGGATCAAGGTCTGGTTTGGAATTAGGGAACTCTTTCTCCAGTTGATGAGTAAACCGTGTGCCGGCAGGTACCAGACCACCTCTGCCACTGCTTGTAATGTTTGTTTGAACTGTGGGGCCTTTATGTGGACTATGACAGGTACTAGCACCTTCAATTCTGTCCATGGGTCTAAGGAAGACCCCAATGGCAGAGTCTGAATTGAAGTACTGCTCTGCCACTCTGAACTGGAGATTGTGCGTGCGATGTTACTGAGTGGGAAAGGTATACAGTCATCTTACAGATCTATGGATGCCAGAAAAAAAAAAAAAAACTTGCGATTCCCTGATTGATGACAATGTTTCCACCTTGTAGGGTTTGCTGTGGACAAACCTATTCAAGAATTCGAAAACTAGGACTGGCCTGAATCCTGCATGTGTTTTGGCACGATGAGAAATGGGAACTAGCCCATTTGCAGTAATCCTGTAATGGCCTGTAGTGTTGCTGGTCTTTCCGACGGGTTGCCAGTGATGGTGGAGGGCACCACATGAGGTACTGGGGGCTTGTATTAGGTGCTGAAAATGTCTATGACCCCTCTGTCCGATTTAGTTTGGGCCCATTGCTTGAGAATTTGTAGAAACCTGCCCCCTACTGGGGGATGTGACCGGATAGCATGTTCATTCCTCAAGAATTTAGAAACCTGCCCCCTACTGGGGGATGTGCATGGATAGCATGTTCTTTTTCCTGGAGAAATTTGTATTTTGATCCTTTTTGTAACCTAGGTAATGCAAAAAGCGTCTGGGGCCTGAGGATGAAGACTGGCCCCTGTCTCTTGATGTGGGATTTGCACCTTGGCATCTCCTTGTAATCCCTCACTACCTCCTTTAGGGCTGAGCCAAACAGGAGATTACCTACACTGGGTGAGTAAACCGACTGGCTCTTGTAGAGGCGGTTGCTTGCCAGACCCAAAGCCAGGGTCTGCATCAAGCTGAAGTTGGATACATGGTCCGCACCTGACCACCTCCCCAAGAACAGTAGCTGACGAAGAATAGGTCTGTTCCTCTCTGTATCACTTACAGGAAAATAAAAGGCTAAAACTGGGATCCCAGACAGAGCATTTTAGGCCAAAAAACAGATTGGTTAGGGAACTCTTTCTCTGGTTGTCGCCCTGAGACGATGTTGATGCTTGAAGGACCCAGCTGAGCAAGGCATCCACATCCTTATGCACTGGGTCTCTGAGAGAAGCCCCTCCTTCTGCTGGAATGACAGACTTCTTGGTCAGATTTGAAATTGGAGGATCGATACTGGAGCAGTCTAACCACTTTTTAGATTGCTTCTTGTCCGACTTGAGAAGCTTATAGATCCACCAGGCCACCGGATAGGTGCATTCTGGACTTTGCCATTCCTCCACAGCAAGTCTCCAATGGCTGGGGGGAATATGGAAGGCTGAGGCCAGTTTGGTTGCAGCTGAAAGGTGAAAGCCTGTTTTGGCTGGGTGGGTGCCTGCCGGGAAGGGCCGAGGTGAATCCCTGCTATAACCCGTGTGTGTGTGTGTTACAAAAAAGACTGAGGCCCTCCAGGTGAAAGATTCTGAGCAGCTAGACTTAGGGAACTCTTTCTCCTCGATAGAGTCTGATAATAAGCCCCATAAACTGAAGACTGAGGAGACCGTGGACGTTCCCTGTGACACCAACGACAGGACTACTGCTCCTCTTCGAGTGAGGACCGGGCTTTCTTTGCCTTCTTGTACGATCTCCGATCTGGTGATCCTGGGAGGTTGCCCTCGAGGAATGCTGGGTCCAGGGCAAAAGCCCCAATTTACCCATCAAAGAGGCCTGCTGCCAGAGAGGGGCTGTGGACTGCTGGATCTCCCAGTGGCCGCTGCTCTCTCAGAGCTGGTGGTTGCTGCTTGATCAGACCTGACTGTCAGCTATCAGTCTGAGTCGAGGAAGGGGCCACCTCCTTTGAGACCTTGACATTTGCAGGCGCTGCCTTCTCACTTATTAGGCAAAGCGACCCAGCAAAAGGATTAGAAGTGGGAACTAATCTGCGCTGGCATGTTTTTGCCCCTTGAAGGTTTGACAGACTTGTTCCCCTTTAAAACAGCGTACCCCCTTCCTCTGGAGGAGTCCTCATTATGCTGTTGAAGTGGCATGAATTACTGCTGGCCCTTTAAGGGCAAAAACCCTGCGCTGCATGGATTGCTGCTAACCAGTACTTTTACTGAAAAAGATCCATCTTGTCCCTTGATGTTGTTTGGGGGGGGCCTGGGCTCCATTGGTCCCTTTAAGAGAGGGGGAACCCTTCATAAAGTAGTGATGCCAGTTCCTTTTGCATCACTAAGCACTGTGCTCCGCGTTCTGCAGGGATGCCCTACAGTGCTACTGGCTATCCTTCCAGAGCTACCGCCCGTCGATGACTGGGACCACTGGTGAACGTCGACAAGTAGCTTGGCACTCCCCTCAGCGCCCATCGTCGTGCTACAGCCTGGCACTCACCTCAGTGCTTGTCATCGACGAGAGGTCTTGCACTCTAGAGAGCTGACCATCCAGGAGCTTTTAGCAACTTGACATGCTGCCTGAATCCACATCAAGGAGCTGCACATCGATGAGTGGCGTTAGACAGGCACTCACGTTGCCGGTCTTTCTCCCCATAAAGACTCCAGTGCTTAATGTAGGGGTCCACGTAGCCTTGTGACGTGCTGACAGAATCCGCGTAGAGGGGCTGCACATCTACGAGCGGCTGAAATTTTCCCCAAACCGCTTGTCACTAGACAGGCACTCATCTGCGGAAAGTACTCCAGTGCCTAAATTAGTGGTCCCCACTAGCCTTGAGGGCTTATAAACGAAGCACTCCAGTGCTTAAATTAGGGGTCCCCCTAGCTTTGAGGGCTTATCAATGTCCGTTGGGGGGAGTTCAAAATCGTGGGAAACCTAGTGAGCTGCTGATAGGTGGGGCCATTCTGTGCAGCTTGCACGGCTGAGACTGGGTCCCTCCATGGAGCATTTCCAAACTGCTTCTAGAAAACCAAGAAATAAACTTGTTGCACATGTAGGATAAAAATGTATAACTTACAGTCTCTTCAGCCCTGCCACGTGTGACAGGGCTCTGCTGCAGAGTACCTGCTTCACTGAAGACAGGAAGTAAACTGAAGGAGACAGGAAGTGGAGGGCTGGATGTCCCTCCCGTTCTGCAGAGGTCTGATTCCTGCCTGCCTATCAGTATCAGGAGGTACAGCCCAGGAGTAAGGAAGCCTGGAGACCAGTTTAGGAGAGAGAGAGAGAAGTCAGATCCGATTTATTCAGGGGACTTGAACAAGGAAGGGGAGTAATCAGGTTGATTGGCTTAAAGGCTAAATTAATCAAACAGTTATGCATGCGCTTTAAGTCCCCAGACAGTCACACACTCTGGGTACCCAGGTAGGAAAATGGTGGGCTAACCAGGAATGTTGAAGCTGGTTGGGGCCCTGTGATGGAAGAAAGCAACACGCATAACACACACTACTTGTAATCCGGAGCCAGAGGGCTCAGTTTGTGAAAGAAAAAGCAACATGACAATCAGAGGACAACACTTTAGATTTAGCTGTTGCAGGGAACTACCCTGATGTTTACTAATGATACCCAATACTGGACACAGGCAGGAAGAAAGCGAGACTGCAGGTTGTTGAGCTGGACTGCCTGGAGAAGCAGGGCCCACACGAATCACCGAGGTGTTGTTCCTGTTCAAGTGTTGAGCAGAGGGCTGATCCCTAGGCAGATCTCTCGTCAATGGCTTTCTCTATGCAGTGGGTAGTTGGACTGGGCCAGTATGGCAAGGCCCAGGCCCAATGGAGATGATTTTGGATTCAGTCCGTGGGGCTGGATGCAGCTTCCAGAAAGCAGAATATAGTTCAAACTACAGTGGGGAACAAAATCGCGACCCACTAGCAGCACACAGCACATTTACATGCAAGGAAATTCTAATGCAGCTTCCAGCAAGCAGCACACATTTCAAACCACAGTGGGGAACCAAATCACGACCCACTATAAGCACACAACACATTCACATGTAAGGAAATTCCACTGTACCAGGCCAAAGGCTTTTCGGTCGCAATTACAGAGTCTCTGCACAATCCAGGGGTTCAGAGGTGGCTGGAAGTCCAGACAGGCCAATCGCATTCAGCAAATCTTCGGTCTTCTTCAGGTAGGAGCCTGGTCACAATTCAGTGACTCACTTCGCTCTCCAAGTTCAGATTCAGTCCGAAAAAGGCACAAGTTCCCTCTCAGGGACAGCAGGCAGGCCAAAACTCAGGCTTTTCCACAGTTCTCCCACGTGAATCTAAACCTGGGCTGCTGCTTGAATCATTCAAGCTGTTATCTCTTCACTTCCCAACTCAGAATTGAAACTAGCTGCAAGCAGCTTGGGAATTTCTCCCAAGATCCAAAAGGTTCAGTTGGCTGATCTGTCTGTCAGTCACAACAAGAGCTCCCTTTTCAGGTTATTTTAGGCCCCAAAATGCAAAAACTACAATTCCTACAAGTTTTGACCCCACCAAACCTCTGTAGGCAGGCTCCGTTTTAGAGTCCCAACAGTACTTATTGGCCCATTTGGACAGTCCCGGGCCAAGTTGGTGGAGATAAACAGAACAGTCCTTGCTGCAAAGAAGGCAGGTTAGAACAAACTGCAGTATTATTACTACTCTAACAAATGATCAGCAAACAAGCACATCTTTTAACAGAGCTCCCTTTTAGATTAATTAAGACTGCAATCCAGGCAGCTCTTAAAGAGACAGTACACAGAGGCTATACAGGCACTCTTCTGGCACTACATTTAATCTACTAAAACGCAGAACACCAGCCTGGCAGTGAGCATTTAGGCAAGCTCAAGGAAGACTTTTCGGGAACCCCCATTTGTAGGGGGGTTTACATGTTCATTTGCAGAAAATAGGTCTAAGGAACAATTCATATTGCATCAGATGTGGAGAAAACAATGCTCACTTAATTCACATTTTTGGGAATTGTATGAGCATTCTACCACCGTGGGTGAAGATCAAAAACATGTTTGCACTAACACTGATTGGATTAGAAATCACATAGAGACGTGTATCTTGGTTATTTTGTTCCTAGTGTTACTTGGTCAAAAAAAAAAAAAATATATATACTTATTACACAGAAGCACTGAATGTGACAGCAGAGAAGGACTGCTGGGCCCATCTAGTCTGCCCATTGTTCTACTCAGTGCTCAAACTGCATTCCTTACCTGATCTGTGGCTTCCCTTTCTTCCCTATTGTTAGAGTTCCTTTAGGTTTGTCCCATGCAGTTTTGTCCCCACCGCCTCTGCCTGAAAGCTATTCCATGTATCCACCACCCTTTCTGTGAAAAAAATACTCCCTCATGTTACCCTGAGTCTACCTCCTCTAGTCTCACATTATCCTTCTTGATGCAGCAGTTAAAAATATTGTATTCAAAATCTGGACAGAGGAAAGGGGTCCCAGTTTCAAGGAATGGTGGGCCGAATGCTTAGAAATCCTTAGACTAGAAAAGTGAACCCAAGACTTGTTACTATCGAAGTGGAATACTATTTTTAACTTGTTTAGAATTGATCTCTGAATCAGATGATTAGTGCTGGCCTATGGATTTCTCTCTTTAGGCTTATCCTGTTCTTTGCCTAAATTGATAACACTAGAATCAAGTCCGTATGTGACCAATTGCTCAATATTTAGTAAAGTTTCTCTTCTGACTCAAGTAGGTTACTTCAGTCTGTCTGTTATTACTGATCTTTCTCTCCCTTCTATACTATGTATTCTCCTCTTCAACTCCAAGAGGTACAGGGGGTCATACTTTATGAACTATAATATAACAGGAAATGTAGTTATAAGCAAAATATATGGATAATTGGACTTTCAGGGGAGTCCATAGATTGTCAAGGGTGTGTTAATTTTCAATACATTTAAAGGGACACTGTCATCCTTTCTTGCATCATATTATTTTTAGGTAAAAACCCACATTTTATGATTGCTTACGATCTCTAAAATTAATTGATATTGCTGGCTGTTTCATCTGCCTCCTTGCTTATTCAAACCAAAATGCATGGTAATGTATAACTATGCCCAGCTTTGTTTTGCTTCAAATTAGTGAACTGGTTTCTAATTAACATGGGGGGAGGAGGGAAGAGAGTGGATTTCAGGGGAGCAGACTTTATGGGCATGGAAAATATTCTAAAGGATCACATAAAAAGGATTACAACAATGACTGACGTGGAAAAGAGATGGGAGGTCATAAAACGGGGACTTCAAGAGGCAGTCAGGACCTGTGCTAAGGTGAAGCGCAAGGGAGCAAGGTCACATAAACCGTGCTGGTGGACCAGTGAAGTTCAGGGAGCGGTCAGGGAGAAGAAGGCTGCCTACAAAAAATACAAAACACAGAGGGGAAAGGGAAACGTACCGTCTTGTGTGTAGAAAAGTCACCCAGATGGTGCGGGGGGCAAAGGCCAGTAAAGAGTAAAGGCTGGCACAGGGGATTCAGGGAGGGGAAAGATTTTTTCTGGTACATCGGGGAGTGGAGAAAAACTAAGGGCAAGCTTGGCAGACTGAGAACAGATGGTGGGTCGGTGGAAGAGGCAAGGGAGCAGGCAAAGGTATTAAACGAGCACTTCGCCTCGGTGTTCACTAGGGAGGGGGATGGGATACTTGCTAAGCACAGCATGAAGGGGACAGAAGCAGAAATGAGTGGGTAGGGGGAATAACAGAAGGGGAACATAAGGGAGGGAGAGGCACCCTTGAGGTTTTGCATCAGGATGAGGAAAGAATGGCCATCGGGGGGGGGAGGATGGATGAAGCCATCTCCACTGAACTGGTGTGGCAAGCCCGGAAGGCCCTGAAGAAAGATAAATCTCCTGGGCCAGATGGCATACATTCAAGGGTACTATGGGAGTTGGCGGACATACTGGCCGCACCCCTGGTGGGGCTCTTCAACAGGTCACTTGAGACAGGGACGGTACCTAGGGATTGGCGTGAGGCGCATGTGGTGCCAATCCATAAAGGGGGGGGGGGTCGAGGGAAATACCAGGTAACTATAGGCCCATCAGTTTGACCTCGGTAGTGGGAAAAGTAATGGAAAGTATATTAAAGAAATGACTGGTGGTGTTCCTGGAGGAGGAGGGAGGGCTGGATAGTAGACAACATGGGTTTGTGCCAGGTAGATCATGTCAAACCAACCTTGTGGAGTTCTACGATTGGGTAACATCGGATCTGGACAGGGGGAAGCCTGTGGATATAATATTCTTGGACTTCAGCAAGGTATTTGACTCGGTTCCCCACAATGGGCTGGTCGCCCAGATGGAAAACAGTTTCCACTTCATGGCATAAGTGGAACAAGTAGAGGGTTTTCTGGCCTCAATGAGGACTTGAGTGACCTGGGAGGAGACCCCAATGCGAGAAATCACCATGCCTGCAGGAGCCATGCATGAAGGTGCAGAGTCCTGAGCCCTGGATGTAGTAGATGACCTTTATCCTAAGTCAGGAGGTTGTGAGTCACTGGAAGTGGAACCAGTGGTTCCCTAGAAAACTGTCACAGCAGTGGGAACCAAATTTGTCTCGGCCAGACAGGAGCGATGAAAATCACCTTTGCCTTCTCTGCTTGAAGTTTGAGGAAAACCCTCTGGAGAACAGAAAATGGAGGGAAGGCTTACAAAAATTTCCCTGTCCAAGAAAGAGACAGCACACCATGCCAGAAAGCACCATGCCCTGGAACGAGCGAGCAAAAACGGGGAAGTTTTGCGTTGAATTTGGAGGCGAAAAAGGTCGATTTACAGATGCCCCCAACATATTAAGATAGAGTCCGCCATTTCCTGATGTAATTCCCACTCGTGAGCTACAGTACAAGATCCGCTGAGACTGTCCGCCAGGACATTTAGGATGCCTGGTACGTGTACAGCCATGAGGGCCAGATTGTGCTGGACCGCCCAGTTCCACACCCGCATCGCCTCCCTGCACAAGGTGTACAAGCGGGTTCCTCCTTGTTTGTTGAGGTACCAAACCACTGACATGTTGTCCGTTTGGACCAGCAGTGATCCCTGGGGAAGAAGGGTCTAGAATGCTTGTAACCCATACAGAACAGCCCTCATCTCCAGAACGTTGATATGTAACATAGTCTCCAAGCTGGACCACGGTCCTTGGGCTTGGTGCTCCCCTAGATGTGCTCCCCATCCCATGTATGAGGCATCCATGGTTAGGGATGCCAAGAGAGCTGTGCTCCGGAAGGGAAGACCTAAAGAAAGATTGCAGAAATCCCTCCACCAAAGCAATTCCTTCTGAACCGATGAGGAGATCAGTGCTGGATGGTCCAGGTTATCCAGGAGTTGATCCCACTACACGCGCAAGGATCACTGAGCGACTCTCGTGTGGAGCCTCGCAAGGGGAACAGTGGTGATGGTGGCTGCCATTAGGCCGAGAAAGCGAAGGATCTCCCGGGCCGGGATGGTCCTGGAAGAAGTCACTCGGGAAGCCAGACCGATCGGTGTCTCCACCCTGTCCGGAAGAAGGATGGTTCTGCAATGGATTGTATCCAACACTGCCCCAATGAACTGAAGTTTCTGGGCAGTATTCATAGAGGAATTGGGAATACTGACAGTAATCACTAGCCTGTTGAAAAGTTCCAAGATGAAAGAAAGTGCCTCTAGTAAAGAGTCCCTGGACAGGGCTGAGATCAGTCAATCGTCCAGGTAAGGGAAAACCACATTGCCCCTGCTGCGTAAGAAGGCTGCAACCACTGCCAGGCACTTGGTAAACACCCAGGGTGCCAATGAAAAACCAAAGGGGAGCGACCGGAATTGGAAGTTCCCCCCTGGAACTGAAACCGCAGGAACCGGCGGAGGCTGGGGAAGATGCAGGTAAGCATCCTGCATGTCCAGAGCGCATAACCAATGGCTCTCCAGAAGAAGCGGAAGGAGACTCTGGAGAGTTAGCATCTGAAATTTTTTGTACTCAACTAACTGGTTTAAGTTGCTTAAGTCGAGTATGGGTCTGACAATCCCCCGTCTTTTTTGGAACCAGGAAAAAATGGGCGTAAAACCCTTTTCCCCTTTGCTGGGGGGGGGGACATGCTCTATTGCTTCCTTGAGCAAGAGACTGTTCACCTCTTCTCGGACAAGAAGAGCCTGATCCCTTGAATAGGAGGATCTTTTTGGTGGAGTTTCTGGAGGAAAGTCGAGAAACTCTGTCGTATGTCCGGACACTAGCTGCAGGACCCATTTGGAGGTGATCGCCCTTGACTCCTGCGCATGGCGGGCAAACCCCCCCCCACCTGCTCCCCGTCAGGAGACTGAGGAGGCAGTGGGGATGGGAAGTCAGGAAGTGGTCGGACATTCAGGGGGAGGACCCCCTGCACATCTCTGGTTCTAGTAGGCAGGAGGGGTGGCTGTACCCGTGGCATCATGCTTTCCCTGGCAACGTGCCAGGACTTGCTTTCTCTGCCTCCAGGTCCTTTTCCTAAAGGCCTGCCATTGTTGGTTGCCCGAGCAGTACACGGACCTCACTGACCTGAGGGCAAGACCTCTATCCTCCAGGTCAGTGCTAATGTCCTTGGTGTTCCCACCAAAGAGTACCGAGCCCCTAAAGGGGGCATCTTGAATTGCCGATTGAACCTCATTAGCAAGTCTAGACAGGCGAAGCCAGGAGTGCTGTCTGAGGGCAACAGCAGTTGCCGAGGTGCGAGCCACAGAGTCAACTGAGTAGTATGTGGCTCGCAAAGCATGCCTACAAGAGAATTTGGAGAGGCAAAGATCCTTGACAGGCTCCTCTTTTAAACTCGAGGGATTCATGGACTGGACCCAAGCTTCTAACCTGGCCAAGGTAGCTTTTTGGTGAGACACCATATGGGCCACATAGTTAAAGAACCGGAGAGCGCATGTGGCCGAAGCATAAATTTTTCTCCTGAACTGGTCCATCTGCCTTGACTCTTTGTCCAGAGGACAGGTGCTCATGTGCTTGGGTGCAGCGGAGCAGTCATGAGAAGCAGAAATGACAACAGAGTCAGCCTTAAGATGAGATTTCAAGAACGGAGCATCCTTCGTTGCCCAGTAAAGTCTGTCTGCCCTCTTGAGGACAGCCAGGAGGGAATGAGGCATCTGCCAGATGGTAGAGATGAGGTCTGATGAGGTCCAATCCATGGAGGAATGGGGACCAGAGACAGAGACTCTAAGTCCAGATGTTCTGCAAGTCTCTATCTCATGGGATCCTGATCCTCTGACTCCCAGTCAAAGAAATCCTTCATAGACCTCAGAAGATCCGAAAAGGCAGGGTCCTCTGGTGGGAATTTCAGGGAAACCTTGCCTGTTGGGCCCTCAGGCTCCTCCAAGACTTCCTCTGTAGAATCATCGGCCCCCTCAGCATTGTCATCTGCCCCTTCGTCAGGACAGTGACGGACATCAGGAAGTGCGACATCCTGACGAGCCTACCCTGAGATGTGCACCATAGCCACAGAAGAACTACTTGGGAACAGGGACCTCGGAGAGCATGGGAGGGGGGAGTCTCCTCTCCAGGTCTGACACCAACTCAGACTAAGCACCCTGCCACCAAGACTGAATCAGAGTCTTGAAGTCCGGTGTAACTGTAGGGGGTGGTGAAGGAGGTTGGGCTGAGGGGGTGGAGGAGCAGAAGGCAGCATTACCGGTGGGAGTGGGTAATGATACCCCTGGAATCCCTATAGTAAGCGTAGGGACTGAACCCAGGGTAGAACTTCCCATAGTGACTCCAGTCCGGAGGGGGGTCAGCTGGGTAATGGTGCCCAGGGAGACCCAATGGGTAATGGGGGACAGTTCGGAGTCTAGAAGTAGAGTAAATCCCCATCGTCCGGTCTGGTGGCGGGGGTACCCACGTCAGACCTGCCATTATGTAAATAGGCTGCGGGTCCGGCGTCAGGACAGCCTACATCAGGGGAACTGACGTTGGAACCAGCACCACCTGATCCGGTGCCAGGAACGGGTCCAGCGTTGGAGGGGCCAGTGTCGGAATCGGACAAAGGGGCCCTGATGGCAGGACTGGATCTGGCGTCGGGGCCATTGGCTGAGGCCGATCGCTAGGTCCTGGCTGAGGAACAGTAGTCTGGACATTCAGCATAAGAACATGGTTCACCGGGTCCACTGGCGGGATCTTGGCCGGAGTCAGCTCTATCGGGATCCCACCTGGAGGAGGGGGGGCCTCCACCAGTATGCCAGTCAGCCGAAGAAGAGCCTCCTTTCCCTTGAACCCTAGGGGAGAGCATGGAGTACACCCAGCAGAGGTGACAACATTGAGGGGTTCTCTGCTGCCTTTGGAGGTACCCACCGGTGAAGGGGAGGGTACGGGTGAAGGAAAAGGGGGAGAGGGGCCTTCTTCCCCTGGTTCCACTAGATGTCAGGTGAGGCACAGTTAGGTCAAGATGGGGGAGAACCACACCCAAGAGGCCGTCTGGGATGGGCGTCTTAGCAGGTGGCGGACGGGCAGAGAGGAACCACCGGATGACTTATTGACGGGTGCCGGGCGGGTCCCCACAGGCTGCGGAGCTGGCTTACCAGCTGCCATGAGGTCCCTGGAGGAGCAGAGGGCCAACTTATCGGCTAGCACAGTTGTCTGAAGAGCCAACGATCAACTGACCCACTATGGCATTACCAGACTTACCGTCCAATTTCCTGGGCGGCAGCTGGGCCTTACTCGTCGAGGGCCGCATGTCATCCGCGGACCGCTCCCGAGACTTCTCCTTATGTTTCTTCAATGGAGAAGATTTATCTGCTGAGGACTCTCTCAAATGATCCATCTTCTTTCTTCTCTAGAGAAGCCAGGTGGGCTTTCAAAAGATGGATCTCCAAAGCCTGCTGTCTCCTTTTCTTAGTGACCTGGTTAAAGGTCTGGCACTTCAGACAGGAGGAGACAGGGTGGTCTGGGCCTAGTCAGAGAACGCACTTGAAATGACCGTCCTTGTGTGGAATCTGTGTGCCACAAAATGAGCACTTCTTCTTGGACAAAGACATCAATGAATACCATATAAAAAGGGAAAATGTTAGTGAAGGAAAATCCGACGCAAGACACTTTCACGACAATCGCTATATGGAAGTCTGCAATGCGACTGACACGAGGTGACGGCAGGAAAGAACTGGTGGGCAGGTGTGGGGACCACCCACTATATACAGTCACGCTGACGTCTGTCACGTGACATCGAGTGGGCGTTCCCCTGTCAGGGACTGCTAGAAAAGTCTAACGTGCGGCCAGACGCCAGGTGGTGCCAGTCCTATATGTGATGAGCTACTGAAGGAACCGTCTCTAAGTAAGATCTGTTATCGCAGCCTACGCTTGCTGCACTGCACCTGTACATGCCTGTGTGGCCCCACCCGACCCGAGGGACCCAACTGGGGTCACGTGTGTCCGATGGAATGTCCTGCAGGACAACAGGGCCCAAGCCCACTCAGGAGATACAAAGGGTATTTTTTGCAATTCTGCTTACCACTGCCAACCAAGGGTCTAGATAATTTTTAGGACTGTGAAGTATTTACTGCTAACTGCTTTTTCCTGGTAGCATTTTCATCTATATGGTAGTAACACCATGCATTGACCTGTCTCAGACCCCCATCTCTAAAAAAGGTTGCAACTTCACTGGATGTCTGCAACCACTGATACTCCCTCTCTGTAGCCAGTGAGGAGTTTTGAGATACTTTCCCACTACTATGTAGCGCGGTGACCCTATTTTTAACATTTTATGTTGCAACTGCCCTTCTTGCCATCCAGTGCACAACTCCTCAGTCTGCTGCATGTACGCAACTGACACCTATACTGTCTTCTGACTCCACCTCTTCTGCAGACAGTCTGTTAGTATGTGGATCCATGGCAGTCAGTAGCGCTGAATGCTGCTGCCAATTTTGTGCATATGTAGCAGCATACTATAAATAAACGGGTGGGAAACAAATTCCTAAAATCAGAAAGTGGGAGTAAATCATGTAAAACTGGTGGTAAAATACTCCCTTACACCTCTTATCTGTTCCTCTGCTGCCAACTCAAGAACCAGGTACCTCCCCTTCCCAGGCTGGAGAACTGGCTGGGGGGTGCTGAGCAACACAATGAGGGTAAAAGGAACCTATGGGGAAGGTCCTCATCACCCTTTTGCAGGTGTTACATTGTTTCATGATTAATGGTCCCTGATAAGTCATGGTGCAGAGAGAGATGCAATTGTGTGCCAAGTAACAATTCTGAGGTAAAATATGATAATTAGCCCTAATATCTGGATATAACTTTGCTGGGCTAAATAAGCTCTCCACTGAGCTGTAGGCAGTAATTAGTGTGCCAAATGACACTAAATAGGCATGTGCGCTCACTAGTGGTTGCGTACAGGACTTTAGCGTGCTTGGGCAATGCAATTAATAGGCAATTAAGCTGCGTTAACGTACTGCACAATATGTGCACCACAGGCATGCATGAAAACAAAGGTGGGAAAATGGCCTGAAGGAGGAGCGCACGCTTAGCCGTTAATGGCGGCTGCGCAAATGGGAAAAAAAAAATAGAGGGATATGGGAAAAAAAAAACCAAAAAACTTGAATACCAAAATTCTAATTAACTGAGAAACAAACAAGAAATACAAAACCTGAAGCGAGGGCTATGCAAAGTTGAAGGATCCCCACAGAGACCTAAACTCCAACAAATAAATGAAATGCACCTACCTGTGGCATTTTTTTTTTCTTTAAATGGAGACCATTAAAACACTAACAAGGCAGAAATGGCTCCCAATTCACACAGGGAAATGGGAAAGGCAGGTTATTCAGTTTGAAAGCTGCAGCTTAACAGGCATGATTTTAGTTTAGGAGTGCTCCCTGAAAACAGCCCCAACCTGCTATACAGAGATGTAGACCCAAAGTCATCTTGAAAATCTTAAAAGAAGATAAAAGTAGCCCTCTCCACTTCAAATGGCACCGCTTAAGCGGGGAGTTGCTTGGAATCCTCATGTGCCCAACATTCTAAAGCTTGGGCTGTGCCATTTCCCCTGGTAGGGGTGCACAACACCCAGTTGTTATAATTAACCACTGACAATGCTGAACGCTACAGAAATGGGCAGATCACAGTTGCCATAGTGCCGGACAATAATACTTCTCATTCTTCTCAATCTCTTTTCAGTATTTGACACTGTGGACCATGGGCTGTTGGATCAGCTGAAGGATGGAGTATATTGGACTTACTGGCACTGTCATTCACTGGCCTGAGTCCTATCTCAAGGATAGGATGCAGAAAGCGGTGGTGGGTACTTTCTCATCATCTACAATACCCCTGCCCTGTGGTGTGCCCAAAGGTTTGGTCCTCTCACCCATCTTGTTTGCGGGAGGTACTGCTGAGCAGAAAAGGAGGGAGCAGCAAAATGCTCAAGCTCTCAAGGAAAATTCCGATAAATAATTGACATTCTGATAAAACCAACATATTAAGTGATTGAACCTATTGTATAAGGGATTGGTACCTTAAATATTTAAAAGCTGGGCAAAACAAGAGGAGCCAATGCCCCATCGGCAGACTTTTTTTCTCCAAAGAAATTGAAATGAGAGAAGCAGCCTGGGCAACGATGTGTGACCTCAGACTCTGCGGATCCACAGCCTGAAGAGGTGTCACTAACATCTATCCGTGCCACCCTCCACCAACTGGTCAAGAAAGTGCAGGATCTTGATAAAAAAATTTGACACTATTGCTCCGAGGGTGTCAGCTCTTGAAACCCACAAGGACAATTGTCAAAATATAGTCCAGTGCTCAGAAGCTTCAGTTCTCAAATCCACTGACGTCACTACCAAGTTAATTAAAGAAAATACACTTTTGCGCCAATGATTGGAGAATGTGGAGAATCAGGCAAGAGAGCGGAATCTCCAGGTGGTGAGGCTGACTAAAACTGCCAAAGGGGAAGGTTGCCTCGCCTTTATGAAATCTTTTCTGCCTGCCATTCTAAGCCTTTCGGAGGAATATCCCCCCCTTCTCCCTTGAAAACGTTTACTGCATCACTCCAAGGAGGGCTGCCACGGATTCTATGGCCTCAAGAACTCTTATGATAACATTCACAGGAATCGGGTACTTGCACTGGCTAAAAGTTGCAGATCCATAAAATATGGGGTGAATATGCTGATGCTATTCCAGGACCTTTCGTACAACACTCACCAGTGCTGTAAGACTTGTGACAGTTTCAGAGGACACCTGCGACAATTAAGAGTGCAGCATCAACTACTGCTTCCAGCCAAGCTTCGCTGGTATGGAACGGCCAGCAATACTTATTCAATGATGTTAAAGATGCAGATAAGTTAGTTGGCTGTACTGAGCAGGAGTTGGCAGAGCAGGAAGGTGATGAGAACTGGTCGGACGATGATTAAGCTCTAGGGAGGCTTACTGTCTTATAAGTTCTGGGATCCAAGCCTTGGTTTGCAGTCCTTTTGTTCAACTTGGCGTCTGCCTGCTTGTTTTCCTTTGCCTGTCCCTTAGACTGTGGTTCTGCTACCCAAATTTGGTCTGCAGATTGGACATGTTTACTACAAATCATAACAAGGAGCCCAGATTGGACTGTGTGTCCAGGACTTTTTCTCTTAACAATGTCTAATAATTAACTTTTTGTATGGTAATTTTGCAAAAACGCATTAACAGCTGCCGATCACTCTGTTGATTTAAGAGACTGGTTTACTATGTGGGGACTTCTTTGGTTTGGTAGTTAAAACTCTGGACTCTACTTTAAAGTTTGGTACGGGAGAGGGTTCTCCTCTTGATTTCACATAACAAAAAGCATACTGTTTCGGTTATCTAGTCCTCATTGTTTTGAAGCCAACAGACTACCATGTGATGGAATTTTCTAATTTTCTTCTTCTCTTGGGAGTGGGGGGATTACTTCTATATATGTATAATCTGAACGCTTTGGGGATATCATTATGACTTTAAGTCACTTTGGTAAAAAGGTAATATATATTCCTGCTATTTCAATCACCCTTTGTCCTTCCATGGCTGCATGCGATAGAGTACTACTGTTAAATGTTTTTTCAATATAGGTTCCCACAACATGAAGTACCGTATGAGGTGTTCTTCACTACAGTAGTTCTTTGTAAGTGAGCCTTGTTAAATGTTTTTTCAATACAGGTTTCCCCAAACATGATGTACTGCATGATGTACTGCATGTCCTTCACTAGTTCTTCGTAAGTGAACCTTTGTTGTACTGCAACATATTGTTATTCTTCTATACATTTCAGTCTTGTAAGTTCTACTTACAAACTCAATAAATAAAAAGTAAAAAAACAAAACAAAACAAAACAAAAAAAACACGTTTACAGTGTACATGCTGTCCCTGGGAGGATCATTTGACAATAAAATCTGGGTTTTCACTGCTATGCAAATGATACCCAGTTGTATTTGTCCTTTGCTCCTGGGACACCCAACACTGTTGAGGTGCTTAATCTATGCCTAGGTGAAATCCAGAGATGGATGGAAGCTAGTTGGCTGAGGCTTAACCCGGATGAGACTGAGGTGTTGGTGATCAAGCTAGGTAGGAAGGTGGGGAGCAGAGGTAGTCATGGGAGAGATGGGGCTTTCTTTGGCTTGAGTCATCCAGGCTATTGGCCTCTGCTAAGGTGAAAAATCTGGGGGTAAGTTTTGACAAACAACTGACACTGGAAGCTCAGGTGTTGGCTGTGGTCAAAAGTGGCTTTTACCTTCTGAGGAACATCAACTGGATAAACTCCCTTATACCTTCTGAAGACCTGCCAACTCTAGTGGGCGTGTGACATCTAGGCTCGATTACTAACACGCTCTACCGCGGGAGTAAGTGGTGGTATCCTACAAGGGTTGCTGCTGGTGCAGAATGCAGTTGCCTTGTTGCTGACTGGCCTTGGCATGCAGTACTCCAGATGGGGCCTAACCAGCGTCTTGTAAAAGAGGGATTATTACCTCCCTCTTACGACTTGTGATACCTCTGCTAACACACCCCAACATCCCCCTAGCCTTACCTACATCCCCCTAGCCTTACCTACTGCTTTAGTGATCTGCTTGGATGGTTTCAGGTCATCTGTGATGATGATTCCCAAGTCTCTTTCTTCCCTTGTGGTTGCCAGCAACTTCCCCACCTATAGGTGGCTTCAGGGTTTCTTCCCTATGTGCATGATCTTGCACTTCTTTGCGTTAAACCCCAGTTGCCACTCTTCTGACCAGTTGCCAGTTTATCTAGAGCTCTTCTCATTCTGCCCACCCCATCTGGATCATCTACTCTGTTGCAGACCTTGGTGTCATCTGCAAACAGACAAACCTTACCCACCAGTCCTTCTGCAATGTCACTGATGAAGACATTGAAGAGGACTGGCCCCAGGACTGATCCCTGAGGTACCCCCACTTGTGACCTGCATCTGTTCTGACTGTATACCGTTTACCACCACTCTCTGTGTTCTGCCCGCCACCCAGCTGACCAACTTCTGACCCACCCTGAGCCTACTCAGCTTATTTATCAATCTTCTATGTGGAACAATATCGAAAGCTGAAATCAACGTAGGCGACATCAACTGCACCCCCTTGGTCCACCACTCTGGTTACCCAGTCAAAACAATCTATGAGATTAGTCTGACAGGACCTTCTTGTTGTAAGCTCATGCTGTCTTGGATCCTGTGCTCCTATGGATTCCAGGTGTTGCACTATCCTTTCCTTAAGGAGTGCTTCCATAATCTTGCCCACTACTGAGGTAAGACTGACTGGTCTGTAGTTCTCTGCCTCCTCCCTGCTACCACTCTTGAGGAGCAGGATCACATGATCCCTTCTCCAGTCTTCTGAGACCTCTCCTGTGCTCAGAGACTCACTAAACAGTTCTGATAATGGCTCTGCTAGTTCCATCCTTAGCTCCTTTAGTACACTGGGATGTATGCCATCTGGTCCCACTGCCTTGTCCACCCTGAGCTTAGTGAGCTCTTGTAGGACCCTCTCTTTTGTGAAGGGACTTGACCAAAACTCCCTCTCCCCTGTGTTCATGCTGTTGAGCTGTGTGCCCTGCCCTACCTTCTCCTCAGTAAATACTGAGCAGAAGCATCCATTTAGGATAGATGCTTTTCCTTGGTCCTCCTCCACACACTCCCCATTATCCCCTTTGATCTTAGCAATACCCCCTCTGGACTTTCTCCTTTCACTAATGTATCTACAGAAAGTCCTGTCCCCTTTTTTTACTGTTTGTGCTAGTGTTTCCTCGGTTTGGGCCTTTGCCTGCCTTATTGCCTTCCCTGCTTCCCTTAGGGAAGCTTGGTATGCCTCCCTATCTTTGTCATGCTGCATTCCCTTATATTTCCTGAAGGCCAAACTTTTGGCTCTGACCTTTTCTGCTACCGTTTCTGAGAACTAAAGTGGTTTCCTCCTTGTTTTGCTCTTCCTTTTCTCTCTAACACAATGGGATGTTGCTTCAAGTATTGCATCCTTGCTACTTGCCCACTTTGCCTGTACCCCCTCAGCTGTATTTCTTCTTGCCAGGGCTAGCTTAACTCTGTTGGCCATCTTATCAAAGTCAACTCCTCTGAAGTCCCATATTTTTGCCTTGGAATGGGATGATTTGGTTTTAGTGGCCAAACTGAACCACACCATGTGTTGGTCACTGGTCCCCAGGTGACCCACTTGGAGATCTGTGATCCTTTCTCCATTAGTCAGTACTAGATCTAGGATAGCTCTGTCTCTTGTGGGTTGTTGTACCAGTTGTTTGAGGCCCTCCCCCTGCAGGGAATCCACTATGTGCTTAGTTCTGGCGGATGTTCCTGCTGATATTGACCAATTTGTATCTGGCACGTTTGTCTCCCATTATCAGAACCTCCCCTTTAGCAGTCATGTTTTGTAGATCTTCTAACAGTAACATGTCTATGTCTTCCCCCTGGTCTGGAGGCCTGCAGACAATCCCGGTTCATATGGCTGTCCCATTTCCTGTTTCCAGGGTGACCCACAGTTCTTCTGGCTCCTTATGTATATTCTAAATTTCTGCAGCTTTGATATTTTCATTGACATAAAGGGCTACCCCCCCCTTTTTTTTGCACCTCTGCCTCTTCTGAACAGTACATAGCCGGGTACTGAAGTCTCCCAAGTGTGGTTACTGGTGAATCATGTCTCGCTAATGGCTACTATGTCCAGTTTAGCACCTGTCATTGTTACCTGCAGGTCTGGGATCTTGTTTCCCAAACTGCAGGCATTTGTGTACATGATTTTCCACTGGTCAGTTTTCAGTGCATTAGTTGTTGGGCGAGGTCCGGCGTTTCCCCTGCGTGTCGTGTAGGGACCCGGACCTTTTTCCTTACCTGGTGATGCAAATGAACTACAAACATGATGAACCCCTGTTTGATCACTAGCTGAGGGGGAGGGGTGTTCTTCCCGTTCAATATACCGGGTGCTGCACCCCTCTTCCCATTGGCTAGTATAAATATTCTGCAAAGACATCAAACTTCTGCCCCAATGCACTGACTCCCTCCTTAGTGAGATGCACTCCATCAAACTTAAAAAACCTTGCTCCCAAAACTGTTGCCAGTTACCGCCACATGTTTAGCTCCATCTCCCCTTCTCTGACCTTCCATCCAACTGCCTCCCTCTCCCAGACTGGAAGGATCTCAGAGGAGATGCCAGATGAAATGCATGACAGTTTGTCTCCCAGCCTGGTCAGGTGTTCCTTGGCCTCTACAACTGACCGGCTGACGAGATCGTTAGTCCCTATGTGTACCAGAACATCGATGGTTTCTCCTGCTTCCTGCATGATTTTAGCAATGTGGTAAGTGTCTCTCCATGCTGATGTGAAGGGGAGACATTTGACCATTACCCCAGGCTGGAGGTAGGTATCAACTCCTCGAATCATGGAGTCTCCATGTTCAGAAGTGTTTTGGATTAGCTTTTTTTTTTTGGGTCCCTGTTTTGTAGCACTAGCTCCTGTACAGCAGTGGCCTGCTCTGCAGTGTCCTCTACCCCTTTGTTTGATTTTGGAGATAGATGCAGATATCTGTTTGTAGTTTTTATATGGTTTGTAGAGGTGATACGTTGGAGAGCACTGAGTGATGGGGCACTCGATTTGCCCCTCCTAACCACCTGCCAACTATCCTCGGCAGTCGAGGTGCTTCAGGTGGATGTTGGGGAAATGGCAGGCGGTTCTTATAATATATTTCCTCCTGAATATGCAATTTGAGGCATGCAATATCTGCCCGTGCTGCCTGGAGTTGAGCCCTTAGATCTCCAATGGTCCAGCATGTAGAACAGCGTCCTCAATCCTATATAACTGCCCTTTTGAAAAATGTCCCACAGTTAAAAATATCCATTCCAGTTGAGCTGTCGAGTTTATTTTTTTATCATGTAAGATTTTACTGAAGTTTTTACAGAAACAACATACATGTTACATATCATGTTAACCAAGATATAACAGGCAACATGGCATACTAAGGAAACAACAGTATCAGACCAGAACAAGCTAGAGAGAAGTAGGACAAAAAGAACAGATGGCTGTTAACAAACTAAGGGTTTACACATTTACTGAATGGGTCAGCAAAAAGGGGTTAAAGGGTAATGAGTACCTATGACTGCACTCTAGGTAAAAAGTTCCCCAAAATGGTGGCCTTGATGGAAAAGGAATGCCTGCATATCGTGGCAGTCACAGAAACATGGTACACAGAGAACCATGACTGGGATGTCAACATACCAGGGTACACAATCTATAGGAGGGACAGGGAGGGTAGAAGAGGAGAAGTAGCTCTCTAAGTAAGGGGAGGGATCAAAGCAGCAGAACTAAAGGGTAAACAAGGAGGAGAGGAGGCACTGTGGGTCACCCTGGAGACTGGAAATGCCACCACAATCCACACTGGGGTTGTATACAGACCCCTGTCTCGGGGAGGAAATGGACAAGGAAATTATAGCAGCAGGGCTCTAGATAAGGCGAGTACCAACCTATTTTACTCGTCTAATTTTAGGAAATACTCTTCAGAAATTTTTTTTTAACGAGTACCAATACTCACCCAACATTTCTAAATGTGCCATACTCCACAGAATATTACTTAACATAAATTGTGATTCAAAAGGAATTTTTTTTCCAGATTTACTGCACTCATATGCATCCCAATTTTGTTTTACTCACTATATTTTAAAACTGGTGAATACATTACTCCTACCTGCCAACATTATCTGGAGCATAGTTGGTACCTGATCAGTTCTTATCTAGGAAAAAAAACTACATTATTTTTAAAGATGTACTCCTCACTCCACTTTGTCCAGACATTTGTACACATCTGAATTTGGTTTTACTCACCTCACTTTCAAAAAGAGTACAGTACTCATCTCAAAAAATGTTATCTGGAGTCCTGAATAGAAGGCATCCTTAGGATGGCAGAGAAAGGGGAGATATTGCTGATGGAGGACCTGAATGTGCCAGATGTTAACTGCAGCCTCAGACAGCTAGCTTTGGAACCCTCTCGGGAGGGAGCAATCTTAGACCTGGTACTCTCAAATGGGGACAGAGAGAGGATCAAAGATCTAGAAGTGGGTAGCCATCTGGGAACAAGCAACCACCAAACTGTGTGGTTCATGATTAACTTAGCTGTAGAGTCAAGCCATATGAAAATGAAAGTACTGGACTTCAGGAGGGCTAATTTTGTCAAAATGGGAGAGTGCCTCAGAAAAGCACTAGCAAACAGGCAAGAAGGTGGGGTGCAGCAACAATGGGGAAACATCAAAACTGCCATCACAGAGGCAACAAGACTTTGTGTGAAGCAAATAAACAAATCAACACAAAAGAAAAAAAAAACACAATGGTTCTCGAAAGAAGTGGTGGAGAAGGTTAGGGAGAAAAAGATAGCATTCAGGAAGTATAAGGAAACACAGAAGAAGCAGGGCAGAGAACTGTACCAGTTAAAGCAGAAGAAAGTGGGGAAGGCAGTCAGAATAGCAACGGCCCAAACCGAGGAAAAGATAGCCAACTCAGTTAAGAAGGGGGATAAAAACTTTTATAGGTACATTAGGGAGCAAAGAAACTAAGGCAGGGATACTGAGGCTGAATAAAGAGGAGGGTGGTTGGACAGAGAGCAACAGTGAAAAAGCAGGGACACTGAATGAATATTTCTGCTCAGTATTCATAATGGAAGAGCAGGGAGAGATACCTAATCCAATCAATAGAAGCACTCTGGATAGGGGGCTTGATATTAGTCCTTTCACAGAAGAAAGGGTTCTGAAGGAACTCCTAAATCTGGTAGTATAGCCTAGAGGTTAGAGTGATGAGCTGTGAGCGAGCTTGGTACATCCAGCAGACCAGACCTGGGTTTGATTCTCACAACCTCCACTTGCATACTGTGCGACTCTGAGCAAGTCATTTAAGCGCCCAGTGCTCCCAGATCACCCCTGAAAACAGGCACTTGTGCCTAGTGGGACTTACCTGGTTACCAAAGACTAAAATAAAAATAAATAAATAAAAAACTGAAGGTGGATAAAGCAATGGGTCCTGATGGGATTCACTCCCAGAATTCTAAAAGAACTACGGAAAGAACTAGTGACACCACTGACTATCCTTTTTAATAAATCATGGGAAGATGGTGTGGTACCTGAGGACTGGAGGAGGGCAGATGTGATTCCCCTTCATAAAAGTGGGAGCAAGACAGAGGCAGGAAACTACAAACTTGTCAGTTTGACCTCTGTGGTAGGGAAAATAATGGAATCACTTCTGAAGGAAAGAATTGTTGAGTATCTAGAGTACAGTGGGGCACAGGACCCAAGGCTGCATGGATTCACAGCAGGAAGGTCATGTCAGACAAATCTAATCGATTTCTTTGACTGGGTGACCAACGTAGTAGACCAGGGAGGGGCTGTGGACATGGCCTACTCAGACTTTAGCAAGGCATTTGACACAGTCCCACACAACAGATCATCAAATTAGCCAGCCTTGGAGTGTGACCCAGGGTGGTAGCCTGGGTAAAACACTGGCTGGACAACAAGACACAGAGGATAATAATAAATGAAGTCCAAAGTGAAGAAAGGGGGGTTACTAGTGGGTTACCGCAGGGTTCAGTACTGGGGCCGGTCCTTTTTAATGTCTTTATAAGTGACATTGCAGAGGGACTGGAAGGAAAAGTATGTCTCTTTGCAGATGACACAAAGATCTGCAACAGGGTTGATAGGCAAGGTGGGGTGGAAAGGATGAAAAGGGACTTGGCAAGTTGGAGGAATGGTCAAATGTATGGCAGCTTAGATTCAATGCAAAGAAGTACAAAGTAATGCACCTGGGAAACAAAAACCCAGGGGAAGAGTACACAAATGGAGGTGAGATATGGACAACAACAAAATGGAAAGGGACCTGGGGGTAGTCATATCAGATGACCTAAAGGTGGGCAAGCAATGTGAGAAGGCAGTAATGAAGGCTGGGGGGGATACTGGGATGCACAGGGAGAGGCATCACCAGTAGAAAATAGGAAGTTGTTGTCCCTCTGTACAAACAGTTGGTTAGACCACTTCTGGAGTACTATGTACAGTTCTGGAGACCCCATCTCCGCAAAGACATAGAAAGGGTGGAGGCTGTCCAGAGGAGGGCAACCAAAATGGTGCAGGGTCTGCACCAGAAGACTTATGAAGAAAGACTAAAGGAACTTAAGATGTATAGCCTCGAGGAAAGGAGGGAGAGGGGGGGGGGACATGATAGAGACTTTCAAATACCTCAAGACAAAGTCCAAGAAAAATATGTGCAAGAACAAGGGGCACAATTTGAAAATAGAGGGGTGGCGGCTCAGAGGTAATGTGAGGAAGTATTTCTTCACAGAGAGGGTTGTAGATGCACGGAACAGCCTTCCTGAGGAGGTTGCATAGTCAAAAACAGTGGGAGAATTCAAGAATGCATGGGACAGACACAAGGCAATTCTAGTGGGGGGTAGGAGGAAGTAGGCTGTTGGTTAACTAGGGTCTGCAGCTTATGCATTAGGTAGGGAAATGGGCAGACTAGGTGGGCCATGCGGTCCTCATCTGCCATCAGATTCTATGTTTCTATGTAACTGGCCTGTCTCATGTGGGGGTATATCACGGAACTCTTAGGGAGAAGTGGGAACTAAACACAGAGGAGAGTGAAGATAAGGATCCCATTTAACTTGGTAGAGGGCCATACAACCCCCCTGGGCATAAGAGATGCGCTCTAAAAGTGCAAGGCGAGCTAATGCTGCATGCCAAGAGGACAAGGGCGGGGTATCCACCTGGTGCCAATGCATTAATAGCAATCTTTTGGCTTCCAATATGGATAGAGCAACCCAGTCATGTTGAGGCTTAGATAGGGTAGATAGTGATGACTTATCACCCAAGAAGAGCTTAGGATCAGAAAAGAAAATGGGGGGAGCTCATCATCGCTGTACAATCTGAGGCTACCGAGGCCCGAAAAGCAGCAGGTCTGGGACAAGTCCACACAACATGGAACAAGTGGGCATCAGATTTCTGGCAACGCCAACAGTTACAATGCTCTGAGTCCTAAGGAGTGCAGGACTGTTGGAGTGCGATGCCAGAATAGCAGTGTCTTTAATTGTAGGAAGCGACTCTTGGTGTCTTTGTAGATTCTGTGGGGCTCCCTAAGGGTAAGGGGCCCAGAGCCTTTCAGGGATATCAAAATTCAAGCTCTTCTGTCATTTTAGCCATGAAGAGGCTGTGGGATCTGACCGAGAGTCTCTCCAGGTTTTGTAGAAACGACCAGTCAGTCCCCTAGTTGATTGGGATGTATGCAGGGTACTGAACCATGCCCATTTACTGTCTGACTGGCTCAAAATGAGAGAAAGCCCCAACAGCGCTGCATATCTGCAGGTAGAGACAGAGGTCTCTGTGGGAAAGGTGAAATTTCTCTCTCAGTTGCTCAAAGGAGAGCAGCAGGGCTCTAGATAAGATTTTTTTGGGATGAGTACCTGTACTCCTCATTTTGAAAGTGAGGTGAGTAAAATGAAATTCAGATGTGTACAAATGTCTTGCTAGAGTGGACTAAGGAGTACATTTATTAAAAAAAAATTAGTTTTGTTTCTAGATAAGAATTTCAGGTGCCAACAATGATCCAAATAATGTTGGCAAGTAGGAATTTACTCACCAGTTTTAAAACAGTGAGTAAAATAAAAGTTGGGATGCATACAAGTGCTGTAAATCTGGCAAAAAACTGTTCCTTCTGAATCACCAGTTATGTTATGAAGCACTGTTCTTTGGCATGTGGAGTATTTACAAATGTTGGGTGAGTATTGGTACTCATTAAAAAAATTTCTGAAGAGTATTTTCTAAAATGAGGTGAGTAAAATAGGCCGGTACACATCTTATCTGGAGCTCTGGATAGCTGTGTATTGGAATCGGGTAGATAGAGATCTTGCACAGTGCGGATACCCAGATCTTCCCAAGTGTGCCAAGACAGGTGGGTGCCATCTATGCTAATGCAGATTATGCCAGAGGGGGTTGTAACGATCGGGGCCCAGGCATCACAAGAGTATATGCTAAAAAGAAGAAGACGGAGCCAAGTGGCTCCCTGGCCGTGAGCCAGAACTGGGGGTAGGTAAGCTGTGAGCGAAGCTTAGGATAAAGCAACTCACTCTGGTGGGGCCGTCCACTCAGGCCCCATTCCAACTAGAGCCATGGCGGAGGAGGAAGAGATGATGCAATGAACCATTTAGTGGTCTGCACAGCCAGACAGGACAAGTGGTAGCCTTGTAGCCAAAGGACTTCAAGGCCCCCTCTCGACCAATGCACTCTTAATTTGTGTTTGTTCCATCTAGAGGGCCTCCCATCCCAAAAAACAAATGGCACATGAGCTTTTCCTAGGGATGCAAAAAGCTTAGGCGAAAGGCTAATAGGGAGGGTATTAAACAAGTACATAAGTCGGGGGAGGAAAAGCATGCATATTTCAGCCACTTTACCCGGCAGAGATAAATGTAGCTTGCACCATTTCTCCACCTCCGTGGAGAGTTGGGCCAATAGGGAAGAAAAGTTTGCAGTCTCTAGCTCTGCCCATCTGAAGGGGATGGCAAGGCCCAGGAGAGCTTGGTGCCCTGTAGGCACTCTTTTGAGCAGGCCTCATTAAGAGGGGCCAGGACAGTTTTTTCTGGTTCGCCTGCAGGCCGGAAAGGATGGCAACCCGCTGCAGCAAAGACAGTAGGGCCTGTTGCAGCCAAGAAAGGGTAAGGAGGAGGTCGTCAGAGTATGCTGCCACCAGATATGATGTCCCTGCAACCTCAATACCGGTGATGGCAGGCGAAGCTAGAAACGCCCTGACCAAGGGGTCTAAGGCCACCAGGAAAAGAAATGGAGAGAGAGGGAACCTCTTGCAGGGTATCGCTATGAAGGGGGGGGGGAGAGAAATCATGGTATTGATTAAGATCCTGGCCATGGGGGAATTGTATAAGGCTGCTACCTACAGCTGAAACTGAGGACCAAAACCATAGAATTTCTTGGAAGTAATCCCACTCAACTGAATCAAAGGCTTTGGTAAAATCGATGGCCAGTGCAGCCATGGGAAGGGAAGATTTGGAAGCCACCCATTTAAGGTTCAGGAGCAGTCTAATATTATCAACCACGGATTTACCCTGCATGAAGCCAGCTTGCGCAGGGTGAATTATACAGGGAAGTATGTCCAACAGCCTAGCGGCCAGGACTTTCGCCAGGATCTTGGTGTCCACCAGTAACAAGGAAATGGGGCAAAAGTTAGAACAGTTGAGAAGGTCATCAGATTTCTTCAGCAATAGGGTGATAAAAACCTCCCTAACAGTAGCGGGCATGGTGCCGGAGGAGTGGGCCTCACTGAGTGCTAGCAATAAAGGCTGATAAATCTTGTCCCCAAAGCTTGGTATAGTTCCACTGACATGCCGTCAGGGCCCGGTTCCTTGCCCTTGGCCATGCAGGCTAATGCCTGACTGATTTCAGCAGTTGAGATCAGGGCATCCAAGATGGCAAGCTGGGACGGAGTAAGAACAGGTTTTGTGAACCCCTGACAGAAATCAGCAAGCCACTGCTCCAACTGGGAAGGTGAAAGGGATGAATATGATTGATACAAGGCCTCAAACTTTTGCATAGTTTGGTTGATCTCCAACGGGTTAGAGGCAATCTTGCCAGCGGTGGACCGAAGGGCGTGGATTCACACCAAAGCTTTCTGTTTGTGCAACCAAAAAGCCAAGGATCTACCGCCTTTTTCACCTCCGTCCCAGTAAGCATGCTTAGAGTGACGGAGGAGCCACTCGGCTTTTTGGTGGAGAACGGTGTTGACTTGATATTTAAGGCCAACCAGGGCTCCAGATAAGGTGTGTACTGGCCTATTTTACTCACCTCATTTTAGGAAATACTCTTCAGAAATTTTTTTTTAATGAGTACCAGTACTCACCCAACATTTGTAAATACTCCACACGTCAAGGAATAGTGCTTCATAACATAACTGGTGATTCAAAAGGAACAGTTTTTTGCCAGATTTACAGCACTTTTATGCATCCCACTTTTGTTTTACTCACTATGTTTTAAAACTGGTGAGTAAATTCTTACCTGCCAACATTATTTGGAGCATTGTTGGCACCTGAAATTCTAATCCAGAGAAAAAAACCCTTTTTTTTTTAATAAATGTACTCCTCAGTCCACTCTAGCAAGACATTTGTACACATCGGAATTTCATTTTACTCACCTCACTTTCAAAATGAGGAGTACAGGAATTCATCCCAAAAAATCTTATCTGGAGCTCTGAGGCCAACTCTCTGTCGGAGAAGGGATGGGTCTCTATGGAGGGGGGGAGGACTCTTTGAATCGAGCTTCCAGTGTGGCCACCTCGGCGAGAAGGGTTGCCAGAGTTGCCTTACGGCCTTTGGTTTTGGCTGCCACATAAGCAATAATATGCCCACGAAGGACTGCTTTAAATGCATCCTAGATCATGCCATGTGAGACCGACCACACACACACACACACACACACACACACACACACACACACACACACACACACAGCATTCAGGGAGAAATAGTCTCTGGCACACTGGGTAATCATCTGAAGGAATTCAGGGTCCTGAAGATGCACAGGATTACATCTCCATCAAGTCCGGGAAGATTAGTGGCTGTCCAGGGTATAAGAAAGTGAAACTGGGGCATGGTCCGATGTCACAATCTGGCCAATTTTACAGTTGGATGCCCCAGAGGCCACCACTGCATTGGCCAGCCAAAAGTTGATCCTGCTATGGGTCTGATGGGGTGAGGAATAAAACGAGTAATCATGTCTGGAGGGATGGTCCCATCTCCAAACGTCTACCAGGCCCCACTTGTCCTGCATGTCCTGGAGGGCCCGGTGTGCCCTAGGGCATGTTATTGGGGTAGGCTGGGACCTGTCCAAAATGTGTCCTGAACCATATTAAAATCGTCCCCAGTCAGAATCGGCAAGGAGGCACTGGGCGGAGAGAGGGTAGAAAGAGCTCAACTCAGGGCAGGAAAGAAATCAGCATGATCTTCATTCGGGGCATAAACATTGCCAAGAAGAAATGTCCCACTTGAGAGAGTTTGCCCACAATCCACCGACCCTGAGACTCCTTTCTAACCTCCTCCACACCCCATGGTGAAGATCTGCGATCAGAATAGCAACCCCCTTAGTTCTGGATAGGGCAGAACTGGCCAAGACCGTTTCAGCCCAAGATTTTTTCTGCCACTGTTCGGATTTGTGCAGAAGGTGGGTTTCCTGTAACAGAGCAATGTCTGTATGTATGGACCCAAGAAAGTGCAGCACTTTAGTTCTTTTAATAGGGTGGTTGAGGCCCTTCCCATTCCAAGAGACTAATTTGAAGCCAGAGGTGGGGGGGGGGTCTAACATGATTACTGGATAGTGTATGTAAAATAGGGTGGGTACTTACTCAGAGCAAGGCGCAACACACTGGGCCAGAGAGAGATACGATGAAGAAGGGGTCTTACCCAGAATCCCAACAACAGAGGCCAGTGAACCTGGAGAAAAAGGGTAAGCCCAGTTACAAGCCAGATGAGGTATCAGCACACTCAGTATGGCCCAACAACAGTAAGAACAGAAAATATTATCACTACAGTTCAAAAACCAGACTATTCACAACACACTTATGTAAATAAGAGAGTAGATATCTTAGCAACCTAAAAGAGATTCAATACAAGCGTAAACATGCTAAGGATTTAGAGCCTAAGCGGAAGAGGGTAACTGCAAGCAGCTAATCTCAGCTGCACAAGCTCAAAAACAAACAAACAAACAAACAAAAAAAACAGTAGGGGGTAGTAGGACTAACAAAAGGAGAGTTCCTCTAAGTCGGGTGCAATACCTAGGTCCAGAGCCGGGACAGAGGGGGTGGGGTGGGGGGACAGAGGGAAGTGAAAGGGAGGGGGAGAAAGGAGGTGGCAAAGGGGGAAGGGAGAGGGAATATAAATGGAGGCAAAGGGAGGGGAAAGAGACATTGTGTGGAGGAGTAACTTACCTGCTCAGACAGTAGCCGCCATGACTGAGAAAGGCACTCTATGTTTACGGGTGCAATCAAAGCAGGTCAAAAAAGGGGGGCATGAGCAGGAAAGCACACATAACTCGGGCTCCCTAAGTGCGGGTGAAGAGTCAGGCTTCCTTGACCTTGTAAGGAGGAAAGGTGATCGAACAGCTAGAAAAGTGCCCCAGGAAAATCACACATATAGCCCCCAATATAGAAGGAAATGCATTCTTTACAGTCCTTTTCCTAGACGGGAGAACCTTCAGCCTGCAGGGAGCGGTCCCAGGGGATTTCTTCAGAAGAGGGCACCTGTGAGGCAGCAATCGCCGAGTAGTTATGCAAGCCGGGTTTCACCTGGACAGATAAGTCTGCAGCATCTATCAGTGTGGAGTCAGGGATATCGGCCCAGTCAGAAGGGAAGGTAGTATCCATCACAGAGAGATCCTCCACTGTAGGCGAGGCGGTGGCTGCAGAAGATTCATCATCATCTCTAGAAATCTTGTCTGGAGGGGCATTCAAGTGAAAATCTGAAGTGGGAGAGTTGTTGCTTCTAGCACGTTGTCGGGTCCAAGGAGTAAAAGTATTCATTCGTGGCTGCTGGGGTATGACAGCAGGATTAGGAGCCGTGGACTGAGGGGTGAGCTGGGTGTTGAGTTACCAGAAGCTGCCGGGGGGGGGGCTCGTCGTAGATGGTACCAGTCCAGCACTAAGATTGTCCCCTGGGGAACGTTGCCTCGCATTTAAGTTTCTGGAGGAGGGTGGAGCTCTGCCTGGCTCCCAGAGCTTCCTGGGAGTTGTAGTCAGTGGCGAAAGACCAGACCAAAACTTCCCCAACCACCGCTCCACATCAGCGGGGTGGTCAGCAAGCAACTCCCAGCCATCTCTGGAGACCAGTAATCTGGAAGTCCCTTGAATTTGAAACTAAAAATTGTTCTGGTAAAGAAAACATTTTAAACAGACCAAAAGCTCACCTCCAGGCTGCTGTCTCATGTGCGAAGTCCTGGTAGAAGGATATTGGTGCTCCCTGCCAGGTAACTTCTCTCAGGTCCCTGGCAGCTCAGAGGATGCATTCCTTCATGGTAAGCTGAAGGAAATAGGCCACTATGGGTCTTGAGGATTGCTCTGCGTTGTCCTTCTTGCCAGGCACCCGATGGGCCCTTTCCACTTCAACTGGGCCCCGCCATCTATCCCCCAACATCGTGTGTATTGCCTCGTTGAGAAACCGTTCCATGGGCTGCCCCTCAACTCCTTCAGGCAATCCAATTATGCACAGGGTATTGCGCCGACCCCTATTTTCTTGATCCTCCACTTTTGCCCCTAGCAGTGTGAGTTATTCGTCATGGGAGTGGACCCGGTACCAGAGCTTAGCTTGTTGTTGTTCGCAGGAATCAAGCTGCTGTTCAGCTTCATTCTTTTTATCTTGCAGATGTTTAACCTCAGCATCGGTGCCTAACCGGGAAAGGCTAATGTCATCAACTCTGTTAAGCAGGGTCTCCAGCATGTGGGTAATATACTGGAGGGAGTCACCCACTGAGGTAGCCAAAGAGGAGGAGGAGGGGGGCCCGGGGGCAGCATAGAGGTAGCACCAAAGGACGACATTCTGTGTTGGGAGGAGGGGAAAGTGCTCTGCATCCACTGAAGAAAGTTCGGACGATTGCGTGTTAGCAAATAAATAATTTGACTGTGAAATAGCGGATCAGAGCGAGCTCGGGCAACCCGTATCACGCTGCTGAGGGAAGCCGTGACGAGCGATCTAAGCTTTTTCAAAGGACTGCTTGTCAGCAGAGTGAAAAAGGCACCGAAGCTATCGGGAAAAACTCCAGTTCCCGCTGTCGACCCCTGTACCAGTCGCTGGATGTAATGGTTGAAGCGGGGCCTCTTGCATGGGAAAACGGCCATGAGGTGCTGCTATGAGGTGGGGCCAGTCTGTGCAGCTTGCAAGGCTGAGACTGGATCCCACCACCGAGAAATTAAATGGAAACCTCCGTCGGAACCCAGATAGCCAGTAAAAGATAATGAGGCAAAAACCAAAAAACTTACAGTCTCTTCAGCCCTGCCACGAGTGACAGGGCTCTGATGCACATTATCTGCTTCAGTAAAGGCAGGAAGTAAACTGGAATTGACTGGATGTGGAGGGCTTCTTATCCCCCCCTGCTGCACAGCGTTAGTCCTGCCTACAACTGTCATCAGGAGGTACAGCCCAGGCATAAGGAAGCCCAGAGACCAGCTTAGGAGAGAGAAAGATGATTTTGTGAGGGTGATATCCCAGAATCACAGCACCGGAGTGGGTAATACAGCCAGCATAGACAGAGCTCCAAAATTAGGCAGCCATTCTGTAGGTGGCCAGACCATGCACCCCTCCCCCCCCCGAGCTGTCAAGTTTATAACCTGGTCAGAGTAATTAGGAGGAGGAAAATGAAAGCAAACACAACATTTTTGTTGTTGTTTGTTTTTGTATAACTTGTAAGAAGTTAAATTACTTGTGCCCCTGTAAGTGCAGGGCTCTCAGGGACGCAGGCACCCGCATCCTTTATGCATATTTTGTGATTCGGGATGCTTGCCCACCAGCCCAGAGTCCCCGAGACTCTCCGCAGCACAGGCCCCAGGAGTCCTGAGTGGGCCGTGTACTGAGCATGTGCGAAATGCGCAAGTGGTTGTTTTCCCCCCTTGCCGCCTGGTGGGTTTGGCACCCTGGAGAGTGGCAAAGACCACCAGATGAGGTGGGGAAGGGGGAAATGAGGATGAAGACCATTCAAGCAGCAGTATTTGGGGGCATGCGATCAGTTCCCCCTTCAAGCCGCCTGCAATTTGGTTCTGCCAGGGGAGAGAGAGAGAGAGAGAGAGAGAGAGAGCTAGAGGAGCGCTCAGCAACAGGCTCCTGAGCCATTTTGCCATCGATGGGGAGAAATCGTGGCAGGAAAGAGAGAGAGAGAAGGCAGAGAAAAGAAAAAGCTTTATTATTTGTTTAAAAAAAATGCGTGGTCAGACAGAGCGCCCAGTCACTCAAAGGATTTGTGTGGGTGCATGCTGCACATATTCCCTGGAGGCACCAGTGTTAGACAGTACAGAAAAGGGTAAATTGTTTTATTTACAATTATTTTAGGCAGTTTAGGGCATTGCGATTATTTCTGGCGACGGTTTAGTGAGCTTAGGGTTTACTGTGTCTTTTTTTTGTGCTTTGTGCAGAGCCAAGTAGCATTGCTCCCAGGAGAGGCGGAGAGTGAAGAAGCTGGGCAGGGAAGCCTCGTCAGCAGCATGTCTCAACGAAGCCTTAATGATTATTTTGGTGGAGGAGAATCCTTCACACCAAAGGATAAGGAACAAACATCATCCTTGGAGTATGACTTAAGCACATCTCAGGAGACAGCTGACATTGTGAATGTTGAAACTGATGATCAGTCTGAACAGACTGCATCTGCTAAAAGCAGCAAGAAATTAAGGCTGTGGAGGGACAGCTGGACAAAGTTATTTCCATGGCTTGTAAAGGAGGAAGCAGAGGGAATGTCGGTGGGAAGTGCAGTTGGTGCAAAAAGGTGGCAAAAGCAATCCATTTGCCACAACTGGCACAACAAATTTGCAAGTGTCTGCTTTCTACAGAAATGAAAGAAACTAAGAACATTTGCTGGTGCAAACTGGAAAGAAAACAGCAGAAAAACAATCTCTCCAGTGGCATTTGAGAAGCAGATCTCAGGTCCTGAGGCAAAGGATGATAGTAAAGTTGCTCAGTTAATGACAATGTACTACCTTACCAAACAAGGGCAATCACTCAACCAGTTTGAGACACTGATAACTCTGCAGGTGAGGAATGGAATCTTTTGGGCTGGGGCACAGGGTCGTGGCAGCTGTTGCTTGAGGATTGACACTAATATTGGTGTGTTTGTCAATCCACAGAAGTGAAATGCCTGTCCAGCCTTGCAAGACAGTAGCACAATCTACTCTGGTTTGGATGCAAGATATGACATGCTGGACTCCGTAAATGAAGTCCTACAGGAAGAAATAAAAGCTCACTTAGCAGGTTCTCAGTTCCTTGGGGTAATAGTGGATGAAACCACTGATGTAACCATTCACAAAAAACTGAACATTTGTGTGAAGTGCGTACACAAAGCACAGGCCAAAATTCATTTTGCTGACTGTATTGCAATACCTGATGGGAGGCCAGACACAATTGTGGCAGAACTGTTACATGTGTGTACTGCTAATGCAGTTGACCCTATCAAGATCATCACTTTAGCAAGTGACGGTGCCAGCATCATGACTGGAATGCACAATGGGGTGGGTGCAAAATTAAGACAGCAAGTTAACCCAAGGCTGATTCATATTCATTGTGTTGCCCACAGACTGGCACTGGCAGCAGGTCAAGCATGTCGGGACAACCCTGTATTCAATGAATATCAAGTAACCATCAAAAATGTGTACAGATACTACAGCAACTCTGCAGTATGGTACAATGCCTTGCGTTTCATCCAGGAAACTCTCAGTGATGAAAATATCAGATATCTGTCCCTAAAAGAACCTGCAAGTTTTCGGTGGCTGTCACTCCATACTGCAGTTCAAGCAATTCATAGATCATACCCTGCACTTTTACAAGCCCTAGAGCATGATGCAGCAAAAGGTGCGGCAGAAGCAAAGGGTTTTCACACAAAACTGAAATCAGTCTGCTTTATCTTATGCACTTCTTTTTTCATGGATGTCTTCGATGTGGTGAATAAACTGTCTTTAGTCATGCAACGGGACAGTGTTGACATTTCGGTGGCCAGCAGCATGATAGAAGCCACAGGTACTAGACTGCAGCAGTTTAAAGAGCAGGATGGGGTAGAGCAACAAAACACATAGCAGGTACTTGACCAACATCCTGGCATGTGGCAGGATCGAAAAATGAATGACAAGCCGTCACTGCGAATTCAGTTCTAGATGGCATCTCGGGGATATCAGACACAACTCATTGAAAACTTTCACACAAGATTTGAGACAACTTCAATGCAGCTGCTGCATAACTTAAATGTTCTTTTAAATCCAAAGTGTCTCCCAGATGACTCCAACATAATGGACCATGGACTGCAGGAACTCAAGGATGTTTGCACTTATTTCCAAGAAACAACCTTCAAAGAAGAAACACTGCCAGCATTTATTGACCAACACAGGGCTGAGAAAGATTACGGACAGTTCAAACTTGTTCTGAAATCTAAAAAAGGACTGACTTTGCTCAGTAATGTCTGCCAAGACTTAATTGAGAACTACTCAGATGTTTTCCCAGATTTTGTCACAATGGCCAAGATTTTACTTGTGTCACCTGTTACATCAGTGGCATGTGAAAGAGGGTTTTCTGTACAAAACAAAATAAAAACCAAAGGTAGAGGTTCCCTAAAGGAGAGACACTGAGCAAGCTCATGTGGATTGTCCAAGAAGGAGCTGAACTTAAAGACTATGACCCTCATCCAGCACTTAAGAAATTTAAGGCCATAAGACTGCGCAGAAAATATTTTAAATTTTAAAATGCTTTAATAATTGTCTTTAATAGTTTTTTTTTTTAGTTTCAGAGACAATTTGTGTGACTGACACTGACCCAGAGACAGGACGATGGAAGAACTTGGGCACAGAAGTAGAAAATAAGTATTAAAATGTTTTGTTCCAACAAGGGTGGGGGGATACAATTTTTAAATTTAGCCCATTAAGGTCAATGCTACTTTTGGTGGGGGTCCCGTTTAGGGGACTGGGCCAAGATTTAAAGTTCCTGGGGACTGGCCCGGCCCCAGGTGGTGGGTGGATGGTCATACCCCATTCTGCTAAATTTAATATCATTTTGATTTTGGCACTAGAGGATCACAGTCTAACAAGTTTAGATGTGTGTGTGTGTGTGTGTGTGTGTGGTGGGGGGTAAACTATTATGGCCCCAGTGCAGTTTTTTTTTTTTTTTTTTTAGTGGGGGACAGTCTGAGATTATTGTCAGATGTAGTTACCTAACCCATTCTGCTCTTTCTACAGTCTGTCTGCAACAGTGGCTTCTTCTACTGTCATCAACAGTACACTACAGTTGAGAAGTGTGCAGGAGGAAGTGGTGTTGGGTTATGGGAGAAGTTATGGGCAGGAGGGTGTTTTTAGGAGAAGTTATGGGCAGGAGGGTGTTAGGAGAACATATTACCACAGAAAACATGGCATGCCATGAAACAAGAAGTTCAAACAGAAAAAAGCAGACTCATGCACTTGCAGTGTGGCAGCCGCATGCAGATAATTCCACCAAGGCACCACCTGATTGTGCCACACACCAAACAGACTGGGAGACCTGCTGAGCCAAGGTAATTGTGGATGGGGATGGGGGATCTTTTTAGTCACCCCATGTGCTATCCAGTCATGAACACTGGCACTTGAGTTCTCTTTTAGCTGCCACACACACAATTAAGAAATGTGCAGGAGGGTTTTGGAGACATTATGGGCAGGAGGGTGTTTAGGAGAAGTTATAGGCTGGAGGTGTTAAGAAATTGCCACAGAAAAAATGGCAATCTAATGCCATAAAAAAGAAGTTCACTAAAAAAGCAGACTGTGTAGATTTCATGCCACCAACCAGCTTAGATTGTGCCACTGTTAAACTGGACAGATCTGGGAGACCTGCTGAGCCAAGGTAGGTTGTGGGTGGGGTGGGTAAGAAATGTGCAGGAGGAGAGTCGGAGAAGTTATGGGCAGGAAAGTTGTGTGGAGATGTTAATTGGGCAGGAGGGGTGTTAGGAGAGTGCCTGCCAGCACAGAAGTACCCATGACTCGTACACACTGAAAGCAGACACACTGCAGACTCAGTTGTCATTTCCACCAGATTGTGCCACTGCACTGTCTCTTCTTAACAGCAGATCAGCTGTCAAGGCTAAGAGGGTGGGGAGGGTCGGAATGTTGGGGGGGGGGCTTTCAGTCACCCCAGTCAAATCCAATGTCTCTGCTACAGCCAGATTGAGGTATTCTTACAATTTAAGAAGATTTTGTGCAGGAGAGTAGCAGGGAGAAGTTGTGGGCAGGAGGGTGTAGGCGAAGAAATAATCACTTTTATGCCAGGTCAAGATAGTGTAGCCAGTTAAAATAAAAAATTGCAGTAAGCCACGGGGCAGCAACCACACAACCTTGTCAGACTGTGTCATCTAACTAAACCTGAGTCATCATTGGTGGGTGGGAGCTGGGAAGGAGGTTTCTGCAATGTTTGGGGGGGCACTGCCAGGGAGTCTGAAATGGGGGGGCTGATTATAATTGCATCTAAAATGTCAATATGCAGGACAGAATTAAGAAGAAGTATTTTGGGCAGGAGGTGACTGACTGGGAGACATAGGTGACTGTCAACAATGATTGTTGGTGTATATTAATGTTTACATTTTCTTACTACCAGTACCTAATCTAATGGCAAACTTTGTTTGTAGCAGTTTGGCAAATAAATAATTGGGCAACTGCACTCAACTGCAGCAGTAGAAATTCCAGCTCAAGGTACCAGAACTGCAAAACTGTAAGTACATTTTTCTCGCTGTAAATTGTGACAGTCATTGAACAAACGAATGAACAACAGTCAATCAACAGTCACACAGGTGATTATTTTTATGTGATCATTTACTGCTGTGGTTACTTAGCCATCACTGGTACCTTGTGGGAATGCAAAACAACACTGTCTGCTGGGAAAAAAAAAAAAGGACTTTGGCATTATATTAGCAACATAATGATTCAGGAATATAAAAAAAAACATGGATATATAAATAAAAAAACACTGAAATGCACTTTCCGGACTCATTCCATTCATTTCAATGGGGACCCCCCCAAAATTTCACAAGGACTCCCAGATTTTCGGTCCGGACCACCATTTTATTTTCAAGTAAGTCCAGGACTCTTCAACAAAAAATCCTACTGAGAGCCCTGAAGTGAGCTCACTGTGTGAATACCCCTCTGATCCTCCCCTTCCTGCTTTGCTACAGGAAATGACATGACTGTGCTACTCTATAAAAGGCATGTAGCATGGGGTGGTTGGGGATGGGGAGGGTGGCTGGGCCCGTCCCCTGCCGAAAAGGAAGGACCACAGATGAAAGAAACAAAGAGGTAAGAGCAGAAACAATCAACCAACAATAAATGCAGTAGCCCTGAAAGCTTAGCCTAATGATCAAGGCCACTGTTTTTCGTTTTTTACCAGAAAACCTGGTAAAATTCCGGAATTAGGGCTGCCTGAACACCGGTAAAAACAAAGATTTCATGGAATCTGCCATTTTGCATTAGATCAGTAATTCTACAAAACTTGTATTTTTCTTATAATTGCTTCCTGGACTATTTTCAACTTGCTTTATTTAATGCTCTGTATATTAAGCCTTCTTTTATTCTGATTATTTATACACACACTAAAAGAATGACAGCAGAGTCCCGGCAAAATCCGGAAATTAGAATAACAATCACCAGTGCAATTCCGGAATCTGAAGTATTGAAAATAGAATTTCAGTGTTTTAATCACCGTAAATCAGTGGCCTTGCTAATGATAGATACAACTGTAAAACTTGTAAAGCACCACCTGTAATAATTTCACAGAAGATATACCCTGTAAGAAACACTTAGCTACAGAGAAAAATAAAGCAGTAACAGAAGATATATCTTGCAAAAACAATTTGCAGAGATTAGAGCAGTAATCTGTAAGCACAAAACATTAACAAACCTGTAGGCACACCCTGTAATAATGCAGCAGAAAGTATACCCTGCAACAGCAATTTGAATCAGAGAAGATTACAGCAGTAAAATGTAAGCAAAAACAGTATTAAACCTTGTGAGAACAAAAGAAAATAAACAGTAACTCTGTCTAGCAAAAAGAAGCCTTAATCTTGTTCCTTGCTCTGAAAATGTTGTTCCTTGCTCTGTCCTTCCAAGCAAACCTAAAAGAAAAGAGCTCAGGTGAAGATAGGGGCCATTGCCAGCAAACCTAGTCTACTCCTAGTCTTATCTGAGTAATTTATGATTGTTTTCACTTATTTCCTGTCATTCTTTACAGTGCCCTGAGCCTTCTGGGAAGGGTGCCCTATAAATAAAACTACTACTACTACTACAGGCATGGTTAGAACCTAGCCACCAATTACATCTGGCCAAGATAAACCAGTGCTAGATGTGGGCAGATCACAGTTGGCATGCTACTGGACAATACTTTATTAACAAGCATGACTGGGAGCCAGTCACTAACAGCATCTGGCCAAGATAAACCAGTGCTAGATATGGGCATAATAACTGGGGAGCCTTTTCTCCCATAGGGAAAACAGGTTATTCATCATTAATAACCCATGGGTTATAACAATGAACACACGTCGGGTTTCCCTCACTCCATGCATGCGCCTGCCACTACTCAACCCCTACACAGCACTGAAAAAGCTGGCTGCCTCGCTCTATAACTCAGCGATAAGTAAAAATGTCTTTCAGCAGTTGTGTTTAAACAGCAGATATTCACTGTGTAGTAGCCTTTTTCTGTCATGGTAAAAATTAAAAAAAAAATGTTTCAGCAGCCACTTGGCAGTACAGGCTGCAGAAAATGCTTCATTCCGAATGGGCCGCAGCCGTTTTATTTTATATAATTGCTGTGGTAAGAAAAGACTCCCCAGCAATTATACAAAATAAAACATGGGGTGGTGTGTTTAACTCGAGATTTTACACACATCCTCAGTGTCAGATGCCTAAAATAAACCCCTTGAGCTTTGCTCTCAGGGTTTATGTAGCATTCAACACCTCAGGGTGTGTAAAATCTCATTAAACACACCACCTCATGCATTAATTTATATATAATTACTGGCTCTTCCTTTATACCAGAGTTTTTCAACCAGGGGTCCTAGGCCCCCTGGGAGTCCCTGAGCAAGGCACAGGGGGTCCTTGGAGTGAGCAGGAAAAATTTTAAATATAAAACGGGATTCAGATCTGCATTTTTTATTTGTATTCACAACTCTCCACACTTAAAGCAGCAGTGCAATGAAAAAAGTTATTCCAAAAAGCAAATTTTCTGCTATGGTTATGAAAAATATTAGCAGAACTGTTGATTTAGGTTTTCTGGATGCGTCCTGTGCTGTGTACTTTACATTTGAATTTTTGTCTGGACTCTTACCCTCCTTGGGTTCTCAATATTATTTATATTCAAAAAGTAGGCAGCCATCTTTTTTTATTGAGAAATAATTATTTAAAACATTCATAACATTCTTAAATGATAATGAAAACTGAAAATTTTACCACCAAAATATGCTGGAAGACATCTGGCATCGATTAAGAAAAAAAAAGTAGGGTCATATTTTAACCCATTTTGTTGCACTGCTGCTTTAACACCTCCCAAGCCTCAGTTTCCTCAGGGTCACACAGTGAATATGGGATTCAAATCTGGTCTCTGGCCAGAAGTTCTGTGCTCAAACTCCATACCCCCATCACCATTTGTGTAAGAAACGTAAACCTCCACCACCTCCTCCCCACACACCCTCTGTCCACCATTGCAGATAGAGGGTCTCTGCTACTACGGACATTCACTCTGGGGGCCTGTTCACACAAAAAGGTTGAAAACCACTGCTTTATACACTTGAGAAACCGTGGCGTTATTTGCCGCAATAGAGGAGTGCTTATTATGAAAAATACGTGCACGGTTTCCCTCACTCTGGGAATGCACCCGCTGTAGTTCTTCCTCCCGGACTGCTGGTCGCACAGAACTCGAAAGACAGACTGGCTGCCTCACTTTTCCACCACAGACGGAACCGCCACTGGAACTCGGTGGTAAGTGACTGGCAGAAAACAAAAATAAACACATTAAAAATCCTAACATTGCTGCTGCAGGCAGAACATTTCAAAAGCTTTTACAAAACTAAATAAAAAGGACCACGGATCACGGACTGGAACCTCAGCGGATCGTGGCCACACAAGAATGCTTTTTTTTTTTTTTTTTTAATATAATTGCTGTGGCCAAAACAGAAGACCCAGCACTTACATAAAATAAAATATGGGTTGGTATGTGCAAACTTGAAGTTTACACACACCATCGGGGTTAGATGCTATTCATAAACCCCTCAAGCTTTGCTCTCGAGGTTTATGTAGTATCTAACCACTCGGGTGTGTGTATAAATGTCTCGTTACATGCACCGAGCCATACTTTGTTCTATTTATCGTGGTTGCCAGTAGTACATAATTATGTCACACTAACACTACAGCTGTACAACATTAGCGCCGGGGTAGCAGTTATATTCAGGGATAAACCACATCTGGAAATACTTTCATCTAGGCTGGTGAGGATGTCTTACAAAGCAAGTCTGCATTTCAGCATGTACCTTCATCTTCAATGTTTCAGTTATTCCAATTTACTAGAAAATACATTTTTAATTTCAGTTTTCCTTTACAAGGTGTGCTCAGTGGTTAAAGCACTGGGACAGTATTTAGATTCAACACTTATCTCCTCTTTTTTAGGTCAACCTTTTATTTATTTATTTTTTTTTCTTGCCACAGACTGGCCCCCTTCCACCAGCCCCATCACCCTGGCGTCCACTGGCACTCACCTCTTGGCTTGTTGAGGTGCCAGCTGGCTGGGTGCGGGGCCTGCGTGGAGCCGGTATCATCCCACCGGTCTGAGAATTTTCAGCCTCCAATTCTTTCCCGTCCCCCCCACCGAGTGTGGAGCCGTATGCATGCAATGACGTCAATGGCCCAGTCATGCATGCTTCTGCACGTGGCATGCTGGGAGTCTGCTCAGTCTCTGCCCCCTATCTTTACAGCCAGTGTGCCAGCCTCCAGACAACGCTAGGGGCCAGGCATGCACCAGTCTCTGGACCCACCCCTTCCCGGCAGAGGAGAGTTTTACTTCGGGTGCTCAGTCCTCTCCCTCACAGACTGATCCCTGACGACCCATTCTCACTGTGAACACTGGTCACCGGCATGGTAGAAGGGTAAGGAAATAATGCCTCAGCCCTCCATGCCACTGGGCTGGTGCGGGTCAACCTTATAGTCCGAACCCTCAGGGAAACTTTCCATGAATGTACTTAATTACATGGAGGTCCTAATTTGAGTGGTCTTGCCACAAGAACAGTTTGTTGCCTTGGCTCTTTTTTTGTGCACCTTCCCCAGGCCCCAGCCCTGCCACTCCTTCGGGCCACACATAGCTCCCTTTTACCCACAGTCTCACCTCCGCTCCATTGGCCATGGTCCTGTTGGATCCCCACACCCAGGGGTCTGACACTAACCCTACTAGAAGGGCCCCTCCCCAGGAGGAAGAGAGGAGAACGTGGGGATACATGGTCCCCGGGGTGGGCCCGCATAGGAGACGGAGGAGGAGGTGTGCTCTGGGGACCAGTGTGGGTAAGAGTAGGGTCGGCCGTCATCCAGCCAGGCTGGAGCCATTTTTCTGGTTTTCTCCCAGAGAGCGTGACATGCCACCCAATGTCAAGGCCATAGCCAACGTCCATCACGATCTCTCTGTGGTGAAGCCCTACATAGTGCTGTGCCTCCAGCCTCCACCAGGGGCCAGCACACGTCGTGGTTCAGATCTCCTCCCTCCCAAGAGAAGGCAAGCAGTCATGTGATGTTCGAGCCTTCTCCCCCCGGCCAGCCCGTCGACTCCCGGGTCCATTCCTGAACCTGGGTCGTCAGCGGAAATCCAACTGCTGAGCCGGTGGGCTGGTCTTGCCTTGGCTTTAATGAAGGTTTGAACTTCTGTCCCTGAACTTTTACTTTTCTCTCTTTATATTTCTTTCTAGCATAACGAGGATATAAACAATATAATAAGAATGAATGTAAATTATACATATTGTATACGGAACACTTAGCATAGCAGCAGCTCCACCTGCTATATTATTTCAGGACAGATGCTTCACTTTATTAGGGCTAGAAATATTGGGCTCAAGGATACATTTCCTCCAGAAGTGCATGTGGTGCAGATTATATTTCCAGGGCACAATGATACATTTACACACAGAAAATATTGTTATAGAAAACATAGTACAGTGTTGCAGAAACACAAGTTACGCCTCCCCTTCACTCTCCCCCCTCAGAGGAATTTTTTATTCCTGAAGCCTGACTGTTCCCCTTTCTGCAGACCTTTTGTGGTATTTAATACAGTTAAGATTTATTGTACCATCAGCTTGGTGGTGCTGAGGGTTAAGGCATCAACCTTACCCCGCGCCATGCTGGCGACCTGTGTTAGGGAACAGACTCAGGTCGCCAGGGGTCAACCGGGGAGGAGAGGATTGAGTATCTGTTGGGAATGCTCTCTCCTCTCCTGGGGAGGGTGGGTTCTGTGTTCTGCAGTTCTGGCAGCTCCCAGTGGAAACTGGGAGCACTGTAGTTAGGGGGGGCACGTTGTGGGGTATGGAGGTGTTGGCGAACGTCCTGCAGGCAGGTGCGGTAGTGTGCCCATTGCGTGCTGCACGTCACTGCGTGTCTGTGCCTCCGGTGCCAGAAAAGTGGAAAAAGCCCTCGCACCTGGGAAGGTGAAGGCAGGTCCTGCGGACAGCCACTACGCTCAGTGCTGGATCAGCCCACAGACTGCCTATAGCTCTCCTCATTACTGCGGCCGTCTTCTAGATTACAGATAGGCCCAGATATTCAAACTGCGCCCAAAAAGTGCTCAACAGCAGAAGCAAGCGCAAGTCCACTGCACCCATGCGCAAGAACTGCAATATTAAAAAACTGCGCATGCCAAGATGCGCCTACGGCCGACGACTGAATATCGCACCACCTGCGCCAGAGCGCAACTAGAGAGGTGAAGCTGAGCATATCTGATGTGCCATAGCACAACTAGGGATGTTCAGTTGAGCAGTCCAGATGCACCACAGCGCAACCAGGGATGCTCCCAGCAGCAGGGCAGCAATGGAACAGCACAACCAGGGATGCAAGGGCCCACCACCCATGCCATAGATGGGCAGAGGAACACACAGCAGAACAGACATCGTCCCCCCACCCCCCATGCACTGCAGAACTGGGGGAGAGCTGGAATAACCACCGGCCCATGGATACCAGCAACCAACCCACAGCCGGGCCATGGTGCCCCATCACACCCCCTGGCAAGCTGTGACTGGCACACAAGGATGGCCGACCACCCCGTACCACACCATCCCACCAATGCAGAGCACACCTTGCACCATGATCCCCATACACCCTGCCCAGGAGTAGCACCCAACAGTGCAGAACACCCCATGCATGCCACCACCCCCACTGTGACAATGCAACCCTGTGCACCATGGAGCCATGCAAGGCAGCCCCACAATGAGCACCCTGCAGTGGGCGGCAGCAGACAGCGATGCAACAGATGCATACACAGTGCCATCCTGCACGTCCCCCCTGAGGTACAGCTGAGAGACCAACCATGCATCAGCACATGAGGTACCCCACATGCGACAGGGCATGCCCTGGACCCCACCTCCAGCAGTACAGCACCCTGCACACCCTCCCAAGGACACATCCCGTCCCAGCACTGGCCACAGCAGCCACCACTGACAAGCCAGCAGACCGTACATATCACAGACAAGCAAGGGTGTCAGCTGCACAGGCCTTGGATGGTCTGACAGGGGTGCCATGCACACAGTGCAGGCCCCATGGACCACTGCACACAGGCATCCAGTGCACAGAGTACAACACGCAAACCACAGACAGTGACTGATCCCCCTGCCCACACCATAGGCGGTTCACCTCTGCAAACACACACACACACACACACACACACACACACACACACACACACACACGCATGGTGAACCACCCCTGACGCCATGCACACCACTTCAGCTGAGCACCAGTAGCCCGCTGCAAATCAGAGACCACCACAGTTGTCATAACAAAATGCTTATATTTAAAAGAAGTAACAAAACATATATACAAATATTTACAAGGTGGGGGAAGGGACACATAATAGGTGGGGGCGGGTAAGGGGCAGGGGTGAACATATGGGAGAGGGAAGAAGGGGTGTGAGGGTGGGTCAAAGGGGGGAAGGTGGTAGTAGGGGTATGGAGTGTTCAGTGCATGTCCCGGTCCTCCTCCATGTGGTGCCTATGTCTGCCGCTCCTCCTCCTCCCCACCCCGTGGCAGTGGATGCTCTCCAACAGCTCGAGTGTTGCCCTCACCACCTGAAGCAGCTCCCTCACATTCCTTTCCAGTGCCTGGAATTGCCGTCCACCTAGGATGAGGGAGCAGAGTCAATAAGTGTGACTGTCCAGCCCACCAATTGTGCATGGTATACAGCCATGTGCCACACCCCTGTGATGGTGTACGACCACCCACAGTGACCATGTCCACAAGACCTGCCTACCCAGGCAGCCACAGCCATGTGGACCACTGCACACACCCACCGCCCATGTCCTGCACAGCACCACCATGGCCGTGACAGTGACTTGGCTATGGTGTGAAGGCAGTGCCATAGCCATGTGCCCAGTGCACGCATGGACCACCACTGATGCACTCCCAGACATGCAGTGCCACTGGACAGTGCTGACTGTAACAAGTTGTGTGCATGGCAGTGGTGTCAGTGGATGGTGGCCATGCCCCACTGCCCGCCCAGTTATACAGCATGCAACAGTAATCATGGATGTAAGGCACTCACCATCATCAGGGGGGTCCATGCGCCACTCACCACCATTACCCCTCCTGGCCTGCTGCTCCTCCAGGCAGCGCCTCCGGTCTATGACCTGCTGGCATTCTGCTGGCCCTAAGGTGCAAAACATGGAGAGAGGAACATCAGTACAATCCTGTAGCAATATCCCCCCGCCCCCATGTGTGTGCAATCCCACACAGCCAGACCCACCCACCCCACATCCTGATAACACCACCACGGTCAACACCAGATGGCCCCCCCCATGTGCCGGACACATGCAACTGTGATACCCGTATGAACCATAAAAGTGTATGGATGTTGCACCTACCTGGCCGTGGCATTGTGCCCCTCCTGGCACGTGCCCTCAGGTGGGCAAGCAGGTCCGGGTACCTCCGCCTCAGGTCCCCATATCGGTGGTGGCACTGCTCTGCCATCTGCCCCATACCGGTGGCCTCCTCCAGGGCGTCGGCCACCTCCTGCCACACCTGACTCCTGGCCCTGTCCAGGGGTGTCTCCCCAAATAAAGGCCCAACATGTGGCTCCACAATGGCAACAAGGTTTGCCAGCTCCACCTGACTCCACTGCACAGCATGCCTCCGCGCCATCTCTGCTGCTCAGTTCAGTCAAAATGGCACTCTGCAGCGCGGTCCTGCCATGTGCAGATGCTGCGCAATACAGCACTGTCATTCCCTATCGCACTGTCACCGAATAGCATGATAGTGGTGCACCCATGCCTGATGCATGGTGCCTAGGGGGCAAAGGTCGGGCACAGGGTCAAGGGTCTCTGGCACACGGACAGCCACAGCGTGACTGGAACCCAATGCATGTAGCACGATTGGGTGCCTGTGTGCCACCTCCTGTAGTGGCCTACAGCGCTGTTGCCCCAGTGCGCCTACGACGCCCCAGTGCCACAGCACCATATAGGTGAACAGCGATGTAGCGCCACTGGCACAATGGTGGCCATGCCCTGCATTGCCTCCCGTGCACAGCATGTCAGCAGCACGGCAGGCGCCTGCATCATCAACCCGGGCATGCGCAGTTAGGTGTATACTGCGCATGTCACAGAACTGTGCCCTTGGCTCAGCACGTTCAACACAACTGCGCAAAGCGCAACAGCACGATATTCAGCCGGCATATGCAAATCAGCTAATCAGCCATTCAATGGCGCGGTCACTGCATTTGCATTCACTTAAAGATGCGTCTCGCCTCATTTGCATGGGTTGCACTATAAAAGTGCGACATTGGGCTGCACTGGCCATAGTCAATTACTGCAGTCTATTGCGGTGAGTTGCATGCTGTTTGGGAGTGTGGACTGTGGATTTTGGGACATGCATGGGACTGCAAGTAACAGGGCCCCCCTGTTATGCATAATAAAATAGGGTAACATTCCCCTTTAAAATAAAAACAAATTCTGTTTCACTCTTTTCTATATTCTTTTACTTATTCCAAACTATTCTGTTTCTTTTCTTGTCAGGGTGGCCAACCTGACAAACATCTCTTTGTGCTTTACTATCCCTTTAAATGCCCCTTTTTCTTAAAACAAAATCAAACTGTCTTGCTGATTTAAAGAGCAGTTTCCTAAAGAAACTGCTGTCTTTATCCTGTTTTAAAATGCATTTGTCCCCAAAAGTAGACTACAATGCTGCAGAGTTGTTAAAGAGTAGTGGTACCTACAGAACAGAGTCCCTGCTGATCCAAGAAAAGCTGTTTTCTCTGGTTTGAGCCCTGTAAACAGTAGAAGGCAGAGGAAGGTAAAAAGCTGCAATTTCAGCTGTCTGAAATAAACCAAACAGGCAGAAAGAGTTAAAAAAAGATTGATATGACAGCTAATGAATTGTAATTTGAATTAAAATGACTCTCTGAGGTACAGAGAGCTGTTTTTCTTTCTGTTGTCTTAGACTGTTTTAAAAGAACAAAACAGAGTATTTCTGACAGAATTGTTTTGCTATTATTTAAAGACAAACTTTCTTCTACTTCTTAAAGCTGTACAACACAATATATTATGGATTGTGAAGTCATGAAAAAGAAATGAAAGTGATTGTTTTTACCAGAAGCTTCAGTAGGCCCTGCTTAGGAGCTGACCAGCCCCAGAATGAGAGTTTATATAGGAAGAAGGTATGATGTCACCAAAAAGGGGAGGAGTAAAATGTACCAGGAGGAGACTATATAAACCCCTTTTTGATTGGCTAGGGAGAGGAGATGTGGAGGAGTGTTCAGTAGGGTTCTGGACACTGAGCAAGAAGGAGCTTGTTCAAGGAAAGCTGTAGCTGTTAAAGAAGGAAGACAGACCAAGAAGAAGTGATTCCTGTTTTGAAGTGTGCTGGACTTAACACTTTATATTTCTTTCTGTGAAGTAACAGTGCTTTCTTTCTTTTTTTTTTTTTGAACAATTTATTTTAGACATTTATTTCTGATTTAAGAAATAGAATGATAAATTCAGTAATTTGCATTTTTTATGCACCAAAGTTCTGTCTGTGTGTCTGTCATTGATCCCATGCTTCCACACTGGTGTCAGAAGTGGGATCTTCCTGGTACACTAAGGCTGCTTGGGGAGTGCTACCAGGGGGCGTTGTCACATATCAGCACCCTGGCAGATGGAAGAAAAGGATCAGACAGTAACTGGTGCAGGACATCTTACTATATCAGTAAGAGAAAGAACTGGTCTACCCTTGTTGCCTGGGTTGGAACCTGGTGCAAGACCCAAGATGAAGACTGATACAGAAGAGGAGGAAGAGTCCAGAGGCATGGATGGCAGCGATACCTGAAGAGCCAGGTGACCTGTTAAAATGGTTATGCCTACGACAACTGGACCTGGAGCAGCAGAGAGAAGAGGATTGATGACAGCGGGAAGAGGACCGAAGGATGCAGGCCGAGGATCGGAGACAACAAGTTGAGAAATGGCAGGATACCTTGAAAGCCATTCAGGAGATGAATCACGGTCACACAGAATGAGCAGGACCCCAAGATATTAAGCTTACAAAACTTGCAGAAATGGATGACATTGAAGCTTATTTAACCACTTTTGAGCGGATAGCAGTGACGTGTGCCTGGTTCAGGGACCAGTGGGTTATCAGGTTGGTACCTTATCTTTCGGGGAGAGCACAACTTGTTTATAGCCAGTTAAGTGGGACAGATGCTAATGACTATGACAAAGTTAAGGAAGAGGTACTAAGAAGGTATAATATAAATACTGAAACCTATAGGCAGCGCTTCCGACAACAGAAAATGTCATCCTATGATACGCCTAGAAAGACATATGCCAGACTAAAGGATTATTGTGTAAAATGGTTACAGCCAGCTACTAAGACTATTGATCAGATAATGGAGCTGATTATAATAAAACAATTTATCCAGGTATTGCCCATGGATGTTCAGTTATGGGTAAAAGAACACAAACCTGAATCTTCTGAAGTTACAATAAAATTAGCCGAAGATTATCTGGCTGCTCGTCCCTCTAGACCAAGGGGACCACCTAGTAATCCAGTCCCAAGTCAAACACCAGCCAGAGTTTTTGTCTCTAACACCCGAAATACTAACTATGGTCGAAGACAACCAGGGGGTAGGATACCATATGCAGAAATAATATGCCATGGGTGCCTAAGAAAGGGGCATATTGTTCGAAATTGCCCCCATAAGAGAGATGTGACTCATTTATCCCTTGCCAACATAGGATATGTGACCTCAGTAGGAATTGGTGACCAACAAACTTTGGGATTGTTAGACTTGGGGAGTAAGCAGACCTTATTAAGATCTGATTTGGTGCCAGAAACAGAAATTACTGGTAATGATACCACGGTGAGATGTGTGCATGGTGACATTCATCAATACCATACTGCCACTATGAACCTAACTGTGGAAAATGAAAGTCATCAAATGATGGTCGGTTTAGTACCGTGCCTACCAATACCAGTCATTATTGGACAGGACTTCCCCCAAGTTTGATAAGTTGTTACAAAGTCAACCAATGTCTTCTAAATTGGTACCTGTGGTAACTAGATCACAGGCTAAAGTACAACAATTGGGGGACGTATTTTCTTTCTAAGAGGACTATTTTTATGAGAAAGGGAAGGCAAGAAAATCAAAGCAAGAAAGAAGGAAAGAAAAAGTACGGTGGCATGGAACTCATGTTAAAGAAGGGATAGAGAGTATACCTGAACTTTCATCCTGTGAAATACAACAGGATCAAATAAATGATGAGACTTTAAAACCTTTCTTTTTACAGGTGAAAAAAAGAAGTACAACCTGGACATTCTAGTTTTGTTGTGAATAAAGGTGTATTATATCGTGTAACTAGAGAACCTGGTACTGAACAACAGGTAGAACAGCTTATGGTACCAAAAAAATATAGAGAGAAAATAATGCACCTGGCACACAAAATACCTATGGCAGGGCATGAAGGGCGAGACAGAACCATACAGCGTATCCTAGCTAGATTTAATTGGCCAGGAATACATCAGGAGGTAGCTGAGTACTGTAGAGCCCGTCCTGAATGCCAGATGGTAGCTAAGAAGGGAAACAAGGATTTGGTACCATTGCAACCCATTCCCTATGTCACCACCCCATTTGAAAGGATAGTGATGGATGTGGTAGGACCACTTACTAAGAGTTCTAAAGGCAACCAATACATCTTAGTTATTTGTGATTACGGAACTCGTTATCCTAAAGCTATTCCAATGAGGACGGTTATGGACCCTCGAATAGCTGAAGAGTTGGCCAGAGTTTTTAGCCGAATGGGAATTCTGCAAACCATCCTAACAGATAGAGGCAGTAACTTCACCTCTGTCATGTTAAGGGAACTGTATCGTCTTTTAGGAGTATCAGCTGTAAAAACATCCCCTTACCATTCTCAGACAGATGGATTAGTGGAACGTTTTAATAAAACTCGTAAAAGCATGCGGCAGAAGTATGTATAAGAAGAGGGACAAGATTGGCATAAGTACTTGCCATACCTATTATTTGCTTATCGGGAGGTGCCCCAGGCCACTACTGGTTTTTCCCCATTCTCTTTGCTGTATGGTCAAAATCCAAGGGGGGCCCCTTGATGTTGTTAAAGAGCATTGGGAAGAGGGAAAGAATGTTGGGTATAATAATACTGTTGATTATATGACTGCTATCAGAGAAAGATTGGTAAAATATGTTACAATAGTGCATCAAAATGTAAACCTAAAACAAATGTGTCAAAAACAGTGTTATGATGAAGGCCTGAAAATGAAACAATTTGAACCTGGAGAGAAAGTGGTGTTATTGTTACCCTCTAGTGAGAACAAACTATTAATGAAATGGAGAGGTCCCTATAAGGTAATCAGGCAGACAAGCCAGGTTAATTATGAGATTGAGATGCCAGATCATAGGCCCACCCGAAATGTATATCATGCTAACCTACTTAGAAAATGGGTTGAAACACCTCCAGATACTAGTCTCTACATTCAAATAGAGCAAGATACATCTGAGCTAGAAATAGCCTATGATCGGCTCGGAAAGAAATCAAATAAAGAAGAAGTCCAGATCAATCCTGACCTTCACCCTGAACAAAAACAAGAGATTGAGCATCTCTTAGAGTATTATCAAGAGACATTTACAGGAACACCAGGTCGAGCAGTAGGGGTAGAGCATGAAATACACATCCAACAACATAAATCCATACATCAGAAACCATATATTAGCAGTGTCAGTGGCTCAGTAGGTAGCACACTCGCCTCTGAGGCCGGGAGATCAGAGGGCTGTGGGTTCAGTTCCCACATCTGGCACTTGGGTTAATATCCCAGTACTGACACTGTAGTGCAGCATGAGAGGGGTGCTGCACTTCTGAGGTGCCGTCTTTCGGATGAGACGTTAAACCGAGGTCCCATCTGCCTGGATTGGTGGTAGTTCAGGTGGATGTTAAAGATCCCATGGCACTTATCGAAAAGAGTAGGGGAATTTCCCCGGTGTCCTGGCCAAATTTCCCTCATTCATTAAAATACCACCAACAGCTTAATCTGGTTCAAAGTCAGTTGGCATTCATCCGTATCCCCCTTCCCTGGGTCGTGCCTGAAAATAGGCAGGAATTGTCTAGTGCACTTACCCGGTCAACAAAAACGAAATAAAATAAATAAAAAATATAGAATACCAGAAAAGGTGAGACAGGAGGTTATTAAAGAAGTACGAAAAATGGAACAAGCCAGAGTCATAGTACCATGACGTAGTTCATGGTCATCCCCACTGATGATAGTTGAAAAGAAGGAGGGAGGTATCAGGTTATGTCTTGATTTCAGAAAGATCAATGCAATATCTAATTTTTTGATGGATACCCCATGCCTAGGATAGATGACCTACTAGACCAAATAGGTTCTGCAAAGTACATCAGTACTTTGGATTTAACAAAGGGGTATTGGCAAATGCCCCTAGCTCAAAGTGCACAGGAGTTAACAGCTTTCAGCACACCCATAGGGTTGTTTCAATTCATGACCATGCCGTTCGGCCTTCATGGTGCCCCAGCAACCTTTCAGAGGTATATGGACCATATTTTGAGACCCCATAATTTGTACAGTGCTGCTTATCTGGACGACATAGTTATCTACAGTCCGGACTGGGATACCCATTTGAGACATTTAAGTGCAGTAATTCAGAGAATTAAGGAGGCTGGACTTACAATAAATCCCTCAAAATGTGCCTTAGCCAAAACAGAAACCAGATATTTAGGTTTCATTATCGGTAATGGCAAAGTACAGCCAGAAGTAAGTAAAGTGGATGCAGTCACTAATAGTGCTGTACCCAGGACAAAACGTCATGTTCGATCTTTTTTAGGGTTAGCCAGCTATTATAGAAGGTGTATTCCGGATTTTTCCACTTCAGCTACACCCCTGACTAAGCTAACCAAAAACCAAAACCCAGATAAAGTAAATTGGAACGATGAGTGTGACCAGGCTTTTCGGAGTATAAAAGCTGCCTTGTGTTCAGCCCCAGTATTGTCAAGTCCTGGTTTTTCAAAGCCATTTGAGGTTCACACTGACGCTTCTGATACAGGCATCAGTGCAGTGTTAACTCAGCATGATAAACATGGTGAACACCCCATCCTTTATATTAGCAGAAAACTACATGAGCGGGAGAGGAAATACTCCACCATAGAGAAGGAATGCCTGCCAATGAAGTGGCCATTGAAGCCTTGAAATATTATCTTTGGGGTAATAATTTTGAGGTGGTTACTGACCATAATCCATTGGTATGGTTTAATAACATGAAAGAAAAAAATACACGGATTATGCACTGGTACTTGGCTCTCCAGCCATATCATTTCACAGTCAGACACAGATCTGGTACCCAGCATCAGAATGCTGATTTCATGTCATGTTTTGGTGCAGCATGATAGGAATTGTTGAAACCGTTTTGAAATGACGATTCTGAGGACTACTGTAATGTATTTATGGAGTGTACCATTCTATCATTTTTAAACCTCAGGGAATATGTATTGATTGAGATATTGATTTATGTCTTGATAAGACAGTGGTCAATACTAAAGATAAAGGATCCCTGAGGGGAACTTCTGGGGTGGGAGGGCGGAAGTTCCATCCCCTTCAGGGAAGGGGGTTCATTTCATCCAACCGATGGTTAGATGTTTGTGTGGGGAGGAATGTAACAGGGCCCCCGTTATGCATAATAAAATAGGGTCACATTCCCCTTTAAAATAAAAACAAATTCTGTTTTACTCTTTTCTATATTCTTTTACTTATTCCAAACTATTCTGTTTCTTTTCTTGTCAGGGTGGCCAACCTGACAAACACATCTCTTTGTGCTTTACTATCCCTTTAAATGCCCCTTTTTCATAAAACAAAATCAAACTGTCTTGCTGATTTAAAGAGCAGTTTCCTAAAGAAGCTGCTGTCTTTATCCTGTTTTAAAATACATTTGTCCCCAAAAGTAGACTACAATGCTGCAGAGTTGTTAAAGAGTAGTGGTACCTACAGAACAGAGTCCCTGCTGATCCAAGAAAAGCTGTTTTCTCTGGTTTGAGCCCTGTAAACAGTAGAAGGCAGAGGAAGGTAAAAAGCTGCAATTTCAGCTGTCTTAAATAAACCAAACAGGCAGAAAGAGTTAAAAAACTTGATATGATAACTAATGAATTGTAATTTGAATTAAAATGACTCTCTGAGGTACAGAGAGCTGTTTTTCTTTCTGTTGTCTTAGACTGTTTTAAAAGAACAAAACAGAGTATTTCTGACAGAATTGTTTTGCTATTATTTAAAGACAAACTTTCTTCTACTTCTTAAAGTAGTACAACACAATGTATTATGGGTTGTGAAGTCATGAAAAAGAAATGAAAGTGATTGTTTCTACCAGAAGCTTCAGTAGGCCCTGCTTAGGAGCTGGCCAGCCCCAGAATGAGAGTTTATATAGGAAGAAGGTATGATGTCAGTGTCAGTGGCTCAGTAGGTAGCACACTTGCCTCTGAGGCCGGGAGATCAGAGGGCTGTGGGTTCAGTTCCCACATCTGGCACTTGGGTTAATATCCCAGTACTGACACTGTAATGCAGCATGAGAGGGGTGCTGCATTTCTGAGGTGCCGTCTTTCCGATGAGATGTTAAACCGAGGTCCCATCTGCCTGGATTGGTGGTAGTTCAGGTGGATGTTAAAGATCCCATGGCACTTATCGAAAGAGTAGGGAATTTCCTGGTGTCCTGGCCAAATTTCTCTCATTCACTAAAAATACCACCAACAGCTTAATCTGGTTCAAGGTCAGTTGGCATTCATCTGTATCCCCCTCCCCCGGGTCGTGCCTGAAAATAGGCAGGATTTGTCTAGTGCACTTACCCGGTCAACAAAAGCTAAATAAAATAAATAAATAAATAAATGTCACCAAAAAGGGGAGGAGTAAAATGTACCAGGAGGAGACTATATAAACCCCTATTTGATTGGCGAGAGGAGATGTGGATGAGTGTTCAGTAGGGTTCTGGACACTGAGCAAGAAGGAGCTTGTTCAAGGAAAGCTATAGCTGTTAAAGAAGGAAGACAGACCAAGAAGAAGTGATTCCTGTTTTAAAGTGTGCTGGACTTAACACTTTATATTTCTTTCTGTGAAGTAACAGTGCCTTCTTTATTTTTTTTTGTTTGAACAATTTATTTTGGACATTTATTTCTGATTTAAGAAATAAAATGATAAATGCAGTAATTTGCATTTTTATGCACCAAAGTTCTGTCTGTGTGTCTGTCATTGATCCCATGCTTCCACACTGCACAGTCACAGGTAACACCTGTCATTCTCACAGGCTGAATCATGACCGAGCGTGTTGTGTAGGAAGAGAAACAGAGTCGTGGGAGGAAGAGGAGGCCGAATTTCACTAAGGCAGAGACAGATGCCCTGTTCGAGGCCTACCTAGACCAGGAGCCACTTCTCAGCGGATGCCAGGGAACACCACAGGCCCGTGCTGCTGCATGGGAGGAGGTGGCGCATGCTGTAAACCTGCACGGCAGCCACCAGCACTCCGTGCAGGAAGAAGATGGGCACAGACCGGTGGAGGATTAGGGAGGTGGCTGCCATCAGGGCAGCACAGTCTGCGATGGGTTGGGGACAGCCGGAGGTACTACGCCTGACCCCACAGGAGGAGCGGGGTGCTGGCAGCATGCAGCGTTGCGCCATTGAGGGTGTTCCGGGTGGTGGATTCCAGACGGGTGGTAGCCCGTCACTGCATGGTAGGTCATGGTCTGTCTATTGGGGGGGGCAGGGTAGGTCACATGCAGTAATGTGACTTTGTTTTCCCTTACAGCGCCTGAGCTTCTGCATGGGTCAGCAGCGGTGGGCTTCTCCACTGAGGCCGGTCACATGGACATGGAGGAGGGCCCATCCACCTCCACAAGAATACATGGGTCAGGGCGACAGTGGGCCCGCCTGGACGTCCAGACTTGATGTTGGTGGAGCAGGTGCGGAGGAAGCCCTGCCCGTGTCCCAGCATGCCAGCGTCCATGGATGCCAGCATGCTGAGACTCGGGCTGGTGCCGGATCTGTCACTGATGATGATGGAGCTAACGTCATGGGCAGTGACACGTGTGCGCCATGAGATGGCCACACAGCAGTTAACATCGCAGCCATGGCTGAGGGTGGTGCCGCCGTGGAGGCCTGAGTGACATCACAGTCCCAGCCTGTGCCTGTCAGCACCAGTGGGGCAGCACTGGTGTTTGTCCAGTACAGTGGGACTGTTGCGGCCACTGCGGTGGCACCATTGAGCCCTGGGGAGCGGCAGCCGGAGGGGCAGCATCAGCAGTCGGCCAATGGGCATGGGGGGTACAGTGTCAGGAGGTGGCGTCAGTGCACCGCCTGTGGACATGCACAGGCCTGGCCCTGGTGTGCAGCGCCCACCCTCAAGGGGTGATGAGCATCAGGGCCACGAACACCCTGAGGGACAGAATGCCGATCAGGCAGATGACCTCTTGGATGAGCACACCCGCATACTGCAAGCATTAGTCAATCAGCAGATGCGGCTTGTGACGGCGGTGGATGCACTGAGTGCGGCTCTGCGCCAGGCAGAGGAACATCACAGCAGAGACACCGCTCTGCTCCTGGCAGGGATGGACCGGTTGCGCGGGAGGATATGACCGCTGCCATTGACAGGCAGGCACAGGCATTTACTGCTGTTATGGCCACAATGGGCACACAGTTATTTACCCATGCGTCGCAGACACCACGCAGTGCACTGTCCACCCCCCGTTCCCGGCATCGTGCGACACTATCCTTGTTGACACCGGGTTCAGCTGTGGGCATCCCGAGCACACCTGGTGCAGGCATGTTCGGTGTGCTGCAGATCCCTGCGTGAGCACGGTCGCGTTCACGCAGTGGAACCCCTGGGGGACCGGTGCCACCCCATGAGGCCAGTGGTCAGCCTGTTACTGCTGGCAGGCCTTGGTGGGGCCGCTCACGCATCCGTGGCGACTGTGGCACATGACTGACTGGTCTTCCAGCGCTGTTACTGTCTGATGCTGCCCTGTGTGCATTGTGTCATTCAGCGGGCAATGCACGGGTGGGTACCTGGCCCTGCACGCACACACACAGTCCATCTGCACACCCTCCTGGCTGCTGTCCGCAGTTGCGTGTGCATGATGATGCCTGCATTGCGCTGTACACCACTGTGCAATGGTGCCCAGCATCTGACACATGTACAATGACAGGCAGTGGATGTGGTGGTCTGTGGACATGTGCGTGGCTAGGGGTGGCATTCTGGGTCGGCGTGCCTCCTATCCTTTGTGCATGTCTGGTGAGGTGTGTGTGTGTGTGTGTGTGTGTGTGTGTGTCTGACCATGTGCCATGTTAGACCTCGCCCATCCCTGGCAGTGTGTGTGGTTCCATGCCTGGCCACTTCCCTTGACGGCATGCACCCCTGGTGTGTGTTCATGCATGTTTGTGGGTTGTGCCTTTGCCACTGGTGGTTGCACATGGCCCCATGACTTACCTGGGTTGGCTGAAGTGCTCCTCCGTGATGGTGTCCTGGTGCAGCTGTGCCAGCCGGAGCAGTCGGGGGTCCCGTCGCCCAAGGGGGGGCTGCCCATCACCATTGTCACTGGCATCCTCATCATCCCCATCGCTGTCCCCCTCTTCGACCTGTATGGCTATCCCATATCTGTTGGCCATGCTGTGCAGGATGCAACAGGCCAGGAATAGCCCACAGGCCTTTGAGGGCTGTACTGTAGGGCACCACCGGAGTATCCAGGCAGCGGAGCGTGCCTTCAGCATACCGAACACCCGCTCAATGACATTACGTGTGGTGGCATGTGCCTCATTGTAGCGTTGCTGTGATGGGGTCACGGGCCGCCGGTATGGTGTGAGCAGCCAGGGACGGAGTGGGTATCCACTGTCACCTGTGTGTAGAGGGTGGAGGTTAGTTTGGTGATCAGCATCACCCTGCACCGGGCCATGTAGGCCACTACCCATGTCACCTCTGACCATGCCCCTCCCAAGCCCTAAGTTTGTCCGTGTGGTTTGCATACTCACCAAGTGGCCAGTGGGGATGTCCCCACTCTCGAATCTGTGGCATGGTGCCGACAGGTGCCAGATGAAGGCATCGTGTGCTGCCCCAGGGTGCGTGGCACAGACATTGATTATGCGCCCCCTGGCATCACACACCACCTGGCAGTTGATGCTAGCATAGCCCTTCCGATTAATATATGCGGCCCCCTCGGGACCAGGTGGTGTGCGGATGGCCACATGGGTGCAGTCTGTTGCCCCTAGCATGCCAGGCATACGTGCTACATGTGTGGAACTCCTGTATGTTTGCTGTGCGCTCCGCCAGTGTGCTGAGGAAATGGATGTACTCCGTGGCATGTGGCAGCAGTGCGCTGAGGAATTGGGTGAGGTGGGTGATGCGGCTGACTGGGTTATGCCTGTGGTGTCCCCTGTTGGTCTCTGGAAGGTACCCGTGGTGAGCAAGCACATGCAAGCTGTCACTTTAGTCTCCACTGACAGAGTATGGCTCTGTTGTGTGGGTGCCTGCATCACATCACCGCACAGCTCACAGAGCCACCTCAGAATTGCCCAATTCAGGCGGTACCAGCCCACGATCTTAGTATCGCTGTACAGCTCGAAGCTGGTGTGGGCTCGGTACTGCCCGTTGGGGGCATACTGCCAACGGGCCCTTCCATGGCCACACCCCCCTGCTGCTCACCTTCTCACCCCTCATTACTGCCTCCATCTGGATGGTGGCACTGGCCATGTCCCTGGCTTGTGTTCACCCCTCCCGGCAGCTGTTTCTGTGTTCCCCCCGCTGTCCTGGCTGCTACTTCCCCTGCACCGGGAATACCTAAATGTGGTGGCCTCTGTGTGGTGTGTCACTTCCCCCTTCTGCACTGGCTGTGTCTCCCCACACCTTCCCTGTGCCTCTCTGTTCAGAGTACCCTTTCCCTGGCCTGCCCTGCATGTCCCTACTGCCCTGTTTGTGCAGCTATGGTTCAGCCTTATGTGCCTTCCCTGTAGCGTTCTTGCGCCTTTCCCTTGTTCCTTTTTATTTTGGCTAATTTCCGCTATCGCGCAACTTCCGCTTACTCCCCTATTGTGCATGGCACATGTTGTTGAATATTGTACTGTGCCATTTATGCATGGTTCCTCCCCCTTCAGTTGCGCATACATTCATTATCATTGCGCTATTGCTCAGCGTGATTTGGGGGGCGCATCTGCCTCCTGCTGAATATCGCAGAACGGCGCATTTTCGGACTTGTGCTGGAGCAACCCTATTGCGCATGGCGCAACCCTTTTGAATATCTGGGCCATAAAGTGCCCATAGGAGTTAGCGGACTCACCTGGGGGGTTGGGGTTCAGAGCCAGGTGGGGGGCCGCAAGTCAGGGTGTAGTAGGAGAGCATTCCGGGACAGAGGCTCAGTCGGTGGGGGGATCTCAGGCGAGTGGGAGAAGGCCAGTTCCCTGAGTCCTGCTGGAGAGAGATCCTATGGGGCCAGTGTGTAGGAGCATAAAGAAAAGTAAAAAAAAAAAAAGATTTATTGTGCCACCACAGGACTTTTGCCCCCCAACACTGACTGTTCAGGCAGGATGTTTTTCCCCCTGCAAGTAATTTTTTTTGGTAGGACTTTTTCCCCTTTTATGCAGAGATTTTGCTTTTCTCAGAAGTCTAGTGTGCCACAAGAGTTTTCCCCTCACTTCTGCATAAACTTATTTGTTCTTTTCTTAACCCTGACTGTGCATGCAAGAAGTTTTTTCCAAGATACCTGAAGCCAGTCTAATTGTGAACAATTTTTGTACTCCCCCACCCCACCACACAAAAAAACGCAGTGACTGAACTTGTCCCAATTACCCCTCATGTGCGAGAGTTCTTTTCCAAAACACACACAAAAAAAAAAGTGCCCCCAAATGGAAAGGATAGTAACTGTACTGTTTTTTCACAAGTCTAAGTCGCATAGATACAGAGCATGCAATGAAGATCCTCTCTTGCTGACTGCCAACTGAGTACTGCGTCACAGTATGCCCAGTACTGCAAGGAAGGACTGCAAAGCAGTCAATCAGCAGGCATCCCTTTTGCTTCCCTTTTGCAAGAGAAGACCCCCAAAGCTGTCCACAGTGCCCACGAAAATAGGAAGAAATTCAGGAGTCCAGCCCCTGACGCTATGGCTGCTGCAGACACGCTCCGCGCCCCCAGCCCAGAACACAAGGTAAGGAGACATTCAGAACATGACTGCACGCTAAGGGATGCTCACTCTGCTAACTTGCTCTCTGCTGCCACCATGACTATGTGGTCAGATTGTGATCCACAGCTCAGCAGCTTATGTTTCCAGCAGCCTTTCTGCAGTTCGTAGATAATATAGCTAGAGCTGCTAATACACAGCTTGGTCTCCTCTACAAACACAGACAACACCTTACGCCAGAAGCTTTGAAGGTTGCAGTCCTGAGCTCTGTGATCTCTGTAATAGACTATGGTCTCATCATTTATGGCTCGGCTACAACCACAACCCTTAGACGCCTCTCAACTGCCTTAAATAAGGCATGTCGGCTCATCACTGGTGCTCACCGTCTCACCCACACATGTGACCTGTACAACCAGACCGGCTGGCTCCAACTATCAAACCGCATAAAGTTTCTCACCTGCTCCATGGCGAAAAAATCTACCTTGGCCTTGCACCTTCTGGGGTCTCAACTCTCTTACAACACCGAACCAACAAACGGTGCCTTCGGAGACACACGCTACAGCTACTGAAAGTTCCCCACTCTCACACTTCACAGGGACAATGCTCTTTTGCTTAATGAGCGCCACTCTGGTCCAATGGCCTCAGCCCCACCATCTTCTCTGCCCTGACAATTGGTATGTTTAAAACTAGGCTCTGGGACTATCTCACTACCAACAGCTCCTGTGACTGCCCAACTTAACCTTGTTTCTCCACTTCCCTGCCTGCTCTAGTGGTCCCCCCCCCCCACTGGATTCTACCCTCACATCTTGGTATACCCAATGCTGCATTTTTCACCCTCTCCCCACCCTACCGACATTCCTTCTCCCCCCATGACTCTAGCACTTCTTATCTCTGTTCTGTTTTCTCTGACAAATGCTACTGGCTGCCTTGCTTACAATGTTACACTTGAATTGTATTAATCTGTTTGCAATGTCCACATTGTAGTAATGTCTGTCTTGATGTTCCTCATAATTTTTATTTCTCTGATGTGGAACCTTTGTAAAAGAGCTTTGGCTCAAAGGTATTTGTAATCCTAGACTTGATAAATAAAATAAATAAATAAATAACTTCCATGGAAAGTCTATATTCCAAGCCCTGTTTATTAATGGTGCACTTTTGTTTTATTGATTACACTTGTGATTTTGACACAATTATGTTTAATTGGATGCAGTATTTCAGCCCCACCCCAGAGGAAGACTCTTGAGTCAAAATGCTGGGGATAGCCATGAGTGTGCCTTGCTGTGGACTATACGTCTGGCATTTATTTTGTGTGAATAAACACTTTATTGTTTATTATTTACCAGACTTGCATTTTTCTTTCAGTATTTGAGTGCAAAGACAGACTCAAAGTCACAAGTTCCAGATGGCAGTCATGGTTCTGTGTCCAGTGGCGCACAGTCACATAAAGTGGTGCCCACCTTTCAACAATACCCTGTAGTGTGGGGGCCCACCCACTATGGGAAATAGCACTGGTCAATGCAAGGAAAACACTGGCTCAGGCTTGGATGGCGCCAAACCCGCCTTCAGTGCAATAATGGGTCAACAGTATTAAACTTTGCCTTTCACTTGAAAATGCTCAGCACTCGGCCAATGGTAACTTGGATATATTTAACATGTGGGACTCACTGGTAAGAGCTATCGAGGCTGGCCACATACCTGCATAGTCTTATAGCAAGGGGCATGAGGTGAGATACCCCAGGTGAGGGGATACATCCCCTGACTGGTCCTTAACATAGTAATGCCCTTTTCGGATATATGACTCCATCAAGTATTTTGTTAATGCACCCTGACATTCCAAGTGTGACTGATAATTACCTGGAATATGTTTACGGCTGTATACACTCTAATAGATTATCAGATGGGCACATGTTGAGGCTTGTCTAAATATTGATACTGTGCCTTGCAATGTTCTTTTTTATTGCATGTTTCTGTTGATCAAAGGAAAGGCTGATTTATATGAACTGTTGTCTATCTGTAATTTGTTGTCTTGGTGATGTACTGCTACTTCTCTCAATAAAAATATTTTACAAAAAAAAAACAAAAAAACACACCACCACCCTGTGGCAAGAGCCACTTTTTCAAAGCCATCACGTGCTACCTGCTCTCAGTGGCACTCTGGGTCCTGTGTTTCACGGTATGCAATCCTGCATATACACAGTGGCAACCTCATGTTGTCATGCTGTGGAAAGCAGCCATACCACGGAAAGGGTGCCACAAGTGGCACTCTGACCAACCATAGTGCACAGCTAGCCACAGCAGTTACTGCTGCACAGCACTTCACTTTATTCATCCCACCCACAGCACAAACTATAAAACAAAGAATGCTGCTCCCCAGACCACAGTGGTGGAAATTCATTTCTACTGACCCTCTTCAAAAACAACAAAAAACAGTCAGTCATTTATATGAGTTCAACCAGAAACATAACACTTCTTAATCACCTATTCCACATGTGATGATGGATGTAAAAAAATTCTGATGTTTGAGGTACCTTTTCTGCCCCAGAACATGGTCAAAGTAACCCACGGGAAGTTAAAAGACCTTGACTTCGAACCTTGGTCTCCAGTGTCACATAGAACAGTGAGCCTTAATAGTAAGGCACAAAATAGCCATGGCACTACTGGGTGCCCAGAGGGGTATGCACTGCAGCCCCTAAGAAGAGAGAGCTGGGTGGTCATAGATAAACTAGGCTCAGGAGGGAGTGAAGTGATCTGTCAAAAGCTAGCTGAGCGAGCAGTAAGAAAAAAGAAGCAGAGTCCCATCGTGCCTGTTCCAGGTGGCTGCCAAGGAATCAACACAACCCCAACCCTGAACAGGGTATTCACAGAGCTCCGTCTCCATCACTAAGTACGGGTGCCGTGCTAAACAACCTTTTCCTCAGCAGTCCACGTGACAGAGAGACACGAGAGCACCTTTGGGGCTGGCAGTGTAGCCTAAAGGTTAGAGTAACAAGCTGTGAATGAGCTTGGTACATCCCCAGCAGACCTGCTGGGCTCATTTCCCTTGACCGCCACCTGCTTACTGTGTGACTCTAAGCCAGTCACTTAACTTCCCCAGTGCTCCCATGTCACCCCTGAAAACAGGCACTTGTGCCTAGTGGGCCTTACCCAGTTACTTAAGACTAGTGTGGACAGGACAACTTTGAAAATAGGTCTATGACCTAAAGTTTGCTATCCTGAATAAAATAAACATTTTTACTACTACTACTACACATAACATGGCATCCCTACACATAGGGTTACCACCTGTCCCTACTTTCAAGGACAGTCCTGATTTGGGAAACTGTGTCCGCGCGGGGAACATGAAAATACTAAATGTCCTGACATTATAGTACAAAAGAATACTTTCAGACTTTCCTCTAAATGTGGCAAAAACTACAGTATCTTAACTAAAATACCTTAAAATGATTAGAAACACTAGGGAACATCTAAAAATACTGCAACACGTAGTACTGATTTTGATTAGAGAAAACATCTGTTGTGTTGGTTGAGATTACATATTGACCTGCGAAAAATCATGTTTCGGTAAGAATGTCCCACTGGGCTTCTTAAAAGGTGGTAACCCTACATACCCACCACGCAAGTTTCGGTAATGTTGTTTACCTGTGCTGTGGTATGCGTAACGGGTTAGATGTCTTCCTTGATTGCATGACCTAAGGGCCCACCGGAATTAGTTCTGACTGGACCGATGACCGTCTCTCTACTCTCCTCGCTCTCTGTCCCTGCGACTTGCTGACTCCTCAGTAGTGCATTACGCTTCTGGCACCTGACCTTCCAAATTAGCAAGTTTGACGTTTCTCCTCATGACAAAGTGGACTGGAAAATTAACTGGCACTCCACCACACCTTAGAACAGCAACATACTCCTTGAGGTTCAGTTTTGATGCCTTAGCGGAGCCCACCAATACCATCAGATGATGTGACTGCAAAGCAATGCAATTGGTTTGGGTAGGTTCTGGAGGGAGAGTGGATGCCGGGTAGGGGGAGCGGGTACACTACTTGTGTTTATATGCAGCTGCGTTACCTGGTGACTGTGGTCAGAGCAAAGATCTCCAAGCATAATTCGTTAACACTAGCTGCTTATAAACGCGATGTCAGGAAGTATCCGGGTACCTGGTAAAGATGCCGGATAATGTTCATGACATTTTATTGCTCAGTGTGCCTTCCTGATTCATTGAAACATTTCAATAAATAAATATCTGGTAATCACAGACATGTGTTCTCCCAGCCAGCAGTTTCCAGGTATCAGAGGTAGTTGTGACATTATTACGCAGGTGGCGTGGGGAGCAGTCTCATTTGTTTTTAAGTGTCAAAAAAGATTAATTTAACCCTCTGTCCCACATTGAGAAGGTGACATTCCACTCTGACCACTGAGACTTTTAAGCAGAAATATTTAACAACATAAGATGCTAGGTTATCAGTAAACATTATTAACGTTAGTGCACTTATTTCCACAGTATTCTGAGCTTGCAATGTCATGTTTGATGATGTGTCATGCATTTTGTCCTCATCACACATCTAGTCACACATTTGTGTGGTAAAAGGTTGAGAGGTATGTGTCTGTTTCATGCATTCTTGAATTCCCCCACTGTTTTTGACTCCACACACTCCTCAGGAAGGCCATTCAATGCATCCACAACCCTCTCCATGAAAAAATACTTCCTCACATTACCTCTGAGCCATCCCCCCATCTATCTCCAAATTGTGCCCCCTTGTTCTTGCACATCGCTTTTCTGAAAGATGCTACCCTCTTGGACTTTGTTGATTCCCTTGAGGTACTTGAAAGTTTCTATCATGTACCCCCTCTCCCTCCTTTTCTCGAGGCTATACATATTAATCTCCTTTAGTCTCCCTTCGTATGGCTTCTGGTGCAGACCCTGCACCATTTTAGTTGCCCTCCTCTGGACAGCCTGAATCCTGTCTATGTCTTTGAGGAGATGGGGTCTCCAGAAGTGAATGCAGTACTCCAGATGAGGTTTCACCAACTGTCTGTACAGAGGGATAACAACTTCCTGTATTCTACTGGTGATGCCTCTCCCAATGCATCCCAGTATCCCCCCAGCCCCCCTTACTGCCTTCTCACATTGCTTGCCCACCAGGTTGTCTGATATGATTACCCCAGGTCCCTTTCCATTTTTGTTGTTGTTAGTACCCCCACTGTGTACTCTTCCCTTGGGTTTTTGTTTCCCAGGTGCATTACTTTGCACTTTGTGTTGAATCTAAGTTGCCTTACATTTGATCATTCTTCCAACCTTGCCAAGTTCCTTCTTATCCTTACCACCCCCCATTAGTGTATCAACCCTGTTGCAGACCTTTGTGTCGTCTGCAGAGACATACTTTTCCTTCTAGTCCCTGCGCAATGTCACTTATAAAGACATTAAAGAGGACTGCCTGCGGTACCCCTCTAGTAACCCTCCTTTTTTCAGAGTGGACTCTGTTTACTATTGCCTTCTGCATCCTGTTGTCCAGCCAATTTTTTACCCAGGCTACCACATTGGGACCCACTCCAAGGCTGGCTAACTCGTTTATTAATCTTTTGTGTGGGACTGTGTCAAATGCCTTGCTAAAGTCTAGGTATGCCATGCCCACAGCCCCTTCCTGGTTTACTACTTTGTTCACCCAGTCAAAGAAATCTATTAGATTCATTTGACATGACTTTCCCACTGTGAATTCATGCAGCCTTGGGTCTTGTGCCCCGCTGGCCTCTAGGTACTCAACAATTCTTTCCTTGAGAAGTGATTCCATAAATTTCCCTACCACTGAGGTCAAACTAACAGGTCTGTAGTTTCCTGCCTCTGCCTTGCTCCCACATTTGTGAACCACACCATCCTCCCATAATTTATTAAAGAAGGGTAGTCAGTGGTGTCACTAGTTCTCCCCTTAGTTCTTTTAGAATTCTGGGGCTAATCCCATCAGGCCCATTGCTTTGTCCGCCTTCAGTCTTAGGAGTTCTTTCAGAACCCTTTCTTCTGTGAATGGACTGGTATCGATCCCCCTGTCCAGAGTGTTTCTATCATTTGATTTAGGTACCCCCCCTTTTGTGAATGCTGAGCAGAAGTATTTGTTCAGTATCCCTGCTTTTCACTGTCACCCTCTGCCCACATTCCCTCCCCTTTATTAAGCCTTAGTATCCCTCCCTTGGTTTTTCTTCACTACCTAATGTACCTAGAAAAGGCTTTATCACCCTTCTTAACAGAGTTGGCTGTCTTTTCCTCAGTTTGTGCCTTTGCTATTGTGACTGCCTTCCCTGCCTCCTTCTGCTTTAACTGATATAATTCTCTGTCCTGCTCCTTCTGTGTTTCCTTATATTTCCAGAATGCTATAATTTTCTCCTTAATATTCCATGCTAACTCTTTTGAGAACCATGGTGGCTTTTTCCCTGCATTTTGTTTTGTTGATTTGCTTTACACAAAGGCTTGTTGTCTCTGTGATAGCAGTTTTGATTTTTCCCTATTGTTCTTCCACCACTCCTTGCCTGTTTGCTACTGTTTTTCTGAGGCATTCTCCCATTTTGCCAAAGTTAACCCTCTTAAAGTCCAACACCCTTGATTTTGTGTGGTTTGACTCTACAGCTGTGTTTATTGTAAGCCACACTGTTTGGTGGTCGCTTGTTTCCAGATGGCTATCCACTTCTAAATCTGAGATCCTCTCTCAATCCCCCTTTGAGAGTACTAGGTCTAAGACTGCTCCCTCCCGAGTGGGTTCACAAACTCCTGCTGCACTTCTCTGATCCCATTTCCAGCCAAGTCATTTGTCCCTAGATGGATAGTGACATCCAGTTCCCTCCCCGTGCAGCTGCTCCCACGATCCTGAGGATTCACTTCCTGTCCCTCCAAGCCATGGCGCCAGGCAGGCACCTTACCTCTCTCTCTCCCCTCCCTCCCCCAGTTCTACCCCCTAATGACTGAGTCTCCCACCAGAAGTTGTTTCTGTCCCCTGTGGAGTCCTGTGCTACACTCCTGTGGGTCTCCTTTGTGAATGTTCCCAGCATCCTCCTTGGTCTCTACTGAGGGTTCCTCCATAGAGGAACCACACGCCACTAGAATGGTGAATTAATTGTGGAGAGGCACAACTGGAGGGATGCGCCTCTGTTCCACCACCCTCACCCTCCCTGAGCCCACCATGGTCTAACCGCTCCTCTTTCTTGGCAATCTCGGAGGCAGTGGTGGTGACCTGGGTGGTCCCTGGAGGGGGGGAGGAGGTTTCCTGAATCCCCGCCAGGTCAGCATGAAGACGGGCAACCTCCTCCCTCAGACCAGAGAGGTGCCTGCAATTAGGGCAGCAACGCAGCTTCCAGAACGTCTCCCAGAAGACTGCCACTCCACAGCCAGTGCATTACACCACTCCCCACATGTCTGTCTCCCTTCCTGTTTAAGATTTTTTTTTTTTAGTGTATCCAAGTGTGTGAGTGCATTTACCCCCTATTCAGTGTGCTGTGCTATTACGGATATGAACAGGTGTATGTCCTTTGCACTTTAGGGCAAGTGATGTCAGAACCCCTGATATAAAGGAAATGATGCGCTTGAGGCAGGTGGGGTGAGGAGCGGGGCAGGTGGGTGGGACTAAGCTCGTGCCCTCCAGAAACAATCAACTACAATTCTGACCCACCACCTCGGTGAGTGCCTTCCTTCCTTTCAGACACCTATTTTACAGAGTTTAAGTAACAGGTCTAGTCACAAATGACTGCAAATATTTTCCCAGCTAGATTTCCTCCCTGGCAAATAAAAGTTTCAATGTAAAATCAACCCCCAAAACAGAGAACCAAAACACTGACTTCTACTTATTTACACAGGCCCCCAAATTAAGACTTCAAGTCAATATACTCTATTAAATTACATCCTTGCTTTAAGGAAGCTGGTGGCTGCTCTCTGTCTGAGCTACAGCAAAATTCCACAATAAAGTGGGGTACCGCAGGGTTCAGTATTAGGACCGGTCCTCTTCAATGTCTTTATAAGCGACATTCCAGAGGGACTGGAAGGAAAAGTATGTCTCTTTGCAGATGACACAAAGATCTGCAACAGAGTTGATGCACAAGGTGGGGTGGAAAGGATGAGAAGGGACTTGGCAAGGTTAGAGGAATGGTCAAATGTATGGCAGCTTAGATTCAATGCTGGTGTAACCCCCCTGCAAATGGGGGTTCCCAAAAGACTTCCAGGAGCTTGCTTGAATGCTCCAAGCCTGAATGGTGTTTGGCATTTAAGCCATTTATCAGTGAGTGTTTTTAGAGCCTCTGGTACTGTCTCTTTAAGAGCTGTCTGCTTGCAGACATAATTAGTTTGTATGGGGGGACTGTGTGCTTCTCTGAGTACCACTTGAGCTGCTGCCAATTCACTTAATTTTTGCAGTCACTAGGAGTGCAAAGGGAACCTATCTGAAAGATGTAACTGTTTACCAGAAATTATTTAGAGTAATAATGAAATGACAGTTTGTCTAACCTGCTTTCTTTGCAGTCAGAACTGTGTCTGCTAGTTCCCCATTCTAGTTTTGAACTGCTGAACTGGACCAATCAGTGTGGGGTAAGCTAGCTCTAAAATGGTGCCTTGGACGAATCAGAACTTGGACTCATAATCTGAGCCAGCCACAAGAGGATTGTATGGGCAGTGACTCTGGGAGATGTAGTTTAGACTTCAGTGCCTTTTGGACCAACAGCAGCAGTCTATTGTGAGTGACAGCCAATCCAGTCAAGAACTGGGAGGAACTCAAAGGAAGTGCCGGTTTTTGTCGGTTGGAGTTCAGTTGAGCTTTGGCAGTGAAGAAGGAAGGAGCCCTGTGCTTTTTCAGTGTGCAGTTTTAGTCAAAAACGGTGTAAGGCCCAGAGTTCCGTCTGCAGCTTGTGTAACAGCTTGTTAGGACTGAATCCGTCCTGTGAAAAGAATCAAAGGATCTCTGAAGAGTAAACCAGGCTCACCCTGTAGAAGACTGGAAGAATTGCTGAAAATTGCACTCGGTCTGTCAGGAACTGAATCTGCTGTGTGTTCTCCCGGTATTGTGCAGTAATTGATCGGGATACAGATGCAGCCTGCCTGGTATAGTACTTTCTTTATATGGATGTGTGAAGAGGTTTGTGTACCTCAAGTGAGCCCTGCTGACATTGAAGGACCCTATCTTATTTGGAGGTCGTGAGTACTAATTCAGGTTGCTCCTGTTGAATTGCCACATTAAATCCAAATGGAATTACTGTACTGCTGACTGTTTAATTCTCCTTTTCTCTGTGTGAAAGGGCCCCTACCAGCTGCCACGGTTTGGACTAGCCACTAGGGCTTGGGTACCCAGGGACAGTAACTGATAGGGATAGGCCTGTGCACAGAGCCATAGGTAGATTATTAGAGTGATAAGCTAATTAACCTGATTTCCCTGTCCTTGTTATATCCCCTAAATAAATCAGAGCTGCTTGTTTCAGCAAAGTTATACTGCCTGAGGTATTTGTCTATGTTAAAGTACTGTACTGTGATTGTTGCACTGTATCTCATTTCACAGGAGGTCCCAGTGCGGAACCAGACCTGGGGGTAAGTGTGTACTGTGAAGGTAATTCTGATATATTGTGTGGGCCACTAGTGGGAAGAAAGGGGTTGCAGTGTCCCAGAGGGCTGTGACCAAGTTAGTTTAACTATTGCAAACCCTGACCTCTGGGTGGAGGCACCCGCCATTGGATCCAGGCCCCTCAACCTGTTAGTGGCAAATCAGGCAGGGTAGTAGCCCTGGGATAGCCCATCTAGGGTTACACTAAGAAGTGCAAGGTAATGCACCTGGGAAACAAAACCCAGGGAAGAGTACACAATGGGGGTGAGATACTAACAACAACAAAATGGAAAGGAACCTGGGGTAGTCATATCAGATGACCTAAAGGTGGGCAAGCAATGGAGAGGGCAGCAAGGAGAGCTGGGGGATACTGGGATGCATAGGAGAGGCATCACCAGTAGAAAACAGGAAGTTATTATCCCTCTGTACAGACAGCTGGTGAGACCCCATCTGGAGTACTGCGTGCAGTTCTGGAGACCCAATCTCCACAAAGACATAGACAGAATGGAAGCTATCCAGAGGAGGGCAACTAAAATGGTGCAGGGTCTGCACTGGAAGACATATGAAGAGAGACTTAAGGAGCTTAATATGTATAGCCTCGAGGAAAGGGGAGGGGGGACATGATAGAAACTTTCAAGTACCTCAAGGAATCAACAAAGTCCAAGAGGGTAGCATCTTTCAAAAACAGAGGTGTGCAAGAACAAGGGGCACAATTTGAAGATGGGGGGGGTTCAGAGGTAATTTAAGAAAGTATTTTTTCACAGAGATGGTTGTGGATGCATGGAACGGCCTTCCAGAGGAGGTTGTGGAGTCAAAAATAGTGGTGGAATTCAAGCATGCATGGGACAGTCATAAGGCAATTCGAGGGGGTGGGGGTAGGAAGAAGTAGGCTGCTGGTTAACTAGGATCTGCAGCTTATTCATTAGGCAGGGAAATGGGCAGACTGGGTGGGCCAAGCGGTCCTTATCTGCCGTCAAATTCTATGTTTCTAAACCCCACAAATACCACAATCATATCATAGAATAACATTTTTTAAATGTTAAACAGGAAAGAGACATGTACCATGTAGTTACCATCAGACACAACATCTCCATTTCAAGTCCATACAACTGAACCTTAACTACTTAATAAACCAACTCAATAAACCCTGCAATTGTATCTAGCCTAATGGCGGAATCTGTATTTTTTTAACTGCATACAGTATGTGACTTTGTCTGTGCCATGATGATTATACATCTGTGTTTGTAGCATTAAAGAGGAGATATTAATGAGCAGCATCAAGCAAAGGACATCTATGCAATGCATTAAGTGACCTGATCTGATTGGATCGGGAGCATCACCTGACAGTGCAATAATGCACATTACCAGCACTGTCAGGGTGACGAGGTCCACCTTGGGGAAGAATAAGGGGCAACATGGACCCTGTTTCTCATGCCACGCTCTCAAAAACAGAACAGCAGCAATCTGTAAAGGTTGCTAAGCAGTGCACAAAGTGAAGTACACCAGGGCTGGTCTGTAGTGCTGTGCTACTGAATCTCCACACAGTATGCAGTGTGCCAGCTACCGAAAGCTGCTGTGCGTGCGGGTATTGCAGCCATATAGTACAAAAGCTGCTATGTGTGTTCCCAGTCAGTGCCACGAATGGGTGCCCCCCATCCCAACAATACATGCAAGACACTAAACATGCAACAGTGGGGCATCAAGGTACCGGGTGAGGGCCGACTATACCCACCAGTCTGTGCCGTGGACCTTGGATACCCCACAAAACATCTTACTCCAAGCAGCAAGTGGAATGTGTGGAGTATTCAGGCTGCACATTACTCCAAAATGCTGTCTGTGTGTGTATCGGGGATCCATACCAAAACAGGTGCTGTTTGTGTGGGTATGGCATACCTTTTCTCCCTGATCACTTCCCGAATGAGCACACCTCCCCATTCTTAACAACGCATTGATCACGGTTAGTTCATGTTCCTGGGTCAGGTCCAACTGCACCTCCTCCCACCCCATGGACCTCAGACACCCCAGGAAACATAAGGGTTAATCAATGTAATTTTATTAATTTGAGGCAGCTGGGGGAAATTATGACAGATGCTGAGTATCTTCATATCTGTGTGGCCTCACTGATACGATTCAGGATTCCCTGTGTTAAGCACAACAGACCTATCCCATGTTTATGAAATGTACAAAAGAACTCAAACTGTAAGAAGCCCAGAGGGTGTGAGATATCTATACCTCTTGCGCCCAGTTTTGATACAAGCGCCCCTCTGCTTTAACAGGCTGGGGCACAGATCTGCAAACACTGTAGAGACAGTGGGTGCCCGAAGTACACAGGAGAGAGTCGGAGAATCCGAGGGGACTAGTGGGCTGCAGCGAGTAGCACAGAGACAGCAACATGTTAAGCTGACAGAGAGAGAGAGACACACACACCAACACACTGTGTAAATCAATGGTGCTGCACTGTTGGGTCATGTCTCTCTCTGTCACAAATCCAGCGACACAGTTAACATTTGTCAGAATGGCCCAGCCAGTGGGCAACACCTGGTACCCCTATGCCAAGAACAGTGCTCGTACAAGTGCGAGCAGTAACGGCACCATGCATCTCCCTTCAGTGCCACAACCGTGCCTTTTCCTGTCTTGCCACCATCTGCATGAGTCAGAGTAATGGTGATAGTTGACATCATTGCACATTGTTCCCTAGAACCTGGATCAGGGAGCAGTAACTGCGGCATGCCTCTGAAGGTCTTCCAATGGCAGCTGTAGAGTGTATGCATGGTGCACACACAATGAGTTCGTAAGAGCTGCAATCGCCTTGCCTGCCAACTGCTACTCTCTGCACACCTGGCAGCTGTAGAGTGTCCACATGGTGCACATGCAGTGGGTCCATAACAGCCACAATCAGCTTGCCTGCCAAGTGTTGCTCTCTGCACAATTTGCCAGTAGCATGACACAGCCACAATCACAGTGCCGCAATGAGTGGAGCAGAAATCAGACCAGGGAGCAGTGAGCATGACACTAGCAGTCCCCGCATGGTTGTCGCACTAAAGGGAGATGCACAGTGTAGTCACCACTTGCTGTTGTGCAAGCACTGTTCTTGGTCTAGGGGTACTGGGTTTTGCCCACTGGCCGGGTCATTCCAACAACTGTTCACTGTGTCACTGGTGTGTGACAGAGAGAGAGAGAGAGAGAGACAGAGACAGAGACATCACAACAGCTCCACGGTTGCTGTCGTGACCCACTCCCCATCCTCCTAGTTGTTACCTCGATGTTTGCACAGTTGCAGTCATGTGCCACTGGTCTCTGTCTCTTTTTACTGGTGATCCATGTGCATAGAGAGACAGGGAGAGAGGTTTGTTACACCAGAGAGTGCAATGACCAGGACAGAGACAGTGTCTGTGAGTACTCATACCTGCCTCGACGATCTGTCCAGTTTGTCCTTCGCTCACCCAGTGTGGTAGTACACAGCACACACTGGAGATGGAGAGACACACACACACACACACACACACACACACACACACACAATGTCATCGAGACAGACAGAGAAAGAGATGCACCTAAACAGAGGTTAATTGACAGTCGCTGCAATGTCCTATGTGTCTGTTTCTGTGCCTCTCGGGAGTTCCTGTTCATTGTGGTCAGTGGGGAGACACAGGTTGTGCAGCAGCCGGGGAGAAAACAGAATTGTGCAGGTGGATGGGGGATTAGAAACAAGCATGTCTGTAGGTCAACAGTTGCTGCAATGTCCCATGTGTGTCTGTCTCTGTGTCTCTCTTGGGAGTTCCTGTTCATTGTGGTCAGTGGGGAGACACCGGGATTGTGCAGCAGCTCAGAGGGGGGGAAAACAGTATTGTGCAGGTGGGGGGCATTAGAAACAAGCATGTCTGTAGGTCTTGCCATATATGTTATGAACAGAAAATGTTACACATCATGATAAGTGGTCAGTGGCTCAGTAGGTAGCACATTCACCTCTGAGGCTGGGAAATCAGAGGGCTGTGGGTTCAGTTCCCCCATCTGGCACTTGGGTTAATATCCCAATACTGACACTGTAGTGCAGCATGAGGGGGGTGCTGCACTTCTGAGGTGCCGTCTTTCAGATGAGATGTTAAACTGAGGTCCCATCTGCCTTGATTGGTGGTAGTTCAGGTGGATGCTAAAGATCCCATGGCACTTATCGAAAAAGAGTAGGGGAATTTCTGTTTTATTTACACAATTACAAAAAATACAATAAAATGACTATAAAACATCATGAAAAATATAGTAAAGGAAATAAAACAATGATACACAGAATATGAACATATAAAAGACAAAGTAATTCAACACATACAATTGAACAGCATCCCCCCATCCCAAGGACATCTTTTAAGTAGAAACCCAAAATCTCTTCCATAGAATATCTATTCCATACCCTCAATCCATGGTATAGACAATTGTTAAAGAAAAAATAAATGCAAAGGTGAGGAAGAAACGAAAAAACACCATCATAAGAACAACACAATCATAAGTCAAAAAAGAAAGTTTTTTTTTCTTTTTTTCCCCCTCCTCCTTTCTCCATTTGTCCCAAAAATCTGGTCTGAGAGAGGAGGTTTCCCGTCTCCAGGCTGACCTGGCTAGGATTCGTGAAACCTCCTCCCCCACCCAGGGACCACCAGGGCCAATGCCACTACCTCAGAAGCTGCCAAGAATGAGGAGTGGCTGGACCAGGGTGGGCTCAAGGAGGGAGAGGGTGGTGGAACAGAGTTGCATCCTTCCAGCTGTACCTCTCCACAATTCATTCACTCTTCTGGTGGACAGTGGTTCCTCTATGGAGGCACCAGCAGTGGAGACCAAGGAGGATGCTGGGAACCTTCACAGGAGACCCACAGGAGGGTGGCATGGGACCCCACGGGAAGAACAACTCCTGGTGGGGACTCAATCATTAGGGGGTAGAAATGGGGAGGAAGGGAGAGGAGGTAAAGTGACCTTCCTGGCGCCACAGCTTGGAGGGACAGGAAGTGAATCCTCAGGATCGTGGGAGGAGCTGCACGAGGGAGGGGCTGGATGTCATTGTCCACCTAGGGACAAATGACCTGGCTAGGAATGGATCAGAGCAGTGCAAGAGGAGTTTGTAGAGTTGGGAAGGGCCTTAGACAAGTAGCATCTGGTAACCTTCTCGGAGGTGCTGCCAGTCTATGGCAAGGAGATCTAGAGGGCACTCCTCACCAGGGAATTCAATGAGTGGTTGAAAAACTGGTGTGGAGCTCAGGGTTTTGGCTTCAATGGGGACTGGGGAGCCACCTGGAGGGATGCAGACCTATACTGGTGTGATGGTCTGCATCTGTCCAGGGGGGGAACCAGGATCCTAGGTGAGAGGTTTAAATGCTTCATTGGCAAGCATTTAAACTAGCCAAGGGGGGAGGCACTGAAAAGGAGCACAGAAATCCGAGCCTCCCCCCACAAAACATGGTGATTACTGAGGTAAACATTAAGGTACAGAAGTTATTAGGGAGCTGAACAGATTTAAATGTAAAAAAAGGCAAAGGCAGTAAGGACAGAAATGGGGCTAAAAGGGGTAAGGCTATCAAAAAGTGGAGGGTGATGAGTACCAATGCCCGTAGTCTGTGTAACAAGCTCCCTGAACTAGTGGCCTTGATGGAAAAGGGTTGTCTGGATATTGTGGCAGTCACAGAAACATGGTACACAGAGAACCATGACTGGGATGTCAACATACCAGGATACACAATCTACAGGAGGGGCAGGCAGGGTAAAAGAGGAGGAGGAGTAGCTCTCTATGTAAAGGAAGGGATCAAAGCAACAGAACTAAAGAGTAAACGGAGCAGATGAGGCACTTTGGGTCACCCTGGAGACAGGGAATGGCACCACAATCTGCATGGGGGTTGTATACAGACCCCTATCTCAGGGGGAGGGAATGGACAAGGAAATGATAGAAGGCTTTCTTAGAATGGCAGAAAAAGGGGAGATATTGTTGATAGGGGACCTGAATATGCCAGATGTTAACTGGAGCACCTTTGCTGCAGGCACATTCAAGAGCAGGGTCGTTCTTGATGCCCTACAGGGGGCATGCCTCAGACAGCTAGTATTGGAACCCACTCGAGAGGGAGCAATCTTAGACCCGGTACTCTCAAATGGGGATGGAGAAAGAATCTCAGATTTAGAAGTGGGTAGTCATCTGGGAACAAGCGACCACCAAACATTGTGGTTCACGATAAACACAGCCATACAATCAAGCCATAAAAAAGCAAGAGTACTGGACTTTAGGATGGCTGACTTTGGAAAATGAGAGTGCCTCAGAAAAGCACTAGCAAACAGGCAAGAAGGAGGGGTGGAGGAACAATGGGAGTGATCAAAACAGCCATCACAGAGCCAACAAGCCTTTGTGTAAAAACAAATCAATAAAACACAATGAAGGAAAAACACTATGGTTCTCAAAAGAGGTGGCAGGGAAGGTTAAGGAGAAAAGGACAGCATTCAGGAAATATAAGGAAACACAGAAGGAGCAGGACAGAGAACTTTATCAGTTAAAACAGAAAGAGGCTGGGAAGGCAGTCAGAATAGCAAAGGCCCAAACCGAGGAAAGGATAGCCAATTCTGTTAGAAGGGAGATAAGACCTTTATAGGTACATTAGGAGCGAAAAAGACCAAGGAGGGATACTGAAGCTTAATAAAGGGAGAGGGTGGGTAGAGGGTGACAGTGAAAAGCAGGGATACTGAATGAATATTTCTGCTCAGTATTCACAAAGAAGGAAGGGAGTTACCTAAACCAAACAAGAGAAACACTCTGAAGATGGGGGTCGATACCAGTCCATTTACAGAAGAAAGAGTTCTGAAAGAACTAATAAAATTGAAGGTGGACAAAGCAATGGGGCCTGATAGGATTCACCCAAGAATTCCAAAAGAACTAAGGGTAGAATTAGTGACACCGCTGACTACTCTGTTTAACAAATCATGGGAGGATGGGGTGGTACCCGAGGACTGGAGGAGGGCAAATGTGATTCCTCTTCACAAAAGTGGGAGCAGGACAGACAGGAAACTACAGACCAGTTAGTTTGACCTCAGTGGTAGGGAAAATGATGGAATCACTTCTGAAGGAAAGAATTGTTGAGTACTTAGAGGCCAGTGGGGCACAGGACCCAAGGCAGCATGGATTCACGATGGGAAGGTCGTGTCAGACGAATCTAATAGATTTCTTTGACTGGGTGACCAAAGTAGTAGACCAGGAGGGGCTGTGGACATGGCCTACCTAGATTTTAGCAAGGCATTTGATACAGTCCCACACAAAAGATTAATACACAAGATAGCCAGCCTTGGAGTGGGTCCCAAGGTGGTAGCCTGGATAAAAAATTGGCTAGACAACAGGACACAAAGGGTAGTAGTAAATGGAGTACACAGTGAAGAAAGGAGAGTTACTAGCGGGGTACCACAGGGTTCAGTACTGGGACCGGTCCTTTTTAATGTCTTTATAAGTGACATTGCAGAGGAACTGGAAGGAAAAGTATGTCTCTTTGCAGATGACACAAAGATCTGCAACAGGGTTGATACACAAGATGGAGTGGAAAGGATGAGAAGGGACTTGGCAAGGTTGGAGGAATGGTCAAATGTATGGCAGCTCAGATTCAATGCAAAGTGCAAGGTAATGCACATGGGAAACAAAAACCCAGGGGAAGCGTACACAATGGGGGGTGAGATACTGACAACAGTAAAAATAGAAAGGGACCTGGGGGTAATTATATCAGATGACCTAAAGGTGGGCAAGCAATGTGAGAAGGCAGTAAGGAAGGCTGGGGGGATACTGGGATGCATAGGAAGAGGCATCAATAGTAGAAAACAGGAAGTTGTTATCCCTCTGTACAGACAGTTGGTGAGACCCCATCTGGAGTACTGTGTGCAGTTCTGGAGACCCCATCTCCGCAAAGACATAGACAGAGGAGGGCAACCAAAATGGTGCAGGGTCTGCACCAGAAGACATCTGAAGAAAGACTAAAGAAGCTGATATGTATACCCTTGAGGAAAGAAGGAGAGAGGGACATGATAGAAACTTTCAAGTACCTCAAGGAATTAAAGTCCAAGAGGTAGCATCTTCCAGAAAAAGAGATGTACAAGAACAAGGGGGCACAATTTGAAGATTGAGGGGGGACGGCTCAGAGGTAATGTGAGGAAGTATTTTTTCACTGAGAGGGTGGTGGATGCATGGAACAGTCTCCCTGAGGAGGTTGTGCAGTCAAGAACAGTGGGGGACTTCAAGAATGCATGGGACAGGCATAAGGCAGTCCTAGTGGGGGGTAGGAGGAAGTAAGCTGTTGGTTAACTAGGATCTGCAGCTTATCTGTTAGGTAGGAAAATGGGCAGACTAGGTGGGCCAAGCGGTCCTTATCTGCCGTCAAATTCTATGTTTCTAAATCCCAGTCTTACCACACAATAATTCCTATAACCTTATTTCCAAAACAATATTTAACATAAAACAAATTTGCACCAGAAACTTTCCTGTTGTGAAGAGGAAAGATGTGTACATTCCATACGTTGGAAGTTTTGTAAGTCATTTACAATCATGTGTACCAAATTAATGACAGGGATATCTTGTTGCTGCAGAACTAAACAGCACCTGCTAAGCCAGAGCCAATACAAAAAGTGAACATGAATAATCTGCAATGTACTTGTACAAATCCCCTACTGGAATTGTAGGACAAATTCCATAACATAACAATTCCGGCGATGGGGGGAGTGTTAACCAACTCATATGGAGTGACCATCTATTTTTCAACACATCCCAAAACCTCACCGCATATGGACAGTTAAAATACAAATGATTCATAGTTTCCAGTTTCCCATTACAACTTTAATCTTGGACAATATCGTTCAGACAATGCCTTATGTTTCTGGTTAGCTTTAACGTTTACCCTATTATGAATTGCTAACCAAGCAGTATCACACATATTAACTGGGATCCTACGATTCATAATATAGCTAGAAATCTGCTGTTGATGGGAAACAGAAAATTCTGACCAGAGGGTATCGGTAAAGAATGATTCCAGTATCGAAGAATAAAGTGCTTTCCGGGATATTTGCAAAATGCCAAGGTATGTTATATTCCATAGTTTAATTTTATCAAAGACCGAATCCCATAAATCAGATAGTCTGGGTTTACGTTTATTCTTATGTAAAAAGGAACCCATATGCCATTCTTCTAACACATGTGCAATATTACTAGATCCAATCTGTATCCACCATTTTGAGTCACCTTTGATTAATGGAATTAAATTAACAGAAAAAAATATCGTAAAATAAAACACTACAGGATTTAGCATGTTCAATCCACCTTCCTTAAGTGATCTATACAAAATATTCCTCTTAATTGGATTCAATCTACTCCCCCAAACACAAGAAAAAAATCACTTAACACTGAAACCTCAGTTGTTTCTTTAAATGAAAAATAGCACTTAAATACAGAAATAATGGAATCAAAAACGTTTTAGTGTAATACACTCTTTTCTTTTTTGTCGTTTTCCATCGGTTCCATACTTCCACTTTCGTTTTTGCCACCTCTATGGCACGTTCCCAATTAAAGAGGGACACATTTCCTTTACCCCAGTAAATCCCCCAAATCTTTCAAGGTTGTTGGGCCACCGGAAAACCACCAAAAACAAAAGGATCTAGTACACCCTCATGTAATTGTAAAATTTTCATTTTGGTTAAGTTTAGAGAAGCCCCTGTAATTTTCCCTATTTCTTGAATAAGGTCTCTAGCCAATACAAAAGAATATTCATTCATCAATAACAAGCAGATGTCATCAGCGTATGCCAATACTTTATAAGTAGAAGCCATAGAAACAGTTAAACCACGAATCAAAGGGGACCTATTCAGAACCCATAAAAGAGGGTCCAAAACAAATACATATAATAAAGGACTTAAAGGGGAACCTTGCCTTAAGCCTGTGTAAATGAAATGTGGAACACCTATCCAACCATTTTCATATGGAAGTACATATGCCAAAGCATAACAGAGCTGTAACCACCCTATAAAAACCATTGATAGCCCGAAAGCCAATAAGGCGTCCCATAAAAGAGAATGTAAAACTGTATCAAAAGCCTTGGCCTGATCTAGGCTAACTAAATAACCAGGCATCTCAGCATCTAGTTTCGAAGAAAAAATAATTTCTCTTATAAACAACAAGGCATCAGTGATGTTCCTACCTGGGATTGCACAAAACTGCATGGGGCTAATTAATGAGGGCATAAGTTCTGCCAATCTATTCCCTAAAAGCTTCGCAAAAATCTTAAAATCTACATTTAACAAGGTTAAAGGTCGCCAATTCCCTAAATCCCTAGTATCACCGGACTTATATAAGAAAATTAATAATCCTTCATACATTTGTGTAGGTAAAACATTATCCTCCAGAAAAAAATTATAAAGACGTAAAAAATGACCCGGGATCACTGACCATATTACGTTATATAATTCGCATGACAAACCATCCGAACCTGGGGCTATAATGGCATGCAAAGAGTGGATAACCTTATCCATTTCTTGTGAAGAGAAAGGAGTAGGTAAAAGAATTCTGAGAACTGGTGGATTGAGGGAATGCTGCCATTTGTAAAAAGGCGTCAGATGAGAGAACAGATCGTGGGAAATTTCCAAAGGTATTGTTAACATATTCCTCAACAACCCCCATAATACCCGCATTATCCCAATGTTCTACCCCTGCAGAATCTTTAAGGCTTGAAAAAACCCGATTCTCAGTCCTAGATTTGCATGCTAAAAATGGGTTAACTTGTTCAGACTTCCCTTGAGTACCAAACAACTGTTCTTTTTGTAAGGACTGCATTCTAGAATATTGGAAGTCGGACATCTGTTGCCTTACATTATCAATACGATCCTTTAAATCAATGACCCCCAAACTTTGTTGGGATATCAACATACCCAATTCAGCACGAAATGCCAAATATTTATCCCATTTTGTTTGTGCTCTGTATGAACCTATCACCTTAAAAAAATCAGTTATACATAGTTTCAAATCAGACCACCAAAGACCTATATTATCATATAAGACTAAAGTAGATGATTTATCACTTAAGATCTCTTGCAAGTCATGCAAAATGATTGCATCGGACAGCAGGGTCACATTTAACCGCCAAACCCCACTCCTGGCTGTTCTTCGTGGAGGGTAGTCAAACCGAAAGCCCAACAGCCAGTGATCCGAAAGCTCAATAGGGATGACAGTAGGAGAAGCCACACAAAATTTCTGGTTCACAATAAGAAAATCAATGCATGAAGAAAGGGAACCCTTATAAAAAGTAGGCTTCTTAACCAAAGGGGTACCAAAAAAACCATTTTTTAAATTTGCCTGTGAAATAACTTGGGATAAAAACGTTTTATCACAGTATTGCTTCGCACCATCTTTTTGCATTTTGAAATTAATATTAAAATCACCCCCAAAAATCAAGTGATGTTTAGTATATAAGTAAGGCTGCACTTTCCTTAATAAATCAATCTGAATGGCTTTAATCTGAGAATTGTAAATATTTCTTAAACGTAAAAAATTACCATTAAACTGGACATCTAACAAAAAGGCCCTACCAGGCTCTATTTCGACCATTCTAATAACATTAACATCATGGGTTCGAAAACAAAAACCCACCCCACTACAAGGTTCTAAACCTGGAGACCAAATTGAGAAACCCCAGCCCCAATCTAAAGTGGACTGCTTTATTTCCATCGTATCCTGTAAATGGATATCTTGTAAGAATAAAATATCATAACTTAGGGAATATAAAATACTAAACATAGTAAACCTACGTTTCTTATTTTTTATGCTGTTAACATTTAAGCTTGCTACAGAAAAATCAACCATTTATGGGGTTTTTTTTTTGCTTTCCCACTAGACTTCGTAACTCGTTTGGCCGGAAAGGGGACACCACCCCCTCCAACAGACAAATCCATTTTAATCTCTATCTCTGGGTCATGAATAGAAATGGTCTCTATCCCTTCAGAATCAATAGGCTGAGATTGATCCATTTGATTACTCCAAGAGGGAAGGGAAGAAAACCTATTCGACAACGTAACTGAGGGTAGAGAAATCATAGAGTCCTTACTTTTCTTGGACCCTGAATGCTGTACTAACACAAATTGATCATCATTGCCAATAGAATCAGAGGATCCACAATCAGACACAATTGAATGTAATGCCTGAGAATCCACTGGTAAACTATCCATAGGCTCACAAATTAAGGGTGACTGAGCTGTAGAAGTGAAAATAAGAGGGGTAACAAGGGGGACAGGGTCCTTCATTTGCAGGGTAAGATCAAGCACTGGTGTAACAGACTCTAAAATCTCAACACCTTTTTGAACAGTAGTTTGAAAAGGGAGAGAAGTTCTAACCAAAACCCTCGCAGCCCCCCTTCCCCTTCGTCTCTCAACTGGTGGAATTCCTAAGGGTAATTCAGAAGAAAGGTGCTTAGCTTTGTGTAAAAAATAAGCATGGTCAGAAGCTGCATCCACATCAGTAATATTCCATGGACAGTCATCAAAACCATGTTCCGATTCCCCACATAAATTACACATGGGGGGGGCGTCGCACTCATTCGCCTCATGTCCCTGAACCCCACAAGAAAAGCACTTTACAGAATTACAAGCAGTGTTTAAATGATCCAGAGAACCGTATTTATAGCAGCTCTCGCAGTTTGGTCAAGACTTTCTCCAACTTATGAGTTTGTTGGGCTTCACACAGGTGGTTACCGCTGCTACCCATATTCATGGTCACTCTCTGGATTTAGTGTTCACCTTGGGGATGGAGATCACTGAACTGGTGGTGGAACCAGTTGGGTGGTCTGACCACCACTCTGTAAGGTTCAATTTGACACCCCTTATGAGACCCACCCTTTGGAGATGGCCCAGTACCGCCCTTTGAGGAGTCACCCAGAGGGTCTGATGGCGGTGCTGGACCCTTCAGATTGGCCGATGGAGTGCAGGGAACCAGATGCCTTAGTAGTGCACTATAATAATATGGTGTTGAGGGCACTGGATTCCATTGCGCCTGTCCGTGTTCGCCCCCTCTCCCTCCGCCCTTGATCCCTTTGGTTTGATGGGACTTTGAGGGAGTTGAGGAGGAAGGGGCGAAGATTGGAACGCTGTTGGCGGAAATCGGGCCTGGAAGATGACAAGCTTAGATTGATGGCCCATTATGCGGACTGTCAATCAGTAATCTCCCATAAGAAGACAGAATTCCTGTCCAGGGAGATTACTGCATCAAGAAACCGACCTGCTCAGCTCTTCCGGACCGTCGACAGACTGTGCAATCCAGCCTGTCTGCGGGATCGGAGAGCTTTTTCACAAATACAGTGTGATGAGTTTGCTCGGTTCTTTGATGATAAGGTGTCGTCAATCAGACTGGAGATCCACGACATGCGTTCAAACGAGCATTGCAGTGACCAACATGGGGTTACATGTCCGCGGCCTGTCTGGACGGACTTCGACCAGCCAGCAATCATGGATATCATGAAGATTGTTCAAGGTCTGCGACCGACTTGCTGTAGTTTGGATCCTGGTCTCTGGCGCCTCCTTGTGGGATGCATGGATGGAGATTGGACCAATCCTTGCGAGGATAGTTTGGGGTTCTTTGGATCAAGGGGTGTTTCCGGAGTCTCTGAAAGAGGCTGTTGTGACACCCCTTTTGAGAAAACCTTCCCTTGACCCCGACTGCCTTGCTAACTACAGACCGATCTCTAACCTGCCCTTTTTGGGCAAGGTTATTGAGAAAGTAGTCGCGTTACAGCTTGATGACTTTCTTACCACCCATGAAGTCTATGATCTTCTCCAGTCCGGTTTCAGGAAGAGACATAGTACTGAGACTGCATTAGTTCGGGTTCTTAATGATCTCCTAATTGCAAGAGATCAGAAGAGCCGTTCGATCTTGGTTCTTCTTGATCTCTCTACAGCATTTGACACCGTGGATCATGGGATGTTGCTGGATCGCCTGCGGCTACTTTGTGGACTGTCAGGGACAGTCCTCAGATGGTTCCACTCTTTCCTCACAGGCAGAAGTCAAAGGGTAGTCTCAGGGATTTTTTCCTCTGCCCCCCTTGCTCTGTCTTGTGGGGTGCCGCAGGGTTCAGTACTTTCTCCCATGTTGTTCACGGTGTACATGCTACCGTTGGGAGACATTATAAGGCGTTATGGGCTGAGTTTTCACTGCTATGCAGATGATACTCAGCTCTATATGTCCTTTGCACCTGAACAAAATGATGCTGTCTCGATTTTTAACAACTGTCTAGTTGAAATTCAGGATTGGATGAGTGCGAACTGGCTGAGGGTAAATCCGGACAAGACTGAGGTTCTAGTCGTTGACCCGGGTCATCTTGTAAAGGAGTTGACTCCTGGGGTCTCCTCTGATCTTTTATTAGGGGATACCCAGTTGAGACCTTCTGAACAGGTGCGAAATCTGGGCGTTATTTTTGACAGTGCGCTAACACTAAAAAAGCAGGTGTCGGCCACTGTCAGATCTTCCCTTTTACCATCTGAGGAATATCGCCCGGATAAAACACCTTGTTCCACATGATGACCTTCCTGTTTTGGTTCACGCTTTGTTTCTTCCCGTCTTGATTACTGTAATGCTTTATATCTAGGGTTGCCGGGGGTTGATCTCCGTCGCCTGCAGCTGGTGCAGAACGCGGCAGCTAGGTTGTTGACAGGGCTACCAAGAACTTGTCATGTCACACCTGTGCTGCGTGAACTGCACTGGCTACCAGTGCGATGGAGAATCACCTTCAAGGTCGCATTGCTGACCTATAAGACCCTACATGGCCAGGGACCAGGCTACCTGCAAGATCTCCTTTGCCCTTATCATCCTCTCCGCCCACTCCGCTCCACTGGCGAGGGACTACTAGAGATTCCCAGGGTTTGTTATAAATCATCTGGGGCTAGGGCTTTTTCTTTTATGGCCCCGACCCTGTGGAATTCTCTACCTCATCAGGTTAGAGAGTGCCAGTCCGTGGAAGTATTCAAGAGATCCCTGAAAAGTTATTTATTTATGCTGGCATATGATTAGTTTATTTTATGAATATTTTATTGTTTTATGTCTTTATTTATCATGTTGATGTTTTATCTCTGTTTGTATTAGCGCTTTGATTTTTTGAAAAGCGCTTTATAAATAAATTTTGATTTGATTTGATTGAGCTCTTTGGTTGGCCTGCATAGAAAATAATCCCCCTATCCCTTCCCAAAAAAAAGGAACTAGATAGATGTTGTATCCCAGAGTCATTTTGATATAGTTGAACCCTAAAAGTCCAACCCCCTGTCCAAAACCCGTTATCATCTATTATGGGTTTAGGGTTGTCCATTAATTTACAACGTTGCTCCAACATTGCTCCAACCAGTACATTATATCCGCCACATTAACACCCTCATTTCGGAATAGAACAGTCACTATTTTGATGGTGGGTTTGGTGACTGGAATCACTAAAAAGTCTCTCCATACATCTAAGTTTTACTTCATAATATCGTTTCCAAAAATTATCCAGTAAATGCATAGAGCAAAAGCTAATGTCATATTGATGATTCCCAGGCGAATGAATAAGAGCATAAACATCGGAAGGCACAAACCCTAAACTGTCAAGTAGGAGATTTTTCCCTACCCAGAGTCTGTCTGGGACAGTAGGAGATTGTCCTTTGTAACGAAACCGTACCAAGAATCTTCGTTTAGCTTCCCAAGCAGGACGACGAAACAGATCTGCATAAGATTTTTTCCATTGTGCATCAGGTTGTGCGGAAGGGACATCAGTAACCGAGGAGAGGGAAACTATTTCCAACCAAAGAAGTAGCAACACCCTGAATGGAAGGTTCAACACTTACCGTATCAAGCGGTTCGTTAAGCGAAGGAATGCAGTCTAACACAGCGTCTGACGCAGTTCTGTCCATGTCAGCCTCACCTTCAACTGACAGTTGCATACTGCTGTCAATCTGAGACTCTGAAATTACCAACTGGGGATTGGAAACCACTAAGGCGGGAACGTCCCGTAACACAGATTGTGAAGTAGCAGGACTTGAAAAATTTGGGTCAGGAATCCACATACCCTCACGCCATAGCCAACCCGCTTTTGTAAGAACTTCATTTTTAAAGCGAATCTCTGTAGCATCATTGATTGAAGGGAGTATTCCATCTACTGACCCTTCGATACACATATCCGGGTTTGAAGGTAGTAACAGTTCACCAGGAGGTGCAACAAGAGGTAATCTTTTACTACCAGACAAAACAGGGCTTGCAAGTGAACGTTTGCGTTTTTTTTCTTCCTCTAAACGCTCTTGGCATAGACCATAATTCCATTTCCTCATATAAAACAATTTCATTATCAGTGCAGGAAAACGACGATTCTGTCGGTAAACTTTCCATCAAAACAGGACCCTTTCGGGGTTCGAAACTCTCCGACTCCTTCTCACTAGCTGTATAAGCATAAGAAGGTTGCAGAGCTCCAGAGCTACGTCCGTCCTCCTCCACCACCACCACTTTCAGACTGAGATCTTCCATCTCTGCGGACTGAGGGACAGCGCCACCCGCCCACAGAGCAGGGGAATTTCCCCGGTGTCCTGGCCAAATTTCCCTCATTCACTAAAAATACCACCAACAGCTTAATCTGGTTCAATTTCAGTTGCTTACCATCTGTATCTCCCCTCCCCCCCCGGTCGCCCCTGAGAAAAGGACTTCTAGGCCCAGTGGGCTTACCGGGTCAACAAAATTCAATAAATAAATAAATAAATAATGCTGTTTTTTGGCACGTCTCTGTTAATAGCATAACATATATGCAGTCATTGTTAGGGACTACTTGACATCTCGGCAGGATACAGGCACAGTTAATGTCTTTTCAGTCATCTTAAACAACAACTTCTCTTAAATGTTTTTTTTTGTCTGCAAGACCCCAGAGAAGCCCCATGCAATAAGTGCACTGACACACCCCAGGGGCTGTGAGGGCACTTGGCCGCATGCATCATGTTCCTGAGGTGTGCGTTAATCTACATTAGCAGCACCCCGCTGCCATGCGTTAAAATTTACTTAGCAAGTGCTCAGAGGATGGCTATGTGCCTATAATTGTAGAAGAAGAAGAATCAGCATTTATATAGCACTTTTCATACATCCAAAGTGCTTTACAAGCAATGCTAGACTGGTAGTGAAGTAACTAAATGTGTGGTGGTGGCCATATCGCACATCATCACCCACACACAGCCTGGATAATTGCATGAACTGGTTTATGGGAAGGGGAATGCTGGTCAGGACACCGGGAATGTTCCCTGCTCTTTTGCGAAGAGTGCCCTGGGTTCTTTTACTTCCACCTGGACACCCAACAGGACAACACCAGGATGGGCAGAAGGGACCTCGGTTTAATGTCTCATCCGAAGGACGGCACACCCCAGCAGTACAGCACCCCCCAATACTGCACTCGGATGCCAGTGATTTTTTTAGGTGCAAGTCCAATCCCGGTGTGGGATGAAAACCCACGACCTTCTGGTCCAGAGGCGGATGTGCTACCAACTGAGCCACGCTGACACCTAAATACAGTATAGCTTTCAATTGTCCCTGATTTTCAGGGACGTCCCTAATTTTACCTCAAAAGTTTCCTGTGTCCTTCCGAAGATTGATGTTTTTGTAACTGAACAGTGAGGACTGCAAGTACAAAATAATGTTAAACATTAGAATTACAGATTCTTCAGGAATTGTTTTTTTACGCTAAGCCCCTTATTCTAGTTGGTTCCTTTGTGGATATCACTAAATTTGTAAATTTGTTCACAATTCTTGTCCTTTGTCCCCGATTATTCTAAGCCTTGGCCCTGGTTTTGTGGCAGGGGGTTGAGAGGTATCACTGGAAGTATCTGTTTTGTTACCCGATTTAAATCTAAGTATAACTGTAGCAGTTTTTCAGATCTGGGGTATAACTTTTTTTTGACAAAGTCTTTTGTTGTTAATTTAAGCCTTGACATTGTCTAACAATCCATGCAAACTGACTGCGGTGCTAAGCAGCTCACGGGGGAGTGGCACTGAATGGTTTTTTTCTCTTTATACTTGTAACCCTCCTACAAATGGTGGTTCCTGAAAAGTCTTCCTCGAGCTTGCCTAAATGCTCACTGCCAGGCTGGTGTCCTGCATTTTAGTAGTTTAAATGTGATTGCTAGAGTCCCTGTATAGCTTCTATGTACTGTCTCTTTAAGAGCTGTCTGGATTGCAGTCATAAGTAATCTGAGTGGGAGCTCTGTTGAAAGATGTAACTATTTGCTTTAAATTATTTAGAGTGATAATGATAATGTAGTTTGTCTAACCTGCCTTCTTTGCAGCAAGGACTGTTTTGTTTACCTCCACTCTCTTGGTCCTGGACTGCTGAATTGGATCAATCAGTTCTGGTGGGACCTAAAATGGAGCTGTCTGGAATCAAAATCTGTAGGAATTGTAGTTTTGGGTTTTTGGCGCCTTTTTGCACCTCAAGGGGGAGCCTTTGTTGTGACTGACAGACAGATCAGCCAACCAGACCTTTTGGATTCTAGGAAAAGTCCCAGGCTTGCTGGCAGTTGAGTCATATCTAAGTTAGGAGCTGAAGAAGCAACAGCCTGAGATAGTCAAGCAGCAGTCTGAGTAGTTTTGCGTGGGAGAACTATGGAAAGGTCTGAGTTGTGGCCTGCATGTCTGCCTGCTACCCCTGAGACGGAGAGAAGAGAATTATTTCAGACTAAATCCAAGTTTGTGAGAACGAAGTAAGCCACTGATTTTTTACCAGGCTCATACCTAAAGAAGACCGAAGATTTGCTGAATGCGATCGGCCTGTCAGGATTTTCAGCTGCTTTTGAATCCCCGGTTTGTGCAGAGACTTTGCGATCGTGACCGGAGAGCGGTTTACCTGGTACAGTAGAATTTCCTTACATGTAAATGTGCTGTGAGTTGTTAGTGGGTCATGATTTGGTTCCCCACTGTGTGAACTGTGGTCTGCTTGCTGGAAGCTGTATCCAGCCCAAGATGGACTGTATCCGAATCTGTCTCCATTTGGCCGGGGCCTTGCCACATTGGCCCAGCCAGACCACCCACTGCACAGAGGAAGCCATCGACGAGAGACCTGCCTGGAGATCAGCCCCCTGCTCCACGCTTGAACAGGAACAATGCCTCGGTGGTTCGTGTGGGCTCTGCTTCTCCTGGCCCTCCAGATTAACCACCTGCTGTCTCGATTTTCATCCAGCCTGTGTCCAGTCTTGAGTATCGTGATTAATCATCAGGGTAGCTCCCTGCAACAGCAGCCTAATATAAAAGTGTTCTCTGATTGTCTTGTCATTTTCTTTTCATGAACTGAGCCCTCCAGTTCCGGAATACAACTAGTGTGTGTTGCACATGTTGTTTTCTTCCATCACTGGGCCCCAACTAGGTGCAACGTTCCTGGCTAGCCCACCGTTCTCCATCTGGGTACTCAGAGTGCGTGACTGTTTATGGACCCTGAAGTGCAAGTATAACTGTTTGATTGATACAGTCTTAAAGCAAATTAACCTGATTACGCCCTTCCCTTGTTCAAGTCCCTTAAATAAATCGGATCTAACTATTTTTTGCATTTACCCTGACTGTAGTTCCAGTTTGTGCAAGAGTACTGTACTGCTGTTATTTGCTGTGTATAACCTTGTTTTACAGGGGGTCCCCAGGGTCGGCCAGAGGAAAGCCTTGGTGGTAAGTGCAAACAGTGTGGGTACTTGTGTGGTGTATCAGGGGTATTGTGAAAGTGCTTATTGTGTATTGTTCCAGCCACTAGTAAGGAAAGAGGGTAGTTACAGTGTCTCGGAGGGCTGTGCCCAGGTTAGCTTGACCACTACCAGCCCTGACCTCTGGGTGGAGGAACCTGTTTCGGAACTCGGGCCCCTTAACTTGCTACTAGCCAAGCAGGCAGGGGTAGTAGCCCTTGGGATAGCGCCACCTAGGGGTTACTTACTTTTTCTTTTTTTAATTCAATGTTTTATTAAAAACACACACAAAAAATTACAATATAGGACAGATTGTATGCACAGTTATTCAGATACGCACAAGCGCGTGTGTATCTCCAGCCTGTACGGCCTGTACTGAGCTTATGAATGTTCTCCACTTTGTAATAAAATCACAAAGTCAGTCAGCAATGGGTCCTGGTCAGAGGAATACAGTGATATCCTTTAGTGCTCTGTCCGGCTTCCCAGAGTACATCTGGTGAATGCTGTTATGCTTGCAGTTTCCAGGGACCAACGTTCTTCGCTATGAGGATCTAGTCTCTTCTCCTTTCATTATAATGCAGCAATTATTAGTGGGTATGTACATACCTTCTGCCACTCCTCATCAAACTTTGCAGGGAGGAGGGGCTAAGCTGCAGGGGTTGCTGGTCTATGGGAAGGGGGTGTCCAGCTGTGTGTGTGTGGGTCTCACTGCCATTCTGTTCTGGGGAGGACTGACTGCAAGGGATAGTGTGGGATGGAGTTTCCTGCTGTGAAGGGGTGTGGGGGTGGGTCTGCTGGAGGAAGGTGGCCAGTTTCTGCTGTGAAGGGGGCACACACAGCTAGTTTGTTTGGGGGTGGCCAGTCTGTGGGAAGGGTGGTTACAGCTGGGGTGCACAGTTAGTCTCTGGAGAGTCTGTGGGAAGGGGGGATCCAGCTGTGAGGTGCACAGTTAGTCTGCGGGAGAGTCTGTGGGAAGGGGGGATCCAGCTGTGAGGTGCACAGTTAGTCTGCGGGAGAGTCTGTGGGAAGGGGGGATCCAGCTGTGAGGGGGCGTGGCTTGTCCACTGCCCCCAGCCCTTGCCATCCATTCCCTTTACATCTCATCAACCCCCTTTGCTGGTGTGTTCTTCAGAAGGGGGTGACAAGCTGCAGGTGGATGAGTAGGGTACCAGCTGTGTGGTGGAGGGACACACAGCAAGTCTTCTCGGGGAGAGGGATCTGCTGCATGGAGTGGCTGGTTTGTGGGAAGGGGGTGTCACACTAGAGGACAAATGCAGCCAGTCCGGGGGGAAGGTTGATGGGAAGGGGGGGGTTTCAGCTCTGAGTGGGTGTGGTTTGTCCACTGCCCTCTAGTCTTTGGCATCCTCCACCTTTACAGCCCTTCCTCTGCAGGAAGGGGAATACAGCTGAGGGGAGAGGCACAGAGCCAGCATGTACTTTGGGAGGGGGTGTCCAACTTCAGGAGGAAGGGCTGTTCTGAGGGGGGTTCCAGCTGTGAGGGAGCGTGGCTAGTCCACTGCTCCCCTACCACTTGAAACTGGAGGGGTTTAAAATCAAGAGGGATGTGAGGAAGTACTTTTTCACAGAAAGTGTGGTGGATACCTGGAAATTCCAGTCGGGGGCCAAAACAGTTGTTGGGTTCAAAAATAGCTGGGACAGGTACATGGGAGGAGTCATGGCTGTAAGGTAGTGGGGAGAAACTGCGCCATGGATCAAGTAAGGTCTGCGACAAAAAAGAAGGTTTAAAGAAAAAAGAAAAACTAATTTGCCATCACATTTTATATCTCTATGTGTGTATCTATATGCACAAACACTCTGCTCTCTTCACATATTTATTATAGATTTATTTTAGTTAAACGAGCATCACAACTCTAGTCTTTCATTTGATTTTCGAATCAGGAGTCTGACAATGGGCGTGCGTGTTACTGTCCGCTAACGCGCTTTGCCCGACTGTAGTGTGGATGTGCATTCCAACAGGCCGCTTACAAAACTTTACAAATATCAGATTTGCAACCCTCATTTTGGCACAGTATTACCTTAGATTATCTCAGCACATTCTCTGCATCAGTATTTGGACACTGTTCCATCAATGTTAAAAAAATTGGGTATTAGTCAGCAACATTACAAATCTGTCCGCACCCACCCACTGCTCTAACTTTTAGTTCACCTTCAAATGTCGTGACTTTGTGGTGATAAAGTTTCAGGATGTTTTCAACACTCTCCCTAACTCCCAGAAAAAAAAAAAACACTATTTGTTTAGGGTGGTTTTAAAGGGACACTGTCAACCCCCTTAGTCCTCAAAGTGCCCCTAGTTTAACAAGCATTTGTAAATGCCGAACGTTCGCTTGCAGGTATTTGCAGTGGTATTTGGCACTTGGACATGGCTTAAAAAAATCAGTGACAAAGAAGTACAAGCATTTGTCAATGCCGAATGTTGCTTGCTTCTATGTGCTGTTTAGGTATTTGGAAGTCATTGGAGTGCAAATATTGAAAATTTGCGAACTTACGCTGCGAGAGGAACTGCGCAACGCGACGCTTGTAAAACAGTCATTTTAGGAATTTTTTCACCAAATTTTCAACATAGCCATTTTAAGACCTCTGCTCATGAACAGTGTCACTGTGATTTTCTTAATGTCCCATACATTGATTTTGCACACCGACTGCGCCATTGTGCGCTACATGGGCGGAAACACGTTTTGGGCAGGATGTGAAAAATGACAGCTGTACTGCTCATGAGGAGGTGTGATAAAATGGCAATGTTGAAACTCTGGAGGAAAATATTGAAAATTATGCACCAGCGCATGGAATTGCGCAGAACCATCACTGTGAAACAGTCATTTTTAGGAATTTTTCACCAAATTTTCAACATAGCCATTTTAAGACCTCTGCTAATGAACAGTGTCATGTTGATTTTCTTAATGTGTCCCATACATTGATTTTGCACACCGACTGCGCCATTGTGCACTACATGGGCGGAAACACGTTTTGGGCAGGATGTGAAAAATGACAGCTACACTGCTCATAAGAAGGTGTGGTAAAATGGCAATGTTGAAAATCTGGAGGAAAATATTGAAAATTGCCAACTTAGGAGCCTGCGCAGGAACTGCGCAACGACGCCACAGAACAGTCATTTTTTGAGCTTTTACCATTATTGCGGTTTTGGCCCTTCACGAGGAATGATTCATGTGGTATCGTCTCAGGGTGATTTCACGCAGTGACTGCGAAATCACCCTTCGGGCCTGAATAACGCCATGACAGTGACATCATTCATGAGAAGGGGTCCCAAAAACCCCATGTTGAAAATTTGGTGCCAAAATTCCAAAAAATGCCTGAGATATGCAATAAAGTTGAAAACCCTATCTAGCCCATTATACAGCTTACCGGCATTTCCTCAGTTCGCGGTTGGCTTTGAAGAGTGCAGACGTGTTCCCGGTCCACCGAAGATCGTTGCGCCGAGCTCCGGAGGTAAGTATGGGGTGAGGGGGGTGGGGAGGCAGGGTGCAGTGGGTGGGTGCGGGTTGTGGGGGGACTGGGAGAAGCGCCGTGGGACCGCTTTTCAATTTACAGGTTTAAAAAAAAAAGACGACGGGACGTTTGCCACGCTGGGGTGGGCTCCAGCGTGGCAGAAGGATGGCTGGGGGCCGTGGAGCCGACTGGGTATTGGGCACCCCGCTGGTAGATGACGTTGATGCTGCCGCGCTGGGGTGGGCTCCCAGCGTGCAGAAGGATGCTGGGAGGCCGTGGAGCCGACGGGGATTTGCACCCCGCTGGCAGACAACACGGGACGTTTGCCATGCTGGGGTGGGCTCCCAGCGTGGCAGCAAAGATTTGGGGGCCGGGCGGCGTGACGCGGTGCAAGCACACAGCGTTGGTTTTCTTTGAAGAGAAGACCACTGCTGTCATACACAGCACCGCGTCAGATTGGTGCAGGACTGCCACGCCTGCTCAATGGAGCAGGGGATTGCAGAGGAGGGGCCCACCTCCAAAGTGTCCCATTCTCCCAAGACGTTCCTTGCGCATGCGCGCAAGCGAACGTAAAAATGGCATTTTATGATTGCTAACATTGTGTAAAGGGCGCTGATGTAGCTGGAAGTTTGATTCTGATTCTTTTTTTTTTTCTTTTAAAAAGTGAAAAACAGACTGCCCAACATATTATTTATTTATTTAGTTATTTATTTGAATTTTGGTAACTGGGTAAGCCCACTGAGGCTATACAGTCCCTTTTTCAGGGGCAACCAGGAGAGGGTACATAGGACAAATAATTTACAACATACATAGAGGCACAGAACTATACAAAAATCAAAATTGATGTAAAAACTAATGTGTCTCAAGGTTGTGCAATAAACAGGGCCATAATACATATAGAGAGTCACTGTGCAATATATCATCTATAGCAGTGTCCCCAGTGCAGTGCAATTACAGTACAATAGTTGTTAAGGGTCAAAGACTTAAGCTTTGGAGTTATTGGAGGACCAGGATAAGAGCAGGAGTTTGCAAGTCAGGTGAGACAGGTACAGGTTCCTGAAACAGCTAGGTAGTTATGCAGGGCAAGTTTGAAGCGAGGGAGGGTAGAGCAGGAGAAGATAGATGGGGGAGGCTGCGCCTCTTGCCATATTACACCCCAAGGGGGTGATTACCAGACTGTTAATCTAACCCCTGGTCATGCCTTATTGCTTAATAAATACATGTGTAACCCCTAGGTGGTGCTAACCCAAAGGCTACTACCCCTGCCTGCTTGGCTAGTAGCAGGTTAAGGGGCCTGAGTTCTGAAACGGGTGCCTCCACCCGGAGGTCAGGGTTGGTAGTGGTCAAGCTAACCTGGGCACAGCCCTCCAGGACACTTTAACCCCCCTCTTTCCCCTCTAGTGGCCTGAACACTGTACAATAATCACTTTCACAATACCCCTGGTACACCACACAAGTACCCACACTGTTTGCACTTGCCACCAGGGCTGGTTCCTCTGGCTTGACCCTGGGGACCCCCTATAAAACAAGGTTATGCACAGCAAATAGCAACAGTACAGTACAGTACAGCACAGCACAAACTGGAACCACAGTCAGAGTACATGCAGAAAAAGTTAGATCTGATTTATTCAGGGGACTTGAACAAGGGAGGGGCAAAATCAGGTTAATTAGTTTAAAGGTTATATCAATCAAGCAGTTATGCATGCGCTTTGAATCCCCCCACACAGTCCACCTCTGGGTACCCAGGTGGAGAAGAGATGGGCTAGCCAGGACCGTTGCCCAGGGTTGCAGCTGGTTGGGGCCCTGTGATGGAAAACACAACATGCACAGTACACAATATTTGTAATCCGGAGCCAGAGGGCTCAGTTCGTAAAGGAAATGAAACAACAAGACAATCAGATGACATACTCAGATTAAGCTGTTGTTGCAGGGAGCTACCCTGGTATTTACTCACGATACCCAAGACTGGACACAGGCTGGACGAAAATCGAGACTGCAGGTGGTTGATCTGGAATGCCAGGAGAAGCAGGGCCCACACAAGTTGCAGAGGCGTCGTTCCTGTTCAAGCGTGAAGCAGGTGGCTGATCCCCAGGCAGGTCTCCTGTCGATGGTGTCTCTATGCAGCGGGTAGTCTGGCTGGGCTAGTCTGGCAAGGCCCAGACCGCATGGAGACAAATTTGGGATGCAGTCCGTTTTGGGCTGGATACAGCTTCCAGCAAGCAAAACACAGTACACACAGTGGGGAACTAACTCATGATCCACTAGCAGCTCATAACACATTCACATGTAAGGGAATTCTACTGTACCAGGCAAAGTGCTCCTTGGTCACAATTGCAAAGTCTCTGCACACACCGGGAGCTTAGGGGTAGCTGTAACTCCTGACAGGCCGATCGCATTCAGCAAAATCTTTGGACTTCTTCAGGTTGAGCCTGACCCACTTCAGTAGCTTACTTTAGTCACACAAACTTGGATTTAGTCCAAAATAATTCTCTTCTCTCCCTCTCAGGAGCAGCAGGCAGTCATGCAAGCCAAAAACTCAGCCTTTTCACAGTTCTCCCAAGCGAATCCACTCAGGATTGCTCTCCGAATCACTTCAGCTCCTCTCATTTCACTTCCCAGCTCAGAACTAACTGAAAACTGCAAGCAGCCCGGGACTTCCCCAAGATCCAAAAGATTTGGTTGGCTGATTTGGCTGTCAGTCAAAGCAAGAGCTCCCCCCTTCAGTTGCAAAAAAGGTGAAAAAAGCTCCAAACTACAGTTCCTACAGATTTTGAATTCAGACAGCTCCTGTAGTCCAGCTACATTTTAGGTCTCACCAGTACCGTTTGGTCCAATTTGCAGTCCAGGACCAAGATAGTGGAGACAAACAAAACAGTCCTTGCTACATAGAAAGCAGGTTAGACAAACTACATTATCATTATCACTCTAAATGATTTTCAACAAATAGTTACATCTTTCAACAGAGCTCCCTCTCAGATTACTTAAGCTGCAATCAGGCAGCTCTTAAAGAGACAGTACACAGAGGCTATACAGGCTCTGGTAATCACATTTAAACTGCTAAAATGCAGAACACCAGCCTGGCAGTGAGCATTTAGGCAAGCTCAAGGAAGACTTTTTTGGGAACCTCCATTTGTAAGGGGGTTACACGCGGATATCAATTGTGTGATATATCCCACTTGCCGACTAAAAGAAAAAAAAAACACATCAGCAGAGTTGAGAGAACTGGCTTCACCCCCCCCCCCGATAAGCCACTTCTGTTCTATGCCGCTGTGTGCTTACTGGGCACAACGACCAGTTACTGACTCACCTAAAAGTGTTAATGACTGTACAAACACAAATAAACCTAGCAGCACTGCTAGACGTGTCGCTGCTGAGTTGCTTAGTAGCTGCAAAGCACAGAGATGATATGGACGTGCACCAAACTACAAGTAACTCCATAACACATGTATGTGTAGTGTTACTGAAAAGCCGGGCGGGGGGGGTGGAGCAGATCAAACTTCTGCAGTGATACTATATGCTGGGAAATGTGCAGGCTCAGTGGACCAAGCAGTCTGTAGCCATCATAAAATTCTATATTTCTATGTTTCTCTATTTCTTCACCAATGTCCCACACAAAGTCATTGAAGAGGATTGGTCCCAGTGCATAGCCCTGTGGTGCCTCACTGGTCACTCTGTCATCCTTGAGAATGAGTGTTGTTAACCACCACCTTCTGTCTGTCTACCAGAGCTCACTTCCACTGATGTGGTGGCATGCTACCGAGCTCACCCACCCACCAGCCCTGGTGGCAGGCTCCTGAGCCCCACATTCAATCCCTAGTGGCAGGCTCCCGCCCCCCCCCCAAAATCCTTGGTGGCATGCTGATGCCCCCCTACCACCCACAGCACTGCGTTCATGGTCTCGGACTCCATTTCCAACCATGACCTTGGATTTTCAACCACCACCATCCCCCTCCCTCCCACCATTCAGCCATAGTCTACTACTCCCAAATACATGCATCACTGGCCTTAGGCTCATAAGGTCTGCTTCTCCAACCGTGGTAGCATGTTCCCAAGCCTACACACCATCCCTAGCCTCTAGCTGTTGGGCAACCCCTCCACTCCTTTATTTATTTAAAAGTTGATAATCAGATGCCTCTTCTGCCCCACCTGGGGGTAAACTATGGCTCCGTGGAGGGAAGGCCTGCTGCTCTGGGAATCAGAAGCTGGGAAAACAGCAGATGGAATTTCCTTGGCATTTCCTGAAGGAGTCAGCATGCAGGATTCCAGAGGGGGATAACACATAAAAAAAAAATTGATAACCAGGAAAGGAACACTGAGCCAAGGCTTATTTCCAAGTACAAACTGGGGAAGGGGTTATAGGGAGAACAACCACAAATACAATTCAGAGTTACAGTAGCATAATAATGGCAAGATAACAGGTGTATACCTGCAGACCACCGAACTGCCCAGCCCACACACCAAGAGCTCCCTCCAGGAGCGGGACCGTCGTGGGTGCAAAGCGAGGCCCCAGCAAGTCCCTCCTTACACAGCAGACCACCAAACTGCCCAGCCCACACACCAAGAGCTCCCTCCAGGAGCGGGACCGTCGAGGGTGCAAAGCGAAGCCCCAGCAAGTCCCTCCTTACACAGCAGACCACCGAACTGCCCAGCCCACACACAAAGAGCTCCCTCCAGGAGTGGGACCGTCGCGGGTGCAAAGCAAGGTAATTAAACTACCTTTGAAGCAGCACCCTTGTGAGGGGGGGTGGTTACCTGTAACTGAACTGGCAACATTTCTCTGTTCTAGCAGACTTTGGCTCTGAGTGCCATGAGGTTTTTTTTTCTTCTTGTACAGTCAATGTTAGGGTACTGTGGGGAGGAGGGATAAAAAATGCTAACGACTGCATTTACTTGCTGTAGGGGGGTTAATAACTCTAGCCACTGCATCTACTTGTTGTGGGGGACCTAAGTATCATTAATTTCATAGTGTGCAACTTTGTCTGTTTTAAATTAGTTACTTGCCTGTTTCCATTGTCATTGGTGATTGCCTTTCTCTCTCCCGGTATATCAGGTTGTGCCTAGAGTCGGGACACTGCATGTGTAAATGCAGTTAGCAATTCCTGGTCTCCCGCTGCATTTATAATTAAGATCCTTTGTCTTCTCCTCCTATATAGGCCCCAGCAAGTTCCTCCTTACACAGCAGACCACCGAACTGCCCAGCCCACACACACCAAGAGCTCCCTCCAGGAGCGGGACCGTCGCGGGTGCAAAGCGAGGTAATTAAACTACCTCTGAAGCAGCACCCTTGTGGGGGGGGTTACCTATAACTGAACTGGCAACATTTCTCTGTTCTAGCAGACTTTGGTTCTGAGTGCCACGAGGTTTTTTTTTTCTTGTACAGTCAGTCAATGTTAGGGCATTCTGGGGGATAAAAAAGCATAGCGACTGCATTTACTTGCTGTGGGGGTTAATAACTCTAACGACTGCATCTACTTGCTGTGGGGGACCTAAGTATCATTAATTTCATAGTGTGCAACTTTGTTTTAAATTAGTTACTTGCCTGTTTCCATTGTCATTGGTGATTGCCTTTCTCTCTCCCGGTATATCGGGTTGTTCCTAGAGTCGGGACACTGCATGTGCATACGCAGTTAGCAATTCCCAGTCTCCCGCTGCATTTATAATTAAGATCCTTTGTCTTCTCCTCCTATATAGGCCCCAGCAAGTCCCTCCTTACACAGCAGACCACCGAACTGCCCAGCCCACACACCAAGAGATCCCTCCAGGAGTGGAACCGTCGCGGGTGCAAAGCGAGGTAATTAAACTACCTCTGAAGGAGCACCCTTGTGGACTTCCGGTGACGTCAGCAACCTGAATGGCTGCATACGCTAGTGTTCCTCCCGACCCAATCTACAATCAAAAGGCATACACAAACTTAAAACATGCAATCGCCAGCCAAGATGACTAGATCGAAAGTGAGCATCGACGGGAGCTGCAGACACCGGCGAGAAAGCTGCAACTATTGCTGCAGTGAAAAAACATCCCAATTAGAGGGGCCTGCTGAGGAGGGGTCTACGATGGCGATGGAGTCTGGGCAGGAAGATGACTACACTCAATTAGTGACATTGATTATGCAAATAGCTAAAACTGTCCAGAAAATAGATGCAACACTCACGGAGCTCAAGGCAGATATAGGAAACATTGAGCATAGAACCGACAAGTTAGAGATGGGACTAGCAACAGTCACAGAGCAGTCAGACCATCACGACCACCTCCTGCTTTACCTAATGGCCAGAGAGAGGGAGCTCCGAGACAAATTAGATGACCTTGAAGGCAGGAGCAGGCGGCAGAATCTCAGGGTTTATGGCATCCCTGAAGGGGCTGAAGAGGGAACAGCTGACCTAACTGCCTTCCTACAGAAGATATTTTGGGAGTCTCTGAAATTACCTGCAGACTTGGACATCTCGATGGACCGTGCACATCGCTCCCTGGCACAGACCCTCTGGCCCAGATTCCCGCCTGAGGTCCTTCGTTATTAAGATGACCAGCTACAGCTCGAAGGAAGAAATATTGAAGAGGGCTTGGAGAATGAAGAAAATTATGTTTGGGCCCCACAGGATCACACTTGACAATGATTACACCACGGGGGTGCAGGAGGCACGTCGAACCATGTGGCCCATTCTAAAGCAGCTCCGGTTGAAAAACTTAAAGGCACAGATGTTGTATCCTGCACGTTTGAGAGTGGAAACCAGGCAAGGCACCAACACTTTTGAAGATCTACTGGCAGCTAAAGATTTCCTGGAAGGTGTTGGAATTCCAGTCCCAGGGCTAGAGAAGGAGCGTATTGAGAGAGAGTTGCGGCGATCAGCGTGGTCGGTGGTGCGTAAAGGGATGGCCCGCCAGTCTCAAGCACAACCTACAACCCTAAAGGCGGACATCGTGGCACTGCTAAAGCCTTATGTCTCCCCGATACAACTGGCCAGAATTGCACCGCAAGAAGAACAAGGGGAAAAGATACAAGGGCCAGCAACGGATTGCATGGTGGATGGCGCTCCCTGAGAAGCAGAGGACATTTAAGCAGTGCCTTAATATAAATCGCAGCATGAATAGAAGGCCTCCTCTATACATGGGACTTACAAAAAGGTACTGAAATTCAGTGGCCATATAATATGATTTTGGCGTGGTGTGAAGGGAAAGAGGGAGGGAATCTCTGTGGTGGGGGGGTTTAAAAGTGGCTGAAGGGGTATGTGGGAGCACAGGAGCATCTGGGAGGGACTCTTTTCCCCTCTTTCTTTACCTCTCCTCATACGCCCTGGAAGACTGCTAGACACGGAGAGATAAGAGGGTGCCAAAATGAAAGAGAAAAAATAATACAAATGAGCATAGCAGTGTCTCCTGGGATATAAAAACAGGCATGGGATGGCTGAAAATGGATGTGATCTCATGAGAGGAGACCGTGGCTGTGTACTTTGACATAGTGACCGATAATGTGTTCTTCCTTCCTCTTCCTGTGCCCCACTGAATATAGGGGTTTGGGGGGGGGAAGGTGACAAAGGTGGATGCCCTTCAGTTAGAAGGACATGAGGGGGGGAGACCTCTCAGAAATAACCTAAGCAAAGGGTTGGGGGGAGGGTTGGGATAAGGGAGCTGAGCCTAAAATAATGCGTTTATGCCTTCTGGCTCTGCTGATGTCGGTGCTGCCTCTGAGCTGGGGGCTGAGACCCAAAAGTGAAGCTCATACGAGGTTTAGCCCATATCATCGTAAAGGGCATGGTGTCTCAAATGAGACACAGACAAGTTCAAACCTTGAAGGGAGGACTGACCTAAGAAGCACGGGTATCCGGGAAGACAACCCCTCTGAAATACTTACAGTAGAAAGTAAGACCTTACAGCAAAATAGCAATAGAGGGAGGGATACCCTGGAGAATATGTTCAGCTGTCACGTTTTAATGTTTGATGTTCTTATGTTGACAAATTATAAGTTACATAATGTTAGAAAGGTTATACCCCCACCTACTGGGGAAATATGGCAATATGGTTTTATTATTGTTCAGGTTGGCTGGTGGTTGAGAACCAGCAAATATGGTTGGCATACTTGGCATAATGAATGGCACAGAGATACCTATAAGCTAATACATACTGGCAAAAGGGTCTGGGAGAAGGACTGATGTCCATTCCACAGAAAGAAAAGGGGAAAACAAAAAGTGAAAAAGGGGCAGGGGTTAACTCTCAGCATAATATTAAAGGGAATAGACCAGGGATGAGGATTAAAAAAAATCTTACGATGGCAACATTAAGATCTAAAATATTATCCTACAACTTCAATGGCATAAATAGTCCTATTAAAGGAAAACAACTTCAAAAATTTTTGAGAAATCAAAAGTGTGAAATACAGTTCCTGCAGGAGACACATCTGCCTCCGGGTGAGGTGAAAAAATTTAAAACCAAAGGGTTTCCGACTATTTACCATGCATCCCTAATAAGTGGGAAAAAGAGGGGTGTGGCCATATGCCTGTCGGCATCTCTCCCATTTGAAGAGGAGGCTGTGTTTGTGGATGAAGGGGCACGTTATGTGATGGCGGTGGGAAGAATTCAGGATATGCAGATTACCCTGCTCAATGTGTATGTCCCACCGGGCTCACCTATAACCTTTTATGTGGACTTGTTCAAATTATTAGTGGAAAAGGCAAAGGGGTGGTAATTGCTGGAGGTGACTGGAATGTGGTTTTGAACAGGTCCTTAAACACTACCTCAAACATATTGGCACCTAATGGGAGGATTTCTAAACCACTGAAAAGACTTATGAGGGATACAGGTCTATTGGATATATGGAGGGAGAAATATCCATTAGCTAGGATTCACACGTGCTGTTCTCCAAGGTACAACATTTACTCGAGGCTGGATATGTTTTTCACATATGGCAAGGACCTCTCTGTATTTGAGTCCATGTGGGTGGGCACAGAAACCTTATCAGACCACCAGCCCATTTTTGCAGAGGTTGACTTGCAGTTACCTAAAAAAACAACACAATGGAGACTAAACGTTAGCCTGCTCAGAGATGAAAAGATGAGGGAGGAAGTAAAAAGGGTAATAGAACAGACCATCCAAATAAATGAGGGCCCGAATACCACACCACAAATTCTGTGGGACACGATCAAAACAATGGTCAGAGGTAAATTGATTTCGATAGCCACATACAAAAAAAGGGAAAGGGGCAAACAAGCAGAACAACTAACTAAAAAGCTTAGAACTCTGGAAGGACACCAGAAAGTAAAATTTTCCAAGAAAATAGAGAAAGAGATGAGGGATGTTAAATCAAAACTTCAAAAAATAGGTCACGTGATGCAAGCTGCCTGAAAGCTGTGCCTACCCTGGGCTCCCACCAACCATCCGACATAATCAGTCCTTAAACTAGATTCAGTGCTCTATTTTCCACAACTGAAGTGGCTGAAGACTTCTCAACCTCTGCCTATCGTTTTGATCTGAGTTTCTCGGCATCGCATAGCTCTACTGCGGCGATGGAGGCAGAGATGAGACAGGTCGCAATACGGCACACCCCGCCTAACACACCTGAGAAGCTCTCCAAGAAAGTGAGAAGCCAGGCCTCCGGGAGTCCGAATAAAGCGGGTAACTACTTCCTCGATGGTGCCCTTATCTGAAGAAAGATTCCTTTAGGAGTTCTTGCCCTTCCGAGAGGCGTTAAATAATATTACCTCCGATCTCAAGGCAATTAAGGGAGATCTCGCTACACTAAGCACCAGAATGAGTGACTCGGAGGCCAGAATCACCTCCCAAGAAAGATGGCGTGAAAAAAATGACCCAGAAATTCTCTTGTTGATGCAGCAAGTTCGGAAGCTCCAACTCAAAACGGAGGACTTGGAAGGGCGTAGTAGGAGGAACAACCTCCTGATTATTGGGCTACCCGAAATGGAAGAGGGCTCGGATGCCATTCTATTCCTTCAAAAGTTCCTCCTCAAAGTCGTAGGGCCCTCACCTTTGAATCCTCAGTATCACATCGAGAGAGCACACAGATCCCTAAGGCCGCGCCTCCACCAGATTCCCCCCACCGATCATCATCAAGTTTCTAAGTATATTGAAAACAGCATGTCCTCAACAAAGCAAGAGATCTGCAGGCCATTACCTGGGGCTCCTCCAAAATACGAATCGCCCAAGACCTCCTGCTGGAAACCAGGCAGAGAAGAACTGCCTTTCATCCAATCGTGCACAAACTAATCGCGGCAGGCATCCAATTCAGAATGCTTTACCCAGCCAATCTCAGGATCACAATCAACAGATCTTCAACCACTTATGAGATGCCTGAACAAGCCATCAAGGACTTATCTGTCAAGGTCCCCAACCTCTTCAAAGAGGAATGAACTCTGTACAGCTTCAACAAAAGCTGTAATTGCTATGTCTTTTCTACATTAGTATCGTGTTACTTCTGCTAATTACCTCCATATTTCTGTTGAAAATAGTCGGTCCAAGTTCTTTGGGTGGGGGGTGAGTGCCTCTTGGATCCAAATTTTAAGGGCCCGTTGATGCCCTGATCTCCTAGGGCTGTTATAGGAACCTTGGTGCTGAGTGATGCTCCGGAGGGCTGTTTTTTGCTTCGGACTGCGCTTGGTCCCACAAGAATTATGCCCCCCTGAGCGTCCCGGTAGTGCAGAGGTGCTTTACTGCCTAACCGCCACCCGAGGTGTCACTCCCTGGCTTCTGGCCATAACCATAAACGACTCGCAACTCGGTTCTGAACTCACATATGATGGTAAGCCCCCATTTTTCAATGCTACGATACATATGACTGAATTCCCATGATCAGGCTGGTTTCTAACCGCTGGCTTTGCCACTTTATTGGAGGACACCTCTCGATCGTGCTAAGGAGTAGTTCCCAACTACTATGCTAAGAGAGGATGGTGGGGGGTGGCCCGGGGAGGGGAGAGGCTTGTAGGAAGCTGCTTCACGATCTGAGAAAAGGAGGGTGTGGCGATCCGCAGGGGACCTCTACGGGGGTTTGCCAAATAATCTTCTGGATGACACAGTCAGTCAGTTTACTTCCCCATTCTTGTTGCACAAACATATCAGGAAGGTGCTGGTGTACTGTGCTCCTGGGATCTGCCAATGGGAAGTTAGTTCCAGTTACTTACCACTGGGTCCCTCGTTTCCCATTTACCCATACCTGGAACTGCTTTGTACATAGTTCATGGGGTTATTTTTCTTATGGGGGGGGTTTATCTTTGGCCTCGGTTCATGACGCCTCGATCACAGTCTAAAGGTACTAGCTTTTCCCTGATAGATTTTGCATTTCAGGGGTTTGGCGGTTGCCTTCTATACGAAGTTTGAGGGATTATTTGGGGCTCCAGAGTGTGCTATTGCTACTTTTCAGTTTGGTGGTTCTCAACTTCCCATCTAACTAATTCAATTGTTTATAACTGGTCAAGATGGCGATTAAAGTAGCTTCTTGGAATGTGCATGGGCTCAGAGACAGAACTAAAAGACACCAAGTTTTTAAACATTGTGACCTACTTGGGACTGAGGTCCTCATGTTTCAGGAAACCCACTTGATTAACAAAGAAGCAACCTGGCTACTCAGATCTGGCTTTTCCCAAGTCTTCTCGGCATGTGGATCTGAAGCTAGCAGGGGAGTGGCTATCCTAATTAAGAATCATGTCTCTTTTCTGGCTGAAGAGAAATTAGTTGACCCAGAGGGCAGATATATTCTGGTCAAGGGCTGTCTCAACAACTGTAGTATCGTGCTGGGATCTATGGTCCAGTCGGAGGGAGTCCGGATTTTCTTATGACTTTGGCAAACAAGATCGGGAATTTTTTACCCTCACAGTCAATATTAGGGGGGGACTGGAATGTCCCACCATCCCAAACTCTCGATAAAACCTATACGTCAACAAGGCCAACATCTCCAGCTCAAAAAGCTCTAGTGGATCTCACGCAACTTCTGGGGTTATGTGACCCCTGGCGGCTTGCCAACCCTTCACTCTGATCTTTCTCTTTCTTTTCTCGGGTACACAACTCATGGTCTAGACTAGACTACATCCTGATCAGTAAGTCACTCCTCCCTGGTATCTCCTAATCAGGTACTGAACCGATAGTCCTGTCAGACCATTCAATAGTCTTGATTATGATCTCACCAAACCCTAACTTTCAGCGAGACACCATTTGGAAGTTAAACACCCAACTTCTTAAAGATAATCAGATCGTCTCTCACATTAAAGACCTGATCTCAAATTTTATGGCCCTAAACAAAAATTCCACTCCGAGGACAGACTCGATATGGTGTGCCTTGAGATGCTGCCTCAGAGGGGAATTAATCAAAATTGCTTCAGCGAGGAAGAAACGCAAGGTGACCCAGGCTGCCTCACTGCTAATCAAAATCAAGGAATTAGAGCAGTCCCTTTCCCTTCCCCCCCTCTCAGGCCCATTAGAACCCCTACTAAAGCTAAAAAATGAATACACAGACTTATTAAAAGAAAAAGCCGAATACACCATGTTAAAAACCCAATCCAAATACACTGACCACGGCGAAAAGGCCGGTAGATTACTAGCTCTCAGATTGTGTAAGACAGAGAGCTCGAGACTGATCCCGATGTTGCAAACCCAGGAGGGTGTGGTCAAGACAACTCCCAGAGAGATCGCCCAGATCTTTGAGGAGTTTTACAGTAAGCTCTATAGCAGACACACACCCCCAGCGTCTCTGGTTGGAATTTCCACTTAGTTAGACTATCTCGACCTCCCTCACCTCCTCCCACATCACAAAAGGTCCCTCATCTCTCCCATCACTTTACTCGAAGTAGAAGAGGCGACTGCCTCCTTAGCTCCTGAAAAGGCACCGGGTCCAGATGGCTACCCGTCTAATTTTTACAAGACCTTTAATAAGGAATTGGCCCCTCTTCTCCTTCAGCTTTATGAATATATATTTGAAGCTGAGGTTGTGGACTCTACATTACTAGAAACCATAATTGTCCTGATCCTTAAACCAGAAAAACCACCTATGGATCCTGTGAGTTACCGCCCCATTTCTCTATTAAACTGCGACATTAAGATCCTGTCCAAGATCTTAGCCGAGAGAATTAAAAAGATCTGGATCCATCTTCTTAGTCCTGAGCAGGCTGGGTTTGTGCAAGGCTGTTCCCCGGCCGACCACCTTAGGACCCTCTCACACATCTCACACACAGGCCAATCATCTCATACTCCGTTGGCCTTAATTTCTCTAGACGCTGAAAAAGCGTTTGACAGAGTCAATTGGGACTTTCTATGGGCAACGCTAGCTAAGATGGAATTCCCAGCTTCCTTCATATGGTGGATTCAGGTTATATATAAATCTCCCTCGGCTAAGATCTATTGCAATGGCATACTTTCTTCACTTTTCTATCTATTTACAGGCACTAGACAAGGCTGCCCACTTTCCCCCTTTTTGTTCAATCTATACTTAGAACCTCTCCTTCATAATATTAAAAGATCCCCTCATGTTCAGGGTTGTACGGTTTCACAGCATGAGCTGGTCCTTTCTGTCTACGTGGACGACATCCTCCCACATGTCGCCCACCCCGAAAAGTCACTAGCGCATGCCCTCCAAGTTATTACGTAGTACGGCCACCTCTCCTATTACAAATTGAATCTAGCAAAATCAGAAGTGCTCCCATTAAACCCCTTCACGCACAAAGATAATCTTGCTAGATTCGGAATGAGGTGGTCTCCTAAATCGATTAAATACCTGGGCATCCACTTTACCAATGATCCACTACTACTTAGGAAACTTAATTTAGATGACCTTGTGACCAACATTCAACTAGACCTCCAAAGATGGTCCAAACTCCCTATCTCTCTCTGGGGCAGAATTAACATCATTAAGATGAACGTCCTGCCCCGGATTTTCTACCCTCTTAACTTACTGAGTCCCTGGTTACCCCTTTCATACTTGCAACACCTACATTCTACTCTCTCTCAATTCATCTGGCAAAATAAATCTCCCAGACGGGCTTTCTCCAAGCTCTGTCTCCCCAAGGACAAAGGGGGACTTCGTCTCCCTGACCTACTTTTTACCACTGGGCTGCTCACCTCTCCAAGCTGAGCAGATGGCTGTCAAATGGGGCAAAAGAACTCTCCCTGATTTGGCTCCAAATTGAAAGACAACTACTCATGGAAGCTAATCTCTGCTCTCCGACCATATTGTTCCTCCCCATCTCAGCACTTCCGCCCTCATTATCAAATCCGACCATCCTCACTTCCCTTAAAACCCTTTCTCAGTGCCTGCAGTACCTCAAAATTTCCCCAAAAAGGGACCTGGCACAGCCCCTTGTCCTCAACCCCAATATTCGGCTGGGAGGCTCAATGATTACCTTAGATTGGCTCCCTCAAATCCGAGAAGCCGTGGTCGAGGCCCTATACTCTCGGGACTCCCTCCTATCTTCTCCGGAAATAATGGCCAAGTTTAATCTCCCTCCAAGATATATTTTCAAGGTATATCAACTTAGGCACCTCATCAGTGCCATTTTCGGGATGGAGTACCGCCAATCACAGGTGGGCCCTTTTTTCTCCCAGGTTCAGGATTTAGTCTCTAAATCCTATGGAATTTCCACTATTTACTCCTACCTGATGGGTCTCAAATTTCTGGACTCCCTCCCAGGCTCTAGCGTCTGGACTTCTCTTCTGCTTAATCTTGTTCCCAACTGGTCACGAATCTGGAATGATCTACACAGATACCACGCTCAGAATAGGTTTAGACTTGCCCAATACCACATTCTAAACAACATGTACTATACATTGGTCAAATTAGCTCATTTAGGGCAATTACCTCTCCCTCTTTGCACCAGATGTTCGCAATCAGAAGGAAACCTTCTTCACATCTTCTGGCAATGTGAGAAAGTGACCCCCCTCTGACGTTCCATTCAGTCCAACTTGGACCCTCTTTTGGGTCTTGATGGTATTTTTACTGCAGAAATTTGTATCCTGGGTATCTACTCCAAAGTGGAGAACCAAGAACACAGATTTCACATGGCACTTATTTCTATGGTGGTCAAAAGACTGGTACTCAATCACTGGCTGGACCAACTAACCTTAACATATGCAGAATGGCTGAAAGACCTATCAACCTGCTTTAATATGGAGAGACTCATGGCCAGTTCTCGTAATCGCATGGACTTGTTTCATAAAAAAATGGGATAAGCTATACACGTTGTACCTACATTAGAGTCCATTTGGTTCTGTCTCTGACACTCTTTTCCCTCACCTATCCTATCACCATCCCTATTTGTCCCTGGTATTAGGTAAATGGCACAAGATTTGCGAATATGCACACTGGGTGGGTTGGGGGAGGGAGGAGGGGTTGGGGCAACAGGGGTGTTTCTTTTTCTTTCTCCGACTTCATATTTCAATTCATATTTTGGTCAAAAATGAAGTGTTACCTAGTCCTATGATAGTCTCAATGTTAACCTGTGTGTTGGTGTAATCCTGTTAAACTAATAAAGTTAAATTAAAAAAAAACTTCAAAAAATACATTTACATGAGACTGAAAAGACATTGTCCTATATAAAACAATCCTATTATGAAGGGGGACCAAGAGCTACTCACCTTTTGGAATATCGACTTAAACAGCAGTCTGCCCGGGCTCATGTTGCTGCCCTTAGACATCCGACTACGGGAAACACCGCATACAAATGGGGACAGATAGCAGATGCACTGGTTACATACTACAAACAACTATATCATCTGCAACAGGAGTCACATATAGAGGAAGCGCTGAATTTTTTTTAGGAGCTCTAAAGCTCCCTCAGCTCAATGAGACCCAGAGAAAGATACTGGAACACCCCATCACTTACCAAGAAATTCTGCATATGGTGGGAGACCTTAAGGTGGGCAAATGTCCAGGGCATGATGGGTTTGGAAGTGAACTCTATAAAGTATTCATAGCTGAAGTAGCTCCCATGTTAAAGACCGTATATAATCAGGTGTGGTTGGAGGGCGAGGTGGTACCCCCCTCGTGGAACTACACAACTATAACTGTGATCCCAAAAGAGGGAAAGGATCCCAAGGACTGTGGCTCGTATAGACCAATTTCACTACTTAATGTAGATTATAAGATATTCACGGCTATAATAGCTAAAAGGCTTTAGTCCTTTCTTAAAAACTTGATCCATTCGGATCAAACTGGATTCATAGAAGGCAGACAAGCACCTGAGGGTGTCAGACGAACTGTTGACGTCATTGACATCATTAGTAAACAACGCATTCCCACCTGCATCATGAGCCTGGATGCAGACAAAGCATTCGATAAAGTCAGCTGGCACTTCTTATTTTTGGTACTGGAAAGAATGGGATTTCCGGCAACATTTCTAGAGGCGATCAAGGCCCTCTACGCTTCCCCACAGGCTTTCATGAGGGTAAATGGGGGAATCTCACAGAGGTTTAGTGTGGGTTAGGGGGACCAGATAAGGGTGCCCACTGTCACCCTCCTTTTTGACATATATATAGAACCCCTGGCCCACACGGTGAGGGAGGAGAGAGGTTTGAGGGGAGTGGCGATTGGCAGGGAGGAGCATAAAATCTCCTTATATGCGGACGACGTCCTCCTATATATAACAAATCCGGAAAATTCCATCCCTAAACTATGGTCCATAATAGACAAATTTAGTCAATACTCGGGATATACGATAAATAAAAGTAAAACCGAGGTCCTGAGATTCTTCTATAACCCATCCCTAGGCATAATGCAACTACTAAATTTAAACTGGAATAGAAGCAAAATAAAATATTTGGGCACCCAAATCCCCAAAAATCATACTACACTCTTTTCAATTAACTATGAACCTCTAGTGGCCCAGATCAGACAGGATATCAAAAGGTGGGAGGATCTGAATCTACCTCTATATGCGAGAACACAATCAGTATCCATGAATGTCCTCCCTAAATATTTATACCTATTCCAGTGTCTCCCAATAAAAATACATAAGAACCAATTACAAATCTGGCAAAGAATGATTATAAAATATATTTGGAACAAAAAGAGACCTAGAATTAAAACTGAAATAATGCAAACTAGTAAAAAACATAGTGGAAGGAATGTTCCTAACCTGGAAGATTATTTTTTAGCCACTCAATTAAGATGGGCCCTTCTATGGTCAGCAAAGGCATACACAGCTCGATGGAAGGCAATTGAAGAAGCCTTAACAGATGGTGTGCCTTTGGGGGCTAGAGTGATGGTACCAGGAGCCCAAAACAGAGATGCTAACATTATTCTGATGTCGCTGGGGAACACCCTGAGGTCCATGGGACGCTTGTGGAACAAGCACAGGTTCAGGGAGGAAACATGGCCCTTGAGATGGTTCACATGGGACCCAGAGTTCCCCCCCGGCTAGACAAGACCTCACCTTTAAGAGGTGGGGAAGAATTGGGCCTCTATTCCCTCAGTCAATTTCTGGAAGGCAATATAGTCCTGGAGTTTGCCCAGATTAGGGAAAAATTCTCAATAAGACAGGCAGATTATTTCAGATATTTACAAATATGAACACATATACATAACCTACAAACCCTCTAAACAAACCAAACCCTTGGGAGGACTGGTGAACGTCATGAGCGAGATAATGAATTTAAACCGAGTCAAATGTCAGGTTTCTGCCATATACAAGGCTCTGAGAGATAAGGGAGGGGGGAGAGCTGTCCAAATTAAAAACAGATGGGAACTGGAGTTGGGAGAGGAAGTACAAGAGGAGGACTGGGACTTCGCCCTCACACAGGCCTTTAGAACCACTTGCTCCCCGATGTGGGAGGAGTTTGAGTGGAAAGTGAGAATGAGATTTTTTACTACACCATTGATCCAATGTAAATGGGATAAGAAATGCACTGGGAAATGCTGGAGAGGGTGCGGGAGAGACAAGGCAGATTATCTACATGTATTCTGGACATGTCCTGGCTTAACAGAATTCTGGGCTGAAATTACTCAAAAATTAAAGCAGGTATTTTCAATTGAGATCAACCTGGGTCCCATGGAGCTGCTGCTGGGAGTGAGACTGAAAGAAAAGGGAATGATAGTGGGTACATATGGAATATACTTATAACATCGGCCCACAAGGCTATAACTAGGAAATGGCTTTCTCCAGGTATGCCGACATATCAGGAATGGATATCAATTACAGATGAAATTCGTGATATGGAGGAGGTCACCTACAGAATAAACTTAAGAACACAAAGCTTTGTGAGGCGATGGACTTTGTGGTTGATGGCCCAGGGAGTGGACATGGGAAGGATTAGGTAAGTGGGAAGACTAGGGGAGGAAGGGCGTCTAGGGACAGTAAAGAGACATTAAGAGATATTGGAAGCCAGTATAAAGAAATATCTCTACACAGTAAAGGTCGAGTTACTGAAACTGAAAAGTGTTGTAACTGATGGAAAATGGCTATGTAAGACCTCATCACTATGAAATGCCTGTATGTATATAGCTACATATGATGGAAATGATTTTATTCTCTGTATAAGTGCCTGAATATGCAATAAACTTGAATTAAAAAAAAAAAAAGAAGCAGCACCCTTGTGAGGGGGGGTTACCTGTAACTGAACTGGCAACATTTCTCTGTTCTAGCAGACTTTGGCTCTGAGTGCCACGAGGGTTTTTTTTCTTCTTGTACAGTCAATGTTAGGGCACTGGGGTGGGGAGATAAAAGACACTAGCGACTGCATCTACTTGTTGTGGGGGACCTAAGTATCATTAATTTCATAGTGTGCAACTTTGTTTGTTTTAAATTAGTTACTTGCCTGTTTCCATTGTCGTAGGTGATTGCCTTTCTCTCTCCCGGTATATCGGGTTGTGCCTAGAGTCAGGACACTGCATGTGCATATGCAGTTAGCAATTCCCAGTCTCTGGCTGCATTTATAATTAAGGTCTTTTGTCTATATACTGTGGGCCCCAGCAAGTCCCTCCTTACACAACAGACCACCAAACTGCCCAGTCCACACCAAGAGCTCCCTCCAGGAGCAGGACCGTCACGGGTGCAAAGCGAGGTAATTAAACTACCTCTGAAGCAGCACCCTTGTGAGGGGGGTTAGCCAGTTAACGCGCTGTGCGCATCAACTGCCTCTCCTGCCCCAGCCACCCACGCACCCACCCAGGGTTGTCCCTTCATTTATTGGCCCTCTTGTATGACATCACTTCCTCTCTGCTCTAATACCCCACTTTTCCATTTGCAGGTTATACCTACCAGCCACTAGAGGGACCATCAGACTCTCACCTCAGGTTCTCTACCTGACTTCCTCCTCCCCCTACTTCCTGGGACCCCTCTACCTAACTGTGCTACTTCTCTCCCCTACCATTCACCTCTGCCTCTGCCCACACCTCACCCCCACACCCAGCCTCTTAGCTAGCCCTACTTTCTGACCCCTTGCCCCACCACCTAACCCACACCCAGCATGCCACTAACCACTAACCACCAGTGACCACTAGGAGTCACTATTTCCACCCTGTTATTTGGCCCAAACCCAGCCTGCTTTGAGCCCCCCAGAACCTGGATCCCTGCTCTCACCCAGGTCCCTTTCCAGCTGCCCTGCCAGGGTCTCGAACCTTGTATCCTCTCTACCAGAGTCCGTGACACTACCACTACTCCAAAGTGGTACCTACGCTTTCTGAGGGGCAGCCAAGATACTTCTACCTTTCTGCTCTGCTGCTACCTCAGGCACTATGTTTGTCCACCTACTCCTCAAATGTCTCCCCCTCATCTACATGCTAGTACCCACATCCCATCAGCCAGGCATCTCCCCTGGCACACTTAAACCAGCATCCACAATTCCCCCTGACATAGTCCGATCCCACCCTACACTGACCATGTGCCCTGGCCCGCAGTACCCACCCCCTGGATGCCTCCCCACAGCCTACCCTGGCTCCCTTTGGCGGCTAATCATTCTCACCTTCCCAACCTGCCAAACCCTGCCCATCCCTTGTTCCCTTATGGCCTCCTCCCCATCCCAACGTACCCCTCAGAAGCTTACATACTACCGCCCCCTGGTCAGAGCCTTGGTCTTCTTATTACTCCTATCAGGCAATATACATCCTAACCCAGGCCCTGCCCATACTAGCCCACCAGCTGGGTCCACTGGTCTCCGCATAGCCTCCATGAATATATGCAGCCTACTGAAAAAATTTGATGCCCTCCAATGTTGGGTCATGCTGCATAAACCAGATGTCATAGCCCTGGTTGAAACCTGGCTGTCAAAGTCCACCCCTGACTCTTTTGTCTCCCTCCCAGGCTATACCCTATACTGGGAGGACCGAGTAGGCAAACGCGGGGGTGGCTGTACAATCTATACCAGGGACACACTCACTGGACAAGCACTCCCTGCTCCTGCTCTTGTAAACGGGGCTCAGGCCCTTACCCTCAAACTTGCTCCTGACCCCTCCAGGGGCCCCCTATATTTCACCACTGCCTACATTCCCCCAAGGAACCAGAACCTGGTGCTGATATCCTTAACAGATTATCTTGCCACCCTCCCTCACAAGGCAGAACAAATCCTAGTTGGGGACCTAAACGTGAACTGGCTCAGCGCCTCCTCCTCCTCCACCACCCGTGATTCTTTTGCAGCCCTAGACCTGACAACTCATTTCCCAACCCACTGGAGTAAACCCAAACAGAGGAACCAGCACCCTTCTAGACGTAATTATCACCAACCGCCCCAAAAAAATACATGACATCCAGGTCCTCCCAGACTCACTTAGTGACCACTCCCCTATCCTATTCCTTTGGGCGACCCCCACTCCCCAACTTGCAGCCCGGACCACACTCTGCCAGTGCCTCAGACCAGGTGGGCTGAAAAACCTCAAGCAATTTCTTGCCCAGACAAATTGGTCCCCCCTTCACCACGCTCCTGACATAGACACTGCCCTTGCCTTTTTCTCCCAAACCTTGAACAAAGCCTGTGAACTTTTTGCATCCCTCATGGGAGTCCGATCCAAAAAACATAATGCATCTTGGGTTACCCCAGCCCTACTTCAAATGCTCAGACTTAGGGATAACCTGTGGCACCTTGCCACTGAAACAGGCCGGATGGCCGATAGGCAGGCCTATAATGCTGCATGGAACAAGTGCACCTGGGCCATCCGCAAAGCCAAGGCCGACCATTACCAGGCCACCCTCACCTCCTCCTGGGGGTGTGCCCGGACATTTTGGGACAATGTTAAACAATTAAATGGGAAAGCAAGCTCCCCTTCCCCATCCCAGATCACCATTGATGGCTCTACCTCCTCCGACCCTGCCTGCATAGCTAACTACCTTAACACATCTTTTACTGACCTTAGCTCTGTCCTCCCCAGTAATTTCTTTGACCCTCCCCCTCCCTACCTGCCCCAGTCCTCCAACACCCCAGTTTCCACCTACGTAGGGTATCTGCCCAGGAAGCCAGACCTCACCTGATCAAAGCTTTAAAGAGCAATAGTCCCGGCAGTGACTCTCTGGACCCCAGCATTCTCCGGCTCGTGCTGGATGAAGTCCTTGCCCCACTCACCAGCCTTCTAAACCGATCCCTCTGCCTGGGTCAATTCCCCACTGCATGGAAAACAGCCATAGTCATACCCAAACATAAAGGAGGCGACAGGTCCTCCGCCGGGAACTACTGACCTATCTCCATCTTCCCTCCCCTCTCCAAAGCCCTAGAAAAACTAGTGGCCATTCAAATCACTGAATATCTGACCAAACACAACATCCTATGCCCAGAACAGCATGGTTTCCGTGTTGGTCACAGTACCGGCACTGCACTTGTTGAGTTCTCAAATTTCCTACACTCCTCCCTGGACTCTAGCTCCCTAGCTGGTGCAGTGTTCATTGAACTCTCAAAGGCTTTCGACACTGTCTCCCACCCTCTTCCACTGGATGCCCTCAGCCACACTGGCTTCTCTGCTGGGCCTCTCGCCTGGTGCACTAGCTACCTATCTGCTCGCTCCCAATGTGTCAAAATCAATGGGACACTATCCAAAACTCATCCCATCCACTCAGGGGCACCACAGGGCTCCATCCTTGGACCCCTACTCTTCTCACTCTACCTAAACACCCTGCCCAGTGCATGCACTGGAAAAATTCTTCTGTATGCAGACGATGCTGTCATTTTTGCCACCCACCGCAATCCCGTCTCCCTCCAGGACACCCTACAACAATCCTATAATGATGCCGAAAACTGGTTTAAAGAACACAGACTTGTCATTAATCTCAAAAAAACCAAAACAATGCTTTTTGCCCACCCCCATAACAAAGCTGGCAATTTCCCCACTCCATATCCTCCCTAGCACCAAACAACCACTTGAACAAGTCTGTTCATACAAGTACCTTGGGGTTACTTTCGACTCAGCCCTCACCTACCTCACCCACATTGATGCGCTTGCATCCACCACTAATGTATGGGTTGGCATCCTCTACCGTTATAAAAACTGCCTCCCCCCCAATGCCCTCCGACTAGCGGTTACTTCCTCAGTACTGTCCCTTGTTGACTATGGCCTGCCAGTATACGGTGCGGCTGACAGTACCGCCCTCAATAAAATTCACCTCACCCTAAATAAGGCCTGCAGGCTGATTACTGGTGCCCCCAGGCTCACTCATATGTGTCAGCTCTATGACAAGGCAAAACTGCTTAATCTAGACAAACGGCTACGCTACCAAACCTGCCTCCTCACGAAAAAAACTCTTCTCGGGCTATCCCCTCCCGGGATGACAGCCTCCATCCGTCAAACCCAACCCTCTGTCGCTACACGAACCTCCTGCAAGACCAATCTACTGGTCCCAGGATCCAGGACCACCCATGGACAGACGTCTCTCTGCTACAGAGCTCCATCTTGGTATAACTCGCTCCCTGCCCCCATCTCCGATGCCTCCGCAATCTCCAACTTCAAAATCGCACTTTGGAGTCAACTATTTAATACCCAGCAGCTGCTCCTGTCTCTGAATGAGGCATAGCTCACTTCGTAACTGACAACGCTCACTGGGCGGCATTACTCCTCACCGCACACAACCTCACCCCATTGCCTATTGCCACTGTTATTATCCAGCTGTTTTTTGGGCGACTGTATCATTGTAACAAAACTGTTTTAACTGTATAATTGTATGTAACCACTTGTGCTTGCTAAGTTATGTGACTCGTATGCTGTAACCAAAAAGTCTGTTCTGTGTGTCCTCAATGTGACGAGGTACCTTTGGAAATCAGCCTCTGGCTCAAAGGTTGTAAACTGATGTACAAACAAACAAACAAATAAATAAATAAATAAATAAAGTATACAGAGGGAGCATGAACATGTGACGTCATAATATATACAGATCATTGTGTACAGAACTAAGCAGTAAACAGTCCAGTGAGAAGCAAATCGCATCTTGCTTGTTGGTGTAGGGGTAAAGAGGTGAGGGGCAGCAACTAGGGGACAGAGCAGGTGAGGGTCAAGGCAGAGGATATAGGGTTAGCGAGGGGATAGACAAGAAAAGGAGTAGGAGAAGAGAGAAAAGGAGAGCTCAGGAAGTTGCCTTAGTGGAGACCAAAGGCATGGAGAGAAAGGCGAGAGATGGAGGGGGACAGGGAACAGATTCCAGATTGATGGAAGCTGATAAGAGAAGGCCACTTGGCCAGCAGAGGAGTAAGGGTGGGGAATGTAGGAGTGGGAATCTGTGGAGCAAAGTGAATAAGAAGAGCATGGAGCAGGGGATAGCAAGGAAGAGCGATTGATGGGGAAGTACTCAAACCAATATCTGGCGATGAAGGCAGCTTAGTGGGTCTGACAACATGTTGGCAAGGGGAAGGTGGAGAGAGAAGAGTAGAGGGAGCAGTAATTGGTACTCCTTCAGCCCTGATGGCAGGCTCCAGGGCCCCACTGCCCTGGACACAGGCTTGTAAGCCCTGAATTCCTTGTCATCCTACACCTTAGCCGCACTTGCCATGTCCTCAGTTTCCTGAGGCCCTTCCTATGTCCTGACATCACCTCCTCAGGACCCCTCACCACCATAGAAGTGGTCTCCTGTGCCATCCCCTAGCCCTGGCAGTAGTCTCCTGAGCACACTGTTGCCCCCTTTGCATCATTTGTCCCTGTTGTCCCCATGAACCGTCTATCTTGACAGAAAACATGTACTCCTACCATATGTTTATAGATTTTTTTTTTAAAAATCTGGACTCAGACTACCACCCCCCCCAATTCGCGTAATGCCTCTGCTGACCCATTTACTACTGTTCATTCTAGCCGATATGAGATAACAGCTCTGCTAGGAGTCGCTGCTGACACGCTGATTAGCACATGCTCAGTTGAACTGAACAACACCAGCGGGTCAGCATGATGCGAATGTGCACAGCTATAGAAGATAATGCCCTCCCACCAGCCACACCCCTGCGTTCATGCTCACAGTCACCATTCCCAACCCTGGCCTTGGTTTTCCAAATCTCTTACCCAGCCATGGTCTGCTGTTTCAAAATATCTACATCACTGGCCTTAGGCTTCAAAGGTCCCCTTCTTCTTCAGCCATGGTGGCATGTCCCCAAGCCAACACACCACCATCCATGCCCTCTAGCACCTGGTCCCCACCCCTACCATCATCCATGCCCTCTAGCACCTGGTCCTCACCCATACCATCATCCATGCCCTCTAGCACCTGAGCCCCCTCAACTCATTTATTTATTTATTTTTTTATTTAATTAGAATTTTGATAACTAGGAAAGGCACACTGTAACAAGGCTCGTTTCCATGTGTGACCCAGGGAAGGGGCTATAATGAGAACAGCTACAAATAAAATTCAGAGCCAGCATAGCAATTATGGGCTAACAGGTGTATACATAGGCAACAGAAACATACTGGTATATTATAAATACAGCATTGTGTACAGCAGTAAGCAATAAGCAATCCAGTGTGAAGCAAAGTGCATCGTGTTTGCTGGGGTAGGGGTAAAAAGGTGAAGGGCAGAAACTAAGGGACACGACAGGTGAGGGTCAAGGTAAAGGATATAGGACAAGAGAGGGGGTAGGTAGGAAGAAGACAGTGCAGTGCTTGAGATTGCCTTAGTGGAGTCTGATGGCAGAGAGAGAAGGGGAGAGGCTGAGGAGGGAGGGGAGCAGATTCCAGAGGGAAAGAAGGTGATAGCAGAAGGCCACCTGGCCAGCAGAAGAGTGAGGGTGGTGAACAGAGAAGGTGCAGGAATCCCTGGAGTGAAAAAAATAGGAAAAGCATGGAACGGGGGATAGCAAAGAAGACAGGAGGGGGAGAGCATGGAACGGGGACAGAAAGAAGACAGGAGGGGGGAGCATGGAACGGGGGACAGCAAGGAAGACAGGAGGGGGAAGAGACCCAAACCAATATTTGGCAATGAAGGCAGCGCAGTGGGACTGGAAACATAATGGCAAGGGGACGATGGATGGGTAAGAATACAGGGAGCAGTGATGGGTGCTCCTTCAGTCCTGATGGCATGACACAGGCCTCTAAGCCCCACTTGCCATGTCCTCAGGCTCCTGCGCCCCACCTGCCGTGTCCTCAGGCTCCTGCGCCCCACCTGCCGTGTCCTCAGGCTCCTGCGCCCCACCTGCCGTGTCCTCAGGCTCCTGCGCCCCACCTGCCATGTCCTCAGGCTCCTGAGTCCCACTTGCCATGTCCTCAGGCTCCTGAGCCCCTTCCTATGTTCTGGTGACAGCTTGTGACCCGCACCGCCCTAGAAGCAGTTTCATGTACTGTTTCCTAGCCTGCTGTCCCCTTGGTATTCTTTGTCCCTGATGCCCCAATGAACTGTCTATCTTGACAGAAAACATATACTCCTACCATAGTTTAATAACTTTTTTAAAAATCTGGCCTCAGTCTACCATTCCCCTTCCACACACACTTTGTATAGTGCCTCTGCTGGCCACCTACCACTGTCTCAATGGACCACCACTACTGGATGACTAAATTGAGCTCAAAAATGAAATAACAGATCTGCTAGATGAAAAACTCAGATAAATGTAGTAATTATTAAAAATACAGATTTAAATCTTAATGCAGTATTTTTTTTCTGTCGCTATTTCTAAAGGCCTTTGCATGACAATAATAATTGCACATTATATGTTTTTGCTGCTTCGTTGCGCAAAAACTTATATCATTAGTTTGAGAAACTGCAAGCTTTTCCCTAGTAACCCTGGGAGGTATGGTTAGAGGAATGGTTTGCCATCACTGCCGAACCAGTGACTAGAGCATGTTCCATTGAACTCAACATCACCAGTGGGCCAGCACGTTGTGAACGAGCACGGATCTGAATGACTTCGATAACGATATGCTGCATGTATACACGCGGCTAGGAGTTACCGGGTAAGTCCACTGTTAGCCGGTAACCACTTACCTGGTAACACCTGCGTACATATATACACAGTGAATGAGGCAGTGGCTGGGGGCCAGCCAATAGGCAGCACCAACACACACACCAAAAGGATACCAAATAAAAAGGGAGAAATATATGAGCCAGGAGTCAGCCAGCACACACAGGCAGCTACAGTACAGGTGTCGCAAAAAATTCATAGCAACGCCTAACTGATGAAACAAGAATGAATAAAATCAAAGGAAGATAGAATGAAAAGAGGAACTTGGAGCAGAGACACCTGATACAGAACCTGGTCCTGATAATCCACTTTCAGTACCTTGTACACTTGGCAGTGGTACGTAACTTGAGAACTAGGACCTCATAGACCAGGCAGTGGGTTATCAGTGGAATCTGGTCCTGATAATCCACGCCATGTGGCTACCAGCACATAATACGTAATATCAATAAAGCCCTGGACCGTGGTCATTTAGTGGGGTCAGTGTACATTGACCTCACTAAGGCTTTTGATACAGTTAATCACGCTCTCCTTATCGACTCCCTTCATACCATAGGGGCCTCCTCTGAGACTGTGGGCTGGTTTAAACACTATGTGGAGGATAGATTCCAACAAGTAAAAATTAGCAATGCACTATCCTCCAGTCAACTAGTGCGCTCAGGGGGCCGGCCCAGTGGCGCGGAGGGTTGAGATGCTGGACACCACACCTCGCGCCATGCCAGCGACCCGGGTTCAGGAACGAACACGGGAAGCTGGGGGTCGGCAGGGGAGGGTAGGGATTGAGCATCTGGAGGACAGCTCTCCCTCCCTGGGGTGGGGTGGGGATCTCTCACTCTCGCAGTCTAGTGTCCTCTGGTGGTTCCGGGGTTTCATGGCAGTCGAGGACCAGAAAGAATGGGGACTGGCTGGGGAGTGCTCCTGTGGGTGGGCTCGGGAGCGAGCACACAATGCACTGGAGTGCATTGCACTCTCAGCCAATGGGGGGGGGGAATACAAGAAAAAATTCCCTACCACCGGGTGAGGCGACGAGACCATCAGTTGCCCCGGCCACACTTCCAATGTCGGACGTATCTCCCAACTCTCCCCTTGGGGACTCACGGGCCTCTCTTTAGGGCCGGGAGAGCTCGGAGTCCTGAACCCGATGTACCGATGGGAGTGCGGTTCAGACGGGCCGTGGAGCAGAGCATGGATCTCCGAGAGTTGCCCCAGTTAGGTAGGTGAATAAAGAAAGTGTACAAAAAAAAAAAAAAAACTAGTGCGCTCAGGAGTCCCACAAGGTTCAATTCTAGGCCCCTTACTATTCAGCCGCTTTCTGAACTCCCTCTATCAAGCCTGCTCTGGAGAGCTATTCCTATACGCTGATGACGCAGTATTATTCTCCAGTCATGCTGACGCACTTTCCCTAGTTAGTAGCCTACTAGACAGTTTCACAGCTGCTGAAGAATGGTTCGCACAACACAAACTAATTCTAAAATTATGAAAAAGCTAAGTCCATGCTTTTCGCTAGCTCCCACAACAGACTAACATCAACTCTGCTTGCCATACTCAACAACCATAATGTCCCTATTGAACAAGTCCAGACCTTTACATATCTTGGTGTTACTCTCGACTGCACCCTGTCCTTCACTGAACACATCAACGTTGTCTCTAAGGTGGTTAACTGTAGATTAAGGATCCTATATAGAGACAGAAATAGCATGACCCAAGAAGCACTCCTAACTGCAGTCACCAGCTACATACTCTTGATTGTGGACTATGGTCTTGTCATTTACGGCGCAGCCATGGACACGACCCCTAAAAGAGTTAGCACTGCACTCAACAGATACTGTAATTTGGTTGCGGATGCCCACAACCACACAGATACATGCGACTTGTACTCCATGACAATAATATATATATATATAATTCCTCCCCAAACTGTATTTATCCTCCTTGCAGCAGGTCACCCTCGTCATCTGCCAACCCTAATGGTCTCGGGGTCCTTCCGGGTCTCGAGGTGCTATGTGCGCCCTGGCAGATCCCCTGAGCCGGTCCGGAGGCATCATCCTTGGTGGCCACTGCCATTTTCCTCCGTTAACTCCCTGAGAACCTACGCCCAAGACCCTGGAAGTGGTGACGTATGTGTGTGGAGGCGCACATGCGCACCACAGCTCCAGTGCCAGTCTCATCAACTCTCCCTCGGACTAACGCCGGCAGTCCTTTGGAGTGGCACCGCCACTCCAGCCTCCACCAGGGGGTGGCCAAGCGCTGAGGACACCACTTGCACCCTCCTGAGGCAGAGGACTGCCAGCCGGCAGCTGCTCATGTCCTCTCTCCCCCCTTGCTGGCCTCCGATGACCCAGGCTCTTTCCCGAACCCGGGTCGCCAGCATGATGTGAGGTGTGGCGTCCAGTGCCTCAACCAACTGCGCCACCGGGCTGGCCATGAAAAAATGGTTGAACCTCAGAGACAGGATTAAATATTACACTTGCCTTTACGTGAAGAAAATCAGCATGGGCCTAACTGCCCCAAACTCCCAGCACCTTCTCACACACACACCCTAGTCACGTAGCACTAGGAATGCATCTAGACATGTCTTCCAAGTCCCATTCTGCTGCACCTCACAAGCCCAATGATCCTTCAGCTTCCGAGTGCCCAGTTGGCTAAATGGTCTCCCAATTGATATCTTAGGTGTACCCAAGCTTGGTCCTTTCATGTTTCTCCTTAGACAATACCTGGTCATGGGCACCCGCTGTGACTGCCCTGTCTAGCCCACCACCCAACCTATCTGTCCCTCTTCTCTTTTCCCTTTCCTACTCTGTCTCCTCCACTCCTAGCACAGCCTGTCTGGCCACTCTTGTATTTTCTACCGCCTTCTCTTCTAGCAGAACCTATCTGCCAACTCTTGTATTTTTTTTTTTGCCAACCCTGCATTTCCGACGACTGACCCACCCACGATTCCAAGGACTGCTCCTTGCCTGATATCAGCAATCTCTAGCTGATCCCTTTACCTGCCATTGCCAATCTCCCGACTGCCCGTGCTAGCCTGCAGTCCAGCAAGTCTCTCGTTAGATGCCACAGTGACACCATCTGGCTCTCATCAATTTGTATCTACCTCAAATAATTTTCTTACTGTTTAAACCTGTTAATTTGTAACATGTATGTTTGTCTGCAATGTTTTTTGCATCTCATTATTTCTCTGTATGTATTTTTGTTTTTGTTCAGAGTTGACGTGGAACCTATGTAAAAGTCTTTCTGATTCATAGGGATTGTAAAATCCAGGAACTGAATAAAAAAAATATATATATATATATATATATATATATATATATGGCATTTATAGTGACACATCGGGTGCAATAGCATAATTAAGTGATGCAGTTAGGTAAAATCCCAACTAGACCCGTATATTCTGAGGCATACCCCCATGCTGAACTATTACTTTCTTACAATTTTCTCCCCGGTCGGCCCTCCTCCTCCTCCTTGCTTTTCTTCTGGCCACCATCTGTCCAGCCCCGACCTCCAATCTCGGGCTCTCACCTCCTACCCCCATGGCTTACCCCGTGACAGGGTGGTGGGGAGCCCCCAACTCAACCCACCAGGTCTGGGTCCAGTACTGGGTAATGCCCTCTCGGAGGTGGGGCCTGCGGCGGATGACCATCTAGCCGCTCAACCGGACTGCATTATTCCAGCATTTTCTGTCCAGAGGGGAGTGTGCAATACAGACGGTGGGCGTGCCATGTGCACGTCTGCATGCCCGTTGGCTGTTCCACCTCCGTGCCTCTACTGTACAGAACCTAGCTTGCCAACACCTAGCCTCCGCTAGGTTTCAGACAAATGCCAGTCTCTGTTCCCCACCCTCCCCAGAAGTTGAGAGCTGTCCTCCGGATGCTTGATCCTCTCCCACCCCAGCTGGCCCTCGATGACCCGCTCGCACCATAAACATGGGTTGCCAGCGTGGCAGGAGATAAGGCATTGCTGCGTCAGCCCTTCATGCCACTGGGCCGGCCTCTGAACTATTACTTTCAAGAATCAGTATCCTTTAGTCAAACAAAAAAAATTAAAAAAAAAAAAAACAGCACAGAGGGATGCAAACGGTCCATGAACCACAATACATAAAAACAGCTTCAGTGTTAATTCACTGCTAACGTATCACTGTAAAATGTGTGCAAAAGTGCTTAATAATAGCTATAATTTTAAAACCCATTGCTTACTTATTATTCATGTCCAGTCATGTGATTTGTTATTTGTTTTATTCCTGTTACACTAAATTATTTAAGTCTCATGACAATAATTATTAACCATTAGAAAATGGGCTTTAAAATCTAAGCAACCTGATTGGCTGGCAGGGACGTATTAACTTACACGTAGAGCCCTCTGAGTAACTAGCACCAACCCAAGTGCCCCTTTCCCCATTCAAAAATTCTTGTGCCCACTGTCCCTCCCCATTTGTTAAAAGCACCCCATTCACTTTGAAAATGCTGCCATTTTTCTGTCTCGCTTAGCGAGACATTTATTTAAAAGTTTTACCAGGGAGGCATACCGAGCAGACTACCGCTCGATTCCAGACATGTCCTGAGGGGTGGGGGGTGGCAAGGGAGTCAACACATAGGGAGATGCTTACCAACTCCTGGGGTGATAGCAGAAGGTTCTGGTCTAAAATAAATGACATCACTGGCAAAAAACCTAAAGTATTGCCTACAATGCTAAACATAAATGGGACCCCTACCGCTGACCCTCTGGAAATTGCTAATGCCTTTAACAATGCTTTTACCAATTTGAGCTGTGTTCTCCCACCTGACTTTTTCGATGATGATACTGCCCACTTCGCAAGCCACGGTGATGAAAATAGACCTGAGCACCCCCCTTTTTATTTTAAAACAGTATCATGCAACCTAGTTCGAAAACTACTAGCTAAGGTCCTAAGAAACGCAAGACATAGTAGTGACGGACTAGACCTTAAGCTTATCACCCTAACCCTAGATGAAGTTCTCCTACCTATAACTAAGATTCTAAACCTTTCTCTTACACTGGGACAATTTCCTGATGCCTGGAAAACGACCATCGTAACTCCTGTGCATAAAACCAGTTATCATTCCTTACAGGGTAACTATAGGCCTATATCCATTCTCCCTCCACTCTCCAAGGTGCTCAAGTGAATTGTTACCAACCAGCTTGGTGCTTATCTGGACACATACTCCATCCAGTGCCCACAACAACATGGCTTTAGAAAGGGGCACAGTACTACCACAGCATTATTAGAATTCATAAGCTTCATACAACAGGCAATCGATCAAGGCAAGATTGTAGGTGCAGTCTTTGTTGACCTAACAGAAGCCTTTGACACAGAGAATCACACACTGTTGCTTGGCCAACTCTCTAAAACTGGTGTTGCCCCAAACACCCTGAAATGGTTCGGAAGCTACCTCAGTGATAGGCTGCAGAGGGTGAGGATATCAAATGTAGTTTCGGAGCAGAGGGCTGTCTGATCAGGGGTACCTCAAGCCTCAATCCTGGGTCCCTTATTGTTCAGTATTTTCCTGAACGACCTTCCAGCTGTCTGCAACCAGCATACTCTCCTCTATGCAGACGACGTGGTCATCTTTACTAGCCACCTGGATCCCAAGCTCTTGAAAAAAGTCTTCAACAAGGCTTCACAGAAGCAGAGAGATGGTTTAATAATCACAAACTAGTGCTAAACTACAAAAAAACTAAAGTCCAGCTGTTTTCGTCCTCTCTGAATAAATTTAAAGCCCATCAACTCTCTATCACCAACAACCAGAATTGGGCTCCTCTTCAGACACAGACAAAGTCTTACACAAGAAGCCCTTAAGGTTGCAGTTCACAGCTTGGTCCTGTCCATCACTGATTATGGTCTAATCATATACTGTGCTGCAACCTCCACATCTCTTAAATGACTCACGTTGGCCCTGAACAAAGTCTGTAGGTTAGTTACGGGTGCTATGCGCCTCACTCATACCTGTGAGTTAAATGCCCAATCTGGCTGGCTCTAACTAAATAACAGAATCAAATATCAAACCTGCCTCCTGTCCAAAATAGCTCTACTTGGATTACTACCCCCGAGCATTGGTTGCCTGCTAAACAAATCCCCTAAGACCCAACACACACGTACCTCAGTTTCTGACCTCCTTCTAGTACCCCACTGTCGGACTGCTCAATACCAGCGATCCTTTTAATACAGAGCCCCCCCTGTGGTTTAATAATCTAAGCAAACAACTGAGCATCCTTTCGAGTCTGTCCCAATTTAAATTTATGCTTCGTCAGCATCTCCTAACTGAAAGCACTTGTGATTGTTACACCTAGTTTCCCACTTCTGCAGACACCCTGATACCACTTTTTTCACTCTCTGAGGCTCTTACTTGGCTTCCTGTTTTGTTTCACCTCTCCTGACAGAACAATTTCCCCTTTCCCCCTGCCACCTCCACCCTTACCACACACCCTCCTTGCCCTTATCCCACTGACCCCCCTCTTCCTGGTACTGTCCAGGCCCTCTGGTCCCCACTCTCCCTTATCTTCTTCCCCTTTTCCCACCTTATCCTCCCCTCCTTCTCGCCTTACGACAAGGCCTCTGGCTGCCATATTTTCTTTTCCTTCTGTATCTGGACTCTGCCCTCTCATCTCCCCCCTACCTCTGATTAGCAATGTTGTTTCAAATGTACCTTATGGTTTTGTATGCTTGCTTGTAATCTTGAGTGTGTAGCACTATTCCCACTTAGTTACCAGTTGACTTGCTGTGCTCCAATAATACCATGAATGTTGTCTATAATTCCCAACCTTATTGTAACACTTTCCTTTGACATGGAGCCTTTGTAAATGAGCCGCCCCTAGCTCAAAGGTATTTGAAATCCAAGATTTAAATAAATAAAAAATAAACAAAACAGCATAATACATCAGAGAAATGCATGATTACAAAACACAAACAGGAAACATATAGACAAAAGGATTTCACACATTGCATATGCCCAGGCCACAGTTTATCACTTTTCAGAAATTTTAACATATTATGTGATCCTGGATCTCAACAGTTCATTTCCTGTAGATGTAACTAACAATCAGCATTTTTCCTTTGCTATCTCCTGGTGTGCTTGTTAGACCACCCAAGTGCCACCACCTCTGCTCTAACATGGATTATTCTATCCTCCTAGTTCTTCTATTTGCTGTGGGTGCTACAGGCCCACGATGCCAAGCTGGACCACTGCTGCTGGTGAAGCGAAGGAGACCCATCCTCTAAGGGTCCCCCCTCTTGATTCTGACTCCATCTTCGAGGGATTCCCCAGGGTTGAGACGCTGGCTCACTGCTTGGGTCGGGTGGGTGGACCTCCCCCGGACACAAAATCGGGCACAGAGCCCAAAAACGAGCAGTTCTGGCTGGAGCTGCACATCGGGACTGGGGCTGCTTGCTCGCAGAAACGGGACATTGACAGTAGCTAATTTCTGAACATTCCTATGTCAGCCTTACTTGTCTCACATTGTTACTAGGCCAACGACAGTAAAATACAGAGATGAATTAGCAATTCCATGAACCAGAAATAGCTAGCTATCCTGTTGTTCTAATACTCAGAGACACAGATTAAACTGTAAAATACAGTGCATGATTTGACAACTATCTTGAATTAGGTTCAGCTAGAGACAGCTAGCTATTCTGTTAAAGTAATAGTTTAGTAATAATTTTAGTTGAGACAGTAAAATTCAGTGCATGATTGGCAATTTTCTTGAATTAGGTTAAGCTTGTTATCCTGTGGTACCATTACTTAGAAGCAAGTAACTTGCACGGTCAGGAGTGGCAATCCCCGAAGCCTGAAGCAACAACCAGCCTTCCTCTGTATCATTGGGTACTAGGTCAACCCTGCTAGTGGTATCTGCCTTTGTATACTGAAACCCACCTGCTATATCTCCTCAGGGGGAGCCTGTGTCTGCACTGTATCCCACAGCGATCTGCCCAAAGGGAGTTCACTGCAACACCCCTGAGACTTGTGGATCCCACAGGACAAATCCCGTCTCGGCTGCCCACAGGACTAATCCAGTCTCGGCTGCCACACCCCCCCCAACTGCGGTCTGATAGGATGCCTCCACTGAGAGGCCGTCCTGTGCTCCACGGCATGGCCAGGGCCCCTGTCCAAAGTATAGGCCCACTGAGCGCTAGTCCCTCCCCGAAACCACCCTTCACCTGGTTATCGGCCAAAGGCTTGAGGCTTGTGCACTTAAACATATGCAGCCTTCTACCAAACCTTACTGAGCTAACAGCTTGGGTGGCTCATTATAACCTGGACATTATGGGGATCACGGAGACCTGGCTTAAGCCACACATACGTGACTCAGTATGCACCCTTCCAGGCTACAACCTCATTAGGTTTGACAGGGCTCAGAACAAGAGGGGGAGTAGAGTACTCATATACTACAATACACACTTAAACGTCTCAGTCATAGGACACACGCCATCTACATCGCATCTCTGTGAGTTCCTGCACGTCCTCCTCCTGTTAGGAAGCACCAAAAAAGTGCACATGATCTGCGCCTACAATCCTCCTAAGGGTGGAGTGTCTGGGCTCTCCTCCCTCCTAGACAGTCTTAGCTCAAAGGTTGGCTCGAACGAGGTACTAGTCCTAGGGGACTTCAACCTTAACTGGGCAGGTCGTAACGTTCAGCAATACGAGCCACTGTTGGCTGGACTAGCCCTCAGCCAGCTCATCTCTGAACCCACAAGGCCCTCTCCTAGAGGAGACAAAGGTTCCATCATCGACTGGGTGCTAAGCAACAGAACGGAGAAAATGATCTCCTGCAGCATTCTACCTGCAGCTATATCGGATCACTCTCCCACCTACTGTGTATGGGGCAACTCCCCTCTCAAAATCCCCCACAAGGTGATACAAATGAGGGACTACTCCAAACTCAACGTTGGAGACTTCTTTGCTGACCTGCGTCATGCCGACTGGTCTCAGGTCATGGCCACAAATGACCCCTCAAAGGCCCTTGACAACTTCCTAAAAGCTTACACCCCACTTCAAAACAAGCATGCCCCCCTCACAAGGAGGAGACTGAGGGGCACTGCAACTAAATGGCTCCATGGAGGCCTGTATTCTCTCAAGAAACAAAGGGATAAATGCTGGGCGAGGTATAAGTGCTCATTGTCCAGCACAGACCTCCAGGATTACAGACAGCTGAGGAACTCGTGCAACAGAGCCATTCGCTACGCAAAAAGTGAGTTTTGTCAGTTCATCCTGCTCTCCACAGCCAAAAATCCGAGGACATTCTGGCAGAGCATTAAGAATGTGGCTGGTGGGTCTACTAGAGCTCAGGTCACGGACATGCTCATTGACGGGGTAAACTGCAACAACCCCCTCACTATTGCCAATGCCTTCCACTCTCAATTCACTGACCTGCCAGCTCTCCCCAAACTGCCTCACTACCCCGTAGATCGGGCCTCTCCACCCAGTGGGACAACCCCCCTCCTGCCCTTTTACCTCAAGGTAGTATCAGACATGGAGGCCCAGAAGCTCCTTGCTGGCCTCTCCCCTCACCCTGGTGCTGGGCATGACTGCCTGGAGCCCAAGCTGCTGAGGCTAGGGGCAACAGTACCAGCCCGACCCATAGCCCACGTCTTCAATGCATCACTTACCTCGGGCGTAGTCCCGGACATCTGGAAGATGGCTAAGGTTATACCTGTGCCCAAGCAAGGCGACCCAAAAGACCTCAAGAACTACCGCCCCATAGCAATCCTATCAGCGATCAACAAACTTCTGGAAAAGGTAGTCACCTCTCAGGTCACCCATTACCTATGGACCCACAAGCTACTATCCCCTGCACAGCATGGGTTCAGAAAGGGGCATAGCACCTCCACGACCCTAGCAGTTGTTACCTCTGAGATCAGGTCCGCTGCTGACCGAGGCAAGCTGACTGGGGCCATCTTTGTTGAGAGGTAGAAGACTTGGTTTGCTGGCCAAGGCACCTAGCTTCACCTGAGCTCTTTCCTTCTAAGACTGCTTGAAAGGCAGAGTAGAGAAACTTACCAGAGCAAGGGAGAAGGATTAAGACTTAGTTTGGCTAAGCAGATTTACTGTGTGGTGGTGTTTTTAATTTTTACTCACAGGGATTGCTACTGTTTGTTGCTAACATTTCATTGCTTTATATTTTCCCTGATTCAAATTGTTGTTGCTGGTATACCTTTTTCTGCATTATTACAAGGTGTGCCTACAGGTGTGTGCTAACAGATTACTGCTGTAATCTTCTGATTCAAATTGTCTTTTGCAAGGTATATCTTCTGTTACTGCTTTATTTTCTCTGGAGCAAAGTGTTTCTTAAGGTATATCTTCTCTGAAATTACTGTATTACAGGTGGAGCTTACATTTTGTGACTTTTATCATTGGGCTAAACAAAATTACTGTTTGACACTGTGTTTTATTTTATTCTTGTTTGTTGAAAAGGTTTGTTGTCTCAGAGGTGTTTCAGTCTCCTTCTCACATTGAAGGAGCAAATTGCTTTTCCTCCACAGCTCTTCCAAAGGATTAGGTGTGTATGTGGGGGTGGAGCTGGCAAACTGTCAGTAATTTCCAACAGAAACAAGGGTTAAAAAGTCAGGTTAGTTTATATCTTGGAGGTAGAAGACTTGGTTTGCTGGCCAAGGCACCTAGATTCACCCGAGCTCTTTCCTTCTAAGACTGCTTGAAAGGCAGAGTAGAGAAACTTACCAGAGCAAGGGAGAAGGATTAAGACTTAGTTTGGCTAAGCAGATTTACTGTGTGGTGGTGTTTTTATTTTTTACTCACAGGGATTGCTACTGTTTGTTGCTAACATTTCATTGCTTTATTTTTCTCTGATTCAAATTGTTGTTGCTGGTATACATTCTTCTGCATTATTACAAGGTGTGCCTACAGGTGTGTGCTAACAGATTACTGCTGTAATCTTCTGATTCAAATTGTCTTTGCAAGGTATATCTTCTGTTACTGCTTTATTTTCTCTGGAGCAAAGTGTTTCTTACAGGGTATATCTTCTCTGAAATTATTACAGGTGGTGCTTTACAGGTTTTACAGTTTTATCTAACATTAGGATAAGCTTTCAGGTTACTGCATTTGTTGTTGACTGATTGTTTCTGCCTTACCTCCTTGTTCTTTCGTCCGTGGTTCTTCTTTTAGGCAGGAAGGGCCCAGCCACCCACCCCATCCCAAACCACCCCACGCTACACTCCTTTTATAGGGTACCACAGTTGTGACATTTCCTGTGGCAGAGCAGGAAGGGGCGGATCAGTGGGGCCTCCACAAGGTGATCTCATTTACAGGGGCACTAGTAATTTAACTTGTTATAACAAGTTAAACAAAGCACAATTAAACCATTACTTGCATTTTTTTCCTTTTTTCCTTCTAATTACTCTGACTAGGTTACAAACCCAGCAACTTATTTGGAATGGATTTCATTAACTGCAGGTACTGTGGAACAATTTTCAGAAGGACAGTCTTACAGGATTTAGACACTGTCCTACATGCTGGGCCTTTGAGATCTTAGGTCTCAGCTCCAGGCAGCATGGGCAGAGATTGCACGCCTCAAATTTCATATTGAAGAGGAAATACATTATAAGAACCACCCGCCATTTCCCAGTATCCAACAGAAAACCTCGACCAGAGAGGGTAGTTGGTCCAGGAGGTTGGCAGGTGGTTAGGAGGAGCAAATCAGGTGCCCCATCACTCTCTGCTCTCCAACACATTACCTCCAAAACCATATAAACACTACAAACAGGTATCTGCCTCTATCTCTGAAATCAAATAAAGAGGCAGAAGACACTGCAGAGCAGGACACTGCGGCACAGGAGCTAGCACAACAATACTCACCCAAATCAGGAACCAAACTAAACAAGCACAAAGGAAATCCAAAAACTTGATCATAGGAGACTCCATGATTCGGGAGTTGATACCCATCTCCAGCAGGGGTGATGGTCAGATGTCTCCCAGGTACATCAGCATGGAGAGACACTGACCGCATTGCTAAAATTGTTCACAAAGCAGGAGAAAACATTGATGTCCTAGTACACATAGGGACTAATGATCTCGCCAGCCGGTCAGTTGTGGAGACCAAGGAACACCTGACTAAGCTGGGTGACAAACTATCATCTTATTCTGGTATCTCCTTCTCTGAGATCCTGCCAGTCTGGGAGAAGGGAGCAGATGGACGGAAGGTCAGAGAAGGGGAGATAGGGAGCTAAACACGTGGCTCAAGGACTGGTGCCAGGAAAAAGGACACAGATTTGTAGGGAACTGGCAACAGTTCTGGGAGCGAAAGTTCTTTAAATTTGATGGACTGCATCTGACTAAAGAGGGAGTCAGTGCATTGGGGCAGAAGTTTGACGTCTTTGCAGAATATTTAAACTAGCAAATGGGGAGAGGGGTGCAGCACCCCATACGTCGAATGGGAAGAACACCCCTCCCCCCTCAGCTAGTGGTCAAACAGGAATTCAGCGTGTTTGCCGTTCATTTGCATTACCAGGTAAGAAAAAAGGTTTGTCTCCCCATACGATGCACAGGGGTAATGCCAAACTTCACCCAACAACTAACACACCAAAATCTTGCCAATGGAAAATCATGTACACAAATGCTCACAGCCTGGGAAATAAGATCCCAGACCTGCAGGCAATAATGTCAGAGGCTAAACTGGACATAGTAGCAATTAGTGAGATATGGCTTACCAGTAACCACACTTGGGAGACTTCAGTACCTGGCTATGTATTGTTCAGAAGAGACCGAGGTGCAAAAAGGGGGGGAGGAGTGGCCCTGTATGTTAATGAAAATATCAAAGCTACAGAAATTCAGAATACACATAAGGGGCCAGAAGAACTGTGGGTCACCCTGGAAACAGGAAATGGGACAGCCATAAGAACTGGGGTTGTCTACAGGCCCCCAGACCAGAGGGAGGACATAGACACATTACTGTTAGAAGATATACAAAACATGACAGCTAAAGGGGAGGTTCTGATAATGGGAGACTTCAACATGCCAGATACAGATTGGTCAATACCAGCAGGAGCATCTGCCAGAACTAGACTCATAGTGGATTCCCTGCAGGGGAGGGCCTCAAACAACTGGTACAGCAACCCACAACAGACAGGGCTATCCTAGATCTAGTACTGACTAACAAAGAAGGGATCACAGATCTCCAGGTAGAAGGTCACCTGGGGCCATTGACCATCACATGGTATGGTTCAATTTGGCTACTACATCTAAATCATCCCATTCCAAGGCAAAATATGGGACTTCAGAGGAGCTGACTTTGATAAGATGGCCAACAGAGTTAAGCTAGCCCTGGCAAAAAGAAACACAGGTGAGGAGGTACAGGCAAAGTGGGCAAGCATTAAGGATACAATACTTGAAGCAACATCCCATTGTGTTAGACAGAAAAGGAAGTGCAAAGAAGAAGGAAACCACTTTGGTTCTCAAATACAGTAGCAGAAAAGGTCAGAGCCAAAAGGCTGGCCTTCAGGAAATATAGGGGAACACAGACGGATGAAGATAGGGAGGCATACCAAACTGCCCTAAGGGAAGCAGGGAAGGCAGTAAGGCAGGCAAAGGCCCAAACAGAGGAAACACTAGCACAAACAGTAAAACAAGGTGACAAGACTTTCTATAGATACATTAGTGAAAGGAGAAAGTCCAGAGGGGTACTGCTAAGCTTAATGGAGAAAAGAGAGCATGTGGAGGAGGAGGACCCTGTAAAGGCATCTATCCTAAATAGATACTTTGCTCAGTATTTACTGAAGAGAAGGTAGGGCAGGGCCCACAGCTCAGCATCATAGACACGGGGAGTGAGGTGAGCACTACTCCCTTCACAAAAGAAAGGGTCCTACAAGAGCTTGCTAAGCTCAGGGTGGATAAGGCAATGGGACCTGATGGCATACATCCCAGGGTACTTAAGGAGCTAAAGGAGGAACTAGCAGAGCCATTAGCAGAATTGTTTAGTGAGTCTCTGAGCACAGGAGAGGTCCCAGAAGACTGGAGAAGGGCTCATGTGATCCCGCTCCACAAGAGTGGTAGCAGGGAGGAGGCAGGGAACTACAGACCAGTCAGTCTTACCTCAGTAGTGGGCAAGATTATGGAGGCACTCCTTAAGGAAAGGATAGTGCAACACCTGGAATCCATAGGGGCACAGGATCCAAGACAGCATGGGTTTACAAAAGGAAAGTCCTGTCAAAGTAATCTCATAGATTTCTTTGACTGGGTAACCAGAGTGGTGGACCAAGGGGGAGCAGTTGATGTCGCCTACCTTGACTTCAGCAAAGCTTTTGACACTGTTCCACATAGAAGATTGATAAATAAGCTAGGTAGGCTCGGGTGGGTCAGAAGTTGGTCAACTGGGTGGCAAACTGGTTGACTGGCAGAAAACAGAGAGTGGTGGTAAATGGTATACAGTCAGAAGAGATGCAAGTCACAAGTGGGGTACCTCAGGGATCAGTCCTGGGACAGTCCTATTCAACATCTTCATTAGTGACCTCTAGCAGATGGACTAGAGGGTAAGGCTTGTCTGTTTGCAGATGACACCTTCCGAAGGAGGTTGTGGAGTCAAAATCAGTGGTGGAATTCAAGCATGCATGGGATAGTCATAAGGCAGTTCTGGGGGATGGGGGTAGGAAGAAGTAGGCTGCTGGTTAACTAGGATCTGCAGCTTATCCAGTAGGTAGGGAAATGGGCAGACTGGGTGGGCCAAGCGGTCCTTATCTGCCGTCAAATTCTATGTTTCTATGTTTCTATGACACCAAGATCTGCAACAGAGTAGATGATCCAGATGGGGTGGGCAGAATGAGAAGAGATCTGGATAAACTAGCAAAATGGTCAGAAGAGTGGCAACTGGGATTTAATGCAAAGAAGTGCAAAATCATGCACATAGGGAAGAGAAACCCTGAAGCCACTTATAGGCTGGGAGGGGAGTTGCTAGCAGTCACAAAGGAAGAAAGAGACTTGGGCATCATCATCACTGATGACCTAAAATCATCCAAGCAGACCTCTAAAGCAGTAGGTAAGGCTAGGGGGTGTTAGGGTGTATTAGTAGGGGTATCACAAGTCGTAAGAGGGAGGTAATAATCCCTCTGTACAAGACACTGGTTAGGCCCCATCTGGAGTACTGCGTGCAGTATTGGAGGCCACACCTTCACCAGGACATTAACCAAATTGAGGCAGTCCAGAGAAGGGCAACCAAAATGGTGCAGGGACTGCATCAGAAGACATATGAGGACAGATTAACGGAGCTCAATATGTATACCCTTGAGCAAAGGAGGGAGAGAGGTGATATGATCGAGACATTCAAACACCTTAAGGGCATAAACAAGGTGAAAGAGTCTAACATGTTTAAATATAAGAAAAATAGCAGGACAAGAGGACACAGCATGAGATTAGAGGGAGGCCGATTAAGGGGAATGTGAGGAAATTCTTTTCACAGAAAGGTGGTAGATGCATGAATGGCTTACCACAAGAAGTGGTGGCTATGAATACAGTGCAGGGCTTCAAACAGGCATGGGATAGGCATAAGGGAGCAATACAAATGACTATGAATAGATAGGTCACTGACAGAGCAAAGGCCGATGGCACATTTATAAGGTAGAAAAAGAAATGGGCAGACTGGATGGGCCTTGCGGTCCTTATCTGCCGTCAACTTCTATGTTTCTATGTAATCTCTCGAAAGCCTTTGATCGGGTAGACCACGCACTACTGTGCTCCTCTCTCCTACCACTTCTCTTCTCCTCCTCCTCCACCCTTGCCTGGATCAGTAATTATCTCATGGGCAGGCAGCAGTACACCAATTTCAACAAGGCCCTGTCTGAGCCTGCCCAGGTAAACTGTGGAGTCCCCCAGGGCTCTGTCTTGGGGCCTCTCCTGTTCTCTCCCTTCGTAAATGAACTACCCTCGGCTCCGGCTCTAGGGTCCTCAGTGCTGTACGCAGATGACCTAGTCATCATGTCCAGTTCCCAGGACATCTCTACCATCAACACCAAACTAAACTCAGACTTCGACCAAATCCAAACTTGGTTGCAGGACCATAAACTTATGATTAACCTCTAGAAGACGCAGGCCATGCTCTTTGGCTCAGCAGCCAAGTTAAAAGCTGCCCCAGATTCACTACAGATTTCTGGGGCCGATGGGTCTCCACTGCTAATTGCAGACTCGGTCAAGTACCTGGGGGTGACTCTTGACCCGAAACTGGATATGAACATGCACATATGCAATTCATGTAAGGCCTTAAACTGCAAGTTGGGACACGCTTACAGAGCAAAAAGTTGTCTCACTCCAGCTGCCCGTCTCGCCTTAGCCAGGGGAGTCCTCCTACCTACGCTCTGCCATGGACTAGTCACCTTTGCTCACATTGCAAAAACTAGTCTAGTAAAGTGGGACTCCGTGTACAACAACATATGCCGTTTTGAGCTCTCAGCCCCCCCGCCTCACTCACTGCTGTGAGCTCTACACCCGGCTTGAATGGCTCCCACCGGAAACTCACCGCTCCTATGTCATGGGCAACTTCATAGACAGTATTGTCAGAACTGCCACCCCCCTTAAACTTGCAGAGTCCCTCATTCTAACTACCTCCTCCTACAACCTGCGATCCAGTGACTCTCATGCCCTCCTGGTACCAAAAACTCGCACACAAATGGGTGACCAAGCCTTCACTACATATGCGCCCAGGGTTTGGAACTCTCTTCCATCAAGCACTTGCTCTTCTCCCTCCCACCAGAGCTTTAAAGCCTCCCTCTGGGGCTTTCTCAAAACGGTCTCCACCTGCCTCTGCACTAGACAAACCCTCTCAGCCTGTGACGCCCCAACAAACTGAGATGCTACCATCATGTCAGGCCTCATTACACCCCTGGGCGGTCCAGTATTGCCCAATATCGCCCACCTGGTCAGGTATTATTGCTTGCATAGCAGGACTAATATAGGCTGAGCTAACAGATCTTGTTAATGATCACAGTGCTCTAGATGGCAGCCTAAATATAAATACGACATCATTGTTACACCTAATAAATCCTAGTGATAGGCCCTAACATCTAGGTCACTGAGCATACGATGACATTGCAAACAAGCATTTGTCAATGCCGAATGTTGATTGTGTTGGTCTGTTGAGCTCGCTCAGTGGCCCTGTGTCAGTGGCTCAGTTTGTTTGTACTGGGCTACTGCCTGCATTGGCACCTTCTTCTGCTGAGGAAGAAATCCGCAGCTGTCCGACAGAGCTCCACTGAGGTGGCTCAATCCCTCTGTCTCACTCACTTATTCTGTTTCTCCTGGCGCTGCCCTTTTGTACTGGGCTCCTGCCTGTGTTAGTGGCTTTTTCTCCCGACAAAGAAATCCACAGCTGTCCCGACAGAGCTCTGTTGAGGTCGCTCACTCCCCGTGTCTCACTCACTCATTCTGGCTCTCCTGGCGCTGCAGGCTGCCCTTTTGTACTGGGCTCCTGCCTCTGTTGGCGCCTTTTTCTGCCCACAAAGAAATCTGTGGCAGTCCTGACAAAGCTCTGTTGAGCTCGAGCACTCCCCTTCTCTCACTCGCTCATTCTGTTCTGCCGGCGCTGCAGAGTGCCCTTTTCTACTGGGCTTCTGCCTGCATTGCTGCCTTCTTATGCCCACAAAGAAATTTGCAGCAGTCACAATACAGCTCTGTTGAGCTCACTCACTCGCTCATTCTGGTTTCCCTGTCCCTGCAGGCTGCCCTTTTGTACTGGGCTACTGCATGCATTGCTGCCTTTTTCTGCCCACAAACAAATCTGCAGCAGTCCCAACAAAGCCCTGTTGAGCTCACTAACTCCCCCTCCCTCACTCGCTCGTTCTGTGTCTCCTGCTGCTGCAGGCTGCCCTTTTGTACTGGGCTTCTGCCTGCATTGGCAGCTTTTTCTGGCCACAAAGAAATCTGAAGCAGTCCCAACAAGCTCCACTGAGCTCGCTCACTCCCCCTCTGTCACTCTCGCATTCCCTTTCTGCTGGCGCTGCAAGCTGGTCTTTTGTACTGGGCTCCTGCTTGTGTTGCCGCATTTTCTGCCCGCAAAAAAATCTGCAGCAGTCACAGTAGAGCTCCGTTGAGCTCGCTCACTACTCTGTCACTCGCTCGTTCTGTTTCTCTTCGTGCCGCAGACTGTGCTTTTGTATGGGGCTCCTGGCTGCGTTGGCACCTTTGTCTGTCCACAAAGAAATCCGCAGCTGTCCTGACAGAGCTCCATAGAGGTTTCTCAGTCTCCCTCTCTCATTGCTCATTCTGTTTGTCCTGGCGCTCCGAGCTGCCCTTTTGTATGGGGCTCCTGCCTGCATTGGTGTCTTTTTCTGCCTACAAAGAAATCCCAACAGTCCTGATAGAGCTCTGTTGAGCTCACTAAGTCCCCTAGTCTCACTCGCTTGTACCGTTTCTCCCACCGCTGCAGGCTGGCCTTTTGTACTGGGCCCCTGCCTGTATCGATGCCTTTTTCTGCCAACAAAGAAATCCGCAGCAGTCCTGACAGAGCTTCGGTGAGTTCGCTCACTCCCCCTCCCTCACTCGCTCTCTCATTCCGTTTCTCCCAGTGCTGCAGACTGCCCTTTTGTACTGGGCTCTTGTGTTGGGGCCTTTGTCTGAACACCAACAAACCTGCAGCAGTCCCAACAGAGCTCAGTTGAGCTCGGTCACTCCCCCCTCTCACTCGGTCGATCTTCATCTGTCCCAAACACTGATTTCCCAGAGTGACTGTGCTATTGTCCGGCTGGAGTGCAAAAACATGTTTTAGCCAGGATGTGAAAAATGACAGCTGTAGTGTTCATAAGGAGTTGTGAAAAAATGCCACTGTTGAAAATGTGGCATGACAGTATTACAGATTTGTGAAGTTACAAGGGTGTGTGGAAACAGTTCAACACACGCTTGTAACACAGTCATGCTATGGAGTTTTGTCATCAAATTTTCCATATAGGGATTTTAGGACCTCTTCTCATGGACAGTGCCACTGTCATTTTCTTAATCTGTCCCGAACACTGATTTCCCACAGCGAACACTTTGTTCTGCGCCGGAACTGTGAAAACACATTTCAGTCAGGATGTGAAAAATGACAGCTGTACTGCTTATAAGGAGGTGTGAAAAAAATGACACTGTTGAAAATCTGGTGTGACAATATTACAAATCTGCGAAGTTACAAGGATGCGTGGAAAGTGCGCAACGCACACTTGTAACACAGTCAATGGATGGGCTATCATCACCAAATTTTCAACATAGACATTTTAGGACCTCTGCTCATGAACAGTATCATTGTCATTTTCTTAATCTGTCCCGAACAGTGATTTCCTGCAGCGACTGCTCTATTCTGCGCTGGAAGTGCGAAAACACATTTCGTCCAGGATGGGAAAAATGACAGCTGTACTATTCATAAGTAGGTCTAGGAAAATGGCAATGTTGAAAATCTGAAGTGAAAATATTATAAATTCGCGGAAATTCACGGCGTGCGCGTGCAACTGCGCAATGCTGCGCTAAATAACACAGTCATTTTATGCTGATCGTTACCAAATTTTAAACATAGGCATTTTAGGACCTCTACTCATAAACAGTGTCACTGTCATTTTCTTAATCTGTCCTGAACACTGATTTCCCACAGCGACCACACCATTCTGCGCCGAAAGTGCGAAAACACATTTCAGCCAGGATGTGAACAATGACAGCTATACTGCTCACAAGGAGGCGTGAGAAAATGTCAATGTTGAAAATCTGATGTGAAAATATTGTAATTGGTTACTAGCATGCGTAGCAACACGCGAAATGCACACTCGTAGAACAGTCATTTTTTTTATTTTTTCCACCAAATTTGCAACATAGGCTTTTTGAGAGCCCACCTCACGAACACTGGCACTGTTGTTTCGTTAATTGGCCCTGAAGGGTGATTCTGCACAGTGACCGCGAAACCAGCTTTCGAGGCGGATTAATGCCATGACAGTTCAAGAATTCATGAGGAGGGGTCCCAAAAACCCCATGTTAAAAATTTGGTGAAAAAATTCCCAAAAATGCCCGAGATATGCAAAGTTGAAAAAACCCTATTTATTACATTACACAGCTTATCTGCATTTCCTCAGTTCACGGTCGGCTTTGAAGAGTGCAGACGTGTTCCCGGTCCACCGAAGATCGTCACACCAAGCTCTGGAGGAAAGTATGGGTGAGCGGGGTGTGGGGAGGCAGGGTGTGCAGTGGGTGGGTGTGGGTTGCGGGTTGGGGGCAGGGTGAGTGCTGAGGACAGTTTCCTTTTTACAGGTTAAAAAAAAAAAAAAAGAAACAACATCAGCGGGACCGTTTTCCCTTCACAGAGGTATCTGCACGCTGGGAGGGCTCCAGTGCCACCACAGGATTTAGTTTGGGGGCCAGCAGTAGCTGACGGATTGGACACCCGTCGGCAGGAACAAAACGGGGATTTCGTGCCGACGGGATTGGGCACCCATCGGGCAGGAAGAAACGGGGGCGGGTTACAGAATGCTGACGGAGTGGGCTCCCCATTGGCAACAGCAGAAACACGGGCACCACAGCCGACGGGATTAGGCCCCCGCCGGCAAGTAAACATCGGGTTATATTTTGTTTACGTAACACGGCGGCAAGCCACTGCCATGTTCACAAACAATATCAGGGGTTTCACATCCCGCCCTGCAATGATGGGTCGCCCTCTCATTGCTGCGGATAGCTGATGCTGCAATGAAGAGGCGGCCCCTGATTGCAGCGGCTGATTTTTTAGAAAGCTGTGGCATGCTGGCTGAACTAGTGTCAGCAGCAGTGTGCCACGGCATTGGGGGACAGGGGACAAGCCTTTGCAGGATGTGGCAGCATTGGGCACAACAGTGCCACGCCTCTACAACCTGCTTATGGAGAAAGCTGACGCAACATGTTTCTTGCGCATGCGCGCAATCAACATAAAAAGGAGGGAAGACACGCAACTAGCAGCAGAGACAGAGGCCTCAATGGGAGGTAGTGGTTGGGAGGATCTCAACCTGCCAGACATAGACTGAAACATTCCAGCAGCTAAAAACACCAGACGTCAGGCCCTGCCAGATGCAATGGCAGGCAGTCCTGCAGTGTAACTGGTAGGGAACCCACAAGGCAGGCCACCATTCTCAACTTGGTGCTCACCAACTCAGAAATGGTAGGACTAGTGTGGGCTGGGGAATCACTAGGGTCCAGCAATCATAACGCCATGTGGTTCGAACTGGCTGTGGGTACCAGCATACCCTCGTCAAAGGCTGAGGTTCTGGACTTCAGAAGTACAGACTTTGACCAGATAAGAGAATTAGTCAAGGATAAGTTACTTGGAGTAGACAAAATTGGGGGTGGGGGTAGTAATTAAAGGGGCCATTCTAGAGGCAACCAAGTCTTGACTGAGAATGGTTACCAAGAGAAACAGGTAAAAGAGACCAATCTGATTCTCTAAGAAGGTCAGGGTGGCAGTAATGGCCAAGAAACGTGCCTTCATCAGGTACAAAAAGAAGCAGGGGGACGAGAAATGGAGTAAATACCAAGTAAAGATGAGGGAGGCTAATAAGACAGTCAGGGACGAAAAAGCAAACACAGAGCTGCGAATTACGGGGGGGGTTTAAGGAGGGGAAAACAGTTTTTCAGGTACATTAAGTGTAACCCCCCTGTTACCCAGGGTTACTAGAATCCCAGTAAGACCTAGTGGTAGGCAGGGAAGGCAGCTTGTGAAACTCCAGTTAAATGGATTTCACACTGTCTCACTCTGTTCTCGGTCTCAGCTGAGATTGAGGGATGACATCACCATAGAACTATCGCAGCTGCATGAGCCACACTGGAATGTTGCAGTTGGAGGTTAGTGTAGAACGTTGGGGATTTTGAATTCAGTCTGAGAGAGAGACAGTAGTACAGCTGAGTGTGTGCAGGCTCTCAGAGCTTTTAGCTCTGTTTTAGAGCTACTTTTGGAAGGTGTGTGTTTATACCACAAGAAGAACACAGCAACTGGTAATTGAAGTGGTGGAGACCGCTTTCAATGGTTCAGTAGCCCCATCCCTGAGGGGATGGGGGGGAGGGAAGGTTTTTGCCTATTTTCCAGGGGCAACTCCCCTGGGTCCGGCTAAGGGAAAGTAGCTGCTTGTTCGAGTTGTGCTGAGGCACCAGAAGCTCTGAGAGAGAAATTCCTTGTGGAGGAAACGCCTGTGGGGGCACCTGCAACCAAAGGGTGAGTTCGCTCTGAAAAAGGGCCAAGTGTTTTCACCTGAACAGAAGGAAACTAAAGAGACTGTTACTGTGGGGTCAGAAAAAGACAGCAAAGTACAGTTGGAAAGTGGGGATTGGACTGCTTAACTTGTGGGGAGGTCTAGAGTAACGGACATTGCCACTTAATTCAAGTATGTTCAAGTCCAGCACAAACAGTGAAGGAAATTGGGGATTGGACTGCTTAACTCGGTGGGGGGTCTAGAGTAATGGACAATGCCACTTAAAAGTATGTTCAAGTCCAGCACAAATGGGAAACAAGACAAGTAGATGGAATGTGAAATACATTTAGCAAGAATCTATATTGCAAGGCTTTACAGGATGAGGTGTTTACTGTCTAGAGAAATGGCCCGGGTATGAATTGTGGGAGTGAGAGGTGGGAGACCCCCCCCCCCATCAGTAGTAACCAAATTCACCTCTATGGATTTGCTCTGAGACACCTTTTACTTTCTCTCAGGTACTTGGCCAGTGCCTGAGGAAAGTACCCAGACGTGGGATTGAAAGGAAGATTCCCTGATGGAACCGTGGTGCTCTTAGGTGGTTTAGGGAGCCACCAGAAAATGTTTCCATAAAGTATGGAAGGTGTCCAAGTGGCTGGCAAGGGAGCTGAGCAAGGGAAAACCCAGAACAGTGTACAAGTTCGGGCTGTGTAACCCACAGCAGCGTGTGTAACCCCCAGGGGGTGCTATCCTAAGGGCTACTACCCCTGCCTGCTCAGCTAATAACAGGTTGAGGGGCCTGGATCCAATGGCGGGGTGCCTCCAACCAGAGGTAGGGGTTGGAACAGTCAAATGCAACCTGGTCACGGCCCTCTGAGTCACTGCAACCCCCCTTTCTTCCCACTAGTGTCTCACCAGCAATCCCCACTCTACCGTTATGACTTACACTTTCCCCCAGGTCGGGATGGCCAACTTGGTGCTGAAGACCCCCTGTAAAATAAGATGCAGTTATACAATAACCCATACACAACAGGGTGGCACAAACACACAGTTCAAACGATACACCTTGCAACAACAAATCTGATTTATTAAGGGAGAAGTAACAAGGAGGGGGGAAATCAAGTTGATTAGCTTAACACTTCTACTATATAGGGCACTGTGCACAGGCCAAACCTATCAGTCACTGTCTTTGGGTACCCAGGCCTTACAAGGCTAGCCTATTCGTTGCAGCTGGGTGGGGCCCTGGAGAAGAAACAAACGTTTAGTACCAATCTTAGTTTTGTAATAGCCCGCAGGCACAATCCATGCAGCCAATGAATAGCCAGACAACTCTGGTCCTCAGGAAGAACATTTGACAGGGAGCTACCCTGATTTTTAGTACTCACAAATCCTGCAGCAAGATCCCTCTCACACCACTACAGGACTTAGCCTGTGATTCAAATGCTGCTCCACACATTTAAATGTAACGCAGAAGGGTACCATACCAGGCAGCTGCTCCAACACTCCCGATCGCTTTTGCTGAACAAACCGGATGAACTACGCAGCTTCACTTGTCCTGACAGACCAAGCGCGATTCAGCAGATTCTCCAGTCCTCTACAGGGTGAGCCTGGTGGGTAGTTGTGTTCACACAGCCTCCTCTGCTTGCACTCCTCACAGATCTTGTCTGCTCTCTCTCTCTCCTGGCGATGAAGTCGCCTGCCTTCTCGGCCTGACTCACGCGCTTCCCATGCGAATACCTGCACAGCGCAGGAGCCAGAGCTCCTTCTCCCTTCACGATCACCAACGACTCTGACCCTTGGCAGTTTGGGCAGGTAATCTCAGTTCAGGCGCCACCCAATCTCATTGGTGGGCTGCAGATGCCAGTCACCTAATTCGGCCCTCATTGGTGCGAAAAGGCGCCACAGTCCAGAACTTCATTTCCCAGTGTAACCCCTAGGGGGCGCTATCCCAAGGACTATACTACCCCTGCCTGTTCAGCTATTAACAGGTTCAGGGGCCTGGATCCATTGGAGGGTGCCTCCACCCAGAGGCTGGTAGTTGGAACAGTCAAAGGCGACCTTGTCACAGCCCTCTGGGTCACTGCAACCCCCCTTTCTTCCCACTAGTGGCCCATACACGTTATTAACAGTACCCCCTGCAATATACACTTACCCCCAGAATAGGTGTGATCCTCTGAACTCTAGAGACCCCCTGTGGAATAAGGTGCAATAACACAGTTGCCCCGTACAGTATTTTAGCATAAACACACAGTTCAGCCTGTATACATTTGTAAAACAACCAATCTGATTTATTTAGGGGAAAATAACATGGACAGGGGGAAATCAGGTTAATTAGCTTAATTACACGACTATATCAGAGCTCTGTGCACAGGCTACAGTCCCTAACAGTCACTGTCACTGGGTACCCAGGCAATAAAGGGGCTAGCCAAGTCCGGTGCAGCTGGATGGGGCCCTGAAGAACAAATACTTGTAAATTACCCCTGCTGCCTGCTGTAGTTAAGAACCAGCAGGCTCAGTTTGTGCAGCCAGCGAGGGGAACAGCCCAACTTGCAATCAATAAATCAAGTCACAGGGAGCTACACTGGTATTTTACTAATGGCTCCGGAGACAGCACAGTTCTCTCTCTCTCTCTCTCTCTCTCTCTCTCAGGACACAGCCTGTGGCAACACTCGACATATTTATAAGTAGAAACAGAGGGGTACCATACCAGGCAGCTGCTCCTTGGGCCCGACTGAACTCATAGGTAATCGGGGAGTCACGACGCCGCTTCACTTTTTCTGACAGACTGAGTGCAATTCAGCAGATTCTCCAGTCCTCTACAGGGTGAGCCTGGTAGCTGGCTGCGCTTTTGCATAGCCACCTCTGACCGCTGCCTAGCAGAATTGGTCCGAACTTGCAGGCATTCAAGCCGCCTGAATCTGGCCTTCCACATGCGTTTCCCACACGAAAACTCAACGGCGCAGGAGCCCAGAGCTCCTTTCTCACTCACAGCCACAACAACTCTGCCCCTTGGCAGTTTGGGCAGGGAATCTAGTTCGGGCGCCACCCGATCCCATTGGTGGGCTGCAGCCGTCAGTCACCTAGTTCGGCCTTCATTGGTGTGAAAAGGCGCCACAGTCCAGAACTTCATTTCCCAGAATTACTGGCTGTATCCCCTGTGGCCACCTGGCTCCAGAGAGACAGTCCTGATTCTGGTTGGCTCAAATAGTTTCCATTTTAGTGTCCCCCCCTTTCTCCATTGGTTCGTCTCAAAAGTCCAGGTCCGAAATGGAGGGGCCAAATGCGCAGAGACCGAGCTGCAATGAAAGCAGGTTAATCAAACTGCAATTTTAACTAATACTTCAAATGATTACAGTCAAACCGTTACATCTGTGAAATGGGCTCCCTGTGCGCTTTAAGCAACTACAAAATGGAGTGATTACACCACAGCTCAGGCGGGATTCGAGCAGGGAAAACACCAATCCCCCCTATACAAACCACTAAAGCCTGCGAGCAGGCAGCTCTTAAAGAGACAGTACTGGAGGCTGTAAAGGAACTCAAAACGCCCGCATTTTGGCGGCATTGCGCTGAACACCAGTTAGGCAAGGAGCTAATAAGCAGCTCCGGGAAGGTTTTTAGGAACCCCCATTTGTTGGGGGGTTACACCAGAATTACATGACTGTATCCCCTATGGCCAGCCGGCTTCAAAGAGAGTCCTGATTCTGGTTGGCTCAAGCGGTCTCCATTTCAGTCACCCCTCGTTACTCCATTGGCCCAGCTCAGCAGTCTAGGTCCAAAATGGAGGGGCCAAGCACACAAAGTCCCAGCTGCAATGAAGGCAGGTTAGACAAACTGTAATTTCACCAACACTCTAAATGATTATAGCCGAACAGTTACATCTACCAAATGGGCTCCCTTTGCGCTTTCAGCGGCTACAGAATGGAGTGATTACACCGCAGCTCAGGTGGGATTCGAGCAGGGAAACCCCAGTCCCCCTATACAAACCCGCTGGAGCCTGTGAGCAGGCAGCTCTTAAAGAGACAGTAGTGGAGGCTTTAAAAGCACTCACAATGGTGGCATTTTGGAGGCATTGCGCCAAACACCAGTTAGGCAAGGAGCTATTAAGCAGCTCCGGGAAGGCTTTTAGGAACCCCCATTTGTAGTGGGGTTACATCCTCCCTGGCCTGGAAAGAACTTGGCCACCGCGTCAAGTAGTTACCCTTAAATCACTTTAAGGCAAAGCAGTTTAAACTGACAGAACATCAGACCTTTGGTTACATACATTGGTGCTGTAATACACAGCTTAGTATTAGTTATACAACTTTACACATACAGACAACCTTTTTCTTTTATAAATCAGGTCATTACTTTCTGCCCATGACACTTGGATAGAGGGAGCCCTTCCCTGTCAGCTATGTGTAGGCTAAATGGGGCAGGGGCACCATACTCAGAGGGCAATACTAACAGTTGAGAATCATTTCCCAGGGTCAGTTTAGGCAAGGAGCTGGGGGACACGTACCCCTTTATGGACCACATTCAGAGGCAGACCCACAGGCTGACCCAGGATTCATAACTTAACCTCACTACAGGCCGCATTTCGCCAGTCTGTCTAGGAGTCTCAAATATAATTTCAGAAGACCCCGACTCCATTTCAGCCCCATGTGGGTGGGTCAGGGAGACCTCTATAGGAGGAGGGGGCCCAGAACCCATAATGCCTTTGGTGACAGGGCCCTCTACCTTGGAACCCACACTACTTGGCTCAGCTGGGGACATTTCTGGTACTGTCTGGGTGCTATCAGGGCACTCAAAATATTCTTCTTGCTCTGGCATATCATCAGTTACTCCCCCATATCACTTCCTTCATCCAAGAAATCAGACAGTTCAGCCAGTCCCAATGAACTCATATCTTCAGATTTAATACCACTCACTTCTCCCTCTGGGAGCATTGGCTCCAGAGATAAGGTTGGGGGCTCGGGCAGTCCCGGAAACTCAACTTCATCCCCAGGGTTGATTAGGGGATTGCCCCTGAACAGCTGGCTCCGTTCATAAGAGGGGTAGTACTCAAGGTTATTCTCACTGTCCTCAGACACAGATTGGCAATCAACTTCAACAGAGGGGCAGAGAAGGCATCTTTATTTTAATTTCTGAGGAATCAATCGGTCTTAGCTTTTTCTTGGCAGCGGCTCTAGTCACAGGCGGGTGTTGGGAGGTTCAGCCTCGATCAAAATCTGTCCAGTTGGCAGCAGATGATTTCTGTGTATGGTTTTAACATCTTTTGAGTTGTTCTCTGGCCGCACTTTATATACAGGTAAATTTTCCAGTTTTCCCACAACATTATGAGGGAGGTGATGCCATCTGTCAGCAATCTTATGTTTGCCATGCAGTCCCAAATTCCTCAATAGCACTCTGTCCCCTTCTCTCAATTGCATTGCTTTCACCTTCTTGTCATATCATTCCTTATTGGCCAGGTTTCACTTAGCGGCCATTGTCTGGGCTAGTTGGTAGGCATGGTTGAGTTGGGCATTCAACTTTTGCACATACTGTAGATGATTAGCTGCTTGAACCCCATCAGGAGAAACCCCAAAACATACATCCACTGGCAGTCTAGCTTCTCTCCCAAACATCAGTCTATACGGGGAAAATCCAGTGCCATCACTTTTGGTGCAGTTATAAGCATGTACCAAGGTGCTAATCTGCTGGCTCCATCTAGGCTTGTCTTTAGGTTGCAGTGTGCTCAACATATCAAGCAACGCGGTGGTTAAACCTTTCAGGTTGAGGATCTCCCTGGGATGATACGGGTGGTTCTTGACTTCGCACCTCACAAGGACAGCATTTCTTTAATCAGGCGTCTCAAAATCTCCTTGTCGGAATGAACTTTGGGGGCCCCATAGTGGACAAAGAAGTTCTCAACAAGTACTTTAGCCACCGTGGTTGCTTTCTGATCTTTAGTAGGAAAAGCCTGTGTATACTAGGTAAAATGATCAGTAACCACCAATATGTTGCTGATGTGTATTTTACAATACAATACTGTGTATTTTGGTTTGTCTTACTGTGACAAGGTACCTTTGTAAATGAGCCTATGGCTCAAAGGTTTTCCAAACTGCTGTTTAAATAAAATAAAAAAAAAAATTAAAAAATGTTTCTCAGATCGGGCTCTAGGCTCAGGAAATCAATGCAGACCAATTCCATAGGGGCACTAGTAGTGATGTTCACAAAGGGGGCACCCCTCTGAGGTAGGGTCTTTCTTTGTAAACATTGGCTACAAGTCCCGATATACTGTTCCACATCAGCACCCATTTTGGGCCAATAGAATCGGAACCACACTAAGTCAAGGGTCCGGTCTACGCCAAGATGCCCCATGTGATTGTGCAGGGACCTCAACACTAGTTCTCTAAAAGCAGTGAGCAACACCAGTTGTTGTTTGTCTACTCGACCCTCTTTGTCTACGGTCTCCCTGTACAATAGTTTATTAATCAGTTTCAACTTTGACCCTTCTTTGTACAACAGGGCAGTTCTCAGGTCAGTGGAACGCAGTTTTGAGACATCTCTCCCTCCTTGCAGAGCTTCCAAAGCAGTTTTTATCATGGGATCTCGGGATTGAGCCCATTGGAAACTATCATTGTTGAACTGGGGCAGCGCACTAGTGTCTAATAGAGAAAAACCACAGTAAGCAGTGGGTATGCAGTTCTCAGATGGCCCCAAGCAGTCCACCATGCAGTCCACAGCATCAGGAGACAACTGTTCCTCCTTGTCAGATTTTTGGCAAAGGGCTCTTATGTCAGGTTCTGACAACCGGACCCAGTCAGTTCGGGACACAGGCCTCCGCAAGACAGCATAAGCATCTATATGGTTTAGGCCTGCTCTGTATACAAAAGCGTAGTCGTAGGTAGACAACACGGAGAGCCACCTATGGCCAGTGGCATCCAGCTTAGCTGAGGTCTGCACATATGTGAGAGGATTGTTATCAGTCTTCACCAATATCTTAGCACCATACAAGTAGTCATGAAATTGATCAACAATGGCCCACTTCAGAGACAGAAACTCTAGTTTGTGCACTGGATAGTTCTTTTCTGAAGGAGTCAAGCTTCTGCTGGCAAAAGCTACAGGTCTTAGACCATTTGGGGGCTCTTGATATAGCACAGCCCCCAATCTTTGCAGACTGGCTGCCAGTATGAAGAACATACGGCTTGGCAGGTCAGCATAGGGCCAGCACTGGAGAAGGGTAAGTTGATATATAATGTCATGGAAAGCTTCCTCACAATCAGCAGTCCAGCGGTGCCAAACATCATTTAGGTGGAAATATTTTTCTCAGTCTCAGGGGCACAGCTTCTTATACTTTTGTGGGTTGGAGGATATCCGCGTAAGGTTAAGCAGAGGGCGGATCACTCGAGAATAGTCTTTGATAAACCGCCTATAATATCCACAAAACCCCAGGAACTGTTGCAGCTCCTTCAAATTCTTTGAGGCCAAGTAGTCAAAGCTTCCACTTTGCTGGGGTCAGTCCCTATGCCTTCAGTGGATACTATGTCCCCACATATTTTATGGAGGTTTGAAAGAATTGGCACTTATCTATAGATAATTTGAGACCAAAATCTTCCAGTCGATCCAGGAGTTTGAACAACCTGCTTTCATGTTCCTCCAAGGAGCTGCCAAACACTATGACATCATCTAGGTAGACTAAACATTTGAGCAAATTCATGTCCCCCCACAAGACACTCCATCAAACGCTGGAAAGTGGCAGGGGTGCCTGAAGTTCCTTGGGGCATCCGCATAAACTCATAGAAGCCTAGTGGGCAAATGAAAGCAGTCTTTTCCCGATCCTCTGGAGCCATCGGGATTTGGTAGTACTTACTGCGGAGGTCTAACACTGAGAACCATTTACTACCATTTAGACAGTGCAAGGCATCCTGAATGCGTGGCATGGTATACTAGTCTGGTATGGTTCATCTGTTTAGAGTACGGTAATCCACACACATCCGAACAGTTCCATTCTTTTTTCTCACTACCACAATAGGTGAGGCGTAGGGGCTTCTGGATTCCTGTATCACCCCAGCTGCGAGCATCTCCTGCAGGTGTCGCCCTCACATCATCTATATCACCAGGGGCCAGGCGTCGAGATCACTCACGGAAAGGTTGCTCATCCTGCAGCCGAATATGATGCTCAGCTCCTTGCACACATCCTACATCCCACCCCTTCAAGGAAAACACCTGTTCCCTCTGGGCAAGCCTTTCACTGATCCTTTTCTTCCACTCTGCTGGCAGTGGGGAATCACCGAAATCAAACAGATCAGGGGTCACCCGGTCACTTCTCCCGGGAGTCTTGTTGTGGTGCAGGACACCAGTATCTGCACAGTGCACCGTGGCCAGAGTGCAACCCCGTTTCACTTGAATCTCTTGATCAGATACATTATGCACTTGAACCATTACTCTTCTGGCAAAGGCATGGGCCCTAGCAGGTAAGATACTGGGTTGGATATTCAAACTGCGCTATTCTTTGGCGCAAGCCCTTGCGCTGCACAAAATAGTTGCGCAGAGGTGTGGCCGGGGCGATATTCAAAGGAGTTGCGCTATTGAGCAACTCCTTTGAATATCACCCCCCGGCCACAGCCACTGTGCATGGCGCAGTGGAACTTGCGCCACCGCATGTGGTCAGAGTGGAGCATTCAAGTTGCAGTGGCACAAGTACCATTGCGCCATGCGCAAATTTCCCATATTCAAAAGGTGACATGTAAATGGGGCCATAATTCATGCAAGGCGGGGAGCCATTTGCATCTATTTATGGCCCCATTTGCATGCCATTAGCATGCAGGCGCGCCGATCCCGAGAACTTGCGCTGGCGCCTGCCAGGCAGCAGCCATCAGGGACCGGCGCCTCTGCAGCCCGATCGTGGGCAATAATGTAAAAATCCCCCACCCCGACTGGCGATCGCCCGGGCAAGCGTAAACTCCCTCTGACTGGCCCGATCGCGGGCATAAGGTTAAATAACCCCCACCAGCCCGATCGGCGGGCATAAGCTTTAATAAACCCTCCCCCACTAGCCCGATCCGAGCATAATTGTAAAATACCCCCACCAGCCCGATCGCGGGCAGCACAGAGTCCAACCCCCAAGGACATATCCTGGTGGCCCAGTGGACGCTAAGCCCGATCGCGGACTGCAAAATGTGGCAAACCCCCAGACCAGATCCCTGGTGATCTAGTGTCCCCACCCACCCACCACCGCTCCCCTGCTGCAGCCCGGTAGGCGGCAGCATCCCGCCTGCCTGCGCCGCCCGACTGACTGCCCAGTAGGGCTGCATGCCCCATTGGTGCAGAGCAAGGCCAATGGGCGTGCAGCCCACACCGTAAGGCAGTCCAGATATGTGAATGTGAGGCCAGTCAGGAGGGTTACTCTGTCTCCCGTGATCGGGCTGCAGGGAGCACAGGGAGTAGGTTGAGGCCACCCACAGGTGGCAGCTGCTGTGTTGCGCCTGCAATGCGACGCGGCTCACCTGTGGGTGGCCCCTCGACTTCTCCTTTTTTTGGCTCAAAGTTGTGCAGGCGCAGGTTGGGGGTTGCATCTGCACAACTCTGCACAGCCCACTGAATATCGGGCTGTGCAGTTTATGCATGGTTCCTCTCCGTTCAGATGCCTTCATTTGCACCGCGCTGTTGCTCAGCTTGACTTGGGGGGCCCAACTGCCTCCTGCTGAATATGGCAGAATGGCGCAATTTTGGACTTGCGCATGACGTAACCCTTTTGAATATCCAGCCCACTGGGTTTAACCAACAACCCCTCTAGCAACTTTCCCTTACCTGGTGCATCCAGCATCAATATTTTATTCTTAACATCCTTTTTAATCCAGACTTCCCCCTGTAGAACACACTGGGCATTTGGGGCTAGTAGTAAGGGTTCTGGATCCTTCTTCCAGAGGACACCCACCGGGCCTTCGGGTTCTGAATGGCTGGCCTTTCTCAGAGTCTCATAGGCCTTCTGAATCAAGGCGGGTATTCTGAGAACTCGCCCAGTCCTGGACATGTGTTTTTCAGCGCACAGCTGCGCTAAGCGACCAAACATGTGAGTATTGGTTCCAGTTAACAAGGGCACCCCATCATACAATCCAGTGGGGGGACACACCAGTGCCAAGGTTTCCACTTGCTCAGCCACCCCAGCTACAGGAGTAGGAAAAGACAACCAGATCCGGATATACCCAGAATAGGGGTAGGCCTCATCACTCAGTCCCCACACATGTAGTCCATCCAAAGGCTGCAGAGGCACCTCAGGCAAGTGCTTCCGATACCAGTCCTGAAACATAATGGTCACTTGGGAACCACTGTTCAACACAGCCCGGGTGGGTACTCCATTCACTCTCATGGTGGTTTCCATTGAGGGACCCACCACGTCAGACCATTCAGGGGCATGGTTTTGGCGGTCGCTTGGGCATTGGCCCGGGTAACAAAACTCATCCGAGGAGGCCCTCCCTGAGGTCTGGCATAGGCCTTTCAATGCCAAGCTACTAGCCTGCTGTTGACCCTCCTTTAAGTTCTCGGGTAACCGGCACTCAGTCTGAAACACTTAGGGGGAGGAGCTAAGATGGCGACCATGCTGTATCTGCCACTGTGTTAAGCTCCTCTATTTTTGCATTTTAAAGTTTATTGTAGTGTTGTTTTATTTTTGTTTGATTACTGCAACTAATTTGGATCGTTTTGAGACTTTTGCGATTGTCATCTGACTTATCCGTTAGTTATCTGGTCGTTACAGCGATATTGGCGTTCAGCTGTTTTCGGTGACTTTCGGCGGATTTACGTTTCGGAGCAGCTTTGCCACCGCTGCCTCTAAATTTGCCATAAATTTGTTATATTTGCTATATGCTGCTTTAAAAACTTGCACTTTTATTAAGTGTTTTTTCGATGCCTGTCAGACTTTTGGAGTTCCCGGGTTCGAATCTGGATCTGGCGGCCTTTCCTCGTTCTCTGGCGGTGGTTGCCTACTGTGGAGTCGGATCCCTGGAGTGGCTGGCGGTCTTCTGGATGTTAGACGCTGACTGCAGTTTTCCTCGATTGCCATGTTGGTGCTGTTTTGCTGATTACCGTCTGAGTTTGACTCGATATTCATTTCGAGGGAGTGTGTGGAGCTGAATCTGGATTGGAACTCGTCGATTTTGAGCTGGCTTGCAGTGGAATTTGGGTACCAGACTCTTGAGATTCCCCATGGGGGTCGAAGCTACCAGTCAGAGGGCTGGTGGATAATCATCCTCCTCTGCTCCTTACGGCCCCCTAGTTTTACTGGGCGGCTTTGGTGGGCTAAGTGGGGTGTCTGTTGTTTCGGGGCTCTCTTTTCTGGCCAGAAATTTCTGTACCATCCTTCCTCGATCTGACCTACAAGGGTTTGCTGTTTCGTTCTATTCTACTCAGTGCTTCAACATCTTCAGGTACTGTAACTACATTTTATTGGAAGCAGTGAGAGCTTCTGTAGGAACCAGAGATTCATATACAACTTAATTGCAGTCGCTGTGGTAGTGAGAGTGCCACAATTTTTCAGCCTGGATTTATTATCCTTTATTGTGGTAGTGAGAGTGCCACATTTTCTTAGTTTGGATTTATTTTCTGTTTTAAAATTTTTCAAATAAAACTCAGCAAAAATCTTTGAAGATATTGGACACTGTTTTATTGGACAAAAATCAGATGATCAAACTTGTTGCAGTTATCAAAATTGTTTTTACTGTTATTTTGGGGTTATATTTTGGGCTGGGATTTTATTTTTAATGTGTAATAGTGTTTGGTTTTTGTTTGACTCCTCTGTGAGAGAGTGAAGGAGTAATTTATTATTTTTAGTTATTTGATATTTATAGGTTTATGTTTATTATTTCTGTTTTCCTCTCCTGTTTATTTGTTTATAATGTGTTGGGGAGGTTCAGTGACGGTTGCGTGTTATTCCCCCCACCAGGCTAAGGAATTACCTTTGAATGCCCCCATTGTCATCCGACACCCATTTTAGGTGTCGTCGTGTGAGCATTCTCAGGAAGAGTAGGTGAAGGTGGAGAGCTGGGCCTGTTGGGGGACAGAAGAGGAGGAGGTGGATTGGCGTTTTGGGGTTCAGGAGATGCCCTGGGGCGAAATGGGGTCAGGATAGGGGTTATTCTTGTCTTGTCCCCATACCCAAGGGTTCCGATGTTGGACAGGCGCCGAGGTCTTCCTCGATAACTCATCCCACCTTGGCGGTGCTGTGCAATGCCAGATCTATTAAAAACAAGACAGCTATTATAGCTGATCTTGTTGGATCAACTGATCTGGCTTGCATCACTGAGACCTGGCTGGATGAAAATCCAGGCCCTGTATTGGCCTTGGCAGTTCCAGCTGTGTTCTCGGTGATACACCGTCCAAGGTTGGATCGTAGGTGCAGGGGTGTGGCCATTATGTTTAAGACTGAGCTGGGCCTTATGGATGTGCCATTAGGAAGTACCAGATCCTTTGAATATATCCTGGGAGAGGGTGTAGGTTGCGGGATTCTCTTTGTTTACCATCCACCAGACGACGGTGGAGAATTCCTGCTGGAGATAGCAGACTTCATCGTCGACATGGTATTGAGGTTCCCCAGACTGATAGTTCTGGGGGGCTTCAATGCCTGGGTCGATGATGAACTCTCGCATTTTGGTCAAAATCTCCTCCAGCTGATGACAATGCTGGGCCTAACACAGGTGACTACCTCCTCGACCCATGTAGGGGGTCATTCATTGGATCTGATCTTTCATTTGGGTATGGAGATCGCTGATTTGGGGGTGGAACCAGTCAGCTGGTCTGACCATCACACCATAGGTTCAGCTTCAGCAACCCTCTAATAGATCTGCCCCTACGGAGATGGTTCGGTACCGCCCTCTGAAGGTTATTAGCCCCAGTGACCTAATGGCGGTACTGGATCTATCGGGTTTGTAGGGTGAATGCACGAGTCCAGATGGTCTCGTACTAGCCTATAATAAGGCTGTGGGAGATGCTCTGGACAAAATTGCTCCTGTTCGTGTTCGGCCTCTCGCCCTCCGTCCAAGGAGCCCTTGGTTTGATGGCTTCTTGAAGGAGTTAAGGCGAATTGGCCGAAGGTTGGAGAGAGCCTGGCGGAAGTCTGGCAATGATGCTGACAGGCTTAGGTTGATGGCACATTATGATGGCTATCAATCAGAAATCACCCGTAAGAAGGCAGAGTTCCTGTCCAGAGAGATTTCTGCTGCACAGAATCGACCAGCTCAGCTTTTCCGGACTGTGGACAGATTGTGCAATCCAATCTGTCTCCAGCCCAGAGAAGCTTTTTCTCAGCTAAGATGTGAGGAGTTTGCTTAGTTTTTTGCAGATAAGGTTGCCAGCATCAGGTCTGGCATCGGTCCAACCTCTCCTAGGGGGGACTGCAGTGGTCGACGGGAAGGGGCATGTACTCGGTCTGTCTGGTCAGATTTTCGCCGGCTGGAGTTCAGTGACATTGTGAAGATCATCCAGACATTGCAACCAACTAGTTGTAGTTTGGATCTGGGCCCTACACCTCTCTTAGTAGGATGTGTAGAAGTTATCTGCCCAATCCTTGCTGACATTGTCTGGAAGTCTTTGGAGAGGGGGGGGGTCTTTCCTGACCCCCTCAAGGAAGCGGTCGTTTGACCACTCCTTAAAAAACCCTCCTTGGATCCAGATTGTCTAGCTAACTACCGGACTATCTCTAACCTGCCATTTGTTGGTAAGGTTATTGAAAAGGTGGTTGCGTTGCAACTGAACGATCATCTTATAACTCACAATGTCTATGATACTCTCCAGTCTGGTTTTAGGAAGAAGCATAGCACGGAGACTGCCCTTATCCGGGTATTGAGTGACCTCCTAATGGCTAGAGATCGAAAGGCATGTACCATTCTGGTCCTTCTCAATCTCGCTGTTGCATTTGACACTGTAGACCATGGTGTGCTGTTGGAGCGCCTGCGGGTTTATTGTGGGCTGTCTGGTGCAGTCCTCAAATGGTTTCATTCTTACCTCACAGAGAGGTTCCAGAGAGTTGCCACTGGAATTTATTCTTCTGGCACTCACGCCCTGCCTTGTGGGGTACCGCAGGGCTCCATTTTAGCTCCCATGTTGTTTGCAGTGTATATGCTGCCATTGGGAGAAATCATCAGGCGATACAGTCTGGGTTTTCACTGCTATGCAGATGATACTCAGCTGTATCTGTGCTTTCTCCCCAGCCAGGATGATGCACTCTCCGTGCTAAACAACTGCCTTGCTGAGATCAGACTTTGGATGAGTTCCAGCTGGCTGAGACTGAATCCGGATAAGATTGAGGTATTGGTAGTGGACCCAGGTAGTCCGGGGGTGGGGTTGGGAGCTGGACAACCTTCAGGTTTGTTACTTGGTGGTATACCGCTCCCTACCTCTGATCAGGTCGCGTAATCTGGCGTTTTGATGATGGACTCACCTAAAATCTCAGGTATCAACTGTCGTCAAATCCTCTTTTGACCATCTGAGGAATATCGCCCGGATGAAACACCTGGTTCCTTTGGGTGATCTTCCAACATTGGTCCATGCCTTTGTCACTACCCGTCTTGATTACTGCAATTCCCTTTACCTAGGGCTACCTGGTGTTGATATCTGCCGCCTGCAGCTGGTGCAGAACGCGGCGGCCAGGCTTCTGACTGGGACGTCTAGAACCAGTCATATTACACCTGTGCTCCGCGAACTGCACTGGCTGCCTGTTTGTTGGCGGATCACCTTTAAGGTTGGTTTACTAACCTTTAAAGCCCTACATGATCAGGGACCTGGTTACCTGAAAGACCTTCTGATTCCCTATTGCCCCCTCTGTCCTCTCTGTTCCGCCAACGAGGGATTGCTGGAGATTCCGAGTTCGATTTGAAGACATCAGATCCTGTGCTTTTGCTTTTCAGCACCAACCCTGTGGAATTCTCTACCTCGTTGGTTGAGAGAATGCCCAACCGTCGACAGTTTCAAAGTTGGTTTAAAAACATTTATTTAGTCTAGCTTTTATTTAATTATGGTCGATATATTTTAATGTTGTTTTAATCTATATTATGCATATGTTTTTATGTACAAGCGCCTTGGCTCTGAAGCGCTTATATAAATAAAGTTGATTTGATTTTGATTTGAAAGTGTCCATCCTCCCACAATGGTAACAAAACTTAGTATCTCGGGAGTCTTTGTTGAGAGGAGATATCTCCCTGCCGGGAGGCATCAGGGCTCTGGAGGGCTCCTCTTGGCTAGGTCGTCCATTTCTAGATAACTCAGGTTCCCCAAATTTTAGGGGGTTGGCAGTATTGTGTCTCAATTCTCTCACCGTTTCCCGTAGATCTCTAATCTCAGCCTTCAAATCACTCTCCACCCTGGGATCAGAGGAGACAGCATGCACCCCTACTCCACCCTGGGTCTCTGGGGGCACAGGAAAAGCATCAGGCCCCTTGTTCAATCCCCTCCAGGGGTGGATCTCATCGGGTTCACTGGGCTCAGGGGTCTGGCATAGATTCACGGCCCCCACATAGGGTTCCCACCCCTCTTCATCGGTCTCAACTTCTCAAATCTCTCTCATCAATTGGCAGTACTGGGAGGGACAGCCCGTCCTCTGTAGTTTGAGCTTCAAAATATCACACTGGAAAACCTGGCAGACTTCAAGATATGCTCCAGCCGGACCAGATTCAATGCTGGGGCAGTTACTCCCCCTTTTCGATAAGCTTTTTGCAGTGCCCTTTCCATTCTGGTAACAAAGGCTGACAGTTTCTCATTCCTCCACTGTTTAGCTGACTTGAACTTCCACAACAAGTCTACCCCAGTTTCTGTACTCCCAAACACACCCTCTAAGGCAGAAAGGTACTCTGTTGCAGTGGCTTCGGGGCTAGTAGCCCACAAGAAACGAATGGCTTCCAAAGCTGGGCCCCTCAGGCTCTCCATCAGTCTCTTTCATTTCTCCCCTCAGAGCACTGCCACTCTTGGACTAAAGGGTAGCATAGTCCATCCAAGTCTCAAATCATCTTCTCTGAGGGCACAGTACCAGAAAAAGTCTCAGTCTGCTGGAGAGTCTAGCTGTGTGGGGAGACAACTATAGGAGGTGAAGCCAGAATAGAACTCTTGGGGGACCCGGGAGAGGTACCTGGGGAGGTCTGTGGGGTGGGATCACTAGAAAAGTCTAACACTTGTAGTAAATCCTGAGTAGTCCTCCCTTCTGCCGCTAATAGTTTAAGCAGTTTATCTTTAAAGCTATTAGTCTTGGGAGACCCCCTTGGCGTGACTGAACCACTCCGAACATGAATGACCCTCCACCCCTTTTGAGCACCTTCCGGGTAAATCACTGGGGGCACCCTCTCAGGGTCTATAACTATACTGCATAAAAGCAGCACCTGTAAGGTCTGGTCGAGTAGGTCGGCTATTCACCCCTTCACCTCTACCTTACCTAAGCATTTAACACGCTCAACCGCAGAAACAAGGTCACGTTTCTTTATCCCCAGAGGCATATCCAATAACAACACAATTTTCTGGGAATCCAACTCTTCAGCTTCACCCCATCCCATCAGTTTATGCACCATCATCTTAACAGGTTCTAACTTAATTTTAGTCATAATATCCCCTCCAGTTTTTCCTTCAGTTTGGCCATGTTGGGCGCCTGCCTACTCAGCCACTAGGGGCGCTTATCCCAACGGTGCCTCCAAGATGTAACCCCCAGAGGGCGCTATCCTAAGGGCTACTACCCCTGCCTGCTCAGCTAATAACAGGTTGAGGGGCCTGGATCCAATGGCGGGTGCCTCCACCCAGAGGTCGGGGTTAGAACAGTCAAATGCAACCTGGTCACAGCCCTCTGGGTCACTGCAACCCCCCTTTCTTCCCACTAGTGGCTCACCAGCAATCCCCACTCTACCGTTATGACTTACACTTTCCCCCAGGTCGGGATGGCCAACTTGGTGCTGAAGACCCCCTGTAAAATAAGATGCAGTTATACAATAACCCATACACAACAGGGTGGCACAAACACACAGTTCAAACGATACACCTTGCAACAACAAATCTGATTTATTAAGGGGGAAGTAACAAGGATGGGGGAAATCAAGTTGATTAGCTTGACACTTCTACTATATAGGGCACTGTGCACAGGCCAAACTGTAAAACCAGGTTTTACAGTTTTATCTAACATTAGGATAAGCTTTCAGGGTTACTGCATTTGTTGTTGACTGATTGTTTCTGCTCTTACCTCTTTGTTCTTTCGTCCGTGGTTCTTCTTTTTCGGCAGGGGAAGGGCCCAGGCACCCAACCCCATCCCCAACCACCCCACACTACACTCCTTTTACAGGGTACCACAGTTGTGACATTTCCTGTGGCAGAGCAGGAAGGGACGGATCAGTGGGGCATCCACAAGGTGAGCTCATTTACAGGGGCACTAGTAATTTAACTTGTTATAACAAGTTAAACATAAACAAAACACAATCAAACCATTACTTGCTTTTTTTTTCCCTTCTAATTACTCTGACTAGGTTATAAACCCAGCAACTTATCTGGAATGGATATCATGAACTGCAGGTACCGTGGAACAATTTTCAGAAGGACAGTCTTACAGGATTTAGGACACTGTCCTACATGCTGGGCCTTTGGAGATCTTAGGGCTCAGCTCCGGGCAGCATGGGCAGAGATTGCACGCCCAAATTTCATATTCAAGAGGAAATACATTATAAAACCACCTGCCATTTCCTCAGCATCCAACAGAAAACCTCGACCGCAGAGGGTAGTTGGACCAGGAGGTTGGCAGGTGGTTAGAGGCAAATCGGTGCCCCATCACTCTCTGCTCTCCAACATATTACCTCCAAAACCATATAAACACTACAAACAGGTATCTGCCTCTATCTCTGAAATCAAACAAAGAGGCAGAAGACACTGCAGAGAGCAGGCCACTGCGCACAGGAGCTAGCACAACAAAACTCACCCATATCAGGAACCAAAACAAAAAAAAAAGAAATCCAAAAACTTCTGATCATAGGAGACTCCATGATTCGGGAGTTGATACCCATCTCCAGCTAGGGTAATGGTCAGATGTCTCACAGGTACATCAAGCATGGAGAGACACTGACCGCATTGCTAAAATTGTTCACAAAGCAGGAGAAAACATTGCTGTCCTAGTACACATAGGGACTATCGATCTCGCCAGCCGGTCAGTTGTGGAGACCAAAGAACACCTGACCAGGCTGGGTGACAAACTATCATCCATTTCGCTCCAGCATCTCCTTCTCTGAGATTCTGCCAGTCTGGAAGAGGGGGGCAGATGGACGGAAGGTCAGAGAAGGGGAGATAGGGAGCTAAACATGTGGCTCAAGGGCTGGTGCCAGAAAAGGACACAGATTTGTAGGAACTGGCAACAGTTCTGGGAGCTAAAGTCTTTTAATTTGATGGACTGCATCTGACTAAGAGGAGTCAGTGCATTGGGACAGAAGTTTGACGTCTTTGCAGAATATTTAAACTAGCAAATTGGGAGAGGGGTGCAGCACCCCATATGTCGAATGGGAAGAACACCCCTCCCCCCTCAGCTAGTGGTCAAACAGGGATTCAGCATGTTTGCAGTTCATTTGCATCACCAGGTAAGAAAAAAGGTTTGTCTCCCCATACGATGCACTGGGGTAATGCCAAACCTTACCCAACAACTAACACACCAAAATCTGCCCAATGGAAAATCATGCACACAAATGCTCACAGCCTGGGAAATAAGATCTCAGACCTGCAGGCAATAATGTCAGAGGCTAAACTGGACATAGTAGCAATTAGTGAGACGTGGTTTACCAGTAACCACACTTGGAGACTTCAGTACCTGGCTATGTATTGTTCAGAAGAGACCGAGGTACAAAAAGGGGGAGGAGTGGCCGTATGTTAAAGAAAATATCAAAGCTACAGAAATTCAGAATACACATAAGGAGCCAGAAGAACTGTGGGTCACCTGGAAACAGGAAATGGGACAGCCATAAGAACTGGGGTTGTCTACAGGCCCCAGACCAGGGGAGGACATAGACACATTACTGTTAGAGGATATACAAACATGACAGCTAAAGGGAGGTTCTGATAATGGAGACTTCAACATGCGGATACAGATTGGTCAATACCAGCAGGAACATCTGCCAGAACTAGACACATAGTGGATTCCTGCAGGGAGGGCCTCAAACAACTGGTACAACAACCCACAAGAGACAGGGCTATCCTAGATCTAGTACTGACTAACAGGGAAGGGATCACAGATCTCCAGGTAGAAGGTCACCTGGGGGCCAGTGACCATCACATGGTATGGTTCAATTTGGCTACTACATCTAAATCATCCCATTCCAAGGCAAAAATATGGGACTTCAGAGGAGCTGACTTTGATAAGATGGCCAACAGAGTTAAGCTAGCCCTGGCAAAAAGAAACACAGGTGAGGGGGTACAGGCAAAGTGGGTAAGCATTAAGGATGCAATACTTGAAGCAACATCCCATTGTGTTAGACAGAAAAGGAAGTGCAAAAGAAGAAGGAAACCACTTTGGTTCTCAAATACAGTAGCAGAAAAGGTCAGAACCAAAAGGATGGCCTTCAGGAAAGATAAGGGAACACAGCGGGATGAAGATAGGGAGGCATACCAAACTGCCCTAAGGGAAGCAGGGAAGGCAGTAAGGCAGGCAAAGTCCCAAACTGAGGAAACACTAGCACAAATAGTAAAAGAAGGTGACAAGACTTTCTATAGATACATTAGTGAAAGGAGAAAGTCCAGAGGGGTATTGCTAGCTTAATGGAGAAAGCGGAGCATGTGAGGAGGAGGACATGTAAAGCATCTATCCTAAATAGATACTTTTGCTCAGTATTTACTGAAGAGAAGGCAGGGCAGGGCCCACAGCTCAGCACCATGGACACAGGGGAAGGAGGTGAGCACTACTCCTTCACAAAAGAAAGGGTCCTACAAGAGCTCGCTAAGCTCAGGGTGGATAAGGCAATGGGACCTGATGGCATACATCCCAGGGTACTTAAGGAGCTAAGGGTGGAACTAGCAGAGCCATTAGCAGAACTGTTTAGTGAGTTTCTGAGCACAGGACAGGTCCCAGAAGACTGGAGAAGGGCTCATGTGATCCCGCTCACAAGAGTGGTAACAGGAGGAGGCAGGAACTACAGACCAGTCAGTCTTACCTCAGTAGTGGGCAAGATTATGGAGGCACTCCTTAAGGAAAGGATAGTGCAACACCTGGAATCCATGGACAGGGATCCAAGACAGCATGGGTTTACAAAAGGAAGGTCCTGTCAAACTAATCTCATAGATTTCTTTGACTGGGTAACCAGGTGGTGGACCAAGGGGAGCAGTTGATGTCGCCTACCTTGACTTCAGCAAAGCTTTTGACACTGTTCCACATAGAAGATTGATAAATAAGCTGGGTAGGCTCGGGGTGGGTCAGAAGTTGGTCAACTGGGTGGCAAACTGGTTGAAGGGCAGAAAACAGAGAGTAGTGGTAAATGGTATACAGTCAGAAGAGATGCAAGTCACAAGTAGAGTACCTCAGGGATCAGTCCTGGGGCCAGTCCTCTTCAACATCTTCATTAGTGACCTTGCAGATGGACTAGAGGGTAAGGCTTGTCTGTTTGCAGATGACACCAAGATCTGCAACAGAGTAGATGATCCAGATGGGGTGGGCAGAATGAGAAGAGATCTGGATAAACTAGCAAAATGGTCAGAAGAGTGGCAACTGGGATTTAATGCAAAGAAGTGCAAGATCATGCACATAGGGAAGAGAAACCCTGAAGCCACCTATAGGCTGGGAGGGGAGTTGCTAGCAGTCACAAAGGAAGAAAGAGACTTGGGCATCATCATCACTGATGACCTGAAATCATCCAAGCAGACCTCTAAAGCAGTAGGTAAGGCTAGAGGGGTGTTGGGGTGTATTAGTAGGGGTATCACAAGTCGTAAGAGGGAGGTAATAATCCCTCTTTACAAGACACTGGTTAGGCCCCATCTGGAGTACTGCGTGCAGTACTGGAGGCCACACCTTCACAAGGACATTAACCAGTCCAGAGAAGGGCAACCAAAATGGTGCAGGGACTGCATCAGAAGACATATGAGGACAGATTAACAGAGCTCAATATGTATACCCTTGAGCAAAGGAGGGAGAGAGGTGATATGATCGAGGCATTCAAACACCTTAAGGGCATTAACAAGGTGAAAGAGTCTAACGTGTTTAAATATAAGAAAAATAGCAGGATAAGAGGACACAGCATGAGATTAGAGGGGAGCCGATTAAGGGGAATGTGAGAAATTCTTTTTCACAGAAAGGGTGGTGGATGCATGGAATGGCCTACCTCAAGAAGTGGTGGCTATGAATACAGTGCAGGGCTTCAAACAGGTATGGGATAGGCATAAGGGAGCAATACAGATGAGTATGAATAGATAGGCCACTGACAGAGCAAAGGCCGATGGCACATTTATAAGGTAGAAAAAGAAATGGGCAGACTGGATGGGCCTTGCGGTCCTTATCTGTCATCAACTCCTATGTTTCTATGTTTCTATCAGTCACTGTCTTTGGGTACCCAGGCCTTACAAGGCTAGCCTATTCGTTGCAGCTGGGTGGGGCCCTGGAGAAGAAACAAACGTTTAGTACCTATGTTAGTTTTGTAATAGCCTGCAGGCACAATCCATGCAGCCAATAAACAGTCAGACAACTCTGGTCCCCAGGAAGAACATTTGACAGGGAGCTACCCTGATTTTTAGTACTCACGAATCCTGCAGCAAGATCCCTCTCACACCACTACAGGACTTAGCCTGTGATTCAAACGCTGCTCCACACATTTATATGTAATGCAGAGGGGTACCATACACAGCTGCTCCAACACTCCGATCGCTTTTGCTGAACAAACCGGTGAACTATGCAGCTTCACTTGTCCTGACAGACCGAGCGCATTCAGCAGATTCTCCAGTCCTCTACAGGGTGAGCCTGGTGGATAGCTATGTTCGCACAGCCTCCTCTGCTTGCACTCCTGCATGAGCGTGTTCTCTCTCTCTCCTGCGAAGAAAAAGTCGCCTGCCTTCTCGGCCTGACTCACACGCCTCCTGAATACTTGCACAGCGCAGGAGCCAGAGCTCCTTCTCCCTTCACGATCACCACCAACTCTGACCCTTGGCAGTTTGGGCAGGGAATCTCAGTTCGGGCACCACCCGATCCCATTGGTGGGCTGCAGATGCCAGTCACCTAATTCGGCCCTCATTGGTGTGAAAAGGCGCCACAGTCCAGAACTTCATTTCTCAGTGTAACCCCTAGGGGGGGCGCTATCCCAAGGGCTACTACCCCTGCCTGTTCATCTATTAACAGGTTGAGGGGCCTGGATCCATTGGTGGGTGCCTCCACCTAGAGGTCGGGGTTGGAACAGTCAAAGACGACCTGGTCACAGCCCTCTGTGTCACTGCAACCCCTCTTTCTTCCCACTAGTGGCCCACACACATTATTAACAGTACCCCTGCAATATACACTTACCCCCAGAATAGGTGTGATCCTCTGAACTCTAGAGACCCCCTGTGGAATAAGGGCAATAACACAGTTGCCCATGTACAGTATTTTAGCATAAACACACAGTTCAGCCTGTATACATTTGCAAAACAACCAATCTGATTTATTTAGGGGGAAATAACATGGACAGGGGGAAATCAGGTTAATTAGCTTAATCACACTACTATATCAGAGCTCTGTGCACAGGCTACAGTCCCTAACAGTCACTGTCACTGGGTACCCAAGCAATAAAGGGGCTAGCCAAGTCTGGTGCAGCTGGATGGGGCCCTGAAGAACAAATACTTGTAAATTACCCCTGCTGCCTGCTGTAGTTAAGAACCAGCAGGCTCAGTTCGTGCAGCCAGCAAGGGGAACAGCCCAACTTGCAATCAATAAATCAAGTCACAGGGAGCTACCCTGGTATTTTACTCACGACTCCGGAGACAGCACAGTTCTCTCTCTCTCTCTCTCTCTCAAGACACAGTCTGTGGCAACACTCGACACATTTATATGTAGAAACAGAGGGGTACCATACCAGGCAGCTGCTCCTTGGGCCCGACCAAACTCACAGCTAATCGGGGAGTCACGATGCAGCTTCACTTTTCCTGACAGACTGAGCGCGATTCAGCAGATTCTCCAGTCCTCTACAGGGTGAGCCTGGTAGGTAGCTGCGCTTTTGCACAGCCTCCTCTGACCGCTGCCTAGTGGAATTGGTCCGAACTTGCAGGTGTTCAAGCCGCCTGAATCTGGCCTTCCATACGCGCTTCCTGTGCGATAACACAATGGAGCAGGAGCCCAGAGCTCCTTTCTCACTCACAGCCACAATGACTCTGCCCCTTGGCAGTTTGGGCAGGGAATCTAGTTCGGGTGCCACCCAATCCCATTGGTGGGCTGTAGCTGTCAGTCACCTAATTCGGCCCTCATTGGTGTGAGAAGGCGCCATAGTCCAGAACTTCATTTCCCAGAATTACTGGCTGTATCCCCTGTGGCCAGCCAGCTCCAGAGAGAGTCCTGATTCTGGTTGGCTCAAGTGGTCTCCATTTTAGTGTCCCCCCTTTCTCCATTGGCCCGTCCCAAATGTCCAGGTCCAAAATGGAGGGGCCAAATGTGCAGAGTCCCAGCTGCAATGAAAGCAGGTTAAACAAACTGCAATTTTAACTAATACTTCAAATGATTACAGCCAAACCGTTACATCTGTGAAATGGGCTCCCTGTGCGCTTTCAGCAACTACAAAATGGAGCGATTACACCACAGCTGAGGCGGGATTCGAGCAGGGAAAACACCAATCCCCCCTATACAAACCACTAAAGCCTGCGAGCAGGCAGCTCTTAAAGAGACAGTACTGGAGGCTGTAAAAGCACTCACAACGCCAGCATTTTGGCGGCATTGCACCGAACACCAGTTAGACAAGGAGCTAATAAGCAGCTCCGGGAAGGCTTTTAGGAACCCCCATTTGTTGGGGGGTTACACCAGAATTACATGACTGTATCCCCTATGGCCAGCTGGCTCCAAAGAGAGTCCTGATTGTGGTTGGCTCAAGCGGTCTCCATTTCAGTCACCCCTCGTTACTCCATTGGCCCAGCTCAGCAGTCTAGGTCCAAAATGGAGGGGCCAAGCACACAAAGTCCCAGCTGCAATGAAGGCAGGTTAGACAAACTGTAATTTCACCAACACTCTAAATGATTATAGCCGAACAGTTACATCTACCAAATGGGCTCCCTTTGTGCTTTCAGCGGCTACAGAATGGAGTGATTACACGCAGCTCAGGTGGGATTCGAGCAGGAACCCCAGTCCCCTATACAAACCCGCTGGAGCCTGTGAGCAGGCAGCTCTTAAAGAGACAGTAGTGGAGGCTTTAAAAGCACTCACAATGGTGGCATTTTATGCATTGCGCCAAACACCAGTTAGGCAAGGAGCTATTAAGCAGCTCCGGAAGGCTTTTAGGAACCCCATTTGTAGTGGGGTTACATCCTCCTGGCCTGGAAAGAACTTGGCGACCGCGTCAAGTAGTTACCCTTAAATCACTTTAAGGCAAAGCAGTTTAAACTGACAGAACATCAGACCTTTGGTTACATACATTGGTGCTGTAATACACAGTTTAGTATTGGTTATACAACTTTACACATACAGACAACCTTTTTCTTTTATAAATCAGGTCATTACTTTCTGCCCATGACACTTGGATAGAGGGAGCCCTTCCCTGTCAGCTATGTGTAGGCTAAATGGGGCAGGGGCACCATACTCAGAGGGCAATACTAACAGTTGAGAATCATTTCCCAGGGTCAGTTTAGGCAAGGAGCTCGGGGACACGTACACCCCTTTATGGACCACATTCAGAGGCAGACCCACAGGCTGACCCAGGGATTCATAACTTAACCTCACTACAGGCCGTACTTCTCGGCCAGTCTGTCTAGGAGTCTCAAATATAATTTCAGAAGACCCCGACTCCATTTCAGCCCCATGTGGGTGGGTCAGGGAGACCTCTATAGGAGGAGGGGGCCCAGAACCCATAATGCCTTTGGTGACAGGGCCCTCTACCTTGGAACCCACACTACTTGGCTCAGCTGGGGACATTTCTGGTACTGTCTGGGTGCTATCAGGGCACTCAAAATATTCTTCTTGCTCTGGCATATCATCAGTTACTCCCCCATATCACTTCCTTCATCCAAGAAATCAGACAGTTCAGCAGTCCCAATGAACTCATATCTTCAGATTTAATACCACTCCTTCTCCTCTGGGAGCATTGGCTCCAGAGATAAGGTTGGGGCTCGGCAGTCCCGAAACTCAACTTCATCCCCAGGGTTGATTAGGGGATTGCCCTGAACAGCTGGCTCTGCTCATAAGAGGGGTAGTACTCAAGGTTATTCTCACTGTCCTCAGACACAGATTGGCAATCAACTTCAACAGAGGGGCAGAGAAGGCATCTTTATTTTAATTTCTGAGGAATCAATCGGTCTTAGCTTTTTCTTGGCAGTGGCTCTAGTCACAGGCGAAGTGTTGGGAGGTTCAGCTCGATCAAAATCTGTCCAGTTGGCAGCAAATGATTTCTGTGTATGGTTTTAACATCTTTTGAGTTGTTCTCTGGCCGCACTTTATATACAGGTAAATTTTCCAGTTTTCCCACAACATTATGAGGGAGGTGATGCCATCTGTCAGCAATCTTATGTTTGCCATGCAGTCCCAAATTCTCAATAGCACTCTGTCCCCTTCTCTCAATTGCATTGCTTTCACCTTCTTGTCATATCATTCCTTATTGGCCAGGTTTCACTTAGCGGCCATTGTCTGGGCTAGTTGGTAGGCATGGTTGAGTTGGGCATTCAACTTTTGCACATACTGTAGATGATTAGCTGCTTGAACCCCATCAGGAGAAACCCCAAAACATACATCCACTCGCAGTCTAGCTTCTCTCCCAAACATCAGTCTATACGGGGAAAATCCAGTGCCATCACTTTTGGTGCAGTTATAAGCATGTACCAAGGTGCTAATCTGCTGGCTCCATCTAGGCTTGTCTTTAGGTTGCAGTGTGCTCAACATATCAAGCAACGAGTGGTTAAACCTTTCAGGTTGAGGATCTCCCTGGGGATGATACGGGGTGGTTCTTGACTTTCGTAGCCCTCACAAGGACAGCATTTCTTTAATCAGGTGGCTCTCAAAATCCCTTTCCTTGTCGGAATGAATCCTTTGGGGGCCCCATAGTGGACAAAGAAGTTCTCAACAAGTACTTTAGCCACCGTGGTTGCTTTCTGATCTTTAGTAGGAAAAGCCTGTGTATACTAGATAAAATGATCAGTAACCACCAATATGTTGCTGATGTGTATTTTACAATACAATACTGTGTATTTTGGTTTGTCTTACTGTGACAAGGTACCTTTGTAAATGAGCCTATGGCTCAAAGGTTTTCCAAACTGCTGTTTAAATAAAATAAAAAAAAAAAAAAAAAAAAAAATGTTTCTCAGATCGGGCTCTAGGCTCAGGAAATCAATGCAGACCAATTCCATAGGGGCACTAGTAGTGATGTTCACAAAGGGGGCACCCCTCTGAGGTAGGGTCTTTCTTTGTAAACATTGGCTACAAGTCCCGATATACTGTTCCACATCAGCACCCATTTTGGGCCAATAGAATCGGAACCACACTAAGTCAAGGGTCCGGTCTACGCCAAGATGCCCCATGTGATTGTGCAGGGACCTCAACACTAGTTCTCTAAAAGCAGTGAGCAACACCAGTTGTTGTTTGTCTACTCAACCCTCTTTGTCTACGGTCTCCCTGTACAATAGTTTATTAATCAGTTTCAACTTTGACCCTTCTTTGTACAACAGGGCAGTTCTCAGGTCAGTGGAACGCAGTTTTGACACATCTCTCCCTCCTTGCAGAGCTTCCAAAGCAGTTTTTATCATGGGATCTCGGGATTGAGCCCATTGGAAACTATCATTGTTGAACTGGGGCAGCGCACTAGTGTCTAATAGAGAAAAACCACAGTAAGCAGTGGGTATGCAGTTCTCAGATGGCCCCAAGCAGTCCACCATGCAGTCCACAGCATCAGGAGACAACTGTTCCTCCTTGTCAGATTTTTGGCAAAGGGCTCTTATGTCAGGTTCTGACAACCGACCCAGTCAGTTCGGGACACAGGCCTCCAGCAAGACAGCATAAGCATCTATATGGTTTAGGCCTGCTCTGTATACAAAAGTGAGTCGTAGGTAGACAACACGAGAGCCACCTATGGCCAGTGGCATCCAGCTTAGCTGAGGTCTGCACATATGTGAGAGGATTGTTATCAGTCTTCACCAATATCTTAGCACCATACAAGTAGTCATGAAATTGATCAACAATGGCCCACTTCAGAGACAGAAACTCTAGTTTGTGCACTGGATAGTTCTTTTCTGAAGGAGTCAAGCTTCTGCTGGCAAAAGCTACAGGTCTTAGACCATTTGGGGGCTCTTGATATAGCACAGCCCCCAATCTTTGCAGACTGGCGTCAGTATGAAGAACATACGGCTTGGCAGGGTCAGCATAGGCCAGCACTGGGGCATGGGTAAGTTGATATATAATGTCATGGAAAGCTTCCTCACAATCAGCAGTCCAGCGGGTGCCAAACATCATTTAGGTGGAAATATTTTTTCTCAGTCTCAGGGGGCACAGCTTTCTTATACTTTTTGTGGGTTGGAGGATATCCCTGCGTAAGGTTAAGCAGAGGGTGGATCACTCGAGAATAGTCTTTGATAGACCGCCTATAATATCCACAAAACCCCAGGAACTGTTGCAGCTCCTTCAAATTCTTTGAGGCCAAGTAGTCAAAGCTTCCACTTTGCTGGGGTCAGTCCCTATGCCTTCAGTGGATACTATGTCCCCACATATTTTGTGGAGGTTTGAAAGAATTGGCACTTATCTATAGATAATTTGAGACCAAAATCTTCCAGTCGATCCAGGAGTTTGAACAACCTGCTTTCATGTTCCTCCAAGGAGCTGCCAAACACTATGACATCATCTAGGTAGACTAAACATTTGAGCAAATTCATGTCCCCACAAGACACTCCATCAAACGCTGGAAAGTGGCAGGGTGCCTGAAGTTCCTTGGGGCATCCGCATAAACTCATAGAAGCCTAGTGGGCAAATGAAAGCAGTCTTTTCCCAATCCTCTGGAGCCATCGGGATTTGGTAGTACTTACTGCGGAGGTCTAACACTGAGAACCATTTACTACCATTTAGACAGTGCAAGGCATCCTGAATGCGTGGCATGGTATACTGGTCTGGTATGGTGCATCTGTTTAGAGTACGGTAATCCACACACATCCGAACAGTTCCATTCTTTTTTCTCACTACTACAATAGGTGAGGCGTAGGGGCTTCTGGATTCCTGTATCACCCCAGCTGCGAGCATCTCCTGCAAGTGTCGCCTCACATCATCTATATCACCAGGGGCCAGGCGTCGAGATTGCTCACGGAAAGGTTGCTCATCCTGCAGCCGAATATGATGCTCAGCTCCTTGCACACATCCTACATCCCACCCCTTCAAGGAAAACACCTGTTCCCTCTGGGCAAGCCTTTCACTGATCCTTTTCTTCCACTCTGCTGGCAGTGGGGAATCACCGAAATCAAACAGATCAGGGGTCACCCGGTCACTTCTCCCGGGAGTCTTGTTGTGGTGCAGGACACCAGTATCTGCACAGTGCACCGTGGCCAGAGTGCAACCCCGTTTCACTTGAATCTCTTGATCAGATACATTATGCATTTGAACCATTACTCTTCTGGCAAAGGCATGGGCCCTAGCAGGTAAGATACTGGGTTGGATATTCAAACTGCGCTATTCTTTGGCGCAAGCCCTTGCGCTGCACAAAATAGTTGCGCAGGGGTGTGGCAGGGCGATATTCAAAGGAGTTGCGCTATTGAGCAACTCCTTTGAATATCACCCGGCCACAGCCACTGTGCATGGCGCAGTGGAACTTGCGCCACCGCCATGTGGTCAGAGTGGAGCATTCAAGTTGCAGTGGCACAAGTACCATTGCGCCATGCGCAAATTTCCCATATTCAAAAGGTGACATGTAAATGGGGCCATAATTCATGCAAGGCGCAGGGGGAGCCATTTGCATCTATTTATGGCCCCATTTGCATGCCATTAGCATGCAGGCGCGCCGATCCCCGAGAACTTGCGCCTGGCGCCCTGCCAGGCAGCAGCCATCAGGGACCGACGCCCTCTGCAGCCCGATCGTGGGCAATAATGTAAAATCCCCCACCCCCGACTGGCCCGATCGGGCAAAAGCGTAAAAATCCTCTGACTGGCCCGATTGCGGGCATAAGGTTAAATAACCCCCCACCAGCCCGATCGGCGGGCATAAGCTTTAATAAACCCTCCCCCACTAGCCCGATCCGAGCATAATTGCAAAATACCCCCACCAGCCCGATCGCGGGCAGCACGAAGTCCAACCCCCAGGACATATGCCTGGTGGCCCAGTGGACGCTAAGCCCGATCGCGGACTGCAAAATGTGGCAAACCCCCAGACCAGATCCCTGGTGATCTGAGTGTCCCCACCCCACCACCACCCGCTCCCCCTGCGGCGGTGGGCGGCAGCATCCCCCCGCCTGCCGCCCGCCCGACTGACTGCCCAGTAGGGCTGCATGCCCCATTGGTGCAGAGCAAGCCAATGGGCGTGCAGCCCACACGATACAAGGCAGTCCAGATATGTGAATGTGAGGCCAGTCGGGGAGGGTTACTGTATGCCCGTGATCGGGCTGCAGGGGGGCACAGGGAGTAGGTTGAGGGCCACCCACAGGTGGCAGCTGCTGTGTTGCGCCCTGCAATGCGGCAGCTCACCTGTGGGTGGCCCTCGACTTTCTCCTTTTTTTTTGGCTCAAAGTTGTGCAGGCGCAGGTTGGGGGTTGCATCTGCACAACTCTGCACAGCCCACTGAATATCGGGCTGTGCAGTTTATGCATGGTTCCTCCCCCTCCGGTTGCGCATGCCTTCATTTGCACTGCGCTGTTGCTCAGCTTGACTTGGGGGGCGTAACTGCCTCCTGCTGAATATGGCAGAATGGCGCAATTTTGGACTTGCGCATGCGCAAGCCTATTGCGCATGGCGAACCCTTTTGAATATCCAGCCCACTGGGTTTAACCAACAACCCCTCTAGCAACTTTCCCTTACCTGGTGCATCCAGCATCAATATTTTATTCTTAACATCCTTTTTAATCCAGACTTCCCCCTGTAGAACACACTGGGCATTTGGGGCTAGTAGTAAGGGTTCTGGATCCTTCTTCCAGAGGACACCCACCGGGCCTTTGGGTTCTGCATGGCTGGCCTTTTCAGAGTCTCATAGGCCTTCTGAATCAAAGGCGGTATTCTGAGAACTCGCCCAGTCCTGGACATGTGTTTTCAGCACAGCTGCGCTAAGCGACCAAACATGTGAGTATTGGTTCCAGTTAACAAGGGCACCCCATCATACAATCCAGTGGGGACACACCAGTGCCAAGGTTTCCACTTGCTCAGCCACCCCAGCTACAGAAGTAGGAAAAGACAACCAGATCCGGATATACCCAGAATAGGGGTAGGCCTATCACTCAGTCCCCACACATGTAGTCCATCCAAAGGCTGCAGAGGCACCTCAGGCAAGTGCTTCCGATACCAGTCCTGAAACATAATGGTCACTTGGGAACCACTGTTCAACACAGCCGGTGGGTACTCCATTCACCTCATGGTGGTTTCCATTGAGGACCCACCACGTCAGACCATTCAGGGGCATGGTTTTGGCGGTCGCTTGGGCATTGGCCTGGGTAACAAAACTCATCCGAGGCCCTCCCTGAGGTCTGGCATAGGCCTTTCAATGCCAAGCTACTAGCCTGCTGTTGACCCTCCTTTAAGTTCTCGGGTAACCGGCACTCAGTCTGAAACACTTAGGGGGAGGAGCTAAGATGGCGACCATGCTGTATCTGCCACTGTGTTAAGCTCCTCTATTTTTGCATTTTAAAGTTTATTGTAGTGTTGTTTTATTTTTGTTTGATTACTGCAACTAATTTGGATCGTTTTGAGACTTTTGCGATTGTCATCTGACTTATCCGTTAGTTATCTGGTCGTTACAGCGATATTGGCGTTCAGCTGTTTTCGGTGACTTTCGGCGGATTTACGTTTCGGAGCAGCTTTGCCACCGCTGCCTCTAAATTTGCCATAAATTTGTTATATTTGCTATATGCTGCTTTAAAAACTTGCACTTTTATTAAGTGTTTTTTCGATGCCTGTCAGACTTTTGGAGTTCCCGGGTTCGAATCTGGATCTGGCGGCCTTTCCTCGTTCTCTGGCGGTGGTTGCCTACTGTGGAGTCGGATCCCTGGGTGGCTGGCGGTCTTCTGGATGTTAGGCGCTGACTGCAGTTTTCCTCGATTGCCATGTTGGTGCTGTTTTGCTGATTACCGTCTGAGTTTGACTCGATATTCATTTCGAGGGAGTGTGTGGAGCTGAATCTGGATTGGAACTCGTCGATTTTGAGCTGGCTTGCAGTGGAATTTGGGTACCAGACTCTTGAGATTCCCCATGGGGGTCGAAGCTACCAGTCAGAGGGCTGGTGGATAATCATCCTCCTCTGCTCCTTACGGCCCCCTAGTTTTACTGGGCGGCTTTGGTGGGCTAAGTGGGGTGTCTGTTTTTTCGGGGCTCTCTTTTCTGGCCAGAAATTTCTGTACCATCCTTCCTCGATCTGACCTACAAGGGTTTGCTGTTTCGTTCTATTCTACTCAGTGCTTCAACATCTTCAGGTACTGTAACTACATTTTATTGGAAGCAGTGAGAGAGCTTCGTAGGAACCAGAGATTCATATACAACTTAATTGCAGTCGCTGTGGTAGTGAGAGTGCCACAATTTTTCAGCCTGGATTTATTATCCTTTATTGTGGTAGTGAGAGTGCCACATTTTCTTAGTTTGGATTTATTTTCTGTTTTAAAATTTTTCAAATAAAACTCAGCAAAAATCTTTGAAGATATTGGACACTGTTTTATTGGACAAAAATCAGATGATCAAACTTGTTGCAGTTATCAAAATTGTTTTTACTGTTATTTTGGGGTTATATTTTGGGCTGGGATTTTAATTTTTAATGTGTAATAGTGTTTGGTTTTTTGTTTGACTCCCTCCTCTGTGAGAGAGAGTGAAGGAGTAATTTATTATTTTTGGTTATTTGATATTTATAGGTTTATGTTTATTATTTCTGTTTTTCCTCTCCTGTTTATTTGTTTATAATGTGTTGGGGAGGTTCAGTGACGGTTGCGTGTTATTCCCCCACCAGGCTAAGGGAATTACACCCTTTGAATGCCCCCCATTGTCATCCGACACCCATTTTAGGTGTCGTGCGTTGGGCATTCTCAGGAAGAGTAGGTGAAGGTGGAGAGCTGGGCCTGTTGGGGGACAGGAAGGGGGAAGGTGGATTGGCGTTTTGGGGTTCAGGAGATGCCCTGGGGCGAAATGGGGTCAGGATAGGGGTTATTCTTGTCCCATACCCAAGGGTTCCGATGTTGGACAGGCGCCGAGGTCTTCCTCGATAACTCATCCCACCTTGGCGGTGCTGTGCAATGCCAGATCTATTAAAAACAAGACAGCTATTATAGCTGATCTTGTTGGATCAACTGATCTGGCTTGCATCACTGAGACCTGGCTGGATGAAAATCCAGGCCCTGTATTGGCCTTGGCAGTTCCAGCTGTGTTCTCGGTGATACACCGTCCAAGGTTGGATCGTAGGTGCAGGGTGTGGCCATTATGTTTAAGACTGAGCTGGGCCTTATGGATGTGCCATTAGGAAGTACCAGATCCTTTGAATATATCCTGGGAGAGGGTGTAGGTTGTGGGATTCTCTTTGTTTACCATCCACCAGACGACGGTGGAGAATTCCTGCTGGAGATAGCAGACTTCATCGTCGACATGGTATTGAGGTTCCCCAGACTGATAGTTCTGGGGGCTTCAATGCCTGGGTCGATGATGAACTCTCGCATTTTGGTCAAAATCTCCTCCAGCTGATGACAATGCTGGGCCTAACACAGGTGACTACCTCCTCGACCCATGTAGGGGGTCATTCATTGGATCTGATCTTTCATTTGGGTATGGAGATCGCTGATTTGGGGGTGGAACCAGTCAGCTGGTCTGACCATCACCATAAGGTTCAGCTTCAGGGCCCCTCCTAATAGATCTGCCCCTACGGAGATGGTTCGGTACCGCCCTCTAAGGGGTATTAGCCCCAGTGACCTAATGGCGGTACTGGATCTATCGGGTTTGTAGGGTGAATGCACGAGTCCAGATGGTCTTGTACTAGCCTATAATAAGGCTGTGGGAGATGCTCTGGACAAAATTGCTCCTGTTCGTGTTCGGCCTCTCGCCCTCCATCCAAGGAGCCCTTGGTTTGATGGCTTCTTGAAGGAGTTAAGGCGAATTGGCGAAGGTTGGAGAGAGCTGACGGAAGTCTGGCAATGATGCTGACAGGCTTAGGTTGATGACACATTATGATGGCTATCAATCAGAAATCACCGAAGAAGGCAGAGTTCCTGTCCAGAGAGATTTCTGCTGCACAGAATCGACCAGCTCAGCTTTTTCGGACTGTGGACAGATTGTGCAATCCAATCTGTCTCCAGCCCAGAGAGCTTTTCTCAGCTAAGATGTGAGAGTTTGCTTAGTTTTTGCAGATAAGGTTGCCAGCATCAGGTCTGGCATCGGTCCAACCTCTCTAGGGGGACTGCAGTGGTCGACGGAAGGGGCATGTACTCGGTCTGTCTGGTCAGATTTTCACCGGCTGGAGTTCAGTGACATTGTGAAGATCATCCAGACATTGCAACCAACTAGTTGTAGTTTGGATCCGGGCCCTACACCTCTCTTAGTAGGATGTGTAGAAGTTATCTGCCCAATCCTTGCTGACATTGTCTGGAAGTCTTTGGAGGGGGGGGGGTCTTTCCTGACCCCCTCAAGGAGGCGGTCGTTTGACCACTCCTTAAAAAACCCTCCTTGGATCCAGATTGTCTAGCTAACTACCGGCCTATCTCTAACCTGCCATTTGTTGGTAAGGTTATTGAAAAGGTGGTTGCGTTGCAACTGAACGATCATCTTATAACTCACAATGTCTATGATACTCTCCAGTCTGGTTTTAGGAAGAAGCATAGCACGGAGACTGCCCTTGTCCGGGGTATTGAGTGACCTCCTAATGGCTAGAGATCGAAAGGCATGTACCATTCTGGTCCTTCTCAATCTCGCTGTTGCATTTGACACTGTAGACCATGGTGTGCTGTTGGAGCGCCTGCGGGTTTATTGTGGGCTGTCTGGTGCAGTCCTCAAATGGTTTCATTCTTACCTCACAGAGAGGTTCCAGAGAGTTGCCACTGGAATTTATTCTTCTGGCACTCACGCCCTGCCTTGTGGGGTACCGCAGGGCTCCATTTTAGCTCCCATGTTGTTTGCAGTGTATATGCTGCCATTGGGAGAAATCATCAGGCGATACAGTCTGGGTTTTCACTGCTATGCAGATGATACTCAGCTGTATCTGTGCTTTCTCCCCCAGCCAGGATGATGCACTCTCCGTGCTAAACAACTGCCTTGCTGAGATCAGACTTTGGATGAGTTCCAGCTGGCTGAGACTGAATCCGGATAAGATTGAGGTATTGGTAGTGGACCCAGGTAGTCCGGGGGTGGGGTTGGGAGCTGGACAACCTTCAGGTTTGTTACTTGGTGGTATGCCGCTCCCTACCTCTGATCAGGTGCGTAATCTGGGCGTTTTGATGATGGACTCACCCTAAAATCTCAGGTATCAACTGTCGTCAAATCCTCTTTTGACCATCTGAGGAATATCGCCCGGATGAAACACCTGGTTCCTTTGGGTGATCTTCCAACATTGGTCCATGCCTTTGTCACTACCCATCTTGATTACTGCAATTCCCTTTACCTAGGGCTACCTGGTGTTGATATCTGCCGCCTGCAGCTGGTGCAGAACGCGGCGGCCAGGCTTCTGACTGGGACGTCTAGAACCAGTCATATTACACCTGTGCTCCGCGAACTGCACTGGCTGCCTGTTTGTTGGCGGATCACCTTTAAGGTTGGTTTACTAACCTTTAAAGCCCTACATGATCAGGGACCTGGTTACCTGAAAGACCTTCTGATTCCCTATTGCCCCCTCTGTCCTCTCTGTTCCGCCAACGAGGGATTGCTGGAGATTCCCAAGGTTCGATTGAAGACATCAGGATCCTGTGCTTTTGCTTTTTCAGCACCAACCCTGTGGAATTCTCTACCTCGTTGGTTGAGAGAATGCCCAACCGTCGACAGTTTCAAAGTTGGTTTAAAAACATTTATTTAGTCTAGCTTTTATTTAATTATGGTCGATATATTTTAATGTTGTTTTAATCTATATTATGCATATGTTTTTATGTACAGCGCCTTGGCTCTGAAAGGCGCTATATAAATAAAGTTGATTTGATTTTGATTTGAAAGTGTCCATCCTCCCCACAATGGTAACAAAACTTAGTATCTCGGGAGTCTTTGTTGAGAGGGAGATATCTCACCTGCCGGGAGGCATCAGGGCTCTGGAGGGCTCCTCTTGGCTAGGTCGTCCATTTCTAGATAACTCAGGTTCCCCAAATTTTAGGGGGTTGGCAGTATTGTGTCTCAATTCTCTCACCGTTTCCCGTAGATCTCTAATCTCAGCCTTCAAATCACTCTCCACCCTGGGATCAGAGGAGACAGCATGCACCCCTACTCCACCCTGGGTCTCTGGGGGCACAGGAAAAGCATCAGGCCCCTTGTTCAATCCCCTCCAGGGGTGGATCTCATCGGGTTCACTGGGCTCAGGGGTCTGGCATAGATTCACGGCCCCCACATAGGGTTCCCACCCCTCTTCATCGGTCTCAACTTCTCAAATCTCTCTCATCAATTGGCAGTACTGGGGAGGGACAGCCCGTCCGTCATGTAGTTTGAGCTTCAACAATATCACACTGGAAAACCTGGCAGACTTCAAGATATGCTCCAGCCGGACCAGATTCAATGCTGGGGCAGTTACTCCCCCTTTTCGATAAGCTTTTTGCAGTGCCCTTTCCATTCTGGTAACAAAGGCTGACAGTTTCTCATTCCTCCACTGTTTAGCTGACTTGAACTTCCACAACAAGTCTACCCCAGTTTCTGTACTCCCAAACACACCCTCTAAGGCAGAAAGGTACTCTGTTGCAGTGGCTTCGGGGCTAGTAGCCCACAAGAAACGAATGGCTTCCAAAGCTGGGCCCCTCAAGCTCTCCATCAGTCTCTTTCATTTCTCCCCCTCGGAGCACTGCCACTATTGGACTAGAGGGGTAGCATAGTCCATCCAAGTCTCCAAATCATCTTCTCCTGAGGGCACAGTACCAGAAAAAAGTCTCAGTCTGCGATAGGAGTCTAGCTGTATGGGGGGGGGAACAACTATAGGAGGTGAAGCCAGAATAGAACTCTTGGGGGACCCGGGAGAGGTACCTGGGGAGGTCTGTGGGGTGGGATCACTAGAAAAGTCTAACACTTGTAGTAAATCCTGAGTAGTCCTCCCTTCTGCCGCTAATAGTTTAAGCAGTTTATCTTTAAAGCTATTAGTCTTGGGAGACCCCCTTGGTGTGACGGAACCACTCCGAACATGAATGACCCTCCACCCCTTTTGAGCACCTTCCGGGTAAATCACTGGGGGCACCCTCTCAGGGTCTATAACTATACTGCATAAAAGCAGCACCTGTAAGGTCTGGTCGAGTAGGTCGGCTATTCACCCCTTCACCTCTACCTTGCCTAAGCATTTAACACGCTCAACCGCAGAAACAAGGTCAGCGTTCTTTATCCCCAGAGGCATATCCAATAACAACACAATTTTCTGGGAATCCAACTCTTCAGCTTCACCCCATCCCATCAGTTTATGCACCATCATCTTAACAGGTTCTAACTTAATTTTAGTCATAATATCCCCCTCCAGTTTTTCCTTCAGTTTGGCCATGTTGGGGCACTTCGTCTACTCAGCCACTAGGGGACGCTTATCCCAACGGTGCCTCCAAGATGTAACCCCCAAGGGGCGCTATCCTAAGGGCTACTACCCCTGCCTGCTCAGCTAATAACAGGTTGAGGGGCCTGGATCCAATGGCGGGTGCCTCCACCCAGAGGTCGGGGTTAGAACAGTCAAATGCAACCTGGTCACAGCCCTCTGGGTCACTGCAACCCCCCTTTCTTCCCACTAGTGGCTCACCAGCAATCCCCACTCTACCGTTATGACTTACACTTTCCCCCAGGTCGGGATGGCCAACTTGGTGCTGAAGACCCCCTGTAAAATAAGATGCAGTTATACAATAACCCATACACAACAGGGTGGCACAAACACACAGTTCAAACGATACACCTTGCAACAACAAATCTGATTTATTAAGGGGGAAGTAACAAGGATGGGGGAAATCAAGTTGATTAGCTTGACACTTCTACTATATAGGGCACTGTGCACAGGCCAAACTGTAAAACCAGGTTTACAGTTTTATCTAACATTAGGATAAGCTTTCAGGGTTACTGCATTTGTTGTTGACTGATTGTTTCTGCTCTTACCTCTTTGTTCTTTTCGTCCGTGGTTCTTCTTTTCGGCAGGGAAGGGCCCAGGCCCACCCCATCCCCAACCACCCCACACTACACTCCTTTTACAGGGTACCACAGTTGTGACATTTCTGTGGCAGAGCAGGAAGGGACGGATCAGTGGGGCATCCACAAGGTGAGCTCATTTACAAGGGCACTAGTAATTTAACTTGTTATAACAAGTTAAACATAAACAAAACACAATCAAACCATTACTTGCTTTTTTTTTCCCTTCTAATTACTCTGACTAGGTTATAAACCCAGCAACTTATCTGGAATGGATATCATGAACTGCAGGTACCGTGGAACAATTTTCAGAAGGACAGTCTTACAGGATTTAGGACACTGTCCTACATGCTGGGCCTTTGGAGATCTTAGGGCTCAGCTCCGGGCAGCATGGGCAGAGATTGCACGCCTCAAATTTCATATTCAAGAGGAAATACATTATAAAAACCACCTGCCATTTCCTCAGCATCCAACAGAAAACCTCGACTCAGAGGGGTAGTTGGACCAGGAGGTTGGCAGGTGGTTAGGAGGAGCAAATCAGGTGCCCCATCACTCTCTGCTCTCCAACATATTACCTCAAAACCATATAAACACTACAAACAGGTATCTGCCTCATCTCTGAAATCAAACAAAGAGGCAGAAGACACTGCAGAGCAGGCCACTCTGGCACAGGAGCTAGCACAACAAAACTCACCCATATCAGGAACCAAAACAAAAAGCAAAAGGAAACAAAAACTTCTGATCATAGGAGACTCCATGATTCGGGAGTTGATACCCATCTCCAGCTAGGGTAATGGTCAGATGTCTCACAGGTACATCAGCATGGAGAGACACTGACCGCATTGCTAAAATTGTTCACAAAGCAGGAGAAAACATTGCTGTCCTAGTACACATAGGGACTAATCGATCTGCCAGCCGGTCAGTTGTGGAGACCAAAGAACACCTGACCAGGCTGGGTGACAAACTATCATCCATTTCGTCCAGCATCTCCTTCTCTGAGATTCTGCCAGTCTGGAAGAGGGGCAGATGGACGGAAGGTCAGAAGAAGGGAGATAGGGAGCTAAACATGTGGCTCAAGGGCTGGTGCCAGAAAAGGACACAGATTTGTAGGAACTGGCAACAGTTCTGGGAGCGAAAGTTCTTAAATTTGATGGACTGCATCTGACTAAAGAGGAGTCAGTGCATTGGGACAGAAGTTTGACGTCTTTGCAGAATATTTAAACTAGCAATGGGGAGGGTGGCACCCCATATGTCGAATGGGAAGAACACCCTCCCCTCAGCTAGTGGTCAAACAGGGATTCAGCATGTTTGCAGTTCATTTGCATCACCAGGTAAGAAAAAGGTTTGTCTCCCATACGATGCACTGGGGTAATGCCAAACCTTACCCAACAACTAACACAAAATCTGCCCAATGGAAAATCATGTACACAAATGCTCACAGCCTGGGAAATAAGATCTCAGACCTGCAGGCAATAATGTCAGAGGCTAAACTGGACATAGTAGCAATTAGTGAGGCGTGGTTTACCAGTAACCACACTTGGGAGACTTCAGTACCTGGCTATGTATTGTTCAGAAGAGACCGAGGTACAAAAGGGGGAGGAGTGGCCCTGTATGTTAAAGAAAATATCAAAGCTACAGAAATTCAGAATACACATAAGGAGCCAGAAGAACATGGGTCACCCTGAAACAGGAAATGGGACAGCCATAAGAACTGGGGTTGTCTACAGGCCCCAGACCAGGGAGGACATAGACACATTACTGTTAGAGGATATACAAAACATGACAGCTAAAGGGAGGTTCTGATAATGGAGACTTCAACATGCGGATACAGATTGGTCAATACCAGCAGGAACATCTGCCAGAACTAGACACATAGTGGATTCCCTGCAGGGGAGGGCCTCAAACAACTGGTACAACAACCCACAAGAGACAGGGCTATCCTAGATCTAGTACTGACTAACAGGGAAGGGATCACAGATCTCCAGTAGAAGGTCACCTGGGGGCCAGTGACCATCACATGGTATGGTTCAATTTGGCTACTACATCTAAATCATCCCATTCCAAGGCAAAAATATGGGACTTCAGAGGAGCTGACTTTGATAAGATGGCCAACAGAGTTAAGCTAGCCCTGGCAAAAAGAAACACAGGTGAGGGGGTACAGGCAAAGTGGGCAAGCATTAAGGATGCAATACTTGAAGCAACATCCCATTGTGTTAGACAGAAAAGGAAGTGCAAAAGAAGAAGAACCACTTGGTTCTCAAACACAGTAGCAGAAAGGTCAGAACCAAAGGATGGCCTTCAGGAAATATAGAGAACACAGCGGGATGAAGATAGGAGGCATACCAAACTGCCCTAAGGGAAGCAGGGAAGGCAGTAAGGCAGGCAAAGTCCCAAACTGAGGAAACACTAGCACAAATAGTAAAAGAAGGTGACAAGACTTTCTATAGATACATTAATGAAGGAGAAAGTCCAGAGGGGTATTACTAAGCTTAATGGAGAAAAGGGAGCATGTGAGGAGGAGGACCATGTAAAAGCATCTATCCTAAATAGATACTTTTGCTCAGTATTTACTGAAGAGAAGGCAGGGCAGGGCCCACAGCTCAGCACCATGGACACAGGGGGGAAGGGAGGTGAGCACTACTCCCTTCACAAAAGAAAGGGTCCTACAAGAGCTCGCTAAGCTCAGGGTGGATAAGGCAATGGGACCTGATGGCATACATCCCAGGGTACTTAAGGAGCTAAAGGTGGAACTAGCAGAGCCATTAGCAGAACTGTTTAGTGAGTTTCTGAGCACAGGACAGGTCCCAGAAGACTGGAGAAGGGCTCATGTGATCCCGCTCCACAAGAGTGGTAACAGGGAGGAGGCAGGGAACTACAGACCAGTCAGTCTTACCTCAGTAGTGGGCAAGATTATGGAGGCACTCCTTAAGAAAAGGATAGTGCAACACCTGGAATCCATAGGGGCACAGGGTCCAAGACAGCATGGGTTTACAAAAGGAAGGTCCTGTCAACTAATCTCATAGATTTCTTTGACTGGGTAACCAGGTGGTGGACAAGGGGAGCAGTTGATGTCGCCTACCTTGACTTCAGCAAAGCTTTTGACACTGTTCCACATAGAAGATTGATAAATAAGCTGGGTAGGCTCGGGTGGGTCAGAAGTTGGTCAACTGGGTGGCAAACTGGTTGAAGAGCAGAAACAGAGTAGTGGTAAATGGTATACAGTCAGAAGAGATGCAAGTCACAAGTAGAGTACCTCAGGGATCAGTCCTGGGGCCAGTCCTCTTCAACATCTTCATTAGTGACCTTGCAGATGGACTAGAGGGTAAGGCTTGTCTGTTTGCAGATGACACCAAGATCTGCAACAGAGTAGATGATCCAGATGGGGTGGGCAGAATGAGAAGAGATTGGATAAACTAGCAAAATGGTCAGAAGAGTGGCAACTGGGATTTAATGCAAAGAAGTGCAAGATCATGCACATAGGGAAGAGAAACCCTGAAGCCACCTATAGGCTGGGAGGGGAGTTGCTAGCAGTCACAAAGGAAGAACTTGGGCATCATCATCACTGATGACCTGAAATCATCCAAGCAGACCTCTAAAGCAGTAGGTAAGGCTAGAGGGGTGTTGGGGTGTAGTTAGTGGGGTATCACAAGTCGTAGAGGGAGGTAATAATCCTCTTTACAAGACACTGGTTAGGCCCCATCTGGAGTACTCGTGCAGTACTGAGCCACACCTTCACAAGGACATTAACCAGTCCAGAGGCAACAAAATGGTGCAGGGACTGCATCAGAAGACATATGAGGACAGATTAACAGAGCTCAATATGTATACCCTTGAGCAAAGGAGGAGAGAGGTGATATGATCGAGGCATTTCAAACACCTTAAGGGCATTAACAAGGTGAAAGAGTCTAACGTGTTTAAATATAAGAAAAATAGCAGGATAAGAGGACACAGCATGAGATTAGGGAGCCGATTAAGGGGAATGTGAAATTCTTTTTCACAGAAAGGGTGGTGGATGCATGGAATGGCCTACCTCAAGAAGTGGTGGCTATGAATACAGTGCAGGGCTTCAAACAGGTATGGGATAGGCATAAGGGAGCAATACAGATGAGTATGAATAGATAGGCCACTGACAGAGCAAAGGCCGATGGCACATTTATAAGGTAGAAAAAGAAATGGGCAGACTGGATGGGCCTTGCGGTCCTTATCTGTCATCAACTCCTATGTTTCTATGTTTCTATCAGTCACTGTCTTTGGGTACCCAGGCCTTACAAGGCTAGCCTATTCGTTGCAGCTGGGTGGGGCCCTGGAGAAGAAACAAACGTTTAGTACCTATGTTAGTTTTGTAATAGCCCGCAGGCACAATCCATGCAGCCAATAAATAGTCAGACAACTCTGGTCCCCAGGAAGAACATTTGACAGGGAGCTACCCTGATTTTTAGTACTCACGAATCCTGCAGCAAGATCCCTCTCACACCACTACAGGACTTAGCCTGTGATTCAAACGCTGCTCCACACATTTATATGTAATGCAGAGGGGTACCATACCAGGCAGCTGCTCCAACACTCCCGATCGCTTTTGCTGAACAAACCGGGTGAACTATGCAGCTTCACTTGTCCTGACAGACCGAGTGCAATTCAGCAGATTCTCCAGTCCTCTACAGGGTGAGCCTGGTGGATAGCTATGTTCGCACAGCCTCCTCTGCTTGCACTCCTCGCAGAACGTGTTCTCTCTCTCTCCTGGCGAAGAAAAAGTCGCCTGCCTTCTCGGCCTGACTCACACGCTTCCCGCGTGAATACTTGCACAGCGCAGGAGCCAGAGCTCCTTCTCCCTTCACGATCACCACCAACTCTGACCCTTGGCAGTTTGGGCAGGGAATCTCAGTTCGGGCACCACCCGATCCCATTGGTGGGCTGCAGATGCCAGTCACCTAATTCGGCCCTCATTGGTGTGAAAAGGCGCCACAGTCCAGAACTTCATTTCTCAGTGTAACCCCTAGGGGGGGCGCTATCCCAAGGGCTACTACCCCTGCCTGTTCAGCTATTAACAGGTTGAGGGGCCTGGATCCATTGGTGGGTGCCTCCACCCAGAGGTCGGGGTTGGAACAGTCAAAGACAACCTGGTCACAGCCCTCTGTGTCACTGCAACCCCTCTTTCTTCCCACTAGTGGCCCACACACATTATTAACAGTACCCCTGCAATATACACTTACCCGCAGAATAGGTGTGATCCTCTGAACTCTAGAGACCCCCTGTGGAATAAGGTGCAATAACACAGTTGCCCCGCACAGTATTTTAGCATAAACACACAGTTCAGCCTGTATACATTTGCAAAACAACCAATCTGATTTATTTAGGGGGAAATAACATGGACAGGGGGAAATCAGGTTAATTAGCTTAATCACACTACTATATCAGAGCTCTGTGCACAGGCTACAGTCCCTAACAGTCACTGTCACTGGGTACCCAGGCAATAAAGGGGCTAGCCAAGTCCGGTGCAGCTGGATGGGGCCCTGAAGAACAAATACTTGTAAATTACCCCTGCTGCCTGCTGTAGTTAAGAACCAGCAGGCTCAGTTTGTGCAGCCAGCAAGGGAACAGCCCAACTTGCAATCAATAAATCAAGTCACAGGGAGCTACCCTGGTATTTTACTCACGACTCCGGAGACAGCACAGTTCTCTCTCTCTCTCTCTCTCTCAAGACACAGTCTGTGGCAACACTCGACACATTTATATGTAGAAACAGAGGGGTACCATACCAGGCAGCTGCTCCTTGGGCCCGACCAAACTCACAGCTAATCGGGGAGTCACGATGCAGCTTCACTTTTCCTGACAGACTGAGCGCGATTCAGCAGATTCTCCAGTCCTCTACAGGGTGAGCCTGGTAGGTAGCTGCGCTTTTGCACAGCCTCCTCTGACCGCTGCCTAGTGGAATTGGTCCGAACTTGCAGGCGTTCAAGCCGCCTGAATCTGGCCTTCCATACGCGCTTCCTGCGCGATAACTCAATGGAGCAGGAGCCCAGAGCTCCTTTCTCACTCACAGCCACAATGACTCTGCCCCTTGGCAGTTTGGGCAGGGAATCTAGTTCGGGTGCCACCCAATCCCATTGGTGGGCTGTAGCTGTCAGTCACCTAATTCGGCCCTCATTGGTGTGAGAAGGCGCCATAGTCCAGAACTTCATTTCCCAGAATTACTGGCTGTATCCCCTGTGGCCAGCCAGCTCCAGAGAGAGTCCTGATTCTGGTTGGCTCAAGTGGTCTCCATTTTAGTGTCCCCCCTTTCTCCATTGGCCCGTCCCAAATGTCCAGGTCCAAAATGGAGGGGCCAAATGTGCAGAGTCCCAGCTGCAATGAAAGCAGGTTAAACAAACTGCAATTTTAACTAATACTTCAAATGATTACAGCCAAACCGTTACATCTGTGAAATGGGCTCCTGTGCTTTCAGCAACTACAAAATGGGCGATTACACCACAGCTGGTGAGATTCGAGCAGGGAAAACACCAATCCCCCCTATACAAACCACTAAAGCCTGCAAGCAGGCAGCTCTTAAAGAGACAGTACTGGAGGCTGTAAAAGCACTCACAACGCCAGCATTTTGGCGGCATTGCACCGAACACCAGTTAGACAAGGAGCTAATAAGCAGCTCCGGGAAGGCTTTTAGGAACCCCCATTTGTTGGGGGGTTACACCAGAATTACATGACTGTATCCCCTATGGCCAGCTGGCTCCAAAGAGAGTCCTGATTGTGGTTGGCTCAAGCGGTCTCCATTTCAGTCACCCCTCGTTACTCCATTGGCCCAGCTCAGCAGTCTAGGTCCAAAATGGAGGGGCCAAGCACACAAAGTCCCAGCTGCAATGAAGGCAGGTTAGACAAACTAATTTCACCAACACTCTAAATGATTATAGCCGAACAGTTACATCTACCAAATGGCCTCCCTTTGCGCTTACAGTGGCTACAGAATGGAGCAATTACACCGCAGCTCAGGTGGGATTCGAGCAGGGAAACCCCAGTCCCCCTATACAAACCCGCTGGAGCCTGTGAGCAGGCAGCTCTTAAAGAGACAGTAGTGGAGGCTTTAAAAGCACTCACGATGGCCGCATTTTGGTGGCATTGCGCCGAACACCAGTTAGGCAAGGAGCTATTAAGCAGCTCCAGGAAGGCTTTTAGGAACCCCCATTTGTAGTGGGGTTACATCCTTCCTGGCCTGGAATGAACTTGGCGACCGTGTCAAGTAGTTACCCTTAAATCACTTTAAGGCAAAGCAGTTTAAACTGACAGAACATCAGACCTGTGGTTACATACATTGGTACTGTAATACACAGTTTACTATTGGTTATACAACATTACACATACAGATAACCTTTTTCTTTTATAAATCAGGTCATTACTTCCTGCCCATGACACTTGGATAGAGGGAGCCCTTCCCTATCAGCTATGTGTAGGCTAAATGGGACAGGGGCACCATACTCAGAGGGCAATACTAACATCTGAGAATCATTTCCCATGGTCAGTTTAGACAAGGAGCTCGGGGACATGTACACCCCTTTATGGACCACATTCAGAGGCAGATCCACAGGCTGACCCAGGGATTCATAACTCAACCTCACTACAGGCCGTACTTCTCGGCCAGTCCATCTAGGAGTCTCAGATATAATTTCAGAAGACCCCGACTCCATTTCAGCCTCACGTGGGTGGGTCGAGGAGACCTCTATAGGAGGAGGGGCCCAGAACCCATAATGCCTTTGGTGACAGGGCCCTCTACCTTGGAACCCACACTACTTGGCTCAGCTGGGGACATTTCTGGTACTGTCTGGGTGCTATCAGGGCACTCAAAATATTCTTCTTGCTCTGGCATATCATCAGTTACTCCCCCATATCACTTCCTTCATCCAAGAAATCAGACAGTTCAGCCAGTCCCAATGAACTCATATCTTCAGATTTAATACCACTCACTTCTCCCTCTGGGAGCATTGGCTCCAGAGATAAGGTTGGGGGCTCGGGCAGTCCCGGAAACTCAACTTCATCCCCAGGGTTGATTAGGGGATTGCCCTGAACAGCTGGCTCCGTTCATAAGAGGGTAGTACTCAAGGTTATTCTCACTGTCCTCAGACACAGATTGGCAATCAACTTCAACAGAGGGGGCAGAGAAGGCATCTTTATTTTAATTTCTGAGGAATCAATCGGTCTTAGCTTTTTCTTGGCAGCGGCTCTAGTCACAGGCCGGGGGGGGTGTTGGGAGGTTCAGCCTCGATCAAAATCTGTCCAGTTGGCAGCAGATGATTTCTGTGTATGGTTTTAACATCTTTTGAGTTGTTCTCTGGCCGCACTTTATATACAGGTAAATTTTCCAGTTTTCCTACAACAGTATGAGGGAGGTGATGCCATCTGTCAGTAATCTTATGTTTGCCATGCAGTCCCAAATTCCTCAATAGCACTCTGTCCCCTTCTCTCAATTCCATTGCTTTCACCTTCTTGTCATATCATTCCTTATTGGCCAGGTTTCACTAGCGGCCATTGTCTGGGCTAGTTGGTAGCATGGTTGAGTTGGGCATTCAACTTTTGCACATACTGTAGATGATTAGCTGCTTGAACCCCATCAGGAGAAACCCCAAAACATACATCCACTGCAGTCTAGCTTCTCTCCCAAACATCAGTCTATACGGGAAAATCCAGTGCCATCACTTTTGGTGCAGTTATAAGCATGTACCAAGGTGCTAATCTGCTGGCTCCAACTAGGCTTGTCTTTAGGTTGCAGTGTGCTCAACATATCAAGCAATGTGGTTAAACCTTTCAGGTTGGGGATCTCCCTGGGGATAATACGGGGTGGTTCTCGACTTTAGTACCCCCCACAAGGACAGCATTTCTTTAATCAGGCGGCTCTCGAAATCCCTTCCCTGGTCGGAATGAATCCTTTGGGGGGCCCCATAGTGGACAAAGAAGTTCTCAACAAGTACTTTAGCCACCGTGGTTGCTTTCTGATCTTTAGTAGGAAAAGCCTGTGTATACTGGGTAAAATGATCAGTAACCACCAATATGTTGCTGATGTTTCTCAGATCGAGCTCTAGGCTCAGGAAATCAATGCAGACCAATTCCATAGGGGCACTAGTAGTGATGTTCACAAAGGGGGCACCCCTCTGAGGTAGGGTCTTTCTTTGTAAACATTGGCTACAAGTCCCGATATACTGTTCCACATCAGCACCCATTTTGGGCCAATAGAATCGAACCACACTAAGTCAAGGATCCGGTCTCGCCAAAGATGCCCATGTGATTGTGCAGGGACCTCAACACTAGTTCTCTAAAAGCAGTAAGCAACACCAGTTGTTGTTTGTCTACTGACCCTCTTTGTCTCGGTCTCCCTGTACAATAGTTTATTAATCAGTTTTAACTTTGACCCTTCTTTGTACAACAGGGCAGTTCTCAGGTCAGTGGAACGCAGTTTTGACACATCTCTCCCTCCTTGCAGAGCTTCCAAAGCAGTTTTTATCATGGGATCTCGGGATTGAGCCCATTGGAGACTATCATTGTTGAACTGGGGCAGCGCACTAGTGTCTAATAGAGAAAAATCACAGTAAACAGCGGGTATGCAGTTCTCAGATGGCCCCAAGCAGTCCACCATGCAGTCCGAGCATCAGGAGACAACTGTTCCTCCTTGTCAAATTTTTGGCAAAGGGCTCTTATGTCAGGTTCTGACAACTGGACCCAGTCAGTTCAGGACACAGGCCTCCGCGAGAGAGCATAAGCATCTATATGGTTTAGGTCTGGTCTGTATACAAAAGCGTAGTCGTAGGTAGACAACACGGAGAGCCACCTATGGCCAGTGGCATCCAGCTTAGCTGAGCTCTGCACATATGTCAGAGGATTGTTATCAGTCTTCACCAATATCTTAGCACCATACAAGTAGTCATGAAATTGATCAACAACGGCCCACTTCAGAGCCAGGAACTCTAGTTTGTGCACAGGATAGTTCTTTTCTGAAGGAGTCAAGCTTCTGCTGGCAAAAGCTACAGGTCTTAGACCGTTTGGGTGCTCTTGATAAAGCACAGCCCCCAATCCTTGCAGACTGGCGTCAGTATGAAGAACATACGGCTTGGCAGGGTCAGCATAGGCCAGCACTGGGGCATGGGTAAGTTGATATATAATGTCATGGAAAGCTTCCTCACAATCAACAGTCCAGCGGGTGCCAAACATCATTTAGGTGGAAATATTTTTTCTCAGTCTCAGGGGGCACAGCTTTCTTATACTTTTTGTGGGTTGGAGGATATCCCTGCGTAAGGTTAAGCAGAGGGCGGATCACTCGAGAATAGTCTTTGATAAACCGCCTATAATATCCACAAAACCCCAGGAACTGTTGCAGCTCCTTCAAATTCTTTGAGGCCAAGTAGTCAAAGCTTCCACTTTGCTGGGGTCAGTCCCTATGCCTTCAGTGGATACTATGTGCCCCACATATTTTACGGAGGTTTGAAAGAATTGGCACTTATCTATAGATAATTTGAGACCAAAATCTTCCAGTCGATCCAGGACTTCCTGCTTTCATGTTCCTCCAAGGAGCTGCCAAACACTATGACATCATCTAGGTAGACTAAACATTTGAGCAAATTCATGTCCCCCACAAGACACTCCATCAAACGCTGGAAAGTGGCAGGGGTGCCTGAAATTCCTTTGGGCATCCGCATAAACTCATTGAAGCCTAGTGGGCAAATGAAAGCAGTCTTTTGCCGATCCTCCGGAGCCATCGGGATTTGGTAGTACCTACTGCGGAGGTCTAACACTGAGAACCATTTACTACCATTTAGACAGTGCAAGGCATCCTGAATGCGTGGCATGGTATACTGGTCTGGTATGGTTCATCTGTTTAGAGTACGGTAATCCATACACATCCGAACAGTTCCATTCTTTTTTTTCACTACCACAATAGGCGAGGCGTAGGGACTTCTGGATTCCTGTATCACCCCAGCTGTGAGCATCTCCTGCAGGTGTCGCCTCACATCATCTATATCAGCAGGGGCCAGGCGTCGAGATCACTCACAGAAAGGTCGCTCATCCTGCAGCCGAATGTGATGCTCAGCTCCCTGCACACATCCTACATCCCACCCCTTCAAGGAAAACACCTGTTCTCTCTGGGCAAGCCTTTCACTGATCCTTTTCTTCAACTCTGCTGGCAGTGGGGAATCACCGAAATCAAACAGATCAGGGGTCACCCGGTCACTTCTCCCGGGAGTCTTGTTGTGGTGCAGGACACCAGTATCTGCACAGTGCACCGTGGCCAGAGTGCAACCCCATTTCACTTGAATCTCTCGATCAGATACATTATGCACTTGAACCATTACTCTTCTGGCAAAGGCATAGTCCCTAGCAGGTAAGATACTGGGTTTAACCAACAACCCCTCTGGCAACTTTCCCTTGCCTGGCACATCCAGCATCAATATCTTATTCTTAACATCCTTTTTAATCCAGACTTCCCCCTGTAGAACACACTGGGCATTTGGGGCTAGTAGTAAGGGTTCTGGATCCTTCTTCAGAAGGTCACCACAGTCGCCCTGGGTTCTGCCTGGCTGGCCTTTCTCTGGAGTCTCATAGGCCTTCTGAATAAGGGGGTATTCTGAGAACTTCGCCCAGTCCTGGACATGTGTTTTCAGCGCACAGCTAAGCCAAGCGACCAAACATGTGAGTATTGGTTCCAGTTAACAAGGCACCCATCATACAGTCAGTGGAGAGACACACCAGTGCCAAGGTTTCACTTGCTCAGCCACCCCAGCTACAGAAGTAGGAAAAGACAACCAGATCCGGATATACCCAGAATAGGAAGGCCTTATCACTCAGTCCCCACATATAGTCCATCCAAAGGCTGCAGAGGCACCTCAGGCAGGGTGCTTCCGATACCAGTCCTGAAACATAATGGTCGCTTGGGAACCACTGTTCAACACAGCCCGGGTGGGTACTCCATTCACTCTCATGGTGGTTTCCATTGAGGGACCCACCACGTCCAGACCATTCAGCGGGCATGGTTTGGCGGTCGCTTGGGCATTGGCCCGGGTAACAAATCTCTTCCGAGGAGGCCCTCCCTGAGGTCTGGCATAGGCCTTTCAATGCCAAGCTACTAGCCTGCTGTTGACCCTCCTTAAGTTCTCAGGTAACCGGCACTCAGTCTGAAACACTTAGGGGGAGGAGCTAAGATGGCGACCATGCTGTATCTGCCACTGTGTTCAGCTCCTCTATTTTTGCATTTTAAAGTTTATTGTAGTGTTGTTTTATTTTGTTTGATTACTGCAACTAATTTGGATCGTTTTGAGACTTTTAGATTGTCATCCGATTTATCCGTTAGTTATCTGGTCGTTACAGCGATATTGGCGTCAGCTGTTTTCGGTGACTTTCGTGTATTTCGTTGAACGCAGTTTGCCACCGCTGCCTCTAAATTCGCCATAAATTTGTTTTATTTGCTATATATGCTGCTTTAGAAACTTGCACTTTTATTAAGTGTTTTTTGGATGCCTGTCAGACTTTTGGAGTTCCCGGGTTCGAATCTGGATCTGGCGGCCTTTCCTCGTTCTCTGGCGGTGGTTGCCTACTGTGGAGTTGGATCCCTGGAGTGGCTGGCGGTCTTCTGGATGTTAGACGCTGACTGCAGTTTTCCTCGATTGCCGTGTTGGTGCTGTTTTGCTGACTACCGTCTGAGTCTGACTCGATATTCATTTCGAGGGAGTGTGTGGAGCTGAATCTGGATTGGAACTCGTCGATTTTGAGCTGGCTTGCAGTGGAATTTGGGTACCCGACCCTTGAGATTCCCGTGGGGTTGAAGCTACCAGTCAGAGGGCGCTGGATAATCATCTCCTCTGCTCCTATGGCCCCCAGTTTTACTGGGCGGCTTTGGTGAGCTAAGAGTGGAATGTCTGTTGTTTCGGGGCTCTTTTTCTGGCCAGAAATTTCTGTACCATCCTTCATCGATCTGACCTACAAGGTTTGCTGTTTCGTTCTGTTCTACTCAGTGCTTCAATATCTTCCAGGTACTGTAACTACATTTTATTGGAAGCAGTGAGAACTTCAGAGGAACCAGAGATTCATATACAACATTACAGTCGCTGTGGTAGTGAGGAGCCACAATTTTTCAGCCTGGATTTACTATCCTTTATTGTGGTAGTGAGAGTGCCACATTTTCTTAGTTTGAATTTATTTTCTGTTTTAAAATTTATCAAATGAAACTCAGCAAAAATCTTTGAAGATATTGGACACTGTTTTATTGGACAAAAATCAGATGATCAAACTTGTTGCAGTTATCAAAATTGTTTTTACTGTTATTTTGGGGTTATATTTTGGGCTGGGATTTTATTTTATTTTTTAATGTGTAATAGTGTTTGGTTTTTTGTTTGACTCCCTCCTCTGTGAGAGAGAGTGAAGGAGTAATTTATTATTTTTGGTTATTTGATATTTATAGGTTTATTTTTGTTTATTATTTCTGTTTTTCCTCTCCTGTTTATTTGTTTGTAATGTGTTGGGGAAGTTCAGCGACGGTTGCGCGTTATTCTCCCACCAGGCTCAGGGAATTACACCCCTTTGAATACCCCCCATTGTCATCCGACACCGATTTTAGGTGTCGTGCTTTGGGCATTCTCAGGAAGAGTAGGCGAAGGTGGAGAGCTGGGCCTGTTGGCGGACAGGAAGGGGGTGGGCGGATTGGAGTTTTGGGGTTCAGGAGATGCCCTGGTGCAAAATGGGGTCAGGAGAGGGGTTATTCTTGTCTTGTCCCCATAACCAAGGGTTCTGATGTTGGACAGGTGCCGAGGTCTTCCTCAATAACTCATCCCACCTTGGCAGTGTTGTGCAATGCCAGATCTATTAAAAACAAGACAGCTATTATAGATCAACTGATCTGGCTTGCATCACTGAGACCTGGCTGGATGAAAATCCAGGGCCTGTATTGGCCTGGGCAGTTCCAGCTGGGTTCTCGGTGCTACACCATCCAAGACTGGATCATAGGGGCGGGGGTGTGGCCATTATGTTTAAGATTGAGCTGGGCCTTGTGGATGTGCCATTAGGAAGTACCAGATCCTTTGAATATATCCTAGGAGAGGGTGTAGGTTGTGGGTTTCTCCTCGTTTACTGTCCACCAGGTGACGGTGGAGAATTCCTGCAGGAGATAGCAGACCTCATTGTCGACTTGGTATTGAGGTTCCCCAGACTGATAGTTCTGGGGGACTTCAATGCCTGGGTCAACGATGAACTCTCACATTTTGGTCAAAATCTCCTCCAGCTGATGACGATGCTGGGCCTAACACAGGTGATTACCTCCTCGACCCATGTAGGGGGTCATTCATTGGATCTGATCTTTCTTTTGGGTGTGGAGATCGCTGATTTGGGGGTGGAACCAGTCAGCTGGTCTGACCATCACATCATAAGGTTCAGCTTCAGGGACACCCCAATAGGTCTGCCCCTACGGAGATGGTTTGCTACCGCCCTTTAAGGGGTTTTAACCCCAGTGACCTAATGGCGGTACTGGATCTATCGGGTTTGTCGGGTGAATGCATGAGTCCAGATCTCGTACTAGAATATAATAAGGCTGTGGGAGATGCTCTGGACAAAATTGCTCCTGTTCATGTTCGGCGTCTCACCCTCCATCCAAGGAGCCCTTGGTTTGATGGCTCCTTGAAGGAGTTAAGGCGAATTGGCCAAAGGTTGGAGAGAGCGTGGCGGAAGTCCAGCAATGATGCTGACAGGCTTGGGTTGATGCACATTATGATGACTATCAATCAGAAATCACCAGTGAAGAGGCAGAGTTCCTGTCAGGGAGATTTCTGCTGAAAAGAACCGACCGCTCCAGCTTTCCGGACTGTGGACGGGTGTGCAATCAATCTGTCTCCAGCAGAAAACTTTCTCCAACTAGAGATGGGAGTTCACTCAGTTTTTTGCAGATAGGGTTGCCACCATAAGGTCTGGCATCGGTCCGACCTCTCCTATGGGGGACTGCAGTGGTCGATGGAAAGTGGCATGTACTCGGTCTGTCTGGTCAGATTTTCGCCGGCTGGAGTTCAGTGACATTGTGAAGATCATCCAGACATTGCGACCAACTAGTTGTAGTTTGGATCCGGTTCTACACCTCTCTTAGTAGGATGTGTAAGTTATCTGCCCAATCATGCTGACATTGTCTGGAAGTTTTGGAGAAGGGGTCTTTCCTACCCCCTCAAGGAAGCCATCGTTCGACCACTACTTAAAACCCTCCTTGGATCCAGATTGTCTAGCTAACTACCGGCCTATCTCTAACCTGCCATTTGTAGTAAGGTTATTGAAAAGCCGGTTGCGTTACAACTGGGCGATCATCTTATAACTCACAATGATTATGATACTCTCCAGTCTGGTTTTAGGAAGAAGCACAGCACGGAGACTGCCCTTATTCGGTATTGGTGACCTCCTAATGGCTAGAGATCGAAAGGCATGTACCATTCTGGTCCTTCTCGATCTCTCTGCCGAGTTGACACTGTAGACCATGGTGTGCTGCTACCAGCGCCTGTGGGTTTATTAGTGGGCTGTCTGGTACAGTCCTCAAATAGTTTCATTCTTACCTCACAGACAGGTCTCAGAGGAGTTGCCACTGGAATTTATTCCTCTAGCACTCACTCCTGCCTTGTAAGGGTACGCAGAACTCAATTTAGCTCCCATGTTGTTTGCAGTGTATAACCTACCATTGGGAGAAATCATCAAGCAGATACAGTCTGGGTTTTCTTCACTGCTATGCAGATGATACCCAACTGTCTGTCACTCTCCCAGCAGGATGATGCACTCTCGTGCTAAACAACTGCCTTGCTGAGATCAGGACTTTGGATGAGTTCCAGCTGGCTGAATTGAATCCGGATAAGACTGAGGTGATGAGTGGACCCAGGTAGTCCGGGGGTGGGTTTGGGGCTGGACAAACCTCAGGTTTGTTACTTGGTGGTATGCCGCTCCTACCTCTGATCAGGTCGCGTAATCACAGGCATTGTGATGATGGACTGACCTAAAATCTCAGGTGTCAGCTGTAGTCAAATCCTCTTTTACTATCTGAGGAATATCACCGGGTGAAACACCTGGTTCCTTTGGGTGATCTTCAATATTGGTCCATGCCTTTGTCACTACCCATCTGATTACACAATTCCCTTTACCTAGGGCTACCTGGGGTTGATATTCAGCCGCCTGCAGCTGGTGCAGAGCACTGGCAGCCAGGCTTCTGACTGGGACGTCTAGAACCAGTCATATACCAATAACTCCGTGAACTGCACTGGCTGCCTGTTTAGGTGGTGGATCACCTTTAAGATGGTTACTAACCTTTAAAAACCCCTACATGATCAGGACCCGGTTACCTGAAAGATCTCCCGATACCCTACTGCCCCCTCTGTCCTCTCCGTTCCAAGCGAGGGATTGCTAGAAAATTCCCAGGGTTCGATTGACACATCAGGATCCATGCTCTTTTTAATCCAGACTTCCCTGTAGAACACACTGGGCATTTGGGGCTAGTAGTAAGGGTTCTGGATCCTTCTTCCAGAGGACACCCACCGGCCTTCGGTTCTGAATGGCTGGCCTTTCTCAGAGTCTCATAGGCCTTCTGAATCAAGGCGGGTATTCTGAGAACTCGCCCAGTCCTGGACATGTGTTTTTCAGCGCACAGCTGCGCTAAGCGACCAAACATGTGAGTATTGGTTCCAGTTAACAAGGGCACCCCATCATACAATCCAGTGGGGGGACACACCAGTGCCAAGGTTTCCACTTGCTCAGCCACCCCAGCTACAGAAGTAGGAAAAGACAACCAGATCCGGATATACCCAGAATAGGGGTAGGCCTTATCACTCAGTCCCCACACATGTAGTCCATCCAAAGGCTGCAGAGGCACCTCAGGCAAGTGCTTCCGATACCAGTCCTGAAACATAATGGTCACTTGGGAACCACTGTTCAACACAGCCCGGGTGGGTACTCCATTCACTCTCATGGTGGTTTCCATTGAGGGACCCACCACGTCAGACCATTCAGGGGGCATGGTTTTGGCGGTCGCTTGGGCATTGGCCTGGGTAACAAAACTCATCCGAGGAGGCCCTCCCTGAGGTCTGGCATAGGCCTTTCAATGCCAAGCTACTAGCCTGCTGTTGACCCTCCTTTAAGTTCTCGGGTAACCGGCACTCAGTCTGAAACACTTAGGGGGAGGAGCTAAGATGGCGACCATGCTGTATCTGCCACTGTGTTAAGCTCCTCTATTTTTGCATTTTAAAGTTTATTGTAGTGTTGTTTTATTTTTGTTTGATTACTGCAACTAATTTGGATCGTTTTGAGACTTTTCGATTGTCATCTGACTTATCCGTTAGTTATCTGGTCGTTACAGCGATATTGGCGTTCAGCTGTTTTCGGTGACTTTCGGCGGATTTACGTTTCGGAGCAGCTTTGCCACCGCTGCCTCTAAATTTGCCATAAATTTGTTATATTTGCTATATGCTGCTTTAAAAACTTGCACTTTTATTAAGTGTTTTTTCGATGCCTGTCAGACTTTTGGAGTTCCCGGGTTCGAATCTGGATCTGGCGGCCTTTCCTCGTTCTCTGGCGGTGGTTGCCTACTGTGGAGTCGGATCCCTGGAGTGGCTGGCGGTCTTCTGGATGTTAGACGCTGACTGCAGTTTTCCTCGATTGCCATGTTGGTGCTGTTTTGCTGATTACCGTCTGAGTTTGACTCGATATTCATTTCGAGGGAGTGTGTGGAGCTGAATCTGGATTGGAACTCGTCGATTTTGAGCTGGCTTGCAGTGGAATTTGGGTACCAGACTCTTGAGATTCCCCATGGGGGTCGAAGCTACCAGTCAGAGGGCTGGTGGATAATCATCTTCCTCTGCTCCTTACGGCCCCCTAGTTTTACTGGGCGGCTTTGGTGGGCTAAGTGGGGTGTCTGTTTTTTCGGGGCTCTCTTTTCTGGCCAGAAATTTCTGTACCATCCTTCCTCGATCTGACCTACAAGGGTTTGCTGTTTCGTTCTATTCTACTCAGTGCTTCAACATCTTCAGGTACTGTAACTACATTTTATTGGAAGCAGTGAGAGAGCTTCGTAGGAACCAGAGATTCATATACAACTTAATTGCAGTCGCTGTGGTAGTGAGAGTGCCACAATTTTTCAGCCTGGATTTATTATCCTTTATTGTGGTAGTGAGAGCCACATTTTCTTAGTTTGGATTTATTTTCTGTTTTAAAATTTTCAAATAAAACTCAGCAAAAATCTTTGAAGATATTGGACACTGTTTTATTGGACAAAATCAGATGATCAAACTTGTTGCAGTTATCAAAATTGTTTTTACTGTTATTTTGGGGTTATATTTTGGGCTGGGATTTTAATTTTTAATGTGTAATAGTGTTTGGTTTTTTGTTTGACTCCCTCCTCTGTGAGAGAGAGTGAAGGAGTAATTTATTATTTTTGGTTATTTGATATTTATAGGTTTATGTTTATTATTTCTGTTTTTCCTCTCCTGTTTATTTGTTTATAATGTGTTGGGGAGGTTCAGTGACGGTTGCGTGTTATTCCCCCACCAGGCTAAGGGAATTACACCCCTTTGAATGCCCCCCATTGTCATCCGACACCCATTTTAGGTGTCGTGCGTTGGGCATTCTCAGGAAGAGTAGGTGAAGGTGGAGAGCTGGGCCTGTTGGGGGACAGGAAGGGGGAGGGTGGATTGGCGTTTTGGGGTTCAGGAGATGCCCTGGGGCGAAATGGGGTCAGGATAGGGGTTATTCTTGTCTTGTCCCCATACCCAAGGGTTCCGATGTTGGACAGGTGCCGAGGTCTTCCTCGATAACTCATCCCACCTTGGCGGTGCTGTGCAATGCCAGATCTATTAAAAACAAGACAGCTATTATAGCTGATCTTGTTGGATCAACTGATCTGGCTTGCATCACTGAGACCTGGCTGGATGAAAATCCAGGCCCTGTATTGGCCTTGGCAGTTCCAGCTGTGTTCTCGGTGATACACCGTCCAAGGTTGGATCGTAGGTGCGGGGGTGTGGCCATTATGTTTAAGACTGAGCTGGGCCTTATGGATGTGCCATTAGGAAGTACCAGATCCTTTGAATATATCCTGGGAGAGGGTGTAGGTTGTGGGATTCTCTTTGTTTACCATCCACCAGACGACGGTGGAGAATTCCTGCTGGAGATAGCAGACTTCATCGTCGACATGGTATTGAGGTTCCCCAGACTGATAGTTCTGGGGGCTTCAATGCCTGGGTCGATGATGAACTCTACATTTTGGTCAAAATCTCCTCCAGCTGATGACAATGCTGGGCCTAACACAGGTGACTACCTCCTCGACCCATGTAGGGGTCATTCATTGGATCTGATCTTTCATTTGGTATGGAGATCGCTGATTTGGGGTGGAACCAGTCAGCTGGTCTGACCATCACACCATAAGGTTCAGCTTCAGAACCCTCTAATAGATCTGCCCCTACGGAGATGGTTCGGTGCCGCCCTCTGAGGTATTAGCCCCAGTGACCTCAATGGCGGTACTGGATCTACTCGGGTTTGTCGGGTGAATGCATGAGTCCAGATCTCGTACTAGAATATAATAAGGCTGTGGGAGATGCTCTGGACAAAATACTTCTATTCATGTTAAGCCTCTCACCCTCTCCATCCAAGGAGCCCTTGGTTTGATAGCTCCTTGAAGGAGTGAAACTGAAGTGGCCAAAGGTTGGAGAGAGCCTGGCGGAAGTCCAGCAATGATGCTGACAGGCTTAGGTTGATGGCACATTATGATGACTATCAATCAGAAATCACCCGTAAGAAGGCAGAGTTCCTGTCAAGGGAGATTTCTGCTGCACAGAACCGACCGGCTCAGCTTTTCCGTACTGTGGATAGATTGTGCAATCCAATCTGTCTCCAGCCCAGAGAAGCTTTTTCTCAGCTAAGATGAGAGTTCACTCAGTTTTTTGCAGATAGGGTTGCCACCATAAGGTCTGGCATCGGTCCGACCTCTCCTATGGGGGACTGCAGTGGTCGATGGAAAGTGGCATGTACTCGGTCTGTCTGGTCAGATTTTCGCCGGCTGGAGTTCAGTGACATTGTGAAGATCATCCAGACATTGGCACCAACTAGTTGTAGTTTGGATCCGGGTTCTACACCTCTCTTAGTAGGATGTGTAGAAGTTATCTGCCCAATCCTTGCTGACATTGTCTGGAAGTTTTTGGAGAAGGGGGTCTTTCCTACCCCCTCAAGGAGGCGGTCGTTCGACCACTACTTAAAAACCCTCCTTGGATCCAGATTGTCTAGCTAACTACCGGCCTATCTCTAACCTGCCATTTGTTGGTAAGGTTATTGAAAAGGCGGTTGCGTTGCAACTGGACGATCATCTTATAACTCACAATGTTTATGATACTCTCCAGTCTGGTTTTAGGAAGAAGCACAGCACGGAGACTGCCCTTGTTCGGGTATTGAGTGACCTCCTAATGGCTAGAGATTGAAAAGGCATGTACCATTCTGGTCCTTCTCGATCTCTCTGCTGCTGCACGACACTGAACCATGGTGTGCTGTTCAAGCCTGTGGGTTTATTGGGCTGTCTGGTACAGTCCTCAAATGGTTTCATTCTTACCTCACAGACAGGTCTCACAGAGTTGCCACTGGAATTTATTCCTCTGGCGCCACTCCCTGCCTTGTGGGGTACCTGAGAGCTCCAATTTAGCTCCATGTTGTTTCTGCAGTGTATATGCTACCATTGGAGAAATCATCAGGCGATACAGTCTGGGTTTTCTTCACTGCTATGAAGATGATACCCAACTGTATCTGTCCTTCTCCCAGCCAGGATGATGCACTCTCCGTGCTAAACAACTGCCTTGCTGAGATCAGACTTTGGATGAGTTCCAGCTGGCTGAGATTGAATCGGATAAGACTGAAGGTATTGATGAAGTGGACCCAGGTCGTCGAAATTGGGTTGGGGAGCTGACAACCCTCGAGTTTGTTACTTTGGTGGTATACGCTCCCTACCTCTGATCAGGTCACGTAATCTGGGCATTATTTTGATGATGGACTTGACCCTAAAATCTCAGGTGTCAGCTGTAGTCAAATCCTTCTTTAACATCTGAGGAATATCACCCGGTGAAACACCTGGTTCCTTTGGGTGATCTTCCAATATGTCCATGCCTTTGTCACTACCCATCTTGATTACTGCAATTCCCTGGTTCTTGGGGTTGATACGCCGCCTGCAGCTGGTGCAGAAACCGGCAGCCAGGCTTCTGACTGGGACGTCAGAACCAGTCATATTACACTGTGCTCCGTGAACTGCACTGGCTGCCTGTTTGGTGGTGGATCACCCTAAGATTGGTTTAACCTTTAAAGCCCTACATGATCAGGGACCCGGTTACCTGAAAGATCTCCTGATACCCTACTGCTCTGTCATCTCTCCGTTCCATAGCGAGGATTGCAGGAATTCCCAGGGTTCGATTAGAACATCAGGATCCGTGCTTTTGCTTTTTCAGCACCAACCCTGTGGAATTCTCTACCTCGTTGGTTGAGAGAATGCCCAACCGTCGACGGTTTCAAAGTTGGTTTAAAGACATATTTATTTAGTCTAGCTTTTATTTAATTATGGTCGATACATTTTAATGCTGTTTTAATCTATATTATGTATATGTTTTTATGTACTGCGCCTTGGCTCTGAAAGGCGCTATATACAGTAAATAAAGTTGATTTGATTTTGATTTGAAAGTGTCCATCCTCCCCACAATGGTAACAAAACTTAATATCTAGGGAGTCTTTGTTCAGAGGGAGATATCTCGCCTGCGGGAGGCATCAGAACTCTGGAGGGCTCCTCTTGGCCGGAGGTCGTCCATTTCTAGATAACTCAGGTTCCCCAAATTTGGGGGGTTGGCAGTATTGTGTCTCAATTCTCTCACCATTTCCCATAGATCTCTAATCTCAGCCTTCAAATCACTCTCCACCCGAGGATCAGAGGAGACAGCATGCCCCACTCCATCCTGGGTCTCTGAGGGCACGGAAAAACATCAGACCCCTTGTTCAATCCCCTCCAGGGTGGGTCTCATCCAGGTTCACTGGGCTCAGGGTCTGGCATAGATTCACGGCCCCCACATGGGTTCCCACCCCTCTCCATCGGTCTGCCTCTCTAATCTCTCATCAATTGGCGAGTATTAGGGAGGGGCAGCCCGTCAGGTCATGTAACAGGTTTAACAATATCACACTGGAAAACCCTAGCAGACTTCAAAGATATGCTCCAGCCGGACCTGATTCAATGCTGGGCAGTTACCCCTAATAAGCTTTTGCAATGCCCTTTCCATTCTCATGACAAAGACTGACAGTTTCTCATTCCTCCACTGTTTAGCTGACTTGAACTACAACAAGTCTTCCCCAGTTCTGTACTCCCAAACACCCCCTCTAAGGCAGAAAGGTACTCTGCTGCAGTGGCTTCCGCCTAGTAGCCCGCAAGAAATGAATGGCTTCCAAATCTGGGCCCCCTCAAGCTCTCCATCAGTCTCTTTCATTTCTCACCCTCGGAGCACTGCCACTCTTGGACTAGAGGGGTAGCATAGTCCATCCAAGTCTCCAAATCATCTTCTCCTGAGGGCACAGGCACAGTACCAGAAAAGAGTTTCAACCTCTGATAGGAGTCTAGCTGTATAGGGGGAACAACTATAGGAGGTGAGGCCAGAATGGAACTCTTGGAGGACCCGGGAGAGGTACCTGGGGAGGTTTGTGGGGTGGGATCACTAGAAAGGTCTAACATTTGTAGTAATTCCTGAGTAGTCCTCCCTTCTACCGCTAATAGTTTAAGCAGCTTATCTTTAAAGCTATTAGTCTTGGGAGACCCCCTTGGCGTGACGGAACCACTCCGAACATGAATGACCCTCCACCCCTTTTGAGCACCTTCCGGGTAAATCACTGGGGGCACCCTCTCAGGGTCTCTAACTATACTGCATAAAAGCAGCACCTGCAAGGTTTGGTTGAGTAGGTCGGCCATTCGCCCCTTCACCTCTACCTTGCCTAGACATTTAACACGCTCAACGGCAGAAACAAGGTCAGCGTTCTTTATCCCCAGAGGCACATCCAGTAGTAACACAATTTTCTGGGAATCCAACTCTTCAGCTTCACCCCATCCCATCAGTTTATGCACCATCATCTTAACAGGGTCTAACTTAATTTTAGTCATAATATCCCCCTCCAGTTTTTCCTTCAGTTTGGCCATGTTGGGGCACTTCGTCTTCTCGGCCACTAGGGGACGCTAATCCCAGAGGTGCCTCCAAGATGTAACCCCCAGGGGGCACTATCCTAAGGGCTACTACTCCTGCCTGCTCAGCTAACAACAGGTTGAGGGGCCTGGATCCAATGGCGGGTGCCTCCACCCAGAGGTCGGGGTTGGAACAGTCAAATGTGACCTGGTCACAGCCCTCTGGGTCACTGCAACCCCCCTTTCTTCCCACTAGTGGCTCACCAGCAATTCCCACTCTACCGTTATGACTTACACTTTCCCCCAGGTTGGGATGGCCAACTTGGTGCTGAAGACCCCCTGCAAAATAAGATGCAGTTATACAATAACCCATACACAACAGGGTGGCACAAACACACAGTTCAAACGATACACCTTGCAACAACAAATCTGATTTATTAAGGGAGAAGTAACAAGGATGGGGGAAATCAAGTTGATTAGCTTAACACTTCTACTATATAGGGCACTGTGCACAGGCCAAACCTATCAGTCACTGTCTTTGGGTACCCAGGCCTTAACAGGCTAGCCTATTCATTGCAGCTGGGTGGGGCCCTGGAGAAGAAACAAACGTTTAGTACCTATGTTAGTTTTGTAACAGCCATGAGCACAATCCATGCAGCCAATGAACAGCCAGACAACTCTGGTCCCCAGGAAGAACATTTGACAGGGAGCTACCCTGATTTTTAGTACTCACGAATCTTGCAGCAAGATCCCTCTCACACCACTACAGGACTTAGCCTGTGATTCAAATGCTGCTCCACACATTTATATGTAATGCAGAGGGGTACCATACCAGGAAGCTGCTCCAACACTCCCGATTGCTTTTGCTGAACAAACTGGATGAACTACACAGCTTCACTTGTCCTGACAGACTAAGTGCGATTCAGCAGATTCTCCAGTCCTCTACAGGGTGAGCCTGGTAGGTAGCTGTGTTCGCATAGCCTCCTCTGCTTGCACTCCTCGCAGATCTTGTCTGCTCTCTCTCTCTCTCTCTCTCTCTCCTGGCGATGAAGTCACCCGCCTTCTCAGCCTGACTCACGCGCTTCCTGCACGAATACTTGCACAGCGGAGGAGCCAGAGTTTCTTCTCCTTTCATGATTACCAATGACTCTGACCTTTGGCAGTTTGGGCAGAGAATCTCAGTTCGGGCGCCACCCGATCCCATTGGTGGGCTGCAGATGCCAGTCACCTAATTCGGCCCTCATTGGTGTGAAAAGGTGCCACAGTCCAGAACTTCATTTCCCAGAATTACATGACTGTATCCCCTATGGCCAGCCGGCTTCAAAGAGAGTCCTGATTCTGGTTGGCTCAAGCGGTCTCCATTTCAGTCACCCCTCGTTACTCCATTGGCCCAGCTCAGCAGTCCAGGTCCAAAATGGAGGGGCCAAGACACAAAGTCCCAGCTGCAATGAAGGCAGGTTAGACAAACTGTATATTCACCAACACTCTAAAATGATTATAGCGAACAGTTATATCTACCAAATGGGCTCCCTTTGCGCTTTATGGCGGCTACAGAATGGGCGATTACACGCAGCTCAGGCGGGATACGAGCAGAAACCCCAGTCCCCTTGTACAAACCTGCTGGAGCCTGCGAACAGGCAGCTCTTAAAGAGACAGTGCTGGAGGCTTTAAAAGCACTCTGGCGGTGGCATTTTGGCAGCATTAGCGAGACACCAGTTAGGCAAGGAGCTATTAAGCAGCTCCGGGAAGGCTTTTAGGAACCCCCATTTGTAGTGGGGTTACACCTGCAAATCCGGGCTGTGTGCCCAGTGGGTTCAGAGCCTGAGGGCTAAAGTTTTGAGGAAGGCAAGGCAAGTTTATTTAAAAAGACGCCCAATCCCGAAGGCTCTGGGCGCCGCACAAAACTTAACAGCATTTCATACCGTATAATCATATAAGATTTAAAACAAGTATAAATACATATAAATAAACAAAATTACACCCCAAAAGCTTGCATAAATAGGAAGGTCTTCAGGCGAACCTTAAAGGCAGTTATAGTGGGGGCCTCCCTAACTACTGCTGGCAAAGAGTTCCAAAGAGCGGGAGCGGCAACACTAAAGGCTCGGTCGCCTGCAGATTTTAACCTCGCTCTTGGAACATTTAGGAGGCCACCACTAGAAGAGCGGAGATTATGGGTAAAGGGAGAAGGTACCAGGAGAACTGACAGGTAACCAGGGTCCTGTCCGTGTAGGGCCTTATAGGTGAGAAAACCCACCTTGAAGAGCACTCTCCACCTGACAGGCAGCCAGTGCAATTCGCGCAACACTGGTGTAATATGGCAAAATTTACTTTGCCCGGACAAAAGCCGGGCAGCAGAATTTTGCAGTAGCTGCAGTCTGCGAAGAGAGCCCCCAGAGACCCCGAGATAGAGGGCATTACAGTAGTCAAGCCTAGAAGTGACTAAGGCATGTATCAAGGTAGGAAGGTCCAGAGACGGTACAAGGGGCTTAATCCTGGCAATGTTTCTAAGACGGAAAAAACAGGAACGTACCACGGAAGATATTTGAGCCTCCATGGACAAATTCCTGGCAAGAATCACACCAAGATTTCGCACCCAAGGGGAGGCCATCAATGACGCAGCTTCTAGCACAAGTCCAGTTGCAGAGTCAGAGGCCATCCCATCACGAACTCTGTTCGACTCCACTACCAGTACCTCAGTCTTGTCAGGGTTCAGTCGTAGCCAGCTGGAGGCCATCCAGTCACTAATCTCAGCCAGACAGATATTTTACACATCCACTGCGTTTGATGTTCCTGGGGCAAAGGATAAGTATAGCTGAGTATCATCAGCATAGCAATGAAAACTCAAACCATACTTCCTAATGATCCCCCCTAGGGGCAGCATGCATACTGCGAACAACATTGGGGCCAATATCGAACCCTGAGGGACTCCATACAAAAGGGGGCAGGATGTAGATGAGAAATTTCCCATCACAACCCGCTGTCTCCTATTGGTGAGAAAGGACTCAAACCACTTGATGACATTCCCGGTGAGTCCACATAACTCCCTCAGGCGAAAAAGCAACACACAATGGTCCACAGTATCAAATGCTGATGAGAGATCGAGGAGAACAAGAATTGTCATCCCCTCGGTCTCTAGCCCTGAGGAGGTAATTTTGCACTCAAACTAACGCAGTTTCAGTGCTATGTCTGGCCCGAAAAGCCGACTGGAAAGGATCATACAACTCGTGAGTCATGAGGTGTTCCTCCAACTGAAGCGATACCACCTTCTCAACAATCTTCCCCAAAAATGGGAGATTGGAGATAGGACGGTAATTTGCCCTGACCTCCGGGTCCAAAGAAGATTTCTTTAAAGGGGTCTCACCAGAGCCTCCTTCAAGGCATCGAAAGACACCCTGACTCAAGGAGCACCGGACAATCAGGGCAAACACGGGCCAACAAGTCAATGCATCTCATTAAAGCAGCGTTGGCACTGGGTCCAGTTCACAAAGGTATGCTTCAGATTGACTGCCACCTCAATAACCTCACGGACCTCCACTGGCCTAAACTCTCCCCAACTAGGCTGAGTGCACTCAACACACAACTGGCGACCACTGTCAGCAATGGTATTGCTGGCTGAAGAAACCTCCCGCCGGATCAAAGACACCCTGTCTGAGAAAAACTGAGCAAAATCCTCTCAATCCTTATTTGAGGAAACTCTTCCGGGCTGGAGACATACAGGATGGAGAAGTCTATCAATAGTCCGGAAAAGTGAGGCTGGTCAGTTTCTCCCAGCAGCAATCTCCCGCGACAAAAATACTGTCTTCTTTCGGTTGATTGCCTCCTGATATGTGCAATAATGCGCACGCAGGACCAGCTTGTCCGTCTCCAGACGGGACTTCCTCCAGCAGCGCTCTAATCTCTGACCCATCTTCTTCATTTCCCTAAGATCTCCGTCATACCACAGAGACCTCAGGTACGAAGTTTTGGGTCGTACACGGATAGGTGCAAGGGAGTTGATGGTGTCAGATAACACCTTATTATAGGTGTCCACCCCGACATCAACAGCCCTGACGCATGTACCACCCATAGTAGATAAGTCAACTGCCGCCATAAAACCCTCAGGGGTAAGATCACATAAAGGACGGCAGCGAGTCATCTCAGCAGGGGAAAAACTTACGGCAGGAGCTCCAAGCGTGAACTTCACCGTGCAATGATCAGACCAAAGTACCTGATTAATCGCAAGATCAACAATCTCAATCCCAAGTGAGAACACGAGGTCCAATGTGTGGCCATCCCGGTGAGTAGGTGCATCAACAAACTGCATCAGCCCTAATAGGGACATACTTTGCAAAAATTCGCCGGTGCACCTTTGAGCTTTATCCTCGGCCCAGACATTGAAATCCCCCAGAAAAACACATCTGGGGGAATCCAACATCTCGCTGGCAACAAATTCGGCAAATTCCTGCAGGAAACCCCCCATCGGGCCAGGAGGGTGCTAGATGAGAAGAATTCTGCAGCCAATGCCGAATCCTCCACGAATGGCCACACACTCAAATGAACCTGGGGTTCCCACCGGGTGCACGGTGAAGGTCAGGCTAGATCTAAAACAAATGGCTACACGGCCGCCCCTGCGATTTTCTCTGGGGCAGTGCACAACGGTATATCCTGGGGGGACTGCAGCCTCAAAAACAGGGCCAGCATCATCCACCCAGGTCTCCGTAATGCAAGCCAGGTCGACCGATGAAACCAAGGCAGCAATAATTGCCGTCTTGTTTCTGATTGACCTGGCATTGCACAGCACTGCCATCAGATGTAGAGGGTGGTGCAGCCCCTCGAGTTACCTGACCACTCGGTCTGGTGGTCTCCCTGGAAATGGGCACCAACCACGTCTGGCTTCGCCTAGATGCCCTAAATAATTCAGGGCATCTCCTGGACCTAACTACCTCTATCCTTCCATCAACCTGCTCCTGGTCAACCCACAGCCCACAAGCAGATCAATCCCTTACAATCCCCACTTCCTTGCAACGCCTGATAGTAGTATCAGATACAGGGGGAGGGATAAAGGGACTCAGAGCATGTAGCTGTGAGTTCCCATAGATGATCCTAGCCCCCACAGGTCACCCTACAGACCCCCTACACACTTCTAATTTAAACAAACTTTTAAACTAGCAGGCAAAAATTAATTGATGCAAACTCAAAATAATTTAAAACACTCCTGCCTTAAATAGCCTAACTAACACAGTTTAAAACCCTTCAATACACAAAGACTTCCCTCCTCTCAACTCATATAAAAATATTTGCACCGAGTGGCGCTGCGCCACTACAACGCGCTTTTGCGAAAGCGGCGCTACCTTGTAGAGAGACTCCCCACCCTCCACAATGAAAATTGCCCTGCTCACTCCACCAGCTCCAGCTGGGATCGGGCTAATTTCGGCATGACCTTTCACGCCGTGCACATCAGCCAGTCCAGGGGGTCAACAGAACAGAGAGGGCAGCAAAACTAAAGCAAAAGGCAAGTCCCAACAGAAAGTCCTGACAGAGCTTCAGCCGCTAACAAGCGGCGCCCCACACAGCAGAGATAGAAGTCCAAAATACACAGAGCTGCCGCTTGCGAGCAGTGCTTACCTTTGTAGAGAGACCTCCCAACCCCCTCCACAATGATAATTGCTCCCTGCTCACTTCACCAGCTCCAGCTAGGATTGGGCGAATTTCGGCACAGCCTCTCACGCCGTGCACATCAGCCAGTCCAGGGGGTCAACAGAACAGAGAGGGCAGCAAAACCAAAGCAAAAGGCAAGTCCCAACAGAAAGTCCTGACAGAGCTTCAGCCACTAACGAGCGGCACCCCACACAGCAGAGACAGAAGTCCAAAATACACAGAGCTCAGAGCACAAAGGAAGTGTTCTTGTTTCTTTTAATCTGCATTACCAGGAGTGTAGCCCCGTGGGGGTCCATCTATGCTTTGTTTATTCTGTTTTGGATGTGAATAAAAAGCCACACTTTAGAATCCCACTTCTGGTATTGGACATTACAGTTATTGCTTCCTGTGTTCGGAGTTACTTGGGGGCCCCTGTGCAGAGTAGCCAAACCTAGGCTATGTGCCGAGTGACCTATTCCTCCCCGAACCCAGCCCACCTGGTATTGCTGTCAGATACAAATGGCATACCGGCCGTGGGTTACATAAGGAAAAAAGAAAGAGGAGGAATTGTAAAGCTATTGGAGGTGCAGGGTAACAGAGGAGAATAAACAGAAGGCAGCCATTCTTCACAACTACTTCTGCTCAGAATTCACAGTGGAGGATAGCAGGCTTTTGCTGGGAAGCAGCATTGTTGCAAGGGGATTCACAGAAACAGGGTATGTGGATGTGGAGAAGTAAGTGTCGGAAAAGAGCACACAGACCTAAACATGGCTAAAGCACCAGGACCAGATGGGATGCATCCGAGGGTGCTCAGGGAACTAGCACTGGCATTGACTGAGCCGCTGGCAGGGATATTCAATAGCTCAGTGCTCTCAGGGGTAGTGCTAAAAGATTAGAGGGTAGTGGGTGTAGTTTCTCTCCACAAGGGAGCGGGCAAAAGCAACCACGTTACTACAAGCCCATCAGTCTTACCTCCACTGTGAGTAAACTGATGGAGACAGTAGTCAAAGAGAACCTAGGGGACTACCTGGACAGAGCTGTGCTCCAGGGTAACAACACTTGTGTATAAAGAATAACATTTGTCGTTTTGTTTTGGAGTCTCCCTTTTGAACTCTTTACTGTATTCACAATTGGGTTGGTTACCCCCAGGTCTGAGTTTGCTTATTTTTTTTGGTTGCCAGATATTTAAGTCTATTTTTCATAATTCCTTATTTCATCTTACTGATCTAGTAATTATTCGAAATGCACATATTAATTTGAGATTGGCTAAAGGCGTTACTCTTCTAACAATTGCACATAAGCCCAAGGTTTGTTTCTCGTCCTTTTTCAATTGCAGCACCCTTGTATTGGAATGGTCTACCAGATAAGTTATGTTCTGCTGTTTCTTTACAAAATTTTAAATCAAATTTTAAACATTACTCGATGGCACAGTTTGTAAATATTTTAACTAATATATGATTTTTTTTTTTTTTTTATTATTGTTTACTTGATGTATGCATTTTGTCAGGTTGGACCTAAAAATGACCTTTGCTCTAGTGTCCCTACCCGGGTAACGAAATTTAAATAAATAAAAATAAATAGTAAACAGTAAACGTGTTTTTGGCAGGGAGGTCTTGTCAAACCAACCTGTTAAGTTTTCTTTGGGTAACAATGGCGGTGGATAAGGGACGCAGTGGATTTTCTCTGCTTCAACTTTAGCAAGGCATTCCACTTGTTGCCACACAGAAGGTTGCTAAAGAAGTAATCCGGGAGCAGTGCAAGACCTAGTAAGATGTGTGAATAGTTGGTTGGGGGGAGGCGGAGACAGCAGAGGGTAGTGGTAAATGGAGTTAAGTCTGGGAAAGGGAAGTCACAAGTACAGTACCACACGGGTCAGTCCTGGGTCCAGTCTTTTTCCATATGTTCATCAGCGACATAGGAGAAAAAGTTCAGGGCAAGATATTGTTTATTAATAAATATCGGATAACAGCTTTGCATCAGAGACTCTTTTACAAAGGTTCTACGTCATACATAAGAAGAGACAACAGTGTACAGAGTAACAAGTAGCACAGTAGTTACACACAGCGGTTACAGAATGGTTGCAGACGATTACAGAAAATACAAAGAATAGCAGCTGGGAATAAAGGTTGCAGGTATATGCATAGCATTTCAGGGCGATGGCGGTAGCCATGCCCACTAGTTATGCATTAGCCAAGGTTGGACAGAGATGTCCATTGTCATGGTATAGGCACGCTCAGGGGTGGCAGACCAGAGTTAGGTCCGTAGACAAGGGGAGATGGGAGGTGGTAGAAAAAATGGAGGGTCAGGTTTAGGGAGAATCACATACTGATCCTTAGGTAATAAGGTCCCTTAGTTGGTACTTGAACCGACCAAGTTTGGGTTCAGTGAGAAGGGAGTTTGGGAGTGAGTTGAGCCAGGTTGGGGCCAGATATCGAAACGTTCTTTGGCCAGAGGTGGTTTTGCAGCAAGGTACCCTAAAGTGGGTAGTTGCTGACTGCCGTGTGAGGCGGCTGGGCAGTGAGGCCTGAAGTAGTGGGGAGAGGGCTGGAGGGAGTAATCCTGAGGTGATTTTCTTTGCGAAGAGGCAGACCTGATATTTTAGCCTTCCATCGAAATTGAGCCAGTTTGCTGAGGCATAGAGGGTGCATGTATGAATGAGTCTAGGACAGCCTGTTGCAAGTCTGCAAGCCTTATTGAGGGCCAGTCTAATCTTGTGTAGGTGGGTGGTGTCGGCCGCACCATAGATGATGATACCGTAGTAAATTAGGGATAGAATAGATGTAGAGATGGTTAGGCGGAGAGATTCAGGAGGGAGGCAGGCAGTGCTTACAGCGGTGAAGGAGACCAAAACGTACGTTGACGGCGGTGCTTAGTAATCGGATATGGTCATGGAAAGTGAGACCTGTGTCTAGGGTGATGCCAAGGTATTTGAAAGTGTTAACCTGTTCAAGAGGGTCATTTAGTGAGTTCAGAATGTGCAGGGGTTGCCCTAGGTTCTTATTTTGGGGGTGTGCAAACATCATGGATTTAGTTTTTTTGTAATTTAGTACTAACCTATGCTGAATTAACCAGGATTCAGCTTCAGAGAAGGATTTCTGGAGTGCCGAGAGGAGGGCTGTGGGATCAGTGTGAGAGTTGTAGAGGACTGCATCGTCTGCATACAATAGCATTTTCCCAGAGCAGGCATTGGGCAGGGTGTAGAGGTATAGGGAGAAGAGAAGTGGGCCAAGGATAGAGCCTTGAGGGACCCCAGACCTGACTTGGTGGGGGGATGACAGGGAGTGGGCAATCCAGACTGTCTGGGTTCTATCAGACAGATAGCTGGCAAACCAGTTAATGGTCTCATGGGAGAGGTCTAACTGAGTGAGGGAGTCCAGGAGAAGCGAGTAGTGCACGGTATCGAATGCCTTTGAGAGGTCTATAAAGACAGCGCCAGCAGTGTTACCAGTGTCCAGGGATGTATGGAGGGCGTTTGTAAATTCCAAGAGGCCAGTGGTGGTGCTATGGTTCTGGCGGAAGCCGTGTTGTTCAGGACACAGAATACTATATTTAGTGAGGTAGTCTGTTAGTTGTATGGCCACAATTTCTTCCAGGGTTTTAGAGAGGGGAGGCAGGATTGATATTGGGCGGTAGTTCCCAGGCAGGATGCGGTCACCACTTTTAAGGATAGGAATGATGAGGGCAGATTTCCATTTGGATGGGAACTGGCCCAGAGAAAGGGAGCGATTCAAAAGAATGGTAAGGGGGAGGAGAACATCGTTGAATGCGAGTCTAAGCAGTTTTAGGTCCAGCGAGTCACTGCTGAAACGGATTTGCTGAGGGCTTTGAGTAGAGGGGCAGTTTCATGCTGGGAAACTGCTTTAAAGTAGAATGGGGGGTTGGTGAGGGGGAAGTGTGGTGTGGGGTGGGTGGAGGAGAAAACATTGGGGGGGGACACCAGAGAGGTCAGAGAAGGTGTCATTTAACGTGTCAGCGATAAGGGCTGGGTCTGAGGTGATAGATCCACTGGCCCAAATATGGGTAGGCAGGGCAGTGGGGGCTTTGTCACTTAGCATTTTTAGTGAGTCCCAAAACTTGCGACCTGCGCCCCATGTGTTGGTGAGCAAGGTTTTATAGTACTCAGCCTTTGCTTTACGGGTATCCCATGTACATTTATTGCGCGCTTCCTGATAGCGCTGCCTGTCAGAGGGTTTTCTGGTATCCTGTGCAATGTGCCACAGATTGTCTCATTCACGCATCTGGTCCAACAGGGCTTGGGATAGCCAAGGTGTGTTGGCACCTTTAATTGTTTGTTTGGCTAGGGGTGCAAACCAGTTGCAGCAAGTGTTGAACATATAAATGAAATAGTTGAGGGCAGAGTCAATGTTCTGAGCATTTCTTATGGGGGACCAGTCAGTGACTAGGAGGTACTGTTTAAGTGATTGTAGTTTGCCAGGTTTTAGGTGGCTTTGTAAGACAGTTTTGGGGGCTTGTTATTACAGTACGACCATTGACATAGCACTGGGAAGTGGTCGCTTAGAACATCGGGTAGTACCCTGATCTTTGTTGCTTTATGTGGGGAGTTAGTGAGCACTAGATCTAGGAGGGTGGCAGTACCAGTCCTCTGGTTTATTCTAGTGGCAGTAGTCACAAGCTGGGTCAGGTTCTGAGCAATTGCAGCATCCCTAACAGGGGCTGAAGTGTCAGCCAGCCAGTTTGTATTGAAGTCTCCGAGGGCAATGATGTCAGCATTGCCAGGGAGAGTCTGGAGATGGTTGAGGACAGAGAGGAAAACGGTCTTCTGATTTTGGGGGGGGATGTATACAAAGGAGAGAGACAGAGGGGCTCTGTTACGGGCAAGAGTAATCTTCAGTGTGAGGGACTGGGCCCCGTGTTCAAGTGATGGGGAGGGGAGGGGAGGGCGAGACGCTGTCGTGATTCCTGGACATACAGTGCACAACCACCCCCTTTCTTTGAGGTTCTATCTGCTCGGTATAGTGTGAAGCCAGGAAGTGAGACCGCAGAGTTGGAGATGTGGTTGTTCAGCCAGGTTTCAACTACCGAGATGACATTGAGTGATTCTGGGCAACCCATCCTTGACAGGAATCAAATTTCTTGAGGAGGCTACATATATTGAGGGAGGTGATTGTGAGGCTCTTGGAAGTAGTAACCCTGGGGGTGGGGAGGTGGGTCCTGGGTTGGGTGTACGTCTCCAGAAAGAAGGAAGGAGTAGTAGCAGTAGGATGCGAAGGGAGGCCAACCTTAAACGTTTCTTCATGAGCTTAGGAACCATTAGGGAGGGGCAACAGCACCGTGCAGAGGTGGGCGTAGATAGGTCCTGTAGGAAGGGAGAGGCCAGGCAGAGTAGTGTCCATTGTGGTACCACGGTAGTACCAGTAGGGTGATGGGAGCATAGGGGATGTATGGTCCAATGGCGGAGTGGGAGGTATGGGTCAGTGGCAGGGGTGGGTAGTGTGGCTAAGGTGAGGAGCTTGGTGCTAGGTACAGGGAGTGTGCGTAGAAGGTGGGTTATCATGATGACAAGGGGTTGGGTACCCGGTAGAAAGGCAGAATGATGAATAGGGGTTGTGGTCTGTGGGGTATCAAGGTAGCTGTACAATGAGTACTGCATGTGTGGGGGTTGAAAATAGGTGCTGGTAGGGAGTATGTGCATGTGTGGTGACGTAACATGGAGTAGGTGGGTTTGGGGGTTAGCAAGACGGGACAATACCAGGTAATTATATAATGCCCAGCAGAGTGGCTGTTTAGTGTTAGATCCTGGGGGTGGTAGAGCCATATGGGAGATCATAGAGGCTACAAGAACAGCTATCCAGTGAAGTGGTAGCATATTTATTGTAGAGATGGTTAGGTATTTGGGATTGAGAAGAGTGGCCACTAGTGGGGAGCTTGTATAAGCTACAGATGGAGAAGTGGGTTGATAGGTTAGTTTCGCTCCACGTGACTGCCTACTTCCCTATATAAGTAAAAGCAGACCAAGGGTGGTGGTGGGGGGGGCAGTGGGGAGTCGAACCCTGGGAGTTGCGCAGAATACAGTAAGTGCAGTGTTAGGGTGAACAGTGTGGAAGGGATAAGGGAGCTGTAGAAGGACCTGCATAGGTTAGGGAGGTAGTTTAACCTTTGACAGTTGAAATTTAATCTGAAAAAGTGCTTGGTGATATATAAATGGAACAAGAGCCCTAGGACAGAATATTGGATTAGTGGGGTTAAGTTGGCCACTACTTCTGAGAAAGGACCTGGGAATCATCATAAGTGACTCCTTGAGCCGATCTAGCCAATGTAACCAGGTCTACAGCAAGGCAACCAGGATGTAAGGGTGCATTGGTTTTGACAGCAGGAGGAAAGAAGGTAATACTACCCATCTATGGATCACTGGTGAGGCCCCATCTGGAATACTGTGCCAAGTTCTGGATCCCCCAGCTAAGGCTTTAACAATTTATTGTATTCCTCATTGTTGAAACATACCTGTTTGAACCAATGTGTTCAATATCTCATTGTTGTAACATACAGTTGTATTGTGTTTGTCTTTTTTTTTTGTGATGAGGTACCTTTGTAAATGAGCCCATGGCTCAAAGGTTTTCAAACTGATGTACAAATAAATAAATAAATAAATAAATAAATAAGGAAAGACACAGACAGGCTGGAGACAGTACAGCATAGGGTAACCAAAATGATTCAGGGCAAACAGGGCAGATCCTTCAAGAATTTCCTTTTGGGCACTGAACATGTATTCACTGGTGGCTAGAAGGGATAGGGGTGATATGACAGAGACCTTTAAATTGTTGAAGGGTATGAATAGGGTAAACTGTGAGGAGCGATTCATTAGGATCAGGGAGTCAAAAACACCGGGATAAGAGTGGAAGGTGACTGGAGCTGGGTTCAGGAGTGATGTGAGAAAGTGTTAATTTTACGGAGTAGTTGGACCATGGAAGATACTGTCAGAAAAGGTGGTGGGTGCCATACAATTAATGGTTTCAAGAATGGCTAGGACAGAGTTAAGGGTTTAATCATTACAAAGGTAGGTAGCAGTAATGCAGCAGGCAAGGGGGATGAGGGGCAAAACACCCTGTCTAGAGTAGGTGTCAGGGTAGGATAGGGTATCGCAGAGAGGCCTTGATGGACACTGTCTCCGTTTCTGTGGTCAGACATCTTACAGTGGTATCTGTGGGGATAAACCATTGCCTGATGTGGTGAAATATAACCATGATAAACCATCACCGATAAGTTTAGACAGCATCTGACAAAGTTGTTGATGACAGCAATAAACAGGGTGCGGGACAGAAACAAGAATCACTGGAATCAAAGGAAGATAGAATGAAAAAAGGAACTTGGAGCAGAGACACCTGATACAGAACCTGGTCCTGATAATCCACTTTCAGTACCTTGTGCACTTGGCAGTGGTATGTAACTTGATGACCCAGTGCCTGGCCTGTAAGGTCCTAGTTATCAATGGAATCTGGTCCTGAGGAATTCCCTGGAATATTATACCTGTATTTAAAAACACTAAAGTTGCTCCCTTTTCCCAGCACAGTCTGAACAAGGAACTCCTGGTGCTTTGTAAATCCCAGGCTCTCGTACAGCTTGCGTGCTTCATGCTGCACTAAAGTGACATTCAGTACAATCGCTCTGTAGCCCTTTTGCCGAGCAAAGTCAATCACTGTCCTGCACAAAGCCTTGGCTATCCCCCGGCCACGGTACACCCTCCTCACTGACATACGCTTCAGTTCCAACTCGTTTTCCATCCCTGCTGTGGGCCTTGCTGCCACGGTGCCGACAACGCTGCCATCACACTCCACCACCCAGAAACAGGAGCCTTCATTTTCCATGTAGGATTTCTGGATGTTTAGCAGGTCTGCCTTCAGAGTCTGGTCAATGTACTTGCCCCAAGCATAGCTGAAGCACAGCCTTTCTGCAGCCAGGATGATGGTCATCCCCAGGACAGATAGGAAGAAGGACTTGGAGGTCAGAAGCAAGAGGTAGAAGGTACACAGGAGGGTCAGGAGGTTCCACCATTGCTTGAACACGTGTACAAATGCTGCCGAGATGTGTTCATTCATTCCTGTGACAAAGATGTCTCGTGCGACCTCGTAATCGGAGTCCTCATACTTCCTGATCCGATAATCAGCCATGGTACTCCTGAAATGACAGTAATAGTGGCACCCCATTAAAAGTCATCCAGACACAGCAGAATAGCACACGTACATTGTGTGGAAATACGATCACCGCTAAGGGCAAATAAAATCAACTCTTTGATTACTTAGTATGTTTGAACATATTATAGATTCAGGACATATATGTACTCCCACAGTACTGCAAGGGTTAATATTGTTTCCAATTGTTTTTTGATTTCAGTATACAGTCTACAAAAAAATACAAATATTGCAGTTATTACAACACATAAGCTCCCCCCACTGCTCCCTCCTGGAGGGATAGCATACAATACTATTTAATACTGTTCCTCACATCTGTAGGAGTAACAATTACGTAATACAGCAACTGACTAATGCAGTTCACCTGTCTTTACTGGTCACGAGTGTGACTACTGGTGTGAGTCTGATGTGAACCTTCCATTACCCCCTACAAAGGTGTGTGTGTGTGTGTGTGTGTGTGGGGGGGGTTAGTCTGGTTCTATGAGGACATAGAGCATCTTGCTACTTTTTCCTGAAATGCATTCATCTTGTTTCTCATGCCAGCTAATGATTGTTTGGCTTTCGGAGCAAACATAAATTCAGCATGCCATTCAGAATAACCGGGGATATCCTGCTCCAGTCAATGTCTCAAAAGCACTTTCTTGGCACATGCTGAGGTTAGGGCAGTATGGTATTTCTGTGCTTCAATTAGTTTATGCTTGTAGACCGCTGTGATAGATATTTAAATGTTTTATTGGTATTTCATAGTGACAAACAAACAAACACTGATACATAGCTGGCAGATTATGTATAATTCATAAATATTGATAATCCACTTATCTGCATTTATTTAGTTAGTTTTTGTTAACAGGGTAGGTGCGCTAGCCAAAGCTGACTATTTTCAGGCACGACCCGGGAGAATACATACATAAAATGAGATGAGATTATACAATACATAGTATATAGTACAGATACATAGTATATAGTACAGGTAGGTTAGAATACAGATCAAGTCAGACAGTACTCGAGATAATACATATAGCTATGCAGAGATGACAAAAGTGACATTAGTACATGCAAATAACTTAAACTGGGCTAAGTGGTAGCTATAAAGACATTTTATAGCAAAGCTTGTTTAGAAGTGCAGCAGTGTCTTGGGCAAAATAGAGTGGTTAGCTGTGAGGCATTAAGGCCCTGTACACATCAGGCTACTTAAAACGTTTTAAGGTTAAAAACTTTTTAAGTAGCACAAACACGGTGCCTGTCCACATTTAAGCACGGTTTCAAAGTGTGTTAGGAAATCGTGCTTAAACCCTGCTGAGAGCTAGTCTCAAGTCCATTTTTAAAAACGGTTTGATGAAGGAAAGCGTTTTATCCTGTAGTGTGGACAGGCGTCTGCATATTGCTCCTCCAGGAGGCGTGTTAACGGTCATGGAGAACGCGTTTTTAAAAACGTTACTGGGGGCAGATGTAGACGGGAGTTGGCTATGGTATATCGGAGTTAAAACTCTGTTGAAAACTGATCTGGACGGGCTGCTGTGGTGAGTTTAAAAATGTTTTTAAAACCGGTGCAAATCTTCAGCTCTAATGTGTACAGGGCCTAAGTGGGATCAAAGCATGTGCAGGGGTCCCAGGACAGGTAGTGATATAGTTCTTTTCTGAAGATTGGGTGGGAGTTAGCCTGCCTCAGGGCAGGAGGGAGGGAGTTCCAGGTGGCTGGGGCAGTGCAGTGAAATGCTCCAGAGCCTTTTGAAGTAAGACACCTGGGTACGATAAGTAGAAATTTGTTTGCCGAGCGTAGTCCGTGGGCAGGTGTCCGTGGTACAAGTAGAACTGCAAGGGAGGAGGGGGTTTGGTTACCAATTACAGAGTCTGTGAGGGTCCCTAGGGAATGTAGTCGGTAGGCTGTTGGGAGAGCCAGCCTAGGTCACTATACAGTGTGCAGTGGTGCTTGAGGCGATGGGAAGAGGAGGCACACCGACATATATTGTTATACGAGACATCCCATTTATGGAGAGCGGTCTTATGGGCATTAGCAAAGGTGGAGACACCATATGTCAGTGCTGGAAGCAGAATACCCTTGGCAGTTGCCAATTTGGCGGATGGTGTTAGCAGGTGGCAAGTCTTATAGGTGATTCTAAGTTTGGCATTTGTTGCTTTACAGGTTGACTGGATGTGCAGACTGAAATCAAGGGACTTATCAAGGAGGACTCCCAGGTATTTGAAGGATGTGACAGTCGATGAGAGACCCACCAGAGTTATGGACTAGGAGGGGTTCCTTACAGGCCCGTAGTTTGGGGGCAGTGCCAAATAGCATGGATTAGGTCTTTTTTTGTGTTGAGGATGAGCTTATTAGCATTTAGCCATGTTTGCACATTCCTGAAATCCGAGGAGAGGTTTTCGTTAATGATGTTAACTTTGTCGGTGCTGGAGTAGAGGACAAGATCAGCATATAGGATAGCTGAGCAGGAGAGTATGGCATAATCTCTGTTGTTGATGTATAGCGAGAAAAGAAGGGGTCCCAGGATGGAGCCCTGGGGTACTCCGATGTCAGTGCTGGTCACATCCGAGAGAGCGGAGCTGAATTTAACAAGTTGTAATCTGTTTGATAGGTAGTTGTTAAACCAGTCAGCTACTGAGGATGAGAAGTTAAGTCTATGCAGGGTTGAGAGAAGCAGGGGATGATCAACAAGATCGAAAGCTTTGGTAAGATCAATAAATACTGCTCCAGCGAGCAGCCCTTTGTCCATGTTACAGAGTACATCGGTGGAGAATTTGAGTAGAGCTGTTGAGGTACTGTGTCCTTTTCTGAAACCATGCTGAGTGTCCGAGAGAAGTTTGGTCTTTGTAAGATAGTCAATGGTTTGGGTTGCAAAAAGCTTCTCCAGTAGCTTGCTTAGCACAAAGAGGATGGCTATGGGCCTGTAGTTGTTGATATCCTTTGGGTCTCCTTTTTTAAGGATAGGCGTAACTGGGGCAATCTTCCAGAGATCTGGGACAACGGCAAGAGAGAGAGAGAGATAGAGTAAAAATCTTGGCCAGTGGCGAGGCAATCAATGGTGCCGTTAGCTTCAGGAGTCATGGCTCGAGTGAATCTGAACCAGGGCTAGTGTTGTCGGATATGTTTTGCAATGGCCTTTGGACCTCGGATCTAGATATAGCTTTAAAGTGGAAAGGGGGGTTAGTAGTTAGTTGGCAGTGGTCAGCACCAGATGCAGATCTCTGGGCTGTGCAGTAAGGCTGAGATGCTGTGGGAGGTGAAGCGAAGGTCAAGGTGTACTAAGACAGGTCCGTGAATAATCTGTTAAAGGCATTCGCTATAGTGTTCGAGTCGTTGCAATGCACACCATTTAGGATCATATCCCCTGGGGTCGATGACTGGGCACATATTAATGCCAATCATTATGTGTTATCACATTTGGTTTTAGAGCAGTGCTGACACACATAAAGAAAGACAAACATTAAAACAATCACTTTTAACAACAGCTAGGCTGGCTTACAATCAACTTGGTCACACAAAAGCTTGCGTGTCTTTTTTCTGAGTAAGACACTGGTATGATATGCAAATTCATTTTTGGTATTCTGTTTGTAATTTGTTCATATCATATTCCTACTGGGGCTCATTTAGAGGTACCCTCTCATATTACTGCTGCCTCCAACAGTGAGAGAATCAATAAATGACCCCCACACTCACTCTCTCAAAGAGGACATGGTGCATTTTAGAGGACAAGTGTCTTAGTAAGTAAGTCCAGCCACATATTCACTGAAGGTTGTTGATGGGAGACCCACACATTTTGTATAGACTTGCGTGCTACCAGAAGCATAACATGTACTGCTCTGGGGCTCCTATTCTGCTCCATCAGAATGGTTCACCCCAAAGAACATGGATAGAAGTGTGGACTGAATGTCCACTCTCATACTGTATGGTACCATATCTGAGCATTCACTTCTGATCAAAAAGGGCCCCAAGGTTCTACAATCCCCAAAATAATGTATATATGTACCTCTTTCTTCCCCACACCGTTCACGTACAGGGGATACCCTAAGCGAAAACTTGCTCACTGTGTCAGGGATGAATGTAAATTGGGCCTCTGTCACACCATAAAAGCCCCATATGGATCTCCTCTATCATGGACCAGTTCTCATCATTAATCTCTAGTCCCAGGTCCCTTTCCCAAAACCTCCGGACCCCCTTAGATTGATTTGGGACAGTGTCATGCAGCAGCCCATATATTTTGGCCAAAGAGCCCTTAGGACGCTCTCTGGCTGTCATTGTCTCACTTTCCACCCCGCTAATCTTGGACCCAAGTAGATCCTTTCTCTCCATTCTACATATATCTGCTACTACCTGCATGTATCTAAATCTGTGGTGTCTATGACTTCAGTCCCTCCTTGAGCTTCCCCAAGCTTCTGAGGCCCTGGCACCTGTGTAGGTCACTGAAGCATTGTGCTCCCCCACCCTCCACTTCCTAAAACCAGTGTTCACATGTTCGCTTTCACTACTGTCTAGTCTCTCTAAACTGGTTTAAAAGGTTGGTTAGTAAACAACTAACTGATTATAAGGAACATAACATTTGGAACCCATATCAATCTGGCTTCAGGGCAAACCACAGTACAACATCAGCTTTGCTAAAGATAGTTATTGATGTCCAAAAAGCATCAGACAAAAGGTTAAATGTGGGCGCAGTCTTTGTAGACATGAGCAAAGCATTCAGTACCCTAAGCCACGACAACCTACAGTATTTGGAAAACTAAGAAATGGGTCTGGACGAGAAGGCCGTAACTTGGTTCAGGAGTTATCTCAGCAACAGATTCCAACAGGTCACCCTGAACAATGCAGCACAAGGTTGGTGCCATCTGTCCTAGGGGTCCTTCAAGGCTCTATTTTAGGACCATTGCTATTCAGCATCTACACGAACTCCCTGAGTTTCACGACCCCCCAATTGATTTCCACCTCTATACAGATGACACTATTTTATACACATCAGGAAATTCCCTGGATCAAATACAGGTGGCTCAGCAAGATGCTTTCAACTCACTGCAAAACTTCCTGTACAGTCAAAAACTGGTACTCAACTCCAAAAAAACTGAAAGTCGTGCTCTTCAGACCCAAATGTCAAACTGTAGTTACCCCAGAAGAGTTGGACATTGTAACTTATGCAGGTAATAAGCTAGAAATAGTTAATGCCTAGAAGTACCTTGGTCTATGGATAGAAGAAAACTGTAAATGGGATGTCCACATCGAACAAATGCCAAAAAGTCTTCATAAAAATTAGGGGCACTATGAAGAGTCTGAAATGAAATACCTAGAGAAGCCAGAGTTAGGGTAGTGGAGACAACGGTACTACCTGTTGTGGACTACAGTGATGTCTTGTATGGAGGTGCATCCAGTACTGAACTGCACAAAACTGACATACTCTGCAACAAGCTTACGAGATACGCATTGGGGGCCCCACACACAAGGCACCACTGTTGTTTCCTATACAGAGAACTATCATGGACACGTTCGGAGGTTAGGAAAAAGCTACACACTCTAAATCTCATGACCAAGGTGAGTAAAAGACATCTCCTAGGATACAGTCTGGTCAGTTTGGAACAAAAAAACAAAACAATAACAGGTCTGCTCTGAAAGCCGTGGAAGACATGGAATTCAGAACTCGGCAGACGTCAACTAACACTGGCAGGTAATCATTCCTATGCTGGGGCCCCTCAGCATGGAATTCACTGCCCATGCAACTCAGACTGAAGACCAGACCAGTAAGGCCCACCCCATCAAAAAATGGTCAACTCTAGAAGCAACAAGACAGTTGGTCTGTTGCCTGCCCCCGATTATGATAACAGACAGGTACACTTGGTGTAGGGGATGCCACTAAGTCACTATGATTACCGTAACTTGAATAGCAGAATTCAGTACCAAGTCTGTCTATTAGCTAAATATCCCCCCTAGGTCTTGCTCCTCCTGGAGTGAGGCAACTGCTAAGAAACTCCACTTCCTCCAGACTAACTAGGGGGTTGAGTAAAGCTGCCTTCATTATCCCATTCCGCCGGACCTCACTAGGGCAATGGTCCTTCGAATACAGGGCCCCCTGCTTGCTAAATTCCCTTAACTCTGAACTGAATGAGGAAACGAAACTACGCTCATTTAAGGCCAAGCTGCTGCAGTACCTGGCCACTCTTAGTAACTGCGATTGCGTCACCTGTACCTAATCCTACTGTTATTGATAGCTTATCTGTCCTGCATAGCACCCATCCCCCCCACTTCCTCCCCTGCCTGGTGTGACCCCTCTGAGGCACTTACCCCCCACGTCCCTCTTTATTCCCCCACCTTCCTGCTTTCTCTTCACAAATATTACTCCCTCAATATTCACCCCCGGTTTCCCCTTACCTCACCCCCTACTTTAAAACTCTTTCCTTATCCCCCCCCCAACATTACTCAGCCCTGCCCTATCACCTATTTACGTAACCCTGGGTAGATTCTATCCAATCCCACCCTCTGACTACTCAACCCTCTTATTCTGTCACCCTTTGTCTCTGCCCCACCCTCCCTGCTCTCATCTATTCTGTCCTCCCCCTCCTTTGGTCACCACCACTTCTGACCCTCCATAAATCTACCTGCACGCTCTAAAGCTCAGCTTCCACTATAAATTGCTTGTCCACCTTAGGTATGCTCTTAGTACTGTTGCAATAAAGTTGACCTCTTCTACCTGATGTATTTTAACTGTACTTGCTTGAATCTGTATCTGTATGTACCATAATGTACTTGCCTGCTGTATATACCCCATCTGTTTTGTAATGTCTACGTACCTTGTCTATTGCCTTATGATGTGGAACCTTTGTAAATGAGCTTTCAGCTCAAAAGGTGTTATCCAAGATTCCAATAAATAAATAAATAAATAAACAAATAAATAAGGTACCAAGATTTTCAGAGTTTATCTTAATGTAACCTCTAGGTGGCGTTATCCCAAGGGCTACTACCCCTGCCTGCTTGGCTAGTAGCAGGTTAAGGGGCCCAAGTTCTGAAACGGGTGCCTCCATCCAGAGGTCAGGGTTGGTAGTGGTCAAGCTAACCTGGGCACAGCCCTCCGGGACACTGTAACCCCCCTCTTTACCCTCTAGTGGCCTGAACACTGTACAATAATCACTTTCACAATACCCCTGGTACACCACACAAGTACCCACACCATTTGCACTTACCACCAGGGCTGGTTTCTCTGGCTCGACCCTGGGGACCCCTTGCAAAACAAGGTTATGCGTAGCAAATAGCAACAGTACAGCACAAACTGGAACCACAGTCAAATTTATTTATTTATTTATTGAATTTTGTTGACCGGGTAAGCCCACTGGGCCCTGAAGGTCCCTTTTTCAGGGGTAACCCGGGGGAAAAAAAAGTAACATACAGGTAAACAGAACAGTACAAATTGAAAATATCATAATGTTAGACAGTTAAATGCCATAGGGATACATTCAGGTTTATATGCAGAAAAAGTTAGATCTGATTTATTCAGCGGACTTGAACAAGGGAGGGGCAAAATCAGGTTAATTAGCTTAAAGGTTATATCAATCAAGCAGTTATGCATGTGCTTTGAGTCCCCCCCCCCACAGTCACACCTCTGGATACCCAGGTGGAGAAGAGATGGGCTAGCCAGGACCATTGCCCGGGGCTGGCCGGCATCACAGCTGGTTGGGACCCTGTGATGGAAAACACAACATGCACAGTACACACTATTTGTAATCTGGAGCCAGAGGGCTCAGTTCGTGAAGGAAAAGAAACAAGACAATCAGATGACACACTCAGATTAAGCTGTTGTTGCAGGGAGCTACCCTGGTATTTACTCACGATACCCAAGACTGGACACAGGTGGGACGAAAATTAAGACTGCAGGTGGTTGATCTGGAATGCCAGGAGAAGCAAGGCCCACACGAGTCGCCAAGTCACATTTCCTGTTCAAGTGTGGAGCAGGGGGCTGATCCCCAGGCAGGTCTCTCGTCGATGGCTTTTCTGTGCAGCGGGTAGTCTCGCTGGGCCAGTCTGGCAAGGCCCAGATCGCATGAAGACAAATTCGGAAGCAGTCCGTTTTGGGCTGGATACAGCTTCCAGCAAGCAGAACACAGTTCACACAGTGGGGAACCAACTCATGACCTATCAGCAGCTCACAGCACATTTACATGTAAGGGAATTCTACTGTACGAGGCAAAGCGCTCCCCGGTCACAATCGCAAAGTCTCTGTACACACCGGGAGCTTAGGGGTAAGCTGGAACGCCTGACAGGCCTATCGCATTCAGCAAAATCTTCGGTCTTCTTCAGATTGAGCCTGACCCACTTCAGTAGCTTACTTTAGTCACACAACTCGGAGGGCAGCAGGCAGACATGCAGGCCAAAAACTCGGGCTTTTCCACAGAGACTGTCTCACGCATCTTTCTTCTTCAGCTCCCACCTTGGATCTGCCTTAAACAGCAGGCAGCTTAGGGATTTCCCTCAGATCCAAAAGGTTCGGCTGGCTTATTCGGCTGTCAGTCAAAACAAGAGCTCCCCCTTCAGTTGCAAAAAGGCGCCAAAAGTCCAAAACTACAATTCCTACAGATTTTGACTTCAGACAGCTCCTGTAGTCCGGCTCCATTCTAGGTCCCACTAGTACTGATTGGTCCAATTTGCAGTCCCGGGCCAAATGGTGGGGATAAACAAAACGGTCCTTGCTGCAAAGAAGGCAGGTTAGACAAACTAAATTATCACTCTAAATGATTTTCAGCAAATAGTTACATCTTTCAACAGAGCTCCCTCTCAGATTACTTATGACTGCAATCCAGGCAGCTCTTAAAGAGACAGTACACAGAAGCTATACAGGCACTCTCTGGCAATACATTTAAACTGCTAAAACGCAGGACACCAGCTGAGCAGTGAACATTTAGGCAAGCTCAAGGAAGACTTTTTGGGAACCCCCATTTGTAGAGGGGTTACATTAAGTTGTAATGTGTGTTATGCCACTGTATAATATATGCAATGTATAGTATATACACTGATATGTAATTAGTGATGTTGACTATACTGTATTTGCTGATGCCTTGTATTTAGCAACTTGTTTTTGTGACTATGGTACCCATTGAAAATGAGCCTTGGCTCAATTGGGGTCTGACCATGTTCATATCATGTGATGATGATTATAAATAAAATTGTACTTACTTACTAATGTTCTCCATCCTGGGGAGGAATTCAGGGTTCCCACTTATTGGAACAAGTAAGGTTTTGCCCTGCCTCATCCCTTCTGGTGGCTACACCCCAGCCGTAAGTGTATGGATCACTGGTGGGTGCACCTCTCTGCAGGTGCAGTATTTAGCCAATCCCCACTTACTGAACTAATAGAGCTGGGGGGCTCTCCATCTCCATTTCTAGAGTGAGCCAGGCGGCTCCATTCCCCTCCAGCAGCCAGTCTCTTTCAGCAGTCTGAGCTGAGCTGCTAGGTGATATGTATTCAGATCAGGGAAGTGCACCCTGGTGTGAGCCTGTAGTTTGGAAGGACCTCGACTCCAATGTCAGACTGTTATTTGGAAGGACTCCTGCGCTAGTGTAAGCCTGATGTTTGGAAGGACCTAGCCCCATGGGGGGAGTCACCTGTTTGTGTAATGTTTATCCCCTCATTCCTGCTCGGGTGCCCGCCACTCTTTCGGGTTCTCCTAGGGTCCTTCCTGCTTCTGCCATCCCCTCTCGAGTCCTGGCTCCCCTGCGGGTCCCACATAGCAGCCCTCCCGCAGTATCCTGGCATTTCTCTTCGCCAGGTGGGTCCCCTCCTCCGAGGGGGAATGCACCAGTGGAGGGGGAACACTAGCACTTTCTTTGTTAGGCTGCAGGATGCTGCTGGGCACCCACGAGGAACGGCTCCTTGGGGGATGCAGAGGAGCCGGAGGCTGTCATCCGGCGAGTACTCAGCCATTTTTCCTTGTTCTGTTGGGGGCAGCGTAGTGACATCATGGCATACGCCTACGTCCGCTCCTCCCCAGTTAGCATTTGGGCCATGCATCCTGCACTACTCCCAGCCTCCGCTAGGCAAGGTGCCGGACCAGTCCCTAACCTCCCTGGAGAAGGAGGCTGTCCTTCTCCCTCCGCTGACCTCCAGCGACCCAGGCTCGGTTCCGAACCCGGGTCGCTGGCGTCGCAAGCGTAAATCCAACTGCTGCACCGCCGGGCCTGCTTGCACCTGTTGTTTGGAATGACCAGGGCACTGAAGTCTGTCAGTTGTTTGGAAATTCCCCGGCCTGATAAGAGCCTCTTGTTTGGAAAGACAGTGGCCCAGTGTGGCCCTGTTGTTTGGAAGGATCAGAGCCCATGAAGCGCTGGGGCTCGATTCCCTGCCTGTTTTGTTGTTTGGTGAAATTTTCAGCAAAATAAATGACACACAGCTGTCTTCACCTACAGGAGTGCTTACCCTTCTTGTTCTTGTTGTTTTGGAAGGTCCCTGTCCCTAGTCTAATCCTGTTCTTTGGAAGCACCCTGGTCCTGCTGTGAGCCTGTTGTTCAGAAGTACTCCAGTCGGTGTGAGCCTGTTATTTGAAATGACCCCAGATCTGGTATGAGTCGGTTGTTTGGAAGGACCCCCACCCAGGTGTAAGTCTTTTGTTTGGAAGGACTTCTGCCCTGGTGTAAACCTATTTGGAAAGACACTGACCCTGGAATGAGCCTGCTGTTTAGTAGGACCCCCCAAATGTGAGCCTGTTGTTTGGAAGAACACAGGTCCTGGTGTGAGACTGTTGTTTGGAAAGATACTGGTCCTGGTGTGAGCCTGTTGTTTGGAAAGACACTGGTCCTGGTGTGAGACTGTTGTTTGGAAGGACACTGACCGTGGTGTGAGATTGTTGTTTGGAAGGACACCGACCATGGTTTGAGACAGTTGTCTGGAAGGACACTGGCTATGGTGTGAGGCTGTTTGGAAAGATATTGATCCTGGTGTAAGCCTGTTGTCTAGAAGGACCCCTGCCCTGGTGAGAGCCTGTTGTTTGGAAGGACACCATAGAGACACAGAAACATAAAATCTGTTGGCAGATATGGACCATATGGCCCACCTAGTCTGCCCATTTCCTTACACACTGCTGCAGCCCCAGATCCTACTTGATCTGTGGCTCTCCTGCTCTGCACATCCAGAGTACCCTCATGTCTATCCCATGCACTCTTGAACCCCATATTGTTTTTGCACCCACCACTTCTGCTAGAAGAATGTTCCATGGCTCCACCAGCCTTTCAGTGAAAAAATACTTCCTAACATTACCCCTGAGTCTTTCAGCCTTCAGCCTCATATTATATCCCCTTGTTCTTGTGCAGAATTTTCTCTTAAATATGTTTTCCACCTGTACCGTTTATTCCCCTAAGGTACTTGAAAGTCTATCATATTGCCCCTCTCCCATCTTTCCTCCAGTGAATAGATATTCAGGTCTTTAAATCTTTCCTTATAGGGCTTCTGGTGCAGTCCATGTACCATCTCCGCTTTCCTTCTCTGGACTGCCTCTATTTTGTCAATGTCCTTTTAGTGATGCGATCTCCAGAACTAGACACAGTACTCCAGCTGAGGCCTCACCAGTTATCTGTACAGTGGCATCACCACCTCTTTCCTTCTGCTTTGTTATGCCCCTCCCTATGCACGCCAACATTCTGTTTGCTCTCCCCACTGCTTTTTCAAACTATCTGGTCACCTTCAGGTCATCAGATATCATAACCCCCAGGTCTCTTTCCTGACTTGTGGTGGCCAGAATTTTCCCACCCATCCTGTACTCCTCCCTTGGATTCCTGTGACCAAGGTGCATGATCTTCATTTTCTAGCATTCAACCTCAACTGGCAGACACCCAACCAGTCCTCTAATAGGCTTGGGTCCCTTCTAATTTTTTTCCACCCCCATCAGTGTGCCCTGGTGTCATCTACAAAGAGGCACACCTTTCACTCCAGATGCTCTGCAATGTTGCTAATGAAGACACTGAATAGGACTGGCCCCAGCACTGACCCCGTGGCACCCTGCTGGTCACCTCCCCCTCCTCAGATTTCATGCCATTTACCACCACAAGTCCTGTCCCTTAGCCAGTTCCCAACCCACTTTACCACTGTAGGACCCACTCTCAGGCTCCCCAATTTATTTAGCTATCTCCTGTGTAGGATGGTGTTGAAGGCCTTGCTAAAATCTAGGTAGGCTGCATCCACCGCCCCTCCTTGATCTACCACCCTAATTACCCAGTAAAATAAATCTATAAGACTTATCTGACAGGACCTACCTGCTGAGAATCCATGTTGCCTTGGATACTGTGCACTGCTATCCTCCAGAAACTTCACAATCCTATCCTCAAATAAGGACTCCATTAGTTTCCCCACTACTGAGGTCAGGCTTACAGGCTTGTAATTGCCTGCCTCCTCTCTGCTTTCACTCTTGTGGAGACAGACCACATCTGCCCTCCTCCAGTCCTCAAGTACCTCCCTCGTCTCTAGTGATGCACTGAAAAGGGCAGCCAGTAGTTCTGCCAGCACTTACTTGAGTTCCTTTAGTACTCTGGGGTGGATCCCATCTCACCCAAGGATAGGGGGTTTCTCTTGGTTACAACCCCTTTGAGCTCGGAGGTGCAATGATGTCCTGCTCAGTGTACACATGCTCCCATGCATATCCAAAAGACATCTGCCGCAGCTCAATCCCCCCGCATCTGCCCGCCGGACAGTGCAATCCCCCAGCTGCCGCCAGGGGTTGCTACTGCACCGGCGTGTGCGAAACCCCCCTCCCCGAGGAAGGAGAGCAGTCCATGGGACGCTCGATCCTTCCTCATCCCCACCAACCCCTGATGACCTGTGCTCGTTCCTGAACATGGGTCGCCGGCGTCCACCACCTCAACCCTCAGCGCCACCGAGCAGGCGTTGTCCTTGTATCTTCTGAAGGCTCTTTTCTTTTCCCTTACTTTCTTAGCCACTATCTTCGAGAACCATAATGGCCTTTTCTTTCTTTTACTCTTGCTATGTATTTTGACACAGTGACCGGTTACTTCTGTTATGCTTCGCTTGAGTCTAGACCACTGTTTTTCCACATCTCCCCCTGTACCTTCCTCTACTAGGGCTCTTTTGAGATTTCTACCCATCTCCTTAATGTTAGCCTTCTGGAATTCTAGGACCTTTATCCTTGTATGGCTTGCCTCCTCCACTGTGGTTACCGTAAACCATACTGTCCTGTGGCCACTGATACCAATGGGACTTCCCACCTCCACATCTGTGATCCTGTCCCCGCTGGTCAGGACCAAATCCAGTATAGCCTCCTCACAGGTTGGTTCTGCTACAAGTTGTCTTAAGTTTATCATATTCAGGGCAGTCATGAAGTCTCTGCCCTTGTACTCGCAGTCCGAGTGCTTCAATCTACCTCAGGCACGTTGAAGTCACCCTTTAGCAGCAGTTCCCCTTTTACTGCCATTTTGTGGATGGTTTCCACAAGAGCTTCATCCGATTCCTCCCCCTGTGATGGAGGCCTGTAAATAGAAACATAGAAACTTGCCATCAGAAAAGGACCCAATGGCCCATCCAGTCTGCCCAAACCCCCCTCTGTCCTTTTATCTTGCCCCCTCACCTCCATGCCATTTTTTGCCTTTACTTAGCCCCATGTAGTCACCCCAAGCTCTCTTGAATTTGCTCACCAAGTCTACCCCCACCACCCATTCTGTTAGCCTATTCCAAGGACCCACCACTCTCAGTGAAGAACTGCCCCCTCACATTTCCTCCAAACTTGCCTCTCTTCAGCTTGAATTCGTGTCCCCTTGTTGATTTGTTTTCACTCTTCTTGAATATGCTGCCCTCCCTCATTTTGTTTATTCCCTTCAGATATTTGAAGGTTTCAACCATACCCCCCTTTCTCCCCTCATCTCCAGTGTGTATAAGTTTAGTTGCTCTAACCGCTCCTCATTCGATCTCCTGTGCAGCCCTTGACCCACCCTACTTGCCCTTCTCTGAACCCTTTCCAACCTGTCTCTGTCCCCCTGCAAGTGTGGCCTCCAGAACTGTACCCCATATTCCAGATGTTGTCTGACCATAGTTTTATATATAATGGCATGAGCACCTCCCTCCTCCTGCTTGTAAAGCCCCTCCCTATGCATGCCAACATTCTGTTCGCCTTCCCCATTACATTACTGCATTGATTCCCCACCTTCAGGTTATCCAAAATGATGGTCCCTAGGTCCCTTTCCTGCTCTGTTACCTCTAGTTCCTCCCCTACCCCCAGCCAGTAGTTTGCACTTGGGTTCCTACTCCCTATGTGCATGATTTTGCACTGAATTGCAACTGCCACTTCTCTGACCACTCCTCCAGTCTGACTAGATCCTCCCTCATCTTTTCCACCCTTCCCATTGTGTCCATCCTGTTACAGATCTTCTTCTTGTCTGCAAACAGACACACCTTCCCATGCAGGCCTTCTGAAATGTCCCCAATGTATATGTTGAATAGTATGGGTCCCAACACTGACCCCTGAGGTACCCCACTTGTCACCCTTCCTTCTATGGAGGGCACCCCATTTACCACCACCCCCTGTGTTCTACCCTCCAGCCAATTTTCCACCCAGTTTACTTGTTTGCTCCCAACCCCTAAGCTACCCAACTTGCTTATTAATCTCCTGTGAGGGACGGTGTTGAAGGCCTTTCTGAAGTCTAGATAGGCCATGTCCACTACCCCTCCCTGTGAGAATGGCTGTCCTTTTTCCCACCTCCAGGGTGACCCTCAGTGCCTCTGCTCCTTCTTGTAACTCTTGAGCCTCTGTTGCTTTAATCCCCTCCTTCACATAGATAGCAACTCCCCCTCCTCCCTTTCCTATCCTTACTAAAAAGTGTGTATCCTGGTATTGCTATATCCCATGGTGTGAGCCTGCTGTTTGGAAGGACACCGGCCCTGGTGTGAGCCTGTTGTTTTGGAGGGACACCGGCCCTGGTGTGAGCCTGTTGTTTGGAGGACACGGCCTGGTGTGAGCCTGTTGTTTTGGAGGGACACGGCCCTGGTGTGAGCCTGTTGTTTGTGAGGGACACCGGCCCTGGTGTGAGCCTGTTGTTTTGGAGGGACACCGGCCCTGGTGTGAGCCTGTTGTTTTGAAAGGACACCGGCCCTGGTGTGAGCCTGTTGTTTTGGAGGGACACCGGCCCTGGTGTGAGCCTGTTGTTTTGGAGGGACACCGGCCCTGGTGTGAGCCTGTTGTTTTGGAGGGACACCGGCCCTGGTGTGAGCCTGTTGTTTTGGAGGGACACCGGCCCTGGTGTGAGCCTGTTGTTTTAGAGGACACCGGCCATGATGTGAGTCCGTTGTTTGGAAGGGTACTGGGCCAATATAGTGCTACCTAAAAAGCATGGCAATAACCGCGCAGCAGGTAGCACTAAAGCTTGTACAGCAACAGGGATTTTTAAGCATACAGGAAGAACCGCTACTCCCATCACTGTACATTCTGCTAGGGGAATGTTGAAGAGGCTGCTGGTGCAATGTCTGGTTGAGCTGCTCCTGTGGTGGAGTGGCTGGGCACCAGCACCTGGCAGTGTCTGGGGACCTGGGGCACAGTTCCCGCCGTCCCATAGTGTTGCGCTTTTTTTTTTTTTTTTGTAACCCCTCTATAAATGGGGTTCCCAAAAATCTTCTTTGGGTGTGCTTAAATGCCCACTGCCAGGCAGGCGTTCTGTGTCTTTACAGGTGTAAAAGTGCTTGCATGCGAGTGCCCTGTTAGCCTCTGTGCCTATCCCTTTAAGAGATATTATTTTTGTAGAGTTTAATTAATCTGGGTAGGGGCCGGAGTTTCCAGGCTTGAGTTCCGCCCGAGCTGCAGCAATATTGCTCTGTTCTGCCATTGCTAATGGTGCAGAGGAAGCTCTGTTAAAACTGGTAATTGTTTGCTGATTAGCTGCTCTAATAACAATGGCATACAGTTTGTCTAACCTGCCTTTCTTTGCAGCATGGACATTTCTGTATTGCACCAATCAGTACCTCTTGGGGACCTTAAAATGGAGTTTGTCCCCAGGGGTCTTGTGGGAGTGAATTTTTGTAGGAATTGTAGTTTTTTCACTTTGGCGCCTAATTGGACCTGGAGGGGGAGCCCTTGCTTTGACAAACAGATGAGTCAACCAATTGAACCCTTTTTGGATCAGAAGGAAGTCCTGGTGTTGCCTGCAGCAGTGTATCAGTCTGAGTTTGAAGCTGAGAGAGTGAACAGCTCGAGACATTCAAGCAGCTGCTCCGGCGTAGTCGAGCGGGAAACTGGTAGAAAGGCTGAGTTTGGCCTGTCTGCCTACTTGTCCCGTCAGAGGGATCCTTTAAAGTGCTCAGTTACTGGACTGTATCCGAACTGATTGTGACTAAAAGTACCGAATTGTGACTGTACCATCACCTGAAGAAGACCGAAGATTTGCTTTACACGATCAGTCTGTCAGGACGTCTGAATCACTACAGAGTTCACGGTTTTGCTCAAGAATCTGAAATTGCATCCCGACTGTCTTCTGAACTGTGGTATGGTGTTTTGCTTAACTATAAATGTGCTGAATGCAGTCAGTGGGTCGCGATTTGGTTCCCCACTACCCAGGTGTGTCACGCTTACTGGAAGCTGCATCCAGCAGTTACCAGACTCAATCCGAACTATTCATTAGTCCTAGGCCCTGCCAACTTGGCCCAGCCAGCTACTCACGATGCAGAGAAAACCATTGATGAGACACCTTGCCGGGGATCAGCCCCCTGCTCAACACCTCAAACAGGAACAACAGCTCGGTGATTCGTGTGGGCCCTGCTTCTCCTGGCAAATCAGCAAGTCATCCTAAAGTCTCCATTTCATCCATTCTGTGTGCTGTACTGGGTAGCATGAGTAATACCAGGGCAGCTCCCTGCAACAACAGCTCAATCAAAGTGCATCATCAGATCTAATTGTTTTGTCTAATTATCATGAACTGAGCCTCCTGGCTCCGGATTACAAATTGTGTGTGGTTGTGCATGCTTCTTCTTTCCATCACAGGGCCCTGCCCAGCTGCAACGCTGGCCTGCCCCGGGCAATGTGTCAGGCTAGCCCACCTGTTTTCCAACTGGGTACCCAGAGTGTGTGACTGAAGGGACTCAAAAGTGCATGCTTGATTTCCTGATTATATCAGTTACAGAACCAATCAGCCAAATTACGCCCCTCCCCTGTTCATTCCCTTTGAATAAATCAATCAGATATATTTCTTTTTGCACATAATCTGCCTGTGGTTGCATTTTGTAGTAAAAGCATTGTACTGTTATCTGCTGTGCCTAACCTTATTTTACAGGGGGTCTCCAGGGTCAAACTGGTGGAACCAGCCCTGGTGGTAAATGCAAGCAGAGTGGGGATATATCTGCTGTTTGGGGGCTACTGTACCTGTATATTCTGTTTATTGTTTAGGCCACTAGAGGGGAAAGAAGGAGGTCACAGTGTCCTGGAGGGCTGTGCCCAGGTCAGCTACGCTACCACCAACCCTGTCCTCTGGGTGGAGGCACCGGTTTTCAGTACCCAGGCCCCTTAACCTGCAATTAGTCATGCAGGCAAGGGTAGTAGCCCTTGGCATAGCACCATATAGAGGTCACACAGAAATAGTGAATTTCCCCCCTCCCGACTTAAACCCCTTCCTCAAAGTCCCCCCACCTCAGAGTTGGTTATTTATAGTCTGGGGTGGGTGCGGGGAGTGTAGCTCCCTGCAAAAAAAAAAAAAAAAAAAAGACAGTCCCATTGTACATAATGGGATGTGTGCCTTTGTTGAATGGTCGGTGTGTTTACTGACATTTCTGCAAGTCACTGTTTTGACAGCGGCATTTAGTCATGTGCGGTTTCATACTAACATACTATTTGCCAGCAGATTAGGCCTTACAGTCTAGCGAGTCTGCTCGAACCTCAGATCCTTAGTTTGGTGCCGAGGTCCTCCCTTGTGTTCCAGAAACCCGTATCATCCATCCCCACCCCCCTGGGACAGGCCATCATCTGATACATCCACTTTCTGTGTCTGTCCCACCCTCTCTTGAAGCCTTCCACTGTGGATCTCTGAACCAGCTCGCCAGGCAGTGCATTCCAAGGGTCCACCACCCTCTCAGTGAAAAACCTCCTCCTCTTTCTCCCTCACCCTTCCACCTTCCAACTTCAAACCATGCCCTCTGGTGATACCTCCCTGCTTTAGTCTAAAGATCCCCTCCATGTTTACCCTATTTATTCCCTTGAGGTACTTGAAGACCTCAATCATGTCCCCCTGTCTCTCCTCTCCTCCAATGAAAACAGGCAGAGCTCCTCAAGTCTGTCCTCGTACATCAAATCCCCTAGCCCTCATATCATCTTAGTTGCCCTCCTCTGTACCCTCTCCAGGAGCTGTATGTCCCTCTTCAAGTGTGGTCTCCAGTACTGTACACAGTACTCAAGGTGTGGTCTAACCAGTCCATTGTACAGCGCGAGAATCACTTCCTTGCTCCTAGGTGATCCCCTTCGATGCATTCCAACATCCTGTTTGCCTTGCTAGCCGCTCTCCTGCACTGCTCAGGTTATTCATACATGCATCCACCATGACCCTAGGTCTTTTTCCCCTATTGAGGCCTCCAGCGCCTCCCTCCCAGGGTAGTACCTGTGTTTCACAGTTTCCCACGACCAAGATGCAACACCTTGCACTTGGTGATATTGAAATAATTTCCATGTGTGAGCCCAGCTTTCCAGGGTGTCCAGGTCCCTTGCAGGGGCGAACCTCCCTCTTCTCCTCAACTACTGCTCCCATCTTGGAGTCATCTGTGAAGAGACTCATTTACACCTATACCCTCCTGATGTCTGATATGTATGCATTAAAGGATCGGACCCAGGACCGGCCCTGTATTCCACTACCAACCTCTCTAGGGTTCAAGAGCTCCCCACAGACCACTACTCTCTGGGTGCATCCAGCTAGCCAGTTTTCAATCCATCTGACCATCAAAGGGCCTACTCCTAACCCTATCAGTTTCTCCACCAGACCATTGTGGGGGACAGAGTCAAACGCCTTGCTGAAGTCCAAGAATAATACATCCACAGGCTTTCCCCTGCCCAGTTCTGATGTTACCCATTCGTAGAACTCCACAAGATTGGTTTGACATGATCTACCTGGCACAAACCCATGTGGCGACTATCCAGACCTCCCACCTCCTCCAAGTACACCCCCAATCGTTCCTTTAGTATACTCTCCATTAATTTTCCCCGCCACCGAGGTCAAACTGATGGGTCTATAGTTACCTGGTACTTCCCTCGACCCCCCCTTTATGGATTGGCACCACATGTGCCTCTCGCCAATCCCTAGGTACCCTCCCTGTCTCAGATGACCTGTTGAAGAGCTCCGCCAGGGGTGCAGCCAGTATGTCCGCCAATTCCCATAGTACTCTCGGATGAATGCCATCCAGCCCAGGAGTTTGTCTTTCTTTAGGGCCTTGAGGGCTAACCACACCCTTTGGCGGAGATAGCATCATCAGTCCCTCCACCTACTGGCCTTTTATCCTTATCCAGATGTGGCACCGCTGAGGTACCTCTCCTCCCTCTTGCTCCATTTCTGTTGCTCCCCTGATCCCACTCACTGCCTTCTATCCCCACCATGCCTTGCTTTGTAGATATCCCATCCCTCCCTTAGTGAACACAGAGGCAAAGTACTCGTTAAATACCTCTGCCTGGTCCTCGCCTCTTCCACCCACCTCCTTCTGATCTCAATCTGTTGAGATGGCCCTTAGTTTTCTCCGCTCCCCAATGTACCAGAAGAACCCCTTTTTCCCTCCATGCTTATCCCTGTGTAGCCGCTGCTCTTTTGGACTTTCTCCCCTCACCATCCGGGTGACTTTTCTAGATGCAAGATGGTACATTCCTTATCCCTATCCTCTTGTTGTATTATATTTTTGTAGGCATCTTCTTTCTCTGACCGCTACCTGTACCTCACTGGACCACCAGCATGGTTTATGTGACCTTGCTCCATACGTTTCAACTTAGCACAGATCCTGACTGTCTCATGAAGTCCCGTTTATGACCTCCATCTCCTTTCCACACTTGTCATTGATGTAATCCTTCAAGTGATCCTTGAGAATATTCCCATGCCCACAAAGTCTGCCCCTGAAGTCCTGCCAGTGTCCTAGATCTCACCCCTCCCCATGCTTATTTGAAACCAGACAATATTGTGGTCGCTTCCCAGTCAGGGGGTCTCTACAACCAGGTCCCTTACCAGATCCCCATCTGCCAGAACCACGCCCAGGACATGCCCTCTTGTGGGGTTCCATCACATGCTGTGTTAATAACACATCCTGGAAGCCGTCCAGCAGCCTCTGCTCCTTTGGCCACCTTAGAGAACATGGTTTCCAGTTTGTACCTGGCATATTAAGGTCCCCATCAACACCACTCCTTCCCTTTTGGTCCACACTAGGCAATGATGTTGTCCAGCAAACCATCCTCTAGAACATCACTCATCCCGGGGCCTATGTACTACACCCAGCTTGACCTTATCTCCTGCTGGGGATCGTGAGTGACCCATAAGGCCTCCACGTTTCCCTCTGCCTCTTCTACCCTAGCAATTTCTGTCATCTCTAATGAACATAGCCACTCCACCCCTCTGCCTCCTTTCTATCCTTCCTAAGCATAGTGCCCCATGCGTTTGGGTCCCAGTCATGGTTTTTGTTGTACGTCTCCGTGACCGCATACATCCACCCCCTCGAACAGCATGGCCTGGAACTCTGGCAACTTGTTTCCCAAGCTCCTGGCATTTACTTAACACCAATCCCACCCCTTATCCCTGATCCCTTTGCTCGAACCCCACCCAGGTTCCTTATACTTCCATCCTCCCTCTGCTCCTCCTGAAACCTCCACCCCAATCTGTTTCCCCTCCCCCCACTTGGGTTTGAAGGCTACTCCCTCATCTGGAGGAGAGGCTTCTGGTCAGCCCCTCCCTTATCCCTTCCCCCTCACAAGTTTAAACCCCACCTTTCTTGAATGTAGTCAGCCCTCCCTGTTTAAGGACTCCCTTCCTAATGGGCAAGATGAAGCCTGTCCTTGGCATACAGTCCTTATCCTCCCAAACTCCTTTCCAGTTCCTAACACCCTCAACCCACTCTCTTCACCCCATCCTGAGCCAGTCATTAACCTCTGTGAGCTTCATTTTTTTCTCCACTGGAGGCCTTTGGTACTGGCAATGTCTTCTGAAAGGAAATGTTGCATCCATTATCCGACAGACTCTGGCAAGTTCTGGAACCTTGCTTGGATTTCCAAAACGTTATTTAGATCGTGTTAGGTTCCCAAATGCACCAGGAAACCGGTTTCCCTCACAATCCTAACCAGTTCTACACCATGAACTTTGCTCTATGCACTGTCAGCCCAGAGATACTCACTACCTTCACCACGACTATGGCATCCATCCCCTGTCCTCCACTGGATACCCCTAATCATCGGAGTCTCCCAATAACAGAATCTTAACACTGCCATCATCCTAATGGTTACCTCCACTATGCTCTCAGCCCCCCATCCCCTTTGTTAAAGTAATCTAATTCCATGGGAGTCTTCCTGCCTTATTAGAGACCCTTGTCACCCTTCCCTTTCTGCCTCCCTTATTTTGCCCACTTAACTCACACCCTCTGAATAGGTGTCCCTTTAACCTCTCTTATCCAAACCATTTATCCTGGCCCTGATGGTTTCCTTCCCACTCCGCCATCCTCCCCTTGTATAGTGACCCATACCTCCAGAGGCTCTTGTGGGTCCCCTTTAGCTAGGGCCCCATCCTTGGTACTGACCCCCCTGCTGAAGGGGGGCTCCTCTCCCACCTCCTTGTCTCCCAGTTTCTCTCCAGTCATGCTCTCCTCCCTCATGTCTGCAATATGTTGCATCTCCCCCATCTGCTTAACATTTATGTTTCCCATTCTCCCTCTGGGACTATTTCTGTCCTTTCCATTGCCGGTCTGTGATGCCCTATGGGTAACCGACTCCCTCCCCCTGGCCTCTGTATCAGTTTCCTCATTTCCACCAACCCCTTCTTCCCCCTCTAGGTTGCTTAGTAGCTCAAATTTATTGTGACACTCTGTCAGCCTCCATCAAGTAACCCGAGAGTTTCCTTGGACTGTACCTCTAAACTGCCCTCTTCTTCCCCTCTTGCTTGTTCACCTTAGAGCTCCCCTTCCCACAGTTGTTGGTTTTAGTTTTCCCCACAACAGCCCCTCCCTTCTCAATGTCTGGTTTAGTAGCTTCCTACAACAGCCCCTCCTGACTCTTCCCCTCCACTCTCTTTGTGTTGAATGCTCACCCAGCTCGCTTTCCCTTGGCATCAACATCCTATCTAAGGGTCCTCTGTCCCTAATATCCCCCCTCCTGCTTGCTGTAACATGACGTCCTGTAATTTCTGAGCGTTGCCCCAGCCTCCCCTCAGCCCCACCCTTCTGCTGCCCATATCCACACCCCTTATCCTTGGACACCCCCCCCCAGCTCCCCAGCTTACTCCTTAACCAATATACCTCACTCCTGATACAAGATAGGTGTCTACAGAGTGGGCAGCCTCCCTCTCCATGCCCAATTGAGAATTATTACCATCCCACAGCCTGTGCAGCCTACAACCCTTCTGAAGATGCTCGCCATGGTGGAATATGGCCACCCTGTTTATTCCCTCTGTTTATAATGGCACACTCCTTTTCTCAGTCCTTCCCCTTGAATACAGTTTTCTCTCTACTGACTGCAGTTATTTACAAACCCAATTTCAACCTTACCAATAAAGTTCCCAAGTCTCACAAACACAAACAGTCCAGTGTGTGTCCAGTCCCACTAACAGTGTGTGTATATGCAGACATCAGGTACCGTATGATGTCACAGGCCCACCAGTTCCTGTTGTTTCGAATTTCAGTCCCAAACAGAAATACACAGCCCTTCAATCCCAACCCCCAGTGGCTTTTCAGTATTTAAGAAAGCCTACAAAACAGGGTGAGTGGGAGGGCTCTTACCAACACCAGGCAAACACCGCATTTAAATTTCACTCTAATTATCACTGCCACACAAGTGTTCCCAAGCCTCAAAAGTTACAATATCACAGCCCAAGTAACAGTTCTAACTCAAAGTAGTAATTTTTAACACATAGAACTAATCTCACGTACAAAACTATTCAAATATTTCAGTTAAAACAGAATATAACCCCAGACCTCTGTCCTTACCAGCCTCCTGCTTATGTTCCCAAGTGAAAAATGAAAAGACAAGGTAATTCCTGTTAATTTCCCCTCCCCCTAACACCAGACAAACATCACATTTAAATTTCACTCTAATTATCACTGCCAAACAAGTGTTCCCAAGCCTCAAAAGTTACAATATCACAGCCCAAGTAACAGTTCTAACTCAAAGTAGTAATTTTTAACACATAACTAATTTCATGTACAAAACTATTCAAATATTTCAGTTAAAACAGAATATAACCCCAGACCTCTATCCTTACCAGCCTTCTGCTTATGTTCCCGCAACATTATGACCCCTTGCCATGTGGAAGGACAGCACCACTGGTGTGAGACTGTTGTCTGCAAGGACAGTGGCCCTGGTGTGAGCCTGTTGTCTGTAAGGACACTGGCCCTGATGCAAACCTGTTTGGAAGGACACTGGCGCTGGTGTGAACCTGTTGTTTGGAAGAACACTGGCGCTGGTGTGAACCTGTTTGGAAGGACACTGGCCCTGGTGTGAACCTGTTGTTTGGAAGGACACTGGCCCTGGTGTGAACCTGTTGTTTGGAAGGACACTGGCCCTGGTGTGAACCTGTTGTTTGGAAGGACACTGGCCCTGGTGTGAACCTGTTGTTTGGAAGGACACTGGCCCTGGTGTGAACCTGTTGTTTGGAAGGACACTGGCCCTGGTGTGAACCTGTTGTTTGGAAGGACACTGGCCCTGGTGTGAACCTGTTGTTTGGAAGGACACTGGCGCTGGTGTGGCCCTGTTGTTCTGAAGGACACTGGCCCTGGAGTGAACCTGTTGTTCTGAAGGACACTGGCCCTGGAGTGAACCTGTTTGGAAGGACACTGGCTCTGCTGTGACTCTGCTGTCTGGAAGGACCCCAGCCCCAGTGTCTGGCCCCTGTGAGAGCCTGCTGTTTGAAGGACCCTGGCCCTGGTGTGAACCTGTTGTTTGGAAGGACACTGGCGCTGGTGTGAACCTGTTGTTTGGAAGGACACTGGCCCTGGTGTGAACCTGTTTGTTTGGAAGGACACTGGCGCTGGTGTGAACCTGTTTGTTTGGAAGGACACTGGCCCTGGTGTGAACCTGTTTGTTTGGAAGGACACTGGCCCTGGTGTGAACCTGTTTGTTTGGAAGGACACTGGCCCTGGTGTGAGCCTGTTTGGAAGGACACTGGCTCTGGTGTGAACCTGTTGTTTTGAAGGACACTGGCCCTGGTGTGAACCTGTTGTTTTGAAGGACACTGGCCCTGGTGTGAACCTGTTGTTTTGAAGGACACTGGCCCTGGTGTGAACCTGTTGTTTGGAAGGACATTGGTGCTGGTGTGAACCTGTTGTTTGGAAGGACACTGGCCCTGGTGTGAACTCTGTTGTTTGGAAGGACACTGGCCCTGGTGTGAACCTGTTGTTTGGAAGGACACTGGCCCTGGTGTGAACCTGTTGTTTGGAAGGACACTGGCCCTGGTGTGGCCCTGTTGTTTGGAAGGACACTGGCGCTGGTGTGGCCCTGTTGTTTGGAAGGACACTGGCGCTGGTGTGGCCCTGTTGTTTGGAAGGACACTGGCGCTGGTGTGGCCCTGTTCGGAAGGACACTGGCTCTGCTGTGACTCTGCTGTCTGGAAGGACCCCAGCCCCAGTGTCTGGCCCCTGTGAGAGCCTGCTGTTTGAAGGACCCTGGCCCTGGTGTGAACCTGTTGTTTGGAAGGACACTGGCCCTGGTGTGAACCTGTTGTTTGGAAGGACACTGGCCCTGGTGTGAACCTGTTGTTTGGAAGGACACTGGCCCTGGTGTGAACCTGTTTGTTTGGAAGGACACTGGCCCTGGTGTGAACCTGTTTGTTTGGAAGGACACTGGCCCTGGTGTGAACCTGTTTGTTTGGAAGGACACTGGCCCTGGAGTGAACCTGTTGTTCAGAAGGACACTGGCCCTGGAGTGAACCTGTTGTTCTGAAGGACACTGGCCCTGGAGTGAACCTGTTTGGAAGGACACTGGCTCTGCTGTGACTCTGCTGTCTGGAAGGACCCCAGCCCCAGTGTCTGGCCCCTGTGAGAGCCTGCTGTTTGAAGGACCCTGGCCCTGGTGTGAACCTGTTGTTTGGAAGGACACTGGCGCTGGTGTGAACCTGTTGTTTGGAAGGACACTGGCCCTGGTGTGAACCTGTTGTTTGGAAGGACACTGGCCCTGGTGTGAACCTGTTTGTTTGGAAGGACACTGGCCCTGGTGTGAGCCTGTTTGGAAGGACACTGGCTCTGGTGTGAACCTGTTGTTTTGAAGGACACTGGCCCTGGTGTGAACCTGTTTGTTTGGAAGGACACTGGCCCTGGTGTGAGCCTGTTTGGAAGGACACTGGCTCTGGTGTGAACCTGTTGTTTTGAAGGACACTGGCCCTGGTGTGAACCTGTTGTTTTGAAGGACACTGGCCCTGGTGTGAACCTGTTGTTTGGAAGGACACTGGCCCTGGTGTGAACCTGTTGTTTGGAAGGACACTGGCCCTGGTGTGAGCCTGTTGTTTGGAAGGACACTGGCTCTGGTGTGAAACTGTTGTTTGGAAGGACACTGGCGCTGGTGTGAACCTGTTGTTTGGAAGGACACTGGCTCTGCTGTGACTCTGCTGTTTGGAAGGACACTGGCCCTGGTGTGAGCCTGTTTGGAAGGACACTGGCTCTGGTGTGAACCTGTTGTTTTGAAGGACACTGGCCCTGGTGTGAACCTGTTGTTTGGAAGGACACTGGTGCTGGTGTGAACCTGTTGTTTGGAAGGACACTGGCCCTGGTGTGAGCCTGTTGTTTGGAAGGACACTGGCCCTGGTGTGAACCTGTTGTTTGGAAGGACACTGGCGCTGGTGTGAACCTGTTGTTTGGAAGGACACTGGCGCTGGTGTGAACCTGCTGTTTGGAAGGACACTGGCTCTGGTGTGAACCTGTTGTTTGGAAGGACATTGGTGCTGGTGTGAACCTGTTGTTTGGAAGGACACTGGTGCTGGTGTGAACCTGTTTGGAAGGACATTGGTGCTGGTGTGAACCTGTTGTTTGGAAGGACACTGGCCCTGGTGTGAGCCTGTTGTTTGGAAGGACACTGGCCCTGGTGTGAGCCTGTTGTTTGGAAGGACACTGGCTCTGGTGTGAACCTTGTTTGGAAGGACACTGGCCCTGGTGTGAACCTGTTGTTTGGAAGGACACTGGCCCTGGTGTGAACCTGTTGTTTGGAAGGACACTGGCTCTGCTGTGACTCTGCTGTTTGGAAGGACCCCAGCCCCAGTGTCTGGCCCCTGTGAGAGCCTGCTGTTTGAAGGACCCTGGCCCTGGTGTGAACCTGTTGTTTGGAAGGACACTGGCGCTGGTGTGAACCTGTTGTTTGGAAGGACACTGGCCCTGGTGTGAACCTGTTATTTGGAAGGACACTGGCACTGGTGTGAACCTGTTGTTTGGAAGGACACTGGCCCTGGTGTGAACCTGTTTGTTTGGAAGGACACTGGCCCTGGTGTGAGCCTGTTTGGAAGGACACTGGCTCTGGTGTGAACCTGTTGTTTTGAAGGACACTGGCCCTGGTGTGAACCTGTTTGTTTGGAAGGACACTGGCCCTGGTGTGAGCCTGTTTGGAAGGACACTGGCTCTGGTGTGAACCTGTTGTTTTGAAGGACACTGGCCCTGGTGTGAACCTGTTGTTTGGAAGGACACTGGTGCTGGTGTGAACCTGTTGTTTGGAAGGACACTGGCCCTGGTGTGAGCCTGTTGTTTGGAAGGACACTGGCTCTGGTGTGAACCTGTTGTTTGGAAGGACACTGGCGCTGGTGTGAACCTGTTGTTTGGAAGGACACTGGCTCTGCTGTGACTCTGCTGTTTGGAAGGACACTGGCCCTGGTGTGAGCCTGTTTGGAAGGACACTGGCTCTGGTGTGAACCTGTTGTTTTGAAGGACACTGGCCCTGGTGTGAACCTGTTGTTTGGAAGGACACTGGCCCTGGTGTGAACCTGTTGTTTGGAAGGACACTGGCCCTGGTGTGAGCCTGTTGTTTGGAAGGACACTGGCTCTGGTGTGAACCTGTTGTTTGGAAGGACACTGGCACTGGTGTGAACCTGTTGTTTGGAAGGACACTGGCTCTGCTGTGACTCTGCTGTTTGGAAGGACACTGGCCCTGGTGTGAGCCTGTTTGGAAGGACACTGGCTCTGGTGTGAACCTGTTGTTTGGAAGGACATTGGTGCTGGTGTGAACCTGTTGTTTGGAAGGACATTGGTGCTGGTGTGAACCTGTTGTTTGGAAGGACACTGGCCCTGGTGTGAGCCTGTTGTTTGGAAGGACACTGGCCCTGGTGTGAGCCTGTTGTTTGGAAGGACACTGGCCCTGGTGTGAGCCTGTTGTTTGGAAGGACACTGGCCCTGGTGTGAGCCTGTTGTTTGGAAGGACACTGGCTCTGGTGTGAACCTGTTGTTTGGAAGGACACTGGCCCTGGTGTGAACCTGTTGTTTGGAAGGACACTGGCCCTGGTGTGAACCTGTTGTTTGGAAGGACACTGGCTCTGCTGTGACTCTGCTGTTTGGAAGGACCCCAGCCCCAGTGTCTGGCCCCTGTGAGAGCCTGCTGTTTGAAGGACCCTGGTCCTGTTCTTTTTTTGTAAACTCAGTTTGTTGATAGAGTGTGGTCACATGACTGTCATACATAAGATACATAGCTTCATGAGTAAGTACACTGATCCACTATTATTCAGAATAAAAAAAGATAAATGATAATGGCTTCTAACCATGCATTATTACAGAGTTATGTATAGACATTATAAGTTTTAGTCCATGCCTGTTACTCCTTGTTCAGGAATGCATTTTGAGCCATTTCATAACTGTACAGTAACTCTGCACTGGGTGTGAAAAAAATAAAACAGACATGTCACATTTATTAAACATTTCAACCTTTGGTCTTACATGTCCTATTTCACAGCATTTCATTGCTATTTCTCTAACACTGTTCCCCTCGGTCTCCGAATGGGGCGGGTTTCCCTTTGCCAATTTAAGAAACGTGAGTCATGTGGCAGTTGTGATTTGCTGTTCCCCTTGCTGTTTTCAGTAGTACCGTTTCTGGCAGTTTGTGTGAGAAATTTCACCAGGTCTGCGTTACTTTGGACTGCTATTCCCAGTGCCCCTCTTCCATCTCCTCCCCTCATTTCCCACGGTTGCCATTCTATTCTAAATTTATCTATAGTACAGCGCAGTGTGGCTGTGATTCTTTCCATACTCTGGATGACTTCTAGTCTCTGTAACCATTCTGCTCTACTTGGGCTATTGGGCGTAATGCACTTTAGTGCTATTATGCACAGTATGGTATACAGGGTTTTATTGAGTTTATCTGTCATGTCTGGGGGTGGGGACACCTAATACGAGATGTATGAACCCAAATGGGATATTGTACTCCCATAGTTCCAACAGTACTTCATGCATCTCTTGCCATAAAGGAATCTGCCTCTCATAGGCCCAGAATATCATAGGAATCCTAGGAAATATTCAAGCAATTATGGACTTACATCCTTATAGCCTGCTTTAATCCATATTAAATGGTCACAAATCATAGACCCTATTTTTGAATTCAACATCCACTCTAGTTTTGAAAGTTTCCATGTCAGGACTATCTATAGTTGACTTAGATAACTAATTCCAGGATGTCACAACCCTTTGGGTGAACCATTGCTTCCGTAATTTTAAAGTCCACCCAGGCTGAAAGAGTTGTTTAGGGTGCTTCCTTGTGCTTACTCGATCGTTATTACATTTTATACCCAAGTCTGCCTGTAGTTTGGGATCTCGTAAAATTCTACAGAGCATACACGTCTCCTCTGAATCTACAATAATGTACAGAATACATTCCCAAGAGTTCCACCCTTTCTCTATAAGATTTATTACCTAATCCAGTTACAGCTTTTGTCATTTTTCTTTGGATGCCTTCAAGCCTATTAATGTCTTCTTTCTTATATGGTGACCACACCTGGGCACAGTATTCCAGGTGGGACCTAACCAGAGAGTTAAACAATGGTATCAACATTTTGGCTTCCCTACTGGATATATGCCTGAGTATACTATTTAAGTTCTGGTTTGCCTTCCTTAATTGGACTGAGCAATGTTGACTAAATTTAAAGTCAGGGGTAATATATATTCCCAAGTCTGTTTCATGAGTAGTATCCATTAAAGTGACTTGTCCAATTTTATAGGTTGCATTTGGATTATTACCCAAGCGCATCATTTTACATTTGGCTAGATTTATTTCTAACCTATTTAGTTCGGTCCATCTAGCTAGCTTACTAATAGCGGAATGTAAAATTAGCACATCGGATAAGTTATTAACAATGGCTCCCAATCTGCAATCATCTGCAAATTTAGATAACCAAACGTTAGGGGTGTTTACTTTTAATGTTGAAATATATACATTAAATAAGCAGGGCTCCAACACCGAACCCTGGGGAACTCCACTGGTCACTGGGGCCCATTCCGAATAGGTGCCCTTTACCACCACCCTCTGTCTCCTATCACTCAACCAATCCCTTATCCAACATATCACATTAGTCTCAATCTCAAACTTTTCTAGAACAGCTAACAACTCTCTGTGTGGTAATTTATCGAACGCCTTCGAAAGTCCATAAAAACAACGTCGACCGAATTGCCCTGATCCAGTTCTCTATTAACGTTTTCCTAAAAGGTTAAAAGGTTGGTCTGACAAGATCTTGACCTGGTAAAGCCATGCTTTGATGTATCACAGGCCCTTCTCATATAATGAAACTAATATCCTATCCTTCAATATACCTTCCAAAATTTTGCCCATAAGTGATGTCAGACTTACTGGTCTAAAATTAGACATATGTGGGCATGTGAGCGTACTTGCTCACATCCCCTCCAACAGTTGTCTGCACTGCCTGTACCAAGGTGTTTGCTGATGTGGGTGTGTGAAAGAAATATACTGGTACCCTCCATCGAAACACACTCTGCCCCAGAGACGCAGTGACTGTCCACCCCTCTCCCCTGCTTTTGTCCAATCCCTCTCCTGAAACTGGATCTGTACTGTAGGTCCTCTTCCCACTTCCCTTTGGTTTGCCGGAGAGGTGTGGTATCCACTCCTAACAGTATTTGATAGGTAAGCAATCAGCCACATGATGGAGTGTGCATCGTGCTGTCACAATACACACCGAAGGGCATAGTGAGGCACAATGCTGCAGGCAGAGTGCCTTCAGACCCTGGGTGTACATTGTGACAGCACAACACACAAACCCCAGAGTGTCTTATTGCATTTATGAAATGGTTCATGTGCAAAACTTAAAATAATAATTAAAAAAAAATGCAGTTTCGAACTAGCAAATTTAAAATAAGTAACAGAAAGTAGTCCCTCTGCTTTAAGGGTCTTTATTGTCATTGTGTATTCATTTGTGTACATGTGTGTGGACATTTGCATTACATGTCTGCTGCTTCTGCCTATAATAAGTGTGCAGCCACAGGTGTATGTGTGTGCACAGCTGTATTACATGTCTGCTGCTCCTGACTCTAATACATCCCAGTTCATGCTGCTTCTGTGCTAGAATGAAAAAGAATTGAACACTATAGTAATCATCTAGGTGCAATTTCTCTGCAACTATGCAGTTAATGCAGACTTAAGGTTATTTTGCAGTCACATAAGTGTCAGGCAAACCTTGCAGGGCTGTCTTATCCCATGTGGCAAGAGGCCATCACTGCATGATAGAAATTTTTTCATTCATTCACTCTCACTAAGGCATGCAGAACATGTACAAGAGGGTGGTGGAAACCGGAGTTCACTCCGAGAAAGGAAGGGTGACAAGCGGGGTGCCACAGGGATCAGTACTGGGACTGGTCCTCTTTAATGTCTTTATTAGCAACATTGCGGAGGAGCTAGAGGGGAAGGTATGCTTCTTTGCAGATAACACTAAAATATGTAACAGGATAGACACTCCGGGGGCATGGAAAAAATGAACAGTGATCTATGAAAGTTAGAGGACTGGTCAAGGGTGTGACAGCTAGGTTTCAATGCGAAGAAGTGCAAAATCATGCACTTGGGGCACAGCAATATGGGGTGGAGTACAAAATGGGGAGGGTTGTATTAACCACCCCCAAACAGGTAAAGGACCTGGGAGTAATCATAACGGTGGCCAGATAGTGTGACAGGGCAGTGGGGAGAGCTAGTGGGATGCTAGGATGCAGAGGGAGGGGTGTCACCGGCAGAGAGAGGTGGTGTTACAGCTATATAAATCACTGGTGAGACCTCACCTAGAGTACTGTGCCCAGTCCCGGAGACCACATAACCGGAAGGACAGAAACAGGGCAGAGGTGGTCCAGAAGAGACGAACCAAAATGGTGCAGGGTCTGCATCAGAAGCCCTATGAGGAGAGCCTCAAGGACCTCAATATGTACACCCTGGAAGAAAGGAGGAGGAGGGGAGGATACGATAGAAACATTCAAATACCTCACGGGTATAAATAAAGCTCAAGAGGGAAGCATTTTACAGAAAAGATGCTCAAGAACAAGGGAATATGCTATGAAGCTGGGGGAGATATGAGGAAGTACTTCATCACAGAAAGGGTGTTGTATGCCTGGAACAGCCTCCCAGCAGAGGAGGTGGAGGTAGAAATGGTAATGCTTCAAGAATGCCTGAGACAGGTATAAGGGAACCTTAGAGGTAGGAAAGGGGGGGGGACTGGAGATCAAGTAGGGTCTGCGATGTTATAGTAGGTAGGGAAAATGTTATTTATTTAGTATGATCTCGGATTAACACCTTTGAGAACAAACTCATTACAATTGGTTCCATGTCAGGTAAAACAATAACAGTGACAACAGTTGGTTTTACAGGTAATTCAAAGACTAGACACAATGCTGTACATTACAGAACTCCAGACTAGACACACAATGCCATACATTATGGAACTACAGAACGATAGAAAGAAGAATAACAACAATGCATGCAATGTACAATAAAATGGGCAGAGTAGGTAGGCCATGCAGTCCTCATTTGCCATCAATTTATATGTTTCTATGTTAGGGAATAGCACATACAGTATATACATGAAAGGACATTTTACTAGACAGACCAATGCACGTTACTGATGGATTGTTATGGGGCGTAACCTGAACCACAAACTAGTCAGAACATCACCTTGGAGAAGGAAGCCATAGAGCCAAAAAGCTGCCCTGTATACACCTCTATGAAACCGTAGGTCTCTTCTGATCGGAGGTTGTTGCAGCTTCAGGGCTCACAGGTCTTCAGTAGTCCCACATGTTTCAGGAAACCTTTAGTATGTGCACATTTTTTTTTTCAGGAGAGCTGTTACCAAATACATGTACACATGAAAACTGATCAAATCAGGCACCATAGGAAACAATGTAATTTACAGGAAAATGTCCCTTCCTGCAGTAACAGGAAAAAATCACTGATAGTGGAGACCTGCAATTTAGAGTATGCTCTTTCCTCAATACCCCATTGCACTGTGGAAGGCTCGGTATCAAGCAGAACTTACTGCAAGGGAAGGGGGCCACTTTAAATCAGTAGAAGCAGGACTACTTACACTCGGGGACAATGCACTGCAAATTCAAACCTCTCTCCTCATCTCATAGCAGCAGCTACATGAGGTCCATCTTGTAAATGAGCTTGCTCAATGATGATCGCCTGGATAAATAAAGATTTGATTTGATTTGATGAGTCTAATCAGCAATCAAAACCAGGGTCCACAAAGTTAGCGAGTCCTCTCCTTCTGTAATGTAGCCTGCCCTGACAGGGAACACCCTGGCTGACTGCACCTTGTACACACAAAAGGGGAGTATTCCATAACAGAACTTCACGACATCACAGCATGTCGCACTTTGTTGGCCAGTTTTTCATCACTTTCAAAAGAAACAGCTTGGGCACACCATTTCAAACATGTTAATTTACTCCTGTCGGTCTTGCTGTTCATTTCATGTGAGCTTTCCAGCTGCAGACTTCCCTACAGCAAGCAATGTAATGGTATAGCCCAATTGGCCAGTCATTGTCTTTTTAAAGACACAGTGCAGTCTGCACAAAAAGGTTCAACAGTGCAGGGATTCCTTGGTACTGTCAGTATGAAGTTTTTGCATACCCTACCCCTCCCCATCAAAATCCGATCTGAGCAACATGAGATAGAGCAGTGGGCAGTATAGCACAGTACAGTAAGACTCTGAGCTGCAAATCTGGTGACATCTAGCAGACCAGCCTATGGCTTCCACTTGCATATTGTATGGCCCAGAGCAAGTCACTTAACTTGCCTGTGCTCCCAGGTTACTCCTGTAAATAAGCTTCCAGCTTAGTGTGCTACTTCTTGTTAAATAAAAAATTAAAAAACAAATACTGTACCCCTGACGCCCATCGTTGCTGTTTCTGACTTTTTTTTAATGATGATGTTTGCCATTCTTCAACCAATATTTTTATTATTTTAAAAATGAAACATCTCATGGCAGAAATATTATGCACATTTTTTTTTTGCAGTTTATTTACCCAACACAGCCTAGCTGAGATTAAACATCTCATTTTCAGTGGGGTCCTACTTCTATCTATTTCTACAGCGGGCCAGAGTGGAGCACTGAGAGGTTAAGTAACTTGCCCAAGGTCATACAGTAAGTATTTGGCTCTAGCAGGGTTTGAACCTCATCTACCTGTTCCCAGACCAGTGCTATAGCCACTAGATCATGAGGCATGTCAGCAGCTCTAAAATTGGGGGCACTAGGGCGGTGCCCTCTCCTGAAATTTGTCTTTTTTCTTCAATTTCTGTCCTGGCTGCAGTGCAGCCACAGCCACACAGTAGCTCAACAGCACGTGAGCGTACATGAATTTTGATGAGTGAGAGCGAGCTGTGTGGCACCAGATACACTCATGCTCTCGCTCACTCACACAGCCAGACTGAGTCAGCCTTCCAAACCCAGCCCACAGAGCAGCAGCAGACCTGACCCACCCCTCACTGACCTGCCTCCCGACTGCAACACTTATTACTCTACTTCTTCTCCTCTTGTCCGACTTTCTTTCTCATTCTTTTCTCATGGCCAGACCTCCTCCCTCTCTCTCTCTCTCTCTCTCCCTCTCTTTGCAACTTGTTCCAGTGGCTGCTTGTTCTTCACCGCCTCTCTCCTGGCCTGGACTGTCCGCATCAGGAGGGAGGGATTTGGGATCATAGCAGGATGGGAACTGAGGGACTGGGACTCCATGTCCCAAACCTCAATGCGCTGCAGCCCTTCACCTTGGGCATGGGGCGCTGTTGTCTTCCAGTGGCTGGACATGGTGCATTACATGGGGCAGCCTTACCAATCCGAGCAGCATGAGATAGAGCAGTGGGCTGGGGATGGACAGTTTAGGCCATATCGAGCAGCAGGAGCAATGGAGACAGATGCAGCAGGGAGACAGAATAAATAACAACAGCAAACAAATCACAACCACATAAAAATACATAACAAAAAAAGGAACTGTAATTTACTGGGATTGTGGTGGGTGGGAGCTTTAAAGAATGTTGACGAAAACAAACAAAAAAAAAACCTAAAGAAAAGAAAATAACATTTAAAAGTGAAAGAAAGGGGCCCAGTGGTGTGGAGGGCGAAAGCATTCAATGCTTTACACTCCTGCCATGGCGCCGACCCGCGTTTGGGAACGAGCATGGGTTGCCGGGAGTCGTCGGGGAGGGACAGCATCGAGCATCTGATGGACTGCTCTCCTCTCCCGGAGTGGAGGGGGCTCCACTGCCTCACTCCATGGCTGCAATCTGGTGGATGCTGGGTGGTGGTGTCACAGTTCAGCATGCAGTATAGGGGCTGCGGTTAAATGGTGCACGTACGCCTACACGCATTCTCATGGCTGCCAATGTGGAAGAACAAAATACAGAGGGAAATGGTGGTCATGGGTTTCATGAAACCCTGCCTGCCTGCCCTCATCCTGATCTGTTGCCAGTCTGCTGAGCTGCCAGACTGGATGCGGATCATCGGGTTGGGGGGAGGATGGCCCTTGCCTTCCTGGCCCAGCCACAGGTGGCAATCTGTGGGGGTATGGAGCATGGCATGACCGGAGGACAGCAGCTGGATGAGGAAGGTAGGGCTGGGGCAGAGCCAGCTGCCACAGCCACAAGGAGGAGAACAATTTATATATGAAAAAAGTGAACGAAAGGTGGGGGGGGGGAGAGTCTAGATTAGAGAGTGACTGCTGGGCCAGGCAGGCCTACTGGCCAGAGCCAGGCCAGCACTTTGAGCAGCACTTCTTGGCTTGAGGTAATCTATGGTGGCTCACCATGGCTGGCCACTGGCTAGTATGTTAATAATCTGCTAGCCACCCGTAATTAAAAAAAAAAAAAGCTTAACTTTACTTGTGAGAAGACTGAGGCAGCGTAGCAGGAGGCCAGGTCTCTGAGTTTTTGATGCATAGAAACATAGAATTTGACAGCAGATAAGGACCGCTTGGCCCACCCAGTCTGCCCATTTCCCTACCTAATGGATAAGCTGCAGATCCTAGTTAACCAGAAGCCTACTTCTTTCCACCCCAACCCCCTAGAATTGCCTTATGACTGTCCCATGCATGCTTGAATTCCACCACTGTTTTTGACTCCACAACTTCTCCGAAGGCTGCTCCATGCATCCACAACCTCTCTGTGAAAAATACTTTTATATTACCTCTGAGCCGCCCCATCTTCAAATTGTGCCCCTTGTTCTTGCACACCCTTTTTTGAAAGATGCTACCCCTTGGACTTTGTTGATTCCCTTGAGGTACTTGAAAGTTTCTATCATGTCCCCCCTCTCCCTCCTTTCCTCAAGGCTATACATAGTAAGCTCCTTTAGTCTCTCTTCATGTGTCTTCGTGCAGACCCTGCACCATTTTAGTTGCCCTCCTCTGGACAGCTTCCATCTTGTCTATGTCCTTGCGGAGATTGGGTCTCCAGAACTGCACACAGTACTCCAGATGGGGTCTCACCAGCTGTCTGTACAGAGGGATAACAACTTCCTGTTTTCTACTGGTGATGCCTCTCCCCACGCATCCCAGTATCCCCCCAGCCCTCCTTACTGCCCTCTCACATTGCTTGCCCACCTTTAAGTCATCTGATATGACTACCCTCAGGTCCCTTTCCATTTTTGTTGTTGTTAGTATCTCATCCCTCATTGTGTACTCTTCCCCTGGGTTTTTGTTTCCCAGGTGCATTACCTTGCACTTCTTAGCATTGAATCTAAGCTGTCGACATTTGACCATTCCTCTAACCTTGCCATGTCCCTTCTCATCCTTTCCACCCCACCTGAGTATCAACTCTGTTGCAGATCTTTGTGTCATCTGCAAAGAGACATACTTTTCTTCCAGTACCTCTGCAATGTCGCTTATAAAGACATTGAAGAGGACCAGTCCTAATACTGAACCCTGCGGTACCCCACTAGTAACCCCCCTTTCTTCAGAGTGGACTCAATTTACTATTACCCTATGTGTCCTATTCTCCAGCCAATTCTTTACCCAGGCTATCATCTTGGGATCCACTCTCAGGCTGGCTAACTTGTATATTAATCTTTTGTGTGGGACTGAGTCAAATCCCTTGCTAAAGTCTAGGTAGGCCATGTCCACAGCCCTCCTGATCTACTACTTTGGTCACCCAATCAAAGAAATCTATTAGATCTGTCTGGCATGACCTTCCCGCTGTGAACCCATGCTGCCTTGGGTCCTGTGCCCCTCTGGCCTCTAGGTACTCAACAATTCTTTCCTTCAGAAGTGATTCCATCATTTCCCTGTCACTGAGGTTAAATTAACAGGTCTGTAGTTTTCTGCTTCTGCCTTGCTCCCACTTTTGTGAAGGGGAATCACATCTGCCCTCCTCCAGTCCTCGGGTACCACCCCATCCTCCCATGATTTGTTAAAGAGGGTAGTCAGTGGTGTCACTAGTTTTACCCTTAGTTCTTTTAGAATTCTGGGATGAATCCCATCAGGCCCCATTGCTTTGTCCACCTTCAGTTTTAAGAGTTCTTTCAGAACCCTTTCTTCTGTAAATGGTCTGGTATCAACTTCTGTATCCAGAGTGTTTCTATTGTTTGTTTTAGGTACCTCCCCCTCTTCATTTGTAAATACTGAGCAAAAATATTTGTTTAGTATCTCTGCCTTTTCACCGTCACCTCTGCACCCCTCCCTTTATTAAGCCTCCTATCCTCCTTAGTCTTCCTTCGCTCCCTGATGTACCTAAAAAAGGTTTTATCCCCCTTCTTAACTGAGTTGGCTGTCTTTTCCTTGGTTCGGGCCTTTGCTGTTCTGACTGCCTTCCCAGCTTCTCACATCTGCCCTGGTAGTGGTTTTTTTTACAGTTTTACTTAAAATATGCATTCTTTGTCACCAAATTATTCAAAATTTCTTACGGTGGGGAGAAAAGAGGCATGTGCCCCCCCCAATTTCAGAATCCTGCTGATGTCTCTGTAGATCACAGTGCTGTGACATTGGAAATCCATGCAGCTATAATACATTTTATTTATTTATTCATTTATTTAAACATCAGTTTAACAACCTTTGAGCCAGGGGCTTATTTACAAAGGTACCTCGTCACATAGAGGACACAGACAGTGGCACAAGAGACAACAGATAATACAGATAATACAGGTTCAAAATAGGAGTCGTTCAAGGTTACAGTTGGTTCCAATACATATGAAGAATAAAAAGGCTATAAATTAGGGTAAGTGAGGTGGAAAGTAAGAAAGGATAGCGGGTAAGAGGGGAGTAGGGCTGGGAAACAGAAGAAGGGGGGAAGGGTGTGTAGGGGAGGTGGTGAGTAGGAAGGGGGGAGTGCAGCTCGGTGAGCATTGTCAGAGGGGAGTTTTTTTTTATGTTTAGCGGCAGCGGCATCTGCGTGAGATGAGCAGGTGATTTCTGAGGCTGTGTTTAAAGCATGCTAACGAGGGAGAGTCGGAGATAACGGCAGGGAGGGAGTTATACCAGGTGGGTGCTCCGTAAGGGAATGCCCTTTGGCCTTGTGAGGTCCTAGCTCTTGGTATGACTAGTGTTGTTTTGGATGAGCTGCGGGTGTTCACAGTCGGATTAGCCCAGTGTATTGAGTCAGATAAGCCAGAGGGGGATAGGCCATGGAGGGCTTTAAAGGTGAGCTGGCAGGTTTGATACATGAGCCGCTCATCCAGGCTGAGTAGGGTAGCCAAGGAGTACAGCAGACATGTGTGGGTAAGTCTGGGCGCACAGGTTATAAGTCTGCAGGCTTTAAGTGTAAGGCGAACCTTGCTCAGGGCCATCTGATCTGCAGCCCCATAGACCGGAAGGCCGTAGTCGATAAGTGATATGACACAGGAGGTGACAGCCAGGCGGAGGGCGTCCGAGGGGAGGCATTTTTTGTGCCAGTAAAGAATGCCCAGCCGTGTGTTGGCAGCAGAGTTCAAGGTGGAGATATGGCCATGGAAGGAGAGGGCAAGGTCAAAGATTATTCCAAGATATTTATAGGACTGCACACGTTCGATGGGGATATTGAGGGTGGAGTGGACAGTGAGAGGAAAATTGCTGGACTTATTTTGGGGGTGGGAAAAGAGCATTGTTTTTGTTTTCTTTAGGTTGATTATGAGTCGGTGCTCAGTGAACCAGGTTTCAGCGGTATCGTAGGCTAGTTGGAGAGAATTCTGGAGCGAGAAGGGGTTACTGTCAGAGGCGAAGAGTACTGCATCGTCAGCGTAGAGTAGGATCTTACCCGCACATTCACTGGGTAGCGAGTTGAGGAAGAGGGAGAAGAGTAGGGGTCCAAGAATAGAGCCCTGGGGGACTCCGGAGCGGATAGGGCAGGTGCTGGAGAGAGTTCCACTAACTTTCACACATTGAGAGCGGGCTGAGAGATAGCTGACGCACCAGGAGACCGGTCCAGTGGCAAAGCCTAGGTGGTCGAGGGTGGTTAACAGGAGATGATGCGACACGGTATCAAAGGCTTTAGACAGGTCAATGAATACCGCACCAGCCAAGGAGCCAGAGTCCAAAGAGGTGTGGAGGAAGTTGGCGAACTCCAGGAGTGCTGTATTGGTACTATGACCAGCTCTGATCCCATGTTGCTCAGGGCAGAGAACATTGTACTTAGAGAGGTAGCTAGAGACTTGAGTGGCCACGATTTTCTCCAAGGCCTTGGGGGGGGGAGAATTGAGATAGGCTGGTAGTTACCTGGAAGAGTCCTGTCGCCACCTTTGTGGATAGGGGTAACTGTAGCGACCCTCCAGGCAGCGGGGAATTGTCCGAGGCAGAGGGATTTGTTAAAGATGCAGGTGATAGGCGAGATGACCTGGTCCAGGACCTGACGTAGGAGGCAGGGATCTAGGGAGTCGTTACCGACGGTGTTACCTTTTAAGGCTTTAAGCAGGTATGGCCTGACTTCTTGTGTGGTGACACAACGCAGGTGGAACAGGGGGCGTGTGATGGGTGGTGCAGACCTGGGGGGTGGAGGAATAAAGAAATTGCCAGGGAGCACTGGGCTAAGATCGGTAAAGGAGTTATTGAGGTGAGTGGCAATGAGGGCAGAATCAGAGGAGACAGTACCATTGATGTTAAGAAGTGAAGGGGGGGGACCGGGAGCAACCATTCAGCTGTTTGACGTTGTCCCAGAAGGACCTGGGTTCCCCAAGAGGAGGTAAGGGAGGCTTGATAGTACTCTGCCTTTTGCTTATGGATAGCCCAGGTGCACCTGTTCCGCGTCACAGCATAGGCCTGTCTGTCTGCAGGCGGCCAGTTGCAGCAAGGTGCCACAGGTTGTCCCGCTGCTTAAAAAGCAGTCGCAGGGTAGGGGTGACCAAGGGGGCATGTCTTACTTTAGACCTACAAGCAGTTATAGGTGCGAAGATGTCACAGGCAGAGTTGAAGGTGTTGACAAAGAAGGCCAGTGCCTTGTCAATGTTAGGTGAGTTTAGCAATGGAGACCTGTCTGTATGGGCAAGGTAGTGCTTTAGGTCTTTCAACCCCCCAGGTCTAAGCCGCCTCCGAAAGGTGGTTTGAACAGAGGGCTTGGGCAGAGAGGTTACCCAGTTGAAGAGAACAGGGGAGTGGTCACTAAGGCAGTCAGGGAGGATTTGGATATTGTGGACACGGCTTGGTCTGTTAGTGAGGACCACATCTAGGAGTGTGCTAGAGCCCCTACTGGGGTTAATTCTAGTAGGCTGGGAGACTAGTTGGGTTAGATCAATAGCAGCAAAAGCCTCATGGGAGGAAGAGGATGAAGGGAAAAGCCAATTAATATTCAAGTCACCCACCAGGATTTGGTCAGAGGGGTTGGGTAAGGAGGTAAGATAGTCAATTAGTGGGCCCAGCACCTGAGATTGGTTCCTGGGAAGTATGTAAGCCGTAGTCAGGAAGATAGGACCCCTAGAGGGGTCGGGAGATAGTTTTAGTGTTAGGGCCTGGGCCCTATGGTCAAGGTCAGGGGGAGGGAGGGCTAGTCCAATGAGAGGGTCTTTACATAGAAGACACACTCCCACCTCTCCTACCGACTCCGCTCCAGCCGGTGGAGGGTGTAGCCAGGAGAGAGACCTGGGAGTTAGAGGTGTAATCAGGACAGCAGGTTTCAACCAAGGCAACCACATCTGGTTTATGAACCATCACCCAGCAGTGTAGCGAGTCCAGTTTTTAAGGAGGCTACAAATGTTCATAGATGTATACTAAGTCCAGAGGATTTACTGGGGCCAGTGTTGCCAGGCCCAGGATTGGGATGGATGTTGCCAGACAGGAGCAGGAGGAGGAGAGCTGCTCTTGGGAGTAAGTGGCAGAAGGAAAGTTTACGACGACTGGGGTAGGGGAGATGGGGGTGTAGTGGTACAGGGAATAGGAAGGGTAGCACAGACAGGGAATCCAAGCGCAATAAGATGCACGAGGGGGCAGGGGGGGTGAGTGAGAGGGTGCCCATATGAACGCTGATAGATAGAGGAGCAGGTTGGGAGAGTGAAGGCGGAGGGGGGGAGGAGGGGCAGGGGGAGATGAGGGGTGGATTGCAGGTAGATAATTGGGGGCATAGGAACAGCTCACCAGCGGGCATATAGCACCCCTAGGGGAGGTAATGACTATTAGAAGGAGGGGAAGGAGAGGAAGGGGAGCGAGATGGAGAGTGATGGACATGAATGGCGAGGGGTGAGAGTTTTTAGGAAGAAACTATCGGTCTAGGAGTGCCTGGGGGGAAGCAGTGAGAGCTGGAGGAGGTGAAGTAGAGAGATAGACACCTGGATGGGATAGGGGTGGGTGGTATAGAAGCAGGATTGATAGTTGGAGAACAGTGCCCACTGGTGGCCAGCAGGTATAACCTGCAAATGGGAAAGCGGGGACTTAGGTCCAGGCACACAGGATGTGATGTCACAGGAAGTGACGCACTAAACCCGGCCAAGAAAGCCACGGCTGTCCCGGTGGGTGGGTGGTTGGGTCGGGCGGGCAGGACGATGAGCATCGCTGGCTAGCACCCTACAGCCGAGTCCTGGGAAAACAATCAGCGGCTGAGGGGCAGAGAAGCCACGAGTCCGTGAGGGAATCACTTTGGAAAAACACTCCCAGGTGACGATTTGCTGGATGCCTTTACCTGATTCATTAGCTCCCGATACTGTGCTCCAGGTAGGAGCTGAGGCGTTCCTTCAACTGCCGCGGTCGGCAGCTTACTGAGGTGGAGGGGATGAGCCCATCTGTAAGGAGGTAGAAGAATGAAATTAGTATGCAGCGGGAAGTTTGAGGTGGTTAGCTCAGGTCACACATGCGCAGTAGTAAGAGCCCTAACACATGTACAGCCCCTAACTATATCTTTACAACTTAAACTTGGTTCTGCACTTCGAAAATTGCACTACACACTGAAACGTTACACGAGGTGCTACGGAGTTAGGCTGCTGCACCAAAAATCAGTGATGGTGGTTACACAAACAGTCTCAATCAGCTAGACCTAGGGAAGTTAAACAGAGAGACTATTAAACAAACATAGTGTGCAACCTGGTAAGGATTACAGCAGCAGTCCCCTACAGATGTTACTAGGCACCACACAGTACAATAGCATAAATGCTTGCTCTTTCTATAGCTTGATCCCATGTAATATAGCCTAGGATTTAGCCCAGCACAAGTCCCAACCACCCTCTCAGGTAGCACCCTACAGCCGAGTCCACGGAAAACAATCAGTGGCTGAGGAGCAGAGAAGCCACGAGTCCATAGGAATCACTTTGGAAAAACACTCCCAGGTGATGACTTGCTGGATGCCTTTACCTGATGCAGTAGCTCCCGATACTGTGCTCCAGGTAGGAGCTGAGGCGTTCCTTCAACTGCCGCAGTCGGCAGCTTACTGAGGTGGGGGGGTGAGCCCGTCTGATGCAGTAGCTCCCGATACTGTGCTCCAGGTAGGAGCTGAGGCGTTCCTTCAACTGCCGCAGTCGGCAGCTTACTGAGGTGGGGGTGAGCCCGCCTGATGCAGTAGCTCCCGATACTGTGCCCAGGTAGGAGCTGAGGCGTTCTTCAACTGCCGTGGTTGGCAGTTTACTGAGGTGGGGGTGAGCCATCTGATGCAGTAGCTCCCGCACTGTGCTCCAGGTAGGAGCTGAGGCATTCCTTCAACTGCCGCGGTCGGCAGCTTACTGAGGTGGGGTGAGCCCGCCTGATGCAGTAGTTCCCGATACTGTGCTCCAGGTAGGAGCTGAGGATTCATTTAACTGTCGTCGGCAGCTTACTGAGGTGGGGGTGAGCCCGTCTGATGCAGTAGCTCGATACTGTGCTCCAGGTAGGAGCTGAGGCGTTCCTTCAACTGCCGCGGTCGGCAGCTTACTGAGGTGGGGGTGAGCCTCACTGATGCAGTAGCTCGATACTGTGCTCCAGGTAGGAGCTGAGGCGTTCCTTCAACTGCGCGGTCGGCAGCTTACTGAGGTGGGGGTGAGCCGTCTGATGCAGTAGCTCCCGATACTGTGCTCCAGGTAGGAGCTGAGGCATTCATTCAACTGTCGTGATGGGCAGCTTACTGAGGTGGGGGTGAGCCCGTCTGATGCAGTAGCTCCGATACTGTGCTCCAGGTAGGAGCTGAGGCATTCCTTCAACTGCTGCGGTCGGCAGCTTACTGAAGGGGGGGTGAGCCCGTCTGATGCAGTAGCTCCGATACTGTGCTCCAGGTAGGAGCTGAGGCGTTCCTTCAACTGCTGCGGTCGGCAGCTTACTGAGGTGGGGTGAGCCGTCTGATGCAGTAGCTCCGATACTGTGCTCCAGGTAGGAGCTGAGGCATTCATTTAACTGTCGTGGTCGGCAGCTTACTGAGGTGGGGGGGTGAGCCCGTCTGATGCAGTAGCTCCCGATACTGTGCTCCAGGTAGGAGCTGAGGCGTTCCTTCAACTGCCGCGGTCGGCAGCTTACTGAGGTGGGGGGGGTGAGCCCGTCTGATGCAGTAGCTCCCGATACTGTGCTCCAGGTAGGAGCTGAGGTTCCTTCAACTGCCGCGGTCGGCAGCTTACTGAGGTGGGGGGGGTGAGCCCGTCTGATGCAGTAGCTCCCGATACTGTGCTCCAGGTAGGAGCTGAGGCGTTCCTTCAACTGCCGCGGTCGGCAGCTTACTGAGGTGGGGGGGTGAGCCCGTCTGATGCAGTAGCTCCCGATACTATGCTCCAGGTAGGAGCTGAGGCATTCATTTAACTGTCCGTGGTCGGCAGCTTACTGAGGTGGGGGGGTGAGCCCGTCTGATGCAGTAGCTCCGATACTGTGCTCCAGGTAGGAGCTGAGGCGTTCCTTCAACTGCCGCGGTCGGCAGCTTACTGAGGTGGGGGTGAGCCCGTCTGATGCAGTAGCTCCGATACTGTGCTCCAGGTAGGAGCTGAGAGTTCCTTCAACTGCCGCGGTCGGCAGCTTACTGAGGTGGGGGTGAGCCCGTCTGATGCAGTAGCTCCGATACTGTGCTCCAGGTGAGCTGAGGCATTCATTTAACTGTCGTGGTCGGCAGCTTACTGAGGTGGGGGTGAGCCCGCCTGATGCAGTAGCTCGATACTGTGCTCCAGGTAGGAGCTGAGGCGTTCCTTCAACTGCCGCGGGTCGGCAGCTTACTGAGGTGGGGGTGAGCCCGTCTGATGCAGTAGCTCCGATACTGTGCTCCAGGTAGGAGCTGGCGTTCCTTCAACTGCCGGGTCGGCAGCTTACTGAGGTGGGGGGTGAGCCCGCCTGATGCAGTAGCTCCGATACTGTGCTCCAGGTAGGAGCTGAGGCGTTCCTTCAACTGCCGCGGTCGGCAGCTTACTGAGGTGGGGGTGAGCCCGTCTGATGCAGTAGCTCCGATACTGTGCTCCAGGTAGGAGCTGAGGTTCCTTCAACTGCCGCAGTCGGCAGCTTACTGAGGTGGGGGGGTGAGCCCGTCTGATGCAGTAGCTCCCGATACTGTGCTCCAGGTAGGAGCTGAGGCGTTCCTTCAACTGCCGCGGTTGGCAGTTTACTGAGGTGGGGGGGTGAGCCCATCTGATGCAGTAGCTCCCGCTACTGTGCTCCAGATAGGAGCTGAGGCATTCCTTCAACTGCTGCGGTCGGCAGCTTACTGAGGTGGGGGGGGGTGAGCCCGTCTGATGCAGTAGTTCCCGATACTGTGCTCCAGGTAGGAGCTGAGGCATTCATTTAACTGTCGTGGTCGGCAGCTTACTGAGGTGGGGGGGTGAGCCCGTCTGATGCAGTAGCTCCCGATACTGTGCTCCAGGTAGGAGCTGAGGCGTTCCTTCAACTGCCGCGGTCGGCAGCTTACTGAGGTGGGGGGGTGAGCCCATCTGATGCAGTAGCTCCCGATACTGTGCTCCAGGTAGGAGCTGAGGCGTTCCTTCAACTGCTGCGGTCGGCAGCTTACTGAGGTGGGGGGGGTGAGCCCGTCTGATGCAGTAGCTCCCGATACTGTGCTCCAGGTAGGAGCTGAGGCATTCATTTAACTGTCGTGGTCGGCAGCTTACTGAGGTGGGGGGGTGAGCCCGTCTGATGCAGTAGCTCCGATACTGTGCTCCAGGTAGGAGCTGAGGCGTTCCTTCAACTGCGCGGTCGCAGCTTACTGAGGTGGGGGTGAGCCGTCTGATGCAGTAGCTCCGATACTGTGCTCCAGGTAGGAGCTGAGGCGTTCCTTCAACTGCGCGGTCGGCAGCTTACTGAGGTGGGGGTGAGCCCGTCTGATGGCAGTAGCTCCCGATACTGTGCTCCAGGTAGGAGCTGAGGCGTTCCTTCAACTGCCGCGGTCGGCAGCTTACTGAGGTGGGGGGGGTGAGCCCGTCTGATGCAGTAGCTCCCGATACTGTGCTCCAGGTAGGAGCTGAGGCGTTCCTTCAACTGCCGCGGTCGGCAGCTACTGAGGTGGGGGGTGAGCCCGTCTGATGCAGTAGCTCGATACTGTGCTCAGGTAGGAGCTGGGGCGTTCCTTCAACTGCGCGGTCGGCAGCTTACTGAGGGTGGGGGTGAGCCCGTCTGATGCAGTAGCTCCCGATACTGTGCTCCAGGTAGGAGCTGAGGCGTTCCTTCAACTGCTGCGGTCGGCAGCTTACTGAGGTGGGGGTGAGCCCGTCTGATGCAGTAGCTCCCGATACTATGCTCCAGGTAGGAGCTGAGGCATTCATTTAACTGTCGTGGTCGGCAGCTTACTGAGGTGGGGGGGTGAGCCCGTCTGATGCAGTAGCTCCCGATACTGTGCTCCAGGTAGGAGCTGAGGCGTTCCTTCAACTGCCGCGGTCGGCAGCTTACTGAGGTGGGGGTGAGCCCGTCTGATGCAGTAGCTCCCGATACTGTGCTCCAGGTAGGAGCTGAGGCGTTCCTTCAACTGCCGCGGTCGGCAGCTTACTGAGGTGGGGGGTGAGCCCGTCTGATGCAGTAGCTCCCGATACTGTGCTCCAGGTAGGAGCTAAGGCATTCATTTAACTGTCGTGGTCGGCAGCTTACTGAGGTGGGGGGGTGAGCCCGTCTGATGCAGTAGCTCCCGATACTGTGCTCCAGGTAGGAGCTGAGGCGTTCCTTCAACTGCCGCGGTCGGCAGCTTACTGAGGTGGGGGGGTGAGCCCGTCTGATGCAGTAGCTCCCGATACTGTGCTCCAGGTAGGAGCTGAGGCGTTCCTTCAACTGCCGCGGTCGGCAGCTTACTGAGGTGGGGGGGGTGAGCCCGTCTGATGCAGTAGCTTCCGATACTGTGCTCCAGGTAGGAGCTGAGGCGTTCCTTCAACTGCCGCAGTCAGCAGCTTACTGAGGTGGGGGGGTGAGCCCATCTGATGCAGTAGCTCCCGATATTGTGCTCCAGGTAGGAGCTGAGGTGTTCCTTCAACTGCCGCGGTCGGCAGCTTACTGAGGTGGGGGGTGAGCCCGTCTGATGCAGTAGCTCCGATACTGTGCTCCAGGTAGGAGCTAGGCGTTCCTTCAACTGCAGCCGGTCGGCAGCTTACTGAGGTGGGGGTGAGCCCATCTGATGCAGTAGCTCCCGATATTGTGCTCCAGGTAGGAGCTGAGGTCTTCCTTCAACTGCCGCGGTCGGCAGCTTACTGAGGTGGGGGGGGTGAGCCCGTCTGATGCAGTAGCTCCTGATACTGTGCTCCAGGTAGGAGCTGAAGCGTTCCTTCAACTGCCACAGTCGGCAGCTTACTGAGCCCAGTAGTCTGATTCCTCCGTTCTGGTGTGGTGTTAGTATTTATTTTTTTGTTTCTGATTATCGGTAAGTGCACTGAGAATGAAAACCAACTGATGGGAACAACCCAGACAAAAAAAAAAAACTGCATACAAATGCAAGAGGCATAGAGCACAAGACAGTAAGTGACAGTAGAGAGCAAGGATACATGCAGGTATATATATGACAAAAAGTGTATGATGATGCAGTTAGTCATGGTGCACACACGCTCCCTGGTGCACCACAACTAAAATGTGCCATACCCAAAGCTTTGGCTTGGTGGCTAAGTCCCAAATGCAGATGTGGTCACATGATGTTAATGGGCACAAGCAGAGGTTTCTTCTGCTGATATGTGTGACACAATAGCACCACATGCTGCTCCTCCACACCAAGAGTTTGCGGTATGAGGCACATCACTGGTCACATGGTGCCCAGCCACGCCAAGAGTTCATAGTATGAGGCATAGGCCCCATCATGTGGTGCTCTGTCACACTCAGAATTCATGGTATGATGCACAGTGACAGTCATGTAGTACCCTGACATGCCCAGAGATCATGGTATGAGGCACACTGCCAGTCACATGGTGCCCTGTCATGTCCAGAGTTCATGGTATGGGACACAGTGCCAGTCACATGGAGTTCTGCCACGTCCAAAGATCATGGTAAGAGATACAGTGCCAGTTACATATGGTGCCATGCATTGCCCAGAGTTCATGGTATGAGGCACAGTGCTAGTCACATGATGCCCTGCCATGCCCAGAGATCGATCAATCAGTCAATTAAAGCTTTATTTATACAGTGCAGATTTCAAGGAATCAAAGCACTTTACATATTATTACATTTAAAATCTATAGAATAATTAGAATAATTAACAAGCACTCTTAAATAGCAGGTTCAGTATTAAAATCTTTAACTTAAATCTCATCAAGGAATGCCTGGCTAAATAAAAACGTCTTCAGTTTGATTTTGAAATGGTCTATGGTCTGGCACTCTCTAACCAAATGAGGTAAAGATTTCCACAGAGCTGGGGCTGCAAAAGTAATGTATGTGCTCCAGATGTCTTCAATTTGACCCTGGGAATCTCTAGCAATCCCTCGCCAGTGGAGCGGAGTGGGTGGAAGGGGTGGTAAGGGCGCAGAAGGTCTTGTAGATAGTAGGGTCACTGGCATGTATGGCTTTGTAGGTTATGATATCAGGCACTCTGCCAGTCATATGGTGCCCTGTCATGCCCAGAGTTCATGGTATGAGACAAATTGCCAGTCACATGGTGTCCTACCATATCCAGAGATCATGGTATGCAGGTGAACTTTGGGCTTCCAAGGGGCTGGGGCTGTAAGATTATTAGTACATACACTCCTCCTTCAGCTGCCATCGCGTTCCAGACCTCCAGACCTGAATCAGAGAATTGACTATGGGCGGACCACAGAAACAGATCTCAGCTCCCCTTTAGCCACTGACAGGACTTGGGGCGGAGGTTCGGCATTCAGATGCTGACAAACGGGCTGACCGTAGCTCCATACCAAAGGGCAGAATCTCAGGCATATACAAGAGCTGTCATTGCTAACTTAACCTGTTTGTTGTTGTTTTTCCTACCCTTCTCGCTCTCAGGCATAGAGTAGCAGCCAGTGCTGTGCTAAAATCCTTTGCCTAGCTAACCACACTGTGTTTTTTTTCTTTTGTCTTTATCTAATTACCTCATTTCCGATGTATACTTGCTCTCATCAGAATCTCTTCTCCAGTGGTACAGGGGTATACAGGACAAGTGTAACCCCTTTGTTACCCGGGGTTACTAGAATCCCAGTAAGACCTAGTGGTAGGCAGGGAAGGCAGCTTGTGAAACTTCAGTTAAATGGGTTTCACACTGTCTCACTCTATTCTCAGTCTCAGCTGAGACTGAGAGATGACATCACCAATAGAACTTTCACAGCTGTATAAGCCACATTGGAATCTGCAGCAGAGGGAGTTAGATAGAACGTTGGGAGTTTTCAAAGGGAAATGTTCAGTTCCAGTTTGCCTTCAGTAAGAAGGAGTCAGTGTCCAGTTTGTCTTGAGCAAGTAAGGTGTGCTCAAGTGTTGGAGACCGTTGTTCGGGTCTCAGTGCCCCCTCCCTCCGGGGGGGGGAATGTAAAGATCTCCATGCAGATTCCTGGGGCAATCCCCTTAATTCTGCCAAGAGGAAGGAAAGCTGCCAGCTCAGTTCAGTCTTTGTTTTGGAAAGCTGGAAGATTTGTGATTCGCCTGTGGGGCACCTGCAAGTAAAGGGTGAGTGTCTGCTCTGACAAAAAGGGCAAAATGTTTTTTTCACCCTGGGACATGTGTGGGAATCTAGGAATTGAACTACATTTTGGGAAGCCTATAGGACTCGGCCAAACAAATGCAGTAGTGTCAAATGCTAGAGTGCTATGTGATTCAAGTAATATGTAGAGGAGATGCGCCAGATCATCTACCTTTTAATCTACATTCAGAAGTTTGTTTTCCCAGGGAAATGGCCGGCTATGGGCTGTGGGAGCTGGAGGTGGGCAAACCCCCCATCTTTAGTAACCAGGTCCACCTCTACGGATTTCTGCTGTGATTGCTACTTTGCCTCATGCACTTGGCCAGTGATGGGGGAAGTACCCAGACGTGGGGTTGCAAAAGGGAAAATCTCTCTAGGAGTCGCAGACTCTAAGTGGTGTGGGGAGCCACGACAGAATAATTGGTTCATGCTTCCAATGGACCGTGAATCAAGTGGCCGCCGGGGGAGCCGGGCCAGTCGGCCTGTGTACCCAAAGCGCGTGCAAGTCCGGGCTGTGTGCCTGGTGGGTCCAGAGCCTGAAAACAGTATAATTGGTTCATTCTTCCAGTGGACCACGTTGTAGTCTCTAATCTGCATTACCAAGAAATGTAGCCCCATGGGGGTCCGTCTATGCTTTGTTTTGTTCCGCTAGTTTGTGAATAAAAGCCACACTGAAGAATCCCATTCCTGGTTCTGGACATTACAGTTATTGCTTCCTGTGTTCGGATTTACTTGGGTGCCTCTGTGCAGAGTAGCCAAACCTAGGTCCCCCTGTGCCGAGTAACCTCATCCTCCCCGAACCCAGGTCCCCACCAGGTACTGCTGTCGGCTTCAACAGCATGCCATCTGTCATTTGGCAAAAAGGCAGGGGTGAGGGGTTACACAAGTTAGTCCTACAACAATACAGAGTAAGCTGATTGTTTTTTTTGTCCCAGCAGGAGAAACAAGGAATAACATGCCCTCCCTCCACCAAACCCCACCCACCCCATGATACTTGCGATTTATTGCCACCAGCTCACACTCCAGTTTCCTGCCTCCTAATAGGAAGAGGTGGGGATACAATAGAGCACATAAAAAAGCTTGCTTTTTTAACTGCTAATATTCATTTAGTATTCTCGCTTTTGTCCCCTCAGTCTTCTGATTGAGGACAAATGTAATCTATTTCTCTCTTTCGTTCATGGACTCCACTTTCAGTACATTTTGAGACCATTAACTGTCAGCGATGTGGAACACTCTTCAGTGGGTTTATTGCCCGGAGACTGGGTCGCTGTCCCATTTGCTGGGAAATAAATCACCTCTAAGCTCAGCTCCGAGAAGCTTGGGGAGAGATCAACTATGTACATAACCAACTACAAAGAAACACTCCATATGGGACTACTACTCTAAACCGCCAACATTCCTCTCCCTCAAAGAATTACTAAACCTGGTGGTAGCAGGTGGTTAGGAGAAAAGGCGGCAGTTCTCAGGCACAACACCAAAATAAACAAAACCCTTTACAAACGGTGAACAGGTACTCATCTCTTACATCAGAAACAGTCAAGGATGAGGAGCAGGCAGCAGGCTAGCACAAAGTCAAATGCAACAAGGGGACTAATAACCACAGTGCACAAAGAACAAAGTACAACAGAAAAAAGTCTGCTCATCATAGGGGACTCCATGATTCGTGGTGTGGATCCCTGCCTGAGGCAAAACGAGCACACGGATGTACTGGTCAGATGTCTCCGGGGAACATCCGCAAGCAGGGACACAGACCAAATTGTCAACATGATACGGAATGAAGGAATGGGCACAAACCTCCTTGTCCACCTAGGGGTCAACGACCTTGCTACCCAGCAAGTAGACAAGGTTAAGGAGCACATAGCCCAGCTGGGGGAAAAAAATGGTTTCTCTTTTCGTCCAGCATTTCCTTCTCAGAGATTTTGCCTATTTGGGTAAAAGGGAAACACAGGCAGAAAATCAGAGAAAAAGGCACTGAAGATCTGAATGCATGGCTTAGGGCAGGTGCCAAGCAAAAGGGCATCATTTCATCAGAAATTGTAAGAACTTCTTGGAAAGGCAGTTCTTTAAGTTTGACAGCCTCCACCTGACAAAGGAGGGAGTTAGGGTGCTGGGTCAGAGATTTGATGTCCATGTGGGACATTTAAATTAACTAGTGGGAAGATGATGGCGGCTCTCAGAGCAGCTTACATAAAGCCTGTCACCTGTCGCTCTCCAGCCAGCACAAAATCTACAGAACACACTAGAATGAGAGCCACACTAGGCAAGTAGCAAGCAACCATAATAGGGTCTACCAAGGAGCAATAAAATGGTAAGAAACATAGAATTTGATGGCAGATAAGGACTGATTGGCCCACCTAGCCTGCCTATTTCCCTACCTAATGGATAAGCTGCAGATCCTAGTTAATCAACAACCTACTTCCTCCTACCCCCAACCCCTAGAATTGCCTTATGTCTGTCCCATGTATTCTTGAATTCCCCTACTGTTTTTGACTCCACGACCTCCTCAGGAAGGCTTCTCCATGCATCCACAACCCTCTCCGTGAAAAAATTATTCCTCACATTACCTCTGAGATGTCCCACCCCTATCTTCAAATTGTGCCCCCTCATTCTTGCACATCTCTTTTTCTGAAAGATGCTACCCTCTTGGACTTTGTTGATTCCCTTGAGGTACTTGAAAGTTTCTATCATGTCCTCCCTCTCCCTCCTTTCCTTGAGGGTATACATATTAAGCTCCTTTAGTCTCTCTCTTCGTATGTCTTCTGGTGCTGAAAATCTGCACCATTTTGGTTGCCCTCTTCCGGACAGCCTCCACCTTGTCTAAGTCTTTGTAGAGGTCTCCAGAACTGCACACTGTGCTCCAGATGGGGTCTCACCAATGGTCTGTACAGATGGATAACAACTTCCTGTTTTTTACTGGTGATGCCTCTCCCTTACGCATCCCAGTATCCCCCAGCCCTCCTTACTTCCTTCTCATATTGCTTGCCGACCTTTAGGTCATATGATATAATTACCCCCAGGTCCCTTTCCATTTCTGTTGTTGTCAGTATCTCACCCCCAATTGTGTACTCTTCCCCTGGGTTTTTGTTTCCCAGGTGCACTACTTTGCACTTCTTTGCGTTGAATCTAAGCTGCCATACATTTGACCATTCCTCCAACCTTGCCAAGTCCCTTCTCATCCTTCCCCCCCCCACCTTGTGTATCATCTCTGTTGCAGGTCTTTGTGTCATTTGCAAAGAGACATACTTTTCCATCCAGTTCCTCTTCAATGTCACTTATAAAAACATTAAAAAGGACCGGACTCAGTACTGAACCCTGTGGTACCTCACTAGTAACTCCCCTTTCTTCGAAGTGGACTCTGTTTACTATTACCCTCTGCGTCCTGTTGTCCAGCCAATGTTTTACCCAGGCTACCACCCTGGGACCCACTCCCAGGCTGGCTAATTTGTTTATTAATCTTTTGTGTGGGACTGTGTCAAACGCCTTGCTAAAGTCTAGGTAGGCCATGTCCACAGCCCCTCCCTGGTCTACTGCTTTGGTCACCCAGTCAAATAAATCAATTAGATTCATCTGACATGACCTTCCTCCTGTGAATCCATGCAGCCTTGGTTCCTGTGCCCCACTGGCATCTAGGTACTCAACAATTTTTTCCTTCAGAAGTGATTCTATCATTTTCCCTATCATTGGGGTCACACTGACAGGTCTGTAGTTTCCTGCCTCTGTCTTGCTCCCACTTTTGTGAAGTGGAATCACATCCACGATTCTCCAGTCCTCAGGTACCACACCACCCTCCCATGATTTGTAAAAAAGGGTAGTCAGTGGTGTTACTACTTCTCCCCTTAGTTCTTTTAGAATTTTGGGGTGAATCCCATTAGGTCCCATTGCTTTGTCCACCTTCAGTTTTAAGAGTTCTTTCAGAACCGTTTCTTCTGAGAAAGGACTGATATCGACCCCCTATCCAGAGTGCTTCTATTGACTGAATTAGGTACCTCCCTCCTCTTCTTTTGTGAATACTGAGCAGAAGTATTTGTTCAGTATCCTGCTTTTTCACTGTCCTCTCTGCCCACCCACCTCCCTTTACTCAGCCTCAGTATCCTTCCTTTGTCTTCTTCACTCCCTAATGTACGTATAAAAGGTTTTATCCTCCTTCTTACTCAAGTTGGCTATCTTTTCCTCGGTTTGGGCCTTTGCTATTCTGACTGCTTTCCCTACTTCCTTCCACTTTAACAGATATAGTTCTCTGTCCTGCTCCTTCTGTGTTTCCTTATACTTCCTGAATGCTATCTTTTTCTCCCTAACCTTCCGTACCACTTCTTTTGAGAACCATAGTGATTTGTCTTTCATTTTGATTTGTCTATTTGCTTCGCACAAAGGCTTGTTGTGTCTGTGATGGCAGTTTTGATGTTTCCTCATTGTTGCTCCACCCCTCCTTCTTGCCTGTTTGCTAGTGCTTTTCTGAGGCATTCTCCCATTTTGCCAAAACCAGCCCTCCTGAAGTCCAGTGTCTTCACTTTTGTATGGCTTGACTCTACAGCTGAGTTTGTCATGAACCACACTGTTTGGTGGTCACTTGTTCCCAGATGGCTACCCACTTCTAGATCTGAGATCCTTTCTCCATCCCCATTTGAGAGTATGAGGTCTAAGATAGCTCCCTCCTGAGTGGGTTCCAATATTAACTGTCAGAGGCATGCCCCCTGTAGGGTATTGAGAACGGCCCTGCTCTTTGATGTGGCTGCAGCAAAGGTGCTCCAGTTAACATCTGGCATATTCTGGTCTCCCATCAGCAATATCTCCCCTTTCTCTGACATCCTAAGGATGCCTTCTGTCATTTCCTTGTCCATTTTCTCCCTCTGAGACAGGGGTCTGAATATAACTCCTGTGTGGACTGTGGTGCAATTTCCAGTCTCCAGGGTGACCCACAGTGCCTCCTCTCCTCCCTGTTTACCCTTTAGTTCTATCGCTTTGATCTCTTCCCTTACATAAACAGCTCCTCCTCCTCCTTTTCTACCCTCCCTGTCCCTCCTGTAGATTGTGTACCCTGGTATGTTGACATCTCGTCATGGTTCTCTGTATACCATGTTTCTGTGACTGCCATGATATCCAGGCATCCCTCTTCTATCAAGACCACCAGTTCAGGGAGCTTGTTACCTAGACTACGGGCATTATTACTCATTACCCTCCATTTTTTGATGGCCTTACCCCTTTTTTCCCCATCCCGGTCCTTACTGCCTTTGTCTTTTTCTCCATTTACCCTGCTCTTCTCCCTATCGACTTCTCTATCTTGGTGTTTGCCTCACTAACTACCCAAATTTTTTGGGGGGGGCTAGGAATTCCCTTCTCCTTTTCAGTGCCTCTCCCCTTGGCTAATTTAAATGCTTGCCAAAGAAGCATTTAAACCTATCATCTAGGATCCTGGTTCCCCTCCTGAACAGATGCAGACCATCACGCCAGTATAGGCCTGCATCCCTCCAGATGGACCCCCAGTCCCCAGTGAAGCCAAAGCCCTGAGCTCTACACCAGTTTTTCAACCACTGATTGAATCCCATAGTGCAGAGCACCCTAGCCTCACCTATGCCATAGACAGGCAGCACCTCCGAGAAGGTTACCGTGCATGTTACTTGTCTAAGGCCCCTCCCCAACTCCACAAACTCCTCCTGCACTGCTCCGATCCCTTTCCCAGCCAGGTCATTTGTTCCTAGGTGGACAATGACATCCAGCTCCTTCCTCTGTGCAGCTGCTCCCACGATCCTGAGGATTTGTTCCCTGTCCCTCCAAGCCATGGCACCAGGCAGACACCTTACCTCCTTCTCCCCTCCCTCCCTCCCCCAGTTCTACCCTCCTAACAGTGGAGTCCCCCACCAGGAGTTGTTTTCTTCCCCTGTGGGCTCCCATGCTACCCTCCTGTGGGTCTCCTTTGTGGAGGTTCCCAGCATCCTCATTGGTCTCCACTGAGGTGTCTCCATGGAGGAACCATGCTCTGCTAAAATGGCATATGAATTGTGGAGAGGTACAACTGGAGGAATGCACCTCTGTTCCACCACCCTCACCCGCTCTGAACCCACTGTGGTCCAACCGCTCCTCTTTCTTGGCAACCTCTGAGGCAGCAGCGGCTTGGGTGGGAAAGGAGGTCCCCGGAATCCTGGCCAACTCAGCCTGGAGATGAGCACCCTCCTCCCTCAGCCCAGAGATATGCCTGCAGATGGGACAACACTGCATCCTCCAGAACATCTCCCAGAAGACTGCTGCTCCACAGCCACTGCAATGCACCACTCCCATCATGTCTTATTTGTGGCCCCTAAACTGTTGTTTTGTATACGTACTCTTTCCTCTCTGTTTATCTTTTTATATAATTTATTTTTTCCCTACTTTCCTACAGCCTTCTGCTCTTAAAGCTCCTGATCTTCCTGTTCTGGGACAGGAAGTTCCTATATTCCTCAGTAGTCTCCTTCTTACTTGCTCAGAGTCAAACCTCCAGCAGCTTGGGTGGATGGAGAGCTACTCTTTTTCTTCTAGGATGGTTATTCTTTTGTGCCTCTGTGATCACACCCTTCCTGTTCCCAAACAGGAAGTTCATGTTATCAGTCAAATCCTGTGCCTATAAAAGTAGTACTGGCTGGTGGGGTGGAAAGAAGGGACAAAGGGCAATATAGTCCCAGTAAAGTTACATCAGCAGCTCCTTCCTCTTGCTGTTCTCTGCCAAAAGCTCTCTATGTCAGTTTTTAAATGCAAACACCTTGCTTCCTTCTGCTTAAGCCACTCCCCCAAGTCACAGTTTCTTTCTTCACCTAGCTAACTGCACAGATAACAATTCCTTCACCCAAGTCAGACAAACACACTAACTTTTTTGTTTGTTTGTTTTTACCTTAAATTGAAGTTCCCAGTAGTAGAGTTCTAGTTCTTCAGTCCAGGAGAGTAGTAAAGTTCTAACAGCAGCTCCTTCCTCTTGCTGTTCTCTGCCAAAAAGGGTAGTAACAGTGAAAAAAGGAACAGACTCACAAGCATGGAAGAAAATCGAGAATGGAAAGCATTATGCCTCAATGCATGCAGTCTGGCTAACAAGATACTAGACCACACTGGCACAATAGCAGAGGCAGGACTAGACTGGGTTACCTTGACCGAAACATGGTTCACAATCGTGACCAGGATATAGCTATCCCAGGGTATAACCTGTTCAGGAGGGATTGGGTAGGGAAAAAAGGGGAAGGGATAGCCATTTATGTCAAGGACACCATCAAAGTGATGGAAATACTGGGGTCACAAGGGGAAGCAGAGGCCCTGTGGATTACAACCGGGACCAGAAACAGGGCACCCATCTGGGTAGAAGTAACCTACAGACCCCCAAATCAGGAAGAAGACAAGGACAAGGAAATCTTGGAAACAATCCAGCAGATGGCAGACAAAAGGGACATTGTGCTGGTGGGGGACTTCAATCTACCAGACATTGATTGGAGTTCCCACACAACAGCATCAGAATGAAGTAGGGACTTCCTAGATGTACCACAGGGGACAGGTCTGAGTCAACTAGTGAAGGCACCCACAACTGGAAATGCAACCTTGGACCTGGTATTTACAAATAGCAAAAGGTTCTTAGGCGTCGGAAGTGGGGAGCCACCTGGGAACCAGTGACCATCACACTGTATGGTTTAGGGTAAACAGGGTTGAGGACTCCAGTCATTCAAAGCTGAAACTCCTAGATTTCAGGAGGGCAGACTTCTCAAAAATGAGGACCTTCCTGAAGGACAACCTTAAACGCATGTTAGGAGAGAGCGTAGAAGAGTGTTGGACTTGGTTGAAAGATGCTATAGCCTTGGTCACATCACAGTGGCATGGGGTCATATCGCCTAAAGCAAAAACAGTATGGCAACAGATGCTGCAGGCAAAATGGCGTGTTTTGAAATAAGATCGGGTAAAACACTGACCGACACAAACAGCGCACGCCGTTCTCTACAATGGGCTTTCTTTTGTTTTTGTGGGGAGTTGTGCCCACCTAACCCTTCCAATGTGGGGGGCTTCACCCCCCCTGGAATTTGTATAACAAACTCTGGGGGGGGGGAGGGTGGACTTAGGGGATGGGGAGAAACTTGGGAGGGGAGAACTTTTTATTTTTTTTAAAACAGCAAAATTGTAGTTGCACAGGGAGACCTGTGGGGAATTGAACCACAGTCCCAGGTCTCTTGATTTCACCATGTGCTGGTGCCTTACTCACTCCACCATGGGAGCGGCGTGACCAGGCACCCAGCACATGGTAACGTGATGCCTCCCAAGAAAAGTGCACAGTGACAGGGGTAGCGGTAATTCCCTACTGCTGTTATACCCCTGTCACTGTAATCACAAGCGCGCTCTACACAGTGTGATTAATGCAACAATCTATGTCATGCGCGGTGTTGACCCGGTACACATCACAGTGTACCCATCAGGTTAGTAAGAATAAAAAGAGGAAGAACCCACTCTGGTTCTCCATGGAGGTGGCAATCAAGGTGAAGGAAAAGCGTAAAGCGTTCAGAAAGTACAAAAGGACAATGAGTGAGGGTGACAAAACAGATTATAAAGAAAAACTAAAGGAGGCAGGAAAAGTAATAAGAAGTAATAAGAAGTGCAAAGGGCCGAAACCGAGTTAAGAATAGCTCAGGGAGTAAAGAAGGGCAACAAACTTTCTGCAGGTACAGATGGGGGAAAAAAGAAAGACCAAGGGAGGAATTGTCAGAATTACAAAAAAGAATGGACAGCACACGGAGGAAGATGAAGGCAGAGGCGCTCAATGAGTACTTCTGCTCAGTCTTCGCTCATGAAGCAGATAGCGATGGACTGACGCTGAGTAAAAAGGACTGTCCAGTTGGGGGTGTAGACACAAGTCCCTTCACAGAGGAAAGGGTCCTGGAAGAACTCAACAAGTTGAGTGTGGAGAAAGCAATGGGGCTGGAACTTGGGAGGAACTAGCAGCCCCCTAGCAAGGCTCTTCAACAAATCGTTGATGAGCGGGAAGGTTCCTGAGGACTGGAAAAGGGTGACTGTGGTACCACTACATAACAGCAGGAGGAAGGAGGAACCTGGTAGCTACCGACCAGTTAGTCTCACCTCGGTTGTGGGGAAACTGACGGAGTCCCTGTTGAAGGAAAGGATAGTAGCTTTTAAGGGGAGAGTGCTCAACTCGATACTAAACAGCATGGTTTCATGGCAGGGAGGTCCTGCCAGACTAACCTAGTAGATTTCTTTGACTGTGTCACCAAAACTGTAGATCAAGGAGGGGCCATGGATGTGGTGTGCCTAGACTTCAGGAAGGTCTTTGACTCTGTTCTACACAGGAGACTGGTCTACAAACTGGAGAGCTTGGGAGTTAGGCATAAAGTAACATGCTAGTGTAGAAACTGATTGAATGGGAGGACACAGAGTTTTAGTTAATGGCACACTGTCAGAAGAGAGTGGGGTTAATAGTGGGGTGCCGCAGGGCTTGGTCCTGAGGCGACCCTTTTCAACATATTCATCAGTGACATCGCAGATGGACTGGAGGGAAAAGTATACCTGTTTGCAGATGACACCAAAATCATCAACAGGCACACCAGAGGAGCATCAACACATGGAATCCGATCTTTGAAAGCTGGAGGAGTGGTAAAAAAAGTGGCAACTGAGATTTAATGCAAAAAAAATGCAAGGGCATGCACTTAGGAAAGCGTAACCCAGAGAAAATGTGCTCAATGGGAGGGGAGCAGCTGGCAGCTACTAGGCATGACAGCAACCTGGGGGTTATCATCTCAGATGACCTAAAGGACAGCAAACAATGAAAGGCAGCACTGAAGGCTAGTGGCATCCTGGGATGCATAGAAGGGGCATAACAAGCAGGAGGTAACAAGTGATCATGCCTCTGTATCGGTCCCTGGTGAGGCCTCACATGGAATACTGCATCCAGTTCTGAAGGCGACATCTCAAGAGGGACATAGATAGAGATGGTACAGAGAAGAGCAACAAAAAGAGAGCAGGGTATGCATCAAAGACCATACTAGGCAAGACTAAGTGAACTTAACTTATACTTCCAAGTGCAGTGCAGAAATTGGGATGATATGATAGAGGCGTTTAAATACCTGAAGGGAAAAAACAAGGTCCAGGTGCAAAACCACTTTCAGGTGAAGGATTATAACAGGACAAAAGGGCATGACCTTCGGCTTAGAGAAGGGAGGTTCAGGACCAACATGTGGAAGTTCTTCTTCATGGAGTGAGTGGTCAGACCTTGAAATAGCCTGCTTGACATGGTGGTGGGGGCAAAGACAGAGGGTGAATTCAAAGGAGCATGGGACAGACATTGCGGGATACTGAAGCAGTCAAGCAGTACAGAGAAGGCTTAGTGGGGGGGTAGGAAATCACAGGCAAACCATATGGATCACATGGTCCCCATCTGCCGGCAGTTTCTATGTTTCTATGTGGCACAGCTAGTCACATGGTGCCTTGTCATGCCTAGAGTTCATAGTATGAGGCACAGTGCCAGTCACACGGCATCCTGCCATGTCCAGAGAGCATGATATAAGGAGCAGTGCCAGTCACATGGTGCCCTGCCATGCCCAGAGATCATGATAGGAGCAGTGCCAGTCACATGGTGCCCTGCCATGCCCAGAGATCATGACATGAGCAGCAGTGCCAGTCACATGGAGCCCTGCCATGCCCAGAGAGCATGAGGTGAGGAGCAGTGCCAGTCACATGGTGCCCTGCCATGCCCAGAGATCATGATGTGAGGAGCAGTGCCAGTCACATGGTGCCCTGCCATGCCCAGAGATCATGACGTGAGCAGCAGTGCCAGTCACATGGTGCCCTGCCATGCCCAGAGATCATGACGTGAGCAGCAGTGCCAGTCACATGGTGCCCTGCCATGCCCAGAGATCATGACGTGAGCAGCAGTGCCAGTCACATGGTGCCCTGCCATGCCCAGAGATCATGACGTGAGCAGCAGTGCCAGTCACATGGTGCCCTGCCATGCCCAGAGATCATGATATGAGGAGTAGTGCCAGTCACATGGTGCCCTGCCATGCCCAGAGATCATGGTATGATGTATTATACTAGCCACATAATGCCTGGCCCTACGCAGAGTTTGTGGTATGCGACACAGCACCATTTACGTTGTGTTCTGACACACCCAATGTTTGTGGCTCATACCTCATCACCTGCTTCCTGAGCATTTCTTGATCCTTGATGTCTAGAAGTATGCCCCACCCCAGCGTGTCTAGATCCTATGAGTCTAGTGGTACCCCCTCACAATCTCCCTGAGCATCTCTTGATCTTTGACATACAGCGTTAACCCTTATCAACTCCCTGAGCATGTCTTGATTCTTTGTCCCCAGTGGTACTCCTGCCATGTGTTCCCCAAGCATGTCTCAATCCTTGGTGTACAGTGTTACCCCCTTACCTGCTCCCTGAGCATGTTTCAGCCCTTGGAGTCCAGTGGTACTGCCTCACCAACTCCCTAAGCATGTCTCAGTCCTTGGTGTCCACTGGTACATTCCCCTGATTTGCTTGCTGAGCATGTCTCTGTCCTTGGCGTACAGTGTTACCCCCTGACCAGCTCAAAAACCGTGTCTCAATACTTCATCTCCAATAGTTTCCCCTTCATCTGCTTCCTGAGCATTTCTCAATCCTTGGAATCCAGTAGTAGCCCCTCACTATCTTCTAGAGCATCTCTTAACCCTTGGCATTCAGTGGCATCCCTCACCAACTCCCTGAGCATGTCTCGATCCTTGGAATACACTGTTACCCCCTCACCTGCTCCCTGAGTATTTCTGATTCCTTGGTCACCAGTGGTACCCCTCTCTTGTGCTCCCCAAGCATTTCTTAAATGTTGGCATCCAGTAGTATCCTCCTCACCATATCCCCAAGTATGTCTTGATCCTTGGAGTCCAGTGGTACCCCCTCACTAACTCCCCAAGCATGTCTCGATCCTTTGAGTCCAGTGATACCCTCTCACTAACTCCCCAAGTATGTCGCAATCCCTTGAGTCCAGTGGTACCCCCTCACTAACTCCCCAAGCATGTCTCAATCATTTGAGTCTAATGGTACACCATCACTAACTCCCCAAGTATGTCTCAATCCTCTGAGTTCAGTGGTATCCCCTCACTAACTCCCCAAGCATGTCTTAATCCTCTGAGTTCAGTGGTACACCATCACTAACTCCCCAAGCATGTCTCAATCCTTTGAGTTCAGTGGTACCCCCTCACTAACTCCACAAGTATGTCTCAATCCTTCGAGTTCAGTGGTACCCCCTCACTAACTCCGCAAGCATGTTTCAATCCTTTAAGTTCAGTGGCACCCCCTCACTAACTCCCCAAGTATGTCTCAAGCCTTTGAGTTCAGTGGTACCCCTCACTAACTCCCCAAGTGTGTCTCAAGCCTTTGAGTTCAGTGGTACCCATTCACCATCTCCCTGAGCATGTCTCAATCCTTTGAGTTCAGTGGTACCCCCTCACTAACTCCACAAGCTTGTCTCAATCCTTTGAGTTCAGTGGTACCCCCTCACTAACTCCACAAGCTTGTCTCAATCCTTTGAGTTCAGTGATACCCCCTCACTAACTCCCCAAGTATGTCTCAAGCCTTTGAGTTCAGTGGTACCCCTCACTAACTCCCCAAGTAAGTCTCAAGCCTTTGAGTTCAGTGGTACCAATTCACCATCTCCCTGAGCATGTCTCAATCCTTTGAGTTCAGTGATACGCCCTCACTAACTCCCCAAGCATGTCTCAATCCTTTAAGTTCAGTGGCACCCCCTCACTAACTCCCCAAGTAAGTCTCAAGCCTTTGAGTTCAGTGGTACCCCTTCAGCATCTCCCTGAGCATGTCTTATTTATTTATTTATTAGCTTTTGGTAACCGGGTAAGTGCGCTAGGCAGTAATCCTGCCTATTTTCAGGCACGACCCGGGACAGTACGAGACAGAATACAGATAAGCACAACTGTACAAATTCATAAATAATAACAACAACACAGTGCAAACAATATAATACAGGTTGGAATACAGGTTAGGATAGGTCATGTAGACAAGTATACAGGTACAATAAGAGGTAAGGTAGGCTAGTGGCTAAGCTCGCACACTAACTGTCCTTAGCCCAACTAGTGAACAAATAAAAAACTAACACACTATGAATAATATACCAAGAGGTCAGTTCCCAGCAAGGAGTCCTAGTGGCAGTTAAGTCTAGGTGCATTTACAGTTTCCAAGGGTGTAGAGGTGAGAGAACAGCGAGCTCTTAAAAACACGGTGGGAGGTGGAATTTTTAACCTGCAGGGGGAGTGAATTCCAGAACTTAGGAGCAACATTGGAGAGCCCCTGTTCACCCATTTTTGTAGCACAAGGTCGAACTGAAAGCATTGGGATGGAAGAGGACCTAAGAGTGCGGGACTGGGAGACCAGGATAAGCAAGTCAGCCAGACAGTCCGGATGAGGTGGTCTAGTAAGGGAGTCAATAAGACACCCTAGGGAGTAAGCTCGGCGGTCCTTAGGTGACAGCCAGTTTAAGCCGGAGTAAAGTAGGCAATGATGAGTTAGGTGAGGGGCAGATAAGGCAAACCTACAGATATTGATGTAGGAAGTGTCCTTAATTCTTTGAGTCCTGTGGTGCCCCCTCACCAGCTCCCCAAGCATGTCTCAATCCCTTGAATTCAGTGGCACCCCCTCACCAACTCCCCCAGCATATCTCTGTATCCCCTAGGTGGCGCTATCCTAAGGGCTACTACCCTTGCCTGCGTGCCTAGGTGCAGGTTGAGGGGTCTGAGCTCGTTGAATGGGTGCCTCCACCTGGAGGAATGGTTCTGGGGTAGCGTAACTGCTGTTGGTATAGCCCTCTGGGATGTTATAACCCCCCACCAATCCCTCTAGTGGCCTAAACAGTATAGCAGCAAAACATTCCCATGTACCATATGGCAATAATGACTTGCTCACACCCCTTGCACTTACCACCAGGGATGGATCCTCTGCAGCTGCCCTGGAGACCCCCTGTAAAGTAAGACCTGTAATGCAACAGTACAATACCCCACCAAAAAGGTACACACTAGCCAGGTTAAATGCAAAAACAACAAAATCTGATTGTTTCAGGGGGAAGTGAACAGGGGTGGGGCATGAATCTAGTGGATGATTGACAGATCTGATTGATTCAGGTTGAACATGCATGTACAGTGAGTCCCTTGTATACAGTCACATGACCCTGGGTACCCAGTTAAGCAGACTAGCCTGAAGCAATGCCTGGGGAAGGCCGGTATTGCAGCTGTTGTTGGGGCCCTTAGGAAAGAAAACAATTAGCATGCACATCAACCGAGAATTTGTAATCCGGAGCCAGATGGCTCAGTTCATTGTAATAAACCCAAACAAATAAATCAGATGACACACAGTGATTGCAGCTTTGTTGCAGGGAGCCACCCTGTTTGGTACTCACGCTACCCAGACCAGGAAGCAGGACTGACGAGATGAAGACCTCTAGATGGTGTTCTGGTTTGCCAGGGGAAGCAGGGCCCACATGACTCACCGAGGTGGTTGCTACCTGTTTGATGGTGTTGAACAGGGAGCCGAATCCCCGACTGGGTCTTTCATCAGAAAATATCTCTGCAATGGGAACGGCTGTCTAGGCTAAGATGACAGGGCCCAGACCAGAGCTGGCAGTTCAGATTTAGTCCGTGCGAGTGCTGGAGCAGCTTGCAGCTAGCATAACACACTTAAGGGTGGGGAACCAAATCGTGACTCACACAGGACATTCAGCACACTTATAAGCAACACAACTCTTAGTCACAGTTCTGGTAAAGTCCAGTTGCAATTTAGCAGAAGTTCTGCGCAAACCTCTCAATCCGTGACTCACTTCAATACTTGGCAGGCCGATCGCTTCTGGAGCAAGTCTTCAGTCCCAAGTTCAGGCAGTGGTCACTCTCGTTCTCTTTAGGCTTCAGGTCTTAAACAAAGGAATTACATTTAAGTCCAACTTTCACATTCACAGGATTTTTTCACTGGACGATGTGACAGGCAGGCCAGTGCAGCCTTCCCACTGATTCTCCCGTGCTCCTATGCAGGAACAGCTGCTCGATGGCTCACGCAGTTCACTCTCCAAACTCCAGCTCACAACTGACTCTGCTGCAGGCAGTTCTGAGGATTTCCTCTGAGAGCCAAAAGGTTTGGTTGGCTGAGGGAACTGTCTGTCACAGCACGGGCTCCCCCTCCAGGTCTATTTAGGCCCCAAACCTTAAAAACTACAGTTCCAACAGATTTCAATCCTACAAGACCTCTGGGGACAGTCTCCATTTTAGGTCCCCTGAGGTTTGATTAGTCCAACTCTGGCAGTCCAGAACCAAATCAGTGGCTCTTATGCAAAATGTCCAAGCTGCAAGAGAAGGCAGGTTAAACAAACTTCTATGCTATTATTAATAAGACAGATAAACGGTATATGAACACAGTTCCTAACAGAGCTCCCTCTGCACATGTAGTGACTGCAGACTGGAGCAGAAATACCACTCACCTGGCTGGTCACGAACCCTAAACTACTCAGGCTCAACCCAGACTAATTTCTAACACAGCATGACTCTCTTAAAGAGGCAAGCATGGAGGCGTTCTATAGCACTCTCATGCAGACACATACAGCTACTGCAGACACAGGACACCATCCTGATAGTGGGCATTATGCAGCCCATGAAGACATCTTAGCAAACCCTGATTTGTAGGGGGTTACATATCAGTTCTTGGAGTCCAGTGGCATCCCTCACCAACTTCCTGAACATGTATCTATCCTTCGAGTTCAGTGGCACCCCCTCGCTATCTCCCAAGCATGTCTTGATCACTGGTGTACAATGGTATGCCCTCACCATCTCCCTGAGCTGGACTCAGTCTTTGGAGTCCGGTGGTACCCCCTCACCAACTCCCTGAACATATCTCAATCCTTTGAGTCTAGTGGTACCCCATTCATCATCTCCCCAAGCATGTCTCAGCCCTTAGTGTTCAATGGTACCCCCTTCACCATCTCCCCAAGCATGTTTTGATCCTTTGCTTACAGTGGTACCCCCTCACCATCTACCTGAGCATGTCTCAGTCCTTGGAGTTCAGTTGCACTCCCTCACCATCTCTGTGAGTATGCCTTAATCCTTAGAGTCCAGTGGTATCCCCTCAACAACTCCCTGAGAATGTCTCAATCCTTGAAGTCCAGTGGTACCCCCATCACCATCTCTTCAAGCATGTCTTGATCCTTAGCATACAGTGGTACCCCATCACAATCTCTCCAAACAGGTCTTTAGTTGTTTAACCAGGAGTAGCACACTAATCTGAAAGCTTTTTTACAGGTGTGACCTGGGAGCACAGGGAAGTTAAGTGACTTGCTCAGGGTCACACAGTATGCAAGTGGAAGCTATGGGATTCAAACCCAGGCCTGGTCTGCTAGATGTCACCAGATTTGCAGCTCAGAGCCTTAAACCACTGCACTATACTGTCTTGATCCTTGGAGTCCAGTGGTACCCCCTCACCATCTCCCTGATCATGTCTCAATCCTTGGAGTCGAGGGGTACCCCCTTCACCATCTCAATGAGTATGTCTCAATCCTTGGAGTCCAGGGGTACCCCCTTCACCATCTCAATGAGCATGTCTCAATCCTTAGAGTCCAGTGGTATCCTTCTGCCTAGCCCCATCCCCCTCAGTGTCCTTTACAAATAGAGTCCCTCAATAATCTTGGTTCCCCAACCACTTTGATTCCCAGTGTTGCATGGCTGTGAGGGACTCGGGTAAGCAACCTGGCTGTGCACGTGCTAACATGCATCTGTGCATGGCACAGCACTTCATTAGCATGTTGCCATGGTACAGCACTTCATTAGCATGTTGACATGGTACAGTACAGTACTTCATTAGCATGTTACCATAGTATAGCACTTCATTAGCATGTTGCCATGGTACAGCACTTCATTAGCATGTTACCATGGTACAGCACTTTATTAACATGTTGCCATGGCACAGCACTTCATTAGCATGTTATCGTAGTACAGCACTTCATCAGCACGTTACCGCAGTACAGCACTTCATTAGCATGTTGCTATGGTACAGCACTTCCTTAGTGTGTTACCATAGTACAGCACTTCATTAGCATGTTGCCATGGTACAGCACTTCATTAGCATGTTACCATAGTACAGCACTTCACCTCTTTGCTCTGCAGTTGTAGTGCCCTGTGCAACCATACAAGACAAAGGCTTGCAACCCCATAATGTAAGGCACAATGGGGCATTATCTCAAAAAGTGCTGCTAAGGGGTCACTCTGAACACTTTGCGGCACTCCAGAACAAATGTATATGATGCCCAAGACCTTAGAAAATGCAAAGTGACTTCTGGCGTCTGGAAGATGATAGCATGAATAAAACGGTTAGTGCTTCCTTGTGTTTACCATGTATTATCCAAACATATCAAGGGGTTAATACAAATAAAAGGGACTTGCGTCCTGAAAATCCATACATGGGGGGGTCAAAATACAGAAAAAAAGCCTCCAAGACAAAAAAAGCAGGCCCTTCCCACAATTAACTGGGCCACAGCACAAAAGCAAATGTCAAAAAGGATACTTCTAGGCAGACCAAACCCACTAATGTGAACTAAAACTGGTAACACTACAGGTGCCTACAAAATAAGTTGGTGACTCTTACGAGAAAGGCCTGATTAAGATACCACACCCCTAGTGAAAATCCTCCCACTCTCTTCAAGGCATATTACTGGTATAAGTGGTACTGGGTGATATCTGCTCAGAGAAAACTGCACACAGCATGACCGCGCTGTAATTAGTGCATATGCCTTTTGAGTGTCAGGGGAGTTACAGAGATACGAAAGTATCGCTACCCCCGATGCTCACCATGAAGGAGGAAGTGTTTAGGAACACTGCCAGTCAGGTGCTCAGTCGAGCTGCTTCCATTCTGAAGTGGCTAGAGTACCCGACCCTGCAGTGAATGGGGTTGGGGAATGGGGTTTCTTTCCTGACTCGGTAATCTTTTACTGTTTTTTTTTTCTTGCCTCTAAGTCCACCCCCGCCCCGAGTTGACTAGAATAAGTCTGGGGGGTGTAGGGGGTGCAGGGGGCAAAGCCCCTCACAAAACAAATGGAAAACAGTTAAGTGTGTTTTCACGCTGTTTGCTGTTGCACGGTTGTGGTGTGCATGGTGGCATCCACAACATTATGACCCTGTGCCAATATTAGTTACCTCTGGGAACTGATGAAACATTTGCCATCTCACATCTTTATTAACTTCACTTTTCTTTTTTGAAACTCCGCTCTATTTTGGCTTAAATACGCAGCACAGAAATAGTACAAAACATGGCACACAGTATTGTTGAATTGCCACAACAGCTCTTATACAGTGTTAACAGAAGAATCACAATAGGACAATGGTCCCAGACTTCAAGAAAGCAGATTTAAAAAAAAGTGGGAGACTGCCTTAGGAAATACCTTGAAGGGGGGGTGCAGGCACAATGGAAAAGGATCAAGGAGGTAATAACCAAGGCAGTGGCAAGCTGTTTGAAGGAGACAAGCAAGAGTAAGAGGAAGAAGAGGCCACTATGGTTAGATAAGGAGGTGGCAGATGCATTAAGGGAGAAAAAAAACCCTACTTTTAGGAAGTACAAGTAGATCCAAATGGAGAGGGATCGGGAGGTATATGTAGCTAAACAACGGGAGGCAGGGAGGAGGGAGAGGGCAGCAAAGGCTAAAACAGAAGAGAGGCTCATCCAGGAGGTCAAAAAAGGGGATACAACTTTTTTCAGGTATCTGAGAGAATAGGGGAAGGCAAGGAGAAGGACAGTGAGGACCAGGAAAGCGGGGGGAGACTGTGCGGAAGAAGATTAGGAAAAAGCACAAATTTTAAATGAGTACTTCTGCTCGGTCTTCACTGTGAAGGGGGGGATTGGACATATCAGCAGGCATTGGGGGGGGGAAGTAGATACAAGTGCATTTTCAGAAGATAGTCTGCTGGGGATTGGGAGCCCTGAAGGAGAACAATGCAATAGGGTCGGACAGGATCCACCCAAGGGCACTAAAAGATCTGAGCACAGTGCTACTTGCCCCTTTGGCAACACTATTCATCACCTCATTGGAGAAAGGGGGTAGTGGTTCCGTAGGATTGGGGGAGGGCCAAAGAGGTCCCTTTGCACAAGAGTGGCAGCAAGGAGGAGGCTAGCAATTACAGACCAGTCACTCGCTCATCAGTGGTAGGGAAATTGGTAGAAACCCTGCTGAAAGACAGTGGTGGGGTACCTGGAGGCAAATGGGCTGCAATCCAACTAACTGCAGCATGGTTTCACAAGGGGAGGTCATGTCAAACAAATCTCATAGATTTCTTTGACTGGGTTACAAGGGAGGTGGATCAGAGGAGGGCAGTGGATGTGTCCTATCTGGATTTCAGCAAGGCCTTTAACACTATATCACCTGTAGGTCTAGAATATGTTGATAAAATTGACCTTTGGGAAGAGGCATTGGCAAACTTTTCAGCTCGGCTTACGCCAATTATTATTATTAAGGAAAATAAAGAAAAATGAGACAAAATATTAAAAAAGAACTTGCCTCATTTAAAGAAAATCAGGAATTTGCATGTCTTAATAAGGTACTGAAGCTCATAACACAAAAAGCAGAAAAAGAAATAATATTAAAGGTGATAGGAAACCGTTTTCACACCTCTAGAAGTCCTCTAGTTGTTATTTTATTGGCTACCCAGATATGGTTTTAACCTTTTTTATTGAACAATCTAATTTTGTTGCCTTTTTAACTACCCTGAATCCTTCTCCCCTGAGCAGTTATTGCTCACTGTTTTCATACTACCTGAACAATCTATGACATCACAAACTCCCATTCCAGGGTATTCAGATGAATAGTATGGAATAGGAGTTTCTTAGGTCATAGAATGTCTTAAAAATATGAAAATCAAGAGCAGTAGCTGGTGAGGAGAATGGAACTCGGTGTAGATCTGCTGGCACCCCTAAGCTAGATTATTTATGTATCATAAAATCATCAAAGCATATCACAGTACATAAGTGGCATGGACAGGAAGATCAAATGGTAGAGAAGGTGTCTCAAAGCAAAAAAAGGAGCCAATAAAGTGTACTCACATGCAGTAAACAAGCGACTCGGCTACCCGTTCTGCTTCCAAAAAGGATATATCCATAAGTGTTGATGCACAAGATTAAAAGGCAAATCTTTATTACAGGTACAGGTACCCTTCCCCACTACCCTGTACCTGTAACCATGTTTTGCTGGAGGTAATGTAATAAATATCTGCATTTTAACTTTATGCATCAATGCTTATGGATATGTCCTTTTTGGAAGCAGAACAGGTAGCCGAATCTCTTGTTTGCTGCATGGAAAGGAAAATGGAAGGGCAGTTAACTATATAAAAATGATTTCCTATGTCCTTTAAGAAACAAAAGAAACTAGTCAGAGACCACCAAGACTATAAGAGGGGAGAATATATTACCGGGCATAAATAAAGGTCAACGCACCGGGAAGTTAAGATCCTGAGGGAGGTCAACTACAACAGCAAATGATATAAATACAAAGAAGGTTGCTCAAGAAACAGTAACAGTGACAGATAGCTCTAGCAAGGAAGACCAGGATCAGCAACCAGCTCCAAAAAGGAGGTTCATGTTTTTTCGAAAAGACAAGCAAAAATCAGCCTCAAGGGACAAAAAAAACAACAAAATAAAACAAAAAAACAAACAAACCACCAAACGAAAACAGGAAAATAATTGAGGAGAAGAACTCAGAAGAGTAGAAGAAGAGAATGAGGTTTCAGACGAGACAGCAAAACAAATAATATATCAAGCAAAGAGCTTACTAAAGCAGAAGAATTTGTTTTAAAGAAGGGACTGTCTTATGTTCTAAGCCTAGGACTGAAATACTTCCAGACTGAAACTGACATTTACAAACTCATAAGAAAACTCAACTTGAAATATTTTCTTTCCAATAAAAAAAAAACAAGATTCTGGAGCAGGAACTATGAGGCTCGAGGTAGAGCTGAGTGCTATTGGGCCTGGTACCATGGTAATAATTGCATCAGTTACTGATGAGGTAACTACACAAACTGATCAGGATATGGGTGAGCTTTCAACGATATTAGACATGTTGGGCAGCGAAATGTTACATGCTGGATGTGAGCTTTTGTCTAATGACAACATAGAAACAGATACTGATAGCTTCGGAGAGGGGATGTAGCAAGATGATAATGTTAAGGAAACTAGGGGTAGGAGATTCCAACTGAAATTTCAGTTTTATCCCCCTACAGTATGTCCGAGCATAAATGTGTTTCAAAACGTTGTTTGCAACCAGATACACAAATTACTCCCCAAAGTAAATGACAATAGACATGTTCACAATATCCCTCTTATTTTAAAACAAGCCCTGGAAAACCTAAAAATGATAAACAAATAGAAATTAAAGAGGTAGATAAAGGTAGGAATATTATAATCATGGACAAATCACAGTATGAGGAAATGATTTAGAATCTGCTAAATGGCCAGGAAAACTATGAAAATTACTATCTGACCCCATAAACCTGTTCAAAACTAAGTTATTTAGAATGGTACAAGAAGCAGCTATAGAGGGCAGTATTACTGAAAAGGAACAACAATGTATGACGGTAGGAAACCCAGTGTTACCAACATCCTACAGACTCCCAAAGATCCACAAAGATGTAAAAAAGCCACCAGCACGTTCAATAGTGTCAGGGATCATTTCGATCTGAAAAAGTCTCTGAATGTGTGGACACGTTTTGGTTGACAAAGTGAAAAAAGTAAGATCCTACTTAAGGGACACTATTTAAATGCTGCTAAAGTTTGAGGATTTTGAATGCTCAGATAAATATCTCTGGCTGGGGCTAGATGCAATAAGTTTGTATATGCTTATTCAACATGAAGACGGTAGCAGTGCTGTTAGAGTCTGGCTAACACAAGGGAGGGATTCATGACAACACACGTGTTGACTTTATATTGGATAAGCTCAGGTTCATATTAACACACCGCTACTTCACATTTAATGGAGATCGTTTTTTACAACTGCATGAGACGGCATTGGAGGGTCTGTATGGTCCCCTCCTATGCTAGTTTGTTTATGGGGGCATGGTAGTGTGACGGATAGCCTCTGCTTGTTATTATATTGTATTATATTTGTGATATAAATATATATTTATTTGAAAGTGTGCTTGGAAAATATGGCAGCCAGCAGAATAGCACCATGGGAGCTAGAATTTCAAAAGTGTGGGATGGGAAATGCCACTCTCCATGACCCAGTGGATAAACCAATCAAAGAGCTTCCTTTTGACATCTATCTGTCGTGCCTGTGTTAGCTGCTATACATCAGGTTGTAAAACAGCTGCTGCTTTGAACATGGGAAATTAGCCATAAAAGACTGCATTTTACGACATCAGGAGGGAAGTCAGTTCTGTTGGACGCCTGTGACGATTCACATAGCTAAGAGAAATGTTTTTCAGGATGTTTTTCTGAAGATCAAAAGGGGAATGCTCTGATGAGGAAAGAGACTGTTATAATTTAATATTGCTGTAGATGCAGATTTCAAGCAAGCAGTGAAATGACACCCTTTTGGGTATACGTGGTCATGTTACAAATTAATTACAGGACTAACAGTGACCTCATGTGCTGTGACATCACAAGGAGGTTGGGACTTTGAACTTTGAATATTGCCAGCAGTCTGAGGGGACGATGGCTCACTCTTATTCCAACTTTGAAAGAACACGCTCTTGTGTTCTGGACTTAAGGGCACTTCTGTCAAGAATAGATAACACCCAACTGAAAACTGAGTTAGAACTAGTAATTCAGTAACAAGGCATTTTGTTTTTGTAATTTCCATTTCTTTTGACTGTTCACATTTATGTATATATGTTCTGTGTTTTGTATGTATTTACTAATTTTAATTTTAGTGAACTTTTTGGTTTCCTTAATCCTGCCTGAGACATTTTCTCATTTTGCTTGCGAATGCTGGGACAGTGTCGAGAAGTCTGACAGAATTGTTAAGGGTTTATAGTGTGTTACCATTTTGCACTAAGGGTAAGAAAAGTACCTAGGTCTCAACTGAGTCAAAAAAGGGAGAATTGTGAACCAGATTGGGTGCCTGCTGGGTTAAGTATTGCACTGCATTTCCCCAAAGAGGGTGTAATATTTGATCCTGTTAACTGGGCATGCTAGCACAAAGGGTTTATATTTGACCTCAAATTAAAGACTAGTAGGCGTTTGGACCCAAAAACAGACAGGAGGGTTACCCTGTTTGTCTCCTGTTCACATATTGCACTTCAAGGTTTGGCACTGTGGGAGCAGAGGGCGTGACCTGCGGAGTGCATTTGTGACAGATCTGATTGGCAGCTGTGCAATTTTAAAAGATTTGGTTTACAGTGCTGCAATCAAAATGTTTGTCTGCAAACTGTGAAAGTATTTGATAACACGAGCATTAACAGTCCAGTGTGTCAGATTGATAACTGTAACAGCTCACACGCAAAATAAGGCAGTGATTTAAAAATAAAGAAATACATCATTGTGGTTACAGTTTAAGTTCCCTACCCATTTTATTTTGTAGGGTGCAAGCTAGTGTAGACGTAGATTAGGGAAGAAGATGGCTTCCAACTACAGTGAGCTATACAGACTACCTGAGGCAGTTGTGCCAGGAGAGAGGAGTCTGTTGCGAGGGGTGAAAAAACAGCACCATGTGAAGGCTCTTGTGGCAGCCGATGCCCAAGACCTCAAGTCACAGTCAGTGACTGCAAAGGACCAAGCCTCGGGCATGGAGGGGCCAGGGTTCATCGCAGTCTCCAGACCCAGGGAGGAGGACAGCAGGACCAGTGTAAGCCGAGAGCCACTGCAGCAGGGGAAGGGCACCACATTCTGGAGCCAGAAGGGATCCGGCTGCAGATAGAGTTGAGGAGAATGGAGTTAGAATTTGAGAGAGAGGAGAAGTGAGAGCAGCGAGAGAAGAGAGAGAGAGAGTGCCAGAGGAGATTTGAACTGAAGAAGTTACAAGTCCAAAGACCAGTGCCAGAGCAAGTAAGTGGCATGGGTGAATCTGGAACTCCAGGACTGGGTTACAAATTTAATTCTAAATTGATAACTGTATTCAAAGAGGGGGAAGATATGGATGCATTTTTAAATTCATTTGAGAAAGTATGTATTCAGGTAAAAATTCCCAGAGAGTGCTGGAGCTTCCAGCTATCCCCGCTGCTTACTGGGAAAACTCGTGATGCATTGGGTCAAATGGATAATCAGGGTAGTAATGATTATGGCAAACTTAAAGCTGCTTTGTTAAAAAAATATGATTTGACAGCAGAGGCATACAGAGTTAAATTCTGTAAGCTCAGGAGAAGTCCTGACATAAGCTACAAGGAGCTAGCCACTAAACAACATCAGCTTTTAAAATGGTGGGAAGCAATGCAAGCAGACTCTGTAGAAAAAATTTAGAATGTTGTACTTTTAAAGCAGTTCTTTTGGGATTGCCCAACAGAGCTGAAAACCTGGCTAGAGGACCGAGATCCAAAAACAGTGTAGGAGGCTGCCAAACTCTCAGACCGCTATGCCAGGAGCAGACCTGCTCTAAGAGGGAGTGGGGTGGGCGTGGCAATGCAGAAAGAGAAAAGTGCACCTTCAGGGGAGTTAAAACCCTCACTGCCTTCACCAAAAGCAAGCAGCCCCAGGTTACAAAGAAAAGGTTTGCCTGATAAAAGAAATGAATGTTGGGTTTGCAAGCAACCTGGACATCTTGCCAGTCAGTGTCCTAAAAGGGTGGAGAGTGCACAAAGTGGTGCTGGGAAAGAAGCATTTTTTTGTGTATCCTTGAAAATGTGTCAGTAAAAATGAGGGAGCACATACACCCAGTTACTGTGAATGGAGTGCAGACTCATGGGTTAAGGGACACGGGGGTGTCCCTGACACTGGTAAAAGGGGATTTGGTAGAGACTGAACAGCTCATACTCAATCAGTTTGTTACAGTACGGGGATTCACTGGGGAGGAGAAAATGCTGCCATTTGCTAGTGTTCTCCTGGACTGGGGTGAGACAGGAGAGACTGTGCAAAAAGTTGCAGTGGCAGAAAATCTTGCCCTGGATGTGATTATTGGGAAAAATCACCAAAAAGGGATGGTGTGTGCAGTTACCCGCACTCAAGGGGTAAAGGTAAATTGTAGTTCCCTGAACCCCACAGAAGCTCCTATGAAAAACACTGGGGGGGGCTGGTTTCCCCAGCCTGTGTCTCCTGATATGGAGAATAGTGAAAGGGGGTAGAAATTTCTCATATAGCAGTTAACAGAACAGCTACAAAGGGTTAGGTAAAAGTAAGGTAAAGTAAGGTACATTTTATTTAAAAGACGCCCATTCCGGAGGCTCTGGGTGCCGCACATGTTAAAAATTCCATATACATACAAATACAAAGAATCAATAAATAATACATTTATAAACAATGATACACATCATTAAAATTAAAATAATACCCTCAGCAGCCACAATAAGTTCAAGGGAAGCCAGAGATTATTTTAGATATCAAATTCAGAAGTCAGGTTAAGGATGTACAACACAGTCCAGAAAGGCATGATTATATAAGAAGGCCTTGAGATGGACCTTGAATACTCAACAGAAGGGGCCTCGCTAACAGCTGGAGCAAACAAATTCCACAGGACAGCGTCGGCGACACTAAATGCTCTGTCGGCAGCTGTTTTTAACCTCATCTTGGGAATTGTGAGGAGGCCCACAGAGGAGGAGCGGAGGGGGTAGACTGAGACAGTAGGTGTGAAAAGGTCCTTCACATAACCGGGGGCCCAGGCCATATAGGGCCTTAAAGGTGAGCAGACCCACCTTAAAGAGGACCCTCCACCTGACCGGCAGCCAGTGCAGTTGATGCAGCACCGGAGTGATATGACAGTACTTAGACTGTCCAGTCAACAACCTAGCCGCTGTGTTCTGCACCAGCTGCAGTCAGCGCAGGATATCCCCAGAGACTCCGAGATAGAGCGCATTACAGTAGTCAAGCCTGGATGTCACGAAGGCATGCACCAAGGTGGGGAGGTCCAGTGGTGGAACTAGGGGCTTTATCCTGGTGATATTCCTCAGATGGTAAAAGCTGGAATGAACTACGGACACCACCTGAGACTCAAGTGACAAAATCCACTATCAAGAATAATGACAAGATCATGCACCCTAGAGGAGGCCTTCAATGGTACAGAGCCAAGAAAAAGCCCTGTGTCTGCACCAGCGGCCAACCTATCACACCCTCTGTTTGACTCCACCACCAGTACCTCTGTCTTATCGGGGTTCAGTCACAACCAGCTGGAGGCCATCCAGTCATTGATCTCAGCGAGGCAGCTGTTAAGCACTTCCACTGCGCAGCATGTTCCAGGGGCAAAGCAAAAATACAGCTGGGTGTCATCAGCATAGCAATGAAAACCCAGACTGTACTTCCTAATGATCTCTCCCAGGGGCAGCATGTACACGGCGAACAACATTGGTGACAAGACAGAACCCTGGGGAACTCCGCATGACAGGAGAGCAGGGAAGGAGGAGAAATTCCCCATCACAACCCTCTGCCCCCTGTTAGACAAAAAAGACTCAAACCAGCAGATGACAGTGACGGTGAGTCCACAGAAATCCCATAGGCAGTCAAGTAACAGTCGATGATCCACCGTATCAAATGCTGAAGAAAGATTGAGAAGAACCAGAATTGTCCACTCCCCTCGATCTTTAGCCCTAAGGAGGTCATTATGCACCTGAACTAGTGCAGTTTCAGGGCTATGCTTTGCACGAAACCCAGACTGGAGAGGTTCGTATAGATCATGGGACACAAGATGCTCCTCAAGTTGAAATGCCACCAACTTCTCCACAATCTTAACCCAAAAACAGAAGATTGAAGATGGGAGGGTAATTTGCCTTGTGTCAGGCTCTAAAGATGTTTTTTTCAGAAGGGGTCTCACCAATGCCTCCTTCAAGACATCAGGAAAGACCCCCTCTGACAGGGAACACCGGACAATCAAGGCAAACACTGGGCCAACGGAGTCAACACATCCCATTAAGAAACAAGTTGGTACCGGGTCCAGTTCACAAAAAATGTACCAGAGCTTGGAAGCAATCTCAATGACCTCAGCTGCCTCCACCAGTCTAAACTCACCCCAAGCAGGTGGAGTGCTCTCCGGATGTCCATGGTGACCACTGTCGGCCAAACTCTGGCTCACTGGCGGAACCCCCTGCCTGATGGTGGACACCCTGTCAGAGAAGAACTGAGCAAACTCCTCACACAATACATCCAAAAAGGCTACCTTTGGCTGTAGACAGGAAAGATGGAGAAGTCCGTCCACAGTCCGAAAAAGCACAGTTGGTTGGTTCCTCCCAGCAGCAATCTCCCTGAACAGGAACTCTGCCTTCTTACGTTTGATTGTCCCCTGGTATACAAAATAGTGCACACGCAGGGCCAGTTTATCCACCTCCAGGCCAGACTGCTGCCAGCAGTGCTCTAATCTCTGACCCAAGGTCTTCATCACCCTGAGCTCCCAATCAAACAAAGGGTTACAACACTTCCTCCAGGTGATTACATCACTGGGCTTCACACAGATTGTTTCTTTAGCTACCCATAATCCTGGTCATTCTTTGGATCTGGTTTTCCTCCTGGGGATTGAGGCCTCTAACTTGGGGGTGGAACCTGTTGATTGGTCCAATCATTACACCATGAGGTTCAATTTCTGTGCTCCGCTTTGTAGGTCTGCCCCTGTGGAGATGGTCAGTTATCGCCATTTACGGGATGTGAGCCCTGAAGATCTGGCAGTGGTGATTGACCTCTCGGAGTTTCCTGTTGCCAGCTCAGGCCCAGAGCCATTGGTTTTGGCCTATAATAAGGCCATTTCCATGGCCCTCGACCTGATTGCTCCTGTCCGGGTTCGTCCCCTTCCACTTCACCCTCAGGCTCCTTGGTTTGATGGGTCCTTGAGGGAGTTGTGGCAGTTGTGACAAAGGTTAGAGCTTTGTTGGTGGAAGTCTGCCCTGGAGGCTGACCATCTTAGTTTGGTGGAGCATTATCAGTTCTACCAATCAGCGATCTCCTGTAAAAAGGCAGAGTTCCTGTCCAGGGAGATTGCTGTCGCTCAGAATCTACCAGCTCAACTCTTCCAAACTGTGGACAGGTTGTGCAACCCAGCCTGTCTGCAGCTCCATTGAGCTTTTCCACAAAAGGAGTCTGATGAGCTTGCTCAATTCTTTGCAAATAAGGTGGCCGACATCAGGTCAGAGATCCTCTTGACTTGCTCTATGGGGGACGCTGTTGGTTGGTGCTCGATCACTATACCTCGTACTTTCTGGAGTACCTTTGACCTGCTGGAGTTTGGTGATATTATGCAGTTTGTCCAGGGGATGCGCCCTACATGCTGTGGTATAGATCCAGGCCCAACTTCCCTGATTTTGGGTTATGACATCATTGGCTTGGTTCTGGCTCAGATTGTCCTGTGCTCCTTGGAATTGGGTGAGTTTCCAAGCTCCCTGAAGGAGGCGGTGGTGACACCCCTTCTGAAGAAAGCTTTGTTGGACCCGGACACTCTAGCTAACTGCAGACCTATCTTGAACCTTCCCTTTATAGGAAAGGTTATTGAGAAAGTAGTGGCAACTCAACTGGAGAACCATTTGACCATCCATAATGTCTACGGACCTCTACAGTCTTTTTTTTTTATACTTCATTTTTACTGAAACATTTTTTCTCTTTCTTTTCAGATACACAAATAATACATTCCATATAACAATATTGCTGTGGCAGTACTGAGAGGTTTTAAACATGACCTTTGGAATTAAATGACAGAAATCTATAGCAGTACAATGCCTAGCATTTGAGGCACAGGAAATATCCATATATGTCTGGCCCAAGCTGGTATCTAAGATAGATTAAATAAAAGTTCCTATGTTTATAATTTAAATTCTTACTCAGCCTTAATCAATCTTGTATATAATTGAACCTTATAACATTAGATTTATTAATAAATGGAAATTTAACAAAAGATCTAAAACAGAATGAACCTATCAATAAAATTAAAAAGGAATGAGCAAAACCGGGTCAGCTGTCTTTTTCTTTTATTTTGTTAGTGTTATTTCAATTGAAGACATCTAATTCATTCCCAGAATGGACAGGTCCGGGTCAGGAGAGCAAAGAGAGGGGATGTTTCTTATTGGTATTTATTCAATCCCCCAGGGTATGAGGAGGGAGGCGGGTGAAAAGAGGACAAAACGAGTTTTCCTACTGTATGTCTAGGGGTTTTCTCTCAAGACCCATCTGGACCATCGATTCTGGTAAGCCTCCACCTATTTTGTAAATTATAAGTTATTTGCTCCAAGCCTTGTATATAATTTATTATATTAAGCCAGTCTTCTATCATGGGAGGGTTAGATTGCAACCATTTCTTGGTTACAGCCTTATAAGCTGCCCCAAGAAGGATGGACCATAAATATTGGGGATCTTTGACTTTTGGTTCTCTGGGAGGCAAACTTAAGAGAAGATTCACTGGTCTGAGTTGTTCCTGTAAGTTAAGAACATTTAAAATTTGCTGAGAGATGGAGTACCAGTAGTCCTGCATTTTTGGACAGCGTAAGAAAATGTGGGCATAAGAGGCTTCAGTGGCACCACACAATCTCCAACAAATAGATGTAGTGCCTGGGCAATGCTTGGCAAGGAACTTGGGCACCAGGAAGAATCTAGTGCGGACCTTCCAGACATATGCCTGCCACCCTGAGGAAAGGGTAGTGGTCCATGTCATATGCCATATTTTGGGCCAGTTTGTCTGCAAGATAGGGATGCCCAAATCCTGCTCCCATCTGTTTTTCAGAGCTTCTGAGACATGGGCTTGTTGTGAGAGTAGGAACTTATACAATTTGGAAATTGCATGGTCACTTTTGGTGGCAGTCCATATTGGAATAAAAGGGGAATCATCCTCAAAGCTTTGGTTTTTAGAGGTTTGTATCCTAAATTGGGAATTTGTGAAGTCTCTGATTTGGAAGTAATAGATTAAATCATTTGAGTCCCACAGGAATTTTTTTTGAGCTTCTATAAATGAAATAACTGCATTTTGCCTAATTAATTGCCAAGGGGCCCATAGGCCTCGGGACATTTGGGTAGTATACCAGGCAAATACTTCAGCTGGGGTGAAGTCTGGGTTTGTATATTTCCAGTTATGAACAGTGTTTTTTTTTTGAGGGTAGCCTCTTGTCCATCCCTCTAAAATAGCATTGAAGCTGTCTGGTTGTATTGTTAACTGTTTTTTTCAGATAGGTAGTAGAGAAAAGGGCTGCTGCAGGAGAAATCGCCTGGAATCTCCCCGGGTCCATCTGCTTCCAGTGTGCTGTGTAGGATGGGTTCCCCCAGAGAAGAGCCATTCTCATCTGCGATGAATTCTAATAATATTGCAGATTTGGAAGGGCTATCCCACCACCTTCCTTAGGTTGCATTAAGAAATGAGATTTTATCCATGGTTTTCTGCCTTGCCATAAAAACTGAGAAAGGACAGATTGCCATTGTGAGAGGGACCTAATGGAAACAACACAGGGAACACATTGAAATAAATATAATAGCCTTGGAAGGGCATTCATTTTAATTGTCTGATTTCTGGCATTAAAAGAACAACAGTCCATCTCCTTATGTCTGTTTTAAGATTTTTCAATAAAGGTAAATAGTTTAAGTTGAACAAAAACTTCAAATCCAAAGGGATTTTAATACCTAGATATTTTAAATCCGATAGGTCCCATTTAAACTCAAATTTATCTCTAATCTGAGATGAAGGGGTATAATTATAGGCAAGTACTTCTGTTTTAGCAGTATTTAATGAGTAGCCTGCTAAATTGGAAAATAGTTTAAGTGTTTGAAACAGATGGGGAAGGGAGGTATCGGGGTTAGAGAGGTAAACTAAGTCATCATCTGCAAACAAGGTAACTTATGTTCTATGTTGCTAAATTGTATTCCTGGGTGATTTGTATCCTGTCTAATTAATTGGGCTAGGGGTTCAATATAAAGGGCAAATAATAAGGGAGAGATTGGACATCCCTGCCTGGTTTCTCTGTGAAGAGAGAATTTTTGGGATATATGGCCATTAGATCTAATATATCCTTGTGGGTTTCGATAGAATTTGAATATAAGGTTTATAAATTGGTCAGGGAATTGAAAATAAGCTAAAACTTTTCATAAGAAGGGCCATGAAACCATATCAAATGCTTTTTCCGCATCTAGGCTAAGTAAGAGAGAGGAGATTTTTTGTTTAGTTATATGTTCAATAAGGTATACAGTACATCTAATATTATCTTGTGCTTGGCGTCCCTGAACAAAGTCAATTTGGTCCTGGTGGATGATAGTTGGGGCTATAAGGTTAAGTCTACATGAGAGAATTGTAGCAAAAATGTTGTAATCATTATTACGAACTGAAACAGGACGGTGGGAACTAGGCAGGGATGGATCCGGTAGGAACCAGGCAGGGATGGATCCGGTAGGGACCAGGCAGGGATGGATCTATACTAGGTTTGGGGATTACAGAAATTATTACATAGTGCTAAGATGGGGGGCTAGGTGCTTTAGGGGAGGATGCTTGCAAAAAAAGTCTATAAAGTGTGGGTGTGAGTTCCTGTTTAAAGATTTTATAGAATTCCCCTGATAAACCGTTGATTCCCGGTTATTTATTTGTTTTAAGGTTTCCTATTTCTGTGGTTATCTCTTGGGTAGTTATTGGGGCCACCAGAGGTTTTGCAAGTGTTTTTAAAAGCGTTGGTAGATTGAGGGAACCTAGGACATCTTTAATTTGAGAGACTGGGGGATGTTGGGGGGCTGTGTATAGTTGGGTAAAATATTTAACAAAAGTATCAGAGATCTGGGATATTGAATGATGTATAGGGCTTTTTGGGGAGGTTCTCAGGCCTGTTATTTGTGCTTTAGCCATTGGATTCTCAAATGCCCAGCCAACAGTTTCAGGGCCCTGGGGCCTCCTTCATAATATTTATGCCTTAAAAATAAAAGCTTCTGTTCCGCATAATAATCTAAGAGCTTATTAAGTTATTGCTTCAAGGTTTTTAGTTTTTTTGAGCATTCAGATGTAGGTCTTACTTTTTGTTGTTCTTCTAGGGTTTGCATTTGTATTAATAATTCAGATCTCTTTTTCTCTCTCATTTTCTTTTTCCTAGCTGCAGTTTCAATGAACTTACCCTGACACAGGGCTTTGAATGTATCCCAGACTATAGAAATATGCAACTCTGGCATATCATTTTCTAGTAGAGCCTACTTTATCATATCCTGTACCTCTTATATAGTCTCTTTGTCTCTAAATAAAGATATATTTAATCTCCAGACTGTGTTCCTCTGGAAATGGTCAGTTTTAATCTGGAGGAACACTGGGGCATGATCTGACAAAATGAAATTGCCAGTCCAGATCTTTTGGGTAATCTGCATGTGTTCTTGGGACATCAAGAAATAGTCAATGGCAGAGTAACTCTGATGGACTTGTGAAAAGAACGTGCTATGTTTACTCGGGCCATTGAGATATCTCCAGGTGTCTACAAAGCCCAGCTCTTTCAATAACCTGGACATTTCTCTAGTCTTCTTTTCCAGTCTGTGTTGGATAGTACCCTGCTCTAAATTTACATTAAAGTCCCCTCCACAAATTAAAGGTCCCGCCATCTACTGTGTTAACATACGGAAGAATGATCTATTGTTAGAAAAGTCTGTGTTGGTCAGAAAGTACACAGATACAAGGGTAATAGGTGTACCATTAAGTTTACCCTTCACCAACACATATCAGCCCTCCTTGCCAATCAATTTGTCTGAACACACAAACAGATTCTTTGGGGGAATCATAATAGTCGTGCCCCTCCTTCTACCTCCTTTATAGGAGGAGGTTGTGGAGTCAAAAACAGTGGTGGAATTCAAGCATGCATGGGACAGTCATAAGGCAATTCTAGGGGGGGGGTAGGAAGAAGTAGGCTGCTGGTTAACTAGGATCTGCAGCTTATCCATTAGGTAGGGAAATGGGCAGACTGGGTGGGCCAAGCAGTCCTTATCTGATGTCAAAATCTATGTTTCTATGTTTAAGCATAAACCTGACTGAATCCCAGGCGCTCAAACTTGCGATGCTCTGCACCGGAGAGGCGAGTCTCCTGAAGCATGACGAAGTCGGCTCCTGAGTGTTTCAGAGAGGATAAGATCTTTGAGCACTTAATTGGACTTGTAAGTCCATGTACATTATAAGTATGTACCACTTCTTCACATATGTATCTACGGGTTCGGGGAAGGATGAGGTTACCTGGCACAAGAGACCTAGGTTTGGCTACTCTGCACAGGGGCACCCAAGTAAATCCAACTACAGGAAGCAATAACTGTAATGTCCAGAACCAGAATTGGGATTTTTCAGTGTGGCTTTATTTATTAACTCACTGAACATAAACAAAGCACTGCATGGTCCCCCAAAGGGCTACGTTACTGTAATGAAGATTAGAGGTTAAACACAGTGGTCCATTTGAGGAATGAACCCATTACTACAGATGTCTGGCTTTGGACCCACCAGGCACTCAGCCTGGACTTTGCGTGTGCATTGGATACATAGCCCGACTGGCCCGGCTCCCCTGCTGGCCACTCGACTGACGGTCCACTTGGCGAATGAACCCAAACTTTACTTGGAAAGACATCCCATCAAACAAGGAGGCTCCCAAACTGTGGCTCCCCACACCACTTGAAGTCTGCGACTCCTAGAGAGATTTGTTTTCGTACTTCCAATCGAAACTCCCATCAAACAAGGAGACTCCCATCCAACAAGGAGTAATTTTACCATCCTGTGTCTCCCCACACCACTTAGAGTCTGTGACTCCTAGAGAGATTTTCAAGTTGCGACCCACGTCTGGGTACCCACCCCATCACTGGCCAAGTGCGTGAGGCAAGTAGCAAAAACACAGAAGAAATCCGTAGAGGTGGACCTGGTTACTAAAGATGGGGGGTTTTCCCACCTCCAGCTCCCACAGCCCATACCCGGCCATTTTTCTGGACACACAGAAAACTTTAGACTTTAAAATGTAGATTGAACGGTGGATGACCTGAAGCACCCCCTCTACAGCGAACTTTAAATCCATTTAAAACTTTAAATAGTTGACTGCTCTATTTGTTTGTCCTAGTTGACATAGTCCTCCCAAATAGCAGTCCCCAATACTTGAAATCCAACTGAAGAAAACAAGATGTTTGCCCCTTCCAATGGAGCCAAACACTCACCCATTCGTTGCAGGTGCCCCACAGGCGAAGTACTGTAACCTTTGCTGTTATACATGAACAGACTGAACTTAAAACAGGCAGCTTTCTTCCCAGGGTGGGAGAAGGGGATTGTCCCTGGAACCCACAGAGAACTTTCTCCCCCCCCCAGAGGGAGGGGGGCACTGAGACCGGGGAAGCGGTCTCCACCACTTTAAAAAGGTAAAATACAGGAACAGTTCCTTTTTTCCCGAGTGAGAAATCACACTGCACACTAATGCTTCCTTCTTGCTTAAGGACAAACGGAAGACTGCCTTTGAATTTCCCAAAGTTCTAAACTTCACTCTCTGAGCTGAAGATTCCAAATGTGGCTCATGCAGCTGCGACAGTTCTATTATGATGTCATCTCTCAAGTCTCAGCTGTGATTGAGGAGAGAGTGAGACAGTGTGAAACCCATTTAACTGGAGTTTCACAAGCTGCCTTCCCTGCCTACCACTAGGTCTTACTGGGATTCTAGTAACCCCGGATAACAAAGGGGTTACAAGTACATAGTGTGTAAGCTATCATACACAAAAGAATACAGAATACAGCTGTAAATACTCCAGGTCTGTTCCACAAATCGCCCCTTACTTTTAATGTAGTCTTGTATAACATCTCTGCTCACCTTCTTAAACATTATTTGTAACCTTTCATTTGCATTGCAGTTTGATTTAGCTGACAAGAAAGAACAAGAACAAAAAAGTGCCAACTGGGCACGTAACTTATTTACATCAATGCACTTCAAAGGTAGGAGGTCTACTAATTGAAGTGACCTCTGCACCCACCATATTAAAGGCATAGGCGGGTAGAAGAGAGAGGTATTCCTCCCTATCAGGAGGATCTCTTCTTCGGTCAGAGTGACTTTAGGCCCAGACAGTGTTGCTGGCATTGCCAACGAGCTGATCTGCACAATTTAAGTTTTATAAAAGGAGAGAGGAGAAAAACAGAATGAGAAACCCTTCAGATTCCATTTGTACCAATACTGGTACTTTTCCCCATGCTTAACTATTGAGGGGGAGAACCTTTAGAACTAAATAGGATTACTCTTTCTCCTCAACCACGAGTCCAACCCCCGCCCTCACCCCCATCCCAGACCACCTCATTAATAAAAAGAAAGTGGTCTGTCACTTCACATAATGTTATTTTGGCCACACGTCTATAATTTCTCCCTGAAAAAAGTTCACAAATAAAAGGTTCTTCACAAGGCAAAGAAAGAGTGATACTTGCAGGAGGATGTTCTGGGTACAACACCCGATTCGAGAGTCTCATAGCATAGTCACTTGCATGTACCAGTAAGAAAGTACCCTTAGTTGAAACACAACAGTTCAGCCTCTTGCTGTGGGAGAATCAGCCATGGTCTATGCGTTGTTGCGTCTTAGAAGGTGACCATAATCCCAGCGACAAAGGCCAGAGAAAAAGACAAAGGTAAGCCAGCCAGGGACAGGTTACATGACGGACCAGGCAGCGAATGTTCTCGTGGTCTGGGGACCGTAACCGGGAGAGAAATAGAATCAGAATGGAGCAGTACCATGTGGAATCAGTCAGCCATCCAACTGCTGTAAATCCTGCTCAGCGACTCCTGGCATCTTTTTAAGTAAATCTTGAAAGTATTTAATAGTCTCAGAGCTGGTGTTCAGTGCTGGAGGTCTGTTTTTTTGGCAGGAACCATTTGCAATTCTTGGCTCTGCTCTCTACGTTTTAAACTGGGGGGATTGGGGAGCTCAGGAACCTCCAGGCCCCTCTTCTGTGCTGCTTCCCGAACTGCTTGAGGCGTACTGTAGGTTTCAGGGCCTTCTTTCCAAAAGACCCTCATTCTAACAGGATACAGCGTTTGAATGCATAAATTCTGTGAACGAAGAATCTTAATCACAGGGGAACACTCTTGACGTTGCCTCTGTATATCTGGGGGATAATCATGGTCAAAAAAGAGCCGCAAGCTCAGATATTTAACTTCCCTTTGCTGCCATGCTCTCTCGAGTATATCCTCCTTTGTTCTGAAGTTGTGAAATTTAATTATGATGGAACGTGGTCTTGAGGTCTGGTCTTTTGGTTTAGGGATAAGGGCCCTGTGTGCTCTCTTTATTTTCAGTTTGTAACCTTGGGGCAGATTAACAGCGTCCCTCAGCAGATCGTATAGAAATTCTGCCATGTCTCCCTCCTCTGCACCTTCATGTAGCCCATAAAGCCTGAGATTGTCCCTCCGGGATCTGCTTTCGAGATCGAGACATTTTCGTTCTGTGGCTATGGCATGTAGACAGAGCACAGACACCGTTCTCCCGAGATGCTGGAGGCCATCCTCGGTATTAGAAATTCATCCTCAGCTTCTTGTATGCAGTTCTCCACCAGGTTAAGTTTTTGATTTAATTGTTTAAATTCTGTTTTATTTTCAGCCCACATAACTTTAAGCTCTCTCATCAGGGAGTCGAACTGTGTTCAAGAAAGATGATCTCTTTCCTCATCAGTATCATAGAGGCCTGGTGCTGGTGGGAGACCGCTTGCCCTCGCGTCGGGGAGGTATGTTTAGAGTCAGGATTCTCCCTCTCTCCTCTCACTTACTGGGAATGATTTCTTGTCCCCTTGTCTTTCTGCAACCTTCCAGTCGCCATTTAGGAGAAAATTTGTTCCAATTTTGAAGTTTTGGGGGGTTTTTAAGTGCAGATCAGCTTGAGTCGCTCTGTTTAGCTGCTAGTTGGAGTCGTGCCAGAACCGGAAGTTCAACCTCTCCAGTCTGGTTTCCATAAGAGACATAGCACTGAGACTGCTCTGGTTAGGGTGCTCAATGGTCTCCTGATGGCAAAAAATCGGAGAAACCGTTCCATTCGGGTACTCCTTGATCTCTCTTCAGCCTTTGACACTGTAGACCATGGGGTGCTACTTGAGCGCCTGAGGTCCATCTGTGGCCTGAGGAGTACAGTGCTCAGGCAGTTAACATCTTTCCTAACTGGTAGAACACAGGGAGTTGTGTCGGGGATTTTTTCTTCAGACTCATTCCCTCTGTCTTGTGGGATCCCTCAGGGCTTGGTGTTGTCCCCCATGTTGTTTAAAGTGTATATGCTACCCCTTGGAGACATTGTAAGATGGTATGGGCTGCGGTTTCACTGCTATGGTGATGATACCCAGCTCTACCTGTCTTTTGCTCCTGACCAGGTTAGTGTTCTCTCAGTATTTAATAACTGCCTCACTGAAATCCAAGACTGGATGAATTTGAGCTGGTTAAAGTTGAATGCGAGAAAGACCGAGGTTATGGTTGTGGACCCAGGCCACAGGATAGAGGGGTTGAGGATTGATCAGCCCTCTGGATTATTTCTGGGGGGGGGCACTCAGATCCTTACCTCAGAACAGGTGCGCGACCTGGGAATGGTGCTTGATGATGGGCTGACCCTTCGTTATCAGGTGTCAGCAGTTATTAAGTCAGCTTTTTATCCCCTTAGGAACATTGCCAGGGTCAAACACCTTGTTCCGTCCAGCGACCTGCCAGTGTTGGTCCACGCCTTTGTGACCTTGTGCCTTGACTACTGCAGCTTCCTTTACTTGGGGCTTCCTGGGGTTGATATCCACCAATTGCAACTAGTGCAGAATGCTGCTGCTTGATTGTTGACAGGGGTGTCTTGGAGGTCGCATATCACCCCTGTGCTACGCAATCTGCACTGGCTGCCGATTCAATGGCAGATCACCTTTAAGGTAGGTTTATTGACCTACAAAGCACTACACGGACTTGGCCCCGACTACTTGAAAGAGCTTCTGATTCCTTACACCCCTGTGCGACAGCTCCGCCCGGATGACGAGGGGTTGCTGGAGATTCCGAGGGTCACTTTGAAATCTTCTGGGTCCCATGCTTTTATGGTTGTGGCTCCCACCCTCTGGAATTCCCTGCCCCGTCAGCTTTGGGAATGCATGACTGTGGGGAACTTTAAACAGGCACTTAAAACTTTTTTGTGGAGTCAGGCTTTTCCATGAATTGTTATTATTTGTTATTGCGGTTTTATTTATTAATTGCAATAGGTTTATGGAATCATGTTTTAACATTGTAAAGCACCTTGGTATTTGACAGGTGCTCTAAAAATAAAGTTTATTATTATTATAATATTATTATTATTACTTTGAGGAAGGATGGGTAGCCAATAGTCAGAGGGTTAGGGATGGCAGTGACCCTAAATGCCCTGACACTAGAGCTAGGGACCCTAGTTTAGAAACTGGATGGGACCTGTCCCATGCCTTAGGAACGTGTAAGGATTTTGCTGCTGCTCAGAAAAATGACCCCAGTTTAGAGAAGCTGAGGGCTTGGGCAGACTCTGATGGAGCACTGGGAGGTGATGGGAAGCATAACGTTTATTGGGAAAATGGACTGCTGTATACACAGGATGTAAAGACAGAGAGAGGGATGATGGGCAGGCAGTTTGTCATTCCCCAGGGGTATCGTGAGCAGTTCAAGACTGCTCATGATATTCCCTTGTCTGGACATCTGGGAATCATGCGCACTATGCAGCGATTGGCCCAGAATTTCTACTGGCCCAACTTCACCCACCAGGTGAAGGAGTATTGCCGGTCTTGTCACTGGTGCCAAGAAATAGGGAAGGCGGGTAGGAAAACCCAAGCTGCCTTAATTCCCCTGCCCATAGTGGAGGAGCCATTCCAGAGGGTAGGAATGGATATTGTGGGGCCTTTGAATACCCCCAACTCCTCCAGGAAGAGGTTTATCTTAACAGTGGTAGATTATGCCACCCAGTACCCAGAAGCAGTTGCCCTATCCTCACTGAGGACAGACAAAGTGACAGATGCCTTGCTAGGAATTTTCTCCCGTGTTGGGTTCCCGCAGGAAGTTATCACCGATTGGGGTGGTCCCTTCATGTTGGACCTGATGAAATGTTTGTGGGAGAAGTGTGAAGTGGTGCAGAGACGCATGACACCTTAGCACCCACAAGCCGATGGGCTTGTGGAAAGATTCAATGGTACCCTTAAATCGATGCGCCAAGCACTTGCTGAACAGCATGGGAGGGACTGAGAGAAATACCTTCTCCACCTATTGTTTGCATACAGGGAGGTGCCTCAAGAGTTGACAGGGTTTTCCCCCTTCAAGCTCTTATATGGACACAGGGTATGTGGGCCCCTAGACTTGATCTGGGAGGACTGGGAAGGCAAGTATGCCACCCAGGGAACTCCCATAGTGGATTATGTCCTTAAGTTTAGGGAAAAGCTGAAGGAGCTTACGGGAACAGTCCAGAGCAACCTGGCAGCTGTCCAGCAAAAACAAAAGGTATGGTACGATTGCAGAGCCAGAGCTCGCTCATACTCTGTGGGTCAGGAGGTCATGGTCCTAATCCCGGTCCGGAAAGATAAGCTGCAGGCCGAATGGGCAGGACCATACAAGGTAGTCAGACAGATGAATGATGTAATTACATTATAGAACTACCCGACAGGAGACATACCCGAAGAATGTACCATGTCAACATGAAGCCATATGCAAATAGGGCAGACATGGTCTTTGCAGTGTGTAGTCCTGGGAAGGGGATGGATGAAGACTCCGTTCTGGGCTTCCTGGAAGAAAGCAAGTGGGAGTCCTCTGTGGAGACAATTAAACTGTTGCCCCAGTTGACCCTGGATCAGATCCAGGAAGTAAGGGAGGTTTTAGCAGGCTTTGCTCCATTGTTTAGCACCAAGCTTGGACTAACCCCCTTAGCGACGCACAATGTAGAGACAGGGACGCAAGCATCTATACGTCGAACAGCATATCAGGTGTCAGAGGCCATCCAAAAGGACATTGGGAGGGAGGTGGAGGAAATGCTGGATTTATGGGTAATCCAGAAGTCCCACAGCCTCTGGGCCTCACCCGTAGTCCTTGTTCCCAAGCCGGATGGCTCTACTCATTTTTGCATGGACTATTGTGGCCTCAATGCAGTCACGAAGTCGGACACCCACAAAATGCCACAGACGGATGAACTACTGGACAAGTTGGGAGGAGTGAAATACCTTACCACTATTGACCTGACAAAGGGTATTGTCAGGTAGCATTAACTGCAAGAGCTAGGGAGAGGCCAGCCTTCATCACTCCGATAGGGTTATTTGAATTTAAAGTAATGCCATTCGGAATGAAGAATGCCCCTGCCACCTTCCAAAGGTTGGGGAACCAGGTGTTAAGTGGTGCTGAAGAGTACGACATGATGTACCTAGATGACATTGCCATCTTCAGTGCCAGCTGGCAGGAACACCTGTCCCACCTTAGGGAAGTTCTGGGCAGGATACAGAGGGCTGGGCTCAGTGTAAAAGCTGAAAAGTGCCAGGTGGCCATGGCTGAGGTGGCATACCTTGGGCAAGTAGTAGGCTAGGGACAGCTCTGTCCTAATCAAGCAAAAATTGAAGCAATTGAGGCATGGCCCAGATCTGAAACACAGAAGCAGGTTCTGAGTTTTCTAGGGACCACAGGATACTATAGGATATTTGTATCAAACTACAGTGCCCTGGCCACTCCCCTACCTGGCCTGTTAAAGAAAAGAATGCCTAAAAGGATTAACTGGGAACCAGCCTGTGAACAAGCCTTTACCTGGCTAAAGGAGGCACTGTGCAGTGCTCCTGTATTAGCCAGTCCAGACTATAGTAAACCTTCTGTAGTCCAGACTGATGCCTCCGATGTGGGTATTGGGGCAGTACTTAGTCAAATGTCTAACCAAGGGAAAGATCACCCAATAGTGTACCTCAGTAAGAAGTTGCTTCCCAGGGAGCAGACATATTCTAGAGTGGAGAAAGAATGATTTGCAATGGTGTGGGCACTAAAGAAGTTAGAGCCATACCTATATGGGCAGTACTTTGAGGCACAAACAGATCACAACCCACTGGTTTGTCTGGCACAAATGGGTAAAACAAGTGATAGGCTTTTAAGATGGAGCCTTGCCTTGCAGGGGTACAACATGACTGTTACACACAGGGCAGGGGCAGTGAATGCAAACACAGATGGGCTATCGCACCAGTTAGAGCAGAGAACCAAATTTGGGAACCTCATCCCATGCCTAGGAATGGATTCCCCCAAATTCAGTCTAGGAGGGAGGGATGTGACAGATAGCCTCTGCTTGTTATTATATTGTATCATATTTGTGATATAAATATATATTTATTTGAATGTCTGCTTGGTAAATATGGCAGCCAGCAAAATAGCACCATGGGAGCTGGAATTTCAAAAGTGTGGTAAGGGAAATGACACTCTCCATGACCCAGTGGACAAACTAATTAAAAAGCTTCCTTTTGACAGCTACCTGTTATGCCTGTGTTAGCTGCTATACACCAGGTTGTAACAGGTTGTAAAACAACAGCTGCTTTGAACATAAGAAACTAGTTATAAAAGACTGAATTTTTATGATATCAGGAGGGAAGCCAGTTCTGTTGAATGCCTGTGACAATTCACATGGCTAAGAGAAATGTTTTTCAGGATGTTTTTCTGAAGATCAGAGGGGGAATGCTCTGATGAGGAAAGAGACTGTTATAATTTAATAATGCTGTAGTTGCAGATTTCAGGCAAGCAGTAAAATGACACCTTTTGGTGTATACTTGGTCATGTTACAAATTAATTACAGGACTAACAGTGACCTCATGTGCTGTGACATCACAAGGAGGTTGGGACTTTGCACTTTGAATACTGCCAAGCAGTCTGAAGGGACGGTGGCTCAATCTTATTCCAACTTTGAAAGAACACACACTTGTGTTCTGGACTTAAGAGCACTTCTGTCAAGAATAGGTAATACTGAGTTAGAACTAGTAATTCAGTTACAAGGCATTTGGTTTTTTGTAATTTCCATTTCTTTTGACTGTAAGCATTTATGTATATATGTTCTGTGTTTTGTATGTATTTACTATTTTTAATCTTAGTGAACTTTCTGGTTTCCTTAATTCTGCCTGAGACATTTTCTCTTTTTGCTTGTGAATGCTGGGACAGTGTTGAGAAGTCTGACAGAACTGTTAAGGGCTTATAGTGTGTTACCATTTGCACTAATGGTAAGAAAAGTACCTGGGTCTCAATTGAGCCAAAAAGAGGAGAATTGTGAACCAGGTTGCATGCCCGCTGGGTTAAGAATTGCACTGCATTTCCCTGAAGAGGGTGTGATATTTGATCCTGTTAACTGGGTGTGCTAGCAAAAAGGGTTCAGCCCAGATATTCAAAAGGGTTGCACCATGCGCAATAGGGTTGCTCCAGTGCAAGTCCGAAAATGCGTCATTCTGCGATATTCAGCGGGAGGCAGATGCACCCCCCAAAATCACGCTGAGCAATAGCACAATGATAATGAATGTATGCACAACTGAAGGGGGAGGAACCATGCATAAATGGCGCAGTGCGATATTCAACAACATGCGCCATGTGCAGTAGGAGAGCAAGCGGAAGTTGCGTGATAGCGGAAATGAGCCAAAGTAAAAAGGAACAAGGGAGAGGTGCAAGAACGCTACAGGGAAGGCACATGAAGCTGAACTATAGCAACTCAAACTGGGCAGGAGGGACACACAGGGCAGGCCAGGGAAAGGGCACCCTGAACAGAGAGACACAGGGAACGCGTGGGGAGCCACAGCCAGTGCAGAAGGGGGAAGGGCCACACAGCACAGAGGCCACCACAGGAAGGTTTTCCCGGTGCAGGGGAAGTAGCAGCCAGGACAGTGGGGGGAACACAGAAACAGCTGATGGGGGGTGAACACAAGCCAAGGACATGGCCAGTGCCACCATCCAGATGGAGGCAGTAATGAGGGTGGTGAGATGGTGGGCAGCAGGGGGGCACGGCCGTGGAAGGGCCCATCGGCGGTATGCCCCCAACAGGCAGTACTGAGCCAGCACCAGCTTCGAGCTGTACAGTGATACTGAGATCGTGGGCCAGTACCACCTGAATCAGGCAATTCTGAGACAGCTCTGTGAGCTGTGCAGTGATGTGATGCAGGCACCCACACGACGGAGCCGTGCTCTGTCAGTGGAGACTAAAGTGACAGCTCGCATCTGCTTGCTCACCACGGGTACCTTCCAGAGACCAACAGGGGACACCACAGGCATAACCCAGTCGGCCGCGTCATGCCACCTTACCCAATTCCTCAGCACACTGCTGCTACATGCTGCAGAGTACATCCATTTCCCCAGCACACCGGTGGAGCGCACAGCAAACATACAGGAGTTCCACAGGGTAGCACATATGCCTGGCATGCTAGGGGCAATAGACTGCACCCATGTGGCCATCCGCACCACCTGACCCGAGGGGGCTGCATATATTAATCAGAAGGGCTATGCTAGCATCAACTACCAGGTGGTGTGCGATGTCAGGGGGCACATAATCAATGTCTGTGCTATGCACCCTGGGGGAGCACACAATGCCTTCATCTGGCACCAGTCGGCACTGTGCCACAGATTCAAGAGTGGGGACATCCCCACTGGCCACTTAGTGGGTGAGTATGCAAACCACATGGACAAACAGATCTTGGGAGGGGCATGGTCAGAGGTGACATGGGTAGTAGCCTACATGGCCCGAGGCAGGGTGATGCTGATCACCAAACTAACCTCCACCCTCTACACACAGGTGACAGTGGATACCCACTCCATCCCTGGCTGCTCACACCATACCGGCGGCCCATGACCCCATCACAGCAACGCTTCAATGAGGCACATGCCACCACACGCAATGTCATTGAGTGGGTGTTCGATATGCTGAAGGCACGTTTCCGTTGCCTTGACACTTCCGGCGGTGCCCTACAGTACAGCCCCTCAAAGGCCTGCGGGCTATTCCTGGCCTGTTGCATCCTGCACAACATGGCCAATGAATGTGGGATAGCCGTACAGGTCGAAGAGGGGGACAGCGATGGGGACGATGAGGATGCTGGTGACAATGCTGATGGGCAGCCCCCCCTTGGAAAACGGGACCCCCAACTGCTCCAGCTGGCACAGCTGCAGCAGGACACCATCACTGAGGAGCACTTCAGCCAACCCAGTGGCAAAGGCACAACCCACAAACATGCATGGACACACACCAGGGGTGCATGCCATCAAGGGAAGTGGCCGGGCATGGAACTGCACACACCGCCAGGAATGGGCAAGGTATAACATGGCACATGGTCATACACACACACACACACACACACACACACACACAGACACACACACACACACCTCACCAGGCATGCACAAAGGGTAGGAGGCACACCAACCCAGACTGCCACCCCTAGCCACACACATGTCCACAGACCACCACGCCCACTGCCTGTCATTGTGCGTGTGTCAGACACTGGGCACCATTGCAAAGTGGCGTACAGCACAACACAGGCATCATCATCATGCACATGCAACTGTGGACAGCAGCCGGGAGGTTGGGCAGATGGACTGTGTGTGTGCGTGCAGGGCCGGGTACCCACCCGTGCATTGCCCGCTGAATGACACAATGCACACAGGGCAGCATCAGACAGTAGCTGCACTGGGAGACAGGTCAGTCACACGCCACAGTGCCACGGCCACCACGGATGCATGGGCGGCCCCGCCGAGACCCACCAGCAGTGACAGACTGACCACTCGGCCTCATGGGGTGGCACCGACGGTCCCCAAGGGGTTCCACTGTGTGAATGTGACCGTGCTCCCGCAGGAGTCTGCAGCAAATTGAACTTGCCTGTGCCAGGTGTGCTCGGGATGCCCACAGCTGAACCCGGTGTCGACAAGGATGGTGTCGCATGACGCCGGGAATGGGGGGTGGACACTGCACTGCGTGGTGTCTGCGACGCATGGGCAAATAACTGTGTGCCCATTGTGGCCATGAGAGCAGTGAATGTCTGTGTCTGCCTGTCAATGGCAGCAGTCACATCCTCCCACAACCGGTCCATCCCTGCCAGGAGCAGAGCGGTGTCTCTGCTGCAACGCTCCTCTGCCTGGCACAGAGCCGCACTCAGTGCATCCACCGCCATCACAAGCTGCATCTGCTGATTGACTGATGCTTGCAGTATGCGGGTGTGCTCATCCAAGAGGTCATCTGCCTGATTGGCATGCTGTCCCTCAGGGTGTTCACGGCCTTGATGTTCATCACCCCTTGAAGGTGGGCGCTGCACACCAGGGCCAGGCCTGGGCATGTCCACAGGTGGTGCACTGATGCCGCCCCCTGACACTGTACCCCATGGCCATTGGCCGATTGCTGATGCTGCCCTTCCGGCTGCCGCTCCCCAGGGCTCAATGGTGCCGCTGCAGTGGCTGCAACAGTTCCACTGTCCTGGACACACACCAGTGCTGCCCCACTGGTGCTGACAGAAACAGGCTGGGACTGTGATGACACACAGGCCTCCATGGCGGCACCACCCACAGCCATGGCCACGATGTCACCTGCTGTGTGGCCATCCTGTGGCACACACGTGTCACTGCCCATGACGTTAGCAACATCATCATCAGTGATGGATCCGGCACCAGCCCATGTCTCAGCATGCCGGCATCCATGAATGCTGGCACGCTGGGACACGGGCAGGGCCTCCTCCACACCTGCTCCACCAACATCAGTCCGGATGTCCAGGTGGGCCCACTGTCGCCCTGACCCCTGTATTCCTGTGGAGGTGGATGGGCCCTCCTCCATCTCCATGTGACTGGCCTCAGTGGAGAAGCCCACCACCGCTGACCCATGCAGACGCTCAGGAGCTGTAAGGGAAAAAAAGTAGCATTACTGCATGTGACCTACCCTGTCTCCCCCCCCAATAGACAGACCATGACCTACCATGCAGTGATGGGCTACCACCCGTCTGGAATCCACCACCAAGAACACCCTCAATAGCACAATGCTGCATGCTGCCAGCAACCCGCTCTTCCTGTGGGGTCAGTCGTAGCACCTCTGGCTGTCCCCCACCTGTCGCAGACCATGCTGCCCTGATGGCAGCCACCTTCTCTTTAATCCTCCACCTGTCTGTGCCCATCTTCTTCTTGCAGTCCTGCACGGAGTGCTGGTGGCTGCCGTGCAGGTTTACAGCATGCGCCACCTCCTCCCATGCAGCAGCATGGGCCTGTGGTGTTTCCTGGCATCCGCTGAGAAGCAGCTCCTGGTCTAGGTAGGCCTCGAACAGGGCATCTGTCTTGGCCTTAGTGAAATTTGGCCTCCTCTTCCTCCCATGACTCTGTTCCTCTTCCTCCACCACATGCTCGGTCATGATTCATCCTGTGATTCATCCTGTGCAGTCCCATGCATGTCCCAAACACCACAGTCCACACTCCCAAACAGCATGCAACTCACCGCAATAGACTGCAGCAACCGACTATGGCCAGTGCAGCCCAATGTCGCACTTTTATAGCGCAACCCATGAAAATGAGGTGAGGCGCATCTTTAAGTGGATGCAAATGCAGTGACTGCGCCATTGAATGGCTGATTAGATGATTTGCATATGCTGGCTGAATATCACGCTGTTGCGCTTTGTGCAATTGTGTTGAATGTGCTGAGCCAAGGGCGCAGTTCTGTGACATGTGCAGTACACACCTAACTGCACATGCCTGGGTTGATGACACAGGTGCCTGCCGCATTGCTGATGTGCTGTGCATGGGAGGCAATGCAGGGCAAGGCCACCATTGTGCCAGTGGCGCTACGGTGCTGTTCACCTATATGGCACTGTGGCACTAGGGCGTCATAGGTGCAATGTGGCAACAGCACGGTAGGCCGCTACAGAAGGTGGCACACAGGCACCCAATCGTGCTACATGCATTGGGTTCCAATCGTGCTGTGGCTGTCCGTGCGCCAGACACCCTTGACCCTGTGCTCGACCTTTGTTCCCTAGGTGCCATGAGTCAGGCATGGGTGCACCACTATCGCGCTGTTCGGTGACAGCATGATAGGAAATGGCTGCACTGTACTGCGCAGCATCTGCAAGTGGCAGGACCGTGCTGCAGAGCACCATTTTGCTTGAACTGAGCAGCAGAGATGGCACAGAGGTGTGCTGTGCAGTGGAGCCAGATCGAGCTGGCAAACCTTGTGGCCATAGTCGAGCCCCATGTTGGGGCTTTGTTTGGGGTGGCACCCCTGGACAGGGCCAGGAGTGTAGTATGGCAGGAGGTGGCTGACGCCCTGGAGGAGGCCACTGGTATGGTGCAGATGGCGGAGCAGTGCCACCACCATTATGGGGACCTGAGGCGCAGAGACCCGGACCTGTTTGCCCACCTGCGGGCACGTGCCAGGAGGGGCACGGTGCCACGGCCAGGTAGGTGCAACATACATACACTTTTATCGTCCATACGGGTATCACGGTTGCGTATTCGGCACATGGGGGCCATCGCGTGTTGGCCGTGGTGGTGGTATCGGGGTGGGGTGGTGGGTCTGGCTGTGTGGGATTGCACACACATGGGGTGGGCGGACATTGCTACCGGATTGTACTGATGTTCCTCTCTCCATGTTTGCACCTTAGGGCCAGAAGAACGGAGGCACAACCGGGAGGGGAAGCGCCGCATTTTGGAGGAGAGGGACAGGAGGGATGAAGGTGGTCCGAGGTGCGTGGACCAGCCTGCAGATGGTGAGTGCCTTACATCTATGATTACTACTGCATGCTGTATAACTGGGCAGACAGTGGGGCATGGCTACCATCCAGTAACACCACTGCCATGCACGCAACTTGTTACAGTCAGCACTGTCCAGTGGCACTGCATGTCTAGGAGTACGTCAATGGTGGTCCATGCGTGCACTGTGCACATGGCTGTGGCACTGCCTTCACACTGCATAGCCAAGTCACTGTACGGCCATGGTGGTGCTGTGCAGGACATGGGCAGTGGGTGTGTGCAGTGGTCCAGATGGCTGTGGCTACCTGGGTGGGCAGGTCTTGTGGACACGGTCACTGTGGGTGGTCGCACACCATCACAGGGGCGTGTCACATGGCTGTATGCCATGCACAATGGGTGGGCTGCAGGGGGATGGACAGTCACTTCTATTGACTCTGCTCCCTCGTCCTAGGTGGCCGGACACTCTGGCAGATCCAGCGGGACATCCAGGAGCTGCTGCGGGGTCGGAAGGGAGACCTTGGAGCTCCTGAGACACATCCACCACCACGTGGTGAGGAGGAGGAGGAGGTGGTGGATCCCATTGGCACCAGGAGGAAGAGGACCGGGGTGGCCAGTGACATCCCCATGCCCCAAATACCACCTTCCCCCCTTTGACCCACCCTCACACCCCTTCTTCTCTCTCCCATATGTTCACCCCGCCCTTACCAGCCCCCACCTGTTATGTGGCCCTTCCCCCCCATTGTATATAGTTCTGTATATAGCTTTACTGTACATAGTTTTAATATATACATTTTGTTATAACAACTGTGGTGGTCTCTGATTTTCAGCAGGCTACAGGTGCTCAGTTGCAGTGGTGTGCATGGCATCAGGGGTGGTGCACGCATGGGCGTGTGTGTGTGTGTGTGTGTGTGTGTGTGTGTATGCACAGGTGAACCACCTATGGTGTGGACAGGGGGATCAGTCATTGTCTGTGGTTTGTGTGTTGTACTCTGTGCACTGCATGCCTGTGTGCAGTGGTCCACGGGGTCTGCACTGTGTGCATGACACCCCTGTTAGACCGTCCATGGCCTGTGCAGCTGACACCCTTGCATGTCTGTGATATGCACGGTCTGCTGGTGTGTCAGTGGTGGCTGTCCACGCTGGATAACAACTGTACCCGGCACAATGCCAGGTTGACTGCCATCACCAGTATGGTACACGTCTGCCTCCGGTGGCACTGTGGCCTCTGCTGTTGTCCACCATCCATGCTGTCACTTGTGTCTGTTGCAGGGGATGTGCTCCAGTGTCTGTCACATGTGCTCCGGCAGCATGCTGGTGGCATACAGTTTCATGGTGCCTGCGCAGGGTGGCTGGCACACCTGTGCAATGTAGGGGTGCTGGCCATGTGTACACGTCAGCTGTGGCCACACGCCAGTGGCTTGGTTGACCTGCTACTGTGTCCCTGTGTTGTTGTGCCCTTGGGTATGGGTGGGTGTTTGTCCATGCACTGTCTTGCATCCTGTGTGGTGCATGCCTCCATGCTACACTGTGTGTCTGTGCTGGCTGTTGTGGCCACTGCTGGGATGGAATGTGTCCTTGGGAGGGTGTGCAGGGTGCTGTACCACTGGAGGTGGGTTCCGGGGCATGCCCTGTCACATGTGGGGTACCTCATGTGCTGACGCATGGTCGGTCTCTCAGCTGTACCTCGGAGGGGGGTCATGCAGGGCGGCACTGTGTATGCATGTGTTGCATCACTGTCTGCTGCCGCCCGCTGCAGGGTGCCCATGGTGGGGCTGCCTTGCATGGCTCCATGGTGCACAGGGTTGCAGTGTCACAGTGGCGGTGGTGGCATGCAAGGGGTGTCCTGCACTGTTGGGTGCTACTCCTGGGCAGGGTGTATGGAGATCATGGTGCAGGGTGTGCTCAGCATTGGTGGGATGGTGTGTTATGGGTTGGTCAGCCCTCCTTGTGTGCCAGTCACAGCTTGCCAGGGGTGTGCTGGGGCACCATGGCCCGGCTGTGGGTTGGTTGCTGGTATCCATGGACTGGTGATTATTCCAGCTCTCCCCCAGTTGTGCAGTGCATGGGGTGTAGGGGATGATGTCTGTTCTGCTGTGTGTTCCTCTGCCCATCTGTGGCATGGATGGTGGGCCCCTGCATCCCTGGTTGTGCTGTTGCATTGCTGCACTGCTGCTGGGGGTGTCCCTGGTTGCTCTATGGCACATCTGGACTGCTCAGCTGAACATCCCTTGTTGTGCTATGGCTCATCAGATATGCTCAGCTTCACCTCCCAGGTTGCGCTATGGCGCAGGTGGTATGATATTCAGTCATGTGCCATAGGCGCATCTTGGCCTGCACAGTTTTTGAATAGCGTGCTTCTTGCGCATGGGCACCGTGGACTTGCGCTTGCTCCTGCTGTTGCGCACTTTTTGGGCGCAGTTTGAATATCTGGGCCTTCATATTTGACCTCAGGACTCAAGACTAGTAGGTGTTCGGACCCAAAAATAGACAGGAGGGTTACCCTGTTTGTCTCCTGTTCAGATATTGCACTTTGAGGTTTGGCACTGTGGGAGCAGAGGGCCCGACCTTCGGAGTGCATTTGTGACAGGTAGGAGTCCCCTATTTACAATGCAGGGGTGAACCCATACACAAACCATATAATGAAATGTTTTCATTTCATTGACAATGTGGTCTGTGTGGAAAGGTTCCAGACCAGAAGCAGAGGAATTTCTTATTTGGTTAAGAACAAATTATCTCAATTTAAAATTTACAGGAACCATTGCTGAGAAAGAATTGAATTTACTTGACGTGACCCTAGTAGGAAACATAGGATCAAAGGCAGGCTCAAAAGGATATAGAAAGGACACTGCCACTAATTCCTTACTGAGCTCTGAATCTTCTCATCTTAGACATTTAATTAATTTTATAGTATATGGTCAGTTACTAAGGGTGAGAAGAAACTTCTCAGAGGAAGAAACATTTGAAACACAAGCAGTGGAGATGTGCCAGAGGTTTGTTATGGGTGTGGGTAATTCTGCACCACAGAAGGTCAGATCAGTTGAAAGAAGTGATTTCTTAAACCCAAACCCAGAATACCTGACAATGATAAGGTGATTACATTCAGTACTGACTACAACTACCTACCAGGGCAAATAGTTACTTTATTGGATAGAATTGGCCAATTCTAAGTGGTGATCCAACACTAGCAGACCCTGTAAACCAACCACCCAGGATTACATTTGGAAAAGGAAAAAGCATCACCGATCAAGTGGTTTAAAGTTACCACTATAAACACAAAAAGTGACACCTAAATCTCGCTGTCAGAACTACTGGATGTCTCCTGTAAGTGTGGCCGATGTAATGTCTGTCAGTATACCAATCAGGGCAGAGAATTCTCACATTTGCAAAAAGGCCAGAAAATAGAAATAAGACAGATCATTCAGTGTACCTTAGAAGAATTTTGTTGTGTATGTGATTTAGTGCCCTTGTGGTAAATTTTATGTTGGGAGGAATATTCGGATGTTAAAAAGGGGGCCAGAAACATATGAGACATTATAAACCAGAAGGTTGATGCATGGCTGGAGCACATTATAAGACCACCTAAAAGGGATCAACAGAGTGCCTACTGAGAACCCTTTCCAATTGAAGGGGTGTCCCAGAAAAAGGGGGGTTCAAGAGGGCTTGGGATGGGGGGGGTGATCCGGGGCAGGCCTAGGGGATGCTAGGCAAATGGGCAGATTAGGTGGGTCTGGATGTCCTTTTCTGCCGACGCTTTCCTATGTTCCTATGTTCCCATACAAGAGATGTTGTAGAACAGAAGGTTGATATATTGCTGGGGGCACATTAAAAGACCTATTATAACTCAAATCCCAGGGGCACTATTTGTTTGGACATAGAACAAGTTTAACATTTGACAAGGGGAGGGGACAAACTGCAGAAACTTTTGCAAAATAAAACAAAATCAGTCTACAAACTCAGGATATTGAAACCACAGGGTCTGAATAATGAAACAGACTGGGAGTAGAGGTTCGGTTTTTTTTTTTTTGTGGAAGTCAAATACTTTCATGGATTTAAATTTGGAAGTCATTTCCATTTTGTTGGAGTCAAAATACTTCCAGGTGACAAATTGTAACAGTCAGAATAATTCCAGGCCACATTTTTTGAAGTCTAAATATGAACATACAAACATACGAAATTTGCCAGCAAATAAAGGCCTAGAGGTCTATCAACTCTGCTCGAATGTGCAGCTAGAAGCCCTTATTCTGTGCTGCCCTTCCCTTCCACCCTTCCCCTCCATTGACCCTCCCCTTGTCTGGTCCCATCCCCCTTTGAAGCAGTCCAGTGTTCTACTGGATACCACTTCTGCAGGTAACGCATTCCACCCAGCTACCACCCTCTCTGTAAAAAAGTGTCTCCTCATCTCCCTCCTGAACCTTCCTCCCTCCAGTCTCATATCATGGCCCCTGGTGTCCCTCCCCTCCCGTACTTTGAACAGCACCTCTGTACCTATCTTGTTTATTCCTTTCATGTACTTAAAGGTTTCAATCATGTCCCCCTGTCCCTCCTCTCCTCCAGTGAGTACATGTTCAACTCCCTCAGCCTCCTCTCGTATGATAAGTCCCCCAGCCCCTTGATCATCTTTGTCACCCTGCGCTGCACTCCCTCCAGTAACTTAATGTCACTCCTCAGATACGGGTGCCAGTACTGCATGCAGTACTCCAGGTGCGGTCTAACTAATGACCTATACAGTGGCAGAATCACCTCCTCCCTCCTCGAGGATATACCCCTTGCAATGCAACTCAGCATTTTGTTGGCATTTGCAGCTGCCTTCCTACATTGTACCGAGTTGTTCATTGACCCTGTAATGAGCACCCCCAGATCCTTCTCCTCCTCTGTCTGACCTAGCTGCACTCCCCCCAGCTGGTAACTCCTCTTTGGGTTCTTCACCCCAAAATGCAGCAACTTGCACTTTTTGGCATTAAACCCCAGTTGCCAGGTGTCTGACCAGGTTTCAAGCTTTTCCAGATCATCCTGCAACCCCTTCCATCCTCCTAGGTCATCCACTACCTCTCCCATCTCAGTATCATCAGCAAACAGACTGATCTTGCTCTTGATGTCCAATGATATGTCTGCAATGAATAGCCCAAACAATACTGGTCCCAACACCGAGCCCTGTGGGACACCGCTTGTCACTACCCTTGGGTGTGAGAGCTCCCTACCCACTACCACCCTCTGTTGCCTTCCCTGAAGCCAGTTCCCTACCCATCTCACCAGCTTTGTACCCACCCCTGTGCCTTCTAACTTACTTCTCAGCCTCCCATGTGGCACTGAGTCGAATGCCTTACTGAAGTTCCGATACAGGACATCCACTGCATGGCCTCTGTCCAGTTGCCTAGTTACCCAGTCATAGAACTCCACCAGGTTGGTTTGAAAGGATCTGCCAGGTATGAAGCCATGCTATTTGCTGTCCTGTAGTCCTTTGGCCTCTAGGAGGGCCACCAGCCTCTCCTTCAGGATAGTCTCCATCAGCTTACCCACGATGGACGTGAGGTTCACCGGTCTGTAGTTCTCCGGTTCATCCTTGGGGCCACTCTTGTGAAGGGGCACCACATAAGCCATCTTCCAATCCTGAGGTACACACCCTGAGTGTAGTGAGGCATTAAATAAGGAGAGAGTTGAGGAGATGAGTTGAGTTGAGGGAGTTGAGGAGAGTGGGGTGAAGGTTGGAACGTCGTTGGCGGAAATCCAGCCTGGAGGAGGAGGACAGACTTAGGTTGATCGCCCATTATTTGGACTATCAATCAGAAATCTCCTGTAATAAGGCAGAGTTCCTGTCCAGGGAGATTACTGTAGCAAGAAATCGACCTGCTTAGCTCTTTCGGACCGTGGACAGACTGCGCAATCCAGTCTGTCTTCGGGGTCGGAGAGCCTTTTCACAAGATAAGTGTGAGGAGTTTGCTCGATTTTTTTTTTGCAGACAAAGTGTCCTCCATCAAGTCGGAGATCTGTTCAACTCATTCAAATGAGTATGGCGGAGGTCGATGCAAGAGCACAGACACCTGGTCTGTCTGGATAGTTTTTTACCAGCCAGCGATCGTGGATATCATGAATATTGTTCAGGGCTTGCAACTGACTTACTATAGTTTGGATCCTGGTCCAACACACCTCCTGGTGGGGTGTATAGATGTCATCAGACTGATCCTCGCGGAGATAGTCTGGTGTTCGCTGGATCGAGGGGTGTTCCCTGATCCATTAAAGGAGGCAGTGGTGACTTCCCTTTTAAAGAAATCATCCAGCAACCCAGACTGTCTTGTGAACTACAGACTGGTCTCTAACCTAACTCTTTTGGGTAAGGTTATTGAGAAGGTAGTTGCGTTGCAGCTCGAGAACTTTTTTACCACCCATGAAGTCTACGATCCTCTCCAGTCTGGTTTTAGGAAGAGGCACAGTACTGAGACAGCATTAGTTCAGGTGATGAATGATCTCCTAATAACGAGGGATCGGAGGACTCATTCGATCTTGGTTCTCTTTGATCTCTCTGCAGCATTCAACATCGTGGATCATGGGATGTTGTTGGAATGCCTGCAGTTAATCTGTGGACTATTGGGGACGGTCCTCAGATGGTTCCATTCTTTTCTCCTGGGCAGGTCTCTGAGGGTGGTGTCTGGAATTTTTTCCTCGGCCCCCTTTGCCCTGCCTTGTGGGGTTCCACAGGGTTCTGTACTGTTCCCCATGCTTTTCACGGTGTATATGCTGCTGTTGGGAGACATCATAAGGCAGTATGGGCTGAGCTTGCACTGCTATGCAGATGGTACTCAGCTCTACCTGTCCTTTGAACCCGAACAGCGTAGTGCTGTCTTGGTATTTAATAACTGCCTCGATGAGATTCAGGACTGGATGAGTGCTAACTGGTTGAAACTAAATCCTTATAAGACTGAGGTGTTGGTGGTGGACCCTGGCCACCGGGTAGAGAAGTTGACTCCTGGGCAACCGTCTAGCCTGGTGCTGGGGGGTGACCAGTTGAGACCTTCTGAGTAGGTACAGAATCTGGAGGTTGTGCTTGACAATGAACTGACGCTTAAAGCACAGGTGTCAGCAGTTGTCAAGTCCTCATTTTTCCATCTGAGGAACATCACCCGGATAAAGCACCTTGTTCCGCTAGATGATCTTCCTGTGTTGGTTCACGCCTTTGTGTCCTCTGGTCTTGAATACTGCAATGCTCTATACCTAGGGTTACCAGGAGTGGATCTCTGTCACCTGCAGTTGGTGCAGAATGCAGCGGCCAGGTTGCTGACAGGGCAGTCAAGATCTTTCCATGTCATGCCTGTGCTGCGCAAACTGCATTGGCTGCCAGTGTGATGGAGGAGCATCTTCAAGTTTGCATTGCTGACCTATAAGACCCTACATGGACAGGGACCAGGTTACTTGCAAGACCTCCTGGGACCTTACGGCCCCCCTCCGCCCTCTCTGCTCCGCCGACGAGGGATTGCTAGAGGTTTCCAGGGTCCATTTACAGACATCAGGTGCTAGGGCTTTTGCTTTTGTAGCCCCGACCCTGTGGAACTCTCTACCTCATCAGATTAGAGACTGCCTGTCCACTGAGACGTTTAAATCCTCCTTGAAAACTTATTTATTTGGCCTAGCATTTGGGGAGGATATTTAGTCAGGGATTTATTTAACTCCAAAGTTTGATTAGCGTTTTGCTCATAAAAGTGTTAAAACATTGTGAAAATGCATAGCGCTTGCCTCACTGTGTTTAACAAACATAACTCTTCTAGAAAACCTATATAAATACTTTCTGTACAGTTAGCATTGTCCCAAGAAAAAACTGCTAATCAATTATTTAAAACCCTGTTAACCATCTGTATCACATGTATGCTGTCTTTTAATTCCTTGTGTGTTAGCTGTTTGTTGGTTATTTTAAATTGTAAACGCGCTTTGATTTAAGAAAAGCACATTAGAAATAAAGTATGATTTGATTTGATTTGATTTAAATAGGTCTGCCAAAGGTCCCGCAAGGAACTCTGCCAGCTCCTTCAGTGCCCTGGGGTGGATGCCATCTGGGCCTGGCGCCTTGTCCACCCTCAGTGCCTTCGAATCCTCCCAAACTCTGCCCTCCATGATTTCCCCATCTGTCACCCCCTCCCCCCGTTTCTGCTGTTCCTCCCCCTTGGGTATCACCCCCCTCTTCTCCTTAGTAAATACCGAGCAGAAGTAATCATTTAGCACTTCTGCCTTATCACACCCTGCTTCCACCCAACCTCCTTCCTAATTCTTACTATGTGGTCCTTACAGCCCTTTCTCCCTGATGTACCTAAACAGTCCTTCTCCCCTTCTTAATGCCTTGTGCCAGCCTTGAGTCTACGAGATGCCTTGGCTCCCCTTACTGCCCATGTCACCTCCTTCAATTCTGTCAGTTACTCCTCGCTGTCCTCCCTCCTCCCTGTTTTCTTGTACTTCCTAAAGGCAGCTCTTTTCCTCCTTACCTTTCCCATAACCTCCTTGTTCAACCAGCTTGGTTTCTTAGCCCTAGCCTTCTTGCTCTGAGCCTTGCAGCAGGTTTTAGTTGCCTCCACTATTCCCAGCTTTATGAGCTCCCACCTCTGTTTAGTGCTCATACTAGGTAGAATTCTGGCTAGGTACCCTTTTACCACTTCCCCCATCCTCCCAAAGTCACCCCTCCTGAAGTCTAGCACTCTTATGCCGGATTCCACTTCTTCCTTGCCCATAGCCAATGTGAGCCACACTGAGTGGTGGTCACTCCCTGACAGTGGTTCTTCCACCGTAAGTTCTCTCACAAACTCCCCATTTGCCAGCACAAAGGTCAAGGGTATTCCCTAACCTGGTTGGTTCACTGACCATTTGCTGCAGGAAGCTATCCTGGAAGGCATCCAGCAGTACCTGCTCCCTTCTATTCCTGGTTGTTGGGGTACTTCAGTCCACTCCTGGCATGTTGAAGTCCCCCACAATCACCACACTACCCTTCTCGCTGGTCCTCCTGATCTGTCCCGCTAGTTTTCTGTCTAACTCCTCCATATGAGAGGGCGGTCTGTACACCACTCCCATTCTGAGAATCCTATTCTTGGAATCCTGGATTTGCATCCAAAGTGACTCCATACTACCCTCCTCCACTTCCTCCCTTACACACTTCAGTCCTTCCTTCACATATAGTGCTACCCCCCTTTCCCAATCACCCTGTCCCTACGAAATAACCTGTTCCCTGGTACAGACAGGTCCCAGTCATTGTATTGGGTGGCCCATGTTTCTGTGATGGCTGCAATGTCCACCTCTCCCTCTGCCATGAAAACTTGTAACTCTGCAGTTTTCCTCCCAAGGCTCCTAGCATTAATGGTAACCACCTTCTGCCCTTCCCCCTCCCATCCAGTTCTCCTTTACTAGCATCACCAACAGTACTCGCTATTTGTCCTTTATCACTGTTATGGGGGATAAGCTCATATGATTTCCCAACCTGTGGTCTCTGCATGTCTCTTGCTCACGTGCCACCCCCCGCTCCTAGTTTAAATTCCTAACTTCCTCTATGTACTCCTCCATCCTCTGTTTCAGCACTTTCTTTCCCTCCTCACTCAAGTGCAGTCTGTCCTTGGCATAGAGACTACTGTCCTCCCAGGTCCCTCCCACCCTCCCAACAGCCCATACCCTTTAGCATGACACCAGGCTCTTAGCCATCTGTTAAATTCCTCTATTCTCAGCTTTCTTGTTGTGCTTGCCTTTGTCACGGGAAGTATCTCTGAAAAAGTTACTGATCTTCCTGCCCCCTCACATAATTGTGCTAGTTCCTCAGACCTCCTCTGGACTATATCTACTGTCTTGTCAACCAAGTTATTTGTCCCAAGATGTAAAATTAAATGAGGCTTGTCCCTCATACTGAAATACTTCCAGTCCTCTACTTTTGGAAGTCAGCTGCCCATCTGGCAGTCCCCCACTCAGCTCATCCTTGCAACCAGCTGCCTGTCCTACACCTCCGGTCCCTAACTCAGCTCAGTCTCAGAGTTGCAAGTTGTGGTGGAGTGAGGAATACACCATTCAGATTTGGATAGCTGCCTATTCAGTAATTGGTGCCCCCCCAACACGCACACAAGCTGACAGCTGTGCCTGTTTGCTCCACTAATCCCATGCAAACAGATAACATATATCGGGACCAAAGGTTCTGCAACCACATGGAGTAAGATGATCAAATAATGCCCAGGAAACACATCTGCCCTAAAGTGCACTGCAATTGTTAAATATTCCTACTGTGGAAATGGAGATAAACTTTCCAAGGAAGCTGTACAGCAGCTCCCACCTGCATCAATTTCTCCCGTGCACATAATCAATCAATCCTTTATTTGTAAAAGGCACCCTTCTAAAGCCAGCATGCCTGTACATAAACCATATATGACATTCAAAACATCAAATACAACAAATAGGATAAAATACAAAATAAATATCTATTAAAAATAACTGAAATCAGAACCATAACATGTTATTCATTAAAACCTGGGAACGCTTGCATAAATAAATACATTTTCAAAGCTGTTTTAAAGCTTTTGATGGTCGGGCACTCTCTAATCTGGCAAGGTAGAGAATTCCATAGGGTGGGAGCTGTAAAAGCAAAAGAACGGGCTCCAGATGTTTTTAAGCACACCCTAGGAATCTCTAGCAATCCCTCATCGATGGAGCAAAGTGGACGGAGGGGGCAGTAGGGATGAAGGAGCTCTTGCAGGTAATGGGGTCCCTGTTCATGTAGGGCTCTGTAGGTCAGTAACCCAACCTTGAAGGTGATCTGCTGCTGTACTGGCAGCCAGTGCAGTCTGCGTAACACAGGTGTAATATGGCTGGTCCTGGATGTACCATTCAAAAGTCTGTCCGCTGCCTTCTGCACCAGCTGCAAGTGATGGATATCAGCCCTCAGTAGCCCTAGGTAATGGGCATTGCAGTAGTCAAGGCGGGAGGTCATGAAGGCATGGACTAACATTGGAAGGTCATCAGGAAGAACCAGGTGCTTTACCCGGGTGATATTCCTCAGATGGAAAAATGAGGTTTTGACAATGATCGCCACCTGAGATCTAAATGTCAGACCACTGTCAAAGATAACTCCCAGGTTATGCACTCGGTCTGAGGTAGTCAGCTTCCATAACAGCAACCTCATCTGTTTTTTGTGCTACCCCAGAAGTTAACTTTGGGACAGTTTCATTCTCACACTTGGTTCCCAACTCAGCTCAGTCTCAAAGTTGTAAGTACCTTTGTGACATACTAGGAGAAAATATCCCAGCAAGTCATACAGCTAGACCTTAGCTCCATCAACTGTAACTAGTGAACTGATTCAATATTTTGAAAAATTTAAAGTTGGAAACCTGGTGCATCAATACCAGGCAGTCTAAATTTTCACAGTACTACAAGCCCATCCTAACATTAAGAGTGCAACCAATGACCATAACAAATCATAGGTGGTATAGCAACCAGCAACCATAACAGACCATAGGTGGTATAGCAACTAGAAACCATAACCAACCATAGGTGGTATAGCAACAAACAGTAATAACAAACCATAGGTGGTAGAACAACCAGCAACCATAACAAACCATAGGTGGTATAGCACCCAGCAACCATAACAAACCACAGGTGGTATAGCAGCCAGAAACCATAACAAACCATAGGAGGTATAGCAACCAACAAACATAACAAACTGTAGGTGGTATAGCAACCAGCAACCATAACAAACCATAGGTGGTATAGCAACCAACAAACATAACAAACCATAGGTGGTATAGCAACCAGCAACCATAACAAACCATAGGTGGTATAGCAACCAGCAACCATAACAAACCATAGGTGGTATAGCAACCAGCAACCATAACAAACCGTAGGTGGTATAGCAACCAGCAACCATAACAAACAGTAGGTGGTATAGCAACCAGCAGCCACAACAAACCATAGGTGGTATAGCAACCAACAACCATGACAAACCATAGGTGGTATAGCAACCAGCAGCCATAACAAACCACAGGTGGTATAGCAACCAGCAACCATAACAAACCATAGGTGGTATAGCAACCAGCAACCATAACAAACCACAGGTGGTATAGCAACCAGCAACCATAACAAACCATAGGTGGTATAGCAACCAGCAACCATAACAAACCGTAGGAGGTATAGCAACCAACAAACATAACAAAATGTAGGTGGTATAGGAACCATAACAAACCATAGGTGGTATAGCAACCAACAAACATAACAAACCATAGGTGATATAGCAACCAGCAACCATAACAAACCGTAGGTGGTATAGCAACCAACAACCATAACAAACCGTAGGTGGTATAGCAACCAGCAACCATAATAAACCATAGGTGGTATAGCAACCAGCAACCATAACAAACCATAGGTGGTATAGCAACCAGCAACCATAACAAACCATAGGTGGTATAGCAACCAGCAACCATAACAAACCATAGGTGGTATAGCAACCAGCAACCATAACAAACCATAGGTGGTATAGCAACCAGCAACCATAACAAACCATAGGTGGTATAGCAACCAACAACCATAACAAACCATAGGTGGTATAGCAACCAGCAACCATAACCAACCTTAGGTGGTACAGCAAGGAACAGCCATAACAAACCACAGGTGGTATAGCAACCAGCAACCATAACAAACCATAGGTGGTATAGCAACCAGCAACCATAACAAACCATAGGTGGTATAGCAACCAGCAACCATAACAAACCATAGGTGGTATAGCAACCAGCAACCATAACAAACCGTAGGAGGTAAAGCAACCAACAACCATAACAAACCGTAGGTGGTATAGCAACCAGCAACCATAACAAACCATAGGTGGTATAGCAACCAGCAACCATAACAAACAGTAGGTGGTATAGCAACCAGCAGCCACAACAAACTATAGGTGGTATAGCAACCAGCAACCATGACAAACCATAGGTGATATAGCAACCAGCAGCCATAACAAACCACAGGTGGTATAGCAACCAGCAACCATAACAAACCATAGGTGGTATAGCAACCAGCAACCATAACAAACCACAGGTGGTATAGCAACCAGCAACCATAACAAACCATAGTTGGTATAGCAACCAGCAACCATAACAAACCGTAGGAGGTATAGTAACCAGCAACCATAACAAACCGTAGGAGGTATAGCAACCAACAAACATAACAAACTGTATGTGGTATAGCAACCAACAAACATAACAAACCATAGGTGGTATAGCAACCAACAAACATAACAAACCATAGGTGGTATAGCAACCAACAAACATAACAAACCATAGGTGGTATAGCAACCAGCAACCATAACAAACTGTAGGTGGTATAGCAACCAGCAACCATAACAAAATGTAGGTGGTATAGCAACCAACAACCATAACAAACTGTAGGTGGTATAGCAACCAACAAACATAAACCATAGGTGGTATAGCAACCAGCAACCATAACAAACCGTAGGAGGTATAGCAACCAACAAACATAACAAACTGTATGTGGTATAGCAACCAACAAACATAACAAACCATAGGTGGTATAGCAACCAACAAACATAACAAACCATAGGTGGTATAGCAACCAACAAACATAACAAACCATAGGTGGTATAGCAACCAGCAACCATAACAAACCGTAGGTGGTATAGCAACCAGCAACCATAACAAACCATAGGTGGTATAGCAACCAGCAACCATAACAAACTGTAGGTGGTATAGCAACCAGCAACCATAACAAACCATAGTGTATAGCAACCAAAGCCAAACATAACAAACCATAGGTGGTATAGCAACCAACAAACCATAACAAACCATAGGTGGTATAGCAACCAACACCATAACAAACCACAGGTGGTATAGCAACCAACAACCATAACAAACCACAGGTGGTATAGCAACCAACAACCATAACAAACCACAGGTGGTATAGCAACCAGCAACCATAACAAACCATAGGTGGTATAGCAACCAACAACCATAACAAACCATAGGTGGTATAGCAACCAGCAACCATAACAAACCATAGGTGGTATAGCAACCAGCAACCATAACAAACCATAGGTGGTATAGCAACCAGCAATCATAACAAACCGTAGGTGGTATAGCAACCAGCAACCATAACAAACCGTAGGTGGTATAGCAACCAGCAACCATAACAAACCATAGGTGGTATAGCAACCAGCAACCATAACAAACCGCAGGTGGTATAGCAACCAGCAACCATAACAAACCATAGGTGGTATAGCAACCAGCAACCATAACAAACCATAGGTGGTATAGCAACCAGCAACCATAACAAACCGTAGGTGGTATAGCAACCAACAACCATAACAAACCGTAGGTGGTATAGCAACCAACAAACATAACAAACCATAGGTGGTATAGCAACCAACAAACATAACAAACCATAGGTGGTATAGCAACCAGCAACCATAACAAACCATAGGTGGTATAGCAACCAGCAACCATAACAAACCATAGGTGGTATAGCAACCAGCAACCATAACAAAATGTAGGTGGTATAGCAACCAACAACCATAACAAACCGTAGGTGGTATAGCAACCAACAAACATAACAAACCATAGGTGGTATAGCAACCAGCAACCATAACAAACCGTAGGTGGTATAGCAACCAACAACCATAACAAATGCAGGTGGTATAGCAACCAGCAACCATAACAAACCGTAGGTGGTATAGCAACCAGCAACCATAACAAACCGTAGGTGGTATAGCAACCAACAAACATAACAAACCATAGGTGGTATAGCAACCAGCAACCATAACAAACTGTAGGTGGTATAGCAACCAGCAACCATAACAAACCACAGGTGGTATAGCAACCAACAACCATAACAAACCATAGGTGGTATAGCAACCAGGAACCATAACAAACCTGTAGGTGGTATAGCAGCCAGAAACCATAACAAACCATAGGTGGTATAGCAACCAGCAACCATAACAAACCATAGGTGGTATAGCAACCAGCAACCATAACAAACCATAGGTGGTATAGCTTCCAGAAACCATAACAACCCATAGGTGGTATAGCAACCAACAAACATAAACCATAGGTGGTATAGCAACCAGCAACCATAACAAACCATAGGTGGTTTAGCAACCAACAACCATAACAAACCATAGGCGGTACAGCAACCAGCAACAGTAACAAACCATAGGTGGTATAGCAACCAGCAACCATAACAAACTGTAGGTGGTATAGCAACCAAAAACCATAACAAACCATAGGTGGTATAGCAACCAGCAACCATAACAAACCATAGGTGGTATAGCAACCAGCAACCATAACAAAATGTAGGTGGTATAGCAACCAACAACCATAACAAACCGTAGGTGGTATAGCAACCAGCAACCATAACAAACCATAGGTGGTATAGCAACTAACAGCCATAACAAACCACAGGTGGTATAGCAACCAGCAACCATAACAAACTGTGGGTGGTATAGCAACTAACAGCCATAACAAACCGTAGGTGGTATAGCAACTAACAGCCATAACAAACCACAGGTGGTATAGCAACCAGCAACCATAAGAAACTGTAGATGATATAGCAATCAGCAACCATAACAAACCACATGTGGTATAGCAACCAGCAACCATAACAAACTGTAGGTGGTATAGCAACCAACAACCATAACAAACCGTAGGTGGTATAGCAACTAACAGCCATAACAAACCACAGGTGGTATAGCAACCAGCAACCATAAGAAACTGTAGATGATATAGCAATCAGCAACCATAACAAACCATATGTGGTATAGCAACCAGCAATCATAACAAACCATAGGTGGTATAGCAACATGTAAGAACTTGTAAGTATGCTGCCTACAGGAAACATTCATAATTATAGCTGACACTGTGTTATTAGGAAATATTAATGCCTCCAGTGACCTTACACTTAGCTACGTGCTAGGCTGGCACTCTATGTATGTGTGTAGCATACTATCATCAGTGTGCCTTATGGCAGCAGCCATCTTAAGATTAGCAGAGCCCACCAACCCCAGACATCCCGCCCAGAGGAATGCCATATGAAAGAAATATTGTGGATCCTCAGACCCAACAACCTTACCATCCATACTCTTGTTGCTACATTCTTGGCATTTTATACCTTAAAAAACACAAAAACACAGCCTTTTAAGCCACTCAGAAATAACAAAACCCCCATTCACAGTGAGAGACAGAGTACTATTAAAAACATTGGTTCTAGAGCAGCTACCGCCTACCAGCAACAGTCTTCCATGTGCATAACACTGACCTCAACTCTTTTTTTCTTTTTGCAAAAGCAACCAAGACATTAATGCAACTCTGACTGCATGAGTTTTGTGCTGCGACTCGAGAGGATTGGCCTGATTAACATGTTAGTGCAACTTGCTAGTCCAATTACCTCACGTTGGTTGTCCACACGCGCTTGAGGAGGTGTAGTACAGCCGGAGTCAACAGCATCCCACTCATTTATATGGTCGCCTCCTGCCCACATCGGTGTTTAAATCATTGTTGAGGGGTTGGGGGGTGTCACAGCGTATGGAAATAAACTTCAGATGAAGCAAATTTACAGGTTTAAAACACACCTTGGTGTGATGTTTATTTTTCAAAAGTTGAAAAATAAATAAAAACAAAAAAATTGCAAAGAAAATCACTACTTAACATCAGTAGTTTCTCACATAATACAGTTCTGGATCTTAGAGCTCCTAAGACTCTTCTCATCTGCATTCAACAGCTTGTCTACAGTAGCACCTCTCTCCTCCTCTCTCTGGGCTGAGCCCCAGTGGACTGCTTCAACTGAAGTGAACTCAGAGAAGAGGTTTTATATCTTTTGGTGGGGGTCACCTGACTAAGCCCTTTCTATTTTCATGTCTGAACATGCTGTTACATGTCTGGACATGTTGTTTTAAAACCAAGGGAGTTTGGTTGTTCCAGGGGACTTCCTGGTTCAATTAAAGGTACAGTGTATATCTCCATGGATACTGAGACTCTATATCTCTTCATAATGACTAAGCATTTTTATAAAGCATACCACAGTTTTTTTTGTTTAGCTTCATACAGTAACAGGTTTATAATGTGAATTTATGGAACTACCTTAAAGATTTTGTATAACTGTACTAATCATGAAATGATTAGTTCGATATGGCTTCCGAACCATTTTTATTTAAAAAGGTTTTATTAACTGTATTTATTCCTATTTAAAATAGCCTTCATGCTTTTTGTACACAAAATGCACTTATGCACTTTACACAATACCTCTCTGGATGTTTGGCATCATTTCAGGGACTGGATGGATGGATGGAAATGGAAAAAGAATGACAAGAGTGAACTAGTAGGAAGTTTAGTAGGGACAGTAAAGAGCTACGCTAGGTGGCCAACTTAGAGTGGGGGGGGGAGAAGAAAAGCAAAGAGAAAAGCATTGACTGTTGCACAACAGAAGTTTTGGTAGCTAAGAACTAAGGAGATAGAAAAGTGGTCTATCAGTCACAGCTGAGGGTGAAGCCTAACTCCGCCACGGGGGGGAAGAGGAGAAAGCATTCATATGGCAATGTGTCCTGTCCTCCAACTTGCTAAAGGGGAGTCTTTTCAGTAATCAGTTGAGGTTCTGTTAGTTTAGTTGCTTGCTGCCAGCTGCCTGATTGGTGCACCCCAGGCCTGCTCAACCCAGTCGTGTTTTGGAATGTTTTTACCAAATTTTCAACATGGCCTGTTTGGGACCTCCCCTCATGAACAGTTGCACTGGGATTTTGTTAATATGTCCCAAAAGTTGATTTTGTATAGTGACCACGTGATTCTGCGTCACAGGTGCAAAAACAGATTTCGGGAAGGATGCAAAAAATGACAGCTGTACTGTTCATAAGGGAGTGTGAAAAAATGGCAATGTTGGAAATTTGGAGTGAAAATATTACAAATTTATGATGTTATATGTGTGCCTAGACAATGCTCAATGGACGATGGTAATGCAGTCATTTTTTGGAGTTTTTTCCACCAAATTTGCAGCAAGGGCTTTTTGGGACTTCACCTCATGAACAGTGGTACTGTCATTTCATTACTTGGTACTGAAGGGTGATTCCGAGGAGTGACTGCAAAATCACCTCCTGGAACCGAGAAACAAAATGACAGTGACAGTGTTCACAAGGTGGGGTCCAAAGAACCCCATGTTGAAAATTTTGGACCAAAACTCCAAAAACTGGCTGAGATATCAACCTAAGTTGAAACCCCACCATTGACTGATATTATAGGGCTTGCCATGATTTCTTCAGTTTCCGGTTGGTCTTTGAAGAGTGGAGACGTGTTCCCAGTCCACAGAAGATCGCTGCTCCTGACCTCCGGAGGTAAGTATGGGTGAGGGGGTGCACATAGGTGGGGTGCGCAGAGGGAGGGTGTGGGTTTGGGGAGGGGTGCTGGTGGGAACAACGAGGGACCATTTTCTTTTTTTTTTCAGGTTTAAAAAAAAAAAGACCTCATGGGACTGTTTTCTTTTTTGCAGGTAAAATATTAACAAAATGGATTTTGGCACACTGGAGTGGGCTGCCAGTGTGCCAGAGTACTGGGGGGGATCAATACTGACCCAGGGATTAGGCACCCCTAGGTCATCTGAAACATAGGGGCATGGGGGGGCGGCGCATCCGACACCGGGAGTGGGCATCCCGGTGTTGAAAACACCAAAGAGGTAGTTTTTTGGCACACTGGGCTGGGCTCCCAGTGTGCCACATGAATGGGGGAAGGGGGATACATGCTGACATGGGGATTGAGCCACCCGATGTCGATGGGGGAGGGAATCTGCTAGCGTGATTGCGCTTAAGTGGAAGTGCCTTCAGGCACTGTAAACTCACAGCCTGTATGGAGCTTAGGCTGTGGCCTACTCCGCACATGTGGGAGAAAAGGAGCAAAAGGAGTCAGCTGGAAGTGGAGGAGGCAGGGGAGAAAAGGGCCTCCTCCCACCTTCCAGAATCGCTGCTCCAGCAGCACTATTGTAAATTTATTTACACTCTATAGGGCTTAAGGTGTCAGCCAGAGGTACAAGGGGCTCGAAAGGGAAGGGACTGGTGGGGTGGCGAGGGGTGGAGCAGCAATGTCAGCCAGGCTGATCGGGACGCAAACTGCTGTTTGCTGGGCGGTGATCTGCAGATGAAAGGAGAAAGCTGCCACATGATTGGTATAGCTTTTTCTTTTCAAGTGCAGACCACTTCAGGCAAAACAGCGTCACGATCAGCCTGGATGATGATTGGTGTGATACTGTTGAGCCCCTTGCAGAGCACTCTGCATTAGACAGACAGTGCCACACCCCTCAAAAGTCACTTATCCCAAGAAGTTCAACGTGCATGCGTGAACTTAAAAAGTACAGCACATCACCTCAGTGCTGCCTCTAGTGGAAGTCTTAATCAAAAAAAAAAAGTCATCCAAAGTAAGAACAATGGACATCAGTCTTTTCTGCTTTTTACAGTCGGGACGTCGGAGACTCCTATGAGTCTATTTTTGGATATTTATGCCTAATTTTTAGACATAAAATATGTCCAAAATACAGTTGACTGAACCCCTGACTGGAAGTCTTTTCTGTTAAATAACAACAGGAGTATGCAAATATTTGAATAGAAGTTACTTGCATATTTATCCTTGAAAAGCTAGCAGTGGGCACACTTGGCACCATTCTTTCATGCACCACCTGCAAATAAGATAATAATTACAATGTGAGCAACACTTGGTGAAATTTGCTGGAATTTTGTATCAATCAAGAACTGGACTATGGCTACCTTGTGTAATGACCACCCCCCCGTAGGATTCCCTCAGCATTTATCCCCAGTTTCTTATCCCTACCTCATTACCCTTTAGATATGGCTGTTTTCTGTGCAAATAAAGAAAGATATAGACAGTAGATACAACATAATTTTGTAAGGTGTAATGCAGTTCTCTTCAACTGGTGGCCTGTGGGCCAGATCTGGCCCATGACTGCCTTTCATTTGGCCCCCTGGACGATCAGCTGTTCCCTAATGCAATGCAATGCTGGCAAAATATGACAAAATAAGAAACCAAAAGAAAATAAGTGAGAGACAGAGACAGAGACAGAAACAGAGACAGAGACAGAAAAACATCATACCGAAGGAAATTAGCGGAACTAAGCAACTTTTTTTGGAGGCATGCACAACACATTACTAGGCAACAGTAATTGTACTTTCTTTTTTGTCATCCAGCTTAGGGCCTTCCTATGCCCCTCGCTTGCCACACTGCCCTGATGCAGCCACCCATCACCCCACATTACAGCCCCCCCCGGGTAACCCGGACGTAACCGTTCACTGGGTGGGTCCCTCTCCTCCAAGGGGGAAAGGCACCGGTGGGGCAGCTGGCACAATTATTGGCCTGGGTGCTGCTGAGGTGGCCTGTGGGCTGCTTGGGGTCTTGTAGCAGTGGGAGCTGGTGACCGTCATCCTGTTGACTGCGGGGCTCTTTTCCCATTTGCTCCCCAGGGCATGGCATGCCACGAATGTCAAGGCATATGCCAACGTTCACCATGCCCCATTAGCCATTTGGGACCCAGCACACATTGCCATACTCCCAGCCTCTGCCAGGGATCAGCAAGCACTGGGTCGCTTCCCTGCCCTTTTTCCAAGAGAAGGCGAGCAGTCATCTGATGCTCGAACACTCTCTCCCCAGCTGGCCCTCCAGCACCCGGGTCCATTTCTGAACCTGGGTGGCTTGCGTCGCAAGCAGAAATCCAACTGCTGTGCTGACCGGCCAGCTGGTAATTGTTCTTTCAATGAAACTGAACCACTCTATTTTGCAGCAATATTATGCAGCCGTCATTGAACTTAGCCAACCAATGCAATTTGTGGTGCATAAACAAAACATTGGTGGGCAACAGTAACTGTAATTTTAATCATCCAAGTGAACCACTCTGATATTCTGCAGCAATATTATGCAGCTGTCGTTGAACTTAGCAGACCAAACCAACTTTTGGTGCATAAACAACACATTGCTAGTCAACAGTAATTACAACTGAACCAGCCTAATATTATGCAGCTTCATTCATTCATATTTTATTTAATAAAGCACACGTTCTCATTTTGATTCAAGGCGTTGCACATAAAATCATTTAAAATACATAACATAGCAATAAATATTAGCCAGCCCAGTGGTCCTGAGGGTTGAGGCGCTGGACACCACACCTCGCCCCATGGAAGTGACCCAGGTTCAGGAATGAGCTCGGCCGCCGGGGGTCAGCAGGGGTGAGAGAGGATCAAGTGTCCAGAGGACTGCTCTCCTCTCTTGGGGGGAGGGAGACTTGTCGTCCCACTCATTGACTGCCCTCTGGCAGTGGCTGGAGGGCAGTATGGGCTGGGAGACACGTGCTGATGTCATTATGTCGGTAGGGCGGGGGAACGGGAGAAAACAGGAAAACAGAGCCTTGCAGGTTCCGTGATGGCTCCTGTGTCCATGGGAGTTGGACCTGGTATCTGGATTGGGGTCTCTGGGGGGGGGAGGCCATCGCCTTCCTCCCTGGCCCTGCAGCAGGGGGAAATCTGTGGGGGATTCACCGGGCTCTGCAATACGGGGACACAGGGATGCTAGAGAGTGAGTCTCTCCGAACAGAGGGGCTGCAGCCACCTGCCAGGGCTCCCAGGAGGGATAAACAAATAACAGAAAAAAAAAATAAAAACATAGCAATAAATACTCACCATTATGTATTAATTAAGACAACTAGACTAATTAAGAGAGAATGCCTGCTTAAACAAGAATGTTTTTAGCTCCCGTTAAAAGGTATCTAATGTGGGGATCTCTTGCGAAGGACAAGGGAAGGAATTCAATACGGTTGGGGCCACAAAAGAAAAAGCACAGGCCCCTGATGTTTTAAGAGAGACCCTAGAAATCTCCAGTAATCCCTCGTGTGCTAATCAAAGGGGGCAGGAGGGGTGATAGGGTCATAGAAGATCTTTGAGGTAGCTGGGCCCCTGGTCGTGCAGGGCCTTCTAGGTCAGTGAACCAACCTTGAAGGAGATCCTTCACCTAACCGACAGCCAGTGCAGACAGGACAGCACAGGTGTAATATGAGATGACAGATAGGTCGATCAACAACCTGGCAACCCCATTCTGCACTAGCTGCATGCAATGAAAATTAGCTGCCAACAGCCCCAGGTGCAGGATGTTGCAGTAATTAAGGTGTGAAGTCACCAAGGCATGGGACTAGTGTTGGCAGATCACTTGGAGATAGCAGATGTTTTATCCTGGTGATGTTCCTCAGATGGTGGAATGAGATCTGGACCACGGGCGACACCTGTGATTTAAGTGTCAGGTCACAGTCCAAAACAATGCCTATATTCTTTATACAGTGGGTTCTCTAAATCCCTTAACCTGATTGGTCAGCTGGGGTCTTTACTCGTGGGTAAATCCCAGCATAACCCACAGGTAAAGTTCCAGCTGTCACAGCTGACCACTGCACAACTCAAAAAATCACTACCTCTTTTCTGTTCTTTTAGTTTTCCAGCACCGCTTTAGCCATAGTGTTGGCTCTGTCCCCACAGTGTCCACAGCTCTGTTCCACAGTATACGATTCTTGAATGTAGACTGTAATGCCCTGGTCCCATGCATCATAAGTACCTGCCATCCCAATAATTGTAATCTCACCCAAAAAAATGAAAATAAAAAACACAGAGTGGGAGCGTCACTTCGCGTCATTACCTCTCGATTGGCAAAGCACAGTATCCCCAGAAACCAGACCCCGAGGGGAGGCCTTTAGTGCTAACAGCCATGCTGGACAGAAACAAGCCACCAAACAGAGAACAGTTGCCACACTTTAGTTCTGTCAGCAAACAGCGGGCTGGGAAACGTGAAGAGCGAGCAACAGGAAGAGCGAGCAGGGTTTAATTTTTTTCTCCACAAGCAAGAGAGAAAGAGTCTGCACCCACGAAATGACTATTTTTTTCAGTGGTCCTTTCATTATCAGGCCCCCAGCCTGATTTCCCTCCTACAAAAAAACACTGTCTTTCCCTCTCTTCCTCTCGCTCCTGGCTGTATTAAAAAACAAGCAAACATATACGGTTCAGTCTCCCTGTTTCCCAGCCCACGCATCAGCTAAATAGTGCTCTTTGCTGTGTCTGTCTGCTGCCAACTCTTTACAGAAACAGAAGCATAGAAGGTGATGGCTGAGTGGACTATTTAACCTAGTGAGAAAGGATTTTTAAAGAAAAATCAATACAAAATTATAAATTTAGTTTTTATTTATTTCTTGTAAAAAACAATAAAGATGGGACATTGTATAATCACAATAAACCACTCCAGGGTGTGGGTTATGTGGGGATTTAACCAATTCTGGTGTGGTTTGGTCACTCAGCCTGCGACCTTACGACTGAACCATACCAGGCGTGGGTAAATCCCAGCATAACCCACACTCTGTCATGGTTTATTGCTTAAATAGTCTGCAGCTGCTGCTACTAGTGAGCAAAGTGGCACTTCTTGCTCTGTGCCGACTTGTTCAAAGCTGGCTTCAGTGGAGTGACTGCTATACAAAGGCAGTTTGCCAGAGATTCATTTGTCAGCCTGTTTCACATGTCACTCTTAAAGACATTCATGACTGAAAAGCTGGATGCACAAGTATACATTGAGCCGCACATTGACAGCACAAGAAGGGAGGGTTTCTTGAGGTTTGGGTACTTTTCTGAGTCCAGACGTTCATGATGTCACTTTTATTGAATTAAGTTTCCCTTCGCTGGTATTGTGAAAGGATCAAGCACGAAGCCAATGACATCCTTTGGCATGACAGTCTCTAAATTGGGTGCTGAAGTCGTCCCTTAACTGCTGAAGGAAGCTTGTCATGACTGAGGGGACTGATCACAACATCTGCCTCCAGTGCTAATTGGTTGTTGTGGAGTTGAGTGAAGTTCAACAGCTTCACAGAGTGCAAATCCATGATAAATATGTCCTGCTTCTTCTGAAAAGCTTCCAGCTTATTGACAGGGTCACTGATTTGTCTTGTCCCAGCCTTGCAGCTGTAGATTGATGTTGATGTGACATTTTATCACCCCCTCCATGCTGTTGCAAATTCAAACAGTGTTAAATTCCTCTCCCTACTCTCAAGTCCCTATTCTCCCTGTCAGTTTCTTTCCCCCTTGAACACTCCTAAGATTGGTTTTGAATCCCCTGACTATTGATACAAAGCCCCACCAGAGTCTACTGCACGTACCACTAGGCCATGCAGCCTATTAGTGTACATCTTTCCACCTCCTGTTATCCCACAACGCTCAGTGGTCACAAGTGGTACTACACTTTTTATGTTCTGGCAATGTAGAACTTAACCCTGGTCTCCCATTAAGCTTAGATGCCTCATCTGAACTACCACAGCTTAAAGGCATCAGTCTTCTCCACATTAATATATGTAGCTTACTCAAAAAGCTGGACTTACTACAAGCTTGGGTGCTGCACACATCCCCAGACATTTTAATGCTCTTGGAGACATAGCTCAGGAGTTCCACTCCTGATCTTAGTATTAATTTACCAGGCTACAATGTCTATAGGTCAGACAGACCTGCTAGGGGAGGTCACTATCTACGTAAAGGATAAATTCTCAGTAACTGTAATGGACTCCTCCACTTCCCCTAAGGAATTCGAGAGCTCACTCTGAGGATGACCCTTTCTTCTGAGGAAGCATTCTCTATAACGGCCCGCTATAGATCACCATCAGGCGGAATGGGGATCCTACTCCACCTCGACATATTACTGTCTGGGGATAACTCTGAATGCATAGTCATGGGTGACCTAAACCTTAACTGGAACAACAACTTTTTCAAAACCCTTAAGGAACTATGTGATAAAGAAGGTCTTATGCAAATCACCCCCTGAGATCACCTGCCCTAATAACGAGAACCCAAGCCATGGTTCTCTCCTGGATCTCATGCTTGTCAATAAATCCCATAACATTTCCCATGTTGGGGTATTCCACAACTACCTCAGCGACCACTGTCCAACAGATTGTGTTAGGTGTACCCCTAAACTCATGTCTACATCCACCTTTCAAATAAAACACTGCTTTAAAAACTTCAGTCAGCCTGCCTTCTTACAGGACTTATGCAGAATTATGTGGCAGGACTTCTACCTGGCTCCTTCAATCAATGAGGCTTTTAGTATTTTCCAAAGCCTTTTCTTAGGTGTCATAGATAAGCACTTGCCACTTGTCAAAATCAGGACCAGAAAAAGATCAACCCCCTGGTTTACTCCAGCGCTAAAAGCAGCCTTAAAGAACAGAGACAGGCTGTGGAAAAAGGCATGGAAATCAAAATCTGATGTGGATTGGCTTGCCTTCCATGCTGCAAGAAATCTGTGTGCCAAACTCATTAGAAAGGAAAAAAGCTTGTTTCTTCCTAACTTGTTTAGAAGAAAATAAAAATTGCTCAGCCAAATTCTGGAATATCCTTAGGGAAATCGAGGGACACGCCTCGTCATCTTCAGTGCCTGCCAAGATAGCGGTTGGAGATGTCACTTATACTGACAAGGTCTCCATATTAGACCAACTCAATAACCATTTTGCCACAGCTGGCCTGGCATTCGATGCCTCTTCAGCTATTAGGCTTCCTACACAACCACCTGCTAACATTGCCCACTGCCCGGCCTGTTCCACAAACCAAAAAAACTCTTCTTTTTGCTTTAGTCCTGTTACCTATAAGCAAGGAGGACCTATTATTGTCTCTTGGCACAAAGAAAAGTGGCGGCGCGGATCTTCTAGAGACCATATTTTTAAAGCTTGGGTTTTTTCTTCTTACTGTCACCATTACACACCTCTTTAACTTATTCCTACAACTCGGTGATTTCCCAGCAATATGGAAAATAACGCACATTATCCCCCTCTTCAAATTGGGAGATAAGAACGATCTAAATAATTACCGGCCCATCTGCCTTCTTCCTACCCTATCAAAGTTTCTGATCCATCTTTTGGATGAGACGGTAAACCGAGGTCCCATCTGCCTGGATTGGTGGTAGTTCAGGTGGATGTTAAAGATCCCATGGCACTTACCGAAAAAGAGTAAGGGAATTTCCCTGGTGTCCTCGCCAAATTTCCCTCATTCACTAAAAATATACCACCAACAGCTTAATCTGGTTCAAGGTCAGTTGGCATTCATCTGTATCCCCCTCCCCCGGGTCGTGCCTGAAAATAGGCAGGATTTGTCTAGTGCACTTACCCAGTCAATAAAAACTAACTAACTAACTAAATAAATAAATAAAGTTAACAAGTAGTCAACAGCCAACTAAGACAATTCTTGGAAGCTGAGGACATTTTAAACCCTATACAGTCAGGTTTCAGACCTAAGCACAGTACTGTGCCAGCATTAGTCAAAGTTTCGAACAAGTGGAAAAATGCCTTGTATGCTAAAAAACATATATACGCCCTGTTTCTAGACCTAAGAAATGCTTTTCATAAGTTGATCATTGCCTGTTACTATCTTCGCTGAGACACCTCGGCTTTAACAATACCGCTATGAAGTGGCTCAGCTGTTATCTTACCAACAGAATGCAGCAAATTAAAGACCGAGGGGACCTGTCCTCTCTAAATGTTATGCCTCGCAGTGTGCCCCAAGATAACATTTTGGGCTCACTCCTATTTGCAATCTATATTAACAAAATAGACTCACACATACATAAGGCAAAGGTGAATCTCTTTGCTGATGACACAGTGTTGTACACCATTAGCTCCTCCACAACCTAATTTATGAAGAATTATAACATGATTTCAATATCCTACAACACAATTTGCTTCAATCAAAACTGCTACTTACTGCTAAAAAAACGAAAGCTATGTTTCTGTCACCCCCATCAAGTTCTTCTTTCGCATCAACACAAATTCCTAGGGTCCACACTTTACTCGGAGAACCACTCATAACCGTGGATAAGTTTAATTCTCACTGACTCCAACAGGGCTTTTCGAAGTTCAAGAATTCTGTTGCTTAACCTTAATTCAAAATGGCGTCTCAGAGCTGATGAGTTAAATACTTAGGGTTTTGGCTGGACAATAAGCTTAACTTCATGGTACATTTAGATGAATTTACTAAAAAATTAAGACAACGTCTGGGCATATTTTACCGCATTAGGCATCTGCTTAACTATGAAGCAAAGAGGTGTCTAGTACAAATGACAGTCTTACCTCTGTTAGACTATGCAGACATTGTACGGCCACTGCTCAGTAGCTGTGCTAAGTAAACTAGACACCTTATATCCTCAAGCCCTGAGATTCATTTAAAATGCTCTGCTAAACATACATCACTGTGTACTTTATGAGATGGTAGTCTGCCCCTCACGTGCCTCCAGGAGGAAGAGGAATGCTTCTCTCTGGTTCTTTAGGTCTATTACTAACCAACTCCCTTCCTACATATCTAATATGTTCACTCAAAAGGTGGGATCTTAGTTTAAGGTGCTCCTCACTTGTCACTTTCAATGTCACTGGGACAGGAACGCATCATGGGGCAGTAGCTATTAGTTATATGCTTCCAACCATTGGGAACTGCCTGCGAAAGACACTTAAGCTGGCTACCTTACCGGGGATATTTGTCTTCAAGTCTATGCTCAGTCCTGCCTTGAAAGAAACCTGCACTTGTCCCTGACAACCCTTGAAATTGTCTGCTGTCTGCCTACTGCATCTTAACCTTCCGGTACCATTTCCAGCCTCTTTTGTGCCTTCTTCTCCTCCTCTTTTTCTTGCTAATGGTTGGTCCAACAATCTCGTGTCAACCTGAGACTAGTATTTGTCTTAGGAGCCTCTGAACCTATTGTTAGTCAGACTTCTATAAATGACTAATGCCCCAATTGTTCATACTTACAGTGACAATTCGATGTGACCATGTTCACTGCATTGCTGTAAATCTTGCACATAACTTGCTCCTGTACATATTGCCTTTATATTTATTTGTTATACTTGATGTACTGTTCCTTTGTTGTATCCTTCCTTGAATGCCTATGTTTTTTCTGTATTGCAACCTTTGGTGCTGTCCAAAATCATCTTGCAAATGAGCTTGTTCAAATATGTCATGCCTGGTTAAATAACGTTTGATTGATTGATTGACACCTCATTGCTGCCAACCTTGCCTCCTTGTTGTAGTGTTACATCACTCCTTCACCTTCACCTTCATTAAAATGCATTACATACTATCCTATTGTCTTGGCCTCGCTGTCCTTCTCTTGCTAATTTCTCTACCTCTTACCACTCAACCCTTAATCCCTTGCCCCACTCTACTCCATCCAACCTACAGCTCTACACACCCCACTCACTGTAATCTAAACAGTTACCCCAGGCCTCCCCATGCATACAGTACATACTTCCCCCACGTCTCTCTTAGTCAACCTACATTTCTCCAAACTCCCTTACACCCTTCCCTACCCCCCGTCCGCTATTTTTAAAAGGCACAAAATGGATAAACTATCCTTCCAAATTGCCTCCTGCTCATTTCAGCAGGTGACATTAAATCTAACCTGGTCCTCCTCCACCTGCCCCTTAACTCACCTCCCAAAATGCTTAAAAATCTCTCACCTCAATATAAGAAGTCTACTCCCTACACTTACCCTTCTCCAACCAATCATGTTGGATCTACAGCCAGATGGCGTAGTACTCTCTGAAACCTGGCTATCCTACAAGGCACCTGACAATAATCTCACTATACCTGGCTACTCTACTGTCATTCCTCTCCCCAAGGTTGACAATCCTACAGCCCCTGGGAACTACTGCCCAATCTTCCTTCTTCCTATTCTAGCTAAGCTTCAAGAATGTATTGTCCTTGCTCAGCTCACCCCCTACCTTGACTCTACCTTATTTTTCACCCCCTTCCTGTCTGGCTTCAGGAAATCCCACTCTACTACCACCTCCCTCACATAGTTCACTGACTCCATACTCACTAATATGGATCAGGGACATGTAACCTCAGCCATATTTGTCGACCTGGCCAAAGCCTTCAACACTGTGTCCCATTCCCTTCTCCTCCAAAAACTCACAGCTGCCAGACTGACCTCCTCTACCACAGCCTGGTTTCAATCCTACCAATCAGGCAGATCTCAATTGGTTAAGATTGCCTTCTCCCTCTCCCCTTCACAACCCATCCCCACTGGAGTCCTGCAGAGATCCACATTTGGCCCTATACTATTTTCAGTTTTTCTCAACAATCTCCCTACAGTCTACTCCTCATGCCAAATCCACATGTATGCAGAAAACACTGTCCTGTACACGTCTAGCACCTCATATTGCAGACGCGGAGACAAGACTGCAACAGGATTTCAACAAGGTCCTGGTACGGTTCCAGTCCAGCCAGCTGTTCCTTAGCACCAAAAAGACAGTCTCCATGACCTTTGGCACAAGGCAGAGGTTATCTAAACTCCGATCCCCCCACCTTCCACATGTTGGATGGTACACCTATTAAAAATGTCACTACCTTTAGGTATCTTGGGGTCTGGTGAGACCATCATCTGGACTTTTCAGCTCACTTAAATGGAATCAATAAGAACCTGCACCTGAAGCTTGGTGCCCTATACAGAAACAAGGATTGTATTCCTCAAACTGCATGCCATGCATTAGTGCAGAAGATGATCCTCCCCACATTTGACTATGCTGATATAGTCTACAGTGTCACTCACAAAACTACCCTGGCCTTTAACTCCTTTTATCGCTTTGTTCTATCCTGCCTTCCTCGCACTTATCACTGTGACCTTTACAAAGCCCTGTCACTTCCATCCCTTTAGGCCAAACCTCTGTCCCATACTGCCACTTTCATGGCCAAATTCTGGACTAGTAATCTCCCCTCCTATATTTCTTCTTCCATTAGAACTTCCTCCCAAAGCACTTACTCCCTCAGAAACTCCGACCTAAAATCCTTCGCAATCCCCTGACGTTTTACTACCACTGGCCAATCTGCTTTCTCCTTCTGCAGTCCTAAACCGTATAATGTTCTCCCCCACTCCATCTGAAATGCCTCCTCACACAAAGCACTCTCCAGCCTGCTATGAGACTACACAACCTCTACCTGCTCCTGTCAAAACCCTCTGACCTCTCATCTTACGCTGAGCCCTCTACTCCCCCTCTAATCCCCCAACCATGTGCCCCAGGCCACCTTCCTACTGGGCAGAATCCACTTTAGCTGATGCCCCTTGTAGCCCCCATCAACTGTTGCCCTTATCCAATCTGGGGCCTCCCCTTATTGTCCTGAGCCTCTACTTTTACCGTGAATGTGTACTGCACTTGATTTTGTATTATATTATATTAACTATGCAAGATGTTGGATATTTTGATGTTCTATTGCTATTGTGTACACTTCGATGTTTGTTTATTATCAGTTTACTCACATTCTATATACTGTGTTTACTCCCAATTCCCCTTCCCCAGGACGCATCTGGAAATGAGCTACTTTTTGGCTCAGTATGCCTTACTGATGAAATACTTATCACTGTGAGGATATCTACTGGTTCTGTATTATTTGCTGCTTTTGTACTTCACCATTGTTTTGTTATTGTAAACTGCATATTGTACTCTCCCTGGTCATGCTTGAAAATAGGCAGGGTTTTGCCTAATGCACCTACCTGGTTAATAAAAGCTAATAAATAAAAATGAAAAAGATTCAGGGTGTTCAGGTGGCCAAATATGTCACAAAGAAATGCTACTTTGGCCATGAAATCATCATCTTCAAGAAGGGCCAGATATTCAGCTGCCTTTCTGTGGGTACTATGCTGAATGAACTCAACAACTTGAGCCTTCAACTCACAGAAACGTGCCAGTGATGCACCCTTACATAGCCAGCGGACATCATTGTGGAGAAGAGCATCATGACTTGCAGAGGACTCTGCGACCAGCTTCCAAAATAGTCTGTGCTGCAGACTTGAGGAGGAGCTGATGAAATGTATTGTTTTCATCACAGTTTCCATGATATCTTTCAGTTCCCCACTCAACTTGGCACATCGCACTCTTTGGTGGACTATGCAGTGCAGGGCTTTCATTTGTGGTGCTACTTCATCCAGTCATGCCGCAAGGCCTTTCTGCTTCCCCAGCATTGAAGGGGCTCCATCCGTCACCAGAAAGATAGTCTTGCTAATGGGGAGTCCCTGTCTGTGAAACACTGCACTGATTTTGTCAAATATGATGTCTCCTGTGACATGTGTTTCCAGAGGGATCAAACCCAAGTGTTTCTCTCTGAATATTTGGCCATCAAAGAAAGTATCTGATGTACAAGCACAACTGTGCTTTGTCCATATTGTCCATTGATTCATTGATGGCCAGAGACACCCACTGAGCACCTGTCAGTCTGTTCACCATTAAATGGAGCACTTTATCATTCAGTGCCTGGACACAGTGCAATGTGGTGGTGTCTGAAAGGGGAACTTTTCTGACAGCATTCATGACAGCTGTCTTCGTCTTCTCATCAGGTATCCCTTCTTCGAGAACTGCCAGCATACATTCCTTGACACTTTCTGGCTCAGTGAAGGACTTCCTCTTTCATGCCAGAATCCAGGCCATACATAGGGAAGGTGCCATAGCTTTCTCTTGCTGTGATGTAGAACTAGTGAAAATCTTACTGCCATAGTTGTAAGATGCAGTCAGGGAGTCGACCTTCGATCACCTTGCTTCAGAGTTCAATGAATAATTGTTGTTCAGAGTTTGATGGTTAGTCTGAAACTGCCATCTCAGGTTATTTTCCTTGACGACAGAAACAAACTTGTTGCACAACTGGCATATTGGCTTGGCTTTGGTTACATTTGGTAGAATAAACAAGTATACATGCATCCATTCTTCTTTAAAAGATCTGTTTTCTGCATCATTTTTTGGCTGACTGTGCCATTGATGCAGCTAATTTCAGCAGACTCACTGTGGGGCAGACTTACTGCTGGGCAGCAAACAGCATGGAGAAAGCACCACTACTCCTACTAACCACCAGGGATTGGCAAGCTATGCACAGGTGCAATCCAATCTGGGGGGCATGTATTAGGATGCACTTCCATTTTCACCTCAATTTACCTGTCGCCATGGCATGTAGTAAAAGTTATTGCAGAGTTATTATTATTTTTTTCAAAACATTGGAGTTCAGCAGTTCGACTCACTGTTAAACAGGTGAATTAAACAAAAAACAGATCTTTAGGAAGAATGGAGATGCCACTTTCAGACAAACCACACTACTTTCAAGGTCAATTATCCTTTCATGAAGTCAGAGGATACATTTCATGGTAAGTACAGTACAACACTTTTAATCAGGCATTTCCTTAGATGCTTACAGCTGCAACATAAAGGGTTCAGTAATAGACGTGATAGCACTGGTTAGTTAACCTGAATGTGTGCTGCGTGGTAGTTTTCTGGTACTTTCCTGGTGTGAAAACACAGACGGCTAAGCAAGTGTAAAAATCTGGCCTGTGAAAGTTTGGGCATGGCCTTATTTGGCCCACTAGAAAATATAATTGAATACTCCTTAATTTTATTTTAATACTGTGTGGAGAATCCAGACTTAGAGCTATTAATGTACCAATAGCATGGGAATATAATTACTTATACAAGATACTCTATGGACTTGGATAAAGGATATAGAATTGGAACTCCAAGGAGTGAATTTCCACTCTGTCCAAGAATGTGCTCATGCATGGAACTGAAAACTGGAAAAGTAATTAAATAAAAAAAATAATAACTTGCCTATTTAGTATGAATTTTGATTGATTTTTCTCATATGTCAACTTCTATCTCCCTCTCTGTAGGTTGTGCAATGGATGGCTTTTTTTCTATCTTGCTGAATGGGGAACCAAATGGAATTTTGGCAGATCCCTGTGTGTACCAAGACCTTGAGGAAACAGAATGCCTAAACAATGGGTGATCACAAAGTTCTAAATGTGGCCACTTCAGGTCAAATTTGTACCATTTTTTAACAATATCAACCCCCCTCTCCACAAGAACCTTCTCTCTCCGTCCCAATAACTTTATTTCTATCTGTATTTCTCTCTTTGTAAATGCAGGGGATGAATTCCTATTTGTGTATGACATTGAGAAACATTATATAATAATAATTAAAAGCATGCTTGAACTATACAGTGTCTGTTTTGTAACAGTGATTTCTTGTGTATAGCTCTGTTTGATAATACTTTAGATGAGCTTATTATAGATATAAGCCATTTGTTCCCACTAATACTCCTGACTCCTGCTCGCCCCTTGCACACTCTCTGTTCTGCCGAGAAGGGCCTCCTAGTGGTTCCCAGGACTCGACTGAAAATATCTGGCAATTGTGCCTTTGAGGTGGTGGCACTGGTCCTGTGAAACTCACTTCCCAGATCATTAAGGGAGACCCCCTTGGTAGAACTCTTCAAACATGGTCTGAAGTCACACATTTTTAGATAAGCCTTCGGGTCTTAGCATACTGTCCTTTTATTTGTTGTTTTTATTGCTGATGTCTTTTATGTTTTACACTAATTATAATTTTCTCATCTGCCTGTAGTTTGTACAGTGCCCTGAGCCTCAGGGTAAGAGTACTTAATAAACAAAACATTGCTTGCTTGCTTGTTTAATAGCCACATAATATTATAGGGGTACTGTGCCTTTAAAATTGTAAAAAGTAATTTGATTGTGCCTTCTTAAATGACTATTGTCATGACAAAGATCCTACCCCCTTATGAAGATTCCAGAGAGAGGTGAAGTGCTGGGGCATCTGTAAGAGGCTTGGCAATGAAGTAGCTGTTGTTTGTATTAGGCACTTGCACTTTTTTGTATCTAAGCACAGCCATTTGCACTGCATTGTTTAAAAATGTGGGTCAATACTTTATGCCCACCTGAATGGTTTAAATAAACAGCACAGACCCAACAACAAGACTGGCAGCGATTCATTGTAATTGAACTGTGACAGTGAGCTCCACAGGTTGTTCAGACTTTGACATTATACCACACAAGAGACTGATTAAGAAACTTAGCAAGGTGGGGGTGGGGGAAAAGGTAATAAGCTGGTCACCAAACTGGTTGAGAGATAGGAGAAAGAGGGTGGTGGTAAATGGCAGTCATTTGGGAGACGGGAGAGTGGCCAGTGGAGTATCACAGGGATCGGTACTGGGTCCTGTCCTTTTCAATGTCTTCCTAAGTGACATTGGTGGGGAATTGGTGGGGAAGGTATGTCTTTTTGTGGATGACAAAAACAATCTGCAACAGGGAGGACAGCGAGGAATAGGTGGATATAATGCAAAGGGAGCTGGGGATGTGACAGGTTTCAGTAAGACCCTGTCCCATTTGTTCTGCAGAGAGAGTTTTAGTCTGTCCTTTCCTATTTTATTACTTGTCTATCTCTTGCCTGTCTGATTGTGCAATCAAGTATTCCTTGTGGAACCTTGGAAACGGCCACTCTGATGGTCTCACCATTTCTCCCTGTTATCTGCCTTCTTTTACTTGCTGTTTCTGTTATTTCTTTCTCCCCTTGCTTTTCTGTGGCTAAGGAAAATATATGAATCTTTATGTGAAACTGAGATCCCTTGGCTTGCAAATTTATATAGTTATATTGTTCGGTTGAACTGCAGAAAGCTGTTTGGGTTTATAGGGACATGGGGTTAACTTGAAGTGCATTTTAACCTCCACAAGCTTGTTTGCAGAGATGTTAACAGGAAAACCAGCCCAGGCAAGGATGTCTTAATTGGTTGCACTTGTTGAGAAGACTGGATGTACAGTCCTGGTCACAGGAAAGAAATTGACAATGTTTGGTCCATTGTGTGAAAACAGGAGATATAGCTTAACAAGCTCAGGATGCAGAAATTTACTGCCAAGGAGAAGACATTATATACAAAGAGAGCAATGTTTGTTTAGAGAGAGAGACTTAAATTTAGAATTAAAGATAACACCAGATGAAGGACTTTGTTTTGTTTGAACTGCCTGTATAAGAGCTATCCTGCACAATTTTAATGTTTTACTTTATTGTTATTGATAATATCAAAATGCTACTTGCAAATTTTCAAACTTTTCCTTGTTTGCCTATGCTTCCTGACCTGGACTTCAATGACAGGGGAAACTAGAGAAGTGGTTTAGGGTGTGGCAGCTGGTTTTCAATACCAAAAAGTGCAAAGTTGTGCACCTAGTGCAGGGAAACCCGGGGGCTGTGTATAAGATTTATTTATTTATTGAATTTTGATGACTGGGTTGGCCCACTGGGCCCTGAATGTCCCTTTTTCAGGGGTGATCCAGGGAACAGAAGCAATACAATACATACAATCTGGTGATCCAGAAGCAATACAATACATACAGTCAGGTAATACAGGGTTATGAGAAGTAGACAAGATAATGAGAATAACAGTACAGCAATTATTTAAATCATAGACCATAAGTACAACACTTGAAAGATTTAAAGATTTAAGGCATGATTTAATGTAGGTTAAGGTGAGAAGAGAGGGGGGGATGGGTGTTGTGATTAGGATCGGGGGTGATTATCCTATCTCCTCACAGTGGCATGAGCTTGTCCCAAGCAAATGGGACTTAAGCTTAGTGCAAAAGATTGGTAGCGAGGGGCTTCCTGTACTAGAGGTGGGAGAGTGTTCCACAGTTTAGGGGCTGTGAGAGCGAATGAATTGCCTCCCTTGTGAGTCTTGATTCTGGGGAAATAGTGTCCTGTCAGTCATGTAAAAACAAAATGCCATATTCCCCTGAGCCCTGGTAGTCTAGTGGCTCCCCACCTGGCAGTGCAGACCACCCCACTCCCCCCTGACTCATACCCAGCCAGCGACTGGCACAGCCCACCACTCACCACCATGGCCAGTCACCAACTGAGCTCTGCTATGTGCATGTACTGTACATAGTACGCACTCAGTGAATGACAGCTGCTGCTATTCACTGAGCACGTACTATGTACAGCATGCACTCATAGAAGAGCTCAGTCGGAGGCTGGCCATGGTGGTGAGAGTTGAGCTGTGCCAGTCGCCAGCTGGGTTTGGGTCGATGGGAGAGCAGGTGGAGTGGCACTGCCGGGGGGAGCACTAGACTACCAAGACTTGGGGGAATATGGGATTTTATTTTGCATGACTGACAGGACACTATTTCAGGTTTGGGATCAGTGATTGGGGCTTTTGGGGGGGACCATAGGCCTGTGGGGCTTTGATATTTATATATTCTTAGGGATCGGGACTTGGGGGAACCATAACCCTGTGGGACTTTGATATTTATATATTCTTGGGGATCAGGACTTGGGGGACCATAGCCATGTGGGCTTTGATATCTATATATATTTGTGGGGATTGGGACTTTGGGGGACCATAGCCCTGCTGGGTTTCTGCATGTTTTATTTCTGAGGATCAGGGCTGAGGGGTCTGCCTGCCTATGGGGGGTCATTGGGGGCACACGGGTGTACCCCAGGTGGATGGCAAAGTACACTTATGCCAACTCATAGCTGGTGTAAATGTACTTTGATGGATGTCCTCTGGGAGTTGTTTTAGAATCCCAAATTAGGGGGTGTGGCAGCTGCCCTTTGTGAATAGGGAACAGATGCTGCTGTAACCCCCCCTTGTGCACTGTCACAGTCAAGGTATTGGTGCAACCATGGCTTAAGTCCAATTTGGTGCAATCAGCCTGCGACATGTCACAGGCTGCTTTTGAGAATCTCAAACAGCGCAACCCATGGCGCAGAATGCAACTTGTGTCATTCCTGTTGGCACAAGTCACTTTGTGCCATGCATAGGCCTTTCAGAAACTGGTCCATTTACACCAGCTATGAGCTGGTGTAAGTGTACTTTGCTGTCTACTGGGGTTTGTGCCAGTGTGACCCCAATGATCCTGCATAGGTAGGCAGCCTCCCCCCAGCCCTGATCCCCAGAAATAAAACATGCGGAAACCCCACAGAGCTATGGTCCCCCAAGTCCTGATCCCCACTGCTGACTGAACCACAATTAGATAGCTCTCCATTGCTACATACCATTTGTGTTCTGTCCTTCTCCAAGTTATTAGTCCACCTGACCAGGTGGTGGATAAGTCCCATATATGTAAGTTTGCTATAAGTTTATGGTGGGGGATGGTATCAAAGGCTTTGGCAAAGTCTAGCAGTATGACACTGACTGTAATATTGTTGTCGAGGCTGGAACTTACATTATTGTAAAAAGTGACTAAGTTTGTCATGCAGGAGCATCCATTAATAAATCCATGTTGGCTGGTATCTGTTAAACCTTTGGACCAAAGCTCAGATTTAATTCTACCCTTTATAAGCCTTTCCATTGTTTTACAGCTGAGGGACGTTAGACTATTAGGTCTGTAGTTATTTGGCATCCCTTTGTTTCCCTGATGGTATATGTGGACAACAATAGCTGTTCTCCAGTCTAGGGGCACCTCACCGGATTCCATGGATCAGTTGAAAAGGATTGACAGTTTAAGTGATAGAGCAGAAGACATCTCTGTTAGGAACCTTGAGTGTATATTGTCAGGTCCAGAGGAGGAATTTACTCATAATTTTTTATCAGATGACTCTATTTCATCTCTAGTGAAGTAAATGATATTTCTGCTAGTGGTAAGCTGTGGTTCTGAAACCTGTGCCTTTTCACTGAATACCGAACAAAAGAACTCATTAAAAATGTTAGCAGTTGTTATATTGTCCTCTATTACTGATCCGTTTATGGTTAAGGCCTACTTGTTTTGGCTCGTGTTTTTGACTATTAATGTAGGAAAAGAATGCTTTGCCCTTGGTATGGGCAATTTTGTATTCAATCTTACTCTTCTCATTTTCAATCATTTGTTTAAGGTTTTTCAGAACAGTTTTGTAGTGATTGCTGGCAGTTAAAGTTTTGTCCTTTTTAAGTCTCTTGTATGCTTTTTCTTTCTTGGTTATTTGATGCTTAATAGCTCTAGTGACCCATGCTGGGACCATACCCCTTTTATTGTATTTCTTTTTTCTTGGAACAAATATTTTCTCAAGTTCCAGCATAGTAATTTTGAGAAAGGCCCAGGTATCCTCTGTAGACAGGTTTGATGTCAGGAGTTCCCGATTAGAAGATGAAATGGTGTCTCTAATACTATTGAAGTCTGCCTTATTGTAGTTGCTACTAAGTTGCGTACCTGATCACTTTGTTCTGCGTGATGTTAGGCTACACTGGATTGTGTTGTTGTGACTGCCACCTAAGGGACAGCATATAGTTATATTTGATAAGTTACCTTTGAAGTTTGTGAGGATAAGATCAAATATGTTGTTCCCTCTCATGGGGTTGGTAACCATTTGGTGGAGGCCCAGGCTAGCTAGTGAATTCAGGAAGTTACATTCCTATTTAGATGTTCCTGATAAGTTCTCCCAGTTGATTCCAGGAAAACTGAAATCACCAACTATTATGGTATTTCCCGGCCATCTTGCAGTTGAGGCCCACCTCAACTGCAAGATGGCTACCTTCTTCTTCAAACTCTCCCGTGGGCTGCTCCATGATTGCCTCACCTCTCTGTTTCAGACAGCTACCACCAGGACCACTAGACCGTCCTCCACTCTCTCTTTCACTGTTCCTTTCTGCCGTGCCACTCAAGGCCAGAAAACACTCACCTTTATGGGACCCAAGCTCTTCAACTCTCTCCCTCCAGAACTAAAACTCTGTCCCTCCACAAATGCAGGGTTTTAAATAATTGATTAGCAGTTTTTTTCTCGGGACTATGCTAACTGTACAGAAAGTATTTATATAGATTTTTCTAGAAGTGCTGTGTTTGTTAAACACAGTGAGGCAAGAGCTATGCATTTTCACAAAGATTTAGCACTTTTATGAGCAAAACGCTAATCAATTTTTAGAGTTAAATAAATCCCTTAAATGTCTTCAAACACAATATCAGGAGACATTTCTCCCTCACCTACTCCTGCACCTGCTCGCAGCCCTAAACTGGCTCCCCTCCAGCACTCTTTTTCCCCTCACGCTCTGGTTATCCACCAAGGCACTTATCCTCTCTTTCTAGCACTTGTAGTATTGTTAATCCACCTAAGCTAGTTTTTAGATTACACTGACATTTTTTGTTTCCCTCTGTTATGTTATTATTAAACCCTCACTGAATGCTTAATATCAACTATTGTATATGTTAATTCACCCAGGCTAGTTCATGGTTTGCCCTTTAGTCTATATTGTCCTGATTTGTTATTGTACCATTGTGTTAACCCTTGCTGAAAGTTAAATGTTTTTTAGCTTATGTTACATCTCATGATTGTTGTATGTAACTGGACGCTTGTGTAAATGGACAGCAATGCTCACATGCCTTTCCAGTATAACCAATAAAAATGAAAATAAAAATGAAATATCCCACATCAGAAGCTGACGTGATTTCCCTTATTAGTGAATGATAGTATTGTGTACCTGAATTTGGTAGTCTATAAAAATTCCCTTTTGCAGAATTAGTCAGAGAATGAGGATAAGGTAGCCAAATTTAATTTTGTAGCAGCCTTTTCAGCCCATCCCAGTTATTCTGAAACAATCATTAAAAAAAACACTGGCATGTTTTGATGATCGATAAAAGTTTGAAGGACTTGACACAACAACCCCCTAGGATGGCTTATCAGAGGGTGCCCACTCTAAAAAAACATGTTAGTGCATGGCCACTTTGTTGATAACAAAAATTCAACCTGACTCATTAACAACACTAATGGCTGTTATATTTGTAAAAGATGCATATATTGCAAATATAACAGGGAAAGAGGTTTTGAGTGTCTAGAAAGGTTGTTCCCATAAGATTAGACAACTCATTACATGCAACACAAGTGGAGTAATCTATCTGGTAGTGTGTACATGTAAAGCTTTCTATGTGGATAAAACTATAAGGAGCTTTAAGGTACGAGTCAGGGAGCATATAAGAGCCTTGGAAAGGGGTGACTGAACGTATGCAACTGCAGCACACATTGCCACAGCCCCACACAATGAGAAACAAAGCTTCACTTTCCGTGCCATAGATAGAGTGAGCCCATTTTGGTAATTGAGCCTGGGACAGTAATTTCACTTTTGCTATACTCCCTTTATTCCAGGCAGTGCCAGATTCTTATTTGATCTCGTATTATTACAGGGCCTTGCAAGTACGGTTAGAAGGTCCACGGTATTACTGGTGGGACCAGGCTCTCCCACCCTCCTCTTCTTCCAGAAACTGGCCAACAATTTGGAAGCACCTTTATACCTTCCTTGGATGAGACCTATACCACTTTATGCAGTTTCAAATAATTCATAATTTATATTATACCCCTTCCAAACTGCATAGAATGGGCCGGCTCCCAACAGACATTTGCTCTAGATGTGGCATAGAGCCTGGGACTCTTTTGCATATCCTATGGTTTTGCGATAAAGTCTCCCCCTTTTGGGCTTCTATTCAATCTCATTTAAATCCATTACTTGGCCTCTCAGACAAATTTTCCCCTGATATCTGTACTCACGGGGACTTAGAGGGGAAGCTGATTGGTAACCAGAGATTTCAGATGACCCTGATTGCTGCATGTGCGAAGAAGGTGATCCTTAGGCACTGGTTGGATCAAAATATCCTGAGTTATCTGGAGTGGTATGAAGAACTCATGTTTGTGTTGCAAGCAGAGCATCTTATTGCAAATATCTCCAGCAGTCTGACCAAATATAATAATATCCAGGAACCCTTCGGGTACTACTATTAGTATAGTGTGTATCTAAAGTCACATAAAAGCCAACTGATGGCACCAAATAGTATTTATATGGGCGAGTACTGGCTCTATCCCTTGTTTGCTGATTGTAGTACCTCCTTGTGGCGTGGGGGGGAGGTGGGAAGGGGGGACTATAAAATGTATGTTACATTGTGTAGTTCTTGTTGTAAGTGCCTCTGCTGATTCTTCTAGCTTATGCTCTTCAGAATTTCATTGTAGCCGGGATATTCAAAGCAGTTGCGCATGGCGCAACCGAGTTGCACTGGCGCAAGTGTGGACTTGCACCAAGGAGCGATATTCAGCGGGAGCCACTGCACAGCATAAATCTCATTGCGCCAATGTGCAACTACAATGAATGCATGCACAAGAGCGGGGGGCGTGCCCATGAATATTTGACGCAGTGTGATATTCAACCGTGGAACCATGGCGCAAGTGAGGAGCAAAACCTGGATGCGCCGAGCAGACTTGAGCATATAACTCACTCAGCCTCTTAGCACATATGTGCGTCATCAGGAAAATTCCTCTAGTCCCCATAGCGCATATGTGCATCAGGTATTCACTTCCTCTCATCCCCAGAGCGCATATGTGCATCCTGCACTTCTTATGCACTTTTTGGATCAACCAATCAGGGATAAAGTCACTAGAAAGTGCAGGTCAGTAGGAGACATTCCTACCTACCAGAATACTGACTTTAAAATAGCGGTCACCATTGAATTAAATAGAGTAAATTACCTTTTTTTAGGTTTAATTTGGGTTAAAAAGTGAAGAAAATGCTATTTTTTCTCCATTACTAGCAACGTGTGATCCCTGACTTGAAAACTCTTTTCACTGTGAAAAATTAGTATGCTGGTGTCTGGGAGCTAGGAGGTGTACTTTTTTGTTTTAGTTTTTGGGGATAAAAAAAGTGTAAAAATGTGATGTTCCTCCGTTTCAGGTACTGTAAAAAAAATGCCAGAAACGTGTGTGACCCATCATTTGAAAGGACTCTTTAATATGGACAATTTTCATGCAGGTGTCTGGGGTCTAGGAGGTGCACTTTTTATGATGTAGGTTTTTATTTGGGAACAAAATGTAAAAAAAATGCTCTTTCTTTATCACTTCAGCAACTGTAAAAAATATCTGCAAATGCCACTAACATGAGTGTCCCATCATTTTAAAGCTCTTGTTATTGTGAACATTTTCCGTGCAGGTAGGGGCTATTAGGCATACTTTTTCAGTTATCGTGGTTTGTGTGTCATGTGGGCAGTTGCGCAGAGCATTTTTCCGAATTCAGTCGGTTTACTGGTGTTATGTGTTGGCACATGCCTTAGTTTATGGTCTGTTTTATTATGTAAAACAGCTCAGAAATACTCTAAACTGTGGCAGTGTCATGCACAGATGTTGGTGTGGTGGAAAACCATCATACAACAGACATTTGCCACTTCTAAGGTGTTTTTTTCTTAGTTTAAAAAAAAAGTAAATTTTCATTGTTACATGCTCTGTAAAAAAAAACTTTAATTCTACTAACATGTGTGACCCCTCATTTTAAAGATTTTTTAATTGTGAGCAAACTTCGTGCTGTAAGTTTTGTGATAGGAGTTATACTTTGTTAGTTATTTATACTCCAAGTCGGAGTGTTGCCATTTTAGTTCCAAACATTCTAACTGCTCAGGAAAAACAGCCATTTTTGCACAGGAATACAGCATTCACTCAAGATTCCATTCTAGAGCTGAGTGAGATAAATACAGGGCACAAGCACACAGATAGCACTTGCGCCAGGCGAGAAGGAGAGAGAGAGAGAGAGAGAGTGGCAAGAGACAGTGGACAGACAGACAAAGAGACAGAACAAGGGAGACAGAGCCAGTGAGGGACAGAGTGACTGTCACAGGCAGCCACAGGGGTAGAGGAACAGAGGTGGCAGTGGAGAGTGAGTCAGGGGCTGAGAGAGTGAGAGGGACAGGCAGGCATAGTGCCACGCAATGCACCAGGGTGGCATACAGCCCACAGCAGCCAACCGCCCAGGGGGAGACAGGACATCAGGGGCCATGGATAGTGCACCCTTCCTAATGGAGGCTGTAATGAGGGGTGTGAGGGGGCAGGAGGAATAGCAACGTTGCTGTGGAAGGGCCCGTTGGCGGCACGCCCAGAACAGGTGGTAACGTGCCTGCACCACTTTCAAAAGCTACACAGATATGGAAATTGTGGGATGGTACCACCTGAACAGGGCCATTCTGAGTCAGCTCTGTGAGCTGTGCAGTGAGGTGATGCAGGCACCCACAAGACAGAGCCATGCAATGTCTGTGGAGACAAAGTTGACAGCTGTCATGTGCCTGCTCACCACGGGCACCTTCCAGAGACCAACAGGGGACACCACAGGCATAACCCAGTTGGCCACATCACGCGTCTTCACACAGTTCCTCAATGCCTTGCTGCCACATGCTTTGGAATACATCAATTTCCCCAGCACACAGGTGGAGTGTACAGCAACCATGCAGGACTTCCACAGGGTAGCATGCATGCCTGGCATGCTTGAGACCATTGACTGCACCTATATGGGCATCCGCACATCACCTGGCTCTGAGGGTGTGGTCTATATAAACAGAAAGGGGTTCCCAAGTGTGAACTGACAGGTGGTGTGCGATGCCAAGGGGCGCATCACCAGTGTCTGTGCCACACACCCTGGCAGTGCACATGATGCGTTCATCTGGCAAAGCTCTGCATTGTGCCACAGGTTCGAGTGTGGGGACATCCCCACGGGCCACCTAGTGGGTGAGTATGGGACAGGCAAGGGGTGCCAGGCAGAGCAGGTCATGGGATGGGGTGGCAGGGTGGGTGTGCTGGCAAGGGTGCCTGGGACAGGCAAGGGCACAGCAGATGAGGACACAGGGTTAACCATGTCATTATCCACACAAGAGAGAGTGCCTATCCACTGTTGCCCTGGCTGCTTATCCCCTATTGGCACCTGTTGTCCCCAGCAGAGGAATGCTACAATGAAGCACATGCCAGCACATGAAACATCACTGAGCATGTAATTGAGATGCTGAAGGCATGGTTCCATTGCCTAGACAGATGTGGCAGTGCCCTACAGTACAGCCCCTTGAAAGCCTGTGGCTTATTTCTGGCCTGCTGCATACTGCACAACATGGCCATTGACTGTGGGATAGCTATCGAGATTGATGAGGGTGACAGTAGTGGGGCCGACAAGGGCAATGGGCCGGAGGGTGGTGAACAGCCCCCCTGGGTGGAGGGATCCCCGGCTGCAGAGGATGACACAGCAGCATTGGAACACCATTGCACAGGAGCACTATGGGGCACACAGGTAGGTGGTGCCGAACCCATGCACTGGCCACACACACAGGTACAGCACACAGGCAGGGACGTGCATGGCAATGGGCATGCATGCACAGAGGCGTGGTGCAGGGATGAGGGGTGGGGGAGTCAATGGCACACATCCAAACACAACTGTACACAGCAGTAAACAGCAACACACACACAGCCACGTGCCCAGGCTCTGGCTAGTGGCGGGGATCAGATGCATTGCACCGGTGAACAGGCACAACCGGTGCAGAACTGCCTTCATCACACCCACGCCACGTGGGCCAATGGCTGGGTAGGCACACACACAGGCAGCGTGCAGCGCGACACACAGGTGCCACACCAGTGGTGCGCACACACACACACACACACACACACACACACGCTCACGCGCGCACAGGGCAGCAGCAGCAGACTGCAGTCAGGGCGGCATGCACATCAGTGACACCATATGGAACCATGGCCACCGTGGCCATGGAGGCAGTTGAGTCAGGGCCGATCGGCAGCCACAGGCTGCTCATCATCCACAGGGGGTGTTTGCAACAGCCTCCCAGGAGTTGTACTGCAGGACTGTGACTGGGTCCATGCAGGGGTGTGTAGGTGCCCAAACAGGCCCACCCCACGCTGGGATCATGGCGTGGACAGTGCACTACATGGTGTCAGTGGTGGCTGGCCACGCCCTGTGGCAGCCAGCAGTGCAAGGCCATCTGTGATCGCATTGGCTATGTGATCCTGGGATGTGGTCGTGTCCTCCCACAAGCACTGTATAGCTGCCAGGAGCTGCGCAGTGCCCCTCACGCACTGCTCAGCCATCTGACACACCGCCGTGCACAGTGCACACACCCCAGTGGCAAGCAGCACCTGTTGCTTCATGGAGGCCCACAGCAAACGGGCAGGCTCTGCCAATGGGTCAGTGCCCAGGGGAACCTGGGTGGGGAGCTGATCCTCCTGTGGTGAATGACCACACTGCATGGCCCCCCCACTCACGTGGACACTGCACAGTGGGGTCCAAATGGGGTAAGTCCCTATCAGGCTCCCCAGCAGCGAACCCCATGTCCGGCTGCCCTGTGGTCCTTGCTGCTGCTGCCCATCCAGCTGCTGAATGCTGCCCAGCACCTGTGCGGCTGCACCACCACCACATGGCACTGCTGTGGCAGTGCACACAGCAGCACCCGCAGTGGCGGCAGGCAGCTGTCCCACCACTGTCAGGCCGCAGGGCACTCTGCCTGTGATGGTATCTGTTATGGGTGTCTCCCCCACAATACCACCCATGCTGTCCAGGATTATGGCCAGGTCGTCATCGGTGTCAGACCCTTCCCCGATCTGTGTCTCCATGCAGAGGACACCAAGACTGGCATCCTGTAGAAACACATCCAGGGCCTCGTCCGACCCCATGCCAAGGACATCCGGCTGGACAGTGGTGGTGTGCTGCAGCCAATCAGGCCCCCGTATGCCCATGGAGGTGGATGGCTGGTCCTCCGGGGCTGGGCCTGCCTCGATGACTGCTTCTGGTGCCCCATCCTCTGCATGCAGGCGTGCTGGTGCTGAAAGAGAAAACAGATGTGTCAGTGATTCAAGGCCCCCATTCCCCCCAACACAGCCACTGCATGCTGTGCATGCCTGACATACATACCCTGCAGTGATGGGCTGCCACCCATCTGGAATCCTCCACCTGGCACACCCTCCACAGTGCTGCAGCACGTGGTGGCTGCCACCAACTCCTTCTGCACTGTGAGCTGTGGTGCATCAGCACATCCCCCTCCGGTGGCTTTCTAGGCTGCACAGATGGCTGCCACCTTCTCTTTGATGTGCCATTTATCAGTGCCCACCTTCTTGTGGCACTTCTGCACTGACTGCTGGTGGCTGCCCTGCTGTTTGAGGCATGCTGCCACCTCCTCCCAGGCCCTAGCCCTGGCTGGTGGTGTGCCCATAGCACCACTCAGCAGTGGCTCTCTGTTAATGTAGGCCTCAAACAGAGCCTCTGCCTTTGTGAAGTTGGACCTGTGTTTGTGAACAGGCCCATGTTCCTCACCCTCCTTACGTTCCGACATGTTGCTACCTGTGGACATGGACAGCACAGTGTGTCACTGTCAGCAGCACCCTACTCCATCCCCCCTGCTGTGCTGGCTGGGCTCAGCAGCATGCACAACTTACCTCAGATGGTTGCAATACCGGTCCATGGCCTGTGCCGTTCCGTGGCGCTTTTATAGCGCAACACATGCAAATGAGTATTGGCACATTAGTAATGACATGCTAATGTCCTCAGTGCACCACACATTAGCTGATGAGCTCATTAGCATGTGGCAACTGAATATCGCGGATTTGCTTCGTGCACAATGAGATTGCAGTGCAATGCCCAGTCATGTGCACTGCACAGGACTGCAGTGTGCATGGCGCCGGTCGGTGTGCTCCTGCCTATTGCGCACTATGCACCACTGCACAATAGGGACCATGGCGCATGGTGCACCATGCCTGCTATTGCGCACTGGCACACTATGGGGCGGCTGACCCCTGACCCCTGGTGTGAACCCTGACCCCTTGTCACTCCCCTGTCATGTGTCAGTCTGGCCATGCCCATGTCGCGCATCTCCGGCATTGTGCAATGGGCAGATACAGTGCATGTATCTTCAAAGCACGCATCTGGTGCACGATGTGCACACGTGCACCTTCGGCCACCATATTTGCTTCTCCACATTGCGGTTGGCATATGGCGCAGCATGAAGTTCGGTGGGCAAGGAACTGGTCACAGGTGGAACTTGTGAATCTGGTGGCATGTGTACAGCCACATGCCCCACAGCTATTTGGCCAGATACCCCTGCAGCAGCCAAGGGCTGATGTCCGGCAGGGGATTGCTGCCAGACTGCAGCACTGCACTGGGGTGGCTAGTACTGGGGAGCAATGCTGCCACAGGTATGGGTACCTCATGCAGCGGGATCCAGAGTGCCTGCGATGGCTGAAGGCACTCGTCCAGTGAGGGGCCATGCCACAGTCAGGTAAGTCAGCCCATTCTGAATGTGTGCCCTAGTGCTGTACTGTGGTGTTGGCTAGGCTGCCTAGCATACCCTGCAGAGGGGTACACTGTCATCATGCACATTGTGGAGTGGCATTGCCAGCCACAGTTTGTGTTGCAATACAGCCATGCAGTTGGGCAGGGGCACACCCTGTGCACAGGGTTGTGGGTGGTGGGCACATGCTGTGGATGATTCCTGATGTGTACCTGTCTTTGTTCCATTCCTAGGACCGGAGGATTGCCGCTGAGCTAGGGTGGCAGAAGCGGCTGGGGGCAGTGCAGCAGGCAGCAGTGGGCCACAGAGGTGGTACGGGAGCAGAACCGGCACCAGCAGGGCTGCAGAGGGCAGGTAGGCACTGTTTTGGTCCTGCGCACTTTACCGGGGGGCAGCAGGGGAGTGGGTGTGGGCATGGCCACCTGTGCCGTGTACCATAGCAGCTGTGTGTGTCACACTGTGCGTGTTGCATGCCACTGTGGGGTGGCCATTGCACACATGTGCCAGCTGTTGATGAGGTGGGTGTGCACCCAGCTGCCACTGGTGTTGCTGTGGTGCTGCTGGTGCACTGTGCCATGTGACTGTCTTTGCACAGTCGGGTGGCCATTGGGCGGCCATGACCACCTCTGTGCACTGTCATGGCATGCTGAGTTGCAAGCAAGTGCTGGCCCACTCCCCTGTGGGTGTCCAGGGTGGCCACTCCAGGGGTGTGTGTTCCCACTGCCCATTGTGCACAGTGGGTGGGCTTGGTACCTTGGGACATTGTACTGATCACCTGTCCTGTCCCTTGTCATAGGTGTCCAGCGGAGGAGGTGGATGCCATTATACTGCAGGCTGCTCCGCCAAACCATCTTGATTACGTCCACCACCATGGAGGTGGTCACGCAGGTGTGCCAACTGTTGCTGGCAGACCAGAGGCGGAGAGGGCACCGAGGAGTGGCAGGGCATGGCTGCCGTTCATGCCCCAGCATTCCCCTGTTTCACCTGCTGTATCTCCCCCATCTGTCCCCTTTCCCACTGTACAGTCCCTGTTCCCTGTCCCCTTCTCTCGCTTTCATAGGTATCATAGGTATCATAGGTCATACAGAGCTAGAAGACCGTAGTCCTTAATGCTCACCTAAAATTAATTATATCCTACTATACAATTTTGTTTTGAGTAAATGTCCAAATGGCTTTTGAAGGTATCAACACTTTCGCATGACACTATATTTGCAGGTAAACTATTCCAAATTTTACAAACTCTTATTGTAAACCAATTACTTCTTTTTGTTGATTTACACTGTTCTATTCTTAGTTGCAAAAGGTGTGCCCTGGTTGAATAGATTTTGTTCCTTAATTCCAACCCTAGTAACTTACACAATTCATTATCGTGCATAGCTTTGAAAACCAGGCACAAATCACCCCTTAGTCTGCGATATTCCAAGGTAAACAAACCTAATTGGTCTAGTCTAGCATGATAATCAAGACTTCTAACTTCAAGGATCTTTTTAGTTGCTCTATGTTGGATTTTTTCCATGGATCTTATGGTACCTTTATCCCCTGGTGCCCAAAACTGGGCACAATACTCCAAATGAGGCCTCACCAATGAAGAATATAATGGAAGCAAAACATCACAACTCCTACTGCTGATATGTTTATTAATACAATGTAGCACTCCGGCTGCCTTTTTAATGATGGCCTGGCAATGGAGTTTGGGGCTGAGATCATTAGAAATTCTGATACCCAAATCAGCTCGTTACTAACAGTTTTAAGGGTCATTCCGCCCAGATGATATGTAGATTGTATATTTTTCATTCCAAAGTGCATTACCACACATTTATCTAAATTGAAGGACATTTTTTTTAAAATAGCCCACTCATAAAGCTCATTTAGGGCCAACTGGAGGGTATTACTATTCTCAATATTAATAATTGGGTAACCTATATGCGTATCGTCGGCAAACTTTGTTATCCAGACATCTGTTCCAGTTTTTAATGATGCTATGTATAGATTAAACAGACATGGCCCCAGAACCGAACCCTGTGGCACACCACTAGTCACTTCATCCCAGTCCGAAAAGAAACCCTTGTTGCACACTCTCTGAGAGCGTCCTTTCAATTATGATTCCACCCATCTTGTTAAATTCCCACCTATACCAAGGTTTATCATATCCTCGATAATATGACCATGAGGGACCTTATCGAAAGCCTTGGAGAAATCCAGAAATACGACATCCATGGCTTCGCCCCTATCCAATGCCATGCTCACTCCATTATAAAAATTTAACAGGTTTGTCTGGCATGATCTAGCTTTAACAAACCCATGTTGGGTAGGATCAGGTTCTACCAAGGTATATAGATATTCTTTTATGAGTCCTTGTAATAGTTTTCCCAAAATAGATGTCAGACTGATGGGTCTATAATTTGACACCTCCTGCCTACAACTTTTTTATAGATCGGAACCACAGTTGCCTGTCTCCAGGCGTCAATAACCTGACCTTCCTGTATGGATTTATTAAATAAAGCAGTTACAGGTCCTGCTAAGGGAAATGTTAGTTCTTTAAGGATACGGGGGTGTAGGCCATCTGGCACTGGAGACTTGAAGGGGTCCAAATTTTGGAATAATTTAAGTACAGTGCTAATGTCTATTGTAAAAAAAAACACTGGTGATATGATCATTATGCTTCTTTGTAGATTCAGTTTTAGGATTGAATACTGATGAAAATTGATTATTACACATAATAGCCATACATGTCTTATCTACTACTAAGTCACCAGAGATATTTATTAACTGGCCAATAGTCGGAGTACCGCCCTTTTGTTGTTAATATATTTATAAAAGGATTTATAATTATTTCCCACATTTCTAGCCAGTCGTTCTTCAAAATCCTTTTTAGCCCTTTTAATACTATGTTTAGTCACCCTTAACTGGAGTTTATAAATATCCCAACTTTTCTTGGATCCACAAGACTTAGCTCTTTTATAGACCCTATTTTTATGTTTAATATGTTTTCTGACAGATTTATTTATCCATGGCCTTTTCAAATTAATTTTATCATTTTTATTAATAACAGGAATATATTTGTTAATCAAGGAAGTTAACTTACTAATCAGCATTTGCCACATAACAGAAAGTGAATGATCTAGAAAGGAGTGTTGCCAGTCCCAAGATGCACATTCTGATATCATACCTGATGAATCAACTTTTTTAAAATTGTAAAGCGTAGTGTTGCCTTGGTCTTGTCACTTAACCCACTTGGAAGACATCTTAGGGAGAAACCAAGGCTGTTTTTTGACAGTGAAAGGCTGATGTCTACATTTTCAAAAGCTATGAAACTGCATTTATGTTATTTACATAAATGCAGTTTTAGCATAAATGTAAACAGCAGCCTTTACTTTACCTTGCTACGAAGCCAGATTTTGGAGTTTGCAGTTTTAGAAAACTGCTTGTTTAGGTACCCTTTAAAATATTGCTATATTGAATGTACTGTATGTTACAATTTAGCTCCTACAGCTTTCAAACGTTATGCACAAGACAGAATATTTCAATCTGCTTAAGTTGTAATTCATTTTATTTTCTTTGCCTCAAATGAATCTATGTACAGTCACAGCTATAAAAATTAATAACTTAGGGTTAACTAAGACTTAATCCCATTGAAGGTATGCTGTTTAACCACAATTTATCTGCCACAGAATGGCTGCAGAATCAGCATTTGTTCTGACACAGAAAGTATGAGGTCCTGCCGCAGAATGTAGGTCCACTTTGCCGCAGTAAACATGGGACCCTGCCCAGGGGTCTGTGTTGGGTCCCATACTGTTTAACATATACACTGGGGACATTTAAGAGGGCCTGCATGGGAAGGTGTGTCTATTTGCAGATGACACAAAGATCTGGAATAGGGTGGCCACACCAGGAGGGGTAGAAAGAATGAGAGAAGATCTGGCAAGGCTGGAGGAGTGGTCAAGGAAGTGGCAAATGTACTTTAATGCAAGGAAATGCAAAATTATGCACATAGAGTGAAAAAACCCAAGGGCAAAATACTGTCTGGGAGGTGAGGAATGTGAGGCAACAGAGCAGGAAAGGGATCTGGGAATTATTATTTCAGATAGCCTAAAGGTTGGGAACCAATGTAACATGGTGGTGGGGAGGACAAACAGAATGCTGGCATACATAGGGAGGGGCATAACAAGCAGGACAAAGGAAGTGATCATGCCACTATACAACACTATGGTCAGACCACATCTGGAATACGGGATTCAGTTCTGGAGGCCACACTTACAGGGTGACAAAGACAGGGTGGAGAGGGTCCAGAGAAGGGCAACCAGAATAGTTCAGGGACTACACAAGGGGTCATACAAGGAATGACTAGAGGAACTGAACTTATACACACTGGAGACAAGTGGGGGGGGGGGATATGGTAGAAACCGTCAAATATCTGAAGGGAATAAACAAGGAGAAGGAAGGAAGCATATTAAAGATGAGTGAAAACAAATCAACTAGGGGACACGCATTCAAGTTGGAGGGGGCAGATTTAGAGGAAATATAAGGGGGCAGTTCTTCACTGAGATAGTGGTGGTGGGTCCTTGGAATATGCTGCCAGAATGGGGGGCAAATTCGGTGAGCAAATTCAAGAGGGCATGGGACAACTACATGGGGCTAAACAAAAGAAATAATAGCATGGCATAAAGGGAGCAAGAGACAGGGTAATGGGCAGACTGGGTAGGCCAAGGTGTTCTTTCCTGCCAGCAAATTTCTATGTTTCTGTAGTCCACACAAAAGTGAATAGAGCCATCTGGCTTGGGAACGAGGACTACGGATGAGGCTCATGAGCTGTGGGAATTCTGGATTACTCCTAAATTCAGCATTTCCTCCACCTTCCTCCTAATATCCTTTAGGATGGCCTCAGACACCTGGTAGTTGTCAGCTGTATGGGCACTTGCATTCCCATGTCTACATAATATGTTGCTAAGGGGGTCCATCCAGGCTTGGCCATAAACAATGGTGCAAAGTCCTCTAAAACCTCCCTCACTTCCTGGGACTGTTCCAGGGTTAACTAGGGTGACAGTTTGAGTGCCTCCACGATGACTCCCACCTGCTTTCCTCTAGCAAGTTCAGAAGGGGGTCTTCCTCATCCGTTCCCTCCCAAGGACTACACAGTGCAAATACCATGTTGGCCCTAATTACATATGGCTTTATCACATTGACATGGTGCATCCTATGAGTATGTCTCCTGTCAGGCAGTTTCACAATATAATTTATGTCATTGACCTGTCAGAATACCTTGTATGGTCCTGCTCACTCAGGCCTGCAGCTTACCCTTCCAGACTGGAATTAGGACCACTACATCCTGACCTGCCCTGTACGAGCGAGCTCTTGCTCCACGGTCGTACCAGATCTTTTGCTTCTGCTGGGGAGCTGACAGGTTGCTTTAGGTCACCCCCATAAGCTTCTTCAGGTTCTCCCTAAACTTCAGGACATACTCCACTATGGGAGTTTCCTGGGTGGTGTGCTTGCCTTCCCAGTTTCCCGCATCAAGTATAGGGACCCACACACACCCTACATCCATATAAGAGTTTGAAGGGGGAAAACCCTTTCAAATCTTGGGGCACCTCCCTGTATGTGAACAACAGGTGGCAAAGGTATTTCTCCCAGTCCCTCTCATGCTGTTCAACAAACACTTGGAGCATCAATTTTAGGGTACCTTTTAACCTTTCCACAAGCCCATTGGTTTGTGGGTGATAAGGTGTCGTGTGCCTCTGCACCACTCCACACTTCTCTCACAAACACTTCATCAGGTCTGACATGAAGGTACCCCCTTGATCAGTGATAACCTCCTGCGGAAACCCAACATGGGAGAAAATCCCTAGCAAGGTGTCTGCCACTTTGTCTGTCCTAAGTGAAGAGAGGGCAACTGCCTCTGGGTATCGGGTGGCATAATCTACCACCATCAGGATAAACTTCTTCCCAGAGGAGCTTGGGGTACTCGAAGGTCCCACAATATCCATTCCTACCTTCTGGAATGGCTCCTCCAAAATGGGCAAGGGACTTAGGACAGCTTTGGTTTTACTATGTGCCTTCTCTATTTGATGGTACCAGTGACAAGACCTGCAATATTCCTTCACCTGCTGGATGAAATTGGGCCAATAAAAATTTTAGGCCAATCACTCCATGGTGCATGTAATGACTGGATACGGGGATATCATGAGCAATCTTTAGCAACTACTCATGGTACCCCTGGGGAATGACAAGCTGCCTGCCCATCAGCCCCCCCCCATTCTCACGTTCTCTGTATACAATAGTCCATTGTCCCAAAATACCTTATGTCTGATGACACCTCCCTGTGTCCCATCAGATTCTCCACAAGCCCTCAGCCTTTCCAAACTAGGATCAATCCTCTGAGCAGCGGCAAATTCCTCACATTTTCCCAAAGCATGGGACATGCCCCCCATAGCTCCTAAACTGGGGTCCATAGCTCTAGCATCAGTGCATTTGGTCACTGCCATCCCTAACCTTCTGACTAAGCATTACCCCTCCCTCCCTCCTCAGAGTAACCTCCTGTAGCTGTTTTGTGAACGGCTTACTTGTGGTTGTCCTGCTACGCTTTCACTACTCTCCATGTCAGGAGACACATGCTGGGGAGTCAGCCTCCTATTCATTTCCACAGGGGCTTCTGTTGGGTTCAGGGAATTAGAAGGGGCCTTTGCCATCTGATTGCGGATAACCACACACACCACTCCCCTACTGTAGATTATTCCCTATAATCACATCCAGGGTGAGGTTGTCTGCCACTGCCTTTTTACACCTTCTCTCCTGTCTCACCCCAGTCCAAGGGAACACTAGCTAATGGCAGAGTTTTCTCCTCAGTGAATCCCCTCGCCATTACAAACTGATTAGGCTTAAGCTGTTCAGGCCCAACCAAATCCCCTTTTACCAAGGTAAGAGAACCCCTCATGTCCCTTAACCCATGGGTCTGCACTCCATTTACAGTTACCAGGTGTATGTGTTCCCTCATGTTTACAGGCATGCTTTCAGGGATACACAGTGCACCCTATTCTGTTCGAGCACCACTTTGTCCACTCTGAGCCGTTTTAGGACTCTGTATAACAAGATGCCCTGGCTCTTTACAAAACCAACAGTCATCATTTCTTTTATCCGAGAAATCCCTTTTTGATAACTTGGGGCTTCCCCCTTTCTGTGGAGGTAGTGAGGGTTTTAACTGCCCTGAAGGCATGTTTCTTCCTTTCTGCCCTGCCATACCCACCTCATTTCCTTTCAGAGCAGGCCTGCTCTTGGTATAGAGATCCGAGAGCTCAGCAGCTTGCTGTGCTGGTTATGGATCTCGGTCCTCTAGCCAGGTTTTCAACTCTGCTGGGCAAGCCCAAAATAACTGCTCTAAAAGTACAACCTCCTCAATTTTCCCCCCAGAGTTTGCTTCACCCCTTCCCACCAACATTTTAAAAATTGACATTGCTTTGTGGCGAGTTCCTTAAAGCTCATGTCAGGGCATTTGTGGAGTTTCCAGAATTTAACCCTGTAGGCCTCAGGAGTCAGATCATACTTTTTAAGCAAAGCAGCTTTAAGTTTCTCATAATCTTGGCTATCATTATTGTCCATTTGGCTTAGCGCCTAACACCCTTTACCAGTAAGTAGTGGGGATAGCTGGAAGCTCCAGGACTTCCTGAGTATTTTGGCCTGGTTACAGATCTTTTCAAACGAATTCAAAAATGCATCCATATTCTCCTCCTCTTTAAATTTAGCTATTAATTTGGAGTTTAACTTATACCCCAGCCTTGGAGTTTCAGGTTCACCCCTGCCACTTACCTTCTTTGGTGCTGGTCGTTGGAGTCATAGCTTCTCCAGTTCAAACTCTAGCTGGTACTACCTTTCTTTTTCCTGCGTCTCCAGTTCAAACCTCTTCTGGTTGAACTCCCTCTGCTGCTGGACTTCAGACTTTCTCTGCTCAAATTCCAGCTCTATTTTCCTTACCTCCGGCTGCAGCATGATCACTTCCAGCTCCAGCTTTGTAGTGGCCTTCCCCAGGTGCTGTGGGTCTGGGTTTCCTCTGGTCTCTCTGTCCTCCTCCTTGGGACTGGACACTGTGACATCCCTTGGCACCCTATGCCCAAGGTCTGGTCCCTTTCAGTCACTTGCTGTGACTCAAGGATCAGGGCAACCACTTACTCATCGGCTGCCCACAAGAGCCTCCACAACGTTCTTTTTGGTTTTCCCCTCATACTGGACCCCTCTTTCCTGACACAACTGTCTTAGGTTGTCTGCAGTGCATTCTCTGTAGTTGGAAGCCATCTTCTTCCCTCACTACTGCTACACTAACTTAAGCCATATAAAAAAATCAAAGAGGGTAGGGAACTTACTACGGTAACCAAACTGTTTTTTTTTTCCAAATCTGTGCCCTGTTTTATGTGTGTATTGTTTTCAGTTTATCAATCTGATGTACTGGCCTCTATGCCTGTGCTGCCAATATCCCTCGGAAACCACCCCTTGCCACCAGATCTGTCATGAACCCACTCCTGGGGACCAGGTCCACAGAGCTCACAGTGCCCACCCCTAAGTGCAATCTGTGACAAGGGGAACAGGAATACCCTCCAAGTGTCCATCTAGAGTGCTTGTGGAGTTTATGACTGAACACCTGCCTCAGGGTCCCAGGGCTTACTCTCTATAGGGGGAAATTGTTTAACCAGAAAGGCACACTAAGCCAGAGCTTGTTTCCAGGTGCAATCTGGGAGCACAAGGAAGTTCAGTGACTTGCTCAGAGACACAGTATGCAGGTAGAAACTGATGGGATTCAAACCCAGGTCTCCAGGTTTTCAGCTCAGTGCCTTTAACCATTACACTATACTGTCTCCTAATCTGGGTAATGATACAGTACAGTCTCAAGTCTGTAGCCAGGTGCAAACTCTCCTCAGTTGCTGTACTGGGTGTGGGATGGGGGACCCAGGCATTATGAGTTCTTTAGGTTTACCTTCGTAACCTTGACTGTGTCCTCTCCCATGGGTGCCACATCACCTAGTTCCTCCTTACAGACTCACCCCCTGACCTGTGTATCTCCCCTATTTAAGGCACCCCAAATCCCTTTTTTAAGGATCCTAATCTTGGCGATGAATGGCAGCACTTTAGCAATTACAGGCTGGTCTCAGAATTGACTGAATCTTTTTACCTCTACACACAAATCACTCACAGGCAGTTTTAGAAGCAAAATGCCACTAAAATCTAAATGAGTATCATACAAACTTTATAAACAAAGGTTTTAGGAATGTGGTTACAGAATAACAAAAATAAAGGTGGTAATATACTGTACAAGAAAAAAAACACACTGTAAACTTTCAGCTGTCTAGTTTCTACCTGGTTTGTGGATGATTTGAAGTCCAGAGAATAAATGGGGTTTTGAAAAAGTTTCAGGCCCACGTTTTCAAAGGAGATGGGCAGAGCATCTTGGCAAAAAACTGAGATGAGCCGCCCATCACAAAAAATACTCCAAACTGCCGTATTCAAAAGGGGTAGATGGGATGCCAAATTGAGATGGGCCACGGCCCAAAAATAATGTATGCAGCCCAAGTAGAGGGGGGCGTTCCCATGAATATTCCACCTGAAGGAATATTCAGAAAAGATGGGTTGCCCAAGTGCATAAAATGGGCAATGCAAAGATAAACATACAAAAAGCATGCCTAAGTTGGCTGACCAGCAAAAGGCAGGCTGCGGTAGTACAGACAGGAGCACAGCAGCCTGCCAGCCCTGGTAGTCCAGTGCCACCCCCCATGCAGCCCTGATCCCCAATGTGGCAATAATAGGAACAGGGAACCCTGTTTTCCATAGTGTAGGGTGCCCCATCTCAGCCCCGTGCCCCAACTGCATATACATGCAATAGAACCCACATTTCCATAGTGTAGTGGAACACCCCTCCCAGCCTGATCCCTGCTCAAATTAGAAATAACTCCCCAACCCATTTCCATAGTGTAGTGGAACCTCCCTCCCAGCCTGATCCCCGTTCAAATTATAAATAACACCCCATCCCATTTCCATAGTGTAGTGGTACCCCCCTCCTTGCCCAAACTCCGATTACCAAGAAAGAGAGTCAACCCATTTTTCCCTAGTGCAGGGAACCCCCACCCCATCCCAATCCTCGATCAATGTTACAATACCACTGTCCCCATTTTTCCATAGTGTAGTAGCCACCACCCCTCATCCCGGTAGGCAGGAACCCCATCCCACACCCCCCAATCCTGACCTGTGCCAGTGACTGGCACATCCCTCCACACCCTGCCATGGCTAGCCACCGACAGATTCTGTCCCAAGCTCCTACTGTATATAGTACAAGCTCATTGTGTGCTCATACTATGTACAGTAGGAGCTCAGGACCAGATCAGTCAGCGTCTGGCCATGGCAGGGTGTGGAGAGCTATGCCAGTGACTGGCATGAGTCAGGATGGGGGTGTGTGGGGTGGGGTTCCTGCCTACTCGGGTGGGGGGCCACTACACTGTGAAAAAACGAGGAAGGTAGTATTGTAACATTGGTTAGGGATTGGGATGGGGTGGGGGTCCTACACTATGAACAAATGGGGATGGTAGTTTTGTAACATTGGTTAGGGGGTTGGGATGGGGTGGGGGTCCTACTACATGAATAAATGGGGATGGTAGTATTGTAACATTGGTTAGGGGTTGGATGGGGTGGGGGTCCCTACTATGGACAAATAGGGGAGTAGTTTGCAACATTGATCAGGGATTGGCATGGGGTGGGAGTCTCTACACTATGGGAAAAATGGATGGATTCTAATTCTTGGCAATTGAGTTCAGGGTGGGTGGGGGTACCACCACATTATGGAAATGGGATGGGTGTTATTTATAATCGAATGGGAATCAGGCTGGGGGTCCACTACACAATGGAAATGGGTTGAGGAGTTATTTCTACTTTGAACAGGGATTGGGCTGGGAGGGGGGTTTCACTACACTATGGAAATGGGGGTTCGATTACATGTATGTCTGATTGGGGCAAGAGGCTGTGGGGGACCCTACACTATGGAAATGTGGGTGTTTCATACTGTCTGTGCATTGGGGAAGGGGGCTGGGGGGTAGGCTAGCCCAGTGCATACTGCCGGGTGCAGCCAAGCAAATGAGCCCATAATGGGCATGCATTAGGCCAGTTTGTACCTTGCATGCTCAATGAGCTCATTTGCATATTTAGGCTGAGTATCACCTGTGGGGGTGTTGGCACATCTGAGATGCCCTGTGCATCCCACATTAGCAGTCTTCAGCCCAGATCCTGGATGCACTGTGCACATTGGTGGCCGACTCCTTTGCGCCACCCATCCAGGATTTGATATTCAGACAGGATGCACGATCTGCTGCAATCACACATCTTGCTTGAATATGCTGTAGGGGTGTGCCGGGGCATTTGTTTGGGTGCTGCATCTACATGTGCCGCCAATCTGGCTGGCTTTGAAAATGTGGGCCTGAGTCCTTCTGAAGCATTCACTAGTGTTTCAGTCTGTCTTGGTGTGTGACAGGAAGAGTGTCCCATGAAAAAGTGTGCCTCATGCCCTGAGCTGAGAACTTTAAATACCTTGGGTTGAGGCAGTCTGTAGCCTTATCTTTTTATGTTAGCACGGGTCTCCCTTGCTCTGTCCAAGATTTTTAAGTGTTAGTGAACCATATTACTGATTAGTTAGATTCTCTTACAGTTCCAATATCCTTTGATCTTCCCTCATCCTCCCTGTCACCTATTAACACTTTAACTACACAAATGACAGTTCCTGGAACTTAAGTAATTTTCTCTTGAAGGGTAAGGTTTTATGATAGAGGAAGATGTTTTTCTCCGATCCGGCAATTTTATTACACTGGGTTCCCTATTATTAGCTAACCAGGGACATTTCATTCCTTTGAAAATGGACTTTTGACTTCCTGGCTAATCAGCCTGTTCTCAGTTCACAGAGGAATGTCAAATATTTAGCAAAACTTTTTTCACTTTTCCTGTGACTTTTTCAGTGACCTATGCATTCTTTGGCAACCCTTCGTTCTGGCCTGTTTGGGAATTTTAGACATAGCCAAAATCCTCAGCATGCAACCCTTTTAAAGCCTAAACAGAAAAATATACAAAACAACGTTCTGCAATACTCCAGCAGTTGGCAAACTTGCCACAGGCACTACTTCACTGAGAGGGTGGTAAGCCCCTGGAATGGGCTACCAGAGGCGGGTGGTTAAGGCAAAAACAGTGGGAGGGTTCAAGAGAGCATGGGATAACTACATGGCCTTAAACTAGAGAGTATGGGATAGATACCCTGATGAGAAAAAGGGGCATGTAATCTATGGGGGGAGAGGGGCACAGGAGTGGGATGTAGGGAGGTGGAGTCAGGGCTACCAATGGGGAGGGGCACAGAGGCAGACTAGATGGGTCGGTCGTGTCCTTTTCTGCTGACAAATTTCAATGATTCTATGATTTCCCATCCCCAGGGTGACCCACAGTACCTCTGCCTGACCCTGTATTCCCTGTACTGTATCTTAGTCACTTTTATGCTTTCTCTCACACAAAGCACCACACCCCCTCCTTTTCTTCTTACACAGTCCTCCTTGAACAGAGTATAGCCTGGTCTGGCCATGTCCCAGTCATGGTTTTCAGTGCACCATGACTCAGTAATGGCTACAATATACAGGTTGGCCTCTGCCACAGTGGCCTCTAGGTCCAGAATCCTATTTCCTAGACTTCTAAGTCTCTTTTTGAAATTGGATTTATCCTCACTAACAACCACCTCTAAAGGGAGAGCTTTCCAAGGATTTACCACTCTCTGTATAAAGAAATACTGCCTTTTTGTTTGTTTTCAAATGTTTGCCAGAGACTTGATGTGGGTGCCCCCTAGTACTGTCAGCGCATTTAGTTGAATCCCATTTCATTAAAAAGGTATTCGTCCTTGTCTACCTTGTGGACGAGCATCAGGTTATCCCTTAAATGACAGTATTCCACAGACATGAGATTGAGTTCTGTCAGTCCTCGAGTGTACGAGAGGGTTTCAAGTGTGCTTATAGTTATGGTTGCACATCCTTTGACCATTTCCATGTCATCTACTGTATATTCTTCTTGCTATATGGGCAACAAAACTGTGTGGCATAGTCAAGGTGGGGCCTTACACAGGAGGAAGATTACCTGGTTGTTTCTAGATGTTACATTCTTCTTAATGGCCCACAGTATACTGTTAGCCCTTGAGGCTGCCATATTACAGTGTGGTTTGTTTTGTAGATCTCTTGTTAAATTGACATCCAAATCCTTTTAACATGAGGTGTGGGACAGAATCCGATCACCCAGATTGTACTGATGACATGAGCTGTGTTCCCCCACGTGAATACATTTGCACTTTTCAGTATTAAAATGCATTTCCCAGCTTTTTGCCCATCTGTTAATAAAATTAAGGTCTTCCTGTGATGAGTGAAGCTGTCCTTCTGTGACACAAGGACCACCAAGTTTCTTCTTTGGAAATGGTAAGTAGTTCAGGGGTGAGGCAGTGGTTTGAGTCACCTCTGACACTTTTCTTTTCAGTGAAAACTAAGAAGAAAATGCAGGAGGCATAGGGCCATCCACACGTTACATAGGCATCGATGTTGGAAGGCAACATTGGCAGCCTAGCTAGGCAAACGTTTTCAAGTGGTTCTGACATCAATGACTTACAGTTCAATATATTTGGCTCAATGGAGAGAGATGATCTTGAAGAAGAGCTGCATAAAGACTGTCAAATAAAAGTTGAGCTGGAGCCTAAATTATAGGTGCTCAATGCTGCAGCTGTTAGCTGCTCTTTAAAAAAAATCATAAAGCGCTCTGAGCCTGGGACATCAGGAGCATCTTTGATGATGCTGTCCTCCCAGGGGAGGGGGAGATATATACCACTCAGAGAATGGTACCCGATGGCTACATTGGTCCATTGCTGGTACAGTCACCACAAGGCAGTAGGCCCCACCCTGAGGGTGCTGACCTGATATACATTATGAGTGGAAAGGTGGGTATGGGCAGGAAGAACAGGGAAAATTGTATACCCAGGAAGCCTTGGTAAATGGCATCGCTGTGCAGTCTCCACATCACGTGACCCTCACTAGTGGCACTTTCACTACCCAGCTCCTGGTGTTTGTTAATGGCTATAGTGGCATGTTTCACCCTCTCCTCTTTTACCCCTGGGGCAAGGGGGGGGCCCCAGAGAGTAGGAATAGAACTGACCCAGGAACTGAAAGGGCACACTGGATGCTGCTGGCAAGACTGAGTACAGCAGGCAAAAGAGTGGCATGATGCAGCTACTCAGAGAATGGAAGGTAGCAACAAAATCATAAAGCAAGACTAATGTTCCCATTAAATGCTCCGTGGAGACCCTGGAATCAGGTCAGTTATACGAGAGAAAGTAAACAAGAAAAAAGACACTGCGGGAGTGCAGTCAGGTGAAACTGATGCAAACAAAAAGTTATTCAGCTACATATCAAAGGAAGATATGTTTGAGGCAGTATGGCGCAGTGGTTTAAGGCTCTGAGCTGCAAATCTGGTGACATCCAGCAGACCAGACCTGGGTTTGAATCCCACAGCTTCCACTTGTATACTGTGTGACCCTGAGCAAGTCACTTAACTTCCCTGTGCTCCCAGGTCGCACCTGTAAAAAAACTTTCAGCTTAGTGTGCTACTCCTGGTTAAACAACTAAAAAAAAAAAAAGATACGGTGCCTGGCGGCTCAGCAGAAGTGCTATGCACTCCCACGCAAATGACCCGGGTTTAGGCATGAACTAGGAAGTGGGGTTGGGTGGCTGGAGGGGTCTGGGGTTGTGCTCTCATGTGGCAATGTGGCAGCACTCCCAGCCAGAGGAGGACAGTAGCCTGGTTCCATCGTGGTAGTGACACCATGGTGGACCAAGGAGCTCCTCTCTGCAGGGCATCACTACATGCTTGTGATGGCCCATGCTTTGGGACATACAGCCTGTGCCAAAGACCGGGGAGGGAGAAAACACAACAAATCACATGTCTCCTTGCCTCTGATCATGACAGCCCCCAGCACACTCAGGTCCTGCATCATGTGGCTCCCTACTGTTGGATGGTAGGGGGAGCAGCAGTTGCAACTAGAAGCAGTCAATCAAAGGTCCCACAGTAAGATGGAGGTGGCAGCGGGGGAGCAACAAATCTCTACAGCTAAATCAAGGGAGATATGGTGCAGGCTCAAGCTGATGTTTCAGCAGTGTACAGATTTACTATAGTAAGTACAGTCGTAAGTACAAACAAAGTTTATTCTAGTAGAGAAATTATTCATGAACCTGGGGTCCACTATCTCAAGGGCATCAATGTTCTTATTTTGCCCCATAAACCTTTTTTGCACTTACAAAAGGACCTGGCTAGGAATGGGATCAGAGCAGTGCAGGAGGAGTTTGTGGAGTTGGGGAGAGGCTACAGACAAGTAGCACGCACTGTAATCTTCTCAGAGGTGCTGGCTGTCTATGGCATGGGTGAGGCTAGAGCACTCCACACCTTAGGATTCAATGAATGATTGAAAAACTGGTGCGAAGCTCAGCGTTTTGGCTTCATTGAGAACTGGGGTTCCACCTGGAGGGATATAGGCCTAAACTGGCATGATGGTCTACATCTTTCTGGGAGGGGAACCGGGATCCTAGGTGAGAGGTTTAAATGCTTCATAGGCAAGCATTTCTACTAGTCAAGGGGGGAGGGTAGGCACTGAAAAAGAGCAAGGAAATCCCAGCCCCCCCAAAAAAAACAGGGTAGATAGTGAGGTAAACACTAAGGTAGAAAAGTTGATAGGGAGCAGGACAGGGGTAAATGGAAATAAAGGCAGTATGGACAGGGATGGGGTTAAAAGGGGTAAGGCCATCAAAAAATGGAAGGCAATGAGTACCAATACCAGTAGTCTGGGTAACATGCTCCCTGAACTAGTGGCCTTGATGGAAGAGGGATGCCTAGATATTTTGGCAGTCACAGAAACATGGTACACAGAGAGCCATGACTGGGATGTCAGCATAACAGGGTACACAATCTGCAGGAGGGACAGGGAGGGTAAAAGAGGAGAAGCAGCTCTTTACATAATGGAAGAGATCAAAGCAATGGAACTAAAGGGTAAACAGGGAGGAGAGGAGGCACTGTGGATCACCCTGGAGACAAGAAATGGCACCACAATCCGCACAGGGGTTGTATACAGACCCCCTTCTCAGGGAGAGGAAATGGACAAGGAAATGATAAATGGTATCCTTAGAATGGCAGAAAAGGGGAGATGTTATTGATGGGGGACCTGAATATGCTAGAAGATAAATGGAGCACCTTTTCTGCAGCCACATCCAAGAGCAGAACTGATCTGGATGCCCTACAGGGGGCATGCCTCAAACAGCAAGTGTTGAAACCCACTCGGGTGTGAGCAGTCTTAGACCTGGTACTCTCAAATGGGGATGGAGAGAGGATCTCAGATTTAGAAGTTGGTAGCCATCTCGGAACAAGCTAAAGTTGGCTCAGGGGATCAGAGAGGGGGAAAAGGGGTTCTTTAGATACATAAGGGAGAAGAGGAGTTGTAGATATGAAATTGTTAGAATCAAGAGGGATGGGGGTTGGGCAGAACAAGGGCCAAGGGGAAGAACAGGCAGAGGCACTCAATAAGTACTTCTGCTTGGTGTTCACAAAAGAAAGGGATGGTCCAATACCACAGGGGAAAGGGGCAATGGTGAAGGGGGGGGCAGAGATAACAGATGGGGTCATGCAAGAGGATAGAGTTCTGAAGGGCCTTAAAGCCTTGAGGGTGGACAAGGCACCAGGACCAGACGGTGTACACCCAAGGGTCCTGAAGGAACTGGTGGATATGTTAGCAGGCCCCCGATGGACCTCTTCAACACCTCCTTGGAGACAGGGAAGGTACCCAGGGACTGGAGGATGGCTCATGTGGTGCCCCTTCACAAGAGTTGACCCAAGGACCAACCGGGCAACTACAGACTGGTAAGCTTGAATTCCATAGTGGGGAAGCTGATGGAGACCATTCTAAAGGAGAGGTTGATAACCTTTCTCAATAGTAATGGTCTGCAGGATGAGAGACAGCATGGCTTTGTCTTGGGAAGATCGTGCCAAACTAACCTGATCGACTTCTTTGCCTGGGACACTAGGTTGGTTGATGAAGGCCACGCTGTGGATGTCCTGTACCTGGACTTCAGCAAGGATCTCGACTCGGTGCCCCACAGGAGGTTAATGAGCAAGCTGAGGGACATGGGTTGGGGGAGAAACTGGTGGGGTGGGTTGAGAGCTGGTTGCAGGGCAGACAACAGAGGGTAGTTGTAAGGGGGAAGACATCCAAGCCAAGGCTAGTAACAAGTGGGGTACCACAGGGTTCAGTGCTGGACTCTGTTTTGCTCAATGTCTTCATTGGAGACATTGCAGAGGGGGTCAAGAGTAAAGATTAGCCTGTTCGCAGATGACACTAACATTTGTGCAAAAATGGACAATGAGGAAGGAAGGCAGGCACTCAGAAAGGATCTAGTTATATTCAAACACTGGTCTAGGGAGTGGCAGTTGGGGTTTAATGCTAAGAAGTACAAGGTTATGCACCTCGGAGCAAGAAATTCCAGAACCTGCTACTGGCTGTGGGGAGATCAAGTAACAGATTCAGAGGAGGAAAGGGATCTCAGAGTAATAGTAACAAGGGACTTGAAGGTATCAGCACAGTGTAGAAGGTCAGCAGCAAGGGCAAATAGGATGCTGGGGTGCATTGCCAGAGGGATCACCTCTAGAAAGGAGGAGGTCATCCTGCCCTTGTATAGATCACTGGTGAGGCCACACTTTGAGTACTGTGTGCAGTACTGGTGCCCATGCACCTGTACCTCAAAAAGGATGTGAGATTACTGGAGGGGGTGCAGCACAGGGCTTCTAAAATGATCATGGGACTGGGGGAGTTGCCATAAGAGGAAAGATTGAGGGAGCCCAACATATATTCGCTGGAAGAGAGAAGGGAAAGTGGGGACATAATAGAGACCTTTAAGTACTTGAAAGGCATAAACAAAGTCAGAGAGGGAGGATTGTTCCACTTAAAGGGGGGGAAGGTGACTAGGGGGCACAGTCTGAAGTTGGAAGGGGGAAGGTACAAGACGGAGATGAGGAGGCACTACTTTATAGAGAGAGTGGTGGTGAGATGGAGTGCACTGCCGGATGAGTTAATCGAAATGAAGACAGTGGATAGCTTTAAGTGGGTTTGGGATAGAGTCAAGGGCAGGATTAGTACAGACAGGAACACAAAGGGGGAAAGACTAGGAAAGGGAAGAAAGGGAGGGGTTTGGGTGGGGCTGGGGCAGCTGTAGTAATATGAAACTAAGATCTGCACAATCGGACTGACTTGATAGACCTGTGGGCCTTTTTCTGCCAGCAATTTCGTATGTTCATATGTACCACCAAACAGTGTGGTTCATGATAAACACAGCTGTAGAGACAAGCCATACAAAAGCGAGGGTATTGGACTTTGGGAGGGCTGATTTTGGCAAAATGGGAGAGTACCTCAGAAAAGCACTAGTAAACGGGCAAGAAGAAGGGGTGGAGGAACAATGGAGAAAAATTCCAAACTGCCATTACGGAGGCAGCAAGCCTTTGTGTGAAATAAATAAAACTAAATGAAGGAAAAAAACACTATGGTTCTTGAAAGAGGTGGCGGGGAAGGTTAGGGAGAAAAAGATAGCATTCAGGGAGTTTAAGGAAACACAGAAGGAGCAGGACAAAGAATTGCACCAGTTAAAGAAGAAGGAAGTGGGGAAGGCAGTCAGAATAGCAAAGGCACAAACTGAGGAAAAGATAGCCAATTCAGTTAAGAAGGGGGATAAAACCTTTTATAGGTACATTAGGGAGCAAAGAAAGAGCAAGGAAGGGGCAGTGAGGCTTAATAAAGGGAAGGGGGTGGGCAGAGGGTGACAATGAGAAAGCAGGGATACTGAACAAATATGTCTGCTCAGTATTCACAAAAGAAGAGGAGGGGAGGTACCTAAACCAAACAATAGAAGCACTCTAGATAGGGGGTGTCAATACCAGTCCATTCACAGAAGAAAGGGTCCTGGAAGAACTCCTTAAACTGAAGCTGGATTAAGCAATTGGGCCTGACGGGATACGCCCAAGAGTTCTAAAAGAACTAAGGGGAGAACTAATGACACCATTGACTACCCTTTTTAACAAATCATAGGAGGATGGTGTGGTACCTGAGGACTGGAGGAGGATGGATGTGATTCCTCTTCACAAAAGTGGGAGAAAAGGCAGAGGCAGGAAACTACAGACCTGTTAGTTTGACCTCAGTGGTAAGGAAAATGATGCAATCACTTCTGAAAGAAAGAATTGTTGAGTACCTAGAGGCCAACAGGGCACAGGACCGAAGGTAGCATGGATTCACAGTGGGAAGGTCATGTCAGACGACTCTAATAGATTTTTTTGACTGGGTGACCAAAGTAGTAGACCAGGAAGGGGTTGTGGACATGGCCTACCTAGACTTTAGCAAGGCATTTGACACAGTCCCAACCAAATATTAATAAACAAGTTATCCAGTCTGGGAGTGGGTCCCAGTGTGGTAACCTGGGTAAAACATTGACTGGGCAACAGGACGCAGAGGGTACTAGTAATCAGAGTCTACTCTGAAGAAAGGGGGGTTACTAGCGGAGTACCGCAGGGTTCAGTACTTGGACCAGTCCTCTTTAATCTTTATAGGTGACATTGCGGAGGGACTGGAAGGAAAAGTATGCCTCTTTGCAGGTGACACAAAGATCTGCAACAAGGCTGATACACGGGGAGGTGGAAAAGATGAGAAGGGAATTAGCAAGGTTGGAGGAATGGTCAAAAGTATAGCAGCTTAGAGTCAATGCAAAGAAGTGCAAAGTAATGCACCTGGGAAACAAAAACCCAGGGGAAGAGTACACAACTGTGAGGGAGGGTACTACCAACAACAAAAATGGAAAAGGACCTGTGGGTAGTCATATCAGATGACCTAAAGGTAGGCAAGCAATGTGAGAAGGCAGTAAGGAGGGCTGGTGGGATACTGGGATGCACAGGGAGAGGCATCACCAGTAGAAAACAGGAAGTTGTTATCCCTGTGTACAGACAGTTGGTGAGACCCCATCTGGAGTACTGCATGCAGTTCTGGAGACCTCATCTCTGCAAGGACATAGACAGGATGGAGGCAGTCCGATGGAGGCAGTCCAGAGGAGGGCAACTAAAATGGTGCAGGGTCTGTACCAGAAGCTATATGAAGAGAGACTAAAGGAGCTTAATATGTATACCCTTGAGGAAAGAAAGGAGAGGAGGACATGACAGAAACTTTCAAGTACCTCAAGGGAATCAACAAAGTCCAAGAGGGTAGCATTTTTCAGAAAAAGATGTGCAAGAACTAGAGGGCACAATTTGAAGACAGAAGTGGGAATGGCTCAGAGGCAACATGAGGAAGTATTTTTTCATAGAGAGGGTGGTGGACAAATGGAACTGCCTTTCTGAAGAGGTCATGGGGTCAAAAACAGTGGGGGAGTTCAAGAATGCATAGGATGGACATAAGGCAATTCTATTGGGAGGTAGGAGGAAGTAGGCTGTTGGTTAGCTAGGATCTGCAGCTTATCCAATAGGTAGGGAAATGGGCAGACTAGGTGGGCCAAGTGGTCCTTATGTGCTGTCAAAGTCTATGTTTCTATAGACTGCTTTCTCTTTTAAAAAGTTTATTGCATTTTCAAGAAAAATTATACAATAAAAGAGGCACTCAATTCAATTCAATAGCATATTACTAGGTTTTAATAATTATACATATATTGAAGTAATTCAAATGTAAGAAAATTAAAAGAAGACTAAGAACACAGTCAAAAGCTGCTACGTTTCTATGTATAACAGTAAATAAAAAAATAGACAAGAAACAAACATTTATTGTTCCTTTGCCAGACTGCTTTCTTAATTGTCTCAGTTGTTCCACTCTCATTACCATTACTCGTCATCTTTTTTTTTTTTAAACTCTTTCTCGCCTCTGGAGCCGGAACTCTCTTGGGCCTCACCTCTGGCCAGTGCTGCTGTACCACCCACTGTGAGCCCCACCATCCTCAAGGACGTTACTGTTCCTCCCCGAGTCCCCCAGAGGACAGAGGGCCTGAGGAAATAGAAGGGGCGATGGAGGGGCTCCAGTGTTGGATGTGTGGCAGCGTGGCTCGGGGCGGGCCATCGCCTATCTGGCCCAGAGGGGTTTTTCCCTGTGGTGTTTACACCTCCCCCACGCGGGATATGCAATGCCGTCCCAGCCCGAGATGTGGGTGCTCCCAACCACGTCCGGAGGACAGCCACCCGGTGTCTACCCTTTCACTAAGCCCCATGTGCATAGCAGTGCCACCGGTCTCCACTGGGGGCCGCTGCTGCACCTGGCTACCCCTGGATCCCTCCTCGAGAGAGAGGAGAGCAGTCCTACGGAGGCTCGATCCTCTCTCTCCCCTGCCGATCCTCCATGGACTGGGCTCCTCTCCTGAACCCAGGTCGCCAGTGATAGCGAGGTGGCGCTCCAGCGCCAACCCTCAGCACCACCGGGCTGGCTCTACTCTAGTCCTCTTACCACATCTACACTTTAGAACATACCCACTGGCGAGACAATTTTGTGGCTAACAAAACCATCTTCAGTTCTTTGTTGTGAGGATGGAACAAAGCAGAAATATTTTTGAGATTGTTTCTTTTTTTCCTTCCATACAGTACAGAATGACAATAGATGTTTTCAGTGTACATCAGTGCATTAGATTTGAACGCAGTTTGTGAATGTACTGGTTGTTGGTACATTGTACAATGAGCAGCAGCTTGTAGCAAGCAAAACTCACATTTACAGACAAAAACAAATTATTGTAACAACATCTCTACCTTTTTTGTAAGTATATTTTTATTGAACTTGTCTGTGTGCAGTGTGCATCAATAATTACACAGGTTATACATTTGTGGAGTTGGGTTTTCATTACAGAGATGCAGTGGTAGTCAGTTGGCCGTTCCTCCACTCTTTGTTACAGTGTAGAGGGTGGGGGGTGCTGGCTATCTAGTTAAACCATGCATTCACCTGACTTTTCATGTACAGTGGGACTACATAAGTCTGATCAAACACATAGCCATGGGGCTCAGAGGGTGTGCCGTTCATGCAGCAAAACCCTTACAGTGAAGGCAATGTGGGCGCTGCAACCCAATCGACAGTCATTTCATTGACCAGGATTTTGCAGTGCCTGCCATTTTGCCACCTCAAGAGTGTTGTGCTCTTTCTCCCCTACACATTTGACCTGGAGGTAATTATCTTATAGTCAGTGGGGGGTGTGGTGCAGGGGGGCAACCCCCACACAAACAGCCAAAATGTGACCCAGTGCTTTGCAGTGACGGCAGTCAGGTGGCACAATTGACAGGTGACATGGTCACTGTTGGCAATGTGCTGTTGATGTAGTGACGGTCAACAATGTCAGTGTGAGAACCGACATGGTAGAACTGGCTTGGAGCAGGGGGAGCCCAAAATGTGGGCAGGGGTTAGTGTAATATTGCATCGTCTGGATGGTATAGAGTGTTCCCCGTTAGAGGGGAGGAGATCTATATCTGAATTCAGGGTTTCAGGGAGTGTAATGGGTATCTGCTGTTATGGGGCAAAATTACTATTCCTACTCATCACAAGCAGGAGCCCGACGATCCATCTGGAGAAGCACAGCTCCACCTCATCAAGCAGGGAGTGTGTTTGTTTTACTTACAAAATATCTGGTTGTCCATTTCTTGTCATTCAGCAATATCTAAAATCCTTGAGGTGAGGCAGACTATACTGATTTTTTTTGTGCCGCCATGAGCAGTATGACCGTGAAGTACCAGGAGTTAGGGTCTCATAGTCCCATTGGGAGCTGGAGTAATAACAACAACTCTGTGGTGATGGGGACTGGTCTGTGGAAGAGTTCCTCTAGCTCACTTTCCAAGTCTTTGAAGAAGGGAAGCAGAACAGGGAAGGCCCACTTGATATGGGTGTGGTGGGCATGGATTTCACCAGCAAGAGGAATCTCTTCTCTTGTTGTTAGATAGCGTGCTGTGATGACTGGGGTCCAAAACAAATATATTAAGTGCTTCCATGAGTACTCCCTCCATTAGTGTTAACTTTTCACTCTTGAAGAGAATTGGCATGGTTTGCTCCAGGATACAGCTGGTGGTGAGGTGGCTAGTTCCTCCTCCCACTTCATGATTATATCCAATAAAGTGTTCCCAGAGGAGTCAGCCAAGGCCCGGTAGAGATGAGAAATCAATTGGGTGGCCACCCCATCTTATAAAAGGAAATAAATAATTGGACTATAGCAAGGTGGGTGTCGGGCATGTGAGCCCCATTGGTAGTGAGACAATATAGTGCCTACACTGTAAATATTATTAGAAATCTGCAGGATGGAGGCCATTGGCCATGTGCATCTCAATAAAGAGTTTGAGTGCGGATCCAGCCATTAGTTGGTACATATGTATAGTAAGGAGTAGTGCTTCTAGTTGTGGAACACTGGATTAATCCGGGCCAGCTGAAAATGCTCTGGTAGGGTGATTGGGCAAGAGAGGGGAAGGAAAGAATTGAGAAGGAGGCTCTTCTTGGTGGATGCCATGTTGTAATCTGGCGCTTGCAAAATCTCCATTTTAAAGGTTGCACAATCTTTCAAATTTGAATAACTGAAGGCACACATTTTAGAAGCAGTAACAAAAAAAAGTTAAGCTCTATTGTGAAACAAAACATTTACCAAGAAACAGAATCATCTCTGTTTCTGTTGAGCCCAACAGAGAGGGTTGAATCATAAGTAAATAAATAAAAATCTGGGAATTTAGAGAAGATGAAAAAGAAATGCATACTTCACGAAACAGCAGCCCCAGCTTGTATTCGAGGGCAGCTAGTATTGCAAAATTAAATGTTTCAGAGCAAAAATTAAAATATTACACATCCTGGACTCGATCAAGTATATTGTTATTGCTTTATAGCAAAATAAACATAAAACATAATAAATATCAATTCAGATTATAAACTTTAAATGAAGAGAATAATGATAATCTTAACAAAAATAAAAATACACAGAGCCCCACTACAGTGCTTTACCAGACTTGACTTCAGCCCTGACTAGAAGCTGCAGCTTGTATTTGAGGGTAGCTTTTATTTAAATTATTTGACATAATGTGCTGCTTGTATCTGAGGGCAGCTTCCATTTAAGACTGGCTTATTATATTCAGTGAAACACAGTAAATAAAATATCACTCAAAAAAGGTCTGAGGAATTGAAGCAGATGAAACTCTGCTTCATTCCACAACATTCATTCTTCCAAATAACATTCTGCTCTCCATTCAGAACCATCATCCCACAGCGCTTAACGAGTGGGTTACTGGGTTCTCCTTCACCCCAGTTGGTGTAGTTCAGTGGCTGCTGGTTTGTCCAGTACCAGAAATCCCACATCCTGTGGTTCCGTAATCCAATCCAAACTCCAGTTCCTGTGGCATTCAGGACTAGTTCAGCTGTCTTCAACTGGATCTCATCACTGGTGATGCTGACCAAGTCTGTGTAGTAACACCTGCAGTACTGAAGTGCCTCTGTCCAGGTCTTAGACTCTTCAACAAGGTGCAATGTGTAGTTGCCATTGGCCTCTGAAAGAAAACAGAACTGCGTGTGACTGTCTCCCTCATCCATAGTCAAGGCTTTCAGACAGATTCTTATATGTGTTAGCACATTCTTTATGACAATGTTTTTTCTTGGTGCAGTATTAGCCATGGCTAAGCAAGTTAACTCACAAATTGTAGTGGGAAAGAAATAATGTGACCTACTGGGAATTGAACCCAGGCCTCCAGGATACCATCCTGGTGCTGTAACCACAGAGCTACTGGCTTACATAGTTGGACCTGGTAACCTGTGAGGTGCGAGTATGAGGAAGGGCATCATCCGTAATGACGACTCCTTCCCGGCGCAATCCCTCATGGCGATGGGAGGGTAGGGCGACCGTATGAGGCTGTGGGTGAACTGGGTGACAGGATGTCGCTATGCATACGTGAGCAGAGGTGGTGGGAGTGAGCACGGCGAGCGTGGGCTGGGAGGGGGTGGAGAGGCTGTAGGGGGTGGCGTTGCGGTGCCTGGCCAAGCAGCATCGTGGCGTCGGGTGTTGGTTAGTGGTTACAGTGGGAGAGGTACCAGGTTCGGGTCTGGTCGCTGGTGCGATATTATGCATGGCCAAACCTTTTTTTTTCTGCTTCAGCCCCGACATGCACCTCCCTGGAGTTGAGAATCATTAAGTAGGGTGGTGCGGCGGGTGATGCCTCCCTCAAGGGGGGTTGTGGGGGGGCACAGACCCCCACAGAAAGCAGTAAAAAACTGTCCTGGCACCCTTGTCCTGAGGTGCCGGGGTTGTCAGAGTGCCAAAAATGTTTTCGGCACTCTGACTGAGCGATAACGGCGATCGCCTTTAGGCGTTCGCCGTTATCACATAAACCTGTTGGAACTGCGGTTCCTGGACACAATTCCTTTTTTCTGCTATTGCAGATGCTGCTACTAGGGATAATCAAGATGACAACTGGATGTCTTTTGTCCCTTTTTTTGTGCAGTATTAGCCACTGCAAGGCAATTTTAATCACAAATTGAAGTGAGAAAAAAGAATGTGACCTACTGGGAATTGAACCCAGGCCCCCCGGAATACCATTCTGGTGCTCTAACCACTGAGCTGCAGGCTCACAGGTTTGAACCTGGGCTCCCGGACACAGTTCCTTTCTCTGGTATTGCAATCAGATTCTGAAATTGGCAGGTTGAATAGTCTTCTCAGAACAGGAATTAGTGATTGAAAACTGAGAAGGCTATGGCTTCATTTCGGTTAGTCAGGTAGCAGTGCCAGGCAAGAGAGATGGGTTGGCTGCCTAAAATCTACAGTCCTCACCAATGACAATATGGACATGAAAGTGAGTGGTGAGAGGAAGCCTGAAGTTCTGGATATTGAGCCCTCATGAGACCACAGCTACGGTATAGTAGTGTTCCCAGTTCTGGTCTGTTCAGAGACAGAGTGCACAGGGGCATATAAAAATATTGGAAAACAACAGCACCAATTGTCTCAACCAGCCTACATACAGGCTTTGAGCACTGAACATGCACTCGCTGGTGGTCAGACAAGTGTGAGGAGATTCGACAGAGACCTTCAAGTTCCTGGAAGGAATAAAAAAGGTAAACAGTAAGAAAATATTCAGCAGAAGTGGTGAGTCTAGAACACGGGGATATGAGTGTATACTGATGGGGGGAGATTAAGGAAGGATGTGAGAATGTTTTATTTTACAGAGAGAGTGGTTGAACAGTGGAGCAGTCTTCTGGCTGAGGTGGTGGGTGCCAAAACCATTAAGAGTTTTAAAGGGGAACTGTCATCTTCAGGATTTCTTAGTGTCTAAAAGCCCATAAAAAGCTAATTTGAGTGAGCCATTGTGCTTACCTGTGAGTCTTAGCAGTCCAGAGTTATTCATATGTAAATCAGCCTGTAATTAAGGGCTGGAGGCAACCGTGTGTTTCAGGCTCCTGATAAGGCAATGATGTCACTTAGGGTCTTGGCTCTGCTTTGATTGTAGATAATCCAACAGATTAAACAGGAAATCGTCTGTTTCATTAAGTGTATTTTAAAGTGTTATTACACCACTTTCTACATTTATAATATAGAGAATAATATATGGGGTGGTATCTGTAACAAGATTTTACAAACATCTGAGTTGTGGAATGCTACAAAAACCCTGAGGACGAAGCCTGAGGTAATCCCATAATGAGGTTATGTGTAAAATTGAGTTTTACACAACCACCCCATATTTTATTTTATATAATTGCTGGCCAGTGCTTTTTCGCCTCAGCAATTATACAAAACAAAATAAGCAAACAGGTTGGTGTTTGGGCAGCTGCGGACCAGTTGGGATTCTACGTGGTCCATGGTCTTCCAGGTTACAGTGTTCCAAATAGTGGAGATGGTGTAAAAGAAGGTGTTTACAAAAGTTCTATTTTCCTGTTTTTTTTTATATAGCTCAACTTACCGCCCAGTGGTGGTTGCAGAGATGTGGCATCCTTCCACTTTGAAGAGGTGGGGAGACCCGTTAGCTCATGCCTACTGATAGTGGGGAAAAACGGTGCATGTTTAAAAAGTTACCGTTTTGTTGTCCCTTTTTTGTCAGTTGGGTCAGTGGAGAAAGACTTCTTTTTTTTTAAATAAAAAAATCACCTTACTGCTGAGTCAACTGTGAGGGGCAATCAAGTCTGCGGCCATATGGAGCTGCTCCAGGAACGTCACAAGTAAAGGAGGACTGGTAACTGGCACCTGCGTGGTCCGAGGGAAAACTGGCATGTGTTTGCTGTTATAACAGCAAATTATAACCAGGTTTCTCAATAGGGAAAAGCGGTGGTCAGTAATTATAATTGTTTTGTATGTGCATTCCAACTAGTGAATTATTACCTTTAAATTTCAAACTGCTAGTAAAAATAATCCAGTAGAATTCTGGCACTGTTACGGTAGAAAATCCTGCTCCATCCAAAGTATTTCAGTAAGAAACTGTTATACTTTTAACTTCATCAAAATAAGTAAAATACTCTTAATAATGCATTTCAGGTTATGCATGTTTTAACATTGCTGCCCATCTATGTGTTTTTGCAATTAACAAACAAGTAATTGTGTCCTATTTTTTCTTTTCAAGTCAAATCTGGATAGAAAGAGAATAATATTTTCAGAATCATAACACATGCTCAGATGGTTTTTACTGCCTTTTTCCAGGAAAGGCACACTGAGCTACAGCTTGTTCCCGTGTGGCTTTTGGGAGCACAGAGAGGTTAAGTGACTTGCTCTGGTCACGCAATATACAAGTAGAGCATGTTGGAATCAAACCCATTCTGCTGAATGAACTGAGATTGTTCACAGCTCTTTGCTTTAACCTCTAGGTGGTACTGCCAGCTGATAATCAAAAACTATACATTTCAGGGCTGGACCCATGATGCCAGGCCAGTAGGTACGTAGCCACATTCGTATCTTGTATTTATTTTATTTTATTAAGATATTCAGAAAGACCTTTGAGTCAAAGACTCATTTACAAAGGTTCCACATCATACATTAAGGTACAGAGCAACGTTTGTTAACAGAGCTGTCGGTACAGTACAGTCATATTAGGATACATTACATTACAGTAAATGGCAGTCATTTGTGGCAGAGCTGGCGGAACAGTACAGTACAAATTATTACATTAGAGTACGTGGCAGTCAAAGATTGATCAGTAGGAGGCAAACAAATGGGATAGTAATTGATGAGCATTTTAGCACAGCCACATAGTTGCAGGAGTACTGTAACAGGCTGGTAGTCAATTAGTGTTATGGGGGGATTTTGAGACCGTGAATCGGGAAACAGTTTGGGGCGGTATAGGATATCATGCTGTAGGACAGTGTCTGGGGCAATCACATACGTTTGAGTCCTGGAGGAGCTCCCTTAGTCTAGATTTAAAGGGACCTAGCCTTGTGTCATTGGCTACTGAGATAGGGAGAGAGTTAGCCCAGTAAGGGGCTAGGTAGCTGAAAGATCTTTGAAAGTGAGAGGTACAAGTGTGGGGTACCCATAGTAATGGCATGTCCGAGTTTCGTGTGGATCTGACTGGTGTTGCTGGGTAAATAATAGTGGAGAGAGTGGGGGGTGCTAGACCTAAGAGTATCATCTTTGCCATTAGGCAGGTATGATACTTGATGCTGCTGTCTAGGTTTAGCCAATTTGTGGAGTTATAGAGTGAACAGGTGTGTGTGAGACGATCACAACCGAGGATGAGGCAGCAGGCTTTGTTGAGTACAAGGCGGAGACTGTTTAATATGAAGGTTGGGGCTGCACTGTATATGGTGATACTGTACTCTAGGAGGGAGAGGACAGAGGAATTTACGGTGAGCTGTAGAGTCTCAGGAATGAGGCAGTGTTTGTGCCGATAGAGCACACCTAATCTCGATTTTAGGGCAGAGGCTAGGTGTAGAATATGTTCCTTGTAGCTAAGGGCTGGGTCTAGAGTGATCCCTAGGTATTTAAAGTTGCTAACTTGTTCAAGAGGGGTGTGGTTGACAGTGAGAAATGGGGGGCGGAGGTACCTGTGGGGGTTCTGAGGGTGTGAGAAGACCACAACTTTAGTTTTCTTGTAGTTGATCACTAGTCGCTGGGTGGAGAACCAATGTTCTGCTTCTTGGAAACTAAGTTGGAGTGTTTGGTAGCGTTTAAGTGGGTTGGAATTGGAGGCGTACAGGACACGTCATCTGCATAGAGAAGCAGGTTACCGGAGATGGATGATGGGAGGGAGTTCGGATATAGGCTGAAGAGTAGGGGGCCTAGAATTGATCCCTGCAGAACACCAGAGTGGACAGGGCAGCAAGGGGACAGGATAGTGCCTACCTTGACCGGTTGTGTTCTATCTGACAGATAGCTGGTAAACCAGTTTAAGGTATCTTCAGAGAAGCCACTGGAGGAGAGTGTGTTTAGGAGGAGAGTGTGGTTGACAGTATTAAAAGCTTTAGAGAGGTCCATGAAGATAGCTCCTGTGAGGTGGCCTTGATCCAGGGCGAAGTGGGTATGCGAGGTGAAAGCAAGGAGGGTTGTGGTGGTGCTATGCCCCTTACAGAAGCCATGTTGTTGGTTGCAGATAAGATTGCATTTTGTGAGGTGGTCAGTGATTTGGTCAGCGACAATATGCTCTAAGGCTTTAGAAGGGGGGAAGAATGGATATAGGGCGGTAGTTGCTGGAGGAGGTACAGTCCCCACTCTTATAGATAGGTGTAATAGAGGCCAGTTTCCATCAGGAGGGGAAATGCCCTTGACAAAGGGAGTGATTTATAATATGAGTGAGAGGGTAAAGGACTTCTGGGAGAGTAAGGCGAAGAAGTCTCAGGTCTTGGGCTCACTGCAGTTATGAGGGTAGCTAAGGGCTTTGGCTAGGTAGGGTTTGGCAGCCACAGGGGAGAGAACGCATAGGTGTAAGGGAAGAGCAAGGAGAGGGGGGTGGGCTTGGACTGGTCGGGGATCAAAGAAATTAGGAGGAGGACATCGTTGAGATTTGTGAAAGCAGAGTTTAGGGCTGAGGCTATGCTAAGGGGATCCATGGAGATGTTACCATCTATAACTAATTGGTCTGGGGGCTGGTTTGGGGCTTTACCGCAGAGTTCCTTAATATTATTCCAGAATTTTCACCCATCTCCCCAGGTTGATGTTAAGGATGCTTTGTTGTAGTCCACTTTGGCAGTGCGGAGGGCCCATGTGCATATGTTGCAAAGCTCCCTGTAACATTGCCTGTCAGCTGGCAGCTTGGTTTCACTAGCAATATACCAAAAGGAGTCACACTGTTGCAATAGGCCTAGGAGGTGATCAGAGAACGAGGGGGCCTGGTTACCTTTGGTCATTCTCTTGGCGAGAGGAGCGAATTTATCACATATTCTTTTGAATGTGTAGATAAATAGATCAAGCGCATGGTCTGTTTACTAGGGTGTCCAGTCCCACTTTCTAAGGTGGTCCTTGAGTTGAGAGAGTTTGCCAGGGCCAAGCTTGCACTGTAGGATTATTTTGGGGGTGTTTGGGGCCATTACCGGACCAAGTGAAAAGGACATAAGAGTGATCACTTAGAGCATTGGGAAGTACCTGGGTGTTGGTTATTCTGTGGGGGCAGTTTGTGAAGACCAGATCCAGGAGGGAGGATGTCCCTGTACGGTCATTTACCTGGGTGGGGGAGGTGACAACCTGAGTGAGGTTAAGCGTGGTGGCATCATCAATATATGGGGTGGCTGTCTTTGCCAGCCAGTTTGTGTTGAAGTCACCCATGATTATTTTTTCATAATGAGGTGGTAGAGTGGAGAGGTAATTTAGGATGGACTGGAAGGCAAGTTTGTGTTCCTTGGGAGGAATGTATACAATGGTGAGTAGGAGAGGGGAAGTAGACCTGTCTAGAGTTAATTTTAGCATTAGAGCTTGTGCCCTCAATGCTAGCTATGGCATAGGGGGTAGTTGGCCTGACAGTGAGTCCTTAAAGTAGAGAGTGCAGCCACCACCTTGCTTCCCCACTCTGTCAGAGTGATAGAGGAGGTAACCAGGGAGGTTAACAGCAAAGTCTGGTACAGAAGTGGAGAGCCATGTTTCACCCAGACCAATGACGTCAGGGTGGTGCTGGAGTACCCACCCTTGAAAGTTGTTCCATTTTTTTTGCAGGCTACAGATGTTAAGTGAGGTGATGCGCAGCCCACTGGTAGAGAAGGGGATGGTCTGGGGGGCAGTCTGCAGGCCAGGGTCGGGTGGACATTGCCTGTTAGAAGTAGTATCAGTACAAAGGACCTGAGGTGGTTGTTTTTTGTTTGCGTGTATAATTGATGACACTTTTGCAGCATATATCCTGTGGCTGGATGGAAGGTGGGTATAGGGAGTTTCAGGGTTTGGGGGTGGCTAGGAGGAGGAGCAAGTGGGGCAGGGGGGAGGGGTGCAATGGTGGGAGTATGACTGGGGGTAAGCAGGAGAGAGTGGGGCTACATAGAGTCCAAAGCCCATAAGGATGCCTGTTTATAGGGAGGCAGACTGTAGGGCAATTTAAGGTTGCTTTTTTTGTGGTGGTGGTGGGGGGTGTGGGCAGGTGGGTACCTATGAGCCATAGTGCTAATTCTCAGTTCAGGAGTAGACAGGGGAGAGCAAGGGGGGGGGGAGTGCCAGTCTTCTTGCAGATGCAAAACACACGTGAAGTTCCACTTCTTCTGTGAAGGAAGGGAGAGCAGCAAGGTGATAGAGAGGAAGGTGGGCAGGAGCATGGTAGCATGGGGTGGAGGAGATAATAGCCTTACCAAATAGGGAGTGAGAGAGGTCAAGATTTAGCTTGAAACAAATTGAAGGTGAGAATCTTAGGAGTGGGTAGGACCTCTGGTGGTGGGAAAAAATAGCCTGTGAATGGTAAAGTAGGCTGATTGATTAAAAAATGCGAGGGGGAGGAGCCAGTACGCTATATATAGCAGAGCCCACCAAGGGTGGTGGTGAGGGCTGTGGGGAACTGACGCTCTGCGTTGGTGGGGACTAGCACAGAGATCCTCCTAGAGAGAAGCCAAGCAATGCAGTATGTCTACCTAATTGTCCGTGGTTTGGATTTGGGGGGGGGAGGGCAGCTCCTGCAGTCTCTCACGACCTCCCGCGACCTCCGGCTTCTTTGTTAAGGCTGTAGATCCGAGTTCACACCTGAAATTGTAAGAGAAAAGGCTGTAAGAGAGGGAATGAAAATAAAAACAAACAGAAGTTGGTGCTGTGGCAGCCCCAGAAATCTGTACTGACATGAACACAGCCAGGGTTTAGAAATCCTGATATGGGGCCCCAATATCTGTTGGCATCACAGAGCCAGCCTAGAGAAGTGTAGTTTTTTGATAATCAGCTGGCAGTACAGCCTAGAGGTTAAAGCAACCCTAAAGATGGATTATTTTTACTAACAGTTTGAAATGTAAAGGTTACAAATCACTAGTTTTAATGCACATACAAAACAATTATAAATGTAGAAAGTGTTGTAATAACACCTTTAAACACACTTAATAAAGCAGACAATTTCCTATTTAACCTGTTGGATTATCTATGGTCAAAGCAGGGCCAACACCTTCGGTGACATATTACCTGTCAGGAGCCTAAAACACATGGCTGCCCCCAGCCCTTAATTACAGGTTGATTTACATATGAATAAATCTGGACTGCAAAGACTCACAGATAAACACAGTGGCTCACTCAGACAAGCTTTTTATGGGCTTTCAGACATCCTGAAGATGACAGTTCCCCTGTAAGCATTGCTGGGACAGTGTTTAGGGCATAGTAGTTTCTTGTGGGGGTAGCAGTAAGGCAGGAAATATGGGGGACAATAGTGTAGACAAAAAACATGTAGAGAACAGACAGAACACCAGGAGGAAGGAGCTACTGGTATAACTAAAACTTCTGTACTGGGACTAAGAACTAGAACTATTGTACTGGAACCTTCAATTTAGGATAAAAAAAAGAATTAAGTGTGTTTGTCAGAGGTAGTTGAAGTAAATTGTTATCTGTTATCTGTGTACGTATCTAGGTGCTTGTCACATGTGTCAGAAGGGAATTGTTATCTGTGAAATTTACTAAGTGTAGAAAGATTTTCAAAGTAGGGGGAGTGGCTTAGCTAGAAGCAGCCAGGTTAAAACCAGATTTAAACACTGCCCTAGATAGCTTCTGCCAGAGAACAGACAGAACACCAGGAGGAAGGAGCTACTGGTATAACTAAAACTTCTCTACTGGGACTATATTGCCCTCCTTCCTTCCCCTCCCCTCCACCCCCCACCCTAAACCAGTTTTACTTTTATAGGCACAGGATTTAACTGACAACAGGAACTTCTTGTTTTGGGAGCTGCAAGTAAGTGATCGCAGAGCCACCAAAGACTCACCATCCTAGAAGGACAAGAGCAGCTCTCCATCCCCCCCAGCTGCTGGAGGTCTGACTCTGAGCAAGTAAGGAGACTACTGAGAAATATAGGAACTTCTTGTCTCAGAACAGGAAGATCAGGAGCTAAAAGGGCACAGAGGCAGTAAGTAAGTAAGTAGGGAGAGAAAAAAAAATAAACAAACAGAGGAAAGAGTAAGTATTCCAAACAACAGTTAGGGGTCCAGAAAAAAAAGACATGGTGGGAGTGGTGCAGTGCAGTGGCTGGGGAGCAGCAGTCTTCCGGGAGACGTTCTGGAGGATGCAATGTTGTCCCATCTGCAGGCACCTCTCTGGGCTGAGGGAGGAGGTTGCTCATCTCCAGGCTGAGTTGGCCAGGATTTGTGGGACCTCCTCTCCCATCCAGGGACCACCAGGGTCACTGCCATTGCCTCAGAGGTTGCCAAGAAAGAAGAGTGGTTCGACCACAGTGGGCTAAGAGTGGGTGAGGGTGGTGGAACAGTGGTGCATCCCTCCAGTTGTACCTCTTCACAATTTCTATGACATTCTGGAAAAGTATAGTTCCTCTATGGAGGCACCCACAGTGGAGACCAAGGAGGATGCTGGGAACCTCCACAAAGGAGACCCACAGGAGGGTGGCAGGGGACCCCACAGGGGAAGGAAACAACTCCTGGTGGAGGACTCCATTGTTAGAAAGGTAGAACTGATGGAGGAAGGAGAGAGGGAGGTAAGGTGCCTGCCTGGTGCCATGGCTTGGAGGGACATTGAGTGAATCTTCAGGATCGCAGGAGCAGCTGCACAGGGGAGGGAGCTGGATGTCATTGTTCACCTAGGGACAAATGACCTGGCTAAGAAAGGGATCAGAGCAGTGCAAGAAGCGTTTGTGGAGATGGGAAGGGGCCTTAGGCAAATAGCACACATGGTAACCTTCTTGGAGGTGCTGCCTGTCTATGGCATGGGTGAAGCTAGGAAGCTCCACACCATGGAATTCAATCAGTGGTTGAAAAAGTGGTGCAGAGCTCAGGGATTTGACTTCATTGGGGACTGGGGGTCCACCTGGAGGGATGCAGGCCTATACTGACATGATGGTCTGCATCTGTCCAGGAGGGGAACCAGGATCCTAGGTGATAGGTTTCAATACTTCATTGGAAAGCATTTAAACTAGCCAAGGGGGGAGGCACTGGAAAGGAGCAAGGAAATCCTAGCGCCCCCCCCCAAAAAATCAGGGTACTAAGTGAGGTAGACACCAACATAGAGATGTCGATAGGGAGAAGCACAGGGGTAAATGGAGAAAGTGACAAACACAATAAGGACAGGGATGGGGCAAAAAGGGGCAAGGTCATCAAGAAATGGAGGGTAATGAGTACCAGCGCCCATAGTCTGGGCAACAAGCTCCCTGAACTGGGGGTCTTGATGGAAGAGAGATGCCTGGATATCATAGCAGTCACAGAAACATGGTACACAGAGAACCATGACTGGGATGTTAACATACGAGGATACACAACCTACAGGAGAGACAAGGAGGGCAGAAGAGGGGGGGGAGTAGCTCTCTATGTAAGGAAAGGGATAAAAGCAACTGAACAAAAGAGTAAACAGGGAGGAGAGAGGGCAATGTGGGTCACCTTAGAGACTGGAAATGGCACCATAATCTGCACAGGGGTGGTATAAAGACCCCCATGTCAGGGGGAGGGAATGGACAAGGATATGATAGAAGGCATACTTAGGATGGCAGAGAAAGGGGAGATACTGTTGATGGGGGACCTTAATATGCCAGATGTTAACTAGAGCACCTTTGCTGCAGCCACATCTAAAAGCAGGGCCATTCTTGATGCCCTTCAGGTGGCATGCCTCAGACAGCTAGTTTTGTAACCTTCTTGTGAGGGAGCAATCTTAGACCTTGTACTCTTAAATGGGGACAGTGAGAGGATCGCAGATCTAGAAGTGGGTAGCCATTTGGGAACAAGTGACCACCAAACAGTGTGGTTCATGATAAACTCAGCTACAGAGTCAAGTCATAAAAAAGTGAGGATTCTGAACTTCAGGAGGGCTGACTTTGGCAAGATGGGAGAATGCCTTAGAAAAGCACTAGCAAACAGGCTAGAAGGAGGTGCAGCAACAATGGGAAATATCAAAACTGCCATCACAGAGAGCGACAAGCCTTTGTGTGAAGCAAATAAACAAATCAAAATGAAAGAAAAAGCCATATGGTTCTCAAAGAGGTGGCGGTGAAGGTTAGGGAGAAAAAGATAGCATTTAGGAAGTATAAGGAAACACAGAAGGAGCAGGACAGAGAACTGTACCAGTTAAGGCAGAAGAAAGCAGGGAGGGTAGTCAGAATAGCAAAGGCACAAACTGAGGAAAAGATAGCCAGCTTGGTTAAGAAGGGGGATAAAACCTTTTATAGGTATATCAGGGAGCGTAGAAAAACAAAGGGAGGGATAGTGAGGCTGAATAGAATGGATGGTGGGTGGGCAGAGTGACAGTGAAAAGCAGGGATACTGAATGAATACTTCTGTTCAGTAGTCACAAAAGAGGAAGTGGGCGAGGTGCCTAATCCAATTAACAGAAGCACTCAGGAGAGAGGGGTCGATCCCAGTCCTTTCACAGAAGAAAGAGTTCTGAAAGAACTTCTAAAACTGAAGGTGGACAAAGCAATGGGCCAGATGGAATTCACCCCAGAATTCTAAAAGAATTAAGCAAAGAACTAGTGACATCACTGACTACCCTTTTTTAAAAAAATCATGGGAGGATGGTGTGGTACCCGAGGACTGGAAAAAGGCTGATGTGATTCCCTTTCACAAAAGTGGGACCAAGACAGAGGCAGGAAACTACAGACCTGTCAGTTAGACCTCTGTGGTAGGGAAAGTGATGGAATCACTTCTGAAGGAAAGAATTGTTGAGTACCTAGAGGCCAGTGGGGCACAAGACCCAAGGCAGCATAGGTTCACAGCGGGAAGGTCATGTCAGATGAATCTAATTGATTTCTTTGACTGGGTGACCAAAGCAGTAGACCAGGGAGGAGCTGTGGACATGGCCTACCTAGACTTTAGCAAGGCATTTGACACAGTCCCACACAAGAGATTAGTAGTCAAATTAACCAGCCTGGGAGTGGGTTCCAGGGTGGTAGCCTGGGTAAAACATTGGCTGAACAACAGGACACAGAAGGTAATTGTAAATGGAGTCCACTCTGAAGAAAGAGGGGTTACTAATGGGGTACCGCAGGGTTCAGTACTGGGTTCAGTCCTTTTTAATGTCTTTATAAGTGACATTGCAGAGGGACTGGAAGGACAAATATGCCTCTTTGCAGATGACACAAAGATCTGCAACAGGGTTGATACACAAGAAGGCGTAGAAGGGATGAGAAGGGACTTGGCAAGGTTGCAGGAATGGTCAGAAGTATGGCAGCTTGGATTTAATGCAAAGAAGTGCAAAGTACTGCACCTGGGAAACAAAAACCCAGGGGGAAGATTACACAATGAGGGGAGGTAGTAACAACAACAAAAATGGAAAGGGACCTTGGGGTAATCATATCAGATGACCTTAAGGTTGGCAATCAATGTAAGAAGGCGGTAGGGAAGGCTGAGGGGGATACTGGGATGTATAGGGAGAGGCATCACCAGCAGAAAACAGGAAGCTGTTATCCCCCTGTACAGACAGTTGGTGAGACCCCATCTGGAGTACTGCATCCAGTTCTGGAGACCCCATCTCTGCAAGGACATAGATAGGATGGAGGCAGTTCAGAGGAGGGCAACTAAAATGGTGCAGGGTATGCAAGAGAAGCCATATGAGGAGAGACTAAAGGAGCTTAATATAGTATATGGTTAGGGCTTACTGTAGATTGAAATCAGTGGCTTTTCAAATCTTGTTGTAGGACAGTTCAAAGGTCAGAAAAGTTGTTGTACTATCGTTCTGACATCACATCGATAGTATAACAACTTTTCAGTCTTGTCCTACCTCCTAATTGGCTGACTCGACTGGCTGCATCAGAGAGAAAAAAAGTAAAAACATGGTGGCGTGATTAAGCGGGCGCAGAGCGGCAGAACAGTGGATCCTCCTTCTTCTGACACAAATAGCCTTAGACTGCTCTGTGTCATGAAACCATTTTTTTTCCCGTTGAAGTTTTTAAAAATAAACTGTGCCACTGTGAGAAAGAGTGAGCGGGAGTGAAGAGAAGTCCCAGCTAGCGGGAGTGCAATGAAGCAGAAATGAGTGGTAGGCAGCGGCGAGACGTAGAGCGGGAGCAGGAACACCACAAAAAAAAGCACATGAGGTAACCAGCAACGAAAAAAGAGAAATAAGCCCTGACCATATACTATATAAAATAGTGGATGGTCGCCCATCCACAACTAAGGCTGTTTCCCTCTCGGGAGTTCATGACATCAGAGAGACCTCTCGATCTTCACTCTCAAGGTATCAATGATGTCATCCTCTCCAATGAGGAACATAGCCTTTGCTGTGTGGATGGGGTGACCATCCACTATTTTATATATGTATACCCTTAAGGAAAGGAGGGAGAGGGGGGACATGACAGAAATGTTTAAGTACCTCAGTGGAATCAAGGAAGTCCAGGAGGGTAGCATCTTTCAGAAAAAGAGATGTGCAAGAACAAGTTGACACAATTTGAAGATAGAGGGGGGGGACGGCTCAGGGGCAATGTGAGGAAGTATTTTTTCACAGAGAGGGTGATGGACTCATGGAACAGCCTTTCTGAGGAGGTTGTGGGGTCTAAAACTATGGGAGAATTCAAGAATGCATGGGACAGACATAAGGCAATTTTTGTGGGGGGTAGGAAGAAATAGGCTGTTGGCTAAATAGGATCTGCAGCTTATCCTCTAGGTAGGGAAATGGGCAGACTAGGTGGGCCAAGCGGTCCTTATCTGCCGTCAAAGTCTATGTTTCTATGAATAGACAACGGGTCTCGAGGTATGATAAGACTGGATGGACAAATGGTCTTTTTCTGCCATCATTGCTTATGTTTCTATCTTACTGATTGATTTTCACTACTGCCTACCGGTCCACCATCTCCTAGAATACCTTTGACCTTGCTTTACAAAACCTAGCTGTCTCTTGAAAGGGTATAGTATGCTCGTACCCTTTCCCTTTCCATCTGAGGAGTTCCTCCTCAGTGGAGGCATTTTTAAAAGGTTTTTGAAAAGTCACCTAATTGATCTTGCATATGACCTTGATCCCTTTAAAATACTTTACTTACTAATTTGTATTTTTAAAATTATCTGTCTGTGACTGGCCTAGGCCAAATGAGAACCAAGAACAAGCTGCCTGGGAGGAAGGGGGACAGACCACACTGCAGCAGGTCCACACTCTGAGTCTTTCCTGAGGACTCCTCCAAGTCACAGTGCATGGAGTGGAATATGTTGCACTGCACGGAGGATCACTGGATGGGGAGCACACAGAGTGGATGGCAGATTTGGGGCTAGGCTGGCTAATTAAGGGTGCTGCTAGGCTATCTGTATAGAAACATAGAAACATAGAATTTGACGGCAGATAAGGACCACTTGGCCCACCCAGTCTGCCCATTTCCCTACCTAATGGATAAGCTGCAGATCCTAGTTAACCAGCAGCCTACTTCTTCCTACCCCAACCCCCTAGAATTGCCTTATGACTGTCCCATGCATGCTTGAATTCCACCACTGATTTTGACTCCACAACCTCCTCCGGAAGGCCGTTCCATGCATCCACAACCCTCTCTGTGAAAAAATACTTCCTTAAATTACCTCTGAGCCGCCCCCCATCTTCAAATTGTGCCCCCTTGTTCTTGCACACCTCTTTTTTTGAAAGATGCTACCCTCTTGGACTTTGTTGATTCCTTGAGGTACTAGAAGTTTCTATCATGTCCCCTCTCCCTCCTTTCCTCGAGGCTATACATATTAAGCTCCTTAAGTCTCTCTTCATATGTCTTCTGGTGCAGACCCTGCACCATTTTAGTTGCCCTCCTCTGGACAGTTTCCATCCTGTCTATGTCTTTGCGGAGACTGGGTCTCCAGAACTGCATGCAATACTCCAGATGGGGTCTGACCAGCTGTCTGTACAGAGGTATAATAACTTCCTGTTTTCTACTGGTGATGCCTCTCCCTATGCATCCCAGTATCCCCCCAGCCCTCCTTGCTGCCCTCTCACATTGCTTGCCCAGTAGACCACCAGTCGAGGCAGGCAAGTAATGGAGAGCAGAAATGGGGGTGCTGTGGTTACCGTGTGCGAGTTGGCTGGTGCTGACAAGATTTATGAGAGCAGTCACTATGTCAACATGTGAATCAGAAATGTCTGTTGGATATGGATACAGAACTGGAAATTCCGATTCCGTTTCTGACCCTAATCAGAATCAGAACTGGAATCAGAACCAGATCTGGAATTGGATCCAGGATTTCAGATAATCCTACAGATGCATATGGATCGGACTCCATTGAATCTGGTCGCCCCTAGTGCATGTGTACCTTGCTTTGGATACTTTGGCTTATTTTTATGAACATTAACTGCAACATTAATGCTACTTTACTTTGCCTTCACTAACGCAATTCAGCATTGTGCTATTCAACTACATGAGAGAGAGATACCTGGCTTGGCTAGTAAGAGCAAAGTGAAGTGGTGCTGGCACTGGAAATAATGTTCAGGAATATGTTCATGAATCTCACCCTGTAGGCTAGATGCCCAACTGTAGCTAGCTCAGTTTTATCCATAATTGATTATGGCATAATTATTTTCTCTGTGGCAAATGAAACCATTATGGAGAGAGTCACAGTTTTATGCAAAAAGTCTGCAGACTGGTTCTGTGTGCGGATAAACACATCCACAGCTGTGACGTCTACTCCCTAACAAACTGGCTACATATTACTAGCACAATCAAAATACCAGACCTGCATACTAGGGGAAAAAGCTCTTTGGGACCCCCCCCCCCCACACTGCTTAAAACCTGTCTGAGCTTTGTTGACAACCTGTACCACATCAGAAGCATCACCAGACACAGAATCTCAAAATCTTTCTGCAGGACTAGCCATGGGCAGCATTCCTCCACAGTTAGGGCAACTGACTTGCTGAATGACCTTCCTAGCATGCTGAATAACACAAGTATGTTGAGCCAGTTTAACAGATTACTACATGTATATCTAGCTCTGCAGGCTGATTGTTCTGGTACCTAATGATTGCTAACCTGTTCCTAAGTTTGTGCCTGTTGACCAGCCTGCTCTGGTTCTACCCTTGCATTTCTGCTTCTTATGTAAACCTGTATTTTGCACTTGCACTCTCTGTTGACCTGTGGAATGACTCATTGTAAGCTGCTCGGCACTTCTGATATCCACAGTAATGTCTCATTATAATGTATGGCGGAATGCTGTTGAGCATGGAAATCCATGCTCCCAACAGCATTGTTGTGCTTGCCTCAGTGCGTCACGATGTTGCTGTGCTGCACTAAGTACGTCACCGGTGCAGCACAACAACATAGAACGTGGTCACGCATACGCAATTGAGCGGGCTGCGCGGTGAGAAAGTAAGTGGTGCCATGAAACAGAAAAAAACAGCTGCCAAAGTAAGCATTTTTTCCTAAGGGACCTGTTTGGGGGATCCAGTAGTGCCACATATGGTTGCCCATACACTATAAAAGATTGTGTATGAGCAACCATACACAAACAAGGCGGCTGTACGATCTCGAGGTTTCCGTGGTAACGGACCTCTCGAGCTGCGTTCTCGAGGTCTCTGGTTACCACGGAAACCTCTCAATCACAACTGCCTTGTTGTGTATGCTTGTTCATACACAATCCTCTATGTTATCCGCCTGTTCTATCACTGTTGTAACTTCCCTGACACGGAACCTTTGAAAAAGAGCAACTGTGCTCAAAGGTGTTCCTAGTAATAAAAAATAAATAAAAAAAATATCAACCATTAAGTGAAACCAAAAAATATTTTTCAGATACATAAATCAGAAATCCAAAGAAGTGTCTGTCCATGAAAGGATCAGGCACATGACAACAATTATGAATGAACAGTTGGCAGAATGCCTGAATGTGTATTTTGCATAAGTGTTCACAGAGGTGGGGGTGGAGTGATATCAGACAGTGAAATGCCATTTAAGATGGAGTGGAAGGATATAATACAGGACATACGTATTGTGTAATGCCTGAAGAAATACTACTAGAATTCAGTGAGTCCATCAGAACTGTATAAGAGCCTGATAACTGAGAGTCAGCTATGTGGTGCCAATGTCAAAAAAGGATCCAGGACAGCACTCGGGGATCTATACAGTGGCGGCTGTACACCAGGGCCCGCCAGGGCACGTGCCACGTTAAAAAAATGCTGTGCCCCAGTTGGTGCAGAGCTTCCCCCATAGTAACAATATATCGGTGCCCTGGCTGCCATCTGTCGTGCCCCAGCTGTGCCCTGGTAACCATTTGTGGCTAGAGCCGCTGCTGGATCTATAGATTAGTTAAAGCAGAAAAGGACTGTGCTGTCATAGTGGTGCTAAAGTGTCCATAGTTCAAATCCTTAATCCAACAAACACATCCCCAATACCCTCCAGCAAAATGAAACCATTCAGGTTTTCCTTGTGGGAGTTTCACCATTGTTTTGGATTTGTGCTGCACTGGGAGAATGAAAGAAATATTTTTTTACTACAGTTAGCTGCTGGGTGTCACCCTCTTTGTTTGGTGAGTGCTGTGTTTGTAGGATGGTTGATTTTAACTATGTGTCAGCTTGGAATCAACACTAAGGAAACTGCAAAAAAAGTGTCACAACCTGTCCACACTCAGGGCACAGTCTGCAACAGGTTGCCAAGTTTCTCAACTCACAACACCTGCACAGGTCCCTCAGTAGATGCCACAACTCAGAAGTGATTCTCTTACCTGGAGAATTTCTCAGTCCGAATCCCACCAGAGCCACTGCTCACAAAGTACAGTGCTCTTATCACTCACTCCTGAGACAACACTTAACTTCTTAGAATATGGTAACTATAGGGCCCATCTGCTTCCCCTTTAGAGACAGATAGTGGATTTGTCAATACCAACAGCTAACTATTCCCCCAAATGAGTCAGCCACAGAAGCATGAGATATATAAAAATAATATTTACTATGTCACACTATTTACACAATCTACAGGATGTCACAGTACACAAAGACTATAGAAATTACAAGGTTACTATAGAAATTAAACAGAAATTAGTTTGCACACAGCAGAAGAAACACATAAGAAAACATTACTATGACTTCTTAACTCTTAGCAAAGTAGAATGATTTCTTACCACCCAGGATCTTAGGGAATCATGGCAGATTTGAACCTTAGATGATAACTGCTCGGAGTCCCAACCTGACTGCATTGCTAGGGTCTGGTAAGTCCTTAAAAACCTTCAGCTGCCAGCTCCCCAATGTGCATCATCAAATATGTCATTCTGGCATCATGGTTTTGACAAGTTATTTATCTCCTGACAGTCCCATCTCTTTGGAGAGCTGGCTTGAACCAGAATGTTGGGTTCTGCAGACTCAGAAATCCACTCATTGTTCTGAATCATGTCCTCCCCAGTAGGGGTGGCAGCAGAACATGAAAGATTGACCTCTTTGAAGCTCCCTTGTTAACTGACCAGGGGGTCTCATCATCATTATGGGACAAAGGGATTGCAACTGCTTCTCGAGGCAGCTGATTTTGCCACTGGCAACAATTCCAACCCCATTTTCCCAGAACACCTCAGAACACCTCTGTCCACAAAGCATATAGATAGAGTTAATTAAAAAGGAAGAAAAAAAACCCCACTAAAACGTTACAAAATTATTGTTACTCCAATCATAAGAAACGAAGTTTGTCAAGCACTTAAAAAAAATTTGTACTGTCACCTAGTATGGATTCTGAAAGGGGAATTAAAACATAGTAATGTAGTAATCTAAGACTGGAAGAGACTCTAAGTTTATTGTGAACTCCTCTCCCCTCCCCTTCTCTGCAGCTTCACAAGCAGAGACAAAATAAGCATACTGCACAAAAGTACCAGTTTATAGAGATTCTCTACCCACTCTGCTACACAGGAAGCCTGGTGATTCCCTACCCCCCATTACCCAGGGTACATGGTGATTTCCTACTCACTCTACTGCACAGGGAACCAAAAGATTCCCTACCATATCTACTACTCAGGGTACCCTGTGATTCCCTACCCATTCTGCTACACAGGGTACCCTGTGATTCTCTACTAACTCTACTACCCATGGTATCCTGTGATTCCCTACCCACACTACTATCCGGGGTACCCTATAATTCCCTACCCACTCTACTACCCAGTGTACCCTTTGATTCCTTACCCACTCTACTACCCAGGGTACACAATGAATCCCTACCCACTCTACTACCCAGGGTATCCAATGATTCCCTACCCACTCTACTAGCCAGGGTAGTCTGTGATTCCTTGCCTACTCTACTTCCCAGAGTACCTAATTATTCCCTACCCCCACCAGTACCCAGGGTACCCTGTGATTTTCTACCAACTCTACTACCAAGGGTATCCTTTGATTCCCTACCCACACTACTAACCAGGGTACACTGTGATTCCCTACCCACTCTACTACTCAGTGTACCCTTTGCTTCCTTATCCACTCTATTACCCAGAATACCCAGTAATTCCATTGGTAAACAGACATTTGTACTGGCATACATTACAACCTTAAAATGGTTATGTACCCACTCTACCACCCAGGGTACCTGGTGATTACCTTGGAGAGCAGACATTAGTACTCGTATACCTTGAAGCCTTAAAATAATTCCCTACCTGGTGACTCTCCTGCTAAGAAGAAATTTGTCTAGGCTTATCTTGAAATCTCACTCTAAAGAGACTCTAGGAGAGTGGAGCTAATGTTCAAAAATACTGGCTTTATTGCAATACAGCTCCAAATTCAAGGTACAAACCAGTAAACTGATAGCCACCAAATGCCCCAGCTTTTTGGGAATCTCTCCCTTCATCAGAGGAAATTTTGTACTGACTTACCTTGAAACTTTAAAGGGTTCCCTATCCACTCTACCACCTAGGGTATCCTGTGACTCCCTTGGGAAGCAAACATTTGCACCAGCTTACCTTAGAACAGGAAAAGGGTTCCCTACCCACTCTACTACCCAGGGTACCCTGTGATTCCCTACCCACTATACTAACCAGGGTAACCTGTGATTCCCTACCCACTCTACTACCTAGGGTACCCTGTGATTGCCTACCCATTCTACTGCTCAGTGTATCCTGGGATTCCCTACCCACTTTACTACCCAGGGTACCCTATGATTCCCTTGGTAAACAGACATTTGTCACTTCTTACCTTAGAACCTTAAAGGAGTTCCCTACCCACTGTAATACCCATGTTACCCTGTGACTCCCTTAGTAAGAAGAAATGTGTACATGCTTTTCTTGAACCCTTAAAGGGATTCCCTACCCACTGTACTACCCAGAGTACCCTGTATCTCCCTTGGTAAGCATACCTTTGTACTGGCTTACCTTAAATGGGTTCCCTACCCATTCTTCTACTCAGGGTACCCAGCAATTCCCTTGGTAAGTAGACATTTGTACTGGCTTGCCTTGAAATATTAAAGAGGTTCATAGACACAAAGACTATGGTGACAGAAAAGGGCTACTTGACCCATCCAGTCTACCCAGATGTTCCTTGCCTATTCTGTCTCTGCAGACCTTATCTGGTCACCAACAACCCTCCCACCTACCTGCTTCCATCTAATATACCTCTATGTCTATCTCATGCATGTTTGAAGCCCTCCACTGTTTCAGCATCTACCACTTCCACTAGCAGTCTTTTCCAGGCATCTACCACCCTTTCAGTGAAGAAATATTTCCTCACATCGCTCTTGAAATTTCCTCTCTCCAGTTGCATTACATGCCCCCTGGTCCTAGTGTCTGTTCTCATGTGAAAGAGACTCTCCACAAGCACCTCATTCACACCTTTTAGATACTAGTTGGTCTCTATCATGTTACCTGTTTCTCTTCTCTCTTCTAAGTACTGTAGTATATAGTGATATCCATCAGTATTGCCTCATAGGGCATCTCATGTAATGCATGTACCATTTTAGCTGCCCTCCTATGAACCACTTCCAGCCCATGTTTGTCCTTTCTGTGGTATGGTCTCCAGAGATGACTGTAGTACTCCAGGTGTGGTATGGCATCACCACTTCCTTCTTCCTGCTGGAGATACTCCTCCCTATGCACCCCAACAACCCTACCTGCTGCCTTGTCACAAAGCCCTGCCACTTTCAGGTACTCAGATATGATAACACCAAGGTCCCTTTCATGCCTAATGACTGTTAGTATATCCCCATCTATACTCAGTACTGGGGTTCTTATGCCCCAGGTGCATGATTTTGCACTTTGGCATCAAAGCCCAACATCATACTTTTGACCACTCCTCAAGTTTGGCAATATCCCTGTGCATTCTCTCCACCCCCTTCTGACTGTCCACCCTATTGCAGATTTTGTTGTCGGCAAAAAAGGCGTACCTTCCCTTACATTTCTTCTGCAATGTCCTCTATGAAGGCGAGCCCTGTGATACCCCACTGGTCACTGTCCCCTCATCAGAATGAGTACCATTAACCACCACCACCCTCTGCCTTCTGTTAAACAGTTTCTAACCCGGTTTACCACTTTGGATCCCACTCTTAGGTTGGTTTACTTCCTAATCAGCCTCCTGTGTGGCACCATGTCAAAGGCCTTACTAAAGCTCAGATAGACCATGTCCACTGCCCTCCCATTATTAATTTCCATGGCCACCCAGTCAAATAAATCTATTAGACTAGTTTGGTATGACACCTCCCACCCATGAATCCATGTTGTCAGTGGTCTTGCAGACCACTGTATTCAAGATACCAGTCTTTCTTTCAGTAGAGTTTCCATTCATTTCCCCACCATTTAAGTGAGACTGAGTGGCCCATAGTTTCCTGCCTGCTGCTGCTTTTATGTATAGCGACCATGTCAGTCCTTCTCCAGTTCTCCAGAACCACATCTGTTTCCAATTGGCTGTTGCACAAGGCTGTTAGTAGGGCAGCTAGCAAGTCACTTAGTTCTTGTAATGCCCTGAGGTGAATCCCACCCAGTACCAAGCCTTGTTTGCCTTGAGTGGTGCAAATCCTTTCAGGATTCTCTCCTCTGAAAACAGGTTTGTGTCCACCTCCCCCCCTCCCAATTCTTGCTTCTCCCTAGTGGTCTGTCTCCTCCTCCCTCTACTGTGACGACTGAGCAGAAGTACCCGTTTAAGATGTCAGTTTTCTGTTAGTCCCTTCTTCACAGTCTTGCCATTCTGCCCTTCTAATCCTCACTATCCCTCTCCTTGCCTTCCTCTTCTCACTTATGCACTTGAAGAATGTTTCATCCTCTTCAGTGACCCCTTTGGCAATCCTTTCTTCTGTCTGCACCTGTGTTCTCCTCACTGCCTTGCCTGCTTCAGTTTTCTTTACCAGATATACCTTCCTCTCCTCCTCCTCGCTCTGCCTTTCCTTATATCTCTTGAATGCAACCCTTTCTTCTTTAGCCATCTTTTCCACTTCCTTAGAGAACCATAACAACCTTCTGTATCTTCTGCTTTTGTTCACTTCTTTCATGCATAAGTTGGTTACCTTAGTTACATCCTTCCTTATTTTCCCCACTGTGCCTTTACCTCTTCTTGGCTATCCCCACACCTTTTTAAGCAATTTCTGAGGTGGTCACCCATTTCTGTAAAATTAGCTCTACTAAAGTGCAGGACCCTCATCCTTGTGTAGTTTGCCTGTACTCCTGTCTTTATGCTGAACCACACTCTACGGTGATCACTGGAACCAAGGGGACCGCCCACAGACATCTTCAATATTTTCCCTGTTTGTAAGCATCAGATCCAGTACTACCCCATCTCTAGGGTGCACTTTAACTAGCTGCCTCAAAAAAAGTCCCTTGTGCGCCCTTTAAGATGGCCCTGCTACTTGTCTGGCTGTAGTTGAAAGGGTCCAGTCAACATCTGGCAGATTGAAGTTGACAAAGACCAGCACCTCCCATTTACTTGTCATTCTGGTGATGGCTTCCCTAAGAGTGCCTTATCCACCTCCTCGCCCTGTGTTGGAGGTCTGTACGCTACCCCAGATCAGATAGCAGCCCAGAGTCTGACTCCAGGGTGATCCACGGCACTGCAAGTCCCTCCTTTTCCTCTTGGTGCCCTTGTACTTCTGAGGCCTTAATGCCCTCCTTCACATATAATACAACTCCACCATCCCTCCTCCCCACTCTGTCCCTTCTAAACAAAGAGTAGCCAGGTATGGTCATGTCCCAGTTGTGGTAATCCATACACCAAGATTCTTATATGGCCACTAAATCCAGGTTTACCTCCACTGAAATAGCTTGCAGGTATGGAGTTTTGTTTCCAATGCTACTAGCTTCAATCAATCTATCATTATTTAACCAGGTGAAACAACTTTGAGCAAGGCTCATTTACAAGATGGGCCTGGACAAAGATACCCAAACAATACACAGCAGTAGGTTACATCAACAAGGAGTACATGGCAGACAAGAGATCATTACAACACCGTAAATACAATGTAGAGACACTTGTTCAAAAATGCATAAAACATACAGTATGATGTAGGTTAATAAGTGCTATGCTGGTTTAACAGGTTACCATGTAGGTACGGACTAGGTACCCAGTATAAATATCTCATTTTGATGCAGCTGAGAGAGAAATAACTAGGAAGTGTGAGCAAAACTCCTTAAGAAATGAAGTGTAAAGGTTTCGTCTAGCTGAGGTCTGGGGAAGGGGAAGAAAGTGCATCAAGAGCAGCACGGCTACGTAAGAGAGGAGAAGGGATTATGCAAGACAATTACATTGGTGATATAGAAAACGTCTGAGTAGGGTTTAGAACTTTGCCACGCTGACCAGTTGTGCAAGTTTAAGGTTTTTTTTGTAAAAAATTCCAGGCGGTGGGGAGGGCGTGACATAATGAGCTAGCTACATGCCGAGTTCTGATTCTTGGAATTACTAATGTTATATAGGAATATTTTTCCTGCAAATAACTCCCCTGTGCAACAGATAGGAGGTTGCAGATGTACTCAGGATGCTTATGAAATAAGGCTGTAAGGGTCCAAATGGCTGCGTGTTTTAGCCTTCTTGTTTTTAAGGAGTCCCAGACCACCGAGGAATAAAGGGAACAATGATAGAAACATAGAAACATAGAAACATAGAATTTGACGGCAGATAAGGACCGCTTGGCCCACCCAGTCTGCCCATTTCCCTACCTACTGGATAAGCTGCAGATCCTAGTTAACCAGCAGCCTACTTCTTCCTACCCCAACCCCCCAGAACTGCCTTATGACTATCCCATGCATGCTTGAATTCCACCACTGATTTTGACTCCACAACCTCCTCCGGAAGGCCGTTCCATGCATCCACAACCCTCTCTGTAAAAAATACTTCCTTAAATTACCTCTGAGCCCTCTATCTTCAAATTGTGCCTCTTGTTCTTGCACACCTCTTTTTTGAAAGATGCTACCCTCTTGGACTTTGTTGATTCCTTGAGGTACTTGAACGTTTCTATCATGTCCCCCTCTCCCTTCTTTCCTCGAGGCTATACATATAAGCTCCTTAAGTCTCTCTTCTATGTCTTCCGGTGCAGACCCTGCACCATTTAGTTCTCCCTCCTCTGGACAGTTTCCATCCTGTCTATGTCTTTCTGGAGATTGGGTCTCCAGAACTGCACGCAGTACTCAGATGGGGTCTCACCAGCTGTCTGTACAGAGGATAATAACTTCCTGTTTTCTACTGGTGATGCCTCTCCTATGCATCCCAGTATCCCCCAGCCCTCCTTGCTGCCCTCTCACATTGCTTGCCCGTCTTTAGGTCATCTGATATGACCACCCCAGGTCCCTTTCCATTTTGTTGTTAGTATCTCACCCCCATTGTGTACTCTTCCCTGGGTTTTGTTTCCAGGTGCATTACCTTGCACTTCTTAGCATTGAATCTAAGCTGCCATACATTTGACCATTCCTCTAACCTTGCCAATCCCTTCTCATCCTTTCCACCCCACCCTGTGCATCAACTCTGTTGCAGATCTTTGTGTCATCTGCAGAGAGACATACTTTTCCTTCCGGTCCCTCTGCAATGTCGCTTATAAAGACATTGAAGAGGACCTGTCCCAATACTGAACCCTGCGGTACCCCACTAGTAACCCTCCTTTCTTCTGAGTGGACTCCATTTACTATTACTCTCTGTGTCCTATTCTCCAGCCAGTTCTTTACCCAGGCTGTCATCTTGGGACCCACTCCCAGGCTGGCTAACTTGTATATTAATCTTTTGTGTGGGACTGTGTCAAATGCCTTGCTAAAGTCTAGGTAGGCCATGTCCACAGCCCCTCCCTGATCTACTAAATGATGCGTGTTGTAGGGGGCATCGGTCATAAACCTTGAGGTCCTGTGACAAAGAGTGTCTAGTTTAGACAAGGCATTACTGGGCCTTGACTATAAATGAAGCATAGTCGTCTAGAAGCGGAAGGACGGTTGCTTGTACCAGTCTAGTTTTGGCGCCATAGGTAAGAAGGTGCTTTATATGGAAGAAGACACCCAGACTCTGCCTTAATTATTTTGCAAGCTCCTCTATGTGGACAATAAAGGAGAGTTTGCAAACAAGCCAGAACTCCAGGTATTTGAATTTCTCCACAAGTTCCAAGGATTCTCCTAGAAGTGTAGTAACAACTAGTTTTGCACGCGCTGCTTGAGAACTAGCAGAGTGAGCTTGGGGGGATATGAACATAGTCTTCCTTTTTTAGCATTAAGCAGCAATTTCAGCTGTATTAGTACATAATGGCTTTCCACGCCTTCCCCCCTTGTGTGCTACGCTACTTCCCCCTCCTATTTCTGCCTGTACTGTTCTCTGAATCCCCCACTGACTCGCATTTACTCTTTTTCATTTCATCACTCCCAGTCTCCTTCAGTCGTCTCTTTTCTTGTACCTGAGATACATTATTTTCTGTTCCTGTCCCTGCCTTTCTGCACCTCTGCCCTAGGAGAGTTTCTGACCCTTAGGCCCGCCCTCCCTGCAACTTTACCATCCAGGGGGGATCTTTCTCTCCCTTGGGTTTACCATCTACCCCCCTCCCCCTACTAGTTTAAATGTTAATCTAAGTAGCATTTAAACCTCCAATCAAGGGCTGCATTTCCTGCCTAGAAGGATCCAGGCCATCTCCCCTATACATGCCCACATGCTCCCACATTTGTCCTCAGTCACCACTGTCCCCAAATCCTTTCTCCATGCACTAGGCCTTCAGCCACTCATTAAAAGCCCTGGTGTGGCGCTTCCATGTCGCTCCCCAGTCATACACAGTTACAACCTTGGAAAATGCCACCATATGTGGAACCTGCTTGAGCCCCTTCCCCAGCTGCCTGAAGTATCTTTTCACTACTCCTGCGTTCTCTTGTGCTAGGTCATTTGTTCCAGTATGGATGTCCATCTCCCACTTATTGCCTGCTGCCCTAGCAATCCTTAGTATCTGCTCTCTGTCCTTCCCAGTCAAGGCACCTTGCAAGCACATGATTCCCTATCCTTCCCCCGCTCCCAATTCTATCCCACTCACCACTGAGCCCCCTCACTAACACCTGCTTCATCCTTTACTGGGGGCCTCTCCCACACTCCCTCCTTGGAGCCTTCACTACTGAGGGCCCCCACTTCCACCCTTCCCATTGCGGTGGGTACCTCCTCTCTCTTGTCCTATTCTGCTAATAAAGTGAAATTGTTCTACAGTGGTATTGGTGGAAGAGCGTGCACCCTTCCCTCAACCCCTAAGCTCAGCAAGGCCCATCTGATCTGCCACTGTTTAGGTATATTCTGGGAGAGCAGCGACAAACTTGGTAGCCCTGGGTGGGGCAGAAGGTACTCTGTACCCTTGCCAGTTTGGCTTGAAGTCCAGCAAATTATGCCAGCAATCTAGAGAAGTGAATACATATGGGGCAGCACCAGTCTCCAGAAGGTGTCCCAAAAGACAGTAACTACAGGTGCCCACTGCCCTTTCTCTGAAGAAGAATTTCCTCACATCCCTCTTAATCCCCTCGAAGTTTCATAGCAACCCTCATGTTTTGGTGCTTCTCCTCCGAGGAAAGAGAGTTCCCTCCTGCATATAGTGTTCACCCCTGTGAGGAACCCAGAGGTCTCAGTCATGTCCCCTCTCTCTATTTTCTACAGAAGAGACTCAAACTGCACACAGTGCTCCAGGTGGGGCCAGACAAGGCCTCATGAGGTGCAAGATTACTTCCTGTGCCCTTTTGATGTACCCTGGCAATCTAATGGCCCTCTTCACAGCAGTCACGTATGCTTAACCTGCTTAAGCCCATTGTCTGTTATGACTCCTAGGTCCTTTCCTCCTCGACGGCAGCAACAAAGTCTTATTCTGTGGAGAGGACCTGCCTGTCTTCTTCCTTCCCAAAAGGTAGAAGGTAGCATTTAGCTGCATACATTAAATCTGAGGATCCAAAAATTAGACCAATCACCAGCTAGCAATAATGCTCCCCAAATTACAGTCCTACCATAAACTCTGTATTGCCTGTTGCACAGTGCAAACTGCTTGCCTTCAGCATACTATTACATTGTATTGTATTTACTTAAAATGACGTTGCACAATCATAATTTTTTATGCTTATTTACCTATTATTTGTATTTTTTATTTTTCAATAACTGGGTAAAGTCCACCAGGCACAAGTGCTTGTTTTTAGGGGCAATCCAGGAGCACTGGGAATGTTAAGTGACTTTCTCAGGGATACACAGTATGCAAGTAGAGGTTGAGGAAATCAAACCCATGTCTGCTGGATCTACCAAGCCGATTCACAGCTCGGCTTAAGTCATCTGGTGATCGTACATTTAAAGTGGCTGGCCCTCTTTTGTGGAATGTCTTACCTGGGGAACTGAGGAAGGCCCCCTTGGTGGAAGAATTTTTAAGGGGGTTAAAAACCTATCTGATTTAGCCAGGCATTGTGGGATTAGAGATACTTTTTGTTTCCCTATGATCAAGGCAACTGATTTATGGTGATTAAAATAACGAAATTCCATTTTCAAGAATTGAAATTCCGGGAATTGCACTGGTGATTGTTAGTCTAATTTCAGGCATTCTTTTCATATGTGGGTACAAAATTAGAATAAAAGAAGGTGTTCCTTTTCTGGTGATGTATGTTTTTTTTATATAAAAATTCAATTAAGTTGAATAAATTTAAAATAAAAGAATAAAAGAAGGCTTAATATGCAGACCATTAAATGAAGCAAACCAAAAATAGCACTGATAGCAATTATAAGAAAAACACAAGTTCTGCAGATTTACTGATCTGATGCAAAATGTCAAATTTCTTTGTTTTTACCGGTGTGGTCAGTCCAAATTCTAGAATTTTACCAGTTGTTACAGTAAAACACGAAAACAGTGGCCTTGCCTATGATTCAGCTACTGCTGTAGTTTTAATAGAAATTGGATATTGTATTTTGCTTATTTGAAATTGCCTATTTATTTTATTTATTCATTAAGTCTTTGCATTGTCTTAGTTGCCTGTCATTTCTGTGCTGCACCCTGAGCCTTCCAGGAAGGGTGCCTTATAAATAAAGTTACTACTACTGCTCGCTACTCACATTTTTTTGTATCTCATTGTTCTATTCTGATTCTCCTTCTCTCCCCTCCTCCCAGGAAGCATCTGGAAATGAACTGTTAACAGCTCAGTATGTCTTTCTTGAGGGCAGACAGAGTAGTGCAGTGGTTTAAGGCTATGAGCTGCAAATCTGGAGGCTTGGGTTTGAATCCCATAGCCCTCACTTGCATATTGTGTGACCCTGAGCAAGTCACTTAACTTCCCTGATCCTCCAGGTTGTACCTGTAAAGCAGCTTTCAGCTTAGTGTGTCTCACCTGATTAAACAATTGGGAAAAAACATTTCTTTTTTTGTGAGAACGGATTCTTTTTTGTGAGCTTTTGTCATTCTAACGAAAAATAATTTCTACTTGTGATAAGGGATTTAGGACTTAGCTTTTTTTTCCGATTCCTTTTTCACAAGAATGGATCCTTTATTGTGAGCTTTTGCCATTCTTACAAAAAAGGATTTCTACTCACAAAAAAGGATTTGGGACTTAGTTGTTTTCTGATTCTTATTTTGCAAGAACAGATCCTTTCTTTATGAGCTTTTGTCATTCTCATGGAAAAGGATTTCTATTTGCAAAAAAGGATTTTAGATTTAGCGTTTTTTTTTACAGGTTTCATTTTCAGTAAGTCAGTTTCAGTGTATTTCAATAGGGTTTTCAACTTTTATTGCATAGCTTTGCCATTTCTGCATATTTTTATATCAAATTTTCAATATGGCTTTTTTGAGACCCCACCACATGAACAGTGTTGGTGGAATTATGCAAATCCAGCCCGAAAGGTGATTTTGCAGTCAGTTGGTGAAATGAACTTTCAGTCAGGATCTGAATTTTTTTGCCAACCTTGTTTATGGGGTGTGGTTATAAGAAGGGTATGTTGAAAATCTGTGGTCAAAGTATATAAAACTGGCACAGTTATGCACATCCAACATACATACAGTATATGTATCTAAGGAGGGATGGGAGTGCACAGCCCAAAAAAGTATGACTGGATGAGAGCACAGGGCTGACACTCAAATAAGAAAACAAGTATGGAGAGATGGAAGTATAGGGCCCAAAGGGCCCTGCGATCCCATAGGCAAATAAGGATATGAGTATACTATTTCAAAAAGTCAGGAAATTCATTGTAAAAAACTTTGTTAATGCACTAGTTAGGGTTATAGTGACAAAAATAGGCAGCAGAAGGTGTGGGGTTAGCCTTGTGGTTGACAACCCTAACAATAACACCATTCTTATATACTGTACCCATCTCTGCTTACTTATTTATGGAATGGGGTGAGTGTTAGTGTTGATATCCACAAGGCACACCCCACACTTGTTACTACCTGTGGGGTGGGGGTGGGGTGTTAGGATCAGTAACTCTAATGCCACATTTCCCTTATTTTGTCACTTTAACCCTAACTAGTGCATTAATGAAGTTTTTTGCAATTAATATATATGTATGTATATGTACACATAAGTTGCGAAAAAACATTGCTAATGCTCCAGTTAGGGTCAAAACAACAAAAGTTGGCAAATGAGGCATTAGGGTTTCCCCTGACAACCCACCCTCCCAAACCAGGCAGGAGAGCAGGTGTGGGGTGTGCCTTGGGCTTCTTAAGCCTAACACACACCCCATTCCATCTGTAAATAAGGTCAGATGTGTAGACTTTATGAGAATGAGTTGAGCATTAGGCTTGAGAAGCCCAAGGATCCTATGCTCCCATCCATTCATAGATACGTATATATAGTATGTAGCTGTGGAAACACAGGGCCCTCTGGGCCCTGTACTTCCATTTATAGTACAACAGTGACCAAATTGTCAGCATAGCCTTCTTATTACCCCACCTCATGTACCCATTACAGAAAATGTTTAAGTCCTGCCAAAACACAATTCCAGGCAATTGCAATGTCACTCTGTGTCACTGGTGTGAAAACACATTTTGGCCAGGATTTGAAAAACAATAGCTGTGACATACATGAGGTGGGGTAGTAAGAAGGCTATGTAGAAAATCTGGGGTCAAAATATTAAAAGTTCAAAAGGTATGAGCAGGCATAGCAAAATTTCAATGAATGGCCATAACTTTGGTATGGTTTCATATTGTAACTCACAGTTTTCAAGATAGTCTTTTCATGACCCCCCCCCATAAACACTGTAGGTGAAAATGTTCAAATCCATGTCAAAATGCCATTTTATGCCACAGGTATGAAAACACATTTCAGGCAGAATATGAAAGCTACAGCTGTACTGTTCATGAGATGGTGTGAAAAAATGACTGTTGAAAATTTGGACTCAAAATACTGAAAATTACCAAAATTATGCACATGCATAAAAACATCAAGTGACCATGCATAACTTGGCCATTTTTAGAATTTTTTTCACTAATTTTCAACATGAAGAGTTTTAGATCTTCAATTATGAATACCGTCACCGTCATTTTGTTAATCGCTCCCAAATGGAGATTTTGTACGGCAACCATGAAATCACCTTCCAGGCTTGATTAACAAGATGACAGTGACAATGTTCATTAGGTGGGGTCCCGAAAAGACCATGTTGAAAATCTGGTGAAAACATTTCAAAAAAATGCAAAGTTATTAACATAAGTTCAAAATGCCATTGATACATTATATGACACTTTATTCCTCTGTTAGTGGTTCAGCTTTGAAGAATGCAGATGTGTCTCAGTCCACACAAGATGACATCCCTCAACCTTCACTGGTAAGTATAGGGTGGGGGTGTGTGGGGTGGAAGGTGCTCAGTGGGAGGGTCTGGATGGGAAGGGAATGGTGAGGATAATAAGGGACAGTTTTCTTTTTTTAAGGTTTTAGAAAAAAATACATTGGGGGACTGTTTCAGTTCCTAATACATGCAGTACACTACCGATTGTACATCCTGATCAAAATAATCATTGTCACTATAGGGAATGAATATCTTATTATGTATTGTTCACTATACATGTTATAATGTGTGGATATATGTTTATGCCAATGTACAGTACACTCACAGAAACATGGTACACAGAGAACCATGACTGGGATGTTTCTCTTTTAATCTATTTGTAGCCCCCCAGCCTGGAACTCTCTCAGGCCACTGCACTCACCAGCTGCTCTACCACCTGCTGTGTTCCCCCTGCATCTTCAAGTAAGTTACGGTTCCCCAGGTCAGGAAGGACAACCCTGAGGAGACCGTAGGGGCAGTGGAGGAGGAACCAGCATTGGGCATGTGGCAGGGCTGTTGCATATCCAGGGCTGAGGGGTTTCTGATAGTTAAGCCCAAGATCCCCCCCACGTGGGCACATCTGACACTGGTGCATGGCAACCCTGCCTACGTCAGCCACACTCTTACATGCAGCTCGGTGGCTCAATGGTGCCTCCAGTCTCCACTGGGGGTTGCCAGAGCACCGGGCATCCCAAAACCTCCCACTTGGACATGAGAGCTGCCCAGACAGTGCTCAATCCATCTCCCTCCCCTGCCAACACCCAATTCCTGGACTTGTTACTGAACTCAGGTCATCGGCGCTGTGCGAGGTGTGGTGTCCAGCGCCTCAACACTCAGCACCACCGGGCCGGACTCATCACTGGGATGTTAACATACCAGGGTACACAACCTATAGGAGAGACAGGGAGGGTAGAAGAGGAGGAGGAGGAGGAGTAGCTCTGTATATAAGGGAAGGGATAAAAGCAATGGAACAAAAGAGTAAACAGGTAGGAGAGGAGGCACTGTGGGTTACCTTAGAGACTGGAAATGGCACCACAATCCACACAGGGGTTGTGTACAGACCATATCTCAGGGGAAGGGAATGGACAAGGATATGATAGAAGGCACCCTTAGGCTGGCAGAGAAAGGGGAGATATTGTTGATAGGAGACCTAAATATGCCAGATGTTAACTAGAGCACCTTTGCTGCAGCCACAAACAGGAGCAGGGGCATTCTCGATGCCCTACAGGGGGCATGTCTCAGACAGCTAGTGTTGGAACCCACTTGAGAGTGAGCAATCTTAGACCTCATACTCTCAAATAGGGACAGTGAGAGGATCTCAGATCTAGAAGTGGGTAGCCATCTGGGAACAAGTGACCACCAAACAGTGTTGTTCATGATAAACTCAGCTGCAGAGTCAAGCCATAGAAAAGTAAGGGTACTGGACTTCAGGAGGGCTGACTTTGTCAAAGTGGGAGAGTGCCTTATAAAAGCACCAGCAAACAGGCAAGAAGGAAGAGTGGAGCAACAAAGAGAAAACATCAGAACTGCAATCACAGAGGCAACAAGCCTGTGTGTGAAACAAATAAACAAATCAAAAAAGAAAGAAAAAGCCACTATGGTTCTCAAATGACATTGTGGGGAAGGTTAGGGGAAAAAAGATAGCATTTAGAAAGTATAAGGAAACACAGAAGGAGCAGGACAGAGAACTGTACCAGTTAAGGCAGAAGGAAGCAGGGAAGTCAGTCAGAATAGCAAAGATAGGCAACTTAGTTAAGAAAGGGAGGGATAGTGAGGCTGAATAGAATGGACAGTGGGTGGGCAGAGAGGGACAGTGAAAAAGCATAAATACTGAGCGAATACTTCAGCTCAGTATTCACAAAAGAGGAGGGGGGGAAGGTACCTAATCCAATTAACAGAAGCACTCTGGATGGGGGGGGGTAGATCCCAGTCCTTTCACAGAAGAAAGGGTTCTGAAAGTACTCCTAAAACTGAGAGTGGACAAAGCAATGGGGCCTGATGGGATTCATCCTAGAATTCTAAAATAATTAAGGGGCACCCTAGTGACACCACTGACTACCTTTTTTTAACAGATCATGAGATGATGATGTGGTACCTGAAGACTGGAGGAGGGCAGATGTGATTCCCTTTCACAAAAGTGGGAGCAAGTCAGAGGCAGGAAACTATAGACCTGTCAGTTTGACCTCTGTGGTAGGGGAAATGCTGAAATCACTTCTGAAGGAACGAATTGTTGAGTACCTAGAGGTCAGTGGGGAACAGGACCCAAGACAGCATGGATTCACAGGGGGAAGGTCATGTCAGACGAATCTATCCAATTTCTTTGACTGGGTGACCAAAGTAGTAGACCAGGGAGGGGCTGTGGACATGTCCTACCTAGACTTTAGCAAGGCATTTGGCTCAGTCCCACACAAAATATTAACAAATTAGCCAGCCTGGGAGTGGGTCCCAATGTGGTAGCCTAGGTAAAACATTGGCTGGACAACAGGACATGGAAGGTAATTGTAAACAGAGTCCACTCTGAAGAAAAGGGGGTTACTAGTGGGGTACCGCACTGGGTCCAGTCCTTTTTAATGTCTTTATAAGTTATATTGCAGAGGGACTGAAAGGTAAAGTATGCCTCTTTGCAGATGACACAAAGATCTGCAATAGGGTCGATACAGAAAAAAGGAGGGTGGAAAGGATGAGAAGGGACTTGGCAAGGTTGGAGGAATGGTCAGAAGTATGGCAGCTTGGATTTAATGCAAAGAAGTGCAAAGTAATGCACCTGGGAAACAAAAACCCAGGGGAAGAGTACACAATTGGGGGGTAGTAACAACAACAAAAATGGAAAGGGACTGGGGGGGTAATCAGATGACCTAAAGGTAGGCAAGCAATGTAAAAAGGCAGTAGGGAGGGCTGGGGGGATACTGGGATGTATGGGGAGAGGTATCACCAGTAGAAAACAAGAAGTTGTTATCCCTCTGTACAGACAGTTGGCGAGACCACATCTAGAGTACTGCATGCAGTTCTGGAGACCCCATCTCTGCAAGGACATAGACAGGATGGAGACAGTCCAGAGGAGGCCAACTAAAATGGTGCAGGGTCTGCAAGGGAAGCCATACAAGGAGAGACTAAAGGAGCTTAATATGTATACACTTGAGGAAAAGGGGGGGACATGATTGAAACTTTTAAGTACCTTAGTGGAATCAACAAAGTCCTAGAGGGTAGCATCTTTCAGAAAAACAGATGTGCAAGAACAAGGGGACATAATTTGAAGGGGGGGGGTATGGCTGAGGGGCAATGTGAGGAAGTATTTTTTCACAGAGAGGGTGATGGATGCATGGAACTACCTTTCTGAGGAGGTTGTGGGGTCTAAAACTGTGGAAGAAGTCAAGAATGTATGGGACAGACATAAGGCAGTTCCTGTGGGGAGTAGAAAGAAATAGGCTGTTGGTTAACTAGGACCTGCAGCTTATCTAGTAGCTAGGGAAATGGGCAGAATTCCTGGGCCAAGTGGTCCTTATCCACCATCAAAGTCTATGTTTCTGTGTTTCTATGGGGCATTATCCTACAACAATTCCAACATGCTGCCAAACATTTATCCATGTTGGCCAACAGAGAATGAACATACCACTTACCCACTTTTTTCAGAGATGCCCTTTGCCACACACTGCCTACTGCCATTTTCAGTTGTGGTCCTTTCTTCTGCTGGTCCCTTCTCTATGAACACTGGTGCCACATCTCTCTGCTGTGTGCCAGCAATTTATATGGGTAAAAGTCAACAACTCCCAATTCCAAGAGGAAAGCATATTAAAGGCAGATGATCAGTGCAATCAAAAGCCTGTAATCTGATCAGTGATCAGTGGTGCATATCAAAAGGCAGCCGCCAACCAGTAAGAAAAAGAATGTAGTTTCCACTTCAACAGGAAGCCCTCGCCTTCCTCCTCCTCCTCTTTTATTTTTGCTAAACTGGTCTCAGATCCCAGCAGCATTCAATGGTATTCAACGACTTGTCCTAGATCCTTTGGATTTGCAGCCGAAGCTGGACTGGTCCCAGTTTCCTGCCTACCCTTTGTGATTGCTGGCCCTGGGGCTTTTCTACTGATGTAGGTGTGCTGGGGTCTAGGCACTGTGGCATTGATTCCTACTGCACATACAGACTGTACTCTCTCCCTCTCTTTCTCTTTGCATTTTTGTTTGTACATTTCCGAGTCGGAACTCTCTTATGTTTGAAGCTGTGCCCAAAGCGAGCTACTCCCAGTACTCTTTTTTGATCTCAATGAGCAGTAGATCCCATGCCATTACACTGCCCGGGGGGGGGGGGCAGTGGAATGAAATGGTTATTGCAGTGTGGGAGGAAGTAGCTCCAGCTCCTTATCTACTGCAGAAGTGCAGCACAGCAGCACCACTAACATATCAATGATGGGATATCTCACACACAAGAAATTAACCACAGACAGCAGCAAGTTCTAAGTGACTATAGGGAGGCACTATCCACTCACAGTGGACTATTTGTTTGTAGTTAGCAGTACACAAAAATGAGCAATCACCATACCTCTCAAGTGTTTCATACTCAACACAACACTGAGGATATTCATACACCTAAATTTTCCATAACTGCATAAGAAAAAAAAAAGAATTTCTCCCAGAACTGTGTTAAAACTAAGGCGGATGGACATACAGTTACAGCATCAAGGATATCTCTGAGCTGTCCCATGTTTTGTGGTACAAAATCATTTTTGTCACTTGTGATCTTTTTTGCTAGAATGAAAAAGGATTTATGAAAAAGGATCTGAGTGAGTGAGTGACGAAAAAGGATTTAAAACATAGAAAAAAAAAACATTCCTGGATCATTTTGGTACTAGACAACTGCAAAATCCAACTAAGGTAGTTCCAATGAGCAAGATTCATTTTTTGGTATTCTTATAGCACCTCATTTTTTTGGATTTTCAAAATTAAAAAAATAAACAAAAAAAAAGATGGTGGCTCATGAAAAAACAATTTTTTTCTCATGAAAAAGGATTTTGTTCTCATGAAAAAGAAAATGCTCTCATGAGACTAAATCATTTTCCGTGAGATCAAACCCTTTGTCGAACTCAAGACATCTAATCTGAAAAATGGACTTCCCATAGGATATATTGGGAACTAAAAAAACTGAATAACTTTACAAGCATTCAATACCAAACTAATACTGTAGTGGCAGTTCTGTTATCCAAGTTCATTCTACCATAAAAAAAATCATGCCAAAATTCCACACCATCTGGGCACAAGACAACATGGAAAAAATTGCAAAAAAGGGTGACTTTTTACTTTTTTTCACTACTTGGATTTCAGAATCTGTATTTCCAACTTGAACTAAACTTGCCACATCAAGAGATCTACCCCACAGGACAGTACATGCCAAATTTTGTGCAAATCCATTGATCTGTTGCAAAGTTATTAAAGTGCAAAATTTGAAGTTTAACATTAAACAGGCTACTCAACCCTAACTATAGGGGCATGACCATGCCCCTGTAATTCTTTGCAAAAACTCCATTAAAGGGACTGTCAACCCCCCTAGGCCTCAAAGTGTCCTTTGTTTAAAAAGAACATTTTATGATTGCTAACATTCTGTAAAGATTGCTGATGTAGCTAAAAGTTAGGTTGATTCTTTTTTTCTTTAAAAAAGTGAGAAGCAGACTGCCCACAATACTGGTGTTACCACGCAAAAACAGGTTTATTTACATTCCATGATCAACTCCCACTGCAACTTTCCAGGACTTAGGAACACCCTCAACACAGTCTAGCCAGTCATGTCGCAGTGGACGTTTAGATGGCTACTGCCTCATGAGTAACTGCACTGTTTGAAGGTGCTGCTAATATGAACATATGAACATACGAAATTTGCCAGCAGATAAAGGCCTAGAGGTCTATCAATTCTGCTTGAATGTGCAGCTAGCACCCCTTATTCTGCAGCTGCCCCCTCCCTTCCACCCTTACCCTTCATTAACCCTCCCCCTTGTCCTGTCCCATCCTCGTTTGAAGTAGTCCATTGTTCTACTGCATACCACTTCAGCAGGTAACACATTCCACCCAGCCACCACCCTCTCTGTAATAAAGTGTCTCCTCATCTCCCTCCTGAACCTTCCTCGCTCCAGTCTCATATCATGGCCCCTGGTGGCCCTCCCCTCCCTTACTTTGAACAGCCCCTCTGTACCCATCTTGTTTATCCCTTTCATGTATTTAAAGGTTTCAATCATGTCACCCCTGTCTCTCCTCTCCTCCAGTGAGTACATGTTCAACTCCTTCAACCTCCTCTCGTATGATAAGTCCCCCAGCCCCTTGATCATCTTTGTTGCTCTGCGCTGCACTCCCTCCAGTAACTTAATGTCCCTCTTCAGATATGGACACCAGTACTGCACGCAGTACTCCAGATGTGGTCTAACTAGTGACCTATACAGTGGCAGAATCACCTCCTCCCTCCTCGAAGATATACCTCTTGCAATACAACCCAGCATTTTGTTGGCCTTTGCAGCTGCCTTCCTACATTGTGCCGAGTTGTTCATTGACCTGTAATGAGCACACCCAGATCCTTCTCCTCCTGTGTCTGGGCTAGCTGCACTCCCCCTAGCTGGTAACTCCTCCTTGGGTTCTTCATCCCAAAAAGCAACACCTTGCACTTTTTGGCATTAAAGCCCAGTTGCCAGGTGTCTGGCCAGGTTTCAAGCTTTGCCAGATCATCCTGCAACCCCTGCCATCCCCCTAGGTCATCCACCACCGCGCCTACCTTTGTATCATCTGCAAACAGACTGATCTTGCTCTTGATGTCCCATGATATGTCTGCAATGAATATCCCAAACAACACTGGTCCCAACACTGAGCCCTGTGGAACACCGCTCGTCACTGCCCTTGGGTGTGAGAGCTCCTCATCCACCACCACCCTCTGTTGACTTCCCTGTAGCCAGTTTCCTACCCATCTCACCAGATTTGCACCTGCCCCTGTGCCTACTAACTTTCTTCCCAGCCTTCCATGTGGCACTGAGTCGAATGCCTTACTGAAGTCAGATACAGGACATCCACTGCATGGCCCCTGTCCAGTTGCCTAGTTACCCAGGTTATAGAACTCGACCAGGTTGGTTTGGCAGGATCTGCCACTTGAAGCCATGCTGTCTGCTGTCCTCTAGTCCTCTGGCCTCTGGGAGGCCACCAGCCTCTCCTTAGGATAGTCTCCATTAGCATACCTACGATGGATGTGAGGCTCACTGGTCTGTAGTTTCCCGGTTCATCCTTGGGGCCACTCTTGTGGAGGGGCACCACATGAGCCATCCTCCAGTCCTGAGGTACACACTCCGAATGTAGTGAGGCATTGAATAGGTCTGCCAAAGGTCATGCAAGGACCTCTGCCAGCTCCTTCAGTACCCTGGGGTGGATGCCATCTGGGTCTAGTGCCTTGTCCACCCTCAGTGCCTTCAAACCCTCTCAAACTCTACTCTCCATGATTTCCCCATCTGTCACCACTTCACCCCTGCTTCTTCCATTTCTCCCACCTGGGGTGTCACCCTCTCTTCTCTTTAGTAAATACTGAGCAGAAGTACTCATTTAGTGCTTCCCCCTTATCGCACCCTGCTTCCACCCAACCCCCACTCCTTCCTAATCCTTACTATGTGGTCCTTACAGCTCCTTTTCTCCCTGATGTACTTAAAGAAGTCCTTCTCCCCCTTCTTAATGCCTTGTGCCAGCCTGAGTTCCATAGATGCTTTGGCTCCTCTTACTGCCCTTGTCACCTCCTTCGATTCTGTCAAGTACTCCTCCCTGTCCTCCCCCCTCCTTGTTTTCTTGTACTTCCTAAAGGAACCTCTTTTCCTCCTTACCTTTTCCATGACCTCCTTGCTCAACCAGATCAGTTTCTTAGCCCTAGCCTTTTTGCTCTGGGCTTTGCAGCAAGTTTTGGTTGCCTCCACTACCCCCAGCTTTATGAGCTCCCACCTCTGGTTAGTGTCCATACTAGATTGAATTCTGGCCAGGTACCCTTTTACCACCTCCCCCATCCTCCCAAAGTTGGCCCTCCTGAAGTCCAGCACTACTGTGCCAGATTTCACTCCTTTCTTGCCCATATCCAATGTGAGCCATACTGGGCAGTGGTCACTCCCTGACAGTGGTTCCTCCACTGTAAGTTCTCTCACAAAGTCCCCATTTGCCAGCACATGGTCAAGGCTATTTCCTAACCTGGTTGGTTCACTGACCATTTGCAGCAGGAAGCTGTCCTGGAAGGCATCCAGTAGTACCAGCTCCCTTCTGTTCCTAGTTGTTGGGGTGCTCCAGTCCACTCCTGGTATGTTGAAGTCCCTCACAATCACCACACTGCCCTTCTCGCAGGTTCTCCTGATCTGTCCTGCTAGTTCCCTGTCTAACTCCTCTATCTGAGATGGTGGCCTGTACACCACTCCCATTCTAAGAATCCTATTCTTGGAATCCTGGATTTGCACCTAAAGTGACTCCGTACTACCCTCCTCCCCTTCCTCCCTTACACACTTCAATCCTTCCTTCACATATAGTGCCACCCTCCTTTCCCAATCACCCTGTCCCTACGAATAACCTGCACCCTGTACAGACAGGTTCCAGTCATTGTATTGGGTGGCCCATGTTCCTGATGGCTGCAATGTCCACTCTCCCTCTGCCATGAGAACCTGTAACTCTGCAGTTTTCCTCCCAAGGTTCCTAGCATTAAGGGTAACCACCTTCCACCCTTTCCCCCCTCCCATCCTGCCCCCCTTTACTAGCATCACCAACAGTACTTGCCATTTGTCCTTTGTCACTGTTATGGGGGGGAAGCTCATATGGTTTCCCAACCTGTGGTCTCTGCATATCTTTTTCCCAACTACCACCCCCCCACTCCTAGTTTAAATTCCCAACTTCCTCTATGTACTCCTCCATCTTCTGTTTCAACACTTTCTTTCCCTCCTATTCAGAAAGTATTCAGGAAGAATAGATGTAGGATTTGAAACAAAAAAAGTTGTTTATAAATATACATTACCATGCATTTCAGTTCTGCTAAACAAGGAGACAGACAAAACAAACAGCAACGTTAGTGAATTTTAGAGAAGGAAAGCAATAATAAAATGTATGTTTTTAACTAGAAATAACATGATGCAAAACAGGTTGATAGTGTTCCTTTTAATGAATCAGTTAGGGTTGCTACTAAGGTGACAAAAGTATGGAAATGCGATGTTAGGGTTTTCAACCCTAACTCTGCATCCCCCCAAGCAGCCAGTGGGGGCAAGACAAGCAACCACAGACGTCCATCATAAAGTAAGAAGCAGCATACAGCTTTTTCCACATGACACAACTGACATCCATCATCATGGTCCAGTGATTCTGTAGCCATGGATACACATGCACATTTGGACACCACCTGGGAAGTGCAGTAAAAATTCCTGTAGGATCACATTGTGAATTTTAAGTAAGGAATAACACATGACAGAGCGTGTGGAAATGCTAAATTACTGCACATCCAGATGGGTTGTGAGACTTGAGACACAGCTGAGTGTCTTCAACTACCTGGGAAATGCAGTATATGATTCCCATAATTCCCATAGGATCACATTATAAATTTTAAGTGAACAATAACACATGGCTGGATGTGCGGCAATGCTAAATTGCTGCATGCCCCAAATGGGTTGTAAGACAAGAGGTGCAGCTGGCTGCCTTCAACCACCTGGGAAGTGCGGTATATATTTTCTATAGTATCACATTATAAATTTAAGTGAGCAATACCACACAGCAGGGTGTGCAGTGATGGTAAATTGCTGCATGCCCTAGGTGGGTTGTGAGGCATGGGGCACAGCCGAATGCTTTCAACCACCTGGCAAGTGCAGTATAAAATTCTCATAGGATCATATTGTAAGTAAGCACACAACAGGGTGTGCAGTACTGTTGAATTACCACTTGCCCCTAGTGGGTTGTGAGGCACAAGATGTAGCCGAGTGCCAACCACCTGGGAAGTGTAAATGTCTTGACTCAGGTGCTAAAGGCACCTCTTGGGCCCTGTGCTTTCATGCCCACATGAATGAGTGCATGCAGATGCCTAGTTCCTTCAACCATCTGTGGCATGTACCCATGGCTACAGAAGTGCTGAACCATGATGATGGGGAAGGTAAAATTGGGGAATGCTGGGAAAGAGGGTGCAACTTTGGTACATGAGCTGCAAATTCAAGCAGACTCGAAAGACTGTTTGTCTTACTCTGCTGGCAATTTAATATGTCTGCTGTGTCATGTGGAAAGAATTGTATGTTGTTTGTCTTATCTGACAATAGTGTCTGTGGTTGCTTGTCTTGCCTTGCCCCTTTTGGCTACTTGGGGGGAATGCGGAGTTAGGGTTCAAAACCCTAATATTGCATTTGCATACTTTTGTCACTTTAGCAGCAACCCTAACTGATGCATTGATGGTGTTCTTTTTGCAAATGATTTCACTATATTTTGGGATAGTATACTAATATCCTCATTTGCCTGTGGGAGTGCTGGGCCCACAGGACCCTGCGTTTCCATCCCTCCATAGATGCAGATCCTCATTTGCTTGTTTTGGCAGTCTTTCAGTAATTCCAAAATCCTCTGAATATAGCCTTGTGCTCTTTATGCAAGAGGATTCCCCCATTTGCATGGGTGCAGAGGTATATTTTTCCACTGAGCATTGCACTATGGGTACCCTTTAACGTGGCTTCTGCCCTGTTTAGTCACAGTAAGTTTGGTTAGCATGGTGCAGTTCCTGTTAGCACTGCACTAAGCTTCTCGGTCTAAAGAAGTAGAGGCCAAACAGTTTGACTTTAGGCATAGGTAAAATTACAGAGAGGGCACTAAGGGAATGTTTTAAAACCAAACTGACATGGAATATCACAGCAACACAGAACATGGTTTACCAATAACTGGCCCTGTTTGACGAATCTGTTGATCTTTTATGAGAAGGTCAGCAAAAAATTAAATACTGCTCCAGGTGTTGGTGTGCTCTACTTCTTTAAATAGTAGCAAAGCATTCAGTGTCATGCCCCAGCGCAATTTAATAGCCAAATTGAGAACACTAGATATTAACATCTATATGGTAAACTGGTTCAAGCACTGGTTAACTGACAGATCATGATTAGTTTGCAAAAAAAGGGTCTTTATCTGGTAGGTGCTTGGTAACATTGCTCTTCTACAGGGTCCTGTTCTGTGACCAAGCCTCTTTCTTTACATAAGAGATATACACTGAAATATGAACAACTAGCTCAGTATATTTGCTGATAGAAACATAGATGCTGATGGCAGATAAGGACCGCTAGGCCCATCCAGTCTACCTGTATACCCTACGTGTATCAGCAGCAGCTGACCCAACTTGGTCATCGGCTTTAGCCTCTCCTTCCCATGTCTAGGGTTTCCTTATGCCTATCCATGCGTGTTTGAATACCACCACCACTGTACTTGCTCCCACCACCTCCTGGGGTAGGTTATTTTATGCATCTATTACCCTTTCTGTGAAAAATGACTTCTTGACATTACCCATTATCCTGCCTCCAAATCTCATATTATGCCCCCTTGTTTTTGTACCTCTCCTATACTGAAAGATGTCTTCCACTTGAACCTTGTTTATGCCCTTAAAATACTTAAAGGTTTCTATCATATTTCTCCATTCCCTCATCTCTTCCAGTGTATACATACTGAGGTCTTTTAATCTCTCCTCATAAGTCTTCTTTTGCAAGCCTGCACCATCTTAGCCACCCTTCTCTGAACTGCCTCTACCATGTCTGTGTCCGTACGAAGGTGTGGCCTCCCGAACTGCACACAGTACTCCAGATGAGACCTCACCAGTGTTTTGTATAGTGGTATCACCACCTCCCTCCTTATGCTGGGGATACCACTTCCTTTGCACTCCAACATGCCACTGGCCCTCCCTACAGCATTTGTACTTTGCTTGGCCACCTTCAGGTCATCTGAGATGATAATCAGGGGTCAATCTTAACTTTTTTTTGCACTAGCCAGCTGGACAAGTTGATTAAACATTGCACTAGCCTGCAGATGGTTGCACTAGCCCACAATAATAATGTTCAAATTTGGTTATACAGGAAAAATGCAAGTCAAGAAATACTGATTATTGCATATTTCTCCTGCTCCTTCATTGCTTCCTGCCCCTGCAAAAAAAAAAAGACTGCAATACAATCACATGCAGTGTGTACCCCACTGTTTTACCACGTGCCCCTTGCTTCCACTTTCTTCACCCCCTCCCTACTAAACCAGAGAATACCATAATAGCAAATATTCAATCAAGCAGCTCTAGCTCTGTACACACAATACCCATCATCATCATGTACCACACCACAGTCCTACCCTGATCTGCAGGGCAATGAACAGAGTCAAGCAGAGAAAGACACTCTTATTTATTTATTTAGTTAAACATCAGTTTAGAAACCTTTGAGCCAGAGGCTCATTTACAAAGGTACCTCGTCACAAAGAGGACATCAGAACAGTAGTACAAGGGACACAGTACTTACAAACAAAAAAGTTACAGTTCAATTACAGTTTTGTTACAATAGAGTACAATCTCCAATGAGCAAAAGATAACAAAAGGTGCAAAACTTATGGTCGGGGAGAGCTGGTGGGGTAGAAGGGAGGGAGATAGGGAGGAGGAATAAGTAGGGAAAGGAAGGGGGAGCCACTCAGTGAGCATTGTCAAACAGAGTATATATATATATATATATATATATATATATATATATATATATTTTTTTTTTTACACTAGGCTAACGGCAGTTGCATTTGCGAGAGCTAAGCAGGAAGTTTCTGAGCCTGGGCTTAAAGCAAGCTAAGGTTAGAGAGTTTGAGACACTGGCAGGGAGGGAGTTATACCAGTGGGGTGCACGGTAGTGGAATGCCCTCTGACCTTGTGAGGTCCTGGCTCTCGGAATAACTAGGGTAGCTCTTGACGAGCTGCACGTGATCAGGGTCGGTGCAGTACGGCGAATGGAGTTGGATAGGCCTATGGGGGATAGGCCATGCAGGGCTTTAAAGGTGAGCTGGCATGTCTGATACATGAGTCGCTCTTCCAGGTTGAGTAGGGTAGCCAGGGTACAGCTCACATGTGTGAGTGAATCTGGGAGCACCAGTGATAAGTCTGCAGGCCTTATTTACTGTGAGATGAACTCTTGTTGAGGGCAGTCTGATCTGCTTGAGCCATAGACCCGGAAGGCCATAGTCGAGAGACATGATGAGGAGGTGACAGCCAGGTGGAGGGTATCAGAGGAGGCATTTCTTGTGCCAGTAAAGAATGCCTAGCCATGAGTTGGCGACAGAATTTAGGGCAGATATATGTCCATGGAATGAAAGTGCAGGGTCAAAGGTTATACCAAGATATTTATAGGATTGCACTTGGTCAATGACGAGATTGGGTGTGGAGTGGACAGCTAAGGGAAACTTGCTGTACTTATTTTGGGGGTGGGAGAAAAGCATCGTTTTTGTTTTCTTAAGGTTGATAACAAGTCGGTGCTCAGTGAACCAGGTAGCTGCAGAGTCAAAGATTAGTTGGAGGGAGTTCTGTAGCAGCATGGGGTCATTGTGGGAGGCAACGAGAACAGCATCATCAGCATAGAGAAGCATCTTACCCATACAACTGCTGGGTAGGGAGTTAAGAAAGAGTGAGAATAGTAGGGGTCCAAGAACTGAGCCCTGCGGCACCCCAGAGTGAATGGGGCATGTTTCAGAGAGAGTACCGTTGACTTTCACACATTGGGAGTGGGCGGAGAGATAACTGGTGCACCAGGAAACAGGTCCTGAGGCAAAGACTATTAGGTCGAGGGTGGAGAGCAAAAGAGGATGTGAAACAGTATCGAATGCTTTAGACAGGTCAATGAATATAGCACCAGCCAGGGCACCAGAGTCCAAGGAGGCATGGAGGAAGTTGGAAAATTCCAGGAGTGCTGTATTGGTACTATGACCTGCTCTGAACCCATGTTGTTCAGGGCAGAGAACATTGTACTTACAGAGGTAGTCAGAGACTTGGGATGCCACAATTTTCTCTACGCCTAGAGAGGGAGAGGATTGAGATGGGTCGGTAGTTACCGGAAGAGTCCTGTCACCTTTATGGACAGGGGTAACTGTGCCAATCTTCCAGGCAGAGGGAATTTTCAAGACAAGTGATTTGTTGAAATGCATGTAATAGGTGAGAGGACCTGATCCAAGACCTGGCGTAAAGGCAGGGATCAAGTGAGTCATTACCGATGGTGTTACCTTTTAGGGCTTTTAGCAAGTAAGGCCTAACTTCTTGCATGGTGACACGACGCATGTGGAAAGAGGGGCGGGCAAGGGGTGGTGGTACAGATGGAGGAGGTGGACTGAAAAAGTTACCAGGAAGTACTGAGCTAAGGTCGGTAAAGGAGTTATTGAGGTGGGAGGCAATGAGGGCAGGGTCAGAGGAGACGGTACCATTGATGTTAAGAAGAGAAGGAGAGGGGGACTGGGAGTGACCATTCAGTTGCTTGATGTTGTCCCAGAAGCACCTGGGGTTCCCCCAGGAGGAGGTAAGAGAGGCTTGGTAGTATTCCGCCTTTGCTTTGCAGATGACCCAGGTGCACTGGTTACGGGCAGCAGCATAGGACTGCCTGTCAGCTGAACGGCCAGTAGCAACAGCAGGTGCCAAAGATTGTCACGTTGCTTAAGTTGCCACAGGAGGGCAGGGGAGATCCAAGGGGCATGTTTCACTTTGGACCTCCTAGCAGTTATGGGAGCAAAAATATCACAGGCAAAGTTGAAAGTGCTTACAAAGAAGCCCAGGGCCAAGTCAATGTTGGTTGCCCTCAAGTAGGAGGGGACCAATCAGTGGGCAAGAAGCCGCTTAGGCCTATGAGACCCCAGCTAAGACGCCTTCGCAGAGGTGGTTTTGACCGGGATGAGAGCCGAGGGGTTTCCAGTTGAAAAGCACAGGGAGTGGTCACTGAGGCAGTCAGGAGGATTTGGATGTTGTGATGCGATTGGCCTCTTGGTGAGGACCACATCCAGGAGGGTGCTTGTCCCCCTAGGTTTTTCTAGTAGGCTGTGAGACCAGTTGAGTTAGGTCAATTGAATCGAAAGCCTCACGGTGGGAGGAAGATGAGGGGCAGAGCCAGTTTATATTCAAGTTGCCCACCAAGATTTGGTCCGACGAGTTGGGTAGGGAGGTGAGGTAGTCAATTAGTGGGCCCAGGGCCTGGGATTGGTTCTTGGGGGGTATGTAGGCTACGGTTAGGAATAATGGGCCTCTAGCTGGGTCCGGGGACAGCTTTAGAGTAAGTGCCTGGGCCTTATGGTCGAGGTCAGGTGGGGGGAGTGGTAGCCCAACGAGAGAATCCTTCATCCCCCCACCCTATGATTAACCATACCTGCACTTCTGGAAGTATTCTTACACTGCAAAGTGGGCCGGGGCAGTTCTTGGATTTCTTTGAGAGAGTTAAACAAACACAGGAGGCTTGAGATGCAAGAAACTTTGACATATCTGTAATGTGTGTGTGTATGTGTGTGTGTAGATATATATATATATATATATATATATATATTATGGTAGCACAGTAGTGCTACCATAGTTAGGGTTGAGGAGCCATTTCCATGTTAAACCCAAAATTTTGCACCTTAATAACTTTGCAACCATTTGACAGATTTGCCTGAAATTTGGAATACATGATCAAGAACCATAGGCCTTGGGATCTGCCAAGTTTCGTACTGGTTGGATGGATATACGGCTGTGGAGTTATTAAGCGTGATCTGCGCGCCCGTTTATGCTTTTTCTGGAATTCTATGATCACACCTACAGGTCGTACAGTTTGCGTGACTGGCCCAAAATCTTCAGGGAACATGTGGCCAGGGTCCCCAATGTGCCTTCCGAAGATTTCGTGAAAAAATATTAAACGGTTCAAAACAAGTTATTCAAAAAACAGTTTCCCATTATAGTGAATGGGAAAAGTTAACAAAAAGTTTGACAGTGTCGCAAATGCATTTTTACTTTCGCAAATGGGCCTGTTACTTTCGCAGATCCGCCATTTTGTTTTCAGTTGGTGATCAGAAAAATGTTTGGCATTTAAATTTGGGACCCTCTAGCAACCTAATTCTTTTGTATTCACCTAGTCGGGCCCTGAGGATGCTTGCCATGTCTTTATTTTGTGGTAAAACACCAAAGAAATATGTTTTCAAATTTCTGGAAAAAGTACTTTCATGAAATTACTTTCGTGCTCACGAAAATTAACTTTTTGAAAGCTTTAAATTGAGACAGTAATTTTTCTAGTCTGTGGGAAAATTACAGCAATTCTTTGGCACTGCACTGCAAAATAACCGCTGGGAGTTTTGGGCTGAAATTTGAGAGAACGCAGCTGACATCTCACAGATATGCCTTTCAGTGTTGTATTGAAAAAATATTACATGGCAGCAAAGTTACGGCACTCCAAAGTTGATGGTTTTTCCCATAGGATAACATTATGGCGCCCGAAGCATTACAGGAATCCTTTGGCACACTGCTGCAAAATAACGGTTTGGTCTTTTTTCCTGAAATTTGGAGGGAAGACAGCCAACAGCCCACAGATGTGCCTTTCAGTGGTTTGGTGGAGAAATATTAGTGGGAGGCAAAGTTATGGCACTCCGAACTTCTCTTTTTTCCCCATAGGATAACATTATGGCGTTTGCTGTGTCTTTCAGGACCCGTATCTCGGAAATGGTGTGAGATACGGACTTTTCGTCGGAAAAATGCTTAGCCCCCTAATGGGGGCTAAGCATAAAATTAGCCAGGACAGTTGTAAATAATATGACTTTTAAATTTTTTTTCTACGTCGCATGGTTCCTGAGATATAACCTATTTAGTATTCCAAGTTCTCATTTTCTGCTCCGATACTCATTATTATGCATACATCATTTGTACTCACTGTCTTTCTCTATGCAGGTTTTGGGGAAAACCAGCCTGTGCGCTTACATTACTGTTATTGTTGCCCTTTCTGCTTGCGGTTCCGTACCCGTTTCACTTACCGTTGACGTTTGCGCCACCGTGTGCGTTATCCTTGGCGTTTTCATTTTCGGTTGTGTTTCTGTTATTTTTTGCCATTTGTGTCTACAGTACTGTTTCTGTTTTAGTTTGCATCACCAAGCCCATTGAAATTTCTGTTTTCAGGCAAAATGTTATTATGTGACAACACATCACGTGGCAGACCGTTCCTGTCTACGCAACCGTGTGCGTTACCCTTTCTGTTCTCATTGCGCTTCGCGTTACGCAAAGAGCCCCACTGTTAGTGCTTCTGTTTGCGTTGCTGTTCCTGTTACTATGCCTCAAGACATCACGTGTCGGGAGGTGCTGGGGTCAGGCGCTGTGTTCCGCCACATTACGTGAAGGGAGCGCGTGGCCCAAAACAGCTCAGCGCTGGCATTTACTGTTACTGTTTCCTTCTGCTTGCAGATCCGCATTCGCTTCACTTACCGTTGACGCTTGGCGCCACCGCGTGCGTATCCTGATGCTTTCATTTCGGTTGTGTTTCTGTTATTTTTTGCTATTTGTGTCTACAGTACTGTTTCTGTTTTAGTTTGTGTCACCAAGCCCATTGAAATTTCTGTTTTCAGGCAAAATGTTACTATGTGACAACACATCACGTGGCAGACGTTCCGGTCTATGTCACCATGTGCGTTACCCTTTCTGTTCTCATTCGCGCTTGCGTTACCATGTGCGCCACTGTTAGTGCTTCTGTTTGCGTTGCTGTTCCTGTTACTGTGCCTCGAGACATCACGTGTCGGGAGCGCGGGGCCTGCCCGCCACCACATTACGTGGCGGGAGCGCGGGGCCCAGAGGGCCCCACGTTCCTGCCGCTGCATTACATTCACTATTTCTCGTTATCATTCTCAAAAAGAAGGGAAATTAGAGGCAAAAAACTCCATTTAATGCATTAGTTAGGGTTGTTCCACAGCGACAAAAGTGAGGAAATTCGATGTTAGGGTTGAAAACCCTAACTCCGAATTCACCCCCCCAGCACCACACACACAGACACACACACACACACACACATGCAAGTATGGGGGAGGACCAAGTCAACACAACCAATGACAGACATCCAGCAGCAGGTGACAGAAATAACAAACAATTGTCTAAATGTACTACGAGACATCCCCACCCACCTGACCAGGTACTGCATGCTCAGTGGAGATCAACAGCAAAACTGAGGCCATGTACACCAAACGTACACATCCCCTGATTGCAGCTGCACACAACGTACCACACTTAGTAGTTGCATGGCCTTACCTACCGATGCCCCAAACCAGACCACACCACATGTGGTGGGCCACCTGAGCAATACAGTTCAGCAAAACCAAGGAGTTGTACAGGTATAATATCTCTGATTATAACAAGGGTTTGAGAAATGCAGCTTTTTAATTGACTGTAAACATTGTAACAGCCTTATGTTTAGTTTTTATTAACATATATGTAGAGCCTAACCATATGATGAACATGGTTTAACGTTATTTAAAAAAAAACAGTTTTATTATGATAACAATAAGCCACTCCCAGGTATTATGTTAATGGTCAGTTTATCACTGTCTTGCGACATGTGGCACTCGGCTATGCCTCATTCAACATTAAACCCCTTCAGGGTGATTAACAGACCATTTAACAGAACTGTTGGTCATGCCTTATTGCTTAATTGTCTTTATGAGTAGATACTCTCCCTCTGCTAGGCACTGCAGCAGCTTTGCAACACAGTGTCCCACCCAGTTACACCATACACTGTCTAGTTACTGGAGAATGGTTGTGAATATGAACTCATGAAGATGAACAGTGTAACTTGATCATTACAGTCATCGAAACCTTAGTGTGATTATAACTGACAGAGTCAGTGATAGAGAATAACCCTGCTGTCCTAGTACACTTACCCCATTGTGAGTTAAATCAATACTAAAAGACATTCTGTTTATATCTACACTATACCTACTTGATTCCTGTTGTACCACAATTAACATAGTTATCACTTTGATAGCATCAGTGACAGAAGTGTGGCAAACCCAAACACTAGGCATACAGCCTTATTATGAAACAACTGTTAAAAAAATTTACACTGTGTCCATAAGTGGCATAGATCACTCATTGCAACAATAGTAAATGTATTACTATTTGAATAAGTTAGTCGTCACAGATGCAATGAGATTGTCTTTATCAGGTACAACATACTCAGTAAGTGCCTGCAGGAAAATCTATCCTATATACATCTCCGACACAGGTATGTCATTGTTGGCTCAGTAGTGCTATGATATTTACAAGTTGCTTGGCCTGATCCACGCAATTACACTGTTTCTTACAAAGAATACTAACTGTAATTTTAGTATTGAAACACACTGAAGGTCTCTATGTATGTACATCAGCAGTACAATTTCATCAGTAATAATGCATCTGATACTGGCAGTACGAATTTCACAGCATTGAACAGGCAAAGCTTTTCCATATGTTTACATCAGCCTCTCTGTCTTGAGTAAACCGTTGCAGTAAATGTACTACTATGTAAATCACATACTAAATGTAACGCTACTTTTTTCTTGAGCATGCTAGTGTCTTGTAGTTAATTTATGTACTTCTCTTAATTAATGTATACTCACTAGTGTTAAAACCTTTCTACAACTGTCATCATGCACCTTCAACATTTATATTGACTAACGGCACAGTACCAGTTGTGGTGTGGTGTGGGGCATCGGTAGGTAAGGCCATGCAACTACCAAGTGTGGTACATTGTGTGCAGCTGCAATCAGGGATGTGTACGTTTGGTGTACATGGCCTCAGTTTTGCTGTTGATCTCCAGTGAGCATGCAGTACCTGGTCAGGTGGGTGGGGATGTCTCGTAGTACATTTAAACAATTGTTTGTTATTTCTGTCACCTGCTGCTGGATGTCTGTCATTGGTTGTGTTGACTTGGTCCTCCCCATACTTGCATGTGTGTGTGTGTGTGTCTGTGTGTGTGGTGCTGGGGGTGAATTCAGGTTAGGGTTTCAACCATAACATTGAATTTCTCACATTTGTCGCTGTGGAACAACCCTAACTAATGCATTAAACTGAGTTTTTGCCTCTATATATATGTGTGTGCGTGTATGTGTATGTGTATATATATATATATATATATATACAGTGGCGTGAAAAAGTATTTGCCCCCTTCCTGATTTTCTCAATTATTGCATATTTGTCACACTGGATGTTTTCAGGTCTTTAGACAAAATGTAATATTAGATAAAGGGAACCTGAGTGAACAAATAACACTTGTTTTTTTTTTTTATTTCACTTATTTAATGAAAAAAAGTTAACCAACACCAATTGGCACTGTGTGAAAAAGTAATTGCCCCCTTACACTTAATAACTGGTTACGCCACATTTAGCTGCAATGACTGCAACCAAACACTTCCTATAATTCAATATCAGTCTTTCACATTGCTGTGGAGGAATTTTAACCCACTCTTCCTCGCAGAACTGCTTTAATTCAGTAACATTTGGTAGGTTTTCGAGCATGAACTGCTCGTTTCAGGTCCTGCCACAGCATCTCTATTGGGTTTAAGTCTGACTTTGACTAGGCCACTCCAAAACTTTTAATTTTACTTCTTTTCAGCCATTCTGATGTGGACTTGCTTTTGTGTTTTGGATCATTGTCTTGCTGCATGACCCAACTACGCTTCAGCTTCAGCTGACGGAAGGATGACTGGACATTCTCCTTAAGAATTTTCTGGTACAGAGCAGAATTCATGGTTCCTTTAATTATGGCAAGTCATCCAGGTCCTTAGGCAGCAAAGCATCCCCACACCATCACACTACCACCACCATATTTGACTGTTGGTATGGTGTTCTTATTGTGGAATGCTGTGTTTGCTTTACGCAAGACATTATGGGATCCATGTTGTCCAAAAAGTTCCACTTTGGACTCATCTGTCCATAGAACATTTTCCCAAAAGGCTTGTGGATCATCCAGGTGCTTCTTGGCAAATGAGAGACGATCATTTATGTTCTTCTTGGTTAGCAGTGGTTTCCGCCTTGCTACTCTCACATGAAGCCCATTTTTGCCCAGTCTCTTTCTGATTGTGGAGTCATGAACACTGACCTTAGCTGAGGCAAGAGAAGCCTGCAGTTCTTTGGATGTTGTTTTAGGATCCTTTGAGACGTCTTGGATGATTTTACACTGCTCCTTTGAGTAATTTTGGCAGGCCACCCACTCCTGGGAAGGTTCACTACTGTTCCAAGTGTTCTCCATTTGGATATTATGGCTCTCACTGTGGTTCAATGGAGTCCCAGAGCCTTAGAAATAGCTATGTAACCCTTTCCAGACTGATAGAGGGCAACAAAATGTTTTCTGATCTTTTCAGGAACTTCCTTTGATCATGGCATAATGTGCTTGTTGAATCTTTGTGCTGGCAATGTGACTCTGATGGTAAGGACCAAAATAAGTGAGGTTTATATTGAGCAGGGCTGGCTGTAATCAAGCCTGGCTGTGTTCAATCAGCTGACTCTAATTATCCCTTTAATTGGGTTGATTTAACTAGGGGGCAATTACTTTTTCACACAGTGCCAGTTGGTGTTGGTTAACTTTTTTCATTAAATAAATGAAATAAGTAAAAAAAAAAAAGTGTTATTTGTCCACTCAGGTTCCCTTTATCTAATATTATATTTTGTCTAAGGACCTGAAAACATCCAGTGTGACAAATATGCAATAATAGAGAAAATCAGGAAGGGGGCAAATACTTTTTCACGCCACTGTATATATATATATATATATATATAGACACACACACACACACACAATAGGGGTGAGTGGTAAATGAGTGAGATGAAACAATGTATCATCCACTGCAGTGTGATATTTTTACCCTCTGCTCTACTGTGATGATATGAGACATTTACACACACAGGTCACAAAAGGTCACTGATATCATCACCCTAGGCAGCTTTCCCCTCAACATGAAAGAAACACCTGTGCTGTTACCATAGACACAAATGCAGAACTACCTGAGAGGTCTCACTGCTGCCTACAGCTAACTCAGTGAGCATTACAAAACACACCTACCCCCCCAACTTCCAGCTCATTACTGTGATGCTTTCAACTTGATGCAGCCAGAATTCCAAACTGCACAGCTTCACAGAACAGTCTAAACTACTGCCTGCAGCTAACTCAACTACCACTGAAACACACTCTTACTTGTTCCTCAAACTCTGATTCTCACCCATTACAAACACTGTGACAATTTCAACTTCACTGTAGCCAGAATCCTAAAGAGCACAGTTTCACAGAACACTCTGCACTGTGCCTGCAGTTAACTTAATTACCACTGAAAACAGTATCAGCTGTTCTGACACTCTGCCTCTCAGTTCATTACAATTACTGTGATGTGTTTAACTTCACTGCAGCCAGACTGCTAAACAATACAGCTTCACAAAAGTATGTTTCTCATTCCTATCTAAAACTAACTCATTTAGTATTGCAAAACACACTCATGTGTCTCTCAGAGTTTATAACACCGCCAGCCCGTTCAGAAAAGCTCACACACAGAATGACCAAACACATTAACAGGAACAGAACACAAGACAGCATAACAAAACTTCTGAAACTCTGGGCCCTATTGTATATATCGAATACATGATGGGCAGATCATGTGCTATGGCAAATATTGTCACTCCTGCATCGTGAGCTTGGATATCTCACTCTGCAGGAGTGACAATATTTGCCATATCACACTCATGCCCATCATGTATCCCCTATATACTGTATATGTATATGGGTGTGTATGTGTGTATATATATATATGTATATGTATGTGTGTGTGTATATATATGTACACACAAACACCCACACACACCAGGCACAAAAGTATTGATTTAAAGCAGCAGTGCAATAATTGGGTGAAAATTTTGACCTATACTTTTTTATGCTATTTTAGATTGCAGCTTACCTCCTAGCTTGTATGATACCCTTCTGCCCACACTTTGAGTCTGATTTAGTCCTTTTTGTCATGTTTAAAATAATAAAAGGGAACAGTCCTTTTAATATGGCTCGGAACAGGTCTTCATCAGCATTATCAGCTGTTTTGTCCATCAGTTGTTTAAATATCACTGATGTTGTGACTAAAATAACATATGCACCAGGCAGTGCTACCTGACCCATATGGAACAATAGATGTTCAAAAACAGCTGAGAATACTGATGAAAACCTGGTCTGAGCCATATTAAAAGGAGCGCTCCTTTTTGTTGTTTCAAACATGAAAAAAGTACTACAGCAGATTCAATTTGTGGAAAGAAGGGTTTCATGTAAGCCAGGACTCAGGAGGTGACTGGCAGTGTAAAATGGCATTAAAAAGAATAGGAAAAAATGTTCACTGGATTCTTGCACTGCTGCTTTAACGTGCTCTGCCCTAACATATTTTTCATAACAGTGCCCTTTCATCAGTCAAAGGGGGAGCAGTATACAGGCATGATGCTGTATTACCTCTTTTTCTATATAGGATAATCTATGCACACCAGGAATATCTATTTTAACTTTTCAGATTCTATATTTTACTAAGGTTTTGCTTTGTGCCATACATGCTCCAAACCATTGTTTTTAAGATGAAATGACATGCTGGTGGTATAAGGGTGGTACTGCATAGATGGCATTGACTGATGTGATCCATTAAAAGGAGCCGTGGACCTCTACACCAGTCAGTAATGGCAGCTATGGGTCTATGGATGATCACTTCAGAGTCTAGTCTGCAGTGGTGTACAGAGAAAGTATAGAGTGGTCAGACCACCTGGCTGGGCATGGGCAGACCGTGTATATATGATAGCATTCTGTCACTGCAGTGTTTGATACAGGCACTCAAAGGGTTAGAAAATGAGGCACATTGGTTTTAATACTGTGGGACAAATTAAAGACAAGTTCAGCAAACTGAAAGCTAGTGACTTAACAGCACTCTGCCCTTGATCACAGCATGCACACTTGCTGAATGTCCCAACAATTGAGTGATAATGACTCACATCAAGTCTTTTGCTGGATCCCCCTCTTGAACTGTCAGATAATTGCAGCTCTTAATGAGCTGTTAACCACACCAGGCCACCTGGAACACTGAGGGAGATTAGCAACAGGACTACAGGACGCTATAGCAGGGATTTTTTCAACTTCAGTAACAGCCATGAAAAACCTGCACTAGTCAAGACGGACAAGTAGAGGGTTAGCTGCACTAGCCCTGGCCAATCTGCACTAGGTTTAGGGCTAGTAAAACAATGTTAAGGTCGAACCCTGATGATAATCCCAAAATCCCTTTCCTCCAGGTGACTGTCAGCAACGCACCCCCATCCTGTGGCTCTATGCAGTGTTTCTGCACCCCAGGTGCATGATTTTGCACTTCTTCATGTTGAACTTTAGCTGCCACACTTCAGACCATTTTCCCAGCTTTCCTAGGTCCCTCCTCATTTTTCCACCCCATCTGGAGTGTCTATCCTGCTGCAGATCATGGTGCCCTCTCCAAACAGGAAACCTTTCCCTTCAGCCCTTCTGCAATGTCAATAACAATTACATTAAAAGGACTGGCCTCAGGACTGATCCATAAGGTACCCCACTGGTCACTCTTATTTCCTCTGATTGGTTCTCATTTACCACCACCCTCTGCTTCCTGTCCCCCCAAGCAGTTTCTAACCCATTTCACCACCTTCTGGCCCTTGCCCAGGCATTCCAACTTATTTACCAGTCTTTCATGTGGAACAGTGCTAAAGGCCTTGTTGAAATCCAGGTAGACAACATCTACCACTCCCCCGATCCACCTCTTACATCACCCTGTCAAAAAAATCTGTCAGATTTGTTTGACATAACCTTCCTGTTGTGAATCCATGCAGCTTTGATCTTGTGCTCTGTTGCATTCCAGGTGTTCCGCAAACCTTTCCTTAAGCAGTGCTTCCATAATCTTGCCCACTACTGAGGTGAGGCTGACCAGCCTATAGTTTCCTGCCTCATTCCTGCTTTCATTTTTGTGAAAAGGGGCTACATGAGCCTTCCTTCTGTTCTCCTGTATGGAGCGACTCATTGAACACAGCTGCCATTGGTGCTGCTAGCTCCATCCATAGTTCCTTTAGAAACATAGAAACATAGAATTTGATGGCAGATAAGGACCGCTTGGCCCACCTAGTCTGCTCATTTCCCTACCTAATGGATAAGCTGCAGATCCTAGTTAACCAACAGCCTACTTCCTCCCACCCCCACTAGAATTGCCTTATGTCTGTCCCATGCAGTCTTGAATTCCCCCACTGTTTTTGACTCCATGACCTCTTCAGGAAAGCTGTTCCATGCATCCACAACCCTCTCTATGAAAAAATACTTTCTTACATTACCTCTGAGCTCTCTATCTTCAAATTGTGCCCCCTTGTTTTTGTACCTCTTCTATACTGAAAGATGTCTTCCACTTGACCCTTGTTTATGCCCTTAAAATACATACTAACATACTAAAATGCCAGCAGAATAGGCCTAATGGTCTTTCGTGTCTGCTCATTTGGTCAGCCCCCACCCTGGGTGCTGACCTTGCTGTCCCCCTCGCCTTCTCTGGCTTCTCCCTTCCCAGTTCCGGATATTCTTGCTGCATTGGATTTTGCTTCCTGAACCCTTCCCCTGTAGCTGTCCCACCCCCTCTTGAACCCCTCCACTGTCTCTGCCTCCACCAGCCCCCTAGGTAGTGCATTCCATGGCTCCACCACCCTCTCAGTGAAGTAGCACCTCCTCCTTTCTCCCCTGAATCTTCCCCCCTCCAGCTTCCACCCATGCCCTCTAGTGGCCCCTTCCTCCTTCCTTCGAAGCACCCTGACTGTTCCTCCCCTATTTACCCTCTTCATGTACCTGAAGACCTCTATCATGTCCCCCCGGTCCCTTCTCTCTTCCAATGTGTACATATTTAGCTCTTCGAGCCTCTCCTCATAGGTCCTGTCCCCAAGCCCCAAATCATTTTGGTTGCCCTCCTCTGGACCCTCTCCAGGAGGTTAATGTCCCCTTAAGTGTGGCCTTCCAAAACTGCACGCAGTACTCCAGGTGCGGCCTCACCAAGCAGTTATACAGAGGAGTATCACTTCCTCCTTCTGGAGGTGATCCCCTAGTGATGCATCCCAGCATCCTGTTGGCCTTGGCTGCTGCCCTCCTACAAGTCTCAGAGTTGTTCATCTTGACATCCACCACCACCCCCAGGTCCCTCTCAGCCATTGAGACTTGTAGTATTTCCCCAGGGTGTACACTTGGCCTGGGTTTCTGGCCCCCAGGTGGAGTACCTTGCATTTCCCTGCATTGAACCTCAGCTTCCACTTTCTAGACCATCTTTCCAGAGCCTCCAGGTCCCCTGCAGGACCACCCTCCCTCCTCCCCATCCACCACTGCCCCCAGTTTCAAGTCATCTGCAAAGAGACTCATCCTCCCTGATTCCTGTCCTTATGTCAGATCGTAGGCGTTGAACAGAAGGGACCCAGGACTGATCCCTGTGGGACCCACTAATGACCCTCCTTGGGGATGAGACTATCCACCAGACTTCGACCCTCTGGGTCCGGTCCTGGAGCCAATTGCCTATCCATCTGATCATCTGGTTTCCCACCCCCATTTCTCTAGCTTATTCAACAGGCCCACGTGAGGAGAACAGAGTCAAATGCCTTGTTGAAGTCTAGAAAGAAGACATCCACTGGTCTACCCAGGTCCAAGGCACTTGTCACCCAGTCATAGAACTCCACCAGGTTTGTCTGACACGATTTCCCTGGGATGAATCCATGCTGTCTATCGTCCAGGCACCCTGACTTATCGGGTCCCCTAGCCTCTCCTTGACAATGCCCTCCATCACCTTGCCCACCACCGATGTCAGGCTGACAGGCCTGTAGTTCCCTGCCAGCTCCCTTGATCCCCCCTTGTGGATAGGCACTACATGCGCCACCTTCCTTAATACTTAATACTTAATACTTAAAGGTTTCTATCACATTTCCCCTTTCTCCTCTCTTCCAGTGTATACATACTGAGGTCTTTTAATCTCTCCTCATAAGTCTTCTTTTGCAAGCCTGCACCATATTAGTCGCCCTTCTCTGAATAGCCTCTACCATATCTGTGTCCGTATGAAGGTGTGGCCTCCTGAACTGCACACAGTACTCCAGATGAGGCCTCACCAGTGTTTTGTATAGTGGTATCACCACCTCCCTCCTTATGCTGGGGATACCACTTCCTATGCACTCCAACATGCCACTGGCCCTCCCTACAGCATTTGTACTTTGCTTGGCCACCTTTAGGTCACCTGAGATGATAATCCCCAAATCCATTTCCTCCCTGGTGACTGAGAGAAACTCACCCCCATCATGTGGCTCTCTGTAGTGTTTATGCACCCCAGGTGCATGATTTTACACTTCTTCATGTTGAACTTTAGTTGCCACACTTCAGACCATTTTCCCAGCTTTCCTAGGTCCCTCCTCATTTTTCCACCCCATCTGGAGTGTCTACCCTGCTGCAGATCTTGGTGTCCTCTCCAAACAGGAAACCTTTCCTTCTAGCCCTTCTGAAATGTCAATAACAGTGACAATAAAAGGACTGTCCTCAGGACTAATCCTTCAGGTACCCCACTGGTCACTCATCTTTTCTCTGATTGGATCTCATTTGCCACCACCCTCTGCTTCCTGTCCCCCCAACCAGTTTCTAACCCAGTAGACCACCTTCTGGCACTTGCCGAGGCTTTCCAACTTATTTACTAGTCTTTCATGTGGAACAGTGCTGAAGACCTTGTTGAAATCGAGGTAGACAACATCTACTGCTCCCCCAATCTACCTTCTACATCACCCTGTCAAAAAAATCTATCAGATTTGCTTGACATAACCTTCCTGCTGTGAATCCATGCCACTCTGGATCTTGTGCTCTGTTGGATTCCAGGTGTTCCTCAAACCTTTCCTTAAGCAGTGCTTCCATAATCTTGCCCACTACTGAGGTGAGGTGGGCCAGCCTATAGTTTTCTGCCTCATTCCTGCTTTCATTTCGGTGAAGAGGGACTACATGTGCCCTCCTTCTGTCCTCCTGTATTGATCGACTCATTGAACATAGCTGCCATTGGTGCTGCTAGCTCTATCCATAGTTCCTTTAGAAACATAGAATTTGATGGCAGACAAGGACCGCATGGCCCACCTAGTCTGCTCATTTCCCTACCTAATGGATAAGCTGCAGATCCTATTTAAACAAAAGCCTACTTCTTCCTACTCTCCAATAGAATTGCCTTATGTCTGTTGCATGCATTCTTGAATTCTCCCACTGTTTTTGACTCCATGACCTCTTCAGGAAGGCTGTTCCACGCATCCACAACCCTCTCTGAGAAAAAATACTTTCTTACATTACCTCTGAGCTGTTCCCCTCTATCTTCAAATTGTGCCCCCTTGTTCTTGCACATCTCTTTTTCTGAAAGATGCCACCCTCTTGGACTTTGTTGATTCCCTTGAGGTACTTGAAAGTTTCTATCATGTCCTCCCTCTCCCTTCTTTCCACAAGGTTATACATATTAATCTCCTTTAGTCTCTCTTCATATGTCTTCTGGTGTAGACCCTGCACCATTTTGGTTGCCCCCCCACTCTGGACAGCCTCCACCCTGTCTATGTCTTTGCAGAGATGGGGTCTCCAGAACTGCATACAATACTCCAGATGGGATATCATCAACTGTCTGTACAGAAATATAACAACTTCCTGTTTTCTACTAGTGATGCCTTTCCCTGTGCATCTCAGTATCCCCCCAGCCCTCCTTACTGCTGTCTCACATTGCTTGCCCACCTTTAGGTCATCTGATATAACTATCCCAGGTCCCTTTCCATTTTTGTTGTTGTCTGTATCTCACCCCCAATTGTGTACTCTTCCCTTGGGTTTTTGTTTCCCAGGTGCATTACATTGCACTTAATTGCAGTGAATCTAAACTGACATACATTTGACCATTCCTCCAACCTTGCCAAGTCCCTGCTCATCCTTTCCGCCCTACCTTGTGTATCAACCCTGTTCAGATATTTGTGTCATCTGCAAAGGGACATACTTTTCCTCCAGTCCCTCTGCAATGTCACTTATAAAGACATTTAAAATAACTGGACCCAGTACTTAACACTGTGGTACCCCACTAGTAACCCCCTTTCTTCACTTTGGACTCAGCTTACTATTACCCTCTGTGTCCTGTTATCCAGCCAATGTTTTACCCAGACTACCACCCTGAGACCCACTCCCAGGCTGGCTAATTTGTTTATAAATCTTTTGTGCGAGACTGTGTCAAATACCTTGCTAAGTCAAGGTAGGCCATGTTCACAGCCCCTACCTGGTCTACTACTTTGGTCACCCAGTCAAACAAATCGATTAGATTTATCTGACATGACCTTCCCACTGTGAATCCATGCTGCCTTGGGTCCTGTGCCCCGCTGGCCTCTAGGTACTCAACAATTCTTTCCTTCAGAAGTGATTACATAATTTTCCCTACCACTGAGGTCAAACTGACAGGTTTGTAGTTTTCTGCCTCTGTCTTGCTGTCATGTTTGTGAAGGGGAATCACATCTGCCCTCATCCAGTTATCAGGTATCACACCATCCTCCCATGATTTGTAAAAAGGGTAGTCAATGTTGTTACTAGTTCTCCCCTTAGTTCTTTTAGAATTATGGGGTGAATCCCATCAGGTCCCATTGCTTTGTCCACCTTCAGTTTTAGGAGTTCTCTCAGAACCCTTTCTTCTGTAAAAGGACTGATAGCGACTCCCTTTCCAGAGTGCTCCTATTGACTGGATTAGGTACCTCCCCTTCCCTGTTCCTTTGTGAATACTGAGCAGAAGCATTCATTCAGTATCCCTGCTTTTTCACTATCCTTCTCTGCCCACTCATCTTCCTCTTTATTCAGCCTCAGTATCCCTCCCTTTGTCTTTCTTTGCTCCCTAATGTACCTATAAAAGGTTTTCTCCCCCTTCTTAACTGAGTTGGTTATCTTTTCCTCGGTTTGGGCCTTTGCTATTCTGACTGCCTTCCCTGCTTCTTTCTGCTTTAACTGGTACAGTTCTCTGTCCTGCTCCTTCTGTGTTTCCTTATACTTCTTGAATGGTATTTTTTTCTCCCTAACCTTCCCCATCACCTCTTCTGAGAACCATAGTGTTTTTTTCTTTCATTTTGATTTGTTTATTTGCTTCACATAAAGGCTTGTTGCCTCTGTGATGGCAGTTTTGATGTTTCCCTATTGTTGCTGCACCCCTCCTTCTTGCCTGTTTGCTTGTGCTTTTCCAAGACACTCTCCCATTTTGATAAAATCAGCCCTCCTGAAGTTTGGTACCTTCACTTTTGTATGTCTTGAATCTACAGCTGAGTTTATCGTGAACCAAACTGTTTGGTTGTCACTTTTTCCCAGATGGCTACCCACTTCTAGATCTGAGATCCTCTCTCCATCTCCATTTTAGTATCCTGGGATGTATGCCATCTGGTCTCATTGCCTTGTTTACCCTCAGTTTTGTGAGCTCTTCTAGGACTCTCTCTTCTTGAAATGGATTCATCCCCCTCCATGTGTATCTGATGCCTAGCTGTGGTCCCTGTCCCTCCCCTTCTTCAATGAAAACTGAGCAGAAGTAATTATTCAGTACTGATACCTTTTCCAGGTCTCTCCCCACACATTCCCCTTCCTCCCCTCTGAGTCTTACAATCCCACCACTGGCCTTCCTTCTCTCACTAATGTACCTATAGGATATTTTGTCCCCTTTCTTCACTGTGTGTGCTTATCTTTCTTCTGTTTGTGCCTTTGCACTTCTAACAGCTTTCCCTGGTTTCCTCAGACACACCACCCTATCTTTTTCCTTCTGTGTCTCCTTGTATTTTTGAAAGCCCTCCTTTTGACTCTTACTTTCTCTGCTACAACTTTAGAGAACCATAGTGGTTTGTTTCTTCTCTTGCCTTTGTTTCTCAGCCTAATGCACTGGTTTGTCATTTCCATTATGGCTCCTTTTAGGTGTGCCTGCTACTCTTGAACCCCCTCCCATTTTGCATCTCTCCTTGCCAGAGCTTCTTTGATACCTAGCCCCATCCTAGCAAAGTCCACCCTCCAGAAATTCAAGACCCTTGCCTTTGTGTGGCTAATCTGTGACTCTGTACCCATGTTAAACCATACTGTGTGGTAGTCACTGGATCCCAGGTGCCCTTCCACCCAGACATCTGTTATTCTGTCTCTATTGGTTAGTACTAGGTCTACAATTGCCCTGTCGCTGGTGGGTTCTAGCACTAGCACTAGCTGCCTGAGACCTCCCCCCTTCAGGGAGTCCAAGATGTGTCAGCTCCTGGCTGAGGCTGCCAATGGGATGGTCCAATCCTCATCTGGTATTTTAAAATCACCTAGCAGCAGTACCTTCCCTTTTGTTGCCATCTTGTGCATTTCTTTCACTAATAATCTGTTTGCCTCTTCCTCCTGAGCTGGAGATCTGTAGATCACCCCTGTGTGAATTGCTGTGCCATTTTCTGACTCAAGGGTGACCCACAGTGCCTTGGCCTTCCCTTGTCTGCCCTGTACTGCAGCTGCCTTTATATCTTCTCTGATGTATAGCCCCCCTTTTTATCCTCCCTTTCCCTCCTGAATAGAATATAATCTGGTACACTCACCTCTCATTCATGGTTTTCAGTGTACCACATCTTGATTATTGCCACTATGTCCAGTTCAGCCTCTGCCATCAAGGGCACCAGGTCTGTGATTTTATTTCCCAGGCTGCAGGCATGTGTGTACATGGCCTTCCATACTTTATTGCCCATCTACCTTTTATTCCTGCTTTTGCCTTCTTGTTTCTTCCCTCCAACACTAATTTCCTTCTTTTGCTGTCTCCGATCCTCCTCCTCCACACCTTTTGTAACTGGTTCAGGTTCAGTTCAATTCAGTTTATTGATCGGTCATGAGACCATTACAATAGATTTATAACAGACATACAGTTGTACATCAACATCCATCTGATTACAAATAAATTATTTGTATAAAAATACATGAGACTATTCATATATCAACATAATACTAAACAGCGATACAAAAACAGTTCTGTGTAAAAGAATCCAAGAGGTCATAAATTTAATGGTGACAAACAAGTTCCTATCAAAGTACTATGTCCTAAATAAAGTTAATTATCCATATTGTTTCAATAAGATATAAGATATATAGAAAAGCTCTTAATCTAATTGATATTATCATATTTGATACGAAGTCTAGAAATAGACTTAAGATACTGGGCAACAGCCAATATTATAACAGCACCATTTGTTGTGAAAAATAACTTTAGCAAAACAGCCTGATTTTCAATTTGTATAGAATTACATATTGGTGCCAACCAACGATTCCTAGGTTTAGTGTATCAAGGACAGACAAAAAATCACATGATGCAAATCTTCCAATGACTGGCAAGAGCAAGAACAAAGCCTATCCTGAAACACAGAATTATTTTTATGGCTGTGGGTGGAGCCTACAGCCATTTTGCCATCTGTAGCTTGAAAATGGAGTATTGTGTAACACATTTTTTGGACTTTTCAATGTATCCTTCCACATCTTCTAATCACTATGACAACTAACATAAAATAATCCCTTATTTCTATTTAGAATGTTGGAGAAATAGTTCCAAGCTACTTATCATATAGCCATTAGGAAACAAACAGCTTATTAAATATTGGTTGCTTACTAAACTGGAAATTTGTTTAACCTCTTTGAAATCCAACAGCTTGCACATTTAAATGCCTAGCATTTAAACATTTTTTTGCTACTAAGTTCAGTGGGGATAAATATCTTTCAAGAAAGAATCATACCTCATAAATGTTACCCTTTCCCAGCAAATTTTGTAAAGATTTACACTGTTTTTAACCTCTCAAGACTTAGTTGATAAAATACTAGGTCTTCAGTGAACTACCCAGACTAAATATATAAATTTATTTTTGACGGCAAGGTCTGGGGCTGGCTTCTCACACATAACAGATAAGAGCTACTGAGATCTCTTATAGTAAGTGTGTGTGTGTGTGTGTGTGTATGTGTTTGGGGAAGGGGAAAAGAAACAGTCAGACTCCTGGCAAGGGAGACCTCATCTAATGAATTAATTAATGAATTAGACAAAGCACATTTGCTTGACCTGGAAGGACACTACTTCTTTATTCAGCTTTGAGCTGTGTGAGAAATTCTATATTGCACTTGATATCTGCAACAAACGTGCACTTCTGCTTAATTCTGTGGGAGGTGAAACTAACTACCCACAGTAATTGCTTTTTATTCACATATTTATTTAGTGTTTAACCAAGAAGGGGCTTGCAAACTCTGTTTATCTTGTTAGTAACTTTAGAAGGATTTAAATACTACATTTGGGTAGATCCTTGGAGGTAGCTAGACTGTCTACTAGGATTTTCTGACAGTTAAACTATTTTTAAATAAATTACAGGTGGCTGAGGAGTTGGAAAAGGAGCTTTCAAACTCTGCTTATCTTGGCAGTAACTTCACAAGTGTTTGAATATTGCATTTTGGTTGTCCCTTGGGGGTAGCTGGATTGACTACTAGGATTTTGGGACAGTAACTATTTTTAAATAATTTATTGGTGCATAGGAGTTTGTGATAGTTAAACTATTTTTAAATAAGTTACTGTAGTTAAGGAGTTGTCATAGAAAAACCTGCAGTGTGAAACAGGAAAAGACAGTATTTCAAGCAACAGAGGGAGGTGGATCTAGGTTTACATTTGTTTGTTACAATTCTTAACATTTTCAGTGCAGGAAAAGTTTAAAGCACAGCTGACTTATTTTGGGGCTGACAGCTTTCAGAGCACAAACCACCAAACCTGTTTTGGGGCTGGGGAGGTTTACCTGTGTCTGACTTGGATGTGTGGATTTTTCTCTGTTTGATTAGCAGGGTATTTTCTCTGTCAAATTGTTGTGTAGGACATCTTGCTGACAGGAAGGCACTCATCGCAGTGGTGGGTCAGAGCTTTTAGCTGATTGTTTTGTGAGGGCACAGTTTAGGCCCAACCCCTTCCCACCCTTGGAAACTGTTCCTTTATACCTGGGGTTCTGACATTTCCTGAAGAGTGCAAGGTGCATATCACTGTCATATCCTCTCTAGCACACTGCACTCACAACATAAGCATACATTGTATTATATATATATATATATATATATATATATATATATATATATATATATATATATACACAATATATATATATATACACACACACACACACATATATATATTTCTATATTACAAACCAATCACGCACACACACACACACACACACACACAATGTGGGGAGAAGTGCAATGTAATGGCTGTGGGGCAGCAGTCTTCTGGGAGTCTTTCTGGAGGCTGAGATGCTGCCCTATTTGCAGGCAACTCTCTGCCCTGAAGGAGGAAGTTGCCCATCTTCAGGCCACACTGGACAGTAGTAAGGGAACCTTCCCCCAGGCCACACTGGATGGTAGAAAGGGAACCTCCCCATTCAGGGAGCACCAGAGCCACCACCACTACCTCAGAGGTTGTGAAGAAAGCACAACAGTTGGACCACAGTGGGCTTAGGGAGGGTGAGGATGGTGGAACAGAGGCACACCCAGTCAGTTGTTCCACACCACAATCCAGACACCATTCTGGGGGAGCATAGTTCCCCTATGGATGCACCTGCAAAGGAGACTAAGGAGGCTGAGGACAACTGTCACAAGGGAGGTCCATGGGAAGGAGGCAGAGGACACCACAAGGAAAGGAAGCAGCTCCTGGTGGGGACTCAATTATTAGGGGGATAGAACTAGGGGGAGCAGGGAAAACTGAAGTAAGGTGCCAGCCTGGTGCCATGGCTTGGAGAGACAGGAAGCGCATCCTCAGGATCACGAGAACAGCTGCATGGGAGTCTGAGCTGGACATCATTGTCCACCTAGTGGCAAATTACTTGGTTAATCATGAGATTAGAGCAGTCCAGAAGAACTTTGTAGAATTGGGGAGGGGCCTAAGACAGGTAGCACACTCAATATCCTTCTCTGAGGTGCTGCCTGTCAATCGCATGAGTGAGGTGAGGGTACTTTTCACCATGTAGGTTAATGAATGGTTGAAAATATGGTGTGGAGCACAGGGGTTTGGCTTCATTGGGACTGGGGTTCCACCTGGAGGGACACCAGCCTATACTGGCAGGATGGTCTGCATCTGTCTGGGAAGGGAACAAGTCTTTTGAGCAATCAGTTTAAATGCTTCATTGGCAAGCTTTTAAACTAGTCAAGGGGGGAGGCACTGATAAGCAGCAGGAAAATCCCAGCCTCTCCCTACAAAACAGGGTACTAAATGAGAAAAAGACTGAGGTAGACATGTCAGTGGGGGATGCTGCAAAAGAAGGTAAAGCCATAAAAAAATGGGGAGCAATGAGTACCAATGCCTGTAGTCTGAGTAACAAGCTTCCTGAATTAGTGGCCTTGATGGAGGAGGAACATCTGGATATCGTGGCAGTCACAGAAACATGGTACACACAAAACCATGACTGGGACATAAACATACCAGGATACACTATCTACAAGAGTGACAGGGAGGGTAAAAGAGGAGGAGGAGTAGCTCTTTACATAAGGGAAGGAATCAAAGCAACAGAACAAAAGGGTAAACAGGGAGGAGAAGAAGCACTGTGGGTAAATTTGGAGACCGGCAATGGCACCACAATCCGCACTGGGGTTGTATACAGACCCCCTTCTCAGGGGGAGGAAATGGACAAGGAAATGATAGAAAGAATACTTAGAATGGCAGACAAAGGGGAGATATTACTGATAGGTGATCTGAATATGCCAGATGTTAACTGGAGTGCAGTTGCAGCAGCCACTTCAAACAGTGGGGTTATTCTAGATGCCCTACAGGGGTCATGCCTTTAGACAACTAGTATTGGAGCCCACTCGAGAGGAAGCAATCTTAGACCTGGTTCTCTCAAATGGAAATGAAGAGAGCATCACAGATGTAGAAGTGGGTAGCCATCTGGGAACTAGCGACCATCGAACAGTATGGTTCACAATAAACACAGCAATAGAGTCAAGCCATACAAAGGCAAAAGTACTGGACTTTAGGAGGGCTGACTTTGCCAAAGTGAGTGAGTGCCTAAGGAATGCACTAGCAAATTGGCAGGAAGGAAGGGTGGAAGAACAATGGGGAATAATAAAAAATTGCCATCACAGAGGTAACAAGCCTTTGTGTGAAGCAAATAAACAAAATAAAATGATGTAAGAAACCACTATGGCTCTCAAAGGAAGTAGCAGTGAAGGTTCAAGAGAAAAAGAAAGCATTCAGGAAGTGCAAGGAATCACAGAAGGAGCAGGACAGAGAACTGTATCAGTTAAAGCAAAAAGAAGCTGGGAAGGCAGTCAGAACAGCAAAGGCCCAAACCGAGGAAAAGATAGCCAACTCAGTTAAGAAGGGGGGGTAAAACCTTTTATAGTTACATCAAGGAGTGAAGGAAGACCAAGGGAGGGTTAGTGAGGCTTAATAAAGAGGAGGAAGGGTGGGCAGAGGGTGACTGTGAAAAGGCAGGGATACTAAACAAATATTTTTGCTCAGTATTTACAAAATAAGTGGAGGAGGTACCTAAAACAAACAGTAGAAACACTCTGGATACAGAAGTTGATACCAGACCATTTACAGAAGAAAGGGTTTTGAAAGAACTGAAGGTGGACAAAGCAATGGGGCCTGATGGGATTCATCCCAGAATTCTAAAAGAACTAAGGGTAGAACTAGTGACACCACTGACTACCCTCTTTAACAAATCATGGGACAATGGGGTGGTACCCGAGGACTGGAGGACAGCAGATGTGATTCCCCTTCACAAAAGTGGGAGCAAGGCAGAAGCAGAAAACTACAGACCTGCTAGTTTAACCTCAGTGGTAGGGAAAATGCTGGAATCACTTCTGAAGGAAAGAACTGTTGAGCATCTAGAGGCCAGAGGGGCTCAGGACACAAGGCAGCATGGATTCACAGTGGGAAGGTCATGCCAGACAAATCTGATAGATTTCTTTGACTGGGTGACCAAAGTAGTAGATCAGGGAGGGGCTGTGGACATGGCCTACCTAGACTTTAGCAAGGCATTTGACACAGTCCCACACAAAAGATTAATATACAAGTTAGTCAGCCTGGGAGTGGGTCCCAAGATGACAGCCTGGGTAAAAATTGGCTGGAGAATAGGACACAGAGAGTAATAGTAAATGGAGTCCACTCTGAAGAAAGAGGGGTTACTAGAGAGGCAAATCAGAGGGTTCAGTATTAGGACCGGTCCTCTTCAATGTCTTTATAAACGACATTGCAGAGGGACTGGAAGGAAAAGTATGTCTCTTTGCAGATGACACAAAGATCTGCAACATAGTTGATGCACAAGGTGGGGTGGAAAGGATGAGAAGGGACTTGGCAAGGTTAGAGGAATGGTCAAATGTATGGCAGCTTAGAATCAATGCTAAGAAGTGCAAGGTAATGCACCTGGGAAACAAAAACCCAGGGGAAGAGTACACAATGGGGGGTGAGATACTAACAACAACAAAAATGGAAAGGGACCTGGGGGTAGTCATATCAGATGACCTAAAGGTGGGCAAGCAATGTGAGAGGGAAGCAAGGAGGGCTGGGGGGAATACTGGGATGCATAGGGAGAGGCATCACCAGTAGAAAACAGGAAGTTATTATCCCTCTGTACAGACAGATGGTGAGACCCCATCTGGAGTACTGCATGCAGTTCTGGATATTGTGGCAGTCACAGAAACATGGTACATGGAGAACCATGACTGGGATGTCAACATACCAGGATACACCATCTACAGGAGTGACAGGGAGGGTAAAAGAGGAGGAGGGTTAGCTCTCTATGTAAAGGAAGGGATCAAAGCAACAGAACTAAAGAGTAAACAGGGAGCAGATGAGGCACTTTGGGTCACCCTGGAGACAGGAAATGGTACACACAATCCGTATGGGGTTGTATACAGACCCCATCTCAGGGAGGGAATGGACAGGAAATGATGAGCTTTCTTAGAATGGCAGAAAAAGGAGATATTGTTGATGGGGGACCTGAATATGCCAGATGTTAACTGGAGCACCTTTGCTGCAGGCACATCCAAGAGCAGGGTCATTCTTGATGCCATACGGGGCATGCCTCAGACAGCTAGTATTGGAACTCACTCGAGAGGGAGCAATCTTAGACCTGGTACTCTCAAATGGGGATGGAGAAAGAATCTCAGATTTAGAAGTGGGTAGCCATCTGGGAACAAGTGACCACCAAACAGTGTGGTTCACGATAAACACAGCCATACAATCAAGCCATAAAACAAGAGTACTGGACTTTAGGAGGGCCAACTTTGGGAAAATGAGAGAGTGCCTTAGAAAAGCACTAGAAAACAGGCAAGAAGGAGGGGTGGAGGAACAATGGGGAGTGATCAAAACAGCCATCACAGAGGCAACAAGCCTTTGTGTAAAGCAAATCAATAAAACACAATGAAGGAAAAAAAACGCTATGGTTCTCAAAAGAGGTGGCAGGGAAGGTTAAGAAGAAAAGGACAGCATTAAGGAAATATAAGGAAACACAGAAGGGGCAGGACAGATAACTTTATCAGTTAAAGCAGAAAAAGGCTGGGAAGGCAGTCAGAATAGCAAAGGCCCAAACCGAGGAAAGGATAGCCAATTCTGTTAAGCAGGGGGATAAGGCCTTTTATAGGTACATTAGGGAGCGAAGAAAGACCAAAGGAGGGATACTGAAGCTTAATAAAGGGGAGGGAATGTGGGTAGAAGGTGACAGTAAAAAAAGCAGGGATACTGAATGAACATTTCTGCTCAGTATTCACAAAGGAAGAGGAAGGGGAGTTACTTAAATCAAACAAGAGAAACACTCTGAAGACGGGGGTTGATACCAGTCCTTTTACAGAAGAAAGGGTTCTGAAAGAACTGATAAAATTGAAGGTGGACAAAGCAATGGGGCCTGATGGGATTCACCCAAGAATTTAAAAGAACTAAGGTAGAACTAGTGACACCACTGACTACTCTCTAACAAATCATGGGAGGATGGGGTGGTACTTGAGGACTGGAGGACGGCAGATGTGATTCCTCTTCACAAAAGTGGGAGCAGGACAGAGGCAGGAAACTGCAGACCAGTTAGTTTGACCTCAGTGGTAGGGAAAATGATGGAATCATTTCTGAAGGAAAGAATTGTTGAGTACCTAGAGGCCAGTGGGGCACAGGACCCAAGGCAGCATGGATTCACAGTGGGAAGGTCTTATCAGATGAATCTAATAGATTTCTTTGACTGGGTGACCAAAGTAGTAGACCAGGGAGGGGCTGTGGACATGGCCTACCTAGATTTTAGCAAGGCATTTGATACAGTCCCCCACAAAAGATTAATTCACAAGATAGCCAGCCTTGGAGTGGGTCCCAAGTTGGTAGCCTGGATAAAAGACTGGCTAGACAACAGGATGCAAAGGGTAGTAGTAAATGGAATACACAGTGAAGAAAGGAGGGTTACTAGTGGGGTACCGCAGGGTTCAGTACTAGGACCGGTCCTTTTTAATGTCTTTATAAGTGACATTGCAGAGGAACTGGAAGGAAAAGTATGTCTCTTTGCAGATGACACAAAGATCTGCAACAGGGTTGATACACAAGATGGAGTGGAAAGGATGAGAAGGGACTTGGCAAGGTTGGAGGAATGGTCAAATGTATGGCAGCTCAGATTCAATGCAAAGAAGTGCAAGGTAATGCACATGGGAAACAAAAACCCAGGGGAAGTGTACACAATGGGGGGTGAGATATTAACAACAGTAAAAATAGGAAGGGACCTGGGGGTAATTATATCCGATGACCTAAAGGTGGGCAAGCAATGTGAGAACCAGTAAGGAAGGTAGGGGGGATGCTGGGATGCACAGGATGAGGCATCAATAGTAGAAAACAGGAAGTTGTTATCCCTCTGTACAGACAGTTGGTGAGACCCCATCTGGAGTACTGTGTGCAGTTCTGGAGACCCCATCTCCGCAAAGACATAGACAGAGTAGAAGCTGTACAGAGGAGGGCAACCAAAATGGTGCAGGGTCTGCACCAGAAGACATACAAAGAAAGACTAAAGGAGCTTAATATGTATACCCTAGAGGAAAGGAGGGAGAGAGAGGACATGATAGAAACTTTCAAGTACCTCAAGGGAATTAACAAAGTCCAAGAGGGTAGCATCTTCCAGAAAAAGAGATGTGTAAGAACAAGGGGGCACAATTTGAAGATAGAGGGGGGATGGCTCAGAGGTAATGTGAGGAAGTATTTTTTCACTGAGAGGGTTGTGGATGCATGGAACAGCCTCCCTGAGGAGGCTGTAGAGTCAAGAACAGTGGGGGACTTCAAAAATGCATAGGACAGGCATAAGGCAATCCTAGTGGGGGGTAGGAGGAAGTAAACTGTTGGTTAACTAGGATTTGCAGCTTATCTGTTAGGTAGGAAAATGAGCAGACTAGGTGGGCCAAGTGGTCCTTATCTGCCATCAAATTCTATGTTTCTCTGTTTCTGGAGACACAATCTCCGCAAAGACATAGACAGGATGGAGGCTGTCCAGAGGAGGGCAACTAAAATGGTGCAGGGTCTGCACCAGAAGACATATGAAGAGAAACTTAAGGAGCTGAATATGTATAGCCTCGAGGAAAGGAGGTAGAGGGGGGACATGATAGAAACTTTCAAGTACCTCAAGGGAATCAACAAAGTCCAAGAGGGTAGCATCTTTCAAAAAAAGAGGTGTGCAAGAACAAGGGGGCGCAATTTGAAGATAGAAGGGCGGCTCAGAGGTAATTTAAGGAAGTATTTTTTCACAGAGAGGGTTGAGGATGCATGGAACAGCCTTCTGGAGGAGGTTGTGGAGTCAAAAACAGTGGTGGAATTCAAGCATGCATGGGACAGTCATAAGGCTATTCTAGGGGGTGGGGGTAGGAAGAAGTAGGCTGCTGGTTAACTAGGATCTGCAGCTTATCCATCAGGTAGGGAAATGGGCAGACTGGGTGGGCCAAGCGGTCCTTATCTGCCGTCAAAATCAATGTTTCTATGTTTCTATGTAACTGCTGACAAACCATGAGTGATACAGAAGCAAATGCTCTGAAACCTTTTATTGGACCAACATAGATGTAGCAAACATAACATATCATTTATAACATTCCTGATCAAACAATTGGAAACAGAAGACTGTTTTTGTCATTTTATAATATGATATACTGAATGTACATTTACTCAGTTACTGGATCAGGGCCTTGAAGAAAATAACATTTACTTAACTCTTTCAAGATTCCATCAGGTGGACAGAAAAAAGTCTGTGAGAATTTGTCTGAAAACTAACAACTATAAGATGCAAAAATAGCATGAGTGTGTATATATATATATATATATATATATATATATGGAAATGTCTCTAATTTATTTGCAATAATTTGCATTACTAGTATATTTTGCCAGGGTAGTTTAATACATTGTTTTGAACCTGTTAGTGGAGCCCTTGATATTGGTTTTCCAGTTGATGTTATATTTCTGGACTATGAGAAGGCCTTTGACTCAGGGTCCCATAAGATTGTGATTGAACATCTTAATAAGATTGAGCTTCATCCAGTCATTATTAAGTGTACAGAATCATGGCTTAATGATAGACTAGAAAGAGTAAACATATGAGGTTATAAATTGACATGGGGCAAAGTGACAAGTGGGTTCCCCCAGGGCTCTGTACTGGGTCCCACTGTTTAATATTATGGTAGCAAGCATGCAAACCTCCAATGGGGTTTGGATCACTCAGTATGCAGATGACAGTAGAATAGGCTGTGTTGTAAATGATGAATAATCTATTCGATCGCTACAGACTAATCTAATCAGATCATCCAATTGGTCCATTGAAAATAAAATGAGATTCAACACTATTAAATGTAAAGTGATGTACTTAGATAACAACAATACCATGGCGAACTACACTCTTGATGGTATCCAACTACAGGTGGTCTCATCAGAAAAAGATCTTGGTGTTACCATAACAAATAATTTTGAATTTAATACTCATATCAACAATATGATTAAAAAGTGTCATGGCATAGTTAGTTGTGTCCTAAAATACATGTCAAAAGCCGGGAACAAGCGGTAATTATACCATTATACACTAGCCTGGTAAGATCACACTTTGATTATTGTGATCCCATCTGTGCACCTACCTCGAAGGGAGGAAAAGCTAAAGTGGAGAAAATACAGAGGAGAATTACCAGAAACGTAAATAACCTAACCCTGAGTATGTAGAGAGACTAAAGTCTTCAGGCTTATTTTCCCTCGAATATAGAGCACTAAGGGGAGATTTGTGTTTGGCTTATAAAGCATTTCAAGACCAATCCCTATTCAAGACTATTTGCCTTGTAAAGGATGCATCAATTACTGACACAAGATCCCACAATTGCAAACTTTTTGCAAATCCTAATAAAACAGTCAAACGTAGTAACTTTTTTACTAAAAAATTTCGTCCCATATGGAACTCCCTTCCCTCATCTATTGTATTAAGCGAACATATAGGGCAGTTTAAAAACAGACTATATCAATATAAGGGTGAAATAAAAAAGTATTTTCCTCCATTAGGATAATTTGGCAGTGAGTTCATTAAGGGCTTGCCCTCAAACTTGTATACACTTAGGAACCTAGGAACCTTTTGAAAGATTGTCTGACTTGTGATTCCCAATTTTGACTATAGTTAATGAAATAATGAGTGTGATATTTGCTATTTCATATAGTCCCCCCATTATGCCTTATGCCTAGCATGTAAGTCCAAATCATTCCAAGGCCATTTTGACATATAATATTAATACTGAGTGGCAAATCAGAGCTCTTTTCCTAATAAAAGACTGCTGATATAATAAATAAAAAACAAGGTCATTGATAAGGAACCAGTGGCTTATGGAAAAATCTACAAGGATTTATACAGGAATTTGATTCTACCACTGTGGGGGAAACACAGGGGAAATTAAGGCTTCTTACAGGGTGGTAGTCATCTGGATCTGGGAACACTGAAAATTTCTTATCCTATATTTTGTATCCCGGATGGGGCAGGGAGATGCTTCATCTCATTGTCACAGGGTTGCTCATTTTCACATTTTTTCACTGTATTTACTCAGGCTGTCCCAGATGAGATGCAATATCTTGTTTTCAGTGGGGTCATGATTTTACCATTTTTATAATGTATTTATTCAGGGTGGTGCCTAGTCCAGGGCCCTCTTAATCAAAGGAGATATGCAGTGCATCCCCATGGAACAGGGAGATGTGATGCACAGCTCCTACAATGTGCAGCAGCATGATATTCAAACGTGCGGAATGAGAGGGAATGGGCCTGGGCACACGCAAATGGTATGCCATTCAAGTTGAAGGGACAATCCCATGCATATGCTGTGCTGCAGCATATTCTTTTTTTTTTTTGCGTGTTATTTTTCCTCCTCAGATCTCCGGCTACAACCACCCCGCACCGCGTCGTTCCCCCGGTGCCATCCTCCGGACATGAGACCCTCCCTTCTGCACCCCGCGACTTACCCTTCGCGGCAGGGTGGTGAGGAGCGACTCGACCCACCACAACGGATCCATGCCAGGGAGGCGTCCTCCAGGAATGGCACCAGGGAACGACGCGGTGCAGCCGGACACCCATTTTTCCTGATTTTCTCCCGACAGGACGTGGCGCAGTGACGCCAGTGACTGAGTGCTGCGACGCCCCGCAGCACGCACTAGCCGTTGCCCGCCACGCCCTGCTCCTCCCCTTGTTCAGCATGCCACGTGCTGTTGATTCCCAGCCTCCGCTAGGTCAGACAAGCACCGCCGACTAAGTCCCCACCCCGAGATGGAGAGCAGTCCCACGGACGCCAATCCATCTCCGCCCGCCGACCCCCGGCAACCCGTGCCAGTTCCCGAACATGGGTCGCCGGTGTGGCACGAGGTGTGGCGTCCAGCGCCTCAACCCTCAGCGCCACCGGGCCGGCTTGCTGCAGCATATTCAGTAGGAATGTGCCCTTCACAGTCCAGAGCACCATGTCCCACAGTTAGGCCATGAATAGCTGGCCTAACCTAGCCAGCCACCCACAGCTAGGCTGCAGCAACCTGACAGCCCTGGAGTACTAGAAGTAGCCCCTTTCCATCCCCAATCTAGCCAACTCTATCCTTGAAGAGCTCCATAGTGTAGGCCCTCCCCAGAGCCAATCGCAACAGAGGAAACAATGGTCGTTATCCATAGTCTAGAGGACTCCCATCCACTGCCCCTGTACACAGACACCCCCACTCCCCCCATACCCAACCTGTTGTGAAGACTAGCATTGCCCTCCACACCCTGCCATGGCCAGCCATTGACTGCACTGAACCCGGACTGGGGACCTGCACTGTGGAATGACCCAACTGGCTGTACCATGCATTGGGGTACCATGCCAGTTGCAGATCCACTAGTGTATGTAGCCATGTGTACATCCCTGGCAAACTGAAGAGGGAATTTACATACCTCTAATGCGTGCCTTGCCAATGCTGTATCTTCCTGCTGCTACACACTGCTGCAAGTCCACAGTCTTCCCTGTTCCTCTGTGTAACATGCCAACCTCCGGACTGCTGAGGTATCCTGGGTACCATGGGTGCGATATCCTGTGATGCTATTTGCAGTGTATGCTTCAGGCTATGGTTAATTCATCTGCAGTTCCCCAATTGTACAAATGAATGGGAGGTCAGCTGTAACGTGTCTGTTTTGGGATCTTGGGGTGCGGGTACAGCACTGGCCATCACCCACAGTAAGCAGTGCAGTGGCATTGGGATGATGGATCTACATGCAAGTGCTTGAGGTGTATGGCCACTGGGTGCTATCACCCACATACAGCTCATGCCTATGTAGAACACATTCCATCATCCTACTGTGAGTGATCTGCCATCCACCAATAGAGTGGTACAATCACATTACAGAGCAAGTCATTTCAATGGGATGGGTTGGGGGCAGGGAGGGGAATGTCTGTACACTGTTCAGGGGGAGCGGTGGTCACTACACTATGGACATAGGCTGTAGGTATATTCAGATGCAATTAGGGATGGCATTGGGGTCTCCACAATATGGAACTGATAGAGCCTGGACTCTGGTTTGATAGGGGTTGGTAGAATGGGTGGGGGTGCCAGTATACCATCAGAGACTTCAGGGCCTGTCCCACATGGGAGCGATCAGGGTCAGGGCTTGGGGGTGAAAGCTGCTCTGGCACATTCTTTCCCATGCCAACATGCAAATGGGCTGGTAATGAGCATACATAAGGCCCCTTTGCACCCTGCATGCTCAATTAGTTCATTTGCATTCCTGGGCTGAATTTCGCCCATGGGGGCTGCGGTGCATACCGATATGTGCCACACATTCCCCCTGCTAGGTATTCAGTCAGTGTCACCTTGGATGCACTTGACTTGGCGGCTGCCTGCACTGCGACTCCTGTCCAGGGACACATTTTCAATAGATACAATGAAGCCTGTCAGGATGCAGTGCAGTGTTACAGATTTACTGCATGACAAAAGGGGTTAACTACCACTGAAATTGCAGAATTCTGCAGTGCTGCGCTTCATCTTGGTGGGTGTCACTGTATGCACACCCTGTACTGGTGGTGCATTCTCTTTGAATATTGTATCAGTGCCGACTGGCATAACCCTCTTTGTGCAATGCATCTTTCTGGTCGTGCATCGATATGGCACTTGGTATATCCCCCTCGATGTAAAATATTGCTTTTAGTGTGTTTTGATGTTACACAATGCAGCATAATATTGTGTAGATGTAGAGCCCCACTGAAAATAGGATGCCATTTCTTCTGTGAACTATCCAGGCTAAATATATAGCAATCAGCAGGCATATTCTAGGAACACACACTGCAAAAATGTATAAAAGGAAGATCACATTGAAACTGCCTCTCCACAGATCTGCATTGTGCAAATTCATTAGAAATAATGGGTAAAAGCATCCCAAAAGCTCTCCACAGCCATATCGGCCTATGACCAGAGTTTGTTATATCTGGCAATAGGAATGTTACTGGGAAACATTTCCATTCTGTATTTGGTGTATAAGACCCTTTGTTTGTGATCTGTAAGAATATTCAAATAATGATAATTTGAGAAATATCATTTTGTCTTAACCAAAAAGAAATATGGAGAGAAGAAAGAAATTATGTCTCCAGAAATTTATAGTGACTAATGATCCTTTTAGTTATATAAGCTTGATAATTAAAAAACTGATCTTAATGTCCCTAGCCTGAAATTTGGAAGAAAGTCCAAACCAGATTCCCAGAGAATAAAGACGATTCTGGAAAGCCATTTAGATTGAAAATGACCTAGAGTAAGCCAAGTATATTTTTCCACTAAACCCAAGAAGGTCAGTCTCCCAGGGTCATGCTGTAATATTCTTATCCCAAAATGTATCTTTCTAGCAGCAAACAGGGCCTGAAGATTAGAAAGTCTCAGCTCAGCCCTAATCAGGGTAGCAGGAGCTGAATTACTCAAACCCATACTAGACCTTAAAAGCCAGTTTAAGGGGCTCTCTTAAGAATTACTGTTCTGAATGTCCCATATTTCTCCATTATATAAGGCTTGAGCATTATATTTAACTTTAGTGGCAGTTAATAAAGGTTTAATTGAATTTCCGCCACACTTTCTATAAAAAGCATTGAGAGAAGATGCAGTTTGCTTGAACCTTATTTTTAAAGCGTTTAGCCATCCCAGAAGAGTACTAAACCCAAGTATATCTATTGTTTTATAGTTTCTATTTATTGGGCCTAACCCTACAAGTCTTTTTAAGAGTATTTTTACCCAACGTTATCACCTGACTTTTATCATTGTTGAAACATTACCGGCACATGCCATCCAGGCATTGTTCGTCTGTCAACAAAACTGCGGCCATCAAGCTGCCACGGGCTTGTGCTGCCTTTTTCCTTTATCCCCCAATGGAAGCACGGGCATGCCATGATGTCAGTGCACTAACATGCAGATGTCTACCATGCTTCCCCCACTAGGTACCTGCACCTCTGTAGTACCTCCGTGCATCCCCAGGGACCAGCAGAGCGCAGTGTACATCCAGCCTTTATCCCCAGGACTAGGAGAGCTGTCATCAGACACTCAATCCTAGTCCTCCTCTGCTGACCCCTGATGACCCAGGCTCATTCCCGAACCCGGGTCGTCGGCGTGGAGCAAGGTGCGACATCCAGCACCTCAACCCTCAGCACCACCTGGCCGCCTTAGCCCCCTTTTTATAAATGGAGATAATAAGTGCACCTTTCCATGAACTAGGAAATTCAAGCCTACTACAAAATAAATTAAAAAATAATACCAGTATTGTAGCCCATTTGGAGGGGTCAGTAAGAAAAACCTCAGCTGGGATTAGGTCTGGGCCAGAAGCCTTGTTACATTTTAAAGTTGCAATAATAAAATAAACCTTGGATCTGGTGACAGGAGGGAGGCGAGACATGTCTATGTTGAGTGGTATTTGGACTGCCATAGATTATAAAACAAAAAACTTGCCAGTAAAATAATTAATCCAGGTGTCCGTAGGGATATGTGAATCAATTTCCAGTTCCAAGTTATTCGTCCCCTTGGCTACCAGAAGCCAGTAGGACTGACAATCCTTACAATTTATAACGTCAAGCATATTTTTCCACTGTTTCTGCTGAAACTATTTGTTTCAGTTTTAAAAACTGCTTACAGTTCTCTCTTGCTTTATTTAACACTTTGTAATCATTACGTTGTGCTTTATTTTTACATTTCCTTATCATATGACTTAATTGTCTTTTTTCCCTATGGCAATCTGCATCAAACTAAGTTTGTTTTGATATATCAGTATACACTTGGGGACAGGACTGGCTCAATAATGATCTAATCTAGACTAAACATGATTCTAGAAGTCTAGAGATACTAGTATAATCGTCTCTAAGGTCAGTTATAGACAAAAAAATCTTCTGTAATGTAAGTCTTATTTGTAGTTCCTTGAAGTCTTGCCATTTGATCTGAGTTTGATTTCAAATTTCCAGTGGTGGAAGAGAGAGAGAAGGTGAGAAGATGTTGTTTAAGATACTAGATTTAAAAATAACTGGAAAACGGTCACTTTTTCCTTTAGTAGAAACCTCCCAGGACTCCCAGAAAGTCATATCACCATTTCAGAATATGTAGTCTATAATAGAAGAGCCTCTCAAACAATAGTGGGTGTAGCTTCCTAACTTATCCCTATAAATGTGACCATTAATTGAGGTTAGATAATGAGCTGTAAGTAGTTCTGTTAATCTATAACCTGCTTTGTTAATTTTAAAATCCATTGTTTGTCTATGGAAATTATATGCTTCAAAATGACACCAGTTATCGAAATTGCTGTCTACATAACCACTGAAGTTGCCCAACCTTGAATTAAAGTCACCATAGAGTAACATTTCCTCACATTCAGGAACCGCCCAGCTCTGGTGGATAACTTCCTCTAATAAATCCCAAATTCCAGGAGAATAAAAATTAGAGCTGGTTGGTTGTATATGAATATGAGTTAAGCAAAATGTGTTACCATAAAACTGTACCCTAAAGGCTTGCATATTAGTATCTGATGAAATCACATCTACCTTTATAGCTTTGTCCAGCTTAATCCAGGTGAGAAGATCACCAACCGATCTTCCCATTTTGCAATCCTTTCTCCTGGCACATGAAACAAGCTATAAGCATTTAAAGAAACATCTTGGTCCTTAGTGTGCCAGGTTTCTTGAAAACATACTATGTTAAACTTAGAGATAAAGTGAAGCCATTCACAATCAGCAAATTTGTTAACAAGACCTGCAATATTCCATGACATTAAATCAGTTGTTTTAGAATTGCTATCTAGGTGACTAACTGCAATCTAGGTAGTCATTCATCTTGATTGGACAGAATCTCAAACCTATTTGAAGTGGTGAGATTATAAACTGGAGCAATACTAATTCTCATATCTGAGGTGTGAACCTCATTTCCTTCATTATTCACAGTGTCAGAGGCAGACATATTAAAGTTAGGGTCTGAAGGAATAACATGCAGGCCTACTGCATCTAAAAGAGAAGCACTATCCAGAATTTTATTATAAAGACTCAAGAATTCAGTTTTAACATAGACTAAATCACAACCTCAATCCGATCAATGTCTAGACACCTGTAATACATTTTTGTCATGTTTAAAAGTTGTTCCAGAAGATCTAAAACAGTATTTTTCAGTTTATGATTATTTTCATTTTTAATTCATCCTAATCCACATAAACATAAAACACAGTAGCCTCTCCTCCATCACTGTAGGTCTGCTTGCTAGTGTTCCCTGTTTGGGAGATCTTTTCAGAATCTTACTATCAAAAATATGAACACCAGGCCTATCAAGTATTATGGCCTTGCTCAAAATTTCATTTGCTACTTCTTATTTCTGAATCAGCATATCAACCTGTCCATTATTGGAAGGGTTATCCATTCGAAGGACTTGAAGGATCCCAGGATAATTAACTTAAATTTTTAGAGAATGTACAGTATAAGTAGATTCTGTATAGCATGTTTTAATTTAATAGGATTTTTGTTAGGAGTCACCTTTAGACCATAAATACTTGATTGTTTGGGATAATCCAAGTTAATTTTGTTATAGGTATTTAATGCCTTTCTGTTAACATAATCTACAGTATAACCCATTTTTTCTAAAGACTCACTAAACTGGTTCTGGTGCACCTGTCAACAACTTAACTTTCTGAACTTCCTTGCTGGCTGCTCTAATATGTGGGGGGTGGGGCTGATTGAGTTTCCCTGCTCCCATCCACTGTCTCCCTTGGCTAGTTTAAAATACTTACCATGGAAGCATTTAAACTGTTCATTGAGGACGTTTGTCCCCTTCCTGGATGGATGAAGACTGTCACCCTTACACAGGTTCTCATCATTCCAGGTGGGGTCCCCATCCCCAATGAAGCAAAAACCCTATTCCCAGAATGATGATTCTAAATTAGGGATCTGGCAAACAACAACGCCAACAACTGACTCATTGAAGGATGATGTAAATACTATAGCCCTATGGGTGTAGAAAATGGGATGCATGATGTGCCGCTTGAGATCAACAGATAATGAGCTGAGATATTTTCATAATGGTGCAGAACTAAATCCAGTTTTGTCTTAATGAACTCTCGTTACAACAGTCTGAATTAGGCTTAAACATCATGAAGTATGTTCAAAAGTTTCAGCAAAAGCAAACGGTTTATTGTGTTTTGTAAGGTGTGCATTCATAAACAGATCAACTGATGTAATTATACCACAGTAGAGAACATACACTATATACATCCCCGTTGGACTATGATTCTAAATTCTGGAAACCATATCACCAGAAAGATATTACTAAACTTCCAAAAGTTCAGAAAAGGGTCTCCAGTCTAGTTCATGGATTTAAAGAGGGAGTCTGGCCAAAAGTGCTAGTTTGCAGAATTAGAATAAGCATAAACCCAATAAAATCTCATTCCAAAAATTAGGTTTCTATGTAACTTAATTTTAAAGTTAATGAGCTGTTTTTTAACCCTGGTTTCACTACCCATTCAAAAAGACAATTTCAGTGAAGCGCCACTGATGATGTCATGCCCTTAACTCACAGTCTAGTCCTCCCTGTCAGCAACCTTATGGGGCCTGTTTCCCCTATGCTTAAGAAACTGTAACTGTAATAATACAGCAATAAAAAAAAAATTGACAATAATTGGCTGCAGTACTTGCATTTCCGGAATGTTCAGATGCATGACACTGTATTTTAGAATGCATTAGGAAGTGGTTTTAGAATGTAATGCTGAACCAAAGTATAGATTGTCAAGGTGGTACACAATTTTAAAATGTTGGGGGGGAGGGGGCATGCAGTCTCAGAACGTGGCAGGGATATGCCATCTCAGAATGTGGTGGGACAATTAATGTCAGAATGCAACAAGAACACACTGAGAAATTTGGTAGGGACTGGCACTTTTGGAATATAGCGGGAATGAGCACTGTTGGAATGTGATTTGACACACCATTTATTCTGAAATTGCTTGTCCCTGCCACATTCCAGAATTGCACATACCCAACACATTTCAAAATTGTTGTATCATATCCCCACCTCATTCCAACATTGTACATCCTGCCAAATTCTAAAATCATGCATCCCTGCCACATTTGGAATCTGCATGTCATCACCACATTCTGAAACCATGCATCATCATCACATTCCAAAAGTGTGCACCACCACCATATTCTGAAATTGTGCATTCCCACAAAATTCTGCAGTTGCATGTTGCTGCCACATTCCAAAACTACATGTTGCCACTGCATTCTGAAGTAGTGCATCACTGTCAGATTCCAAAATTGTGCAGCACTACCACATTACAAAACTGTGCATCATCGCCACATTCTGAAATTGTGCATCACTGCCTCATTCCAAAATTGTGTGTCAGTGTTGCATTCTGGAACTGTGCATCACTGTCACGTTCTGAAATTACGTGTCACTGCCACATTCCAACACTATGCATCATTGCCACATTCCGAATCTGTGCTCCACTGCCACATTCCGAAATCATGCATCAATGCCGCATTCTGAAACTGTGCATCGTGGCCACATTCTGATTCTACGCTCCACCACCACATTTAAAAATTGCGCGTCCCCGGCACATTCTAAACTTTTGCGTCACCATCACATTGTAAAATTGTACCTTCTTGACACATTCTAAAATTGTATGTAAACTTCCACATTTTCAGAATTGCCTGTCATTGTCACACACTGAAAAGGGGCATCAGCACCATATTCCAAAATTGTACATCCCCCCTAGATTCTGAAAATGAGTGCTACTTCCACATTCTGATATTGCATGTCCAAGTCACATTCCAAAATCACACATCCCTCCTTCATTCTGAAATTGCATACGACTACCATATTCTGAAACTGCATCACCATCATGTCTGGGATTCCATGTCAATATCACATTGTGAAATTACATGGTTCCACCACAATCTGAAATCAAGTATCCCAATCGCATTTTGAAATTGTGTGTCACAACCACATGCCACATTAATGCATCCTTGACACATTACAAAATGACATATCCCTTTCACCTTCCACAACTATGTGTCCCCTGCATTTCAAAATTGTGCATCTCCGATACATAGAAACATAGAAACATAGACTTTGATGGCAGATAAGGACTGCTTGGCCCATCTAGTCTGCCCATTTCCCTACCTACAGGATAGGCCGCAGATCCTAGTTAACCAACAGCCTATATCTTCCTGCCCCCCACAAGAATTGCCTTATGTCTGTCCCATGCATTCTTGAATTCTCCCACAGTTTTAGACCCCACAACCTCCTCAGGAAGGCTGTTCCATGCATCCACTACCCTCTCTGTGAAATAATACTTCCTCACATTGCCCCTGAACCACCCTCCTTCTATCTTTAAATTGTGTCCCTTGTTCTTGCAAGTCTCTTTTTCTGAAAGATGCTACCCTCTTGGACTTTGTTGATTCCACTGAGGTACTTAAAAGTTTCTATCATGTCCCCCTTCTTTCCTCAAGGGTATACATATTAAGCTCCTTTAGTCTCTCCTCGACAGCTTCTCTTGCAGACCCTGCACCATTTTAGTTGCTCTCCTCTGACTGCCTCTATCCTGTCTATGTCCTTGCAGAGATGGGGTCTCCAGAACTGGACACAGTATTCCAGATGGGGTCTCACCAACTGTCTGTACAGAGGGATAACAATTTCCTGTTTTCTGCTGCTGATGCTCTCCTATGCATCCCAGTATACCCCAGCCCTCCCTACTGCCTTCTCACATTGCTTGCTAACCTTAAGGTCATCTGATATGATTACCCCCATGTCCCTTCCTTTTTTGTTGTTACTACCTCCCACCCATTGTGTATCTCTTCCTGTTCTTGTTTCCGGTGCATTATTTTGCACTTTTTGCATTGAATCCTAGCTGCCATACTTCTGACCATTCCTCCAACCTTGTCAAGTCCCTTTTCATCCTTTCCATGCCTCCTTGTGTATCAACCCTGTTGCAGATCTTTGTGTCATCTGCAAAGAGGCATACTTTTCCTTCCAGTCCCTCTGCAATGTCACTGATGAAGACATTAAAAAGGACACCACCACCTACTTAATTTTAGCATCCCTGCCACATTCTAAAGTTACTTTTTGAGATTGTCATTGCTGCATTTCAGCATTGCAACCTGGTGACATTTTGAAATCTCATACCTGCAGTATTTTAAAAATTGCACACAACTTTGTTATTCTAAAGCCATGTTTGCCGTTACATTCCAACCCCTCCATCACATTCTGAAACAATGTACCTTGCATCTACACATTATGGAAGTGCACACACTGACCCACCTAGTGTCAGCTTTCCCCTTTTAGGTGTTTACTTCAACTGCAGTTTTATGTAACATGGGTGAAATAAGTCATATAAGGTAGCTTGCAGGGAGGACCAGGCTGTGAGTTCAGGTTATAACATCTTCAGTAGCCCTTCTCTGAAATTGGCTTGTTTGAACAGGCAGTGAATTAAGTGTTACAAAATGACTTGTAATGTTTGAATAATGTAACATACAGATCTCATTTTTGGCATGAGGCTGACAGAGGATATGTTGATCTAAATTTCCAAATTATGAATTTATTGATGCCGGAAATTTTGGCTGGAGTCCGTCTTTAAAGAGCACCTTTCCTGGTATTACTGCTTCCATCCATGAAGGACACTTACCTGGCTCTGAGTCTGAGGGTACTAAAAAACATTTTCCTATTGCTGTGTTTCTGGAGGGAAGGGGTCACACTTTGGCTTGGAGGAGCTGAGCTGCTGATTCCTTTCACTTCCTGGTTTAGAGACACGCCCCCACACTCTTCCATATTCTGACATCAAAATGTGCTTGCATGGGGGCTGCACACCAAACAGGCGTGTGGAACGTGCCCCCGTGCAAGCACATTGTGATATCAGAATATTGAACAGTGTGGGGGCATGTCTCCAAACCGGGAAGTGGAAGGGATCAGTGGCTTGGTTCCTCCAAGTCAAAATACAATCCCTTCCCTTCGGAAAACGTGGCAGTATTAAAATGTTTTTTTAATACCCTCAAACTCCGAGCCAGGTAAGGGTCCTGCATGGCCTTCGGGGGGGGGGGATTATTTTCTAGTAGAGCACTAAAGGTGCTCTTTAAGTCTTATGACGGCATTTTGTGCCTTAGATGCACTTCCATGCAATGCTAACAGTCATTTGTTTTCGTTAGTAAGGCTCAACAAATGGGCCCAAGTCCTGCTGTTTCAAAAACAGCTGTGAAAACCTCTGAATATTCAAAACTGGACAGTTTGACCAAGGAAATGATTGTCCTTCTTTAACCCTGAATGTAATTGAAGTTTAAATTAACTGGAATCTTAAGGAATGCTTTCAACACTTTTGGCATTATTTTATTTATTTAGAAGGTTTCCCCAGGAAAGGCATACTGAGCTATAAGTTCATTTCCAGATGCATCCTGGTGGAAGGGGAATTGTACAAGTGGTGCTTTGGTAGCACAAGAGTACAAAGATACATCACACACATATTGGTAAAACAACTACAAAGCAGAGTATTTTAGCTCACAATTGCAACATATATTGGGAATTGTACAAGTGGGGCAATTGGCAGCACAAGAATACAAAATAGATAACATACAGAATAATGCATGGGGTGATGTGTATAATGAGATTTTACACACACCTGAGGTGCTGGATGCTAGATAAACCCCCACGAGCAAAGCTCGATGGGCTTATTTAAGCATCCAACACTGAGGGATGTGTATATAATATTGAGTTAAACACACCGTCACATGCTTTATTTTATATAATTGCTGGGAAGCATTTTCTTGCCACAACAATTACATAAAATACAACAATTAATTCAGTGTTCAGACTCCATCCAGCTGGGCTGAGTTGTGGTCTGCTATCTGCTGAAAACTTTCCGGGTTTCTTTTTTCTTCCTTTTTAAAAAAGCTTTAATCGAGGAGCACCACGATTCGTGGACGCTAATGTGAGAGGTGAGTTTTTTTTTTAAATTTATTTACTTCCCGCTGATGAATGCTACTGGCAGTGAAGTGGAGAGCACAAAGTGAAGAGCGCAGGCTTACGCATGCACGTAGCAAGGGAAACCCGGCATGTGTTCTCTGTTACAACCCACAGATTATAATGTTGAATTATAAAAGGGTTTGCTTATGGGAGAAAATGCTCTCCAGTTATTATGTACATGTTGGTAAACCATTTTCAGAGCAGAGTACAGTAGCACACAATTGCAACATAAATTGGGAATAGCACCATACAAGACATGGGGACTTGAGTGCCAGGGTACAGTTGACAAAGCATATATAACACAGTCAAAAGCTGCTAGAGTTAATAATAAACATTTGGTGGTAATCAACTGCAGAGCAACTCAAGTGCAGTGTCAGCGGCTCAGTAGATAGCATACTCACATCTGAGGCTGGGAGATCAGAGGGCTGTGGGTTTTGTTCCCACATCTGGCACTTGGGTTAATATCCCATTACTGACACTGTACTGCAGCATGAGAAGGGTGCTGTACTTCTGAGATGCTGTCTTTCGGATGAGATATTAAACCGAAGTCCCATCTGCCTGGACTGGGGGTAGTTCGGGTGGATGTTAAAGATCCCATGGCACTTATCGAAAAGAGTAGGTGAATTTCCCCGGTGTCCTGGCCAAATTTCCCTCATTCAATAAAAATACCACCAACAGCTTAATCTGGCTCAAGGTCAGTTGGCATTCATCTGTATCCCCCTCCCCCGGGTTGTGCCTGACAATAGGCGGGATTTGTCTAGTGCACTTACCCAGTCAACAAAAACTAAATAAATACAAATAAATAAATAATAAGCACTTGGGAGTTGCAGTAAAGTGCATAATAACTAGAGATGGAGCATAAGTGCGTGATTATAATTGTTACCTAATTGAAACAAGTCATAGGAGAGCAGGTGAGGTGAAATATGTTGCAACTGCAGGAGGGAGAGGTAAGACCTGTGAAGTGGTTCAAAAGGACACAGAGCGAGGGAGGCTGGCAAATGGCTGTGGGGAGGGAGTTCCAGATTTTAGGGAAGTGGTGGCTGAACACAGCTTAGGAAATGGACTTTCTATTTCCTGGGCTCTGATTGGCTGGTACCCCTGCCAGGGGGGTGCATTAACTTTCAATAGATGCCCAGAAAATAAAAAGTGCCAGCCCAAGTGCCCCTTCACCCACTGAAGTATTTGTGTGCCCACCACCCTGCTTGTTGATTGGCCAAAACACCATGTCACCATTTGAAATAACTGCCATTTTTTTTCTCCTCGCTTAGCGAGGAATCGAACTCCCCCATCCAGCACAACTGTCTTGTTTTTGAAATTCACTGTGGCTCATCACATTTTCCCCATTTTCCCAGTCTCTATATTTATTTAAAACACACATCAAAATGTAAAAAGAAGCGCTAGTTGCAAAATCTTCTTTTTTCCCAGTCAGCAGTCTGTCGGCAACCAGCTGAACAGTCTGCTGCTCGCAACACACGCCGCAACACACAAAGTTCGACCATCCCTTCCGAACCTAAACAGTACCTCTGCCATGCCTCCTGAGTGCTGTACCTTTGTATTTTGGCAGTTTATTTCTTTTTTCTTTCCAGTCAACACAGTTTCTTTTGCTTTACACGTCTGCTCATTACAGTATACTTTGGGGTTTGAAACTCGTGCCACATCGCAAAACCAATTAAAAAAAAAACGAAGGGTACCTTTCTTCATATACATCTCACCACACTATGTTTTCAATTCCAAGTTACTCATCAAAAAATAAAAGAACTGCACTATGGTGCCTCAGTGTGTGTGTGTAGGACAAAATAGCAAACTGAAAAAAAATGCTGATAGCAAAGGGGGAAAACAGCAGTGCCCACCTGTGGCAATTGAAGCAATGTAGGGACTATTTAACCAGACAACTTACTTTTACTTGATTTTTATATATACTGTATTTCACATATATTTTTTTATTTTCATATTTGTTTTCCAAAATTTAACACAATTGCCCATTTTCTAAGTGCAATAATACCCTCCAGGGTGAGCGGTATGGGCAATACCGGACCTTCCAGGGGCTATAATGCCCTCTGCCTGAGGTGCTGGACCTCATTACACCCCTGGGCAGTCCGGTATTTCCCAATACCGCCCACCCTATCGGGTATTATTGCTTGCTTTGCCAATGGTCTTGGAGACTGAACTGACTGCTAGGATTCAAACATTTGAGCTTTTGAGGGTATGGCAGTTGAGGGGGTCGAGAGATAGGAGGGTAGGGAACCAAACCAGAATTTGCCCATGAAAATGGTGCAGTGGGCATGTCTGTCCACAAGAGAGGAAAAGGAAAGAGACTGATACATTGAACAGTGATGAGTGCAAGGAGGGGAGTCGAGAGTGTAGCGACAGAAAGAGTTGAAGAGTGTCCAGTATGGCAAGAGTTGTGACTGGGACAGCACCGTAGACATCATCGCCATAATCAAAGATTGGGAGGATTATTCTCTGGATGATACCATGGCATGCTGAAAGTGGGATACAGTTGCTGTTCCTAAGAAGTGTACCTAACTTGGGATGCACATTTTTGATGATAGCATCCATCCATGTGGTCAGAGAAGTTTAGACGCTGGTCTAGCCAGATACCAAGATATCTAAAGGTGGTAACATCCTGCATAGGGGAACTGTCCAGGGTGTGGAAAGTAGGAAGGGAAGGGAGCCTAGAGAGTCTCTGCCTTGTGCCAAAGGACATGGAGGCAAAAAAACAAAAACAAAGCTATGTACCACTCTGGGTACTGTACTGCAGTGCACACAAGCAAGGTTGCTGTCACGGCCAAAAACTATTCCACTGAACATGCAAAAATACACGAGACTGGCAGCACAGGAGGACAACTGATAACACCCACAACATAGTAGTCAGTCATGATTCAGCAATAGAAGAAGGCATCTGTAAGCTAGGGAGCCACTGCAGGGGTAGTTGATTGAGACAATGATGGCAACCAGATTCAGACTTGTACCACCAGGAATATGGGGTCAAAATGAAAATGTTGACTCATGGGATAGGATGTCCTGATGGCCTAATGTTTAAGGCACTGACCTTCTGCTGGGGGATAGGGGTAAAATACTAAACCCATAATGTTAATCAGTGGCAGCAAGGTGGTAGGAGCAGTCTATCAAACACTTGCACTGCGTTTGGGAGTGTCTCTGCATTCCTCCTAGAATGGTTGCCCTCTGGTTTCCCAGGGAGATGGGAGTCATTCCATGATTACTCAGACTAAGTGTCTCAGAAAAGCCTATCGCTCTCTTAGGCAGCTGGAGCATCTGAGCAGTCTGACTGTGAGCTGTTTTTTTCCCACTTTTGAGCCTTTTTATTAGTGATGTTTATTGCTGCATAGTGTCAGAGCTATGCTGTCGTACTGCTGACATTGCTTAAAAGGGGCTCTGGGGCTGCGACTTTCTCTCTCCCCCCTCACTTTCTCAGAACGGTTGCACTGCTTTGCAAAATAAAATAATGTAAAACAAATATACAACATAAGATAATCATGTAGTGGCTATTGCGTACCTCAATAACAAGCAGTAAGGCTTGATCAGCTATCTTATTGTGTGGGGGTGTGGCTGTCCTTTGGGGGCGTGGTTGTGGTTAGGTAGGGAATGTGAACCTTTTGTTTGCTCTGCATTTCTGTCCAGTGGTGTTGAATCACAAATAGTTCTGAATGAATCAGTAAGTATTCTCTCCTCGCACTCAGCGTTTCTCAGTCTGCATTTTCTCCCCCCTCACCTCGCTGTTTGAAACTCTGCTTATAGCAAAACTTACATTGATTTGCTGAACAACATTCAGAATGTCACTGTGCATATCACTTCATGGTAGATGTCTTAATTTTGTCTAGCTCTCTTGGTACAAAACAAGGACAGAACTGTAGTTCTGCTAGGGCTCACTGAGGGGTAAGACGCTAGTGTACTTGGAGTCTTGTATGAAAAAAACATTCTGAACTGCTTTGATCTTCAGCAAAATCAATTAGTTTGACATTTGCTGCCACTGTTTCTGTTTGCAGGCTTTGTGATCTGTCCCAATTAAGAGTCGATGGAGGCTGCGACAATCAAAATGATCTCGCTCATTTCTTAAAATGTGTGCTGCTAAATTTTCCAGAAATTATTTTTTTGATTATTGTGCTTCAGAGTGGTCACATCTCCTCACTGCTTCTAATGGAAAGAGTCAGTTGGCTCGCAATTTCATGGGGTGTGTTTGCCTTATTTTACCAATAAGAAATAGCATATGGAGCATGAACATTTCCTAAGATATAAACATTGCAAGTGAGTGTTATGAAAAGGATATGATATCATTTTTTTCATTAAGTCCAGGATATCTAGTTGCTTGAGTTGAGAAAATACAAAAGGCTTCCCTTCTATTTAAGAGTGCCTCAATATCCCTGCCCCTTAACTCTGAACAACTTAATGAAAAAAACTGAAATCACATTTTTTTTGTAACTCTCACGGTGTTCCTGCACCATGAGTCCTCATTTCCCAAATGGAGACTTTAAAGATCGGAAACTTCAGGATGGAAACAATAGGGAATGTGTGATATTTCAGAAAGAATGGTTTATCGATTTACTGAGCGCGTAACTTTTCCAAGTGTGGACCTGCGCATGCACACCTCAGCACCAAATTTTAACTGCTTCTAAGTGTGGAAATAAAGGAATGGACTTTCAGATATCATATTACTGAGTCCGGTGATTCCTTTTAGTTTACCCTCACTGGTGAGTGGTGCCTATTTGCTTATGCATTGAGCAGGTATGTTAGCCCTACAAAACTAATCCACCCTGGTCTGTTGGATCTCCTATGATATTGCTTCAAGTTCATTCATTTGTAATGCTGATACAGCTATGGGGATCATATGGGGGAGGGCACAAGTACTATATCACCTCCTCATGACAAAATTATTATGCCCTGGAGAAAAACAAAGCACTTACTTGGCTCCATGGCCTGAGCTGTGCTGGCAGTTTTGTTTCCCTCTACGTACTGCCGGTGACAATGCCCTTAACATGTGCTGGTAGATTTTACTAGTAATTATAAAAAGGGTCTGAGAAATGGAGCTCTCTGATTGGCTGCAAACATTCTAACAGCCTTATGTTAATCTTGTATTAACATACATCTAGAGCTTAGCCATTTGCTGAACAAGGTTTAACACTGTTTAAAAACAGTTTTTATTATAATAGCAATAAGGCACTCCCAGGGATTATGTGAATGGTCAGTTAATCACCCTCTAGGGGAATGTGGCACTCGGCTACACCTCACGCCACAGTATACCCCTAGAAGGTGGTTAACAGACCATTAACGTAACCCCTGGTCATGTCTTATTGCTTAATTCTATATCCTTTATCCAGTTAATGCAGCAGCAGCCATTTTGGCTCTGACCAGAATTTGTTTATATTAAACTTTGCTTCACTTTGCTTTGCTCTGACAGAACTAGAGACCGTCTTGGACTTTGAAAAGATTTTGCTCTAGTCAGCATATCTGAGTTTTGGGAAAGGGGATCTCTTTAGGTAGCAGCTGCTTAGAGTGCATCTTTTATTTGAATTGGGCTGTTCTTAGCTGATGGAGGGCCACAGGAGTTTTGTGGAACCCTTAGGTGACTGCTAGAAGTAATAGGGTAAAGGAGTTTTGCACCTCAGAGCTTGCCAGAAAAGGAACTTTTGCTCAGCATGGGAGTTCTGCATTTAAGAGTTTAAAGAAGAGTAATGTTTCAGTAGAGCAGAGGTGATTCTGATCCAACTTGTCTTAGAAAACATGTGAACAGTCAAGAATACAAACTGATTCAGAATTTTTGGAACTGATTCTAGGCCACTGAACCAAATTCTTATTATCATCAAATACTTATGTCTTTAACAGTTATTATTTGATTCAATACTATATTTTAGGCTGTATCAGAGTTAAATATAATTACTAGTTAACATTATTATTAACTGGACTGACACCACTTTCGGTTGCCATAGTAATGGCTGGGTTCTATAGAAACAAAGAAATTGGCGACAGATAAGGACCGCTAGGCCCATCCACTCTGCCTGCAGGCCCTGTACATTGTATGTGGCCACTGACCTTATGTGATCAATGGCTTTTCATCACTCCCTCCCCTCTCAGGCTTCTTTTCTACCTATCCCAGACATGCTTAAACCCTTCCACTGTGCTTGCCCCCACTTATTCCTGTGGCAGACTATTACAAGCATCAACTACCCTTTCAGTGTAGAAAAACACCCTCACATTACCTCTTAATCAACCCCTTTAAATTTCATATTGTGCCTTCTTGTTCTACTACTTTTCTACATTGGAAAAGGTTCCTCACCTGCACCTTGTTTATGCATTGAGGTACTTGAAAGTTTCAGTCATGTCCCCCCACTGTCTCCTCTCCTCCAATGATTACATATTGAGGTCCCTCAGCCTCTCCTCATATGTTTTGTGGTGCAAGCCCTGCACCATCTTTGTTACCCTTCTCTGGATAATCTCCACCATATCTATGTCTTTGCACAAGTGTGGCCTCCAGAACTGAATGCAGTACTCCAGGTGAGGCCTTACCAATGTTTTATAGAATGGCATCACCAGCTCCTGCCTCCTGTTCATGATACCCCTGCCTATACTCCCCCACACATGCCACTGGCCCTCCCTGCTGCCTTTGTACACTGCTTTAATACCTTAAGTTCATAAGAGATGATAACCCTTAGGTCCCTTTCCTCTTTAGTGACAGTCAGCTCCCCCCAACTTGTAGCTCTTCCCAGGGTTCCCTCTACCCAGGTGCATTATTTTGCACTTCTTTGCATTGAACCTCAGTTGCCACATCGCTGACCATCTTTTAAGCTTCTCCAGGTCTCTCTTCATTTTCTGCATCCCTTCTGGAGTATCCAACCTGGTGCAGATCTTGGTGTCATCTGCAAACAGGCAGATCTTTCCTTCTAGCCCCTCTGCAATGTCACTAATGAAGACATTGAGCAGGACTGGTCCTAGTACTGATCCCTGTGGTACCCCATTGGTCATCCCCTCTTCCCAGATTGTACCCCATTTACCACCACCCTTTGTCTCCTGTCTCTTAACCAGTTCCTAACCCAGTTCCCCATCTTTTCTCCCATGCCCAGACTACCTATCTTGTTAATCAGCCTTCTATGTGGGACGGCATTGAAGGCTGTGCTGAAATCTAGGTGGGTGACATCTACCATTGCTCCCTGATTTAGTTCCCTAGTCACCCAATCAAAAAAAACTATTAGATTCATTTGACATGACCTTCCTGCTGTGAATCCATGTTGCCTCAGATCCTGAGCAGCACTGGATTACATATATGCCACTATCCTTTTTTTCAGCAGTGTTTCCATGATCTTTCCCACCACTGAGGTGAGGCTGACTGGCCTGTAGTTCCCTGCCTCCTCCCTACTGCCGCTTTTGTGCAGTCAGACTACCTGCGCCTTCCTCCAGTCCTATGGAATGACACCCGTGTTGAGTGACTCAGTGAACAGGGCCGCTAGAGGCTTTGCTAGTTCCCTTCACAGCTCCTTTAATATCCTTGGTTGGATGCTGTCTGCCCCATGGCCTTATCCACCTTCAGCTTTGTGAGTTCTTCCAGAACTCTCTGCACTATGAATGGACTGGTGTCCACCACTCCCCCACCATTGCCTGTGCAACCCAACTGTCGTCTTTGACTCCCCTCCCCCAAGTGAATACTGAGCAGAACTATTTATTCAGTATTTCTGCCTTGTCCAGATCCCCCTCCTTATACTCTCCCTTTTCCCATTTGAACCTCACAATCCCCCCCCAGTTTTTCTTCTGTCACTGACGTACCTATAAAATGAATTATCTCCATGTGCTAAGCCCTCTTTTGTCTGTGTCTTCACCCTCCTAACAGCTTTCCCTGCTTCCTTTAGACATTCAAGGTACACCTCCCTGTTCTCCTTCCTTTGGCTCCCCTTATGTTTCCAGAAACTCAGCCTTTTAGCCCTGACTTTGTCCCCAACCTCTTTGGAGAACCATAGTGTTTTCCTTCTTCTTTTCCCTTTGGCAACTATCCTAATGCATTGGTTTATTATATCCACTATGGTTCCTTTCAGTTTCTCCCATTGTTCTTCCACCCCCCTCTACGACTTCTCCCTTCCCCAGGACTGCTTGCATACATCTACCCATTTCAGTGAAATCCGGCCTCTTGAAATCTAATACTCTTACCCTTGTGTGGCTTAATTGAGTCAATATCTCCATACTGAACCACACCATGTAGTGGTCACTGGACCCCAGCTGACCTTCCACCTATTTTTCTTCAACTCTGTTCCTATTGGTCCATACCAGGTCCAGAACTAACTTGTCCCTGGTTGGCTCATACACCAGCTGCCTGAGTCCAACCCCCTGCAGGGATTCAAGGATGGCTGTGATTCTGGCTGAAACAGCCACCTGTGTGGCCCAATCCAAGTCCAGCATATTGAAATCCCCCAGCAGCAGGATTTCACCTTTAGCTGCCATGTCATGTATGTTCTCCACTAGTTCCTTGTCTACTTCCTCCCTTTGTGCTGGAGGTCTTGTAGATCATCTCTGTGTGTATTGTTTTCCATTCTCTGGCTCCAGAGTGCCCACATTACCTTAGCCTCCCCCATCTTCCCTGAACTTCTGTAGCCATTATACCATCTCTAATGTAGAGGGCCACTCCCTTACCCTTTTAACCCTCCCTGTCCCTCCTGAACAATGTATAGCCTGGTACATTGACTTCCCAGCCATGATTAGCAGAGTACCATGTCTCTGTTATTGCTGCTATGTCAAAGTCTGCATCTTCCAACAAGGTCTCCAGGTCTGGAACCTTATTTCCTAGGCTACGGGCATTCATTAGCATGACATTCCATGTTTTACAGTCTGTCCTCCTTCTGCTCTTGTTCTCCTTCTCTGGCATCTTCTCCCCCACCCTGGTTTCCTTTCCTATGTGCTCTTGCCCCCCATATTACTCACTGACATTGTTAACCTACCTGCCCCTCCCTGCCTGCTTTAGCTGTTCCTGTAGTCAACTTATGTTCCTGTGTGTTCCCATGGAGGGGTGTTCCTAAGCCTCCTGACCCTCCCGGCTCTCTCCCTTTGACCAGTTTAAATGCTCACAAATGAAGCATTTAAACTTCTCACAAAGGACCAAGGTCCTTTCTCGGACAGATGCATGCCATCGTCCTTATATAAGCCTGCATCTGCCCAGGTCAGGCCCATGTCCCCTGTGAAGCCAAAACCCTCCTTTCCACACCAATCTTTCAACCAGGATTTGAAGGTATGGATGTGCAGTGCCCTAGCTTCTGCTGTGCCCTGGACAGGTGGCACCTCTGAGAATGAGACAGAGCATGCTATCTGTTTCAGGTTCCGCCCAGCTTCCTGAAATCATCCTGGACTCTGGCTAACTCCAGACTTCTCCTGGCCAAGTCATTGGTCCCCATGTGAAAAATGACATCCATATGTTCCCTCCTAGCTATTGCCATAGTGATCCTATGGATCCACTTCCCATCCCTCCATGCAGTGCTTCCTGGGAGGCACTTGACGTCCCGCTCCCCAATGCTAAGTGACCTTAACTCCACATCCTGGACAATAGTGTCCTCCACTAGGAGAAGCTTCCCTCTCCTCTGGGGTTCCCTGCTTCCCTTCCCTTCCCTGGGGCTCCATCCTGGAGGACCCTCCCATCCTACCTGGTCCCAGCCTTGGCTTCCTGAGTGGGTCTTTCCCATTCCTTCAAAACAGCGTAGGAGTTACTAAGCAGGACCAGTTGGGGGATGTGCTTTCAACCCCACTCCCTCACATTCCATAAGCCCACTGTAGTCCAATCACTCCTCTTCTCTGGCATCCTTAGGGGTAAAGGTTGTGGACCCAGTGGTCTTTGGGTGGGGGTGGATGCCGCCTTCAGCTTGGCCAACTCAACTTGGAGACAGGCAACTACCTCTCTCAGCTCAGAGAGATACCTGCAGATAAGGCAGCATCTCAGCCTCCAGAATGTCTCCCTGAAGACTGTTGCTCCACAACCACTGCACTGCACCACTCCCATCATATCTGTTTCCCTCCTCAATCAACTGCCTGCTTAAGATGGCTGTTTGTTATCTCCCAAATATTTGTTTTATTTTTGTTGTGTTTTGTTATGCTTCCTCTCTTTGCTACTTCTTGTATGGATGCAGGATGTTGCAAGGCCCTGAGGGGTCCACCCAATAAATGTATGGTGAGCCCTGGGGTGGGTGGGACTACACTACAGGCTGTGTCCAAAAACAATCAGTCAAGGAGTCCTCTTGCAGTGACACCTCACCCTACTCACAAACTTGCCAGCTAGAATCTCTCAATCCTGCAGAAACTAAATGGAAAAACACACAGAAATGGCAGTTAAAAGACCTCAAATAGAATTGCAAACACACAGAAATGGCAGTTAAGAAAAGACCTCAAATACAATTACAAACATAGTTACTGACTCACCAGCTACAGTCTCTCCCTCCTGCTCCACTAAATGAAGAATCTACTGAGATGGCAGTTAAAACCTCACATTCAAACTACACTAATCCCTGTAATATGATACCTGCACTTAAAGGCCAGATGCAACCACTTTGAAACACAAAGTTACAAACTTGTCAGCTACAAACCCTCAATTCTGGCCAAATTAAATGGAAAAGCACCCAGAAATGGTAGTTAAGAAAATACCTCAAATACAATTACAAACATAGTCACACACTCGCCAGCTAGAGTCTCTCTCTCCTGCTCCAATTAAATAAAGAATCAGTCTATCTATAACTGAGGTCCCATCTGCATGTTCTGGTGGTAGTTCAGGTGGATGTGAAAGATTTTATGGCACTTCTTGAAAAGAGTAGGGGAATTTCCCAAATGCCCATGCCAAATTTCCCCACATTCACTAAAAATACCACCAACAGCTTAATCTGGTTCAAGGTCAGTTGGCATTCATCCGTATCCCCTTCCCCCAGGTCATGCCTGAAAACAGGCAGAATTTGTCTAATGCACTTACCCAGTCAACAAAAAATTAAATAAATAAATAAAATACAATAATCAGCTGGTGACTATGGCATGGGTGTCAAGCAAATCAGCAGCATTCTTCCCGGCTGCTTAGTTTGCTCATTTACATCCTCGCAAAAGATGCCATCACCTGGGCAATCACCTGCACACATCCAGCTCATCACCTCCTACTGAAATTGTCAGTAAATACACATTTCTATTAAAAAAGAAACTGTTACTTACATGTTTAAAAGCCTAACTAGAGCACCAATTATGTGCAGTTTGCTGTTGCTATAATTCACCATCATCCAATGCCATCTGGTAGATTCTTCTCTGCCCCCCTTTCTTTCCTAACATACAGTAAAACCAGCCCTTCTGTTTTCAATAAAAGAAATGTTTAATACAAAAAAAATTGTTGTCAATAAATCAGAGTGACTGCACGACCATGATAGGAAAGTGAAAGCCATTAAATAACAGAGGGTGATGCGACTCACAAAAGCCAATTTTGGACTACCAATTATTCAAAAAAAAAAGGGGGATGTTGAAATTATAAATTTTTCTACATTAACTCATATTGCATTTTAAGTTAAAATTTGCAAATGGACCAGTCAGAGCTATCCACGTGTGACAGCAATCAAGTGCGAACCTCAAACTGATATAATCAATATCTACTCCACATCGGCCAAAGCACTGTTGTCGGGTACCAGAAAATGGTGCATGGAACACAGTCCTGTTCATACAGTAAGCGCAAGACTGCACTGTTGTCAAGGCAGCTCTGAGTTTTATTTCAGCAAACTTTTAAAGGTGAACAAACCTCCAATAAAAGGAGGACATAATTGTTTTACAATCAGTTGAAACACTGCTGGTTCATACCTAAAAGTAAACATAAAATAACAAAGGCACAGTATATTGCAGAGCAGTATATCCAATGACTGGAGCTACTTGAGGAATTTTAAAATGAAGAGCTACTGTACCTTAAAGAAAAGGAAAATATGAAGCACTCTCAGCATGAATTCCCAGCAATGCCTGAAGGTTGTTTCTGGTTAGTGCAAACTGTTGTAGGCATCAATGATATTAAACTAAACTTGCATTGTTTTATATTTAGCAAAAATTACAAATTGCTATGGTTCAATGAGTTTGCCTTGGATTCCAAATGAATATCACTCTGTTAGAAGCAAGGGTGAATTAGTGAATAGTACACCTTGAGCATCTAGGATCACAGATGACAGGCTGCCTGCTCAATTTATAAATTATTTTCCAGGCATCACATCAAAAGCAGACAATGACATATTGCTATGGATGTGAGACAGACCAGTTACCGAGAGGACTTAATCATTACAAGTAACCAAGGCTCAAAGAAAGATTTGTACAGTTGGAATCAATTCAGATATGGGGATGCCGGCAGTAAAATATGGTTACAGACTATCACAAAAGAAAAAATAGTCTGACTTTTGAGAATAGCAAGTGGTCTAAATTTAACTTTAAGGTCATATATAAGATAAGAACCAAATCTGGGCCTACAGCAGTAACCATGGACTTGTGAGACTTTTGTTAGCCTGGTTTTCATCCTTTTTGACATGCTTGCAGTACAACCCAAGAAATATCTCATATCAAGCTATATTTAATAGCAGGAATTGGGACCTTTCTAAAGATGCCCGAAAGCAATGTATAGAACCAATATCTGGGTGTAATGAGGATGGCGATTGGAATATGATGTGGCAAAGGGAAAAGGATTTCCCCTTCACAAAAAAAGGATATCTTTTTTGTGTTGTGCATCACAAAAAGAGATTAATATTATTAAAAACGTAACACTTCAAGGTCATTAAAGTGCAAAATTTGAGACTGAACATTAAAATGCCTACTCCACCCTAACTTTAAGGACGCGAGTGCGCCCCTTATGATATATATTAGCAGTAGTGCCACTATAGTTATGGTTGAGCAGTAACTTTAATGTTAAACCTCAAATTTTGCACTTTAAGAACTTTGCAGCTGTTCACTGATTTCCACAAATGTTGGTATGTGCAGTCCTGTGGGGTAGTTCTCTTGAATTGCCAATTTTTGTTTTGATCAGATGTGCAGATTTCATGCAGCGCTAGTGAAAAAAGTGCTTTTTTCACAACGTTTTGCCATTTTTTCCCTGTTTTTCCTCATCATGATGTGGCCATACCATTTGGAATTTTAGACCGAACTTTTTAGGATAGAAAGAGGTTGCTCCAAAGAACAATGCAGTATTTGTTTGGTGAAAAAATATTAATCCATTCCAAAGTTATTTAATCTTGAAATTTCAGGTTCTGAGCATGCTCAGTTCAGTCTTTTGGACAGATGTATAAATTGTGAACAAGAATTTGCCTCGTGAACTAGGCATTTGACAGCTCATGAACAAGGATTTATAAAATCCTTGTTCCTGAGAAAAATTCCTCATTTGTGAGCCGCAATCTTGTTTTTCAATTTTTCTGACAAACAATACCTTGTAAGTTTCCCAAGGGGTGCCTTCTGGGGAGATTGAAGGATGAGTTTTGTTCAGGGTAATGCCCTCTACAAACCCATGGCTTTGGTTTCCTTTAGTTTTGTCAACACTCATATTAAAATTTAAAAATCCTTGTTCACCACTCACTTCTGATCCTTGTTTATGAGGTATCAAAATCCTTGTTAGGAAGGGAACAACCAGATGGCCCTATCTTACGAACAAGGATTTCTCACAAACAAAGATTTTGACACCTCATGAACAAGGATTTGGCTCAAGAACAAGGATTTTGACACCTCACAAACAAGGATTATAAAAAGGAATCCCTGTTTGTGAGGTGTCAACATCCTTGTTCGTGAGGGGATGACCAGATGGCCCTATTTCATGAACAAGGATTTTTCATGAACAGGGATTTTAAAAGGTTGCTGCTTCTTTGGCAGTTCACTGCAAAGAAACAGTTAGGACTTTTGGCTTCAAACTTGCAGGATACAAAGGGGGTGTCCCACAGATGTGACTTATGCTAGTTTGGTGTACAAATTTGCATCAGTTCCATAGTTATGGAATTGCAAAGTTGAAAAATGTCCCATAGGATAACACTGTGGTGAATGTGGCACCTTTCGGTGGCTATATCTCAAAAACAGTTTGAGATACAGATTTTGTGCCAAGTGCAGCTTAGTATACCTTTACTAAGCATGTGTACAGGTTGCCAGTCCATCATACAACTGCAGTGGAATTCTTCCCAAGGTTGCTATGGTTACTGCGATTTTGCACCATTTGCAGTACAAGGGTTACTTGGAACGTGTGTAGGCCTCTGCTGTATCGCTACAATTATAGGTAGGCGGAAGTGCAGGGCCCAGAGGGTGCTGTGCTCCCACATATGGTTATTATTATGCAGTAATGGGACTGCTGGGCCATCTATTATGAAATACTGGGAGTGCAGGGCCCAGAGGGCCCTGTGCTACCACAAGGAGATGACAGCTCATTAAAATGCCTGTGCACTTATGGATAGATGAGAATGGGCCCTGTGATCAAAAAAAGTGATGCAATGGGTAACAAAAGTAAGGAAATGAGGTGTTAGAGTTGAGACCCTAATCCCCCCTCAGTCTATCCCACCCTCACCCTCCACAGACCAGCAGGTGACAGGGTGTGCCTTGGGGTCATCGGGCGTAACTCTCACCTCGTTCTCCTATTCTGTACAATATCAGCTTTCCTACACATGGAATGAGGTGAGAGTTAGGTCCAGTGACTCCAAGGAACACCACATCACCTGTTGGTCTGTGGGGTTATGGTGTCAACCCTAATGTCCCATTTCTTTACTTTTGTCACTTCAACCCTATGTGATGCATTAATGAAGTATTTTGCAATGAATACATATATATGTGTGTGTGTGTGTGTGTGTGTATATATATATATATATATACACACACACACACTGTATATACAGTATATACTCACATACATATACATACACACACTGTATGTGTGTGTATAGTTAGTGCTGAGCAGGAGTTTCTATGTTAAACCTCAAATTTTGCACTTTAATAACTTTGCAACAATTCAATGGATATGCATGAAACTTTGCATGCTTGATCTCTTTGGGTAGGTATTTTGATGGGCCAAGTTTCATTCCAGTCATATTTGCAGATTCTGAGATCCGTTTAGTGAAAAATCACTAAAATGAGCCACTTTGGGCAGTTTTTTCTTGTCACAGTGTACAAAGACAGTGTTACATTTCGGTCTAAAATTTTTATGGTAGAAACAGCTTTGGCCATAGAACAGAAAAGCATTTGTTTGATGAAAAGAGATACATTTGTTCAAAATTTATAACATTTTAAGGTCCCATTATTTTCAATGGGAGTTTTATTTTTCAGGATAGCTGCACAGTATGAACCAGGATCCTGGTTTGCCAGGTGCCGTTCCTTGCATGCCAGTTGCCAATCCTGGTTCACCAGAAAAAAATTCTTTGTACACAAGCTACCGTTTTGTTTTTTGTTTCCCCCCCCAAGCTACCTTGATTTCTCTGTCCAGGGATGTCTGTTTAACAAATCCATGGATATGTTTTGCTCATCGGGAGTTGATGAGCTGTCCTCTGTGGCTTCCTCCATTTGTTTAATGTTACTGTGCTATTTTAAGCACTTTTTAAATCCTGGTTCACCACTCACTAAATTCCTTGTTCGCCACCCTGGTTTGTCAGTGGCAAACAAAGAATTTGACTGCCGGACTGTGATAAACCAGGATGGTGGATAAGGAATTTGGCTGGTGGACAAGGATTCCTGTCTGGCCATCTTGTTATCCAAATTGGCCTACTAGATGGCCAAACTGGGAATCCTTGTTCACCAGCCAATTTCCTTGTTTGCCACTGATGAATCTGGGTGGTGGACAGGGATATCCTTCAGTTAACCAGGATTATTTATTGGCCATCTGGTTCATAAAATGTGGTGAACTGGTCAGGAATTTCATCCCCATTTCCAGTTCTGTGCCCTGTTTGTATCACATATGTTTTTTTAATGTTTCATTTTTTTTTAAATTGATTTTTTATGTATACGTATATGTGTATACATATATATATATATATATATATATATATATATATATATATTAGAGGCAAAAAACTCTGTTTAATGCATTAGTTAGGGTTGCTCCACAGCGACAAAAGTGAGGAAATTCGCTGTTAGGGTTGAAAACCCTAACTCCGAATTCACCCCCCCAGCACCACACACACACACACACACACACACACACATATGCAAGTATGGGAGAGGACCAAGTCAACACAACCAATGACAGACATCCAGCAGCAGGTGACAGAAATAACAAACAATTGTCTAAATGTACTACGAGACATCCCCACCCACCTGACCAGGTACTGCATGCTCAGTGGAGATCAACAGCAAAACTGAGGCCATGTACACCAAATGTACACATCCCTGATTGCAGCTGCACACAATGTACCACACTTAGTAGTTGCATAGCCTTACCTACTGATGCCCTACACCAGACAACACCACATGTGATGGGCCACCTGAGCAACAGAGTTGAGCAAAACCAAGTAATTGTACAGGTATAATATCTCTGATTATAACAAGGCTTTGAGAAATGCAGCTTTCTAATTTACTGTAAACATTGTAACAGCCTTATGTTTAGTTTTTATTAACATACATGTAGAGCCTAACCATATGATGAACATGCTTTAATGTTGTTTAAAAAAAAAAACTGTTTTATTATGATAGCAGTAAGCCACTCCCAGGTATTATGTTAATGGTCAGTTTATCACTGTCTAGTGACATGTGGCACTCGGCTATGCCTCATTCAACATTAAACCCCTACATGGTGATTAACAGACCATTTAACATTACCGTTGGTCATGCCTTATTGCTTAATTGTCTTCATGACTAGATACTCTCCGCTAGGCACTGCAGGAGTTTTGCAACACAGTGTCACACCCAGTTACACCATACTCTATCTACTTACTAGAGAATGGCTGTGAATATGAACTCATGAAGATGAACAGTGTAACTTGATCATTACAGTCATCGAAACCTTAGTGTGATTATAACTGACAGAGTCAGTGATAGAGAATAACCCTTGCCGTCCTACTACACTTATCCCATTGTGAGTTAAATCAATACTAAAAGACATTCTGTTTATATCTACACTCTACCTACTTGATTGCTGTTGTACCACAATTGACATAGTTATCACTTTGATAGCATCAGTGACAGAAGTGTGGTAAACCCAAACACTACGTATACAATCTGAGTATGAAACAACTGTTAAAAAATTACGCTGTGTCCATAAGTAGCATAGATCACTCATTGCAACAATAGTAAATGTATCACTATTTGAATAAGTTAGTCATCACAGATGCAATGAGATTGTCTTTATCAGGTACAACATACTGAGTAAGTGCCTACAGGAAAATCTATCCTATAGACATATCCGATACAGGTACGTCATTGTTGGCTCAATAGTCCTATGATATTTAGAAGTTGCTTGGCCTGATCCATGCAATTACACTGTTTCTTACAAAGAATACTAACTGTAATTTTAGTATTGAAACACACTGAAGGTCTATGTATGTACATCATAGATACATAGATACATAGACAGTGTCGGCAGATAAGGGCCTATGGCCCACCCAGTCTGCCCATTTGAGCTTGTAAGTTCAGTTTGTTTTCCTAGAAGTCTGTTGCCCCTTACCCCTGACCTCCAGAATTCCTTTATGTCTATCCCATGCATTCTTAAATCCCGTGATTGTTTCAGCCCCCACCACTTCCTCTGGCAGGGTGTTCCACTTGTCCACCACCCGTTCTGTGAAGAAATTCTTTCTCATGTTTCCTCTGAATCGTCCTCCCTCCAACTTCATCCCATGCCCTCTAGTCCTGGAACATCTTTTTCGCTTAAAAATAGTGTTTTCCTGCACCCTGTTCCTCCCTGTAAGATACTTGTATGTCTCTATCATATCCCCTCTCTCCCTCCTCTCCTCCAGGGAGTACTTGTTCAGTTCCTTCAACCTGTCTTCATAGGACTTGTGATGCAATCCATGCACCATCTTTGTTGCCCTCCTCTGAACCTTCTCTACCCTGTCTATGTCCTACGTAGGTATGGTCTCCAGAACTGTACACTGTACCAGGTGGGGCCTCACTAGTGTCTTGTATAGCGGAATTATGACCTCCCTTTCCTGCTGGTGATGCCCCTGCCTATACATCCCAGCATCCTATTTGCTTTACCTGCTGCCTTGTCACACTGTTTCCTACCTTGAGGTCATCAGAGATGATAACCCCAAGATCCCTTTCCTGCTTGGTGCATGCTATATCCTCACCCCAACTCATATATTGTGCCAGGGTTTTTGTGCCTCCATATGCATTATCTTGCACTTCTTTGCATTGAATTTCAACTGCCAAACCCTGACCATTCTTCAAGTTTCTGCAGGTCCCTTCTCATTCTGTCTACACCCTCTGGTGTGTCTACTCTGTTACAGAGCTTGTGTCATCAGCGAACAGTGAAATTCTGCCTTCTAGGTCCCAGCGAATGTCACTGATGAAGATGTTGAATATGACCGGTCCCAGCACTGATCCCTGTGGTACCCCACTGGTCACTCTTCCCTCTGTGGAGTGACAGCCATTTACCACCACCCTCTGTGTCCTGCCACCCAGCCAGTTACCTACCCACCACACTACTGTCCTGCCCACACCCATATTCCCCAGTTTCTGTAATAGTCTTCTATGTGGCACAGTGTCAAAGGCCTTGCTGAAGTCCAGATAGGCCATGTCCACCGCCTTCCCCTGATCCACCTCCCTAGTCACCCAAACAGTACACTTTCATCAGTAATAATGCATCTGATACTGGCAGTACGAATTTCACAGCGTTGAACAGGCAATGCTTTTCCATACGTTTACATCAGCCTCTCTATCTTGAGTAAACCGTTGCAGTAAATGTACTGCTATGTAAATCACATACTAAATGTAGCGCTACTTTTATCTTGAGCATGCTAGTGTCTTGTAGTTAATTTATGTACTTCTCTTAATTAATGTATACTCACTAGTGTTAAACCTTTCTACAACTGTCATCATGCACCTTCAGCATTTATATTGACTAACAGCACAGTACCAGTTGTGGTGTGGTGGGGCATCGGTAGGTAAGCCATGAACTACTAAGTGTGGTGCGCTGTGTGCAGCTGCAATCAGGATGTGTACATTTGGTGTACATGGCCTCAGTTTTGCTGTTGATCTCCACTGATCTTGCAGTACCTGGTCAGGTGGGTGGGGATGTCTCGTAGTACATTTAGACAATTGTTTGTTATTTCTGTCACCTACTGCTGGATGTCTGTCATTGGTTGTGTTGACTTGGTCCTCCCCCATACTTGCATATGTGTGTGTGTGTGTGTGTGTCTGTGTGTGTGTGGTGCTGGGGGGGTGAATTCGGAGTTAGGGTTTTCAACCCTAACAGCGAATTTCCTCACTTTTATCGCTGTGGAACAACCCTAACTAATGCATTAAACAGAGTTTTTTGCCTCTAATTTCCCTTTCTTTTGAGAACGATAATGAGAAATAGTGAATGGCTGTAGAAGGGAGCACGGGCCCTTTGGCCTCGTGTTCCGCCACATGATGTCTTGTGGCATAGTAACAGGAACAGCAATGCAAACAGAAGTGTTAACAGTGGCGCACATGGTAACGCAAGAGCTATTGAGAACAGAAAGGGTAACATACACGGTGGCGTAGACGGGAATGGTCTACCACGTGATATGTTGTCACATAGTAACATGGTGCCTGAAAATGGAAATGTCAATGGGCATGGTGATGCAAAGTGAAACAGAAAGAGAAACAGTACTGTAGACACATATGGCAAAAAAATAACAGAAATGCAAGCGCAAATGAAAACGCAAAGGATAACGCACATGGTGGCGCAGACGTCAACGGTAAGTGAAACAGGTACGGAACCTCATGTGGAAAGGGCGACAGTAACAGTAATGTAAGCACACAGGCTGGTTTTCCCCAAAACCTGCATAGAGAAAGACAGTGAGTACAAATAATGTATGCATAATAATGAGTACCGGAGGAGAAAATGAGAACTTGGAATACTAAATAGGTTATATCTCAGGAACCGTACGACGTAGAAAAAAAATTTAAAAGTTGTATGATTTAGAACTGTCCTGGCTAATTTTTTGCTTAGCCCCCACTAGGGAGCTAAACACTTTTCCGACAAAACATCTGTATCTCGCACTGTTTCCGAGATACGGGCCCTGAAAGGCGCGGTGAACGCCGTAATGTTATCCTATGGGGAAAAAAGATAAGTTCGGAGTGCCATAACTTTGCCTCCCTGTAATTTTTTTCAACAAATCACTGAAAGGCACATCTGTGGGTTGTTGGCTGTCTTCCCTCCAAATTTCAGGAAAAAAGACTAAACCGTTATTTTGCACCAGGGTGCCAAAGGATTCCTGTAATGCGTCGGGCACCATAATGTTATCCTATGGGAAAAACTGTCAACTTTGGAGTGCCATAACTTTGTCACTGTGTAATATTTTTTCAATACAACACTGAAAGGCACATCTGTGAGATGTCATCTGCGCTCCCTCCAAATTTCAGCCCAGAACTCCCAACTGTTCTTTTGCAGCGGAGTGCCAAAGAATTACTGTTATTTTGGGCATAGTGTCATTTGCATAAAGCTTTCAAAAAATATTGGACACTTTTTGTAAGTCCCGATACTACTTTGTGAAAGCTATTTTTCAGAAATCTGAAAAACATATTTCTGGGGTGTTTTACCCCAAAATAAAGACACAGCTAGCATCCTAAGGGCCCGACTTGGTGAATACAAAAAGAACTAGGTTGCTAGACGGTCTCAATTTTAAATGCCAAGCATTTTTCTGATCACTAACTGAAAACAAGATGGCAGATTTGTGACAGTAACAGGGCCATTTGCGACAGTAAAAAGTGCATTTGTGACACTGTTGAACTTTTTGTTAACTTTTCCCATTGACTTATAATGGGAAATTGTTTTTGAATAACTTTGAACCATTTAATATTTTTCACAAAATCTTCAAGGCACATCAGGGACCTCTACACATGTTCCCTGAAGATTTTGGGCCAGTCACGCAAACCGTACGACCTGTAGGCGCGACCATAGAATTCCAGAAAAAGCATAAATGCGCGCGCATATCATGCTTAATAACTCTGCAGCTGTGTATCTGACCAGTATGAAACTTGGCAGATCCCAAGGACTATGGTTCTTGATCATATATGCCAAAGTTCCACCAAATCCGTCAGATGGTTGCAAAGTTATTAAGGTGCAAAGTTTTGGGGTTTAACATAGAAATGGCTCCTCAACCTTAATTATGGTAGCACTACTGGTTACCATTATATATATATATATATATATATATTTATTATATATATTCGATGTTAGGTTGAACCCCTTTGTACTCTCCAGCCTACCCCCCCAACTGGAATCAGAGGCGAGGGGTCATCGGCCCTAAGTGTCACCCCATCACATGTGGAGGAAGCTGAGGAATAGGAGAATGAGGTGACAGTTAGACCGATGACCCCAATGCACACCTGATTCCAGTTGGGGGTGGGCTGGAGGGGCAAAGGTTTCAACCTAACATCGAATTTCCCCGCTTTTGTTGCTGTGGAACAACCCTAACTGATGCATTAAACTGAGTTTTTTGCCTCTAATTTGTCTTCTTTTTGAGAATGATAATGAGAAATATTGAATGTAATGCAGTGGCGGGAGCACGGGGGTGATGTCTTGTCACATTGTAACATTGTGCCCGCAAACGCAAATCGTAATGCACATGATGACGCAAAGCGAAACAGGAAGAGGAACAGTACTGTAGACAGAAATGTTAAAAACAATGCAAACGCAACCGCAAATGAAAACGCAAAGGGTAACGCACATGATGGCGTAAACGTGAACGGTAAGTGAAATGTGTACGGAACCACAAGCAGAAATGGTAATGGTAAGAGTAATGTAAGCGCACAGGCTGGTTTTCCCCAAAAGCTGTATAGAGAAAGACAGTTAGTAGAAAGAATGCATGCAAAATAATGACTCTCGGAACACAAAAATCAGTAGTTGTAATAGTAAATTACTTATATCTCAGTAACTGTATGACATAGAAAAAAAATTTAAAAGTCATATGTATATCACTTTCCTGGCTAGTTATATACATAGCCCCCATGGGGGCTAAAATTTTTTGACAAAAACTCCGTATTTCGCATCGTTTTCAAGATACAGGCCCTCAAAGGCGTGGCGAACGCCGTAATGTTATCCTATGGGAAAAAAAAAAACAGAAGTTCGGACTGCCATAACTTTTGAACAGTTGTCCAACCAACAGCTGCATATACGTCACAGTGGTGTGAACGGTAAGGGGAGTTGGTAATGAACCGTAACGCACGGTGATAAAGGATGTCCAGTTTACTTAGATTTGCAAGAGTGGTGGAGGAATAGATTACATCGCCATAGTCAAGTAGGGGGAGAAAAGTGGCCTGCACAAGCTTGTTTCGAGTTTCAAGGTGTAGTAAGGCCTATTTTCTGTAGAAGTAACTTAATCTTGCTTTTAACCTTCTAGAGACATCTTCGGACGTGGTCATTGAAAGATAATTTATTGTCGATCCAGATACCCAGATATTTAAATTTGGTTACAACTTCCAGAGGCTCATGAAGTGGTAGACAATGAAGTCTTGGGTAAGGGTATTGGGGGGCCTGTGACAGCACTGCGGGAGAATATCATCGCTTTAGTCTTCTTAGCATTGAGCAGAAGCTTTGCCTTTATTAGATTATGCTCAAGTTGTGCAAAGTCCGCTTGAAGCACTCCCTTGACTTCAGATAACGATGAGCCAGAAGTATACAACACAGTATCATCTGCAAAAAAGTACAGATTGGACGTAGATATGTTAGCATCTAAGTCATTAATGTACAAAGAAAACAAGATAGGGCCTATGATGGATCCTTGGGGGACTCCTCTTGCAACTGGCAAGGCAGCAGAAAAAAAGCCTTCTGCCTTTACTTTTGGAATCTTCCAGTTAGGTAGCTAGAGAACCACTGGGTGGTATGGTATGTGGCACCCAACTTTGCAAGGCAATTGACTAATAGTTTGTGATCACCAGTATCAAAAGCTTTGCTGAGGTCGAAAATTATCATGCCTAGTTACCTTCTTAGCATCTATAGCAGAGATCCAATCATTGGTTACTTTTGCTAGTGCAGTGATTGTGCTATGATTAGCCCAGTCGGATTGAGCTGGGTTAATGAGAGAGAAGGTTTCCAAGTGAGATTTTAACTGAATATGGATCAGTTTTTCGAGAACTTTCGAAAGATAGGCAATATGGAGATAGGCCTATAGTTGTTTACATCGCATGGGTCACCAGATTTAAATAGAGGGAGGATATGTGCTGATTTCCAGCAGGACAGCACAGTAGCAGATGTAATGGAAAGATTGAAGATGTGGAGAATTGAGGCAGTGAGATGGGCGTAGCCTGACCTTAGGAAAAAGGGTTCCAAGCCATCGTCCCCTGCTCTTTTTTTGGTGTCTAAGTTAAGAAGAGAATCTTCTACTTGTTTATAAGTTATCTCGCACAGTTGGAAGGGGCTGGGTGCAGGACTAGATGTAGGGGAAGGGGGTATGCTGGCTCACCGCAGCACCAGGATAAGGTGACGAGTCAAAAGCTAATCCAGCTGTGGCAAAGTGGGAGTTAAGTTCCTCCAGGATTAGGACTTGTTTTCCACAATCTTGCCACTTGCAACTATCTTTGTTGAGACAGAGGGGCCATGGGCTGTCCTTCTATAGCTTTGATAGTCTTCCATATTTTATGAGGGTTACCTTTAGCTTGTTCGAGAGTAGAAATATAATAGTTAGCTTTAGCAGAGTGAAGTTTTTTCACACAGTTATTCCTGGCTGTTCTAAAGGCCTGCCAATCTGAAGATTCTTTGGAATGTCTAGCTTTAGCCCAGAGCTTATCTTGAGCTATAAGGGCTGCCTTGAGATCCGAGGTGAACCAGGGGTTGGAATTGTTCCATACCCTTACTTTGATGAAAGGGGCATGCTTATTTATTTTTGTAGTGAGTTTGTCATTAAGGATGTAAGCTGCCTTGTTGAATCTTTGGCTAAGTAGAGGTCTTGCCATCTGATCATGCTCAGGTCAGATAGGAAGTTTACTGCACTGAATTTGCAAAGGGATCTTTTTGTTATAAAGATGGGTTGCGGCCGGGCCTTAATTTGAGATCTTATGAAAGCAACAATTCCATGATTGCTCATGTCATTGTGAAACACTGCCGAATGAGATGGGTGGTTAGTACCACATCTAGAATGGAACTGTTGGCAGTATTTAGAGTGTTGTTCCTAGTGGGTTCACTGACTAATTGCCCAAGACCTTAGCTCGTCACAAAGGGATTTGAGGCTGTGTGATTTAGGTGACAGCTAATCCATATTTAGATCTCCTAGAAATATTGTTTCAGTTTTTGCATCTACGAACATGGATTTTAAAAGATTAAGGACTTCATCACCACCAGACAAGGGATTTATAACCATCTAGGATAGTGATACATTCCGAGGAGGGGAGATGAAGGCTCAGCGAAACTAACTCAAATTCCTTGGCTAAAGATTTGCAACTAATATTGGTGACCAAGTACTTAGATTTGGCATAGATAACCACACCCCGCCTCTAGACTCTCTATCTGCTCTAAATAAATTGTAGCCCTGCAGTGATATTTGTTGATCAGTGTTCGTCTTTTTAACCACGACTCAATAATTATGATAAGGTCAGAGTTAACGTGTGCAGCCCAGGCTTGCAGCTGTACAAGTTTTTAGGCAGGCTTAAATGTTGACCATCATCATTTTGAGACCTGTGGCCTCAGCAAAACTGATAGGCGAGGTAAGTTGTGTGTGTGTGTGTGTGGGGGTCAGGTTGAGCTCCACATTTCCTGAGCAGAGAAGAAGCAGAAGTATAACTTTCTTAAAGGAGCTTATAAGAATGGAGACTGCTTTTTATTTCTTCACAGTAACTCCATATCGTGTTGCGAAGAGGCGGCACCACTGTAATGACAGTTGATCGTGATCAATGTAAGTGCTTGAACAGACATAGGTGAGGACAGTAGCAAGGGGGTGTAGGCTAACCGAGGGGAATAGGCTAAAAGGGGAGAGGAGAATGACATAGTGTCTGCACGGTAGTCGTTATAACATTAGGTATTGATAAGGTACATTGGAGAACTGAATTGCATTGAGGTACTTCGAATTGCACTGTATTGCTGAGAACTCTGCACCTTAGGAGCAATAAAAACACAATAAGGAGAGCCATGGTCCCAGATTGAGTGGTCTTGTGATTTGTATTAGTGCAATATTTTCTAGGCAAGTAATTTGCCCACCTAGGTACTCACTTAAAACCTAGATGAGAAAATACAGCAGAAAGGGGAACAAGGAGAGCAGGAGCAGCTTAGTTAGTGGCGGGGCTCAAGAGATATTCACACAGGGCAGTCTTATTGGCCACACTCAGATACCAATCATAGGTTGGCAGCAGTCGAAACTAGGCCAATGAAGCAGTAATATGATATAGGAGGCAGATCATGAGTGTATTTAAAGGAGGCCTGGGAGAGGGGGGTGGTGGGGTGGGAGAAAATTTCAGGTCAGAGCGAGAGCTGAGAAGTCAGAATTAAGAAGGGAACACTGTAACAGGCTATAGAGAAGGTGCCCCAATCAGAGCAAAGCAGGCAAGCGGGCGTACCAGTCATAATCCCCCTATGGCAGTGCCGCACCAATCAAGGGTGCCCAGGCATGCTGGCTCTCTGCAGAGGATTCTATCAGTATCTATCGGTATGACAGCGCAGCATAGGTAATAATAGGGTGCTCAGTGTCTATCTGACTTGAGTCTGAAGGGTGGATGGCAGACACTGAGGACTTCCTGTTTTCAGCTGCAGAGCTGCTGCACAGGTAGTTTTAAGGAAGTTGTCAGCCTGTTGAGTGAAGCTTAAGGGAACCTCAACTACAACCACCCCTTGTAGCAGCACCAGGAAAGAAATAGAATGATAGTGCAGGCCATATTGCCCATGAATGAGTACAGTAATTTATGTAGAAGACCAAGAATCCCTCTAGTGGCAGGCCTGTATAACCTGCTAATGGAAACTAGCCACTTGGGGGTGGGGGGGAGTAGTTAGACTTATCGGTGCCAAGGCAGACTGCTTGGATGGGGGTGCTGCAGGAAGAGCAGTCAGACAGAAGAGGTGTAAGCACTTTAAAACAGCAGTAGAAATTACAATCCAGCTAATACAGTTGAAAAACTTCTAATTACACAGTTGAAATGTGCTTAGTTCTATCAAAAATTTAACAAAGTGCCAGGTGTCTATAGCAGGGGAAAAGTCCTGGCCAATCAGAGTGGGTTTGCTGGAAGCACCCGTGTTCAGATTGGCTGCACTGTCCCATACCTTCCAAGGAGCTGCAGGCGGGTGTCCTGGTCTTGGTCGGTGGCTGGCTGGGTGCCGGCCAACCGTGGGGGAGCTGAAGCAGCCCTGTTCAAGTGAAACGTGTACGGAACCACAAGCAGAAACGGTAATGGTAAGAGTAATGTAAGAGCACAGGCTGGTTTTCCCTAAAAGCTGTATAGAAAAAGACAGTGAGTAGAAAGAATGTATGCAAAATAATGACTCTCGGAACACAAAAATCAGTTGTTGTAATAGTAAATTGCTTATATCTCAGTAACCGTACGACATAGAAAAAATTTTTTAAAGTCACATGTATTATCACTTTCCTGGCTAGTTATATATGTAGCCCCCTCAAGGGGGCTAAAATTTTTTGACAAAAACTCTGTATCTTGCACCGTTTTCGAGATACAGGCCCTCAAAGGCACGGCGAACGCCGTAATGTTATTCTATGGGGAAAAAAACAGAAGTTCGGATTGCCATAACTTTTGAACAGTTTAATATTTTTTCATGAAATCTTTGAAAGGCTCATTGGTGGCCACAGCTGCAAGTTCCCTGAAGATTTTGGGCCGGTCACGCAAACCGTGCGACCTGTAGGCGCGACCGTAGAATTCCAGAAAAAGTGTAAACGTGTGTGCAGATCATGCTTAATAACTCTGGAGCTGTGTATCCAACTGGTACAAAACTTGACAGATCCCACGGCCTATGGTTCTTGATCTTGTATTCTAAATTTCAGCCAAATCTGTCAAACGGTTGCAAAGTTATTAAGGTGCAAAGTTTTGGGGTTTAACATAGAAATGGCTCCTCTACCCTAACTATGGTAGCACTACCGTGCTACCATAATATATGTGTGTATATATATATATATATATATGTATGTATATTTATAATAATGTTTTGTGGCTCTTTTGCCACATTTCCCTGTTGTTCAGTGGTACCCCCCACACTCCACTGCTCCAGTTATCATTGGTGGCAGGAGGAATCCCTTCTTTATTGTGTTTTTTTTCCCAGTGAAAAGAAGAAAAAACGTCCCTTGCTGTCTCTGATTTTTTGTGGCTTTTTTGCAACATCTCCATGGTGTCTGGTGGTACCCCCTACTCTCTATTGCCCTAGCTAGGCAATGCAATCCCCCTTTATTATGTTATTTTTTGTTCCTGAAAAGAAGAAACTACCCCTCATAGTCTTTTGCTCATTTGGTGCTGTGAAAAAACAATGTCCACGGCAGATTGTGGTAGTGCCCTTCACTGTGCAGCTACTTCTCTACACCCCCTGATATCCCCCTAGACCACCATTCATCTGAGGAGGTGCCAGATTCATGACCCACTCCCCACTTCATCTATCAAACACGTCTTTCTGCTGGAACCAGTGACTGCAATATGAACAAAGATAAATGTGCTTCAATGTATTTCAATTGGGTGTTTCAACTTATGGTCATAACTCAGCCATTTTTTTACATTTTGGCTCCACATTTTCAATGTAGCCTTTTGAGGATCCCACCTCATGACCACTATAACTGTCATTAGGCACCTCTTGCCAGAAAGGTAATTTTGTGGTCAGTTGGTGAAATCACCTTTCTGGTGGGATTTGCATAATGACAGTCGTTGTTCATGAGGTGGGGTCATAAGAAGGGTATGTTGAAAATTTTGGGTAAACATTTTGAAAAATGACTGTGTTATGGGCATTTGTCACAATTCCGCTACTCACACATGTGACTTAGTAAATTTTCAACACTTTCACTCCATATTTTCAAGATACTCTTCTTATTACCCAACCTGATGCATGTCATGACTGTCATATCTCAAATCCTGACCAAGATGTGTTTTTGCACCTGTGGCATAGAGTGGCGTTATGGTTGCCAGAATTATGTTTTGGCAGGGCTTTGATAATTTTCTGTGTTCGGTATATACAGTATGGTGAGGTGATAAGAAGGCTATATTGAAAATGTGTGGTCAAATAAGGATACTATTATACTATTTCAATGAAGAGGTGGGAGTAAAGGGTCCAAAGGACCTTACGCATCCACCATTAAATAAGATGCTATTATACTATCTCAAAATGTAAGGCAATAAACTACAAATAACTTTGTTAATGCATCAGTTAGGGTCAAAGTGACAAAAGTAAGGAAATGTGGTGTTAGAATTTCCAACCCTAACACCCCATTGCCCACCCTGCACAGACCCACAGGTGGGCATGGGGGGCTGTCTTGGGGCCCACCCCATTCACCTATATTGTAGCCAAGTCACCTGATTTTGTACTGGAATGGGGTTAGGGTTCATGGGCCCCAAGACAGACCCTCCCCCACCTGGGGGTCTGTGCAGGGTGGACAATAGGGTGCTAGAGTTGGAAACCCTGACACTACATTTCCCTACTTTTGTTACTTTGACCCTAACTGATGAATTAATGAAATTGTTTGCAAAATATAAATGTGTATATGTATTCGTATGTATGTGTATATACAGGTTACTGTAGGTAAAAGATATGTTGGCTTGTTGCTCTCCCGGTCAGGTACTACTCCCCTGCCGAACTCCAGGACCTCCAGCCCTTTTATTCTTCTCCTCTGCCTGCAGAGGTTTATAACCGATGTAGGGCTTTAGGTACTGTTAGTAGAAAGAGGAGGTGGACTGGGGCCCCGGACTCTGGGAGGGGGACAGCTGGGGTGACTATATCAGGGTTGTGCAGTCCAGGAGATGCCCTGGGGTGAAATGGTCTCTAGATGTCTGATTACCATACCCAAAGGCTTCTGTAATTCTGGGTAGATAATTCAATCAGCCCTGAAACCTCATTCGACTCAAGTGGTGTTATGCAATGCCAGGTCTATTAAAAACAAGACAACAATTATTGCTGATCTTGTTGGGACAGCAGACCTGGCTTGCATCACCGAAACCTGGCTTGATGACAACGTGGGCTCCATTTTGGAAGCGGCAGTCCCAGACAGAATTTCAGTGATACACCACTCGAGATCAGACCACAGGGCCGGGGGGGGGGCAATCTATTTTTGACTGGACTTGGGCCTCACTGGTGTACTAGTAAAGAAGGTCAGATCATTTGAGTTTTACCGTAGTAGCAGGTGTGGGCTGCAGGATCATTCTCATCTACCATCCACCCAGGAGTGAGAAATTGCTCCTGCAGGAAATGGCTGACTTCATCGTTGACACGGCATTGGAGTCGCCCAGGCTGATGGTCCTGTGCGACTTCAGTGCCTGGGTCGATAACGAACTCTTGCAGTTTGGTCAAGACTTCCTCCAGCTTATGTTGTCATTGGGGTTCACACAGGTAGTTGCCTCTGCTACTCATAATGTGGGTAACACACTTGACCTGGTCTTCCTCCTGGGGATCGAGTCCTCCAACTTGATTGTGGAGCCAGTCATATGGTCTGATCACTACACAGTGAGATTCAATCTCTAGTCCCTCCATTATAGGCCTGCCCCTGTGGAGATTTTCAGATACCACCCATTGAGGGGGTGTAACCCTAGAGGGTCTCTTGGTGGTATTAGACCTATCAGGAGTTCCGAGGGCAGGCAAGGATCCAGAGAATCTAACTTTGGCCTATAATAAGGCTATCACTGAGGCTCTGGATACTATCGCCCCAGTCCGTGTTCACCCCCCCTGCCCTTGATCCCCTTGGTTTGATGGGACCTTGACGGAGCTGAGACAGGTGGGGCGAAGGCTAGATCATCACTGATGAAGAACAGCCCTTGAATTTGACCACCTTAGATTGATAGATCATTATCAAAGCTATCAATCAGCAATCTCACGTAAGAAGGAAGAGTTCCTGTCTGGTAAGATAGCTGCTGCTCAAAACCGACTGGCTCAGCTCTTTTGAGCCATGGACAGGCTGTGCAACCCAACCTGTCTACAGGTTCGAGGAGCTTTTTCACAAGATAAGTGTGATGAATTTGCTTGATTTTGTTGCAGACAAGGTGGCCAACACCAGGGATGAAATCTGTCCAGCACTGTCTATGGGGGTTAGTGGTGGTCGGTGTATGGTCACTTTCCCTCTGTCTTCTTGGATATTTTTCAACTGAACGGAGATAGGGGACGTTGTGTGTATTGTCCAGAAATTGCAGCCAACTTGCTGTAGTTTGGATCTGGGCCCTACACACCTAATATTAGGGTGTTTGGAGATCATTGGCCCGGCACTTGCAGAGACTGTTTGGTTCTCTTTAGATCTGGGAGAGTTTCCTAACGTCCTGAAAGAGGCAGTGGTGACGCCACTTCTTAAGAAAGCTTCTTTGGACCCAAGCATCTGTGCAAACTACAGACCTATCTCTAACCTTCCCTTTTTTGAAAAGGTGATTGAGAAAGTAGTTGCACCACAACCTGAGAACCATCTTACCATCCATGATGTCTTTGATCCTCTTCAGTCTGGTTTCCAGAAGAGACATAGTACCGAGACCTCTTCTTCGGGTGCTCAGTGATCTCCTGATGGCAAGAGACCAGAAGCGCCGTTCCATCTTGGTGTTTCTAGATCTCTCCTCTGCATTTGACACTGTGGACCATGGGATTCTGCTAGAGCAACTGAGGGTCATGTGTGGACTGACTGATTCAGTTCTTAAATGGTTTCATTCTTTCCTAGCTGGCAGGTGTCAGAGGGTGGTTTTATTTTTTTCCTCTGAACCATTCTCTCTGCCGTGCCAGGTACCTCAGAGCCTGATGCTGTCCCCCATGTTGTTCGCAGTGTTTCTGCTGCCTCTTGAAGACATTGTAAGATAATATGGGCTGAGTTTTCACCACTATGCAGATGACACGCAGCCCTGTCTTTTGCACCTGACCAGGATAGTGCGGTCTCTATGTTTAACAACTGTCTAGCCGAAATCCATGACTGGATGAAATCCAGTTGGCTGAAATTTGAATTCTGGGAAGACTGAGGGGTTAACTGTAGATCTGTAGCACTGGATAGAGAGGTCAGTGGTGGGGTTACCTTCCTGGTTTTGGCTCGATGGTGTACAGCTGTCCACCTCTAAATGGGTGCATAAACTGGGGGTGGTATTTGATGATAGACTGACACTGCAGGCATAGGTGTCGGCAGTCATCAGATCTTCTTTTTATTATCTTAGGAACATCACTAGAATTAAGCATCTTGTTCTGTCTGATGATTTGCCCATGTTGATCCATGCTTTCATGACCTTGCACCTTGACTACTGCAACTCACTATACCTAGGGCTTCTGGGAGTTGATGTCCACCGCTTGCAGCTGGTGCAGAATGCTGCGGCATGATTAGTGACTGGAACTTCACTCAACGGTGATATTACTCCCGTGCTGCGTGATCTGTGCTGGCTGTCGATACAGTGGCAGACCACCTTCAAGGTTGGTCTTCTGACCTATAAAGCCCTACACAGACTGGGACTGGGTTACCTGCAAGAGCTCCTGGTTCCTTACAGCCCTGGCTGACCTCTCTGCTCAACTGATGAGGGGTTGTTAGAGGTTCCCAGGGTGCAGTTAAAGACATCTGGTGCCAGGACTTTTATGTTCATGGTACCATCCCTCTGGAACTCTCTACCTCATCAGATTAGAGAGTGTGGGACGGTGGAGAGCTTCAAGACCAGTTTAAAAACCTATTTATTCAAATAGGCTTTTAATATTTGAAGTTTTAGGAATTCTGAGGATTTTTAATTGAAGTTGTTGTTTTTATGTGATTTTAGTGAATTGTCTTTTCATGTCCTGTATGTAAAGTGCTTTGATGTTTGAACTGCACTGTACAAACAAAAATATTATTTACATATTTATATTTTTTGGACTTTGCCCCATAGAAGTCACTAGCAGCTATTTCCCTCTATACGTTTTCCCTGTTTACACAATTGCAATTAAAACTAACAACAACCATCCAATTGAATATATTACATAAAATAAATAATGGGTAAGTGTGGCATACAAGGACATAAACATAATTCATAAATAACCTAGCACTTGTAGACCCCTCACAACATGGTTTCACAAAAGGCAGATCTTGCCTCACTAACCTCATTCAATTTTTCGAGCCGATAAGTGCAGCTCTGGATAAAGGCGTTTCTGTGGTCATTATTTTCCTCAAGTTTCACCAAAGCGTTCAACAAGGTGTCACATTATATACTACTTTCCCTACAAAATAAAATTCAATTGCTCCCCAACATCATAAATTGGACAAACTCCCGGCTAGACTCCCATAGACAAATGGCTGCCATTAAAGGACGCTTCTCAGGATGGTCCTTGGTCACTAGCGGTGTACCACAGGGCTTTGTCCTAGGTCCCACCTTATTTAACATGCTGTATCCACTCTACAAATTCCCAGTAATACATGGCTCTGCAAATATCCAGACGACTGTAAACTGGGAGGCATTGTTCAAACTCCAACAGATGGGCAACAGTTGCAAAAGAACTTGGACCTAATATCCAACTGGGCATTAAAAATTAAAATGACGGTCAATGTTAAAGAAAAGCAAGGTAATGCAGCTGGGGTCTAAGAACCAGCTGACTCAATATAAGCTTAATAATATTATGCTAGACGGCATGGTGGAGAATAATGACAGTGGAATATGGATTACTAACAACCTAACATTTGACAATCACACTAAGACCACAGTTAAACAATGTCAAAGGACAGTGGGATGTATCCTAAAAAACATTAAATCCAGGAATAAAGAAATATTGCTACCACTGTACAAGGGCTTGGTACGTCCTCATCTCGAGTACTGCTCCTGGTTTTGGGCATCTAACACTTTAAGAAGTAGTAAACTAATTGAAGGAGTTGAGAGAATACTAACCAAAAAAGTCTCCAATACCAAAAATCTAAGTTACAATCATAGACTGAATACACTGGAGTTGTACTCAGCAAAGTACAGGCAACTGACATAGAAACATAGACTTTGATGACAGATAAGGACCACTTGGCCCACCCAGTCTGCCCATTTCTCTACCTACTGGATAAGCTGCAGATTCTAGTTAACCAACAGCCTACTTCCTGCAACCCCCCACTATAATTGCCTTGTGTCTGTCCCATGCATGTTTGAATTCCCCCACTGTTTTAGACCCAACAACCTCCTCAGGAAGGCAGTTCCATGTATCCACCACTCTCTCCGTGAAAAAAAATTTCCTCACATTACCCCCGAGCTGTCTCCCCTGTGCCCTCTTGTTCTTACACAACTCTTTTTCTGAAAGATGCTACCCTTCTGGACTTTGTTGATTCCCTTGAGGTACTTGAAAGTTTCTATCATGTGCCCCCGTCCCTCCTTTCATCAAGAGTATACATATTAAGCTCTCTCAGTCTCTCTTCATACGGTTTCTGCTGCAGACCCTGCACCATTTTAGTTGCCCTCCTCTGGACTGCTTCCATCCTGTCTATGTCCTTGCATAGATGAGGTCTCCAGAACTGCACACAGTACTTCAGATGGGGTCTCACCAACTGTCTGTACAGAGGGATAATCACTTCCCTTTTTACGTTCACTTGTGCGCATGCACAAGGAATGTTTTGGGAGAGTACCACACTTGGAGGTGTGCCTCTCCCACCCAATGCACTGCTCCCTTGAGCAGGCGTGGCGGTCCTGCACTAATAGGTGCAGGAGCTCAGTATGACAGCGGTGTTCCTCTGCTTCAAAGGAAAGCATTGCTGCCATACTGGCGCTGCCCCCCGTCACGCGTTGCCTCCCCCGGCGTCATGCCACCCCAAATCTTTGGTTGCCACACTGGGAGCCCACCCCAGCGTGGCAAATGTTGTTTGCCGATGGGGGTGCCCAATCCCCTGTCGGCTCCATGGACCCCCCCAACTCATCCTGCTGCCACACTGGGAGCCCACCCCAGCATGGCAAACTGTCATTTAGTTTGCTGACGGGGGTGCCCAATCCCCCGTCAGCTCCTCGGCCCCCCCAGCCATCTTCTGCCCACTGGGAGCCCACCCCAGTGTGGCAAATGTCCCACATCGTCTTTTTAATTTTTTTACCTGTAAAACAAAATGGTCCCACAGCATATCTCCCAGCCCCCCACAGCCCACCTACCCACTTCACTTTTGACTTCCTCCCCCACCCCACCCCATACTTGCCTCGGACTCTGGCGCGATGATCTTCAGTGGACCGGAACACGTCTGCACTCTTCAAAGCTGACCGAACTGAGGAAATGCCGGTAAGCTGTATAATGGGCTACATAGGGATTTCAACTTTATTGCATATCTCAGTCATTTTTTAATTTTTACCATATTTTCAACATTGGGTTTTGGGATCCCTTCTCATGAATGATGTCACTGTCATGGCGTTATTCGGGCCTGAAGGGTGATTTCGTAGGCACTGTGCAGTCACTGTGTGAAATCACCCTTCAGCCTTGAATAACACCATGACAGTGACATCATTCATAAGAAGGGGTCCCAAAAACCCCATGATGAAAATTTGGTGCAAAAATTCCAAAAAATGACTGTTTTACGAGCGTGTGTTGTGCAGTTCCTACACAGGCTCGTAAGTTCGCGGATTTTCAATATTTTCACTCCAGATTTTCAACATTGCCATTTTATCACACCTTCTTATGACCTGTACAGCTGTCATTTTTCACATCTCACCCAAAATGTGTTTCCGCCCATGTAGCGCACAATGGCGCAGTCGATGTGCGAAATCAATGTATGGAACACATTAAGAAAATCACAGTGACACTGTTCATGAGCAGAGGTCTTAAAATGGCTATATTTGAAAATTTGTGAAAAAATTCCTAAAATGACTGTTTTATGAGTGTCGTTGCGCAGTTCCTCATGCCTTTCGTATGTTTGCGAATTTTCAATATTTGCACTCCAGATTTTCAACATTGCCATTTTACCACACCTCCTCATGAGCAGTACAGCTGTCATTTTTCACATTCTGCACAAAATGTGTTTCTTCCCATGTGGCGCACAATGGCACAGTGGGTGTGCAAACTCCGTGTATGGGACACATTAAGAAAATCACAGTGTCACTGTTCATGAGCAGAGATCTTAAAATGGCTATGTTGAAAATTTGGCAAAAAAATTCCTACAAATAACTGTTTTACGAGCATGCGTTGTGTAGTTCCTATGCACGCTCGTAAGTTTGCCAATTTCCAATATTTTCACTCCAGATTTTCAACATTGCCATTTTCCACACCTCCTTATCAGCAGTACAGCTGTCATTTTTCACATCCTGCCCAAAACGTGTTTCCGCCCATGTAGTGCACAATGGCGCAGTTGGTGTGTGAAATCAATGTATGGGACACAGTAAGAAAATCACAGTGACACTGTTGATTAGCAGAGGTTTTAAAATGGCAATGTTGAAAATTTGGTGAAAAAAATCCTACAAATGACTGTTTTATAAGCGTGCATTGCACAGTTCCCACGCACGCCCATAGGTTTGCGAATTTTCAATATTTCCACTCCAGATTTTCAACATTGCCATTTTACCACACTCCCTTATGAACAGTACAGCTGTCATTTTTCACATCCTGCCCAAAACGTGTTTCTGCCTATGTAGCTCACAATGGGGGTAACAAAAAGGTCATGCTGGCAATTTATTGTGCAAATACCAGCAATCGCACAGGGCATTAGGGTAAAGCACCATACATGCCAAACACCACTGCAAATACCTGCAAGCGAACGTTCAGCATTGACAAATGCTTGTTCTACCTGTGATGCCCCTTCCTATGCATTCCAGTATCCTCCTGACTCTCCTTACCAACTTTTCACATTGCTTACCCACCTTTAGGTCATCTGATATGACTACCCCGAGGTCCCTTTCCATTTTTGTCGTTGTTAGTACCTCCCCTGCTATTGTGTACTCTTCTCCTGGGTTTTTGTTTCCCAGGTGCATTACTTTGCACTTCTTTGCATTAAATCTAAGTTGCCATATGTCTGACCATTCCTCCAACCTTGCCAAGGCTCTTCTCATCTGTTCTACCCCTTCTTGTGTATCAACTCTGTTACAGATCTTTGTGTCATCTGCAAAGAGGCATACCTTTCCCTCCAGACCCTCTGCAATGTCACCTGTAAAGATGTTAAAGAGGACTGGACCCAGTACTGAGCCCTGAGGTACCCCACTAGTAACCCACCTTTCTTCAGAATGTATTCCATTCTCTATTACCTTCCTGACAGGTGACCTTTGCTTGACCTACAAAGCAATTATGGACTCTTTGATGAAGGAAACACTGGGCCTAGTATTACATGAAACAGAAATACCCACACAAACCCATAAACACAAACCTATTAGTGAAAAATGTTCAAGCAAAATATAGGGAGAGATTCTTCACACAAAGAATAATAAACGTTTGGAATACACTGCCACAAACAATAATTGATAGCCAAAATACAACAATATTTAAACACAGATTAGAACATCATATGGGAAAGAAAGTATACAATTTCCACCCATGATTCATGACTGGCAAATTCAATAAAAGGCATGACTGTCTACTGAATTTGTATCAGTCTACAAACATATAAACCCATTGAGGGGGTTAACCAGATCATAAAACCACTTGCCCTTCAGGCTTGTGGCATTATGATCTGGTAAGCTTCCTTGATGGCTTTATTTCCTTTTATACCACGCTTACTCATCATTTATTTGAAATGTATATGGGTACTGATATAAAATCTTTTGAGTCTTTCAAACATGCTTTAGATGGCTATCAGTTCAGCTCCCGGAATTAGATATGCCCTACAGGTGCGGAGAAGGTGGTCTCATAGAAACATAGACTTTGACAGCAGATAAGGACCGCTTGGCTCATCTAGTCTGCCCATTTCCCTACCTAGAGGATAGGCCGCAGATCCTAGTTAACCAACAGCCTTTTTCTTCCAACCCCCCACAAGAATTGCCTTATGTCTGTCCCATGCATTCTTGAATTCTCCACAGTTTTAGACCCCACAACCTCCTCAGGAAGGCTGTTCCATGCATCCACTGCCCTCTCTGTGAAATAATACTTCCTCACATTGCCCTGAGACTGCCCTCCTTCTATCTTTAAATTGTGTCTCTTTGTTCTTGCACATCTCTTTTTCTGAAAGATGCTACCCTCTTGGACTTTGCTGATTCCACTGAGGTACTTAAAAGTTTCTATCATGTCCCCCCTCTCTTTTCTTTCCTCAAGGGTATACATATTAAGCTCCTTTAGTCTCTCCTCATATGGCTTCTCTTGCAGACCCTGCACCATTTTAGTTGCCCTCCTCTGGACTACCTCTATCCTGTCTATGTTGTTGCGGAGATGGGGTCTCCAGAACTGGACTCAGTACTCCAGATGGGGTCTCATCAACTGTCTGTACAGAGGGATAACAACTTCCTGTTTTCTGCTGCTGATGCCTCTCCCTATACATCCCAGTATACCCCCAGCCCTCTCTACTGCCTTCTCACATTGCTTGCTAATCTTAAGGTTATCTGATATGATTACCCCCAGGTCCCTTTCCTTTTTTGTTGTTGTTACTACCTCCCCACCCATTGTGTATTCTTCCCCTGGGTTCTTATTTCCCAGGTGCATTATTTTGCACTTCTTTGCATTGAATCCTAGCTGCCATACTTCTGACCATTCCTCTAACCTTGCCAAGTCCCTTTTCGTTCTTTCCACGCCTTCTTGTGTATCAACCCTGTTGCAGATCTTTGTGTAATCTGCAAAAGGCATACTTTTCCTTCCAGTCCCTCTGCAATGTCACTGATGAAGACAATAAAAAGGACTGGACCCAATACTAACCCTGCAGTGTACCCCACTAGTAACCCCTCTTTCTTCAAGAGGACCCATTTACAATTACCTTCTGTGTCCTGTTGTGCAGCCAATGTTTTACCTAGGCTACCACCCTGGGACCCACTCCCAGGCTGTTAATTTGACTATTAATCTTTTGTGTGGGACTGTGACAAATGCCTTTCTAAAGTCTAGGTAGGCCATGTCCACAGCCCCTCCCTGGTCTACTACTTTGGTCACCCAGTCAAAGAAATCTATTAGATTCGTCTGACATGACCTTCCCACTGTGAACCCATGCTGCCTTGGGTCCTGTGCTCCACTGGCCTCTAGGTACTCAATTGTTCTTTCCTTCAGAAGTGATGCCATCACTTTCCCTACCACAGAGGTCAGACTGACAGGTCTGTAGTTTCCTGTCTCTGTCTTGGTCCCACTTTTGTTAAGGGGAATCACATCTGCTTTCTTCCAGTCCTTGGGTATTACACCATCCTCCCATGATTTATTAAAAAGAGTAGCCAGTGGTTTCACTAGTTCCTCCCTTAATTCTTTTAGAATTCTGGGGTGAATTCCATCAGGACCCATTGCTTTGTCCACCTTCAGTTTTAGGAGTTCTTGCAGAACCCTTTCTTCTGTGAAAGGACTGGGATCGACCCCCCTATCAAGAGTGTTTCCGTCAATTGGATTAGGCACTTCCCTCCTCTTTTTGTGAATACTGAGAAGAAATATTCATTCAGTATCCTGCTTTTCACCGTCCCCTCTGCCCACCCACTCGCTCATTCTATTCAGCCTCACTATCCTCCTTTGTCTTTTCTACGCTCGCTGATGTACCTATAAAAGGTTTTATCTCCCTTCTTAACTGAGTTGGCTATCTTTTCCTCAGTTTGGGCCTTTGCTATTCTGACTTCTCTCCCTGCTTCCTTCTACTTTAACTGGTACAGCTCTCTGTCCTGCTGCTTCTGTGTTTCCTTATACTTCTGGAATGCTATCTTTTTCTTCCTGACTTTCACAGCCACCTCTTTTGAGAAACATAGTGACTTTTTCATTCATTTTGATTTGTTTATTTGCTTCACACAAAGGCTTGTTGCCTCTGTGATGGCAGTTTTGATGATTCCCCATTGTTGCTCCACCCCTCCTTCTAGCCTGTTTGCTAGTGCTTTTCTGAGGCACTCTCCCATCTTGCCAGAGTCAGCCCTCCTAAAGTCCAGTATCCTCACTTTTGTCTCAATGGGCTTATGCCTTTTTCCACCTTTGGAAACCGAGCAATACTGATTATATATATATATATATATATATATATATACACAGTATATATATATATATATATATATATACACACACACACATTTTATATATATATATATATATATGTATGTATATATTCACTTACTGTGTATTTTTTGCAAAAAAACTTTGTTAATGCATGAGTTAGGGTGGATACCACAGCGACAAAAGCAGGGAAATGAAGGGTTAGGGTTTTCAGCCCTAAAAGCCCCACCCAAGGATCCCACCCTACCACCCCACCTCATTCTCCAGCCTCTCCATACACCAACAGCATTGGTGCACCTATGGGTCATAATGCCCAACTCTCAGCCCCATTCCACATGCAAACATGCTTACACACTACAGTATATGACAATGGGGTGAGAGTTAGGCCTTATGACCCCATGGCACACCCAAATGCCTCTTGGTGTGTGGAGTGTGGCGTGGTAGGAGTGGGATCCCTGGGGTCATTAGGGCATTAGAGTTGGAAACCCTGACACTTCATTTCCCTGCTTTTGTCCCACCTTAACTGATGCATTAATGACGTTTTTTTGCAAAGAATTTCTTTTTTTTTCAGATAATATAATTGTATCCTCATTTTACCTGGGAAGCGCAGGGTCCTTTGGCCCCTGTGCTCCCATTCCTCCATTGAGATAGTACAACACGGTTCATAAGTCACGGTGGAAGACTCTCATCCCACGATCCAGATAGTAAAACAGTGTCCATCTGTCATGGTGGAGAGTGCAGGATCCTACAATTGAGTTAGTACAACAGTATCCATATGTCATGGTGGGAGCCAAGGTCCCTGTGCTCCCATACCTCCATCCAGATAGTACAACAGTGTGAAAAATGGGAAACCTGGCAAAGTTGCGCATGTGCGTAGAAACTGTGCAATGCACGCTTGTAACATGCTCATTTTTTGGAATTTTTTTACCAACTTTTGAACATCAGCATTACGGGCCCTCCCCTCATGAACAGTACAATTGTGATTTTGTTAATCTATCCCAAAAGTTGATTTTGCACTGTGACTGTGCCATTCTGCACCACAGGTGTGACACATTCTGGGCAGGATGTGAAAAATGACAACTGTTCTTTTCATAAGGAAGTGTGAAAAAATGGCAATGTTGAAAATCTGGAGTATATGAAAAACTGGCAAAGTCATGTGCGCTGGTAGAAAGTGGGCAACGCATACCGTAGGCAGTAGGTTTTTGGAATTTTTTTGACAGATTTTCAGCATCAGCTTTATGAGTTGTCCCCTCATGAACAGTGGCACTGTCATTTTGGTAATTCACCGCAAAAGTTGATTTCACGCAGTGACCACGCCATTCTGCGCCACAGGTGTGAAAACACATTTTGGGCAGGATATGAACAATGACAGCTGTACTGTTCATAAAGAGATGTTAAAAATGGCAATGTTGAAAATCTGGAGTGAAAATATAAAAAACTGGCAAAGTTATGAATGTGCATAAAAAATGCACAATGTACATTAGTAACGCATTAATTTTTTGGAATTTTCTCACCAAAATTGCAACGTGGGCTTTTTGGGACTCGGTCTCATGAACAGTGGCACTGTCGTTTCGTGAATTGGTCCTGAAAGATGATTTTGTGCAGCGACCAAGAAATCAGCTTTTGGGACTGAGAAATAAAATGACAGACAGAGTTCATGGGGAGGGGTCCTAAGAACTCCATGTTGAAAATATGGGGCCAAAATTCCTAAAATTGGCTGAAATATCAACTTAAATTGAAACCCCCCATTCGGTCCCATTATACAGTGCTTACTCAATTCCTCATTTCGCAGTTCAGCTTTGAAGAGTGCTAACATCTCCCAGTCCAGAGAAGATTACGACTCCTGACCTCTGGAGGGTAAGTATGGATGAGGGGGGTGCAGAGAGGTGGGTGCTCAAAGGGAGGTTGGGGATGGGGGAAGGCGAGACAAAAATGGACCGTTTACTTTATTACAGTTTATAAAAAATGAAAAAAAGACTTCAAAGAACGGTCTTCTTCATCTACAGAAACAAACATACAAAAAACATTTTGAGCACACTGAATGGGCTCCCACTGTGACACATAAGTTTTTTTGGGGGGATCATCATGCTGACAGGGGGATTGGGCACCCCTGTTGGCATTAACAGTGGGCTTGGGGGTAGGTCATCCGACACTGGTAGTGCACATTCCAATGTCACAAAACTTTAATTTAATAAATATATCAGCCCACTGGGGTGGGCTCCCAGTGTGCCACAATACTTCGCGGGGGGGAGGGGTTGTTTACAGATTGACATGGGGATTGGGCACCCTGATGTCTAAAAGGGGCAGATGAGATCGATGCAGGATTCTGCAATCGATCTCTGTCCAAATTTCGATGCAGGATCTTGTGCTGAAGTACAGTAATGTGCCGCACAATGGTTTTGTACGGGAAAGCATTGTGCAGCACATTACTGTACTTCGATGCAGAATGCTGCATCGAAATTTGTTCACATTTCGATGCAGAATTCTGCATGGAAGAAAAGACCTCTGGGATGGTTTTCTTGTTTTACAGGTTTAAAAAAATACATTTGGGCACACTGGAGTGGGCTCCCAGTGTGCCAGAATAGTGGGAGGTGTGGACACAGCAATGTGTGCACAGTATGACACAGGGATTGGGCACCCCATGTCGAAAAGTACTGTATACACATTAGGATACTTTGATGAAGGATCCTGCTTTGAAATGAAGTAAAGTTTCAATGCAGGATTCAGTATGGAAGAAAGACCTTGGTGACTTTTTTTCTTTTACAGGTTTTAATGAATAAATACATTTGGGCACACTGGGGTGGGCTCCCAGTGTGCCAGAATACAATGTGTGCACAGTATTGACACGGGAATTGGGCACCCTGTGATGGCAAATATTGTGCGGCACATTAGGGTACTTTGATGCAGGATTCTGCATTGAAATTATAGAAAATTTCAAAGCAGGGTTCTGCATTGAAGAAATGACCTCAGGGGATGGTTTCCTTTTTTTCACAGTTTTTTTTAATCTGATAAGTACATTTGGCCACCCTGCAGTGGGCTCCCAGTGTGCCCATTAAGCGCATTATGTATTATGGGCACAAAGCAAGTCTTCCATGACTCTGCAGCTGGCAGCATGAATTCCAGCTGTGGCTGCAGAAGTCAAGAAAATACCACTCTTCTCATACAGGGAAAGGACTCCAAGGCATTCTCTGTATAAGCTGGCACCCGGGAGAAAACCTTCTTTGGGTCCAGCTTACAACACAAAAAAAAAATCAGAAAACACCTAAAGAGGTTCTCGTTACCTGTTTTCTTGTGTTTTTTTTTGTGTTTAAAATGTTTGGTACTTCAACATCCTCGCTAAGTGGCAAAACAAGATGGTGGCTGCAACACAGCTCAATTGATCGGAGGACTGTGAACTGTGTGAAAAACACCAGCATTCTTTGTGAAAAGAAGCTGGTATTTTTTGCACAGTTCTCCTATTGTCATTCCTGACATGCCTGACACATACATTTTCCCAGAGGAAACAATGGGAAATTAAACATGTCATAACTTTTGAATGGATTGATAATTTTTTTCACCAGACCTTCAAAAGGCACATCTGTGACCCACAGGCTTTCTATCCTGAAAATGTCAGACCACAACCTAAGGGCGTTCATGACATACAGGCGAGCAAAGAAATGTCAACAAATCCAGATTTTTCTGTTTTTTCAACACTTTATATCTTAAAAACCACTGATTGATTCCCACAGAGTTTTGCAAATCAAGAGACCTATGCCTAGAGATCATGCATGCTAAATGTCATGCAAATCTATTGAATAGCTCCAAAGTTATTAATGCTCAAACTTTGGACTTTAACATAGAAATGCTGTTTCACCTAACTATACTGGCGTGACTACACCAGTATGATACACACACACACACCATGCATTCTTTGCAAATAACCCTCTTTAATGTGCTAGTTAAGGTTCAAATTAAAAATCAAATCTCCTCATCTGAAATGTACTTTACAAAGAGAGTCTAATCTTCCGGTGCAAGGGGTGCATTTTTTCTGCTCCTGTTACCACAGTGACATAAACACTGTAAAGGACCAGAGTCACATGTGTACAACAAACTTCTCGAGAGACAAACTTTCCACATAGCAGTGAAAACAGTTAAAAGAGCATGCTAAATACAGTGGGCCATTTCTGACAGAGTCCGTATCCCTGACTTATTTTTAAGATTAAGCATTTTGAACCGGTGCCAAGAGTTTCATTCGGCCGTGCAATTATATGCTTGTTTGCCTTTGTCTCTATGCTCCGGAGCAGTTACTTGAGAGAGAGAGTAGTGCAACGTGGTTCTGCGAGAGACTGGAAGCTGTGAAAACTCAGTGACAGCAAAAGGACCCAGTGTATCCATAGCAGGCTGCAATGTGATCTGGTGTCTTTCAGTGTTCCCACTGTGCAGTCCCTTGCCTTGTCTCTTGTGCTGTGGCCTCGAGCATGTCACAGACAGAGAGAATAAGTGACCACTGAGTGTCTCTCCGTGTCAAAGGTGGTTTGGTGACCACAAGGTATGTAAAACTGAGGGCAATAAGATGTATGCCAGGTTACTTTCACTGTCAACACTGGGGGCCCATCATAGAACAATGCAGGAGCAGTGCACCTGGGTGAGCCGCAGCATGCAACATATATAAAAGTTGCATTACTTCAAGGTTCAAGGAGAGGGAAAGGTGGAGACAAATTCCTGCTTGTTTAGCAAGCATAAGTGAGGAGAGAGGGATGGTAGTAAATGAGGCTATCTTCAGAATGGTTCTTTCAGGGTTACATCAATTCCTCTCTCCCCGCCTTCCCATCCAAGGGGTACCTGTGATGAACTGTCCATTGTTTTAAAAAGCGATCTGCTTTGTGTCCATTGATGGGGAGCTATTCTCTGTCTGTGCGATTGGGAGCTGTAGTGCCAACCCCACAGCTCGGGCTGCAGTAACAGTGCTCTAGACACTCCTGAGCAAAAATAACTTTTTTGTTGCCTGCCTGCCTTAGCTACCCTGTCTGTGGACAGCAGTCATAGCATGTGTTCTCTCTCTGTCTCTATCTGTATGGGCAGCTGTATTTCAGGGGAACATCATAAGAGGGAGGCACACATAGAGACAGTGAGTGCGTCATGCAAAACAGGATTCAGTTTCTGTGCCAGTCTGTCTGCCTCTGTGATTGGGAGCTCTGTGTGTGGTGGTCAGTGGAGATATGTGCAGAAGGTGTACAGGAGAGGGGACAGTTGTCTGCACATCGCATGACACAGAGAGACACATGAGAGGAGAGCCCAAGCTAAACAGACAGATAAACAGTACCATAGTGCTACCACCATTCCATTGAAACAGATACTGACAGCAGACCCGGCCCGGTGGTGCTGAGGGTTGAGGCGCTGGATGCCACACCTCACACCACACTGGTGACTCAGGTTTGTAAACAGACTCGGGTTGTTCAGGGGGTCAACCGGGGGAGGATGGATAGATCATCCAGAGGACTGCTCTCCTTCCTCAGGGTGAAAGGATTTGTGCTATGTGCTATTGACTGACGCACAGCAGTGGCTGGGGGCGGCACAGGCATGCAGCCACATGAAAGGGTTGAGCCATCTCTAGGGAGATTGACTGCCTTCACAGAGGTGGAAACAGCCTCCCCGCCCATTGCACAGACATGGGTGTGGTAGAAGAAATGGTGGGAAACTCCAGGACTCAACAGGACCCATGATGGCCCGATCACTCTGATCAGTCCACCCCTGATACCAGATTTGATGTACTGGGGGGGGGCAGCATGCCGGCACTCCTCATCCTGGCCTTACTGCAGTGGGTGAATCTGCAGCAGAACTCCTGGCATAGACAGACAGGGCGACCATGGGCCAGAGGATGTACCCCTCCGAGGGAGGGGTCATAGCCCCTCTCAGGTCTGTGGCGGTGAGGAAAGGTTCATATGGAAAAAAAAGAAATTGACGACAGATAAGGACCACTAGGCCCATTTAGTCTGCCCATTTTCCCTACCTACTGTAAAATTCACAGACCCTACTTGAACTCAGGCTTTACCTCCTCATTCCTACTGCTAGGATTCCCCTATGCCTGTCCCATGCATGCTTGAATCCCCCCACTGTGTTTGCCTCCACCACCTCTGCCAAGAGTCTAGTCCATACATCCACCACCCATTCCATGAAGAACTACTTCCTCATGCTGCCTCTTAGTCTACCTGCTTCCAACCTTATGTTATGCCCTCTCGTTCCTGGACATCTCCTTTTCTGAAAGATACTACCCTCTGGTACTCTGTTTATGCCTTTTAGATATATGTAGGTTTCTATTATACCTCTCCTGTCTCTTCTCTTCTCCAGGGTATGCAGTACATATTGAGGTCTCTCAGTCTCTCCTCATATAACTGTTGGTGCAGGCCCTGCACCACCTTTCCTGCCCTTATTTGAACTGCCTCCACCCTGTCTATGTTCTTATGGAGATGCGGCCTCCAGAACTGAGTACCATATTCCAAATGAGGCCTGACCAATGATTTGTATATTGGCATCACCACTGCCTTCCTTCTGCTGGTAATACCTCTCCCTATGCACCCCAGCATCCCAGTGGCTCTTCCCGCAGCATTGGCACATTGTTTGGCCACCTTTGGTCATCAGATATGATTACCCCAAATTATTTTAAATTATTTATAACTGAATCCTTTTCTGGGTTCTTGCACCCCAAATGCATGATTTTGCACTTTTTCGCAGTAAATCTCAGCTGCCATACTCTGGATCATTCCTTCAGCTTATCTAGGTCCCTCCTCATTTTTCCACCCCTCCCAAAGTGTCCACCCTGTTGCAGATCTTGGTGTCATCTGCAAAGAGGCACACCTTCCCCTCCAGCCCTTCCTCAATGTTACTCATGAAGACATTAAACAGGATTTGGCTCAGGACTGATCCCTGTGGCACCCCGCTGGTCACTGTCCTTTCCTCAGATTGAGCACCATTTACCATGACCCCCTGTCTTCTATCACTCAACCAGTTCCTAACCCAGTTTACCACCTTGTGACCCACTCCCAGGCTGCCCAGCTTGTTCACAATACAAAAGAAACATGCAACATAGGCAGAAATAGTGTAACCAGGGCCCTTTAGGGACTGGGGGGCCCCAGGCAGAAGGGGCACTAGGCCCAGGCTGATGTTGCCTATGCCTTAAGTTGGCCCTGCAGTAGCAGGAAAACTGTTCTATAACCTGGGAACTCTTACGACTCTGTCATAGAATTAGCTGAACTGCAGTTCTTGTGATAATTGTACCCAAACGGATGTAATATATCTGTACTACCCTGTTCTTTCATGTTTGACTGTTAATGTTATATGAAAATACTAAAATTCTAATTAAAAAAAAACTATTGGAGAGCCTGAAAGTACAGTAGTGGCACTTGGAAAATGCTTTTGACTATCCTTATGGGATCTGATGGATCATCCATCTCTCCAACTCTAGATTCAAAATCCTATTGACTATGAAGATGTGGTATATGGCACTGCTCCCTCCTTTCCTTCCCCTGATTGGACACTCTCTGTCATGCCTTCTGCCACACTGCCACCAACTCTCCACCCTGCACTCCTCAATGCTCTCTCTACTTCTCCCTTTCCATCCTTCCTTTACCTTTATGTCACCAGTGCCACTGTACCTCCATCATTGCTAAATATCAGTTTAATTCCCTTTCCTCCTACCTTTCCTCACGCCTGTCGTCAGCTATCTCCTCCTCTTACTCTCTACACCCCAGGGATTCCTGTACCATCACAATTTCCCATCCTCACTCATGTGCTGGGCAAGCTACCTTCTCATACCATCTTTCCTCCTTCTGGAATGTTCTCTGCTCTTCTCTTCAGTGCTTCCTCTCTCTCTCCATGACTTTAGACACCTGTAAAGGCTTACTTTCGCTATCCCCATACTTGTCACTCCCTGTCCTGAACCTTCTATCTCTCCTCTTCTGGTCTCTCTGGCCCCCCCACCTAAAAATATAATCAGCCCCTGCAGCAAACTCCTGCTGAAAATCCTCAATCCACCCACCTGCACCTGCTTTGTCTGATTTTGTATTGCTTGATGCCATTATCATTTTCATTCTGCACTTGTGCCTGTACAACATATTTTGCAGTGTTTCCTGTTCCACATTGGTACCAGTTCCGTGTTCATGCTGCTAATTGTCTGCACTTTATCTGTATCATGTACAGCACTGTAATGTTACTCTGTTTACCTTTATAACCCATTTCCGAGGTCACATCCGGAAACGAGCCTTAGCTCAGTGTACCTTTCCCGGGTACCAGTTTTCAAATAAATAAACTATCCAACCCCATTTGAATCTCAGTTTCAGACAGTAGGATCCGAGGTTAGATAGTGGGATCCAACATCTGATGTCTTCTTCAGAGCTCAGATAATCACATCCAATAGTTGGTATCCGATTGGATCCTAGTTATTAAGCCCCAGCATTCAACTGCCAACTGTATCTGATGCCATCTGGAGTCTGAGAAAATTGGTATCCATGGCATCCGATTCCATCATATACTGTCTGAGCAAAACTGCCCAAACAAGGAACCCAGCCTGAATAATGGCTTTGGAATATTTTGGAGTTAAGAAGTACCAGTGAGGTGCCCTGCCCAGTGGCACTGAGGGTTGAGGCACTGGATGCCACACCTTGCCAATGACCCAAGTTTGGGAATGAGTTTGGTTCACCAGGGGTCAGCAGGGATGGAGGAAGAGGAGACAGATTGAGAAGCCCCAAGGTAGCTCTCCTTTCCGGGGAGAGATGTGCTGGCTCTTGGCTGCCTCCTGGTGGAGACTAGGTGGCAGCAACAATCCATGGGGGGAGCCTGGCATTAGGTCGTGAGTGAGGAAGGGGAAATCACCGGAGCTGCAAAGCACATGTATGCCTCTACATACATGCGTGACCGTGAACCGGGGTTTCAGGAACTAGGGGAGAACAAAAAACCCTGTTGCCAATTAAGGCAAGGTGGTAATGGGGGAGCAAAAAGTAGGATGGATAAACAAAAGAAAAATCTGAAGTTGGCCCACTGGCACAAGTGGTAGAGCTGCCACTTACGACACAGACTACCTGTGCTCCAGAACAAGTCCAGCCCCAGACCATTGAAGGATCAGCCAGGGCAGGGGGAACACTGAGCATTCCAGGGACTGCTCTCCTCCACTGGGGCAGATGGCCTGCAGTGCTCAGTGAAAGTCTGACCCCTAGTGGTGGATGGGGTCAGTGAGCCTTAGACTACAAGACACAAGGGGATTGTTGGGGAGGCAGACTGTGCATCAGGCATGGGGGCATGTCTGACATCACCAGGGAATCATTGCAAGTCCTCACCTCCAGGGAACTAGGAAAACGAGGAGACAACACCTCTGGCAGGGCAGATGAGACTGCTCCCTACCACCGTGCCCCCAACTGGATCCTGCCATCCTGGGTCCCACCATCCCTCCAGTCTGCACCGCCACCTGCTGGGCATTAGATAATTGTGCATGAGTGCCATGGAACAGAAGGCAGCCCAGCCTTGGGGGACACAAGCTGAGGTGCACCCAAGCAGGTGAGTTGCAGGTAAACCAGGCTGACCAGGGTCACTGGCCAGGGAGAATCTTGCTGGGGCACGATCAGGCACTGGAACCAGCTGATGAGGTTTGGGCCAAAAGCATCAGGGAATAAACAGAGATTTAAAAAAAAAAGAAGGATCTGGGAAGCGGGACCCAACCTAAGGCTGTAAAAAGGCAGATTTAGGAATGAGAGTTGTTGCATGTGCTGTAGCAGAAAAGTATATTGTAACAGTATTTCTACAGTTTCTGTTGTAGTTCTTGGCGGAAATGTGACTAGAAATCACTATTTTTTAAGTCTGTGGCATGCGTATTCACTGTCACTGGGAGTATCGATCTTGCAGAGAAGTTAAATGACTTATCTTGGGGCACTCAGTGTACAAGTGATGGCTGTGGGATTTGAACCCGGTTCTGTGGGTTCTCCAGGTTGAAGTTCACTGCTCAGTGCTGCAGTGCTCCAAGTTTAATTTGCATTTTTCTTATAATACCAGGCAATTTTCCTATAATTATTGTAGTTCCTATGGAAACCAAATGAATCAATTTTCCTGTATAACCAATGCATCTCTATGGAAACAATTTCCCTGTAGATGATTTCTTTCCTTGTAAAATACAGGAATCCCTGTAACTCTGAAAACTTTGGTACTCTAACCTCTAGGCTAAGGGTATACACAAAGTAGGCAGTGGGGACCTATTCATCATGAAATAAGTGGTCATAGGTGGAGGCTGTTCACTAGGGAGTAGGAGATTTAAAAGGGATTTCAAGAAGTACTTCCTTATCAAAAGGGTGTTGGAACAATGGAATAGATTTCCAGAAGAGGTGGCTGGGTCTATAATAGGTTTCAAGGAAGACCAGGATAGAATCAGGGGCCTGGTAGACCCAGAATGGGGGGAGGCAGAGTGCAGGGAGGGAATGACTGGAGGGGTGGCAGAAAGAAGGGTGGGTTGGAACACAAAGTAACTACTATATCTGGCTATAGCTGAATAGGGAACAGATAAGGATCTTGGGAAGACTGGACAGACCTTGATCTTTTTCACCTGTCATTTTTTCTCTGTTTCTGTTTCTAGACTATAGTGCCTCCCTGCCATTACCGATGCTTTTGCCAGTGAAATCATCACTTGGTCACTCAGTGGCTCCCCATTAGAGATGTGCACAGTTGAGAAAACTTTGCTTCACCAGAAGTTTGCAGACTTCAAAGTATCGGCTTCTCAAAGTTTTTGCCAATCAAAGTAGCACTCTTTTCTGCAAAGGGACCAAACTTTGCTCAAGAGGTGAAACTTTGCAAAAACAGAGAAGTTCGAAGTTGATGTCAATAGGAACTTTAAGAAGCTTTGTGAAGACAATGTTTTGCAACTTTGTGCCAGCTTTGCCAACAAAGTTTAAATTTGCTGCACCTCTGCTCCCATTGTTGATACCACTACTTGCATAGATTGCTTCTTCAGGGGCAAATCGGCACATTGTGGAGCTGCTCCCTTGTCATCAGAGTAGCAGCCCATTTCAGCCAGTATTAACCTTAGAAGTGCCTCAAACTGATGTCACCAATGATGTCGATGGTTGGAGTACCTATGATGATGATGCAATGGGGGCTACATATGCAGCGAGTTTTTAAGACTCGGGAGATGGAAAACAAGCATTTGTCAATGCCGAATGGTGTGTCTCTGGCATTAGCATTGGTAGTGCAGGAGTTAGAGATGCATAAAAGGAATGGCAATGAAGTATTTTCAACATAGGCATTTTGGGATCTACCATCATGAAAGTGGCACTGTGATTTTGTTAATCTGTCCCAAAAGTTGATTTCCCACAGCGACCATGCCATTCTGTGCCACAGATACGAAAACACATTTTGAGCAGGATGTGAAAAATGACAGCTGTATTGTTCATAAGGAGGTGTGAAAAAATGCCAGTGTTGAAAATCTGGTATGAAAGTATTGCAAATTTGTGAAGTTACAAGGGTGCGTGGAAATTGTGCAACACATGCTTGTAACAGTCATTTTATGGACTTAAATCAAATTTTCAACATACGCATTTTAGGACATCTGCTCATGAACAGTGTTGCTTCCATTTTCCCAAACTGTCCCGAAAGCTGATTTCACACAGTGACCGTGCTATTCTGCACCAGAAGTGCAAAAACACATTTTGGCCAGGATATGTAAAATGGCAGCTGTACTGTTCATATGGAGAAACATAAAAACATAGATTTTGACGGCAAATAAGGACCGCTTGGCCCACCCAGTCTACCCATTTCCCTACCTATTGGATAAGCTGCAGATCCTAATTAACTAGCAGCCTACTTCTTCCTACCCCCACCCCCTAGAATTGCCTTATGACTGTCCCATGCATGCTTGAATTCCACCACTGTTTTTGACTCCACAACCTCCTCCGGAAGGCCGTTTCATGCATCCACAACCCTCTCTGTGAAAAAATACTTCCTTAAATTACCTCTGAGCTGCCCCCCTTCTATCTTCAAATTGTGCCCCCTTGTTCTTGCACACCTCTTTTTTTGAAAGATGCTACCCTCTTGGACTTTGTTGATTCCCTTGAGATACTTGAAAGTTTCTATCATGTCCCCCCTCTCTCTCCTTTCCTTGAGGCTATACATATTCAGCTCCTTGAGTCTCTCTTCATATGTCTTCCGGTGCAGACCCTGCACCATTTTAGTTGCACTCCTCTGGACAGCCTCCATCCTGTCTATGTCCTTGCGGAGATTGGGTCTCCAGAACTGCATGCAGTACTCCAGATGGGGTCTCACCAACTGTGTGTACAGAGGGATAATAACTTCCTGTTTTCTACTGGTGATGCCTCTCCCTATGCATCCCAGTATCCCCCCAGTCCTCCTTGCTGCCCTCTCACATTGCTTGCACACCTTTAGATCATCTGATATGACTACCCCCAGGTCCCTTTTCATTTTTGTTGTTCTTAGTATCTCACCCCCAATTGTGTATTCTTCCCCTGGGTTTTTGTTTCCCAGGTGAATTACCTTGCACTTCTTAGCATTGAATCTAAGCTGCCATACATTTGACCATTCCTCTAACCTTGCCAAGTCCCTTTTCATCCTTTCCACCCCACCTTCTGCATCAACTCTGTTGCAGATCTTTGTGTCATCTGCAAAGAGACATACTTTTCCTTCCAGTCCCTCTGCAATGTCGCTTATAAAGACATTGAAGAGGACCGTTCCTAATACTGAACCCTGCGGTACACCACTAGTAACCTCCCTTTCTTCAGAGTGGACTCTATTTACTATTACTCTCTGTGTCCTATTCTCCAGCCAATTCCTTACCCATGCTGTCATCTAGGGACCCACTCCCAGGCTGGCTAACTTGTATATTAATCTTTTGTGTGTGACTGTGTCAAATGCCTTGCTAAAGTCTAGGTAGGCCATGTCCACAGCCCCTCCCTGATCTACTACTTTGGTCACCCAGTCAAAGAAATCCATCAGATTTGTCTGGCATGACCTTCCGCTGTGAATCCATGCTGCCTTGGGTCCTGAGCCCCTCTGGCCTCTAGATACTCAACAATTCTTTCCTTCCAGAAGTGATGCCATCATTTTCCCTACCACTGAGGTTAAAACTAACAGGTCTGTAGTTTTCTGCTTCTGCCTTGCTCCAACTTTTGTGAAGGGGAATCACATCTGCCCTCCTCCAGTCCTCGGGTACCACCCCATCCTCCCATGATTTGTTAAACAGGGTAGTCAGTGGTGTCACTAGTTCTACCCTTAGTTCTTTTAGAATTCTGGGATGAATCCCCATCAGGCCCCATTGCTTTGTCCACCTTCAGTTTTAAGAGTTCTTTCAGAACCCTTTCTTCTGTAAATGGGCTGGTATCAACTTCTGTATCCAGAGTGTTTCTACTGTTTGTTTTAGGTACCTCCCCCACTTCCTTTGTAAATACCATGCAAAAATATTTATTTAGTATCGCTGCCTTTTCACAGTCACCCTCTGCCCACGCTCCCTCCTCTTTATTAAGCATCACTAGCCCTCCCTAGGTCTTCCTTCGCTCCCTGATGTACCTATAAAAGGTTTTATCCCCCTTCTTAACTGAGTTGGCTAACTTTTCCTCGGTTTGGGCCTTTGCTGTTCTGACAGCCTTCCCAGCTTCCTTTTGCTTTAACTGATACAGTTCCCTGTCCTGCTCCTTCTGTGATTCCTTGTACTTCCTGAATGCTTTCTTTTCTTGAACCTTCACTGCCACTTCTTTGAGAACCATAGTGGTTTCTTACATCGTTTCATTTTGTTAATTTGCTTCACACAAAGGCTTATTACCTCTGTGATGGCAGTTTTATTATTCCCATTGTTCTTCCACCCTCCTTCCTGCCCATTTGCTGAGTGCATTCCTTAGGCACTCACCCATTTTGGCAAAGTCAGCCCTCCTAAAGTCCAGTACTTTTGCCTTTGTATGGCTTGACTCTATTGCTGTGTTTATTGTGAACCATACTGTTCGATGGTCGCTAGTTCCCAGATGGCTACCCACTTCTACATCTGTGATCCTCTCTTCATCTCCATTTGAGAGAACCAGGTCTAAGATTGCTTCCTCTCGAGTGGGCTCCAATACTAGTTGTCTAAGACATGCCCCTTGTGGGGCATCTAGAATAACCCCACTCTTTGAAGTGGCTGCTGCAACTGCATTCCAGTTAACATCTGGCATATTCAGATCACCCATCAGCAATATCTCCCCTTTTTCTGTCATTCTAAGTATTCTTTCTATCATTTCCTTGTCCATTTCCTCCCCCTGAGAAGGGGGTCTATATACAACCCCTGTGCGGATTGTGGTGCCATTGCAGGTCTCCAAATTTACCCACAGTGCTTCTTCTCCTCCCTGTTTTCTATTTTGTTCTGTTGCTTTGATTCCTTCCCTTATGTAAAGAGCTACTCCTCCTCCTCTTTTACCCTCCCTGTCCCTCCTGTAGGTAGTGTATCCTGGTATGTTTATGTCCCAGTCATGGTTTTGTGTGTGCCATGTTTCTGTGACTGCCACGATATCCAGATGTTCCTCCTCCATCAAGGCCACTAATTCAGGAAGCTTGTTACTCAGACTATGGGCATTGGTACTCATTGCTCTCCATTTTTTGATGGCTTTACCTTCTTTTGCAGCATCCCCCACTGACCTGTCTACCTCGGTCTTTTTCTCATTTAGTACCCTGTTTTGTAGAGAGAGCTGGATTTTCCTGCTGCTTATCAGTGCCTCCACCCTTGACTAGTTTAAAAGCTTGCCAATGAAGCATTTAAACCGATTGCTCAAAAGACATGTTCCTTCCTGGACAGATGCAGACCATCCTGCGGTATAGGCTGGTGTCCTCCAGGTGGAACCCCAGTCCTCAATGAAACCAAACCCTGTGCTCCACACCATTTTTCAACCATTCATTAAACTGCATGGTGCAAAGTACCTACGCCTCACTCATGCCATTGACAGGCAGCAGCACCTCAGAGAGAAGGATATTGTGTGTGCTACTTGTCTTAGGCCCCTCCCAATTCTACAAAGTCCTTCTGCACTGCTCTAATCTCATGATTAGCCAAGTCATTTGTCCCTAGGTGAACAATGATGTCCAGCTCAGACTCCGCAGCTGTTCTCGTGATCCTGAGGATGCACTTCCTGTCTCTCCAAGCCATGGCACCAGGCAGGCACCTTACTTCAGTTTTCCCTGCTTCCCCCAGTTCTATCTCCCTAATAACTGAGTCCCCCACCAGGAGCTGCTTCCTTTCCCTGTGGTGTTCTCTGCCTCCTTCCTGTGGGCCTCCCTTGTGCCAGTTGTCCTCAGCCTCCTTAGTCTCCTCTGTGGGTGCATCCATAGGGGAGCTATGCTCCCCCAGAATGGTGTATGGATTGTGGTGTGGAACAACTGACTGGGTGTGCCTCTGTTCCACCATCCTCACCCTCCCTGAGCTCACTGTGGTCCAGCTGCTGTGCTTTCTTCGCAACCTCTGAGGTAGTGGTGGTGGCTCTGGTGCTCCCTGGATGGGGGAGGTTCCCTTCCTACCATCCAGTGTGGCCTGGGGGAAGGTCCCCTTACTACTGTCCAGTGTGGCCTGAAGATGGGCAAGTTCCTCCCTCAGGATAGAGAGTTGTCTGCAAATAGAGCAGCATCTCAGCCTCCAGAAAGACTCCTGGAAGACTGCTGCCCCACAGCCATTACATTGTACTACTCCCCACAGGTTTTTGTGTGTGTGTGTGTGTGCGCTTGTGATTGGTTTGTAATACAGAAATATATATATATTTATATTATACAATGTGTATGCTTATATTGTCAGTACAGTGTGCTAGAGAGGATATGACAGAGATATGCACCTTGCACTCTTGAGGAAATGATGTCAGAACCCAGGTATAAAGGAACTATTTCCAGGGGTGGGTGGGGTGAGGGTCGGAAGGTTGGGCCTAAACTGTGCCCTCACAAAACAATCAGCTAAAAGCTCTGACCCACCACTGCAATGAGTGCCTTCCTGTCAGCAAGATGCCCTACACAACAATTTGACAGAGAAAATACCCTGCTAATCAAACAGAGAAAATCCACTCATCCAAGTCAGACACAGGTAAACCTCCCAGCCCCAAAACAGGCCTGGTGGTTTGTGCTCTGAAAGCTGTCAGCCCCAAAATAAGTTAGCTGTACTTTAAACTCTTCCTGCACTGAAAATGTTAAGAATTGTAACAAACAAACATAAACCTAGATTCACTTCCCTCTGTTGCTTGAAAGACTGTCTTTTCCTGTTTCACACTGCAGGTTTTTCTATGACCACTCCTTAACCACAGTAACTTTTTTAAAAATAGTTTAACTATCACAAACTCCTATACACCATTAAATTATTTAAAAATAGTTTCTGTCCCAAAATCCTAGTAGTCAATCCAGCTACCCCCAAGGGACAACCAAAATGCAGTATTCAAACACTTATGAAGTTACTTCCAAGAGAAGCAGAGTTTGCAAGCTTCTTTTTCAACTCCTCAGCCACCTGTAATTTATTTAAAAATAGTTTAACTGTCAGAAAATCCTAGTAGACAATCTAGCTACCTCCAAGGATCTACCCAAATGCAGTATTTAAATCCTTCTGAAGTTACTAACAAGATAAACAGAGTTTTCAAACCCCTTCTTGGTTAAACACTAAATAAATATGTGAATAAAAAGCAATTACCAAGGGTAGTTAGTTTCACCTCCCACAGAATTAAGCAAAAGTGCATGTTTGTTGCAGATATCAAGTGCAATATAAAATTTCTCACACAGCTCGCAGTTGAATAAAGAAGTAGTGTCCTTCCAGGTCCAGAAAATTTGCTTTGTATGGAAAAATGCCAATGCTGAAAAAGAGTGAAAATATTACAAATTGACGAAGTTATGAGTGTGCATGGAAATTGCACAGCGTACACTCGTAAAACAGTCATTCTTAGGATTTTTTCACCAAATGTGCAAAATAGGCTTGTTTAGAGCCCACCTCATGAACAGCGGCACTGTCATTTCATTAATCAGTCCCGAAAGGTGATTCCGTGCAGTGACCATGAAATCACCTTTCAGGACCGAATAACACCATGAGAGTGACTGAATTCATAAGGAGGGGCCCCAATAACCCCATGTTGACAATTTGGTGCCAAAATTCCCAACAATGCCCGAGATATGCACCAACATTTAAAAAACCCTGTTTATGCCATTATACAGCTTACCGACATTTCTTCAGTTCGCGGTCAGCTTTGAAGAGTGCAGACGTGTTCCCGGTCCACCAAAGATTGTCACACTGGACTCCAGAGGTAAGTATGAGGTGAGGAGGGGTGTGGGGAGGCAGGGTGTTCAGAGGGTGGATGCGGGTTAGGGGCGGGAGCAGGACAGACTGCGAGAGACCATTTCTTCTTTTACAGGTAAAAAAAAAAACATTGCGGGACTTTTTTTTTTTTACAGAGGCATGTGGCATGCTGGGGTGGGCTCCCAGCCTGCCACCTGAGTGTTTGGGGGCTAGCCAATAGGGGATTGGGCACCCTCGTTGGCACATACAGAAGGGGGGGCAAGAGCCGAGGAAGGATTGGTCAGCCTCCGCGGCACACAACAAATAGGGGGGGCATTATGCCAATGGGAAGTGGGCTCCCCCTTTTGGCACATGAACTGGGTCAGGGCATGCCGACAAGGGGATTGGGCACCCCTGAAGTTGGCACTGTGGCAGGCAGTGGCGGTAGTCACTGTCGCCATGTTTACTAGAATGCTTCACCAGGAAAGGCACATTGGGAGGTGCTGCTGCATGAAGAGCTTGTCTGTCATTGCAGCGGACCTTTTCTTAGGTCTGGTGGCCACTTTATGTATTGCTGGTGTCAGCATCTGCAGCTGCCTTATTGGGGAATGAGGGATGCACCTACTGATGCGTGCCCTGCATTCGCTGACAGTGACCGCACCTCCAAATCTGCTACTAATGCAATATGTTGGCTGGCACAAGTGCAAGCCAACATAAAAAGGAGGGACATATTTAGAAAGAGAACAGATGCTAAGGAACTACCAGTTATGAAGGCTGCAGTGCTTCCTTTGGGAGCCTTCCTAAACTGCGCCAAATTCCTGGAACACAACTGACTGACCCTGGAAATGAGCTGGGATGACTAAGATCTGATAGCTGGTGTGAATGAGGCATGTGACATCTAGGAAAAAAGGAAATAGTTCTTTCCTTTCATTTCCTTAACCTCCACTTCTCTCCTTCATTGTCCCATTTACCTATCTTTTCTAAACCTCCCTGAGCAACCTTAACCACCTTCACCTCTCCTTCATTCTCCATAACTTTATATCCTCTCCCTTTCACTCTTGCCCCTTTCATAGTTACATAGTAGCTGTAGGCAGGAAAAAAAAAACCTTGGTCCAGCTAGTCTGTCTACAGAACAAGTTTCCTTTTTAGTTTTGTTCTACAGATCTTACACAATCTGCAACCTTTCTTCCCCCATTCCTGTTACTAGAATCCCCTGTGTCTATCTCATGTGTGCTTAAATTCCTCCACAGTGTTTGCATGTAACACCTCTACCGGTAGTCTGTTCCAGTCATCTACCACCCTTTCTGTAAAGAAGTACTTCCTTGCATTTCCTCTAAATCTCCTCCTTCTGACCTCATATCGTGTCCCCTTGTCCTAGTGTATATCTCCTTTTTTATGGCAGCATTGGTGGAGCTCCACAGATGTTATGCCATCATCTGTAAATGACTACTGTGGAAACACACGACTGGACTGCTGTCAGGTGTGCTTCCACGGTGCTCCGGCAAATTTTCAGTCATCCTGTTTATGCAACCCTTTGCAGGCCACATAACCACACCCCCTTTGTGGGACGCTACTTTTTCTTCTGCAACTGCAGAAATGACAGCCGCCATACCTAAGATGGTTACCAACTCAAACTGTGCATGCATGAGTATTATGCATGCACAGTTCTGTCTGTGCCACTATCTTGGATATGGCAGACTCCGGTGTGGTGACAGCGCAGCAAGGGCTCTGAGTACTCTTTCACTAGGTCTTTTTTTTGTTAAATTTAGTATACTTTATTTGGATTTAAATGAGCAGTACTATGATCCAACAGTATGACAGGAGCACAAAAGAATACCAACTCAGTTATATGAAGAATGAGTACTACATTAAAAACTCTGCTGGTACAAAGTATAACAATGTACATAAAGAACTGGCAGTGATGACTGTCGTATAATGAAAAACAACAATCGTACCCTCCCCCAACCCCCATAAAAGGAATCCCTCCCCTACTCCCACCCAGCACCAGCAGAGGAGCTGTGTTTACCAGCACTTTAGCAACAACAGGACTTAGTCCAACCTGACAAAGAGCTGTTTATTTTTGTACGTGGAACCCTTAAAGTGTTAATAGGATATATAAGGGTGCCCACACCTTTTGATAGACTCGTTTTCTGTTTGAGATACTGGCCAGGAGCTTTTCAGCTTGCAAGGCAAAAAGAATTTTGTGAAGCCATTCAGCGTATGTTGGGATGTTGATATCTAGCCAGTGAAGCATTATCACTTTTTTTGGCACATAATGATATGAGAGTCATATGTCTGCGCTGATTACCAATTAAGTTTTCGCTTCGGGAGTGTACGACTGTGGAGGGATTCAAACAGGCACTGAAAACATTCTTATGGAGTCTTGCTTACGATAGCTCCATCTAATCTTGATTCCTTGTTATTTATTATATGTTTATGTTATATATTTATTATTATTCTGTATTGTTTTTACATCGTTGCATTTATCTTTTTGTAAAGCACCTTGATGTCCCGAAAGGCGCTTATGTGAAATAAATTTATTATTATTATTAGAATCTCCTAACAGGCATATCTCTGGTGAAAAAGCATCTGTTAGAACAAGTAAGGAATCCAACTGAGACTGAATGTCTCCCCAAAATGAAGTAAACTTCTTACATTCCCATAAAATGTGATACAGAGTACCTGATTGTTTTCCGCATCTGGAACAGACACCAGAAGGAAGCTTTCCAATCTTATGTAGTTTTGCAGCAGTATAATAGAAGTCATGTATCACTTGAAATTGGAGTAGACGGTAACAATCCCATTTAGCATCTTTGTGTAAATGGTTCCAAATCTGTGACCATTGTCGGGCCGTAGAGGGGGGAAGGGTTGGAACCCGATCCCAGGTGTAAAGTGGTTGGCCTTCTAGTTCCCCAATCATGGCACATAAATGGTGGTAAAAGAATGAGATGAAATGAGAGGAGGGGTGACCGATATGATTTATAAAATGGGACCAGTCAGACGTTGATTCCATGGGCCCATGCCAAAATGCTAAAACAGCAAATGTGAGAGTTGAATAAACTTAAAACAATAAGAGGGAGGGCCACAAAATTTAGTCCTAATTTCTTGAAATGTCATCAGTTTGTGGTCTTTGAGCAGGCTGGCTAGAGTTGTACCCATGCCATATGACCAAAAAGATGAGGTAAGCATTTGACCTCCAATCCTGAAGTTTAGATTTCCTAAAATAGGCTGTGAGACATCTTTGACCAGTAAGGTACAAATAGATATACATTGTTGCAAGTGCGTACAAAGTGCTGCCATGATGGGAGTGTCTTTTAATTGATTGGGAACCATTTTAAGGGGAAGGTATGGTAAGGCGCGGATATCCACTCCATTTTGAGCACATATGGTTTTCTCTATCTGTAACCATAATGGGGAGTACAGATCTGGCTGGGAGCTATCTGCAGGCCACAGACAATGTAGAAGAATGGAGCAACTGATCGAGGAATAATATAAATTAGGGACCTGGAGATCTCCTATGTTTTTGTCTTTTTATAGTTTGAAGAGGGCCCTACGGGGAGGTTTCCCTTCCATATAAAGTTAGAAATAAATCCATGAACCTGGGTAAACCAGGATTTCAGAAGGGGGTAGTTGTACAGCTGGAATGGATATAAAATGCGAGGTAACACATTAATTTTCACAATACTAAGTCACCACCCGGAGGCCTAACGATTTAGATCCATTTTGATTTGGGTCAGGATCTTGTCTAAGTTATATTATTTCATTTTAGATTTGGATTGGGATAAGTAGATGCCTGAATATCTCATCTTGTCCCTGGTCTATTTTAACCCTAGAGGCTGAATATCTGACTGTAATGCAAAGGCATTAAGTGGTATAACTTCCATTTTATAAAGGTTCAGCTTGTAGTTAGACAGGTGCCCAAAGTCTCTGATAATATCTAGTGCAGCAGGTAAAGAAGTCAAAGGATGGGTTATATACAATAAAATATCATCTGCATACACTGAGAGTTTATATTGGTGTGTGCCAATAGAGATACCAGAGACCAAGGAAAAATTATTTATTTTTCTTATTAGAGGATCCAAGAACAGATTAAATAAAAAGGGGGAAGGGGGCAGCCTTGTCTAGTTCCTTGCTGTAAAATAAAAGCCGGAGACAGAACACCATTACACAATATGCAAGCGGTGGGGTGAGTATAGAGCACTCTGATCCAATGGATAAATTGAGCAGAAATATGATATTTGGGAAGTAGACTAAATAAATAGTCCCATGATACTCTGTCAACGGCCTTCTCTGCATCCACAGACACCAGCACCTAGGGAAGGTGAGAGTCTCTGGATGCAGAGATGAAATGGGCTAGCTTCCTCAGATGGTCTGCAGAAAATCTTTTACTTGGTCTTGCCAAACAGAGCAACCATGTTGGCTCTGACCAGAGTTGGTTTTTCAAAAAGGAGTCACCAGTTCCAGGAATAAGAGGTGTCTACGATTAGAGAGTGGTACCAGTTCAGGTGAATGAAGATATGTGGGGAAGGGGTCTATTGGGGGTGTGCGGTTTGTGAGTACACAGTGGGATGTTGGGTGGGGGTATAGATGCGATTGGTGGTGGACAGTTTTCTTTACACAGGTTGTAAAACAAACAATTGCAAATATCGAGGGACCATTTATTTATTTACAAGTGAAGATGGACATTGGAAGCGTTGGGGGTACCACTGATCACCAATAAACACACACATGCATGAAAATCAGAGGGCGGGGGCTGTGCCATTGCACAACAGGGCTTATTTGGTTAAAACAAATGGGTTCGGGGCACCAAATGGAGGGTGTGGGTTACTACTGTATACCAGAGAAAATCAAGGACAAGAGAAACAGTGTGAGGGTAGGGGAGTGACCACAGGACACCAAATAAAATACAAAAACTGGTATATGAAAATCTGAGGGTGGGTGCTGTCACTAGACGTCAGGGATTATTATGCTACAGCAAATGGGGACCAGGGCTCAATCTGAGGGTGAGGAGAGGGTACAACAATTTAGAGGGTGCAGAAACCATTTGGTTATTTTCAGCATTTCAGGAAGGGGGAGGCAAAAAATAAGACAGGGGAGACTGGTAGGAGGTATGTGGAACTAGACATAATGGATATTACATATAAATTAATTAGGACCGTGGCCACCATTTGGATGGTGGGTACATAATGGCTGTTGGAATTTTAGGCAGTAAACAACCTCTGTAAACGTAACCTCACCCCAACCCCGCACCCCCCTAGCCCCCCAGAAGTAAGATAATTGCAATCAGAATCCCTTTGAAATACATTGCACCACAGTTACCTTATTTCTCACACAGTATTTGCCAGTTCCAAGAGTAAGACTGTCTTCCATCCGAGAGTGGATCTCCACAGTGGTACTAGTTCAAGTGAATGAAGGTATGGGGTCTAGGGGGGGTGTGAGGTGGTGGAAGCAGCGTGGGAGGTAAAGTGGGGGTGCGGTTGAGATCTGTGGTGGACAGTTTTCTTTACATAGGTTGGAAACAAATGCAGACACTGAGGGTCCATTTCTTATTTACAGGTTACAATGTGTCATGCATGTGGGACAAACTGTGGGAAAGGTTTCCTGTAACTGACTGAGAAGGCATGGTACAGAGACAAAGCTTTTCAGTAGCATTTACTATAGACTGATGGTGCCTAGTCTAATGCAAGTGAACTGCTAAACTGATACAGTGCTGTGACTGAATGCGGGAGTTTTATCAGCTTCTACCTCAAAAACTTGCAGAGGATCTGAGAATGGCACTGGTGTGTACACGACTCAGTACTTTATTTGTGCATATCGCCACTGAAGTGCCTGTTTGTGATCTTTGCTCTGTGATGTTTAAAGGGGGACACAAGGTTTAAAAACCTCACGTTAGTTGTAATGCAGTCCGTCTGCCCCATAAACACTATCCTATTTCAGAAGGAATACATTATCTATGTCTGAGAATAGCTGTAAATATTAAAGCAGTATGATGACAATGTGTAAGGGACATTTTGGAAATTGCAAGCACCTGTAAAAAGTGAGAAAGATTTTAATAAAAACATAATTACAAAAAAAAAAGCAACTAAAAACCTAAAAAATGTTCAAAAGGCAAACAGTCTATGAAACACTGCAGGACCGACAACAGTTAAACGAAGAATCCACTGCTATGCCAGGGGGGGCACTACAAGTGAAAGTGTTTTTGTCACAATTACATACTGTGGTTGGGGCAGTATCTGGTTCAGGGATGGGGTCCACTAGAATACCAGGCAAAATCTTTTTTTTAATAGTATTTGATGGACCAACATCGGGGATGGGGAAGGGGAGCAGTACACTACAAGTTTTTTTGTTGTTGTTTTTTTCACATAATCATATACTGTTGCTGGGGTGGCATTGGTGAACAGGTACTGTACTGCAGACTAAAGGGACACTGTCAACAGTTTTTTGCATCATACAATTTCTAGCTGAAAAGCCATATTTTATTATTGCTTGCCTTCTCTCAATTTCATTGGTGTTGCTGTTTGTTTAATCTGCCTACCTTCCTAGTAGAACTGAAATGGATGCTAATGGTGTAATTATACTCAGTCTTGTTTCGTTTCAAATCCTTGATGTACTTTTATTGCATACTTCATGAACATTAGGAACACCCAAACAGAGTAGTCACTCATGATGTAATGTCTTTGTCTCATCCCCATTGCATCTTGAGTTGCTAGACTGTGTTGGTGGTGTTTCTAAGTCCTGGAAAGATGCACTGAGAGTTGATTAAGCCAGCAATAAGACAAGATGAGGTGTGGGTTATGGCCTGATAAGAGCACACCCCAGATGCGTTATGAGGCACGAGGCACTTGCACCGAGTGCCTTCAGCACCTGGGAAGTGCTCTTGTCAGGCCATAACCCACACCTTATAGTATCTTATTGTGCTTATAAAATGGGTCTCACAGTAAAGAAGTTAATTACAAAAAAGCACATAAGAAGTGCTTATAAAAATAAAAAATATGATTATATCAGTATTAGAAAAAGTAGTCCCTGTCATTGTGCTGTAATGGAGCTCTTTAGAAGCAGATAAACCACAAACCCCTCTTCCTAGACAAGCTGTAAACTTATATTTTTTGTCAAGATATTTTGTTTCACTCACTGGCCGTCTCGTTCCGTCAGATGAATTCTCTCTCCTACTCACATGTCTGCCCAGTACAAAGTAAGAGCTTCTGCCATGTCTGCATTCCACTCTGCCCCCCCATGGCACAGGCCAGCAGCCCATCATCTCCTCTAAATAGGACTGCAACAACCCAAAACTTGCCATCAAAATTTGATGTTCCTTTTTTAAGCGTTATCTGTTCCCATCGCTTTGTTTATTTTATACTGGTGGGCTGCTTAACTGGGAGTGAGCGTGTCCCTCAACTACTTCCATAGCCACTCATTTTTAGGTCTGCAGTTGCCAAGCTCAGCATGGAAGAAGAAAAGAAAAGTGAGTTTGAGTAACGGGTTTCAAATTTAGATTACGAGATGGCCAATAAGTGAAACAAAGTACAGTGACAAAAAATATAAGTTTACAGCTTGTCTAGGAAGAGGGGTTTGTGGTTTATCTGCTCGTGCCATCATTCTTCCTGTGCAGCCGATTTGGTTTCCACCTCGTTTCCAGGCTGAGGAGCTGCAGTGGGAGAGTGGGGAATGGATTGATTTCCCCCTGTTGTGTGTCTGCTTTGCCACAAATAGTGCCCGTTGTACTATTATGTCCTGATAAGGACACGACTGGAAGGGGCTTCCAGCCAATCAGATTTCAAGATGTTATTTGCCCATTTTATATGGAATGTAAACAAACACATTTTGGTGTGGTAACTCCAGTATGGTTGGCAGTCTGTTTTTCACTTTTAAATATAAAACAGGGCTCTGAATCAAACTACCAGCTACTTCAGCAATCTCTACAGAATGAGGCCAATCTTTAAATGTGTATTTTAGACTAGGGACAGTTTGAGGCCTGGGGGTTGACAGTGTCCTTTCAACCACTCAGTCTGACCAGCTGACTACAAACATTCAAAAAGAGTTTAAGTGACAGTCACATTGTTCTAGTTGGGGGGGGAGTCCATGATTATTGGGGCAGATGGGCCCCAAAATCGTCCTGGAGTGTTTGGTACAACTCCACACCACATCAAGGTTAGCATTGCCAAATAAGCATACGCCTTTACTATTGGAGGAAACTAGGTCCTCAAGAAGGAAGTCTGCTGAGCATGGCTAGTATGCCTTGTGAGTGGGAAGGTAGAGGTGGGGTGCCTAGTAGGTTGGAGGTAATGATAATTGCCGCAAAAAGAGTTGGAATGCTATAACATCTGCCTGCTTATTGTGTGACCCTTAACTAGTCACTTAGCCTCTCTGTACTTACCTTCTTTCTAATTTATCTCTACTCTTTTTCTGTGTGGTTACAATCACCCTCTGTGGGCTTCCCCCATGGTCTTGCATCACAAATCATGCTGCTGTGCATATGATACCAGTCTGGGAGAGAGCTCGAGTCGTCACACTGGGAGTGAGGCCTGGCTGAGGCTGTGCTGTGCATACGATACCAGCTGGGAGAGCGCTCGAGTCATCACACTGGGAGTGAGGCCTGGCTGAGGCTGTGCTGTGCATACGATACCAGTCTGGGAGAGAGCTCGAGTCGTCACACTGGGAGTGAGGCCTGGCTGAGGCTGTGCTGTGCATATGATACCAGTCTGGGAGAGAGCTCGAGTCGTCACACTGGGAGTGAGGCCTGGCTGAGGCTGTGCTGTGCATACGATACCAGTCTGGGAGAGAGCTCGAGTCGTCACACTGGGAGTGAGGCCTGGCTGAGACTGTGCTGTGCATACGATACCAGTCTGGGAGAGAGCTCGAGTCGTCACACTGGGAGTGAGGCCTGGCTGAGGCTGTGCTGTGCATATGATACCAGTCTGGGAGAGAGCTCGAGTCATCACACTGGGAGTGAGGCCTGGCTGAGGCTGTGCTGTGCATACGATACCAGTCTGGGAGAGAGCTCGAGTCGTCACACTGGGAGTGAGGCCTGGCTGAGGCTGTGCTGTGCATACGATACCAGTCTGGGAGAGAGCTCGAGTCGTCACATTGGGAGTGAGGCCTGGCTGAGGCTGTGCTGTGCATACGATACCAGTCTGGGAGAGAGCTCGAGTCGTCCACTGGGAGTGAGGCCTGGCTGAGGCTGTGCTGTGCATATGATACCAGTCTGGGAGAGAGCTTGAGTAGTCACATTGTAGTGAGGCCTGGCTGAGGCTGTGCTGTGCATACGATGCCAGTCTGGGAGAGAGCTCGAGTCGTCACACTGGGAGTGAGGCCTGGCTAAGGCTGTGCTGTGCATACGATACCAGTCTGGGAGAGAGCTCGAGTCGTCACACTGGGAGTGAGGCCTGGCTGTGCTGTGCATATGATACCAGTCTGGGAGAGAGCTCGAGTCATCACATTGGGAGTGAGGCCTGGCTGAGGCTGTGCTGTGCATATGATACCAGTCTGGGAGAGAGCTCGAGTCGTCACACTGGGAGTGAGGCCTGGCTGAGGCTGTGCTGTGCATATGATACCAGTCTGGGAGAGAGCTCGAGTCGTCACACTGGGAGTGAGGCCTGGCTGAGGCTGTCCTGTACGATGACCAGTCTGGGAGAGGCTCGAGTCGTCACATTGGGAGTGAGGCCTGGCTGAGGCTGTGCTGTGCATATGATACCAGTCTGGGAGAGAGCTCGAGTCGTCACACTGGGAGTGAGGCCTGGCTGAGGCTGTGCTGTGCATATGATACCAGTCTGGGGGAGAGGTCGAGTTGTCACACTGGGAGTGAGGCCTGGCTGAGGCTGTGCTGTGCATATGATACCAGTCTGGGAGAGAGGTCGAGTCGTCACACTGGGAGTGAGGCCTGGCTGAGGCTGTGCTGTGCATATGATACCAGTCTGGGAGAGAGCTTGAGTCGTCACACTGGGAGTGAGGCCCGGCTGAGGCTGCTGAGGAAGGTAGGCAGTGAGCGCCAGCATTGCAGATCCCCCCTGCGGCTGGGCCAGGGAGCTTGCCCCTGTAATAGTTCAGGAGTAAAACTAAAGAGTCAGGGATTAATTAGTGAAGTCCCGTCTCCAAAACTGCCAAGAGGTCCAGTGCATGCAGACGTACAGCACGTCCTTCTTTTGGATGGGTGAATACAGCCATTTACACATGCCAACATGAGACGCTAGTGGATGCCAAGTAAGTTATTTTATTTATTTATTTATAGAAAAATCGGTAACCGGGAGAGGCACACTGAGCCATGGCTCATTTCCACAGGTGCAACCTGGGGGAAAAGGGGAAGGGAAGAAGCATTATTAGAAACAACATACAGTCAGTCTGGTGCTGTGGTTACAATGATGAACAAAAAAGTGTAGAAACCAGCCTAGACGTTTTTGTTCTGAATTTTCATCTGACTAGCCCCAGTAACTAACCTGAACTCCTTCTGAAGGGAACCTACCCAGGACTTTTGTCTTGCAATGATGATGACACAAGGAGAATAAGCTGATTGCAGTACAGACAAAATGACAAGACACTGTACATGGAGGACAAATAAATTAGCAGACAAATCACCTGTGAAAACTGGGCAGACTCAAAAAGTGCAGAGTGCCAGCGGAAAGGGAGACTGAGATGGTGCTGAAAGGAGAAGTCAAAATAGGCTGATGATCTATAACGAGGTTTCCAGAACTATAAGATTGGGGAGAAGGGAGGGTTAGCATATTATGAATAGGTGGTCAGGTGACTGGCCGCACATTGTTAAGATCCATCCACTCAGAAGATGATTAATAATGATAAAGTTTACCTGTGTCATTAATTTCTTCACACTGCCTTAAGGAAAATCCCGAAATAAGACCGCTGGAAGAGGTTATGTTTTTTGGTACTGGAACACTCTGTACATGCTTCAAGTAGCACAGATTCCTAAAACAAATAAGATTTTGATGAATAATTTCATCATATGCAGTAGCAGTTTAACTTCTCTTGTACATAAGGTGTGCCTTTATCATGCCTTGAAGTGAGCTGAATGCATCCAGACACTATGTAAAGTGCATTGTGGGTAATAGCATGCATGCTCATGGAAGAGAATGAGGTTTCAGTCCATGTGGATCCTTTACCACTGGTGATTGCCTCCTAGAAGTGGACAAGGCTTATCATGGCAACATCATAAGAGCAGTGGTCAACTGGATCACCTGGAAAGGTGTGGTGGTATAGTCTGGCTTCTCCATGAGGACTGGACTGCCCCCATGGACCCCCCCTCCCCATGAAGAGTCAGGAGGGGAAGGCTGTCATTCCCCACAAATCCAGCTTTCCGGTACCGAGTTAGATGATGTGGCAGGTGGGGAATTGGGGGTAGACCTCATACACACCTGTCCTTCCAGCATTTTTCTCCCTTTCCCCATGCTGGGGCATGCACGTCAAAGTGCACATGTGGAGGCATGCTTATGCCACAAAGTTCTGCAGCACCTCTCATCCCACACTGTCCTCAGTCCTCCAGCTGATGACAGTAATTTGGTGAAACATGCAGTCCTCCCCCTGGAAAGCAATCTGTCAGTCGGTCCCCAACCCCCGGCCCCAGTCAATCCATGCATGTTTCAGGACATGGGTCACTGGCATGGAGCAAGGTGTGGCATCCAGTGGCTCAAACCTCAGCACCTCCAGGCCGTCTGAAAGAGTTTTTTGTTTTAATCTTCTTCACTCCTGTGGTAATCAGTTGGGGAAAACTGGGCCACTTGGAAGAGGTTGGGTTTGTACCGTTTCTTCCCATCTGGCGTGACCACCAGAGCAAACTAAGAGTACATAGGTTACCACAGCTACTTCGTACCAGCAGTGTTCACTTGGAATGTCTGCTGCCAGAGTCCCCTGGGTACCAATGGTTGCCACTGGATAGTAGAGGATGATCTGTTATCATTTCTGCCTTCTCTGCTTTCTGTCACTTAGTAAGTTAAATCACTCACTCCTCTTATGTAACAGTGGGCTTGTAGTTATTTCATTAGAGGTGATAGGAAACTATTTTTACATAGTTAACTGCCATCCCATTATCCTTTCCATGCCAGCTATATAGTCTGATGTTTTTTGACTAATTTTTGATAAATAAACATTCTGGTTATGGGGTGCTCTCAGATCTACATAGAGTTCCATTCATCTCAGGAGCTGCTGCAGTATATTTTTGTAAATGTTTCTAAGACATTCCCTGACATCAGTTACATCAGATCTATGCTATGGATCTGAATGGCCTGGTACGGTGTTACTGAGGTCATAACATTTTCAGCCAGTATGAAGAGATTGAACACCAACTGCTGAAGAGAGAGGGATTTAGGGTAGTTACAATGGCTACAAAAGTAGATTATTAATTTAATAGAAAAGGACAAAAAAAATAATAGATTATTGTATAGATGCTAAAAGTACAACCGAAGGGCATCTACTGGTGTAAAATTGTTTCCTACTTTTAACTACTTTGTTATCGAATGTCCTAGCTCATTGTCCCCCCTGCCCTCGGTTGTACCTGGGAATGAGCCTCGGCTCTGTGTGCCTCTCCCAATTAACCATTTCCAAATCAAAAATTGGTGGCTCCCTAGTAGTGGTTGCCACCTGTGCTGACTGTGTTTGGACAGGCCCATGGAGGATAATGTACAGCAGTGGTGGCAGTAATAACATGCAGACTGGACAGAGAAAGTCTACCGACATTAACAATCTGGCAGCATATTTGAGTAAAGCCTTTGATGTTGTACTGTGTGCATGCATATTGGGCTGGGCTTTTGTTCTGGTATGATCTGGTTAAAATTCATTGCAGGGTCAAAATGTCAGCAGTTATGTAAATCATTGAGAATGTAACACAATTTCATAGCTCCATTTTCTGTTTTCCGTACAATTGCAATTCATAGTTTTATTTATTCATTTGAATTTTGCCAACCGGGTGAGCCTGCTGAGACATTACAGTCCCTTTTTCAGGGGTGACTTGGAAAGTGCAATACATAGACAATGACATGATAGTGGCAGCGAATACAGTTACTGTACATCATACACACTGATTTACCAAAAATCATTGTATACAGAAACATTCACAGATTCACAGGTAAACAACAGCAGTTTACAGAGACACGGCAGTTACAGCTGTTATATTTACACTGTTTGCAGATTTTACAAAAATGCATCATTTACAGATACACCTACATCAATATATACATAAACAGAAGTGGTCAGGGAGAGGGGATTCTTACACATAGGAGGATCAGTGAGCAAGGAAGAGTTTAAACATAGCATTAGCAGGCCGGACCAGGAGTCAGTGGAAGCAGGAGCAACATGATGAAGGATTGAGGTGGAATAACAGGGAGGACTGGAACTTGGCAAGAGAGAAGCAGGATAAGGTAAAGTGTGGTAGAGAGTTCCAGCTAGACATAGCCGAGAAGGCAGAGGACCTCTGGGCCACTGCTAGTCGAGGTTTGGGCAGAACAAGAAGACGGAGGGAGGCAGATCTAAGAGCACATGGAGGTTGCTGGGGATGAAATAAATTCAGCAAGGCAAGGAGGGGTGCATTGATGGACCAGTTTGTGCACTAGACTCAGCGTGGCATACTAGAGTTTGGATTCATACATTTGCCAGCCAAGGGAAGAGAGGACATTGCAGTGGTAGTGATGGGAATTGACCACTAAAACAAACTTTCCCACCCTATGAGAGGCCTGTCTGAGTCAAAATACAATGGTTATGTTGGTAGAAAGTAGTAGCGGTACGCCATACATAAGAAGAGGCAGGAGGGTGGTGGCCACAGTCTTGTGGCAAGAGACCAAAGTGAGGAAGGGTCGTATATGGTAGAGAAGATCCATTTTTTGGTTAGGAGGGAGATATGAGCATTCAAGGAAAGTGAGGAATCTAAGGTGACACCCAGATATTTAAAGGACGGGACGGGTTTAAGGGCATCACCATTATGGGAGATTATCACCAGGGGGGGTGAGGTTGTAGCGAGAAGGTGGGATTTGAGAACAACATGCATTTTTTTGGCATTGAGGACTAGTTGTTTATCTTGGAACCAGCCCTTGAGACTTCAGAAGTCCAAGGCAAGCATGTTGTTGAGCCACCCAATGTCAGATATAGAGCGGTATATAATAGCACCATCCACATAAAGGTGCACAGAGGCCCAGCTACAGTTATTTGTAATTCATTAAAGAATAATGAAAATAATAGTGGGTCTAGGATGGAGCCCTGAGGAATGCCTTGGGTTATAGGTCTGAGGTCTGAGAGAGAACTGGCCCACTTGACCATTTGAGTGCAGCCTGTTAGGTAACTTAGGTAACTTTGGAGCCAAGTTAAGGCACTAACATCAAGGCCAAGAGAGTGCAGCTGCTGTAGAAGGAGGTCGTAGTTGACCAGGTCAAAAGCCTTCATCAAGTTGACAAAGATAGCCCTGGTGGCAAAGCCTTGGCCCATGGCATGGAATAGGTTGGGTGTAACTTTTAACAAGGCAGTGAGGGTACTGTGTTTTTCTGAACCCATACTGGAATCTTGAGAGGAGGTGGTGGTGGTCCAGATAATCCTGTAAGTTTTTGTAGAGTATTTGCTCTTGGAATTTTGCCAGTGGGCAGAGGAGGAAAATAGGCCTAAAGTTATCAACAGTTGTGTTGGGTCCACCCTTATGAACGGGAACAACCATGGCTACCTTCCATTTATCTGGGATGGTCCCTGGAAGGAACAGTTTAACAGGTTGCAAACTGGGTGGGCAAGGGCAGCAGCTCCCAGTTTGAGGAATCTGGGTTTGAGGGTGTCATAACCAGGGGAGCTGTCAGCTTTAAGGTTAGCAAGAAGCTGATTCATTCATTGAGGGTGGCAAGTTGAAGGTGAAAGGCTGGGCGAGCACCAGTATCCACTGATGGGGTGGAGAAGATGGGGGGGAGTTGGTAAAGAGTGAGGTATATCTATGCAGGTCAGTAAAGAATTCATTAAATCCAGTAGCGATGGACGGGGGGAGGGGCAGAGAGGACAGTGCCTTGGGTAGAGATGGAGCTACAGAAATATGAGGACTTGCCTTTGATTAGGGCGTTCTTGTACCTCTAGAAATCTTTGGGATTGCAGAGATACTCAGTTTGGAGTGACCTGAGGTGGGTGTGCTTAGCTTTCTGAATAGAATTTTCACACATGTTCCTGAGCTACCTGTAGGTTTGCCATTTGGAGGGTAGCCCACTTCGTTTGACGGTCTTCCAAGCCCGATCACAAACCATCAAATCTTTCTAATATCATTTGAGATCCATGGAGCTTTGATCCCTTTAGATCTGCACTTCTTCATGGGTGCGTGACAATCAACTATATTGGTGAAGGTGGTCACGAAAAGATTGAGGGCCTGATTGATGTCAGGGAGAGTGTTTATCAGTCCCTTACTGGCATCTGAGTTAGAGGAAAGAAAAAAAATAGGATCAAGACAGGACAGATCTCGGACCAGAGTGACCTTGAGCGGAGGATTAGGGAAGTTGTTTTGCCAAACAGAGAAGTTATAGGAGTGATCACTGTTGCTGCCAACGAGTACACCCACAGATTTCACCTTATGGGTACAGTTGGTGATCACCCAAACAAGCAAAGAATGATTGCCCGATTTTGTGTTGCTTTTCATCGGGACATTGAGCTGGGCCAGGTTACTATTGACAAGTGAGGCACGAATCTTGTCTGAATTGGGGTTTAGCCAGTCAATGTTAAAATTGCTGCAGTGTATTAGTTTTGTAGAAGAATAACATCAGCAAATAAATGTTTTAAAATGAAACTTTTTTTTTAATTCGTAACCTAAAATATGGTCTCCAGTATGTCTTGAATAGGTAAAGGCTCCAGAAGGAGTCCACTCCAAGGCAAAAAAGACAGCAGGAAGAGTTCACTACAGAAAGGCCAAGGGAAGGGCAGTAGAAGTGGGCTATTTACTGGCAGCTTTGGTTTCATGCCTTGTTGTTGCCCATAAATATGTTTTGACTTTGAGAATTCAGCTGAACCATTTTAGCCCCATTGCAGTAAATGGCACACAGTAACACAGATAACAAATAGGGGAGTACAAAAGCCTTGGGGTCAGCTTGAATGTTAATTACTATAGCTTGCTTGGGTCAAGTGCTGTTGGCAAGCATCTGCTGTGGATTACTGTGACAGAGTCTGAAAACCCACCAATACCCCCATGGCCTTGTGTGAGCTACAGTAATAGCTACAATTCAAAGCTGACCTCAAGACAGATACCCCCTATAGACTCCACTGAAATTCCATGCCAATTATTATACAACAACTGGCACAGACTTATAGCACATACCCACCTGTGGTCTCTGCCATAATCCCATGCCAATCACTATTATAGCAATTGGGACAGTTATTGAAAAAAAAAAACAAAAAAAAAACCTGTAGCCTCAGCTATAACTTCATGCCAATTACTATATGGCAACTAGAAGAGTTACAGTATATAACCCTATGTAGTTTGTGCTATAACTCCATGCCAATTACTACATAGCGACTGGAAGAGTTACAGTATATAACCCTATGTAGTTTGTGCTATAACTCCATGCCAATTACTATATAGCCACTGAAAGAGTTACAGTATATAACCCCATAGTTTGTGCTATAACTCCATGCCAATTACTATATAGCAACTGGAAGAGTTACAGTATATAACCCTATGTAGTTTGTGCTGTAACTCCATGCCAATTACTATATAGCAACTGGAAGAGTTACAGTATATAACCCTATGTAGTTTGTGCTATAACTCCATGCCAATTACTATATAGCAACTGGAAGAGTTACAGTATATAACCCTATGTAGTTTGTGCTATAACTCCATGCCAATTACTATATAGTGACTGGAATAGAGTTGTAGCCTATACCCCCTGTAGTCTCTGCTATAACTCCATGTAAATTACTATACAGTAGGACCCCATTTATCTGAATGTCTCGGGGACATGAAAAATATTTGGATAAATGGGGTTTCGGATAAGCAAGGTTCCGATTGTTAGTATGCATGTTGGCTCTCACATCTCCACTCACTTCTCCTTTCTTACAATTGTCAGCTTTCATTTCACAGCACACTTTGGTTCCCTGAGCTCAGCAACTACAGAACAGTGGTGTACTTAAATCGGAGAAAAGATTTTTCATCTCCTGCACAGTCTAGCAGCTTAATTTTTAAGTTTGGTTTCTTTGCTGTTGTGAGATTGTGCAGTTGAGCAGTTTTGAGTGCAAATGTAGCTGCTGTGAGGTAATTTTACTTTTGTTTTATGTTATTTTTTATTTATTGAGTACTAGGATTACAAATAGCTTTGAACCAGAGGTTCTTTTATAAAGGTTCCGTGTCAGCATGAAATATGAACAAACATTAGTGAAAAAAAAAATACAGTAAAGAACTAAACATCATGATGCACTAACAGTGTACACAGTAAATACAATTGGCTCAGGTTGCATAGCACAGAAATACAGTAATACATAGGCAAAAAAATATCATAAATCATTAACAGTAGACACACTTGGTTCAGGCAGCATAGTACAGAAATACAGTAATACATAGACAAAAAAATATCATAAATCATTAACCATAGACACACTTGGTTCAGGCAGCATAATACCAAATTACAGGGATACATATCCCAAGAGGGATACCATGGGGTGGGAGGTGAGGAACAGATTGAGTAGGGTTTAGATAAATAGCATGGAAAGTGTGCAATGTAGAAAGAGAACAAGGAGGAGAAAAATGCAGTCAAAATTATGAAATTGTCATAAAGTGCTAAGCCACAGAAGTGCCGGGGGCTTGAGGAGGGGGAGAAAGAGGGAGAAGTAGGGAGCATACCTAGGATAATGTAAGGGAAGGGAATCAGGTGATATGTTGCATAGGGGAGGAGGAAAGGAGGGAGACAGGGACTAGAGAGGGGAAGTGGAGGGAGATGGCAAAGGGGTGGGGTAGCAGGAGAAATGAAAGGATTGGGAGGTACAGGAGGTGAGGGGTCCTGGTTGTTTGAGGAAGAAGGTAGAAAGTGGTGGGCAGGAGGAGTGGGATGGGAATTAGGAAGCAGCAGGGGCCTGAAGTGAGAGAAGGTGACCCACAGACCAAGAGGGTACAGTTGCACTTGCTAAGATTAGTGAGGTGATGGCACAGTTTGTGTTCATATGGGCCAAGCTTGTTCTCATCAGTGACTTCAGGAGGGAGACCATTCATTAGGGATGGGGCCCTGATATAGTTGAGCCTGGGAGGTACTGCAGAATGGAACAAGATAAGTGGATTTGAGGTTACTGCATGTAAAGCATGTGTTACAGGTAAATTGCATGAGGACATGCATGGCAGGAGGGGTGAGGTGAAGACAGATTTTTCTTTACCAGGAGGCAGGTCTGATAGGCTAATCTACCATCAATACTGAGCCAGTTAGAGTGTTTGTATAGATCGCAGATAAGCGTACACTTACCTGCTCCTGTGAAAAGTCTTCCAGCACTTATTCAGGGTGGTCCTAATTCTTTTTAGGGTGGTATCTGAGGCGGCCCCATAGAAAACTAACCCATAATCAATTATGGACACGATAGAGCTAGTTACTGCGGTGTGCATGACTTCATTGGTCAGACAGTGGCGATGGTTTTAGAGGACCCCAATTCTTGAGTTAATGGCATTGGAGATGTGGAGGACATGCAAGTTGTAAGAAAGTGTGCAGTCAAGGGTAATACCAAGATATTTAAACTCTTGTACTTGGTGGAGAGGTTGTTGTTGTTTGTTGCGGATAGTAAAGCTGGCCGTTCTAAATTTTCTGTGGGAGTTATAAAACAACATGGTCTTGTTTTTTTATAATTCATCAGCAGCTGATGCTGATCGAACCAAGACTCTGCACAACTGAAGTTTTTCAGGAGATCCTGGGAGAGAGGGACAGGATCAGAATGGGTAGAAAAAAGGACTGTGTCATCTGCATAAAGTATCATTTTATTTTCACAAGCTGCAGGAAGGCTGTTAATGAAGAGGCCGAATATTAGTGGGGACAAGGACGGATCCTTAGGGAAATTCCAGAGGGCATGGGGAGGCTACAAGAAAGAGTGTCAAGTGATCTTAACTTGTTGGCTCCTATCTGTAAGGTGGCTTTCAAACCATTTCGTGACTTCATTTGAGAGGCCAAGAGCAGAAAGGGAACCCAATAGAAACTGGTGATTCACAGTGTCAAAGGCTTTTGTTAGGTTAATGTGCACTGCACCTAGTAAGCGCCTTCGTCCAGGGCTTTACATATATGGCTAGTAAATTCAAGCAGGGCAGTGGCAGTGCTATGGGCTTTTCTAAAGCCATGCTGCTGTGGACACCGTGGATTATATTTGTCGAGGTGTTCAGACAGCTGGTCCTCAACAAAATGTTCAAGTGCCTTGGAGAGTGGTGGTAAGATGGACATGAGGTGGTAATTGGAGTGCAGGGACCCATCGCCATTTTTGTACATGGGTGTGACAATGGCAGATTTCCAAAGCGGAGGGAGAGAGGTGATATGATCGAGACATTTAAACACCTTAAGGGCATAAACAAGGTGAAAGAGTCTAACATGTTTAAATATAAGAAAAATTGCAGGACAAGAGGACACAGCATGAGATTAGAGGGAGGCCGATTAAGGGGGAGTGAGGAAATTCTTTTCACAGAAAGGGTGGTAGATGCATGGAATAGCTTACCACAAGAAGTGGTGGCTATGAATACAGTGCAGGGCTTCAAACAGGCATGGGATAGGCATAAGGGAGCAATACAAATGACTATGAATAGATAGGTCACTGACAGAGCAAAGGCCGATGGCACATTTATAAGGTAGAAAAAGAAATGGGCAGACTGGATGGGCCTTGCGGTCCTTATCTGCCGTCAACTTCTATGTTTCTATGTTTCTATGTTTCTGTGGGAATTGTCTGAGGGAGAGTGAGAGATTTAAGAATTTAGTACGAGGGAGTAAGACGACATCAAGGGAAAGTGAAAGAAGTTTAAGATCCAAGATGTCGCTGCTGAATCTGGATTTACCTAGGACTTTTTAAAGGTATTTCCTAGATTCAGCAAGGGATGCTCTTTGGGCCAGGCAGGGTGGAGTCATTGAAAAAGGTTTGGGAAGGACACTGCTAAGATCAGTAAATGCAAGATTAAAGGTATCAAGCAATTTCTTTATGATCCTGGATAACAGTCCAAGTTCTATTCAGTGCTCCCTCAAGCAGTTTTGGGCTCATGTGTTCCTCCACTTCACAAACAAGTCATTCAGTGTTTGGTGGCAACATGCTATGAATTTAACTGAGGGCAGAAAAGGAGGTGGAAAACAGTGAATGTTTCAATCTTTGGTCAGGTTTAATTACTGTGGCAAGACCACAGGGCTGAGCAGTACCGGCCCATATGTGGTTACTCTTCACAGAAGAGTCATTCACTGTTTGGAGGTAATTTGCTATAAATTTAGTTAGGGGCAGACAAGACTGAGAGCCAGTTTAGCACAGTTTCAATGATCAGTCATGTTTCAGTGATACAGCAAACAACGCAGCTAAGCAGTTTCAGGCTTCAGTTCTGCAGTGAGCTTGGGGGGAGGGATGCTAAACTTGTGAACCTGAAGTAATTAACCAAAGCAGGCAATTTACTACACACTAAGCAGCTGGCTAAGCAGCTGCTGAGAACTGAATGCAATGCAGAAAAGCACTAATGAACAAATGAAGGTGCTCCGAAGGTGCCAATGACTCCGTAATGGCTCTGTTTAATAGCTCTCTGTGGGGGACATAACTAAGTTTCGGATAACTGAGGTTTTCAGTTAAGTGGGGTTTAGATGAACAGGGTTTTACTTTATAGTAACTGTATAGCAACTGGGATATAATTACAGCATATACCCCTTGTAGTCTCTGCTATAACTCCATGCCAATATTATATGGCAACTAGGACTGACTTATTGCATATACTCACTGTAGTCTTCACTATAACGCCATGCCACTTACTACATAGGAATTGTGATCCAGTTATAGAATTTTTATTTATTTAGCTTTTGTTTACCAGGTAAGCACACTAGACAGTCACGTGCCTATTTTCAGGTGCGACCCGGGAGAGTTACAGAGATACAAGCAATAACAGTACAGAGGCTAGCATTAAGTTACACAAAGGTACAGTGAGAATACAAGCAAGAAGGACCAACCGAAACAAAGTACAAAGGCTTGGGTCCAACTGTCAGGCAAGGTACAGACAGGTATAAGCAATCATCTACAGTCAGGTAACAGGCAGAGAACAATTTTAGTGCAGTTCAGTATGAGGTAGAACAACCCAAGGAGGGCAGCCAGGAAAAATCAGAGCCAGTGTCAGCAGCAACAATATTTGTGAATATTGCTTATTTGTTATTTATTTTTGGAATAAGTGCACGCCCACAGCCAGGTATTGTTTTTTTTTATTTTTATTTCAGGCACTTCACGGAGGGAGGGACTACATGGGACAGAGGCAGCTTGGGGCTTGTTTTAGGTAATCCCAAAGGGAGAACCCGAAACAACTGTGGGTGGGGGTAGTTCTTACGTGAGGAGGTAGGAGGTTCCAGATTTTTGGGGCAAGAGCTACAAATGCTCGGTCTCCCACAAGGGAGTGAGTCTTTGGAACCATCAGCTCCTGGGATTCAGTGGACCTCAACTGATAGCCAGAGGGGACAGGCTGGAGGAGGTCAGCAAGTGCTGGAGGAGTAGATGATTAGATGATGTTATCCATAAAATTGCCCATAACGAATGAGCGATGGTTGCTTGGGGAAAACCAACCCAGTCTAGAGTAAAGTAGACACCGACGGGTGAGACGAGGGGCTGATAGGGTGAACCGACATATGTTGTTATATGAAGAGTCCCATTTGGAGAGCCAGGCTTTGGGGGCATTTGTGAAGGAGGTAAGCCCATAACAAAGTGAGGGGAGGAAGACCCCTTTTGCCAGGGCAAGTCTGGCAGCTGGGGTGACACAACTTTTTGCTCTGTACACAAGTCCTAATTTGCAGTTGGTTGCCTTACAGGAGTTAGGTATGTGCAGGGTGAGATCCATTTGTGGGTCAAGAGTTACCCCCAAGTACTTGAATGATTCCACCATCATCAAAGGGGTGCCGTCAGTGCCATCGACTCTGAGCACGGCCGGGCACACTCTAACCTTGGGAAGGGAGCCGAATAACATTGCTTGCGTCTTCTGAAGGTTGATGACCAGCCTACTTGCCTTGAGCCAGGATTGGATGCAACTAAAATCCAAGTTGACTCCATAGTTAATGTCATCAATACTTTGTGAACTGGCAAGGAGCACCATATCATTGGCATATAGGGTAACTTGTCCAAAGGTTGGGATTGAGGGCAACTGGTTTATAAAGAGGGAAAACAGGAGGGGACCAAAGACTAACCCCTGAGGTACCCCACAGGCTACTGGTGATAGTACGGATATGGCATTTTGGAACCTCATGTACTGTTTCCTACCCAAGAGATAGTTAGAGAACCAGGCTTGTACGGGAGGGGGAGAGACCAAAAGACTGGAGAGCAGAGCGCAGGAGGGTGTGATCAACCTAGTCGAAGGCCTTGGACACGTCTATGAAGACAGCCCCCGTGAGTTTGCCTTTATCAGTTGCGGTTCTAATGTTGGAGGTGATCTGTGCAAGGGCAGTGGAGGTGCTATGTCCTTTTCGGAACCCATGCTGCTCAGGGAAGAGAAGGCCATAGGTTTGGAGGAAGAGGGCAATCTGGGAGGCCACTACTTTCTTTAGCAGTTTGTTGACTGCGGATAGAATTGCTATGGGTCGATAGTTCTTAAGTAATTTGGGATTGTCATGCTTGAGGACAGGGGTCACATGGGCCACCTTCCAAATGGGAGGGACAGACCCCGTCGTGACCGAGGAGTTTAGAATATGGGAGATCGGGTGGGTCAAGAAGGGGGCCCCAAGGTTTAGCAGTTTGGGCACAAGGTTGTCGTGCTCAGCACTGGAGTAAGGGGAGAGACCTACTGGAAGCCTCTGGGTTTCTTTGAAGGAGACAGACTTAAAGTAAAAGGGAGGGAGGGGAGGATCAGGTGGAGCACCTGGAGCAGGACCCATATCCTTAGAAATTGAAGGCATAGAGGTATAATCAGATAGGTCCAACAACAGGTCATTGAATGCGTTAGCTATCGTTTGGGGATTATTGTAACTGACTCTGTTTATTTGCAGGTCAGGGACCTGCTGGCAGGCCGGACCATTTACCATGTGCTTTATAGTGTGCCAGAAACTCCTCGGGTTCTTGGTGGACACTTCAAGGGATGCTTTGCAGAAATCACTCTTTGCTGAGTGGATTGCCTGTTTGCATGAATTTCTAAGCTGCCTGTAGACCTCAAAGTCTGATCTGTTCCTAGAGGCTTTGTATGTTAGCCAACTTTTGTCCCTGAGCTTCATCAGGGCAAACAGTTCCCCTTGTAACCATTTAGTGACTGTGCCCCTCACTCTTCTTTTAATGAGTGGAGCATGTCTGACTTGTAGTGAGGCGAATATGGTCAGGAAGCTGTCTAGAGCAACCGAGAGGTCCGGGTCTGCATATACCAGGGACCAGTCTGTCAGGCTGAGGTCGGTATGGAAGTTGTTTAGGTCAAAGTTTGAGTAATCTCTCATCTGTAAGACTTTTGGTGGAACCCTGGAATTTTGAACCTTCCAGATGCAGCATGTAGGGCAAAGGTCCGAGATTGAATCAGGGAGGAGGCCTGAGTTGGTAATTCGGTCAGGCCTATTACACAGCATCCAGTCAAGCAGAGAGCCATTTTCCCCGGAGGAGGAGGGTCTGGTGGGTTTGGTGATAAGTTGGCTGAGAGCAAGGCCAGATAGAAGGGGTTCATAGATTGTTGCATTCCCACTCAGCCAGTTAAGGTTGAAGTCCCCAACATTAGGAGTTCACAGGTCCTCACCTTGGGGCTAAGGCAGTCAAGTAGGTAGGAGAGCCCATGAACACCACCTTTTGGGGGGTTGTATACACAGCTGAGGTGAAGCTTCTTAGTGTTACCTAATAGGAGGAGGGCATGTATAAACTCATAGGAGGGGGAGGTATGTCAGTCACTTTTAGATGAGATTTGTAATAGAGCACCAACCCACCACCATGCTTTTTGCCCGCCCTGTCCTGTCTAATCACAAGGTAGCCAGGGAGAGCACAGACAGAGTCGGGGTGCGCAGGTTTGAGCCAGGTTTCGGAGACCCCAAGGATGTCAGGTTTGTAGTAGGTGACTCATGCCGTTAGATCTGAGTGATTGGCAAGGATGCTCCGTATATTGAGGTAGGCAATCTTTAGACCCTTTACCTCTTCCCACTGCGGGGGCAGCATGATGAGTTATGTATATGAGGGGGTTGGAAGTAGATTTCAGGCTGTAACCTCAGCACCAGTCAGCTAGGTTAGGAAGCAAGTGTGCTAAGTGAGAATCACCCAGCAAATTTAGCTGTAGTTGATTTGGTCGGATAATGTGCTGGGAGACTACAGGCAGGGATCAGGTTAAGAATGGGGCTAAGTATATTCAATATTATTTGGCCACCTCTGTGGGTTCAGAGGAGAGTGAAGCAGGCTGAGCACAGTATGATTTAGGTTCAGAACAGTTTGTTGCCACAAGTCCCCAGTCTAGACAGGGCAGGGCCACAGTGAGCTATGCTTGTTTTGCAAGAGTTGTTTTGTAGGCTTTTCCTACCGCCTGCTCCGGCGCGACAGAAACTGCAGCCAGAAATGTGAAGGGACGGGACAAAATGTCCTGCTTATTTAGCCAGCTGATGTGGGTTAGAGCGAACAAGAGAATATAACCCAAGTAGTCTATGCCATAACTCCATGCCATTTACTATATAGCAAATAGGACCAAGTTATAGCATATACCCATTGTAGCCTCTGCCACAACTCTAGATGAGTTACTATATAGGAATTTGGATGGAGTTATAGCATTTGCTTCCTGTAGAATCTGCTGTAACTTCATGCCAATTATTATAGAGCAATTAAGATAGAGTTACTTCATATACCCCCCAAGTCTATGCTATAACTCCATCCCAATTACCATATAGTAATTGAGACTGACTTATTACATCTATTTCCTGTAGTTTCTGCTATTACTCCATGTCAGTTGTTATAACTGGGATAGAGTTATAGTATATACTCCTTGTACTCTCTCCCATAACTCCATTTGAGTTACTATGTAGTAATTTGGATGCAGTTATAGTGTTCACACCCTGTAGTCTCTGCTATAAATCCAAGGCAATAACTATACTGTACAGCAATTGGTATACAGTTATAGCGTATATTTCCTGTAGTTTCTGCTATAACTCCATGCAAAATGCTATATAGCAATTGGGACAGACTTATATCATGTACCCCTATAGTCTCTGCTGTAGCTCATTGCCAATTACAATATAGCAACGTTGATAGAGTGATTACATATAACCCCCCGTAGTCTCTTCTATAACTCGAAACCAATTACTGCAGTAATTCAGATTGAATAATTGCATAAACCCCTCTGTAGTCTTTGCTATAACTCCATGCATATTACAGTACTATACAGCAAATGGGATAGAGTTATAGCATATGCCCCCTGCACTCTGCTATACCTCCATGCCCATTTCCATATATCAACTGGGCTTGAGTTATAGCATATACCCCACAGTTTGGGCTATAACTCCATGCCAATTACTATCTAGCAATTCAGTCTAGGAGTCAGACATTATTGGATGCCTTCGAACACTGTCTTCTGGTGCAGTCTATTAAGGAACCTACCAGGCAGAACGCAATCCTTGATGTGGTGCTTACCAACTCAGAGATGTTGGGTGCTGTGGGATTAGTGGAGCCACTAGGAAAAAGCGACCACAACTCCATGTGTTTTCAATTTGCTCTTGGGGCTTGAAACCCATAATCAAGAGCTTGACTTTGGAAGGGCTGACTTCAAAAAGTTGAGAGAACTGGCCAGGGATAAGTTAGTAGAGGTGGAGGATGTAGGGGGATAGAGGAGAGATGAGGGACAATAAAGGGAGATATTCTTGAGGTATCAAAAATAAGCATTATAATGTGATAAACCCTCTAATAATAATGTTGTACAATATTTGTGTTATAAAAATGTTATGTAAATATCTGCTTAGAGGAAGGGTAGCACTAGCAGTTGTAAAGGCTTGACCTCCTGACTCCAAAGGCCCCAGTGTGCTGACACAGCTGGCTGTCATAAAACTGCCCCAGTGGAACTCTAATTAAAAACTTCATTCCAAAGAACAGGTTGTGATACCTTGTAAAATATTTCTACTTTGAAGTCAGGGAGCCATAGAGAATTGCATCTTTTACGACATCCTAGGAAGTGACAAGACATGCATTTTGTAATCCTGGAAGAAAAGGAGACCTAACAGATTCCTGTTAAACTGTAAAACTGAAATAATTTTGTAAGCCAGGAAGTTAGCAGAGAGAGAAATCAAAGGAACTGCTTTGATCAAAGAGGCTATCATATTTTAAAAACTGGTAACTTCTGATTTCCAGCCAGCAGTAAAGTAACATCCTTTTGGATATTCCTACTCAGATTACAGATTTATCACAGGGCTAACAGTGACCTCATGTGTGCTGTGACATCACAAGGAGGTGGAGAGATTGACTTTCAATTTGCCAAACATGTAAGGGGAAAGACACTTTTATCTTTGGACTCTAAGAGGAGTGAGACACAATTGATCTCTGGACTCCAGACAAAGCACTTCTGTTCAACATAGTGCACCCTCATCTGGAACTTTAGCTAGACTAGACCATTTTAAAACAAAATGCATGTTGTTCTGTAAAATTCCAAATTATTTTTGGACTGTAAGTACAAGTTATATGCTCTATATGTGTTTTATATTTTATCTAGTTTTTTTTTAATCTTAGTAAACCTTATTTGTTCTCCTTAGTCCTGCTTGAGTCTTTCTTTTGCATGTGGAGGCTGAAACTGTGTAGGGAAATTCTGAAAACTGTTAAGTGCTCGAAAAGGGTGTGTTGATATCTTGCTAAAGGTAAGAATATACCTAGGTCTCATATTGCATTGTGAGGGTTCACTTGGGAATCTGGCTGGGTGCCACTGGGTGAAGGATTGTACTGCATCTCCCGAAGAGCTTACATAGCTGAGCCTGTTAACTGGGTGTGCTAGCAAAAAGGTTCACATTTGACCCCCAGGACTCACGGCTAGTAGGTGATTCAGACCCAAAACAGACAGGAGGGTTACCCTGTTTGCCTCCTGTTCACATATTGCACTTCGAGGTTTGGCACTGTGGGAGCAGAGGGCCAGACCTGCGGGGTGCATTTGTGACAAGCACAAGAATAGTATAAAACAAAACAGGTTTAAGAGACCACTATGATTCTCAGCTAGGGTCAGGGAAGCAGTTAGGGTCAAAAAGAAGTCCTTCTATAAATAGAAGGAAAAGCAAGGGGAGGAAGAATGGGAGGATTATCTACAGAAAAATAGGGAGGCAATGAGGGCTGCCAGGGAGGTGAAAGCAGACATGGAGTTGCATATCACGGTGGGGGTCAAGAACAGAGAAAAACATTTTTTAAATATATCAGTGAAAAAAGGGGGGCATCGCATGGCTAGTTGAGGGGTAGGGTGATAGAGGAAGATAAGCAAACGACTGCTGTCCTGAATGATTACTTTTGTTTAGTATTCTGAAATGAGTGCTGTGAGTTCATGCCAGAAAGCTGCATCAAAGTGGCCGCTAAGGGAGTCACAGAAGTGAGGCAGCCAAAGTTTACTAGCGAGAGGGTCCTGAAAAGGCTGGCAGCCCTTAAGATTGATAAGGTCCCTGGACAAGATGGGTTGCATCCAAGGATACTTGGAGAACTAGTAGCAGAACTGGCTGAACCACTGGCTGGGCTGTTCAACAGTTCACTTAGGTCAGGGGAAATTCCAAGGCACTGGAGAATGGCAAATGCTACACTGCTTCATAAGGGAGGGATAGGGAGCAACCAGAGAACTACAGGCCTGTCTGCCTGACCTCCATTGTGGGGAAGCTGATGGAATCACTAATCAAAGAGGACTTTGTGGACCACCTAGAGAGCAACAGGCTCCAGGATAGTAAACAACAGGGTTTTGTGGCAGTAAGGTCTTGTTAGACTAACCAGATTTTTTTTTGACTACCTGACCAAGGAAGAAGGCAACAGTCATGCTGTGGATCTGCTGTACTTTGACTGCAGCAAGGCTTTTGATTCGGTACCACACAAAAAGGCTGCTCAAAAAGAAGGAAGACCTGGGTGGCACCAAAACTGTAGTGAAATGGGTTGGTAGTTGTCTAGAAGGGAGGCAGCACAGGGTGGCGGTCAACTGGGTTAAATCAGAGTAAAGAGAGAGTAAGAGAAGGTTTCCACAAGGATCTGCCCTGGGTCCGGTCCTCCTCAACATATTCATTAGTGACATTAGTGAAGAAATCCAGGGCAGGCTGTTTGTCTTCTCAGATGACACTAAAACATATGGGAAGGTGGATATTGATGAGGGAATAAGGGCTATGAAGAGGGACCTACAAAAACTAGAGGGGTGGTCAAAGGTTTGGCAGTTAAAATTCAACACCAAAATGTGCAAGGTAATGAACCCTGGAAAATGGAACCCCAAGACAGTGTACTGGATGGGTGGGATGAGACTTAGCACTACAGAATGGGTACAGGATCTAGGAGTTATCATCAGTAATTCCCTTAAACAAATGGGCCAGTGCAACAAGGCATATAACAAGGCTAACAGGATGAAGGGATGTATTGGGAGAGATATTGAAAGCAGAAGAAAGGTGGTCATACTTCCCTGGGCTGTTACAGATCCCTGGTGAGGTCTCACCTAGATTATCATGCCCAGTTCTGGAGTCCTCACCTCAGGAAGGATAAGGATAGGTTGGAGACAGTGCAGTGCAGTGCAGAGTAACAAAAATGATTCAGGGCCAGCAGGGCAGATCCTATGAGGAGCACCTCAAGGCATTAAATATGTACTCACTGGAAACCAAAAGGGAGAGGGGAGATATGATTGAGACCTTCAAGTTCTTTAAAGAAATTAACAAGGTAAACTGCGGAGAATTATTTATCTTGAATACAAACTCAAGGTTATGTGGTCATGAGTGGAAATTAACAGGATGGATGTTTGGGGGAATGTGAGGATGTATTTCCTTACAGAAAGGGTGGTGGAACCTTGAAACAGTCTGTCAGCTGAGGTGGTGTGTGTGCAAACGCAGTCACAGGATTCAAGTAGGCATGGGATAGAATGAAGGAAATCATGGTCGCCTGGAGGGACAAGACCAGGGAGGAAAATGGGAGATAGGACGGGGAAGGTTAGTACCCTGGGGGAACAGTAAAATTCAGGGAATGTTCAAGGGATTATAGGGACTACTGGCAGACTGGATGGACCTCTGTTTTTTTTCTGTCATCATAGTCTATGTTGTTATGTTTCCATAGCATATACCTCATAGTAGTCTTTGCTATTACTCCATGCCAATTACTATATAGCAACTGGGACAGAATTATAGCATGCAACCACTATAGCCTCTGTTATAATTCCATGGCAACTACTTTAACAACTGAGATAGTGTTATTACATATATCCCCCTGTAGTCTTTGCAACAACAGTTTGCAAATTCATATATGGCAATTGGGATCGAGTTATAATGTATTTTTTTTCAAATTGTTTAACCAGGAGTGGCACACTAAGCTGAAGGCTTGTTCACAGGTGCGACCTGGGAGCACAGGGAAGTTAAGTGGCTTGCTCAGGGTCACACAGTATGCAAGTGGGGGCAGTGGGATTCAAACCCAGGTTTTCAGATTTGTAGCTCAGAGCCTTAGACCACTGTGCTGTACTGCAAACCACCTGTATTGTAGACTCTGCTATAATTTCATGCCTATTACAATTTTGCCACTGGGACAGAGTTATAGTGTATACCCCCTGCAGTCTTAGCTATAAATCTATGCCAGTCACTATATAGCAGTTAGAACAGAATTCTAGCATACACCCCCTGTAGTCTCTGCTATAACTCCATGCCCATTTCTAATGTAGCAACTGGGACAGAGTTATAGCATATACCCCCTCTAGCCTCAGATATAGCTCCATGCAAATTACTATATAACAACTGGAATAGAGTTATAGTTTATACCTTCCTGTAGTCTTTGCTATAACTCCATGCAAATTATTACATAGCAATTGGGATAGAGTTATTCCATATACCCAATGTAGTCTCTGCTATAACTCCATGCCAGTTTAAATAAAGCAATTGGGATAGCATTTTTTCATATACCCCCCTCCCTTAGTATCTTCTATATCTCCATGCCAGTTACTATAGCAATTGTGAGTTATTGCATATATCCTCTGTATTCTCTGCTATAACGCAATGCCAGTTAATATGTAACAACTGGGATACAGTTATCACATATACCCCTGTACTCTGCTATAGCTACAGTACATGCTAGTTACTATATAGCAATTGGAACCAAGTGTTAGCATATACCCAATTATTCTCAACTGTAACCCTATTCCAATTACTATGTAGTAGCTGGGATTAAGTTACAGAATATACCACTGTGTAGTCTGTGCTATAACTCCATGCCAAATACTGTATGCCAATTGGGATAGAGTTGCAGCATAGACCCCCTATAGTCTCTGCAATAACTCCATGCTAATTACAATATAGCAATTAGAATATGCTTATAGAATGTACTACCTGTAATCTCTGCTATAACTACTGTATATGCCAATTATTGTATGGCAACTGGAATAGAGTTAAAGCATATACCCCTCTGTAGTCTCCATGCAAATTACTATATAGCAAGTTGGATAGATATATAGCTACATCCCTCTGTAGTCTCTACTATAACTCAATGCCCACTACTATACCCCCTCTAGTCACAGTCATAATGCCTCTATGTCAGTTACAACACAGGAATTAAAACAGAGTTGTAGGATATACCTCCTGTAGTCTCTGGTATAACTCCTTGCCAGTTACTAAATAACAATTGGGATAGAGTTACAGCATGTACCCCCTTGTAGTTATTGCTATAACACCATGCCAACTGCTATATAGCAGCTGGGTTTAAGTTATAGCATTTGAATTTTAATTTATAGCATATAGTCCCTTGTAGTCTCTAACATAACTGCTTGCCAGTTACGATACCACAGTTGGGATAGAGTTATAACATATAGACTATGCAGTTTCCTCAATAACTCCATGCCAATTATGATATAGCAATTAGAATAGAGCTATAGCATATACCTTCTGTAGTCACAGTTATAACTCTATGTCAATTACTATGCAGGAATTAGAATAGTTATAGCATATGCCCCCGTACAATTTTGCTGTATCTCCATGCCAATTGATATATGGCAATTGGGATGGAGTTATAGCATATACCCCCTATAGTCTCTGATATAACTCCAGGTCATTTATTATATAGCAATTGTGGACCAAGTTCTAGCATGTACCTCTTGTAGTCTCTGCTATAACAGCATGTCAATTGCAATATAGCAATCGAGATAGCGCTATAACATATACCCCTGTAGGCTCAGCTATAATTTTATGCAAGTTACTACACAGTATTTAGAACAGTTATAGCATATACCCCCTGCGGAATTTTGCTAAATCTCCATGCCAAGTGCTATATGGTAATTGGGATAGAGTTACAGCATATACCCCTTTATAGTCTCTGCTATAACTCCATGTCAAATTACTATACACAATTAGGATAGAGTTATAGTATATACCCCCGTAGTCTCTGCTATAACTCAATGTCAGTGACTATATAGCAATGGGATACAATTATAGCATACAACCCTTGGAGTCTCTGCTATAACTCCATGCAGATTCCTTTATAGCAACTGGAATAGTATTTTAGCATATATCCACCTGTAATCTCTGCCATAACTCCATGCCAGGTACTATATAGCAATTGAAACAGAGTTGTAGCACATACCCCCTCTAGGCTTTGCAATAACTCCATCCCAATTACTATATAGCAACTGGGATAGAGTTCTGGAGTCATGTGATGCTCTGCTGCCAGTGAGAGTATAATATGACCACTCTGACCTTTACGGCTTAATATTTCCTGTTGTGTTGTGTACTATCAAATTTTTCCTATGTGTTGCATTTTTACACCTTGTGATAAGCCTCCTGCATCTCCAGGTTTTTGTTTAATTGCAAAGAATGGATGCAGAAATGAAGACTGCCCCACTGCATCACACCCCACTATGTATTCTGGAGCAAGACCGGGGGATCGAAGTGCACAAAGCCACCATTTGCTGCTACTAACTGCACTGCACTCTCTGTTGATGCTCTTACTGAAAAGCACCTTATCCAGGAGACTAGCCACCTAAAAGAAGCTATCTTATCCTTAATGGGGTAGTTGAAAGCCATTCAGATTGCTATGGAAGAACTCACTCAGAGGACTGAAGATGTAGGGGCCCGGGTGAGGCCCCTGGATGACAGGAGGGGTTGACTAGATCCTGATTTAGTTATCCTGCACCAAAAAGAACCCACCTGAAAGCCTGCTTGGAGGATCTTGAAGGTCAGAGTCAATGCAATAATGTGGTGATTGCCAGGTTACCAGAGAAGGTAGAGGGCCCCAATGTAATATGATTTGTGCAGAAGTTATATGAAAAGGTAGCCTAGCCCTATCCAAATGGCCCATCCTACATAACTGAAAAGGTATATCAGAGCTCCGACTGATACCTCCTAAAGGAACCAAACCTCATCCCCTTATTTTTAAATTTCTTAACTACCTGGACAGACACCATTTACTAACTACATTAAGAGGCCTGCAAGAGGTGACATGGAGGGCACCAGGATTTGTATATTCAAAGACCTCCCTCAGTCTCTGCGTGAATGAAGAACTGCCTATTGGCCTCTCATTTCAAAATTGATAGCTGCACACATCAATTTTAGGATGCTTTTTTCTGCCAGACCCCAGCTTTTCCACAGTGGGGCCCTACGGAGCGTTGAGACTCTGAAACAAGCAAGACAGAAACTACCCTCCCTGTATCCCAGTTTGTTTAAAACTGAACGAGGGGTGTTGGTGCCCAGTCTAGACAACAGGATCAATGGTTTTGCTGACTCTTCAAGACTGAGAGCTGAGTTTGTGGTATTTGGACTGGTTGTCTTCACAGACTCATGATCTGTTGGCGCTGGCAGGGTCTACTTGTGCCTGATCCTATGAATAAGGTTATTCCCTGTTGCCACACTCTAGTCTGGTCTGAACCCTTACCTTATGGTTCTGCTCACTGATTTCATTCGGGGCTTGTCAATGATGGTATTCTATTAGGGCTGCAAGCAGCTTGTTTACCATTAGTGGATCTTCTACGGCAGTCTTGTTAAGTTCCTAATAAGTTTTGATGCTGCACTTTTATTAACCTCTAAATTTGTTCATCATGCCCCCTTGGATGTCTAGCTCACTTTCGATTGTGGTTTGCATTTGGATTTGCTGCACCTACCCTCTGGAACTTTCTGCCCCGTCAGCTCCAGGAGTGCAGGATGGTAGGGAGTTTTAAGCAGGCACTAAAGACTTTTTTATGGGAAAAAGCGTTTCCTACTTTATTTTGATTTTATATTGAATGTATTTGAATATGTGTTTGTATTTGATTTTATATTCAATGTATTTGAATATGTTTTTATGTTTATATTTGCTGTGCAGCGCCTTGAGATTTTGAAAGGCACTCAATTAAATAAATGTTATTATTTATTATTATTATTTAAAACTGCTATACCCCACTGAGCTGTAGACATGTTCTAGATTTTCTAACTAATGGGCTTGCCATGCTGGGCTGTATCAGAGGACCCAGTTTCCTTGTTCTTATGTGCTAATTAAGTGTTGCTGCACCCTGACTATTTAGCATTGTAACTGTTACCTTATTTGTTCAAAGGCAGCGCAAAGATCATCACCACTCTGCCGTTAACAAAAAAAGGCTTTATCTAAGTATAACAACAGCCATCCCGTAGACCAGGGCACTACTGCAACCACAACCGGCATTGTATTCGCTGCATCATCAGAGGGATAGGGAAACATATGATCAACAGTGAATGAAAAGGAACTATTTAAAGTGACAGTATAAGCAGTCACACAAATATTATAATAAAGTGACATTAAAATCTAATACACATCAATATCACTGTAAGTCTTGCAGCTGAGAATACATACACAACTACAAATTCAGATATTCAGATGTTCCTTTATGTTTAAATAGTTTAATGTTTGCATAGTTACATTTTATTCACTGCTGATCACCTGTTTCTCCATCCCTCTGATGATGCTGCGACTGCGAAACTGGTCGGGGTTGCAGCAGTGACCTGGTCTGCAGGACAGTTTGTTATTTTACTATAATAAAGCCTTTTTTTGTTAACAGCCGAGTGGTTGTGGTGTTTGTACTGCCACTGTGTTTTACACTGGGCACACTCAGTGCAGTGGCGTTGTCTTGGCTGTGGTTTCTGTTAGTGTTTCTAACCTGCTCACTGCATACTGTTAATGGCTTTTCACCTCTAATGATCCATTGAGAAATCCATTTTAGTGAACCACGGGCACAGACTACAAGGCATAATCTGCCAGTAGTGGGGTCAAAGCTATGTTATTTTTCTGATTCCACGGGTTCATTTGTATATGTTTTAGATGGGGTTCCCCTTGTCATAGTAATTTCCTCTAAGTTTTGGGGGGACTTATATTTAGGGTGAGCATTGAGTTCACTATTGGGTAGCATGCTTCATGCAGCAGCTGAAGCTGACCTTTTTACTGACACACCGCGGGAAACAAACAAGGGTAGTGTTCAACCCAAGAATGGTGTGTAGAACGAGGAAATTGTGGACATATGGTCAGCATTTCTGAAGCTAGAACGAGCACTTTTGAAGGGGAAAAGACATTACTGGGGAAAGTTAACATTTGAGGAGTACCTTAAGGTGGGACTCTCTCCCAGGGTTCTACATTTGTTGAAATACCCCGGTTACGGAGATTACACTGAGTTCATGGTAGGTTGGAGAGATGTTCTGCAGCTGGGAACTGATTTCATAATGAGAGCAATCATCAAGAATTACTCAAAACAGCAGTCACAGTTTATGACTGACATTCAGGCTAAGGAAGAGATTGTGTTTAAATTTGAGGAACACCCTGACTTTGAGAGTTTTGAACAAAAGAGTTAAAAGAAACAATACAGAAGGAGGAGACTAAAATAAAGAACACCAAACTTAGATTGTTTGGATTACCTTAATGATAGGATGTTTACCTGGAATAAGGACACTACAAGAAATATTGGTTTGGCCACTATCGCAGCTGTAGTCACAGTCGGGGATGGCAGTCACAATCATTACTTCCATGCTCCATTTTAAAGAATTGTAATACATCACCCTCTTATTTTCATCAATGAGTGAGTTGGAGACAGAAACAAGTGAAGACTCTTTTTAGAGGAGGATCACAATCTAATGCCACCACATTTGAGGTGCAGCAACAGAACGGTGCAGTTTTGAGACCACCCACAGGGACCGTCACAGCAACTGCAGCAATAGAGATATTCTCTGAATGGGGCAGACGAGAAGCAGCAGGAGGAGAGGTAGACGGCATAAACACTTGACAGCGAGCAAAGAGAGGGAAGTAGGACAGGCACCAGAAAATATTATTATCAACATTTCTGGCACTCCTCTCAACTCTGTGCAACTTTCAGTACTACAAATGGGTTTATACTTTGTCAGTACACAGGCCATCAGACCGTTTGGGCTATATGTGAACTTACAAAGACTGACCAGGAACTTAAATTTAAAAGCACACTTTGAAAAGCAAGGATGTGTCTGGGGCTGAGCATGGGAGGGGTCAGAGAGGAGTTCTCTGGATGAGGCACAACAGAATTTGATGAGGGAGCAGGTGGATTTTTGACCTCCTTCAACATTCATGCCAGCTTAAAATAACACTGTGAAAGTTTTCAAGAGAGCCTGTGAACAGGGGTTCCAGGAACTGCTCCAACAACATTTTTTTTAATTTTATTCTTTGGTAACCAGGTAAGGCCCACTAGGCATAGGTGCATATGGTTTTGATGGTTAACAGCATCACATCCTACGAAATGATGGGCATTGCAAGGGAGTAATAACTTTAAAATCATATATTTCAGTTCAAGAATGAAAGAAAAAGCAAATAAAAACTGATATAGTGATGTTTTCACCAGAAATACCTTATTACTAAAAAATGCCATGGTATCCTGGCACTTGAATTATAGAAATGTAGAATGTGCCATCAGAAAAGGACCAGTAGGCCCATCCAGTCTGCCCTGTTTTCCCTGCCTAACACTGCACTCTATTTAGTCACTGGTGTACCTTTCTCCTACCATACCTCAATTTATTATATCCATGTGCCAGTCTCATGCATGCTTGAAATGCCTTACTATCTTCACCCCCATCACCTCTTCTGGCAGGCTGTTCCAGTCATCCACCACCCCTTCTGTGAGCATACCAACATACTGTATGAACATACCAGAAGATAAAGGCCTTATGGTCTAGCTAGTCTGCTCGATTTTGTAGCTCCCTGTGTAAAGAACAATTTCTGCACATCCCTCTTAAACTCCCCTCATACACATCCACATACAGTATCCATGCTGTAGTGAGCGTACTGTGTGTATAAGGTAGCAGGATCACCACATGATTGGCAAGAATACAGGAATCTACATAACCAATGCAAATCCACACTGAAGAAGGCAAAATCCGACTACATCAAGAACCTGGAGATAGGACACCAGTCAAGCCCTAAACTCTTTTAGGCACAAATCAACAGTCTTCTAAAAGGGCATACAAAATGTCTCCTGTCGAGACATATGAATAAACGACATCCTGGTTGAGGACCCCCAACTCATAAGGTTAGCAAGCAATGTGAGAAGGCAGTAGGGAGGGCTGGGGGTATACTGGGATGCATAGGGAGAGGCATCAGCAGCAGAAAACAGGAAGTTGTTATCCCTCTGTATAGACAGTTGGTGAGACCCTATCTGGAATACTGTGTCCAGTTCTGGAGACCCCATCTCCGCAACAACATAGACAGGATAGAGGCAGTCCAGAGGAGGGCAACTAAAATGGTGCAGGGTCTGCAAGAGAAGCCGTATGAGGAGAGACTAAAGGAGCTTAATATGTATACCCTTGAGGAAAGGAGTGAGAAGGGGGACATGATAGAAACTTTTAAGTGCCTCAGTGGAATCAACAAAGTCCAAGAGGGTAGCATCTTTCAGAAAAAGAGACGTGCAAGAACAAGGGGACACAATTTAAAGATAGATGGGGGGCGGTTCGGGGCAATGTGAGGAAGTATTATTTCACAGAGAGGGTAGTGGATGCATGGAACAGCCTTCCCGAGGAGGTTGTGGGATCTAAAACTGTGGAAGAACTCAAGAATGCATGGGACAAACATATGGCAATTCTTGTGGGTGGTAGGAAGAAATAGGCTGTTGGTTAACTAGGATCTGCGGCCTATCCTCTAGGTAGGGAAATGGGCAGACTAGATGGGCCAAGCGGTCCTTATCTGCTGTCAAAGTCTATGTTTCTATGTTTCTATTGCAGAGGGCTTCAGCAACTTCTTCACTGACCTGGACCACTTTAAAGGCTCTCAGCTTAACTCCCAACCCCCTGCCTCTCCCTTTGCCAAACCCATTTTCCACCTCAGATTTGTAACCAAGAAGGAAGTACTAATGCACCTACTCAAGCTTAAACCAGACAAGTTAGCAGGGCATGATAGACTTGAACCCACGCCTCTTCAGATGCTTGCACCAGTACTAGCTACTCCTTTGACTAAATTCTCTAATATGCCCCTACTCAATGGAGAAGTTCCCCAGTCATGGAAAACTGCCCAGGTTGTTGCAGTCCACAGAGGTGGTGCCAAGGACATACTTGAAAACTACTGTCCAATCTCTATTCTCAGTGCCCTGGCTAAAGTGCAAGAGTGACTTATTTACAACCAACTGGCTGCTCACCTTGAGGCCCTTGGCCTGATGGTTGTGACCCAGCACGGATTTAGAAAACATCATTGGACTGACAGAGCCCTGGTGCACCTCATCTCAGACATCCACAAAGCCACCAATGAGGGAAAAGCTACTGGAGCCATCTTCATTGATCTCAACAAGGCTTTTGATATGGTGAATCATGAAATACTAATTTACAATGTTGTGAACCTTGGACTGGATCACCATAGTACCAAATGGTTCAGAAGCTACCTAGTAGTTGCAGCCACATTATTAAATGGAACACTGGTCTGTCCTTGATCCTAGCAATCACTGATGGAGTCCTGCAAGGGTCAATTCTTGGGCCCTCACTCTTCTTCCTGTTTGTGAATGATTTATCATCCAACTGCAGAGAAGCAAAAACAATCCGCTACACTGACTATGCTGTCCCGTATAGGGATGGCAACAGCACTACGGACATTGAACAAAAACTAAACGAGGACTTCGCCTCTCTTTATAAATGGCTATCTTCTAAACACCTCATGTGTAACATTAAAAACCCCAAAGGCATGCTCTTTGGGCCTAGAAGACTAGGCTCCGACAGAACTGAGCTCCTCAAGATAACAGACACCAAAGGGAACATGCTGGAAGTAGTGGATAAAATAAAATACCTTGGGAATGTGGCTAGATCAAGAGCTCACACTGCAATCACATATTGATCATACCACTAAGATGATAGACCAGAAGATAGGCTTGCTGTATAGACTTAGGGCAAATGTCACTAAGGCTTCCTGCTTAACAGTGGCAAATCCCATCCTGCTCCCATTGCTCCTATATGGAGCTCCGATACTGGCATCACTGAAGAAAACAGAGTTCAGCAGGCTTCGCACACTCTACCACAAGGTTAACAGATTCGCTACACAAGCAGACTGCAGGGTGCACCACTGCAACACACTTGCATCGTTAAATGGACCCCACCTGGGCAACAGAATTATGTACCCATCACTCTACCTCATGTACAAAATTCTGAATAATCATCTTCCTCACCTCCAGAATCTTGTGACACAAAGGCAGCACATCAGGCTTCACCACACAATGTTGCAACCTTTCTTTGTGGTACCCAGAATATCCAAGGCTGTTGGGCAAAGATAGTTTGCATATCAAATCATACAGTCCTGAGACAAGCTCTCCACAGTCCTACAGAGCTCCCCCTTGCTGCTCTCATTCAAGCACTCACTAAGAACACATGCTTCCAGAAAAAGTAACCGCACCTGCACCCACTAAAAGGGCCACATTTCTCAATACTTAGGACAGTACATCAATCCTACTGAACTAGGATACTCTCCTGAGCCCCCCCCAGCACCTGCATCCACTAAAAGGGCTACATTCCTAAATACCTGGGACAGTACATCAATCCCCTGAACTAGGATAGTCTCATGACCCCTTCCCCCAGGCACTTGCACCCACTAAAAGGGCTACAATCCTAAAAACCTGGGACAGTACATAGATCCCCTGAACTAGGATATTCTCATGAGCCCACCCTCCCAGGCACCTGCACCCACTAAAAGGGCAACATTCCTAAATACCTGGGACAGTACATCAATCGCCCTGAACTAGGATACTCTCCTGAGCTCCCCCCATGGGCACCTACACCCACTAAAAGGGCTACATTCCTAAATACCTGGGACAGTATATCAATCCCCCTGAACTAGGATATTCTCATGAGCCCTCCCCCAGCACCTACACCCACTAAAAGGGCTACATTCCAAAATACCTGGGACAGTACATCAATCCCTCTGAACTAGGATATTCTCATGACCTCCCCAGCCCGGGCATATGCACTCACTAAAAAAACTACATTCTTAAATACCTGGGACAGTACTTCAATCCCTTGAACTAGGACAGTCTCATGACCCCCCTTCCCCCAGGCACTTGCACCCACTAAAAGCGCTACAATCATAAAAACCTGGAACAGTACTTAGATCCCCCTGAACTAGGATATTCTCGCAAGCCCACCCTCCCAGGCACCTGCACCCACTAAAAGGACTACAGTCCTAAATACCTGGGACAGTACATCAATCCCCCTGAACTAGGATACTCTCCTGAGCCCCCCTGTGCACCTGCACCCACTAAAAGGGCTACATTCCTGACCTGAAATCATCCAAGCAGACCACTAAAGCAGTAGGTAAGGCTAGAGTGATGTTGGGGTGAATTAGTAGGGGTATCGCAAGTTGCAAGACAGAGGTAATAATCCCTCTTTACGAGACACTGGTTTAGCCCCATCTGGACTACTGCGTGCAGTACTGGAGCCACACCTGCATAAGGACTTTAACAAAATGGAGACAGTCCGGAGAAAGGCAACCAAAATGGTGCAGGGACTGCATCAGAAAACATATGAGGACAGATTAATGGAGCTCAATATGTATACCCTAGAGTAAAGGAGGGAGAGAGGTGATATGATTGAAACATTCAAACATCTCAAGGGCATTAATAAGGTGAAAGAGTCGAACGTTTCAATATAAGAAAAATAGCAGAACAAGAGGACACAGCACGAAATTAGAGGGAGGCCGATTTAAGGGGTACTGTGAGGAAGTTCTTTTTCACAGAAAGGGTGGTGGGTGCACGGAACGGCCTACCTCAGGACATGGTGGATATGAATATAGTGCAGGGCTTCAAACAGGCATGTGTTTGGCATAAGGGAGCAATACAGATGAGTATGAATAGATAGGCCATTGACAGAGTACAGGCCTCTGGCACATTCATAAGGTAGAAAAAATGGGCAGATTGGATGGGCCTTGTGGTCCTTATCTGCAGTCAACTTCTGTGTTTCTATGTTTCTAAATTCCTGGGAGTGTACATCGATCCCCCTGAACTAGGATACTCTCCTGAGCCCCCCCCTACGGGCACCTGTGCATTAATCCCCTGAACTAGGATACTCTTGCGAACCCCTTCCTGAGGCAGACACTGATACTGCTGTAAGGATTATAAGCACTTTCCTTGAACCAGACAGTACTTGCTACAAGGGTAGCAGGAAGTGAGTGATCACAGAGCCACCAAAGACTCACCATCCTTAAAGGGCAAGAGTAGCTCACCATCCCCCCAGCTGCTGGAGGTCTGACTCTGAGCAAGTAAGGAGACTACTGAGAAATATAGGATCTTCTTGTCTCAGAACAGGACAATCAGGAGCTAAAAGGGCACAGAGGCAGAAAGTAAGTAGAGAGAGGAAAAAAAAACAAAGGAAAGAGTAAGGATTCCAAACAACAATTAGGGGACCAGAAATAAGACATGATGGGAGTGGTGCAGTGCAGTGGCTGTGGCGCAGCAGTCTTCCGGGAGACGTTCTGGAGGATGTGGTGTTATCCCATCTGCAGGCGCTTCTCTGGGCTGAGGGAGGAGGTTGCTCATCTCCAGGCTGAGTTGGCCAGGATTTGTGGGACCTCCTCTCCCACCCAGGGACTAGCAGGGTCACTGCCATTGCCTCAGAGGTTGCCAAGAAAGAGGAGCGGTTGGACCACAGTGGGCTCAGGAAGGGTGAGGGCAGTGGAACAGAGATGCATCCCTCCAGTTGTACCTCTCCACAATTTCTATGCTTTTCTGGAAAAGTGTGGTTCCTCTATGGAGGCATCCACAGTGGAGACCAAGGAGGATGCTGGGAACCTCTACAAAGAAGACCCACAGGAGGGTGGCATGGGACCCCACAGGGGAAGGAAACAACTCCTGGTGGGGGACTCCATTGTTAGGAAGGTAGAACTGGGGGAGGAAGGGGAGAGGGAGGTAAGGTGCCTGCCTGACGCCATGGCTTCGAGGAACAGGGAGCAAATCCTCAGGATCGCAGGAGCAGCTGCACAGGGGAGGGAGCTGGAAATCATTGTCCACCTAGGGACAAATGACATGGCTAAGAAAGGGATCAGAGCAGTGCAAGAAGCATTTGTGGAGATGGGAAGGGGCCATAGACAAATAGCACTCATGGTAGCCTTCTCGGAGGTGCTGCCTGTCTATGGCACAGGTGAGGCTAGGGTGCTCCACACCATGGGATTCAATCAGTGGTTGAAAAACTGGTGCAGAGCTCAGGGATTTGGCTTCATTGGGGACTGGGGGTCCACCTGGAGGGATGCAGGCCTATACAGGCGTGATGGTCTGCATCTGTCCAGGAGGGGAACAAGGATCCTAGGTGATAGGTTTAAATGCTTCATTGGCAAGCATTTAATCTAGCCAAGGGCGGAGGCACTGGAGAGGAGCAGGAAAATCCTGGGCCTCCCAAAAAATCAGGGTACTAAGTGAGGTAGACACCAACATAGAGATGTCGATAGGGAGAAGTGCAGTGTAAATGGAGAAATGACAAATGCAATAAGGACAGGGATGGGGCAAAAAGGGGTAAGGCCATCAAGAAATGAAGAGTAATGAGTACCAACACCCATAGTCTGGGCAACAAGCTCCCTGAACTGGTAGCCTTGATGGAAGAGGGATGCCTGGATATCATAGCAGTCACAGAAACATGGTACACAGAGAACCATGACTGGGATGTTAACATACCAGGGTACACAACCTACAGGAGAGACAGGGAGGGGAGAAGAGGGGGTGGAGTAGCTGTCTATGTAAGGGAAGGGATAAAAGCAACTGAACAAAAGAGAAAACAGGGAGGACAGGAGGCACTGTGGGTCACCTTAGAGACTGGAAATGGCACCACAATCCGCACAGGGGTTGTTTACAGACCCCCATGTCAGGGGGAGGGAATGGACAAGATGGGGTTGGAATGTTTGAAATCCAACTAACATCATTATTTAAAAGAGACAATGAATAACAGGGTTGTGTGATTTGAAATCAAAAAGTAGTGGGATTCGAGAATAAAGCACAGTAGAGTAGAGGATGTGTAAAGAATAATTATTTGGGAATGATTGTCGAACTGATAGTATTAACTAGAAACAGTAGCATAAATTTCAAGGTCACAGATTCTGTAGTATTATAGTAGAGGGATTCGAGAAGAGACACATCGGGAAATCTATATTGAGTGGCGATCATTATGGAACAGATCATCGCTAAGTAGGTGTTCCCTAAGGGAAGGGAAATGAACAGATATAGAATAAGGGTTTCTATATAAAAAAAAATACATAAATAATAAAATCATTCATGTCTCTTTAAGGCAAGATTAAGTAAAAATCAGTGACCTTATTGATGTCATCAATCAAAATGGATAGGTATATAAAAGCAGGGTGAAACACGCTCGAACCCATTTAGTATAATCCGAGATGTAGCGTGGACGGACATGAGAAAAGCAAAGGTAGGCTTTGATGGTAATATTAAAATTTGTGGGCAGAAAAGGAGTATACTTAGCCTAAAAGGGTTTAAAAGTTTTTGATTTTGAGGGTTTTACAACAATGTACACAATAAAGTGAGAGTTAATGGGGGAGTTAGTAGCAGAAGTGAACACATAATGACTGAAGGGCATGACTTGTTTGGCTTGCAGTTTATGGTAGCAGACTATGGAAGCAAGCAGTTTGAATCTGTTTGAGAAGGTTGTATTAGAGGAAGTAGTTAAGCAAAGTAAACCGTAGTGGCTGATTTACAAATATATGTCAATAAGAAATTCTGGCATGTTTGAATTAGAGAAAAAAGTTTAGAATTGATAGTGAGCACATAAAGGAGAGCTCATTTTAAAAGATCTGTAAATTATAGCGGCTAATGAGTGATACATACTAGCAGGGTATTAGGACGTCATTGAATTAAAGAAATTAGTTCAGAGCAGATAGCGAACATATGGATGCATGTTCATTTTATAAGGTGGCCTTGTACGAGCATAGGCAAAAGCAATAAACTAACTAATAGAATGAGTAAAGGATTGCAACATGTTTTATAAAAAATAGCATGCCGTTAAAGCAAGAGTAATTAGTGATTGGTATTACAGCACGAGGCTGATGAGCTAATGAATGTTTAACATACAAAAAGTCAGTAAAAGATATAAAAAGCATTTAAATACTGGCCTTTGCAGGAAGCTGAAAAAAAAAAGAAATTGTTTAAAGTATTGTAATATAATTAAATGGAAGGATGTTATGTTGGGTGTAAAATACTGTTGCAATACTAATAAAAGGGGTCTGATTTAGTATGAATAAATATTTGCATGTGATTTATAAAGCCATAGTGTATAGAAAAACAATATTGTTGGTTTTGAGTATTTGTGATTATGTTTTTACAGAATTGCCAATAAAAGGGGCCATTTAACTGTATTCTAAACTATGATGTGCTGAAAAACAAGAGTTTGAATAAAGTAAAGGACATCAAAAATATGTTTAAGGAGTTACTGTTGTTGACACTAATATGAGAATTGTTAGGACAGATATATTGTGATAAAAAATATATTGGATAATGAAGTATGTAATAGGAGCAATACATTGTGAACATTCAAAGGGTTCTGGATAATAATAATGTATGGATCAGTTTAATTTATGTTTCTTTTGTTTCCATTTTAGAAACTACACTGATTTTGGTCAATTTAAAGTGAATAATATTGACTTATATTTATGAAAGGATGTAAGTGACCTGATATTATCGAATATATTGGTAGTTACTTGTATTGTAAGATATGAGATGTAGACAGGTAATTTATACTGTACATATTTATGTCTTTTTAAGGTTTTTTAAAAGGCACCTCCTGAGGAAGCCAATAATTTATTGGCGAAACCTAGAGGAATTGGGTCAATATTTACAATAAAAGAATCAGATACTTGAAATACAGAAGAACTGTCTACGTGTGTGAATTTTTCTGGTTTGCCCCCTTCTTCTCCCCCCCCCCCGACATATGTGGGGCTCACAGGATTTGGTCAGACGACACATCTGAAGAGGCAGCAGAATTAAGGACTTCAAGTTCTTTATAAATATTTACATTTCCCATGGTTTCCCAGGTTGTTTTCCTGGACAATTCTTTAAGATGGGCGAGTGTCTTAGAAAAGCACTAGCAAACAGGCTAGAAGGAGGAGTGGAGCAACAATGGAGAAATATCAAAACTGCCATCACAGAGGCAACAAGCTTTTGTGCGAAGCAAATAAACAAATCAAAATGAAAGAAAAAGCCACTATGGTTCTCAAAAGAGGTGGCGGGGAAGGTTAGGGAGAAAAAGGTAGCATTTAGGAAGTAAAAGGAAACACAGAAGGAGCAGGACAGAGAACTGTACCAGTTGAGGCAGAAGTAAGCAGGGAGGGTAGTCAGAATAGCAAAGGCACAAACTGAAGAAAAGATAGCCAACTCAGTTAAGAAGGGGGATAAAACTTTTCATAGGCGTATCAGGAAGCGTAGAAAGACAAAGGGAGAGATAGTGAGGCTGAATAGAATGGACGGAGGGTGGGCAGAGAGGGACAGTGAAAACGCAGGGATACTGAAAGAATACTTCTGTTCAGTATTCACAAAAGAGGAGGTGGGGGATGTGCCTAATCCAATTGACAGAAGCACTCTGGATGGTGGGGGGGGGGGTCGATCCCAGTCCTTTCACAGAAGAAAGGGTTCTGAAAGAACTCCTAAAACTGAAGGTGGACAAAGTAATGGGGCCAGATGGAATTCACTCCAGAATTCTAAAAGAATTAAGCACAGAACTAGTGACACCACTGACTACCCTTTTTAACAAATCATGGGAGGATGGTGTAGTACCTGAGGACTGGAGGAAGGCAGATGTGATTCCTCTTCACAAAAGTGGGAGCAAGACAGAGGCAGGAAACTACAGACCTGTCAGTTTGACCTCTGTGGTAGAGAAAGTGATGGAATCACTTCTGAAGGAAAGAATTGTTGAGTACCTAGAGGCCAGTGGGGCACTGGACCCAAGGCAGCATGGGTTCACAGCAGGAAGGTCATGTCAGACAAATCTAATTGATTTCTTTGACCGGGTGACCAAAGCAGTAGACCAGGGAGGGGCTGTGGACATGGCCTACCTAGACTTTAGCAAAGCATTTGACACAGTCCCACACAAAAGATTAGTAGTCAAATTATCCAGCCTGGGAGTGAGTCCCAAGGTGGTAGCCTGGGTAAAACATTGGCTGGACAACAGGACACAGAAAGTAATTGTAAATGGAGTCCACTCTGAAGAAAGAGGGGTTACTAGTGAGGTACCGCATGGTTCAGTACTGGGTCCAGTCCTTTTTAATGTCTTTATAAGTGACATTGCAGAGGAACTGGAAGGAAAAGTATGCCTCTTTGCTGATGACATGAAGATCTGCAACAGGGTTGATACACAAGGAGGCATGGAAAGGATGAGAAGGGACTTGGCAAGGTTGGAGGAATGGTCAGAAGTATGGCAGCTTGGATTCAATGTAAAGAAGTGCAAAATAATGCACCTGGGAAACAAAAGCCTAGGGGAAGATTACACAATTGGGGGGAGGTAGTAACAACAACAAAAATGGAAAGGGACCTGGGGGTAATCATATCAGATGACCTTAAGGCTGGCAAGCAATGTGAGAAGGCGGTAAGGAGGGCTGGGGGGATACTGGGATATATAGGAAGAGGCATCACCAGCAGAAAACAGGAAGTTGTTATCCCCTGTACAGACAGTTGGTGAGACCCCATCTGGAGTACTGCATCCAGTTCTGGAGACCCCATCTCCGCAAGGACATATACAGGATGGAGGCAGTTCAGAGGAGGGCAACTAAAATGGTGCAGGGTCTGCAAGAGAAGCCATACGAGGAGAGACTAAAGGAGCTTAATATGTATACCCTTGAGGAAAGGAGGGAGAGGGGACATGATATAAATGTTTAAGTACCTCAGTGAAATCAACAAAGTCCAAGAGGGTAGCATCTTTCAGAAAAAGTGATGTGCAAGAACAGGGGGACATGATTTGAAGATAGAGGGGGAATGGCTAAGGGGCAATGTGAGGAAGTATTTTTTCACAGAGAGGGTGGTGGATGCATGGAACAGCCTTCCTGAGGAGGTTGTGGCATCTAAAACTGTGGGAGAATTCAAGAATGCATGGGACAGACATAAGGCAATTTTTATGGAGGGGTAGGAAGAAATAGGCTGTTGGTTAAATAGGATCTGCAGCTTATCCTCTAGGTAGGGAAATGGACAGACTAGGTGGGCCAAGTGGTCCTTATCCACTGTCAAAGTCTATGTTTCTCTGTTTCTATGTAAGTATGTGGTTACTGTCCTACTGCTCCTGTTATTGTACTATGGTAATTAATGGCTTTCCCCACACTGTGGGACTGTTTTTCTTTCTCTCTCTAGTGTCTCCACAAGTAAGCTGACCTAAATGTAGATCAAACCATTATTCTCTAGGAACTTCTCTAATATGTTTGCCTATGTGTAGAACATACAATGACTTCTGTACTGTATAATGGTCTTCTGTACTGTATGATGATCAATGCCATGTGCTTTCATTTATGTAACCAACTCTGGGTTGCCCCTGAAAAAGGGACCATTGGTTTCAGCGGGCTTACCCGGTCAACAAAATTCAAATAAATAAATAAATACATGTGCCCAATATGGTGACATTTGGATAAGCAGTTTTAAACATTGACAGAAATAACAAAATTTAAATTTCACAACATTTTGCAAAATATTCATGGAAATGTCATGAAATTTCACAGAAGCCAAGTTGTATATTCATCAGGATTCCACTGGTGGACGTTTAATTCCCCCATCCCTGTTTTTGAGTATTCTTCTTGCCCTGCAGATCAGATGGCTAATGATTTGTGGGCTATAGCCTTGTTCAGTGAAGGGCTCTCTGAGGGTGCTAATATGTCTGTCTCCATCTGTTGTGTCAGAACATAGTTGACGGTACCGTATGACTTGAATGCTGATCACAGAATCAAATCAAATCAAATCAAATCTTTATTTATCCAGGCGATCACCATTGAGCAAGCTCATTTACAAGGTGGACCTACTGTGGTCAAGGACAAATATACATACATACAATAAGGTGAAGTATACAAAATGATAAACAGGATACAAAAAAAAAACAATCTTACAGCAACATGTTTGTATACTGTATGTGGGCTGGAAGCTCCTATCATGCAGCTAGCTGATGTGGTCAATCTGTTTGCTTCTAAGTGCCCATCTTTTATGATGAAATTGGTGTACAGGAAGCCGACTTGTGTGGGCAAGTAGCTGAGTTAAAGGTTTACAGTAAGATGGAATAGAAACATAGAAACATGGAATTTGACGGCAGATAAGGACCGCTTGGCCCACCCAGTCTGCCCATTTCCCTACCTAATGGATAAGCTGCAGATCCTAGTTAACCAGCAGCCTACTTCTTCCTACCCCCACCCCCTAGAATTGCCTTATGACTGTCCCATGCATGCTTGAATTCCACCACTGTTTTTGACTCTACAACCTCCTCCGGAAGGCCATTCCATGCGTCCACAACCTTCTCTGTGAAAAAATACTTCCTTACATTGCCTCTGAGCCGCCCACCCCATCTTCAAATTGTGCCCCCTTGTTCTTGCACACCTCTCTTTTTGAAAGATGCTACCCTCCTGGACTTTGTTGATTCCCTTGAGGTACTTGAAAGTTTCTATCATGTCCCCCCCCCCTTTCCTCGAGGCTATACATATTAAGCTCCTTAAGTCTCTCTTCATATGTCTTCTGGTACAGACCCTGCACCATTTTAGTTACCCTCCTCTGGACAGCTTCCATCCTGTCTATGTCTTTGCGGAGATTGGGTCTCCAGAACTGCATGCAGTACTCCAGATGGGGTCTCACCAGCTGTCTGTACAGAGGGATAACAACTTCCTGTTTTCTACTGGTGATGCCTCTCCCTATGCATCCCAGTATCTCCCCAGCCCTCCTTACTGCCCTCTCACATTGCTTGCCCATGTTTAGGTCATCTGCTATGACTACCCCCAGGTCCCTTTCCATTTTTGTTGTTGTTAGTATCTCACCCTCCATTGTGTACTCTTCCCCTGGGTTTTTGTTTCCCAGGTGCATTACCTTGCACTTCTTAGCATTGAATCTAAGCTGCCATACATTTAACCATTCCTCTAACCTTACCCAGTCCCTTCTCATCCTTTCCACACCACCTTGTGCGTCAAGTCTGTTGCAGATCTTTGTGTCATCTGCAAAGAGACATACTTTTCCTTCCAGTTCCTCTGCAATGTCACTTATAAAGACATTGAAGTGGACCTGTCCTAATACTGAACCCTGCGGTATCCCACTAGTAACCCCCCTTTCTTCAGAGTGGACTCCATTTACTATTACTCTCTGTGTCCTATTCTCCAGCCAATTCTTTACCCAGGCTATCATCTTGGGACCCACTCCCAGGCTGGCTAACTTGTATATTAATCTTTTGTGTGGGACTATGTCAAATGCCTTGCTAAAGTCTAGGTACGCCATGTCCACAACCCCTCCCTGATCTACTACTTTGCTCACCCAGTCAAAGAAATCTATTAGATTCATCTGGCATGACCTTCCCACTGTGAAACCATGCTGCCTTGGGTCCTGTGCTCCTCTGGCCTCTAGATACTCGACAATTCTTTCCTTCGGAAGTGATTCCATCATTTTCCCTATCACTGAGGTAAAACTAACAGGTCTGTAGTTTCCTGCTTCTGCCCTGCTCCCACTTTTGTGAAGGGGAATCACATTTGCCCTCCTCCAGTCCTCAGGTACCACCCCATCCTCCCATGATTTGTTAAAGAGAGTAGTCAGTCGTGTCACTAATTCTTCCCTTAGTTCTGTTAGAATTCTGGGATGAATCCCATCAGGTCCCATTGCTTTGTCCACTTTCAGTTTTAAGAGTTCTTTCAGAACCCTTTCTTCTGTAAATGGGCTGGTATCAACTTCTGTATCCAGAGTGTTTCTATTGTTTGTTTTAGGTACCTCCCCCTCTTCATTTGTAAATACTGAGCAACAATATTTGTTTAGTATCTCTGCCTTTTCACAGTCACACTCTGCCCACCCCGTCCCCTTTATTAAGCCTCACTATCCCTCCCTTGGTCTTCCTTCGCTCCCTGATGTACCTATAAAAGGCTTTATCCCCCTTCTTAACTGAGTTGGCTATCTTTTCCTCAGTTCGGGCCTTTGCTGTTCTGACTGCTTTCCCAGCTTCCTTTTGCTTAACTGATACAATTCTCTGTCCTGCTCCTTCTGTGATTCCTTGTGCTTTCTGAATGCTTTCTTTTTCTCTTGAACCTTCACTGTCACTTCCTTTGAATGAACTGACGCAAGGTGGAATTGTAGATCTTACTTACTCTGGCCCCTACTGTAGCTTTGGTAGCTTGTGCCTAACTTTTGTTATCCTACTACAGGTATAATATTTACCTAACAGACAGATTTCTTTTTGTTTCTCTCATATCATTGGCAGTTTAGCACAACACTCTTCTTTCATGTCTCTGCATCTTTTACACAGCATATGTGGGGTTTTCCCAGCATAGACAATAACTGATTGGATTCAGTAGTCCAGAGTGGAGGGAACTTGCCAATCCATTTGTGTAGCCAAGCAGCACCCACTACATCCTTAGACAAGCAAAAATTGTTTGCTTTAGTCTAATCTTAGTTTTTGAATGGAACATGCTGCAGTTTTCTGGTTGTGTTAACCACTTACACAAATTCTAGGTCTGCCCCTGGAGAGGGTGTCAGCAGCACACAAGGGTCAGGATTCACAAAGCTTTCTGAATGTGCAAAACCTACCCTAAATCCCCAAAACTTCTGTAGCTACAGAAAAAAAGGGGAAATTGCTCTGAGTGCTATTCACAAAAACCTCCGCAGCTGCAGAAAAAATACACTATGGACTTTGGAAAAAAGTGCAGCTGCAGAAGTTCCTGAGGAAAAAAGGTAATTGATAAGTATGACATAGTCCCTCAAAGGTTTTTTCCAGTTGTGGAAAAAATGTTATACACATTGGAGTGAGGAGTAACACCCCCTCAGCAAACTGCAGTAGAGCCCCAACAATTGAAATACAATTAAAGTGGAGGTCAGGCACAGGTAATAGCATCCTCAGTGGCTGATGTTACAGCAACAGTAGCACACATTGCCATGGAATGGCAACAAACATCAACCACCAGACCCAGTATAGCCCATGAAGGAGCCCCACAGGCAGTAGAGCCTGAACAGCCTGCAGTGAGTGTTACTCCTGCAGACAACAGAACACTTAAGGGAGGGATGACCAGCAGTGACAGACAGCCACTGTGGTACCATTGTATTGCTGGTACCTGTGGTGCTGCAGTGGTTCTAGTTGAGGGACTGGTTGCTGGTCTCTCTGTGGGTGCTTTCAGCTTCATGCTGTCACAGAACTGTTAAAGTCTGCTGCTCCAGCTAATTAGGTTCACTTTTGCTATGCCTTCTACACAGAAACACAGAATTGGATGGCAGACAAGGACCGCGCAGCCCACCCAGTCCGCCCATCCTCCCACCTAACAGATAAGCTGCAGATCCCAGTTAACCAACAGCTTTCTTTCTTTACCCCCCACTAGGACTGCCTTATGTCTATCCCATGCATTCCTGAATTTCCCCACTGTTCTTGACTCCATGACCTCCTCAGGGAGGCTGTTCCATGCATCCACAACCCTCTCTGTGAAAAAATACTTCCTCGCATTACCTCTGAGCCGTCCCCCCTCTATCTTCAACTTGTGCCCCTTGTTCTTGCACATCTTTTCTGGAAAGATGCTACCCTCTTGACTTTGTTGATTCCCTTGAGGTACTTGAAAGTTTCTATCATGTCCCTTCTCCCTTCTTTCCTCAAGGGTATACATATTAAGCTCCTTTAATCTTTCTTTGTATGTCTTCTGGTGCAGACTCTGCACCATTTTGTCTACCCTCCTCTGGACAGCCTCCACTCTGTCTATGTCTTTGCGGAGATGGGGTCTCCAGAACTGCACATAGTACTCCAGATGGGGTCTCACCAACTGTCTGTACAGAGGGATAACAACTTCCTGTTTTCTACTGTTGATGCCTCTCCCTGTGCATCCCAGTATCCCTCCAACCTTCCTTACTGCCTTCTCACATTGCTTTCCCACCTTTAGGTCATATGATATAATTACCCCCAGGTCCCTTTCCATTTTTACTATTGTCAGTATCTCACCCCTTATTGTGTACACTTCCCTTGGGTTTTTGTTTCCCAGGTGCATTACCTTGCACTTCTTTGCATTGAATCTGAGCTGCGATACATTTGACCATTCCTCCAACCTTGCCAAGTCCCTTTTCATCCTTTCCACTCCGTCTTGTGTATCAACCCTGTTGCAGATCTTTGTGTTGTCTGCAAAGAGACATACTTTTCCTTCCAGTTCCTCTGCAATGTCACTTATAAAGACATTAAAAAGGACCGGTCCCAGTACTGAACCCTGCGGTACCCCACTAGTAACCCTCCTTTCTTCACTGTGGACTCCATTTACTACTACCCTTTGCGTTCTGTTGTCTAGCCAATTTTTTATCCAGGTTACCACCTTGGGACCCACTCCAAGGCTGGCTAACTTGTGTATTAATCTTTTGTGTGGGACTGTATCTAGTGCCTTGCTAAAATCTAGGTAGACCATGTCCACAGCCCCTCTCTGGTCTACTACTTTGGTCACCCAGTCAAAGAAATCTATTAGATTCATCTGCACGACCTTCCCATCGTGAATCCATGCTGCCTTGGGTCCTGTACCCCACTGGCCTCTAGGTACTCAACAATTCTTTCCTTCAGAAGTGATTCCATCATCTTCCCTATCACTGAGGACAAACTAACTGGTCTGTAGTTTCCTGCCTCTGTCCTGCTTCCACTTTTGTGAAGAGGAATCACATCTGCCCTCCTCCAGTCCTCAGGTACCACCCCATCCTCCCATGATTTGTTAAAGAGAATAGTCAGCGGTGTCACTAGTTCTACCCTTAGTTCTTTTAGAATTCTTGGGTGAATCCCATCAGGCCCAATTGCTTTGTCCACCTTCAATTTTATTAGTTCTTTCAGAACCCTTTCTTCTGTAAATGAACTGGTATTGACCCCCGTCTTCAGAGTGTTTCTCTGGTTTAGGTACCTCCCCCTCCTCTTCCTTTGTGAATACTGAGCAGAAATATTCATTCAGTGTCCCTGCTTTTTCACTGTCACCCTCTACCCTCATTCCCTCACCTTTATTAAGCCTCAGTATCCCTCATTTGGTCTTTCTTCGCTCCCTAATGTACCTATAAAATGTCTCATCCCCCTTCTTAACAGAGGGTAGCATCTTTCAGAAAAAGAGATGTACAAGAACAAGGGGACACAATTTAAAGATAAAGGAGGCAGTTCAGGGGCAATGTGAGGAAGTATTTTTTCATAGACAGGATAGTGGATGCATAGAACAGCCTTCCTGAGGAGGTTGTGGGGTCTAAAACTGTGGGAGAATTCAAGAATGCATGGGACAGACATAAGGCAATTCTTGTGGGGGGGTAGGAAGAAATAGGCTGTTGGTTAACTAGGATCTGCAGCCTATCCTGTAGGTAGGGAAATGGGCAGACTAGGTGGGCCAAGAGGTCATCTGCCGTCAAAGTCTATGTTTCTATGTTTCTGTTTCTTTCCTCGGTTTGGGCCTTTGCTATTCTGACTGCCTTCCCGGCCTTTTTCCGCTTTAACTGATAAAGTTCTCTGTCCTGCTCCTTCTGTGTTTCCTTATATTTCCTGAATGCTATCCTTTTCTCCTTAACCTTCCCTGCCACCTCTTTTGAGAACCATAGAGTTTTTTTCCTTTGTTGTGTTTTGTTGATTTGCTTTACACAAAGATTTGTTGCCTCTGTGATGGCTGTTTTGATTACTCCCCATTGTTTCTCCACCCCTCCTTCTTGCCTGTTTGCTAGTGCTTTTCTGAGGCACTCTCTCATTTTCCCAAAGTCAGCCCTCCTAAAGTCCAATACTCTTGCTTTTGTATGGCTTGATTGTATGGCTGTATTTATCATGAACCACACTGTTTGGTGGTCGCTTGTTCCCAGATGGCTACCGACTTCTAAATCTGAGACTCTTTCTCTGTCCCCATTTGAGAGTACCAGGTCTAAGATTGCTCCCTCCTGAGTGGGTTCCAATACTAGCTGTCTGAGGCATGCCCCCTGTAGGGCATCAAGAATGACCCTGCTGTTGGATGTGCCTGCAGCAAAGGTACTCCAGTTAACATCTGGCATATTCAGGTCCCCTTCTAAGCCATTTCTGCAGCTGCAGATCCATAGTTGTGGATTTTCAGCACTTGCTCAATTTTTGCAGCTGCTGAATTTCCTCAACTGTGGGGATTTTTGTGGAATTCTGCAGCTGCACAAGTTTTTTTTCAGAATATCACACAACTGCATTTCCTCAGTGCTGCAGGCTTTTTTCCCACAGCTGCAGGATTTTTGGCCTCCTTTGTGAATCCTGCCCCAGGGGTATGGGCCAAATTCATCTTTGTTGAAGAATGAACTGGGATATGACAATACTGCACTTACTTGTTCTCAGGCACATAGGTGTAGAACTGACAAAAGGGATCATTGGTGCAGTTCAACTTGCATGATGCAGGATCCAGACAGGGAAAAGAATGATAGTCATTGCCATCAAAACTGGTGTCGTCGTATATTGTTTGCACGCAAGCTGAAATAAACAAGGTAGAATTCAATGAATCAATCAATCAATCAAAGTCTTTTTTTAACCAGGCGATCATCGTTAAGCAAGCTCATTTTCGAGGTGGACCTGGGTTTAACAAGGAACAAGGGACAATATACATGGGATGCAACACACAAGAAAATAGTAATAATACAAATAAAGTGAGATACAGTGATACAGTATATACAAAGTATCAGCAGGTAGCATTGACAGCAGTATATGTTTGGAACAGAAGATACAGCTAGTTTTGGGTAGGACACAATTTTTCATAAAAGTAAAGAAATATACATATCAGGTGCACCGAACACAAATAAAACCTAATATAAAAAGATATATAGTGATACGATATGGAGAATTTAGAGCTGGAACCAGGGTCAAAGGAATGTGGAAGGGACAGATATGGGGTAGAAAATGGGGAGAGGGAAGAGTTGATTATAGATGTGATCAGTCTTTTAATAGTAGTAATTAGAGTGTGCTTGGACTTATAGGAGTCACTATTTAGGGTAGACAGGCACAGGACTCCTTATTATGATGTAGATATAGAGATTTAAAAGCTGCTAGGCTGATGGGGTGAGTTAATTTCAAAGTTTTTTGCAGCTTGTTCCACAGTTGAGGGAGCACAAAGCTAATGGCTGCTCTGCCAATGCGAGATTTTGCTCTGTAAACATAAAGGCAGAAATAAGAGGTGCTTCTCAGGGCATACTTCCCCAGAGTGCACAAAGTTAAACAGACAGATATACTGGGGCAATTTATTTGAGATAGCTTTGTATGTCCAAACCGCAGCATTTTTTTGCCGTCTGTAAGCAAGGGATGACCATCCCACGGCCGTGTACAATGCACAGTGGTGGGTTGAGTATGGAAGACCCGTGATAAATCTTACAGCTCTGTGATAAAGCGTATTGAGTTTGGCTAGGGTATCTGCAGGTCCCTGACTATATAGAAAGTCTGCGTAATCCAATAGGGAAAGAAAGGTAGTTTGAACCAGTTTCAGTTTAGCGTCTCTTGTGAGGAGATTATTAATCCTAAAGAACAGACCAAGTCTTTGTCTCAGTTTCTTTACCAATTCTTCTAAGTGATCTGTGAAAGTAAGTCTATGGTCTTACCAGACCCCCAGGTACTTGAACTTTGGTACATAGTCCAACTGCTCACATAGAATGGTAGTGATCTGCGGGAGTGTCCCAGCAATTTCAGGATTTGTTGCATTTTGAAGGGGTGAAAGGAACATTGTTTTTTTTTTTTTGCATTTAAGAGCAGTTTCTGGTTTATAAACTGATGTTGCAGCAGATTAAATTCATTTTGAAGGGCTTTACAGGCCACTTCAGGTGTGGGGCTACTAGCATAGAGTACCACATCATCCGCGAAAAGGTGTATTTGTGCTTCTTTAATGGGGGCATCTATGTTGTTAATATAAATGGTGAAGAGCAAGGGACCAAGAATGGAACCTTGCGGTACACCCCTCAATTGGGGTTTTGGTGGAGGAACTTCCCCTTCTGCCTTTACTTGTTGAAGTCATCCTGAGAGGTAGTTGGAGAACCATTTAAGGGATAGGGAATCCAAACCAATGTTCTGGAGGGACAACAGAAGCAGTCTGTGATCAACGATATCGAATGCCTTGCTTAGGTCCAAGAAAACTGCGCAGACAATGTTTTTTTGTCTAATTCAAGCTGCCAGTCATTTGTCACCTTGGTTAGAGCAGAGATTGTACTGTGCTGTGCTCTAAAACCAGATTGTAATGGGTTGAGCAATTTTTCTGATTCCAGGTACTTCGGAAGCTGGGAGTTCACTATTTTCTCCAGCATCTTTGACAGGATTGGAAGTAGGGAGATTGGCATGTAGTTACTGAGGTCACTAGGATCTCCTGACTTAAACAAAGGGATCACAAGTGCATTTTTCCAAATGGATGGTAGGTCACCCTGGGACAAGGATAAGTTGAAGAGATGAGTAATTGGGAATGCGAGAACACGGTAGCCAACTTTTAAGAAGTACGGGTCAATGAGGTTGGCCCCAGCACTTTTCCTAGTGTCCAGCTGAAGGAGAAGATCTTCGACTTCTTTCAGGGAGGTAGGCTGCAGAGAGAAGGATGGACTGGGAATGGGTTTTTCTTGAGTATCCAATCTAAGTTGTTGGCGGAGGATATTCATGGGAGAGGAGTCAAAGGCTAGCCCTGCAGTGACAAAATGATTATTGAGAGCATCGAGGATAGACAGTCTGTCGGAGATGACAGTATTGTCGATCAATAATTTAGTAGGTAGGGAATTTACAGTGGTGTGACCTTCAATGTCTTTGATAGTCTTCCAGAATTTGGAGGCATTTCTTGAGGAGCTCTCCAGCTGAGAGCGGTAGAAATTAGCTTTGGCTTCTCTGACCATTTTGGTGCAGAGGTTCCTCGCCCTCCGGAAAGAATTCCAGTCATTTATTAAATTAGTTTTCCTAGCAGTTCTCCAGAGTGCATCCCTACTCCGCAAAGCATCTTTCAGGTCTTCTGTAAACCACCGACAGGATTTGTTTCTGGCACAAACTTTTACTATGGGAGCATACTTGTTGAGAGCCCCTAGCACAATTTCTGAGAAAATATCATAAGCCGTAGTCAGGGACTTGGCTAGATAGAAGTTCTGCCATCGCATGGAGTCTCTTAGGTCTGATATACCCATGAAGATCAAAGTTGCATATGCACCTTTTAAAGGAGAATTTTGGTACAGTTGTGGATTTAAGAGTGAATCTTACACACGCGATGAAGCAATGGTCACTAATATCAGAGAAAAAGATGCCAGCATGGGAAAATAAATGGGGTTTGTTAACTAAGATGATATCCAAGAGAGTACTGTTACTAGGGTTGAGCTTGTTAGGATGAGTAGATTTGTTTATTAGCTGTGACAACCCAAGGGAATCACAGAACATTTTAAGTGGGGTGGATGCACTGGAGAGCCAGTCTAAGTTGAAGTCCCCAGTATGATACACTGTGAAGATGCTGAACCCAGGATGTTTGAGATGTTTTAACAACTGTAGTTCAGCTGATGGGGGTCAGTAGCATCCTATTGTACATAATGAGACACCGGGGGCAATTTCAGTCTTTAATGACAAGCTTTCGAATTCTTTTGGGACAGAGGTTGAGTCAATTATGGAGGCAGAAAATGTATCCTTGATGTAAATAGCTACCCCACCACCTCTGGTTTGCCTGTTGGCTCTGAACAAAGAGTAGGAGGGGATGTTAACTTCGTTGTTTCTGGTCGCCGGTCGGAGCCAGGACTCCATAATCACCAGAACATCTGGAGCAGTATGACATACCCAGGCCTGAACAAAAGTGATTTTTTTTAATAGGCTACATACATTAACATGCAAGAATGTAAGCCCCTTGAGGCTTTGTAGCTCTGCTGGGGATTCCATGAGTGCCAGAGGGCCTGGATTAAGCTCAACATTTCCTGAGCATAGTAAAAGCAAGAACAAGAGTTTCCTGCAGAGTCTCAGGAGAAGTGTGAGTGGCTGGGTCTTCTTTCAGTTACGTGATTTGTCTGCGGCAGTATAGGGAGTTTTGAGGCTAGTTCCCAGTTTTCCTGATGCTGCATATAATAATACCCTGACCGAGAGAGTCAATGGGAGTAGGGAGGAGTATGCAGAAGGTGGTGTAGCCCTGTGGGCAGGCTCTAGGAGAGTTCCTGTATGCAGGTGCAGGTGAAGGACCAGCAGTGGGCTAGGGGAAGTTAGAGCACATACAAGTTCTTCTACTTGATAGGAAAAGTCCCAGTCAGATAATGTAAAAAGAAAGCCATTCTCCACTCCAGGAGTTATTTTTTGATTCACGTTAGGGTCCAATACATGTAAGATGAGCAGGGACAAGCATAGAAGCAGGTAATATGCCCTCATTATGAGACTATCACCCAATGGCACTACAAGTGCGGGCAAGAGAAGGGATTCTCAATGGAGGAGAATTTCTTAATCCCTGCAGAATACTACTATAGGCAGTGGAGCCTGAAGCAGTAATCCTTAAGTACAGCTCCTAGTCAGGCTAATAAGAAAATAGTTCACCTGACTATAGAGTAGTACTAGGGGCAGAGAGGCTTTGAAGCAAATTTCTTAGCTACTACTCTGGAGCAGACTAAGTACTAGACAGATCACCTGACCTAAATCAACTGCCTTGGCAAGACAGGATATGCTAGTCAGCAATAAGCAAACCTAAAGTACCAAAATGGTATGCCTCAGCAAGACAGAATGAGATAAAGCTGCTAGAAGGCTTAGTTGCAAAAAGGGGATGGGAGGAATTGCAGTTGTTGACAGTAAGTAACCAAAAAATTGAAACATCAGATAGGAGTGGGCGGAGACTGTGTGCATTTAAAGGAGGCGGGAGGGAGGGGTGGGATGAAAAATCAAGGGGAAGTTTGCAGAGCTAGCACTGAATCAGTGCACATACCGTTGGAGAGAAACTGCAGTGGGGGGAATGGTAAGTTACTTTACACAGGCCAAGCAGAACAGGCTAAATTAAAATACATAAATTAGAAGCCGAGTACAGGGATGCAGGCTTACATTAAGCCACATGTCTCGGGTGCTCCTGTCTCAGGTGAGTGAGACCAGCCAATCAGGGAGCTCTACACAGGCATGGAGCCAATAGCGCTACCCTGAGAAGGCGCTGAAATTGAAAACTGCAAATTGCAAGTGATGATCTGGTTCAGCGTTCACATAGCCCAGAGAAATTGTGGCAATTTTTCAAGCGTTGTACCTTATCTATCTCTTTGGGGGGTGGGTGGATCAGGCTCCTTGCACCGTAGACGTGCTATGACTGGATCATGACCGCTGCCTGTGGGGGCAAGTGGCACCTTATCTATCTCTTTGGGGGGTGGGTGGATCAGGCTTCTTGCACTGTAGAGGTGCTATGGCTGGATCGTGACCGCTGCCTGTGGGGGCAAGTGGCACCTTATCTATCTCTTTGGAGGGTGGGTGGATCAGGCTTCTTGCACCGTAGAGGTGCTATGGCTGGATCATGACCGCTGCCCGTGGGGGCAAGTGGCACCTTATCTATCTCTTTGGGGGGTGGGTGGATCAGGCTTCTTGCACCGTAGAGGTGCTATGGCTGGATCGTGACTGCTGCCTGTGGGGGCAAGTGGCTCCTGTCTCAGGTGAGTGAGACCAGCCAATCAGGGAGCTCTACACAGGCGTGGAGCCAATAGCGCTACCCTGAGAAGGCGCTGAAATTGAAAACAGCAAATTGCAATTGATGATCCGGTTCAGCGTTCACATAGCCCAGAGAAATCATGGCAATTTTTCAAGCGTTGTACCTTATCTATCTCTTTGGGGGGTGGGTGGATCAGGCTCCTTTCACCGTAGAGGTGCTATGGCTGGATCATGACCGCTGCCCGTGGGGGCAAGTGGCATGATCCAGAATTGACTGTGTATAACACAAAAAAAAATTTGTAGAATGAATATATCCATTCTGCTAAGGTACAGTGCTCCCTCTTTATAGGGAACAATTCTGGAGCCTGTTGAACTGTATTATTATTTTTTTCATTACAGGTGCCCCCCTGTTTCTCACAGAAAACTATGTGTATCATTTAAGCAATAAGGCATGACAAGGAGCATGATATGGTGGGATAACATCCCACCTCAGGTGGGTGAAGCATGAGGTGGAGCCGAGTGCTTCTGCCACCCAAGATTGGCCATTATCTCACCATAATGTACCTCCTGGAGTGCCTTGTTGCGATTATGAAATGGGTCCCTATTAGTAAACTGAATTTATTTAAAAAAAAAATATTTCTGCTATTCTTATTATTTGAAACTTTTTTTTTACTATTTCAAGCAAGGTTTCAGATGACAAAATAGTCCATCCTAGAGCAAGGTATCAATTCAAGCCAATCGATAGGCAGCGTGAATGCTGCATATAAGCAGCAGTTTAGTAAGGGCAAAGGGAGGGCAGGCAGTGGCTTCACATGCTAAAGTGGTGTTGGGAGAGAGGCTGTTAGTGGGGCATTCGGAGAGAGAGAGAGACTGCCTCTTGGATTGGACTGCTAATTTAGTGTTGGGTGTTGGGGTAGACAAAGCTGTGGAACTGTTACTCAGCAACCAGGCTGCTGGTCTGATTGGATGGCGCAGCAGGCACTTGATGTAGTAAGAATGGCTGCCTTTTTTTTTTTAAACAGTTGACATTTTCCATTCCATCGCAGTCTGTCTCATTTTCATGTGGTCAGAAGATGGAGCCACATAGCAGTGGTTGTGATTAGGAAACAGTGCTGGAAACGCTCATAAAACACCTCAGAATGTATAAAGAAACTCAAACTACAAACCTCATGTGTGTAAAAAAAAAAAAAAAAAAAAAAAAAAAAAAATCTCATAATGTATACCTTGGGTGGGTATAAAAAACTAGCATACCTCAGGGCGTGTAAAATAACTTATACCACACACACTCTGGGTGTACAAAATCTCATAACATACACCATGGGTGTGTATAAAACTCACAACACACCTGAGTGTCAGAGTCTGTATAAAAGTTATACCACACACCTTGTGTTAAAAAAAAAAAAAAAAAAAAAAAAATTTATAACATATACTTTGGGTATGTATAAAAAACTTAACACACCTCAGGGTGTGTGAAAAAAACCTCATAGTGCACACCTTGGTGTTTAAAAGAAGCTAACGTACACCTCAACTGTGTAAAAAGTACTCATAGCATACACCGTGGGTATGTGAAAAAAACTCACAACATACCTTGGATGGCAAAAAAAATCATACCACACATTCTGGGTATGTAAAAAGAATCTCTACTAAAATGGTTTGGAAATGTCCAGCTTCCTGATCAGTTAAATAAGTTCCAAGGCCCTTACATTAACTCCCTAGAAATGCACAAGTTGGAACAAGTTAAGGCAATGGGATCTGGAATTTGGGCCAGTCTCATACAGAATTCATGAGCCATTTCCTTTATCCCTGACTGCCATTAAAAATATGACTACCACCTTTACTCAGTGAAAACCTTCAACAAGACCTTAAAAAGTAAAACTCTGGTAAATTTGTAAACATTCTTTCCTCTCATGACACCCTTCTTACACTCGAACAGATTTAACAAGCCATTTGTCAATGCCAAATGTTGTCTTGCTGGCATTGGCATTGGTAGTGCTGGAGATAGAGACGCATAATAGGATTGGCAGTGAAGTATTGCAGTGATGCCAACCCTACCCACACCCTGTAGAGACCAACAAGCATTGGGGTGTGCCTTTGGGTCATCAGCTGTAATGCTCATGCCGTTGTACCTCACCCTACCCTGTAGACACTGACAAGTGTCATGGTGTGCTTTGGGGTCTTTGGACGTTATACTTGTGTGACCCTGAGCAAGTCACTTAACTTCCTTGTGCTCCCAGGTCATTCTTGTAAAAAAGCTCTCAGCTTAGTGTGCTATTCCTGGTTAAACAACTAAAAAAAAAAAACTTACCCCATTCCATAAGGAAATATGCTGAGGTGGGTGCAGTATAGGAGAATGGCGTGAACTTTGTGGCAGAACAGCTCAAGGTACTCCATGATGCCTGTCACTGGCTGCAGGGTGGGGGTGGGGGTGGAATGGCATGAGCATTACAGCTGATGATCCCAAGTCACACCCCTGACTCCTGTTAGTCTCTACAGGGTGGGGTGCTACAACTGGAAACCCTAACACCATAGGCGTGTGTTGGTATTTTCCCTCCAAATTTTCAACATGGGCTTTTTGTGAGCCCACCTCATGAAAAGCGGCACAATCAGTTTGTTAGCTGAAAGGTGGTTTTGCACAGCAGCTATGCCATTTGGTGACACAGGGATGAAAACACATTTTTGGGCAGAATGTGGGAAATGACAACTATATTGTTCATGAGGAGGTGAATAAAAATGGCAACGCTGAAAATCTGGAGTGAAAATATTAAAAATTGGTGAAGTCATGAGCATGCATAGAAACTGCGCAACACACGTCCGTAACCCAATTATTTTGGGGAGTTTGTTAGCCACATTTTTAACATAGGCATTTTGGGACCTCCCCTCATGAATAGTGGTGCTGTGATTTTGTTAATCTGTCCCAAAAGTTGATTTCCCACAGCTACCACGCCATTATGCGCCACAGGTGCAGAAACACATTTTGATCAGGATGTGAAAAATGACAGCTGTACTGTTCATAAGGAGGTATGAAAAAATGCCAGTGTTGAAAATCTGGCATGGAAATATTGCAAATTTGTGAAGTTACAAGGGTGCGTGGAAACTGCGCAATGCTCGCTTGTAACACAGTCATTTTATGGACGCTCGGCACCAAATTTTCAACATAGGCATTTTAGGACCTCTGATCATGAACAATGTCACTGTCATTTCCTCAAACTGTCCCGAAAACTGATTTCTCCCAGCGACCACGCTATTCTGTGACGGACGTGCAAAAACACATTTCAGCCAGCATATGTAATATGACAGCTGTACTGTTCATCAGGAGGTGTGGAAAAATGCCAGTTTTGAAAATCTGGAGTGAAATTATTACAAATTCACAAAGTTACGAGCGTGTGTGGAAACAGCGCAACGCACGCTCATAAAACAGCCATTTTGGGGATTTTATTCAACAAATTTGCAGCATAGGCTTTTTGGGAGCCCCCCTCATGAACCATGATGCTGTCGTTTCATTATCTGGTACCGAAAGGTGATTCCATGCAGTGACCGCAAAATCACCTTTCTAGGCTGACTAACACCATGACAGTGACTGAATTCATGAGGAGGGGTCCCAATAACACCATGTTGAAAATTTGGTGCAAAAATTCCAAAAAATGCCCGCGATATGCACCAAAGTTGAAAAAACCCTATTTATGCCATTATACAGCTTACCGGCATTTCTTCAATTCGCGGTCAGCTTTGAAGAATACAGACGTGTTCCCGGTCCACTGAAGATTGTCGCGCCGGACTCTGGAGGTAAGTATGGTGTGAGGGGGGAGTGTGGGGAGGCAGGGTGGGCGCGGGTTGCGGGAGGGTGGCAGGGAGACAGTGAGGGACCGTTTTCTTTTTTCACAGGGTTTAAACAACAAAAAAACCCCATCATGGGACGGTTTTTATTTTTCAGGGGATTTAGCACGCTGGGGTGGGCTCCCAGCATGCCACCTAAGTGTTTTGGGGGGATGCTGTAGCCGACAGGGGATTGGGCACCCCCATTGGCACACAACGAAAGGGGGAGCAAGAGCCGAGGGAGATTGGTTACACCCCTCGGCACATAACAAATGGGGGGATGCATTATGCCAATGGGGAGTTGGCTCCCCCGTCAGCACATACATTGGGGCAGGGCATGCCGACAGGGGGATTGGGCACCGTCGAAGTTGGCAGTATGTTGGGCAGTGTGCTGCCATGTTAATCTTTTTTCACCACCAGGGAAAGCACGCCGGGAGGTCCGCTGCATGTAACGAGCTTTGCTCGCATTGCAGCGGACTTTCCTTAGATGTGCTTGCCAGATTGTGTATGCATGGTGTGGTGCCAGCATGCAGGCTTATTGGGGAATGAGGGACGCACCTACTGATGCGTGCCCTGCATTCGCCCAACAGTGACCGCGTCTCCAAATCTGCTATTATCAAGAATATGTTGGCTTGGCATGCTCGAGCCAACATAAAAATGAAGTACTATTCAGTTTTAATTCCTGCCACTTTTTCAGTGATCATGGGAAATCACCCTTCTATCCTCACCAGCTTGCTAGGGCAATCTCTGCTGTCTACACTAATTCGCAAGCAATCAAGATCTTGGCTCCATATAAGGTCCTCTGTAGTGTGTGAATAGGGGGACATTCTGTCAGAGGAATTCTGCAGCAGTTTGAATTCCTGTGTTCCATAATAAACAAACATTTGGGGCTCAATTCTCGAAGGCTGATGCAGTGCGAACACTTATAGGTCAGGCGCCTTTGCAACACTTTATCCTTTTTACAGTGGCTTGCGCCAAATAGTTGGTGGAAACCCTATAAAAAGGTTGGCAAAGTTAGACCAGCAAAAGTTGGTCTAGCTCATTGCATGTGGTGCACGGGGATGGGGGAGCTAGGGGATTGAGAATCTCAAATGCTGCCCAGGGAATACCACATGTCCCATACACCATGCATGCAGTGCACCCAGGGCTTGCTGCATTCACATCCATTTGCGAATTGAACCCTTTGTTCATTGAATGTGTGGAAAGACAAATGATTGACAGGTAGGGAGGGAGTAGTATTTACTAGTTACATTTCACAAAAGAAAATACCTGTTTTTATCTTTAAAAAATAGATTGTTCTAGTTGTTTAGTAGTAGTAGACTATATTTTTTTGTGGCACCCTTCCTCTGAGGCTCAGGATGACATTACAATAAACAGAGGTAGTAGCAAATAAAAAAAGTCCCAATATAAATACATTTTTTTAATTTTTTTTTTATTTTCTCTTTATGCCCCCTTCTCGCCGCTGAACTCAGTTTCTTCAGAAGTCTCCAATGGCCTTGTTCGTCCCTGCTCCTGCTAGCTGGTGGCCAGTGCAGTCCATCCCCCCCATGGAGCCTTAGATATTCTCCCCAGGTGGGTATGGGGTGGGGCCCTTACACCCTGATGTGTCTATGTTTCGTCGGGAGTTGCTGGTACTAGTGCTGGTAGGGGCATTGGGGATCGTGGCCAGGAGCTCCATCTACTGGGAGTTCGGCGGGGTATTTCCTGGATTTCTGGTGTCCTCTCCCCCCCCCAAGAACGTAGACACACGAGGAGAGCCAATGGGTGAGGCACGTATTGACATGCAATCTCCTCCCCAACTCTTGGTCTGTGTCCTCCCCTCCCCACTTGGCTGTTCCAACTGCACCGATGCCTGTGGTCACCCAGGTGGCGGTAGAGCAGCGGGACAGGCAATCCTCCCTTCCCCAGAGAAGGAGAGCGGCCAATGGGCGCTCTATCCTTCTCCCCCCAGCTGGCCCTCCAGTTACCAGAGTTCGTTCCTGAACCCGGGTCACTGGCGCTACGAGCGGTAAACCTACATGGCGATGGGCGACATCTGTCTCATGTTCCTTTTCACTATACTAAAACAAATGTATTTATTGAAATGTATTTATTTATTGAAATGTTTCACCAGGAAGGCACACTGAACAACAAGTTGCGTGTCTCCCAGCATGACGGGGGTACAATTGTTTGAAGAATTGGCATACAGTTTAACATGTAACATATCCAAGAAATTAAACATTCAATTACATTTGTAACAAGACAAACAGTTAAAAAAATATCATAAATAATCATGCACTCGCATTTGTGACATAACATAGTTAAATATATCATACCTGTGGAATATGCATTTAATTACAAGTGGCATATCTGAGGAACAAAGTACAGAAATGTAATGTAACCTTGGAGTCAACTCCTTGCAGGAATGGATCACAGTTAAGAGGCAGATTATTTAGCAATTATTGAATGAATGAGGTGCAGTGAGGGGAAATCAGGGAGGTTAGAGAGGTAGACAGGGGAAACCAGCTGGGGGAAGGAGAGGATAAAGATGAGGGGAACATTACCAGAGCAAAGTGAGCAAGAATTTAGTTGTGAGGGGCAAGTTAACACAGGGCTAGTGCAATCTGTGAGCACCTCAGGCAGAACAAAAAGTGCAAGTTATTAACTTAAGTGAACAAATTCCATTGTTTAAGTGCAAGGGGGGTAGAGAAGGGGGCAGGAGAGAGAAGGGGGTAAGAGATAGGGTAGGAAAGGAAGAGTCATACCTGGAACTGGCCCCTTCAGAGTGTGGAGATCGCTGCCAGTAGTGGAATGAGGCAAGGACTTAGAATAAGGGGTAGGAGTAGGCAAGGACAAATTGGGTAGAGATAGTAGAAGGGATGGTAAAGGGAAGGAGGAGGAGGGGTGAGAGAAACTTGCATAAGACTAGGCAAGACAAATAAACATCAGCAGCTGTTTAAAACATTACTGGGGACAGCATTAAAGGGATTTTCACTCCCTATAAACCTGTGCAAAAAGATGGGTTTTAAGACCCCTTTTAAAGGCCTCCATGGAGTTTCTCAGTTTATCCATTTCATACATCACTGGTTGCCTAGGGTCAGTGCACTTCCTGGTGCTAAAGACACTTGATACAAGCACCTCATGCTTCATTATGCACCTGGGTGTTCAGTAACCCCTGTCAATCAATGGCCTGTCATGTCTTATTGCTTCTATACATAACACACACCTCAGGGTATTTAAAAAAAATCTCACCACACACACCACATGGTGTGCATAAAAAACTCATGGTACACACCACTGGGGAAGATGGCTGTTGCCAGTCAAGGGTGTAGGCAGGCATACTCACTGTACACATTTGAGTACTGTTTTGTTGAGTGCCTGTCACAAACCATATGCCTTTCTTTTAACATTTTCATTCTAATCTGTAGTATTTGGGTTAGTGTAGGCCACTGAGGAATGTCTCTGTTCAGATTTCTGTTGTTTAGGAGACAGATACATGTATAACCTCTTTAGAGATTAGAAGAATCATCTAACTTGTTTGGAAGGGGGTACCATTTGGAGAGGATGTGTACATTTTTTAAATGGGGGGTGCAACTGTTGGAGACTGTACAAAACAGAAATTTCTGGCTACACCCCTGTTGCCAGTGCTGAGAAATTCCTGGAAGACCCTCTGAAGTGAATTGAGGCACTGGGGAGCAAGCTAGAGAAGGGCAGATGGAGAGATGGGAATGGAGTTAGAGAAATCTGAGAAGGAGAGAGGTGCTTCAAACAACATGAAGTCTTGCTATATTATAACAATTGCAGTATGACCGCAGGTTAGAACTGCTCCAGAGGTGAAATAGTTAACTTTCCAATCAGGCATGGAACTTAGAGCGCGAGCTCGGTTGAACACTCTGTCTGTTGTGCTTCAGACGCAAACTGTCAGATTCTTTACTCCGCCTCACCGAACAATCGCTCCGAGATTTCTCCTTCTGCTCAGTTCATTTGTTGGTTTAAAAGTATTATTTTTCGGTTTTTAGCTGAAATTAAAACCGCAACTAGTCGGTTCAAGCTCTGTGTGTGGTAATGTAAGTAATAGACAGGTTTTACATTTAGTTTTTCTGTGTGGAACTTGTAATTCTTTATCGGTTCGGTTTGAACCGATAAGGTTATGTTAAATCTACTAGTCCTTTTTTAGTGTGCAGTTCCCGGTTCTTATCGGTTCTAAAAAAAAGGGATTTTCATTACGGTTTTTTCCACGACCCGTGACATGGTTGGGAACCGATAAGGGTGTCTTGCTTGGTGGATTGCCATAAACGAGCAAGCTGGTTAGGCTGGTATTATGTCTGAGAAACCCAAAGGAAAAACCGGGCCCACTGGGTTTCAACACTGTAGTGTTTGTGGGGAAGCTTTTGCTAAGGCTGATCCACACACCACATGTGTCTATTGTCTGGGGTTTGACCACCTCAATTCAGACTGCCAGATTTGTCACAATTTCCCTGCTGCCACCATAGATAAAGAGTTGGTAGGCTCAGTGAAAGGGAGGCCAAAAGTCCGCTGACCGGATGGCCAGCCGGTTGGTACCAACCGAACCGGAGGAATGTCCCTCTGACCAGGCGATACTTCCCTCGGGCAAGCGAAGAGCGGTTCTGAGGCTGGTTCCAGCAAAAGGACTAGAAAGTCAGCTAGAGCCAAAGTTCTCTCCCCAACTGCTGAGGAAATAGCTAAAGCAATTCAAATTGTCCAGTCTCTCTCTCCAGTTCCGACTGAACCGACACCTACAGGTAAGCGTTCGGTTCGGCTGGTTCCACCGGTTCAAGATTATGATTTTGAGAATTTTTATGAACCGGGGGAGGGGGAAGAGGAATATGAGGAGAATGAATATGGTTTTGAAGATCTAGATGTGCCTATTGATCCGGACATCTCTCCAGATAGACCCCAAGGGGTTTCTCCTCCAAGGCTTTCTGAGTCCCCTTCTCATTTCATGTTTTATAAAAAAGTTGCTGAAACTCTCCAGCTCCCTGTTGAGGAAGCTGTTGATGACCAAGAGGAGCCAGACTATGTAGAAATGATGGATATTCCAGAGTATAGGAGACTGTCTATTCCTTTGCGTAAATCTTTTCGGAAACAGACAGTAAAAGTTTTAAAAACTCCTCACACTATACTTCCTGTGGATAAAAGGATGGACAAGAGGTATACCTTATCAGGCTCCGACACTGATTTCCTCACTCAACAATGCAGCCATGTGGGGGTAGTGCAGGCTGCAGCCTGTGACAAGGCTAATATTCCCCTAGCTTCACACCCCCCTGAGAAGGACTCCAGGAAGATTGATGCTATGGCAAAGAAACAGTACATGGCAGCATCTTTGGGACTCAGACAAGCAAATTATATGGCTTATGCTGCTAGGTACCAGAAATCCAGATGGGATACTGTGCTGGCTCTAGCAAAACAAGTCCCTGACCAGCTTGCCAGGGAGCTGGAACAGGTGGCTGTGGATAGTATTGAGGCATCCAAGGTGCAATTTCATGCTGCAGTGGACTCTAATGATGTTTCATCAAGAGTCATGGCTACATCTGTGGCACTTCGCAGGATGGCGTGGCTCAGATGTACTACCCTGTCTCAGGATACCCAGTCTAAGGCCATGGATTTTCCTGTTGTGGGAAATTCTCTGTTTGGGGAGCAAACAGAGAATTACATGAAGAAAATGGATGAATATAGGACCATCTATAGAGTGCACAGGCCAGGAAGGCAGGCCACTCCTCAAAAGCAACTTCCTAGAGGCAGGGGCAGGCCTTTTCATAGGCCTTTTACCAAACCAAGCTTTCTCCTCCGCCTATGCTCAGAGGGGGTTCTTTAGAGGGAGAGGCAGACGGGGTACAAGCAGGTCTGCTTCCACCCCTCAGCCCAAAGCCCCTGCCAAGCAGGCACCCTGATGGGATTGCCAGGGCCGATTCTCCTCTACCTGTAGGGGGCAGGCTGGCTTACTTTGTCCAGGACTGGAAGTCTTTAACAACAGACAAGTGGGTCCTGGAAGTAGTAAGCCAGGGACTGGTTCTCAGCTTCAAAAAATTTCCAAAGCTGAGAACCAGATCTTTTCCACCTGCAACTCCATCAGAGGCACTCGCCCTAGAGGCAGAGGTCTCTACCCTCCTGGCCCTCAGAGCTGTGGAAAGGGTTCCCTCCCTACACCAGGGCAAAGGTTTGCATTCCAGGTACTTCCTTACCCCAAAAAAGTCAGGAGAATGGCGGCCCATCCTGGATCTCAGATATTTAAACAAGCACCTTTTAAAGCCAAAGTTCAAAATGGTGACTCTGGGAATTATCCTACCCTCTCTAAGGCCAGGGGACTGACTAGCTTCCCTGGACCTCAAGGATGCCTACTTCCATATTCCCATCAGAAGCTCCCATCGAAAGTACCTCAGGTTCGAGCTGCCCTCAGGCCACTACCAGTTCAGAGCAATGCCCTTCGGCCTCACCTCTGCACCAAGGGTATTCACCAAATGTCTGGCAGTAGCAATTGCCTACCTAAGAAGGCAAAAGATTGCCATCTTTCCTTACCTGGACGATTGGCTCATAGTAGGCCAGTCCCGAGACGAGGTCATTTTACACCTTCTGATAACGCAGCAACTGCTTACCTCTCTAGGTTTCCTTCTGAATCTCTCAAAGTCAGTTCTAGAGCCTGTCCAGCTTCTTACCTTCATAGGCGCAGAACTGAACACACAGGAAGCCAGGGCTTTCCTTCCCCTGGACAGGGCAAAGACCCTAGTCTCCTGGCCTCCTCATTTACCCTGCAGGTCTCCCGGCCAGCAAGGCATTTTCTGCAGCTCCTAGGACACATGGCTGCTTCCACAGCAGTTGTGCAGGGCAAGATTTCAGATGAGGGACATCCAGTTCCATTTGAGAGCTTTTTGGTCTCAAAGAAAGGATCCTCTTACCAAGTTGATCCCAGTAACTCGAACCCTGATCCACGCCCTACAGTGGTGGCAGGATCAGAGCAACCTGAGACAAGGGGTTCCTTTTGTCACTCAGTCTCATTCTCTAATCCTTACTACAGATGCGTCCCTCTTGGGCTGGGGAGCTCACTTGGGCGACCTCACCACCCAGGGTCTGTGGTCTCCCCAGGAATCTCTGCTCCACATCAACCTGTTGGAGCTCAGAGCAGTTTTTCTAGCACTTCAAGCTTTTTCCAAATCTGTTCAGAACAAGAGTATTCAGGTCAGAACAGACAACACCACTACAATGGTAGTACATCAACAAGCAAGGGAGCACTCGGTCTCGGGCCTGTGCACGGAAGCGATGAAGTTGTGGTCTCTGGCTTGCTCCCTGAACACCTCCCTTACGGCAGTTCACCTCCCAGGCAAGGACAATGTCCTGGCAGATGCTCTCAGCAGGATTTCCCAGGGCCACCACGAATGGTCACTGGATCCCCTGGTCTTGGGAGTAGTATTTGCCAGATGGGGCACCCCTCAGATAGATCTTTTTGCAGCCCCAGACAATCACCAACTTCCTCTTTTTTGCTACAGGCCCCCAGTGTTGGGCTCACTCCCACTGGATGCCTTAGCCCTCAGTTGGGAGGGGAAGTTTCTCTATGCCTTCCCTCCCTTTCCTCTCCTGTTCAAAGTGCTAGTCAAAATCAGATCCCAATCCTGCAAAGTCATTCTGATAGCTCCGGATTGGGCCAGACAGCCCTGGTATCCACTCCTGCTGTCCTTAGCAGTCCATCCTCCCCTGTGCCTTCCCAGGAATCACAATCTGTTAACCTGTGCCCAGGGAAGGGTCTGGTACCCGAATCTCAAATCTCTCAATCTCAAGGCTTGGTTCTTGAAGAGTTAGAGTTTGCTGATTTACACCTTTCCCAAAGTGTAATGGATATATTGAAGGCCTCAAGGAAGCCTTCCACCAGGGCTACTTACAATTCCAAATGGAAAAGGTTTTCCATATGGTGCCCGGAAAAGCATATTTCCCCAGTCTCTGCTGATCTACCCACAGTCCTGGATTATATGGTCCACCTCAATTCTTTGGGACTGAGACCAGCTACCCTGAAGGTGCACTTGGCAGCTGTCTGCTTTTATTTTGGCAGGTAAATCCTCTTCTCTTTCAGCTCATCCTGTATTTTCCAAGTTTTTTAAGGGGTTGTTTCACACCAACCCTCCATTCAGGGATCCTGCCCCTGCCTGGGATCTTAATGTTTGCATTGCTCAGCTTATGCAACCCCCCTTCAAGCCCTTGTCTTCAGCTGAGCTCAAGTACTTGACTTGGAAAACTGTGTTTCTGGTAGTCATCACCTCTGCCAGACGCATAAGTGAATTACAAGCGTTGTCAGTGGAGCAGGAGTTAATCTCTTTTCACAGAGATAAGGTGGTCCTTCGGACTAACAGAAAGTTCCTACCTAAGGTGGTTTCAGATTTCCACCTTAATCAATCTATTTCTCTCCAGTGTACTTTACTGACCTCCTCCTCTGGGGAGGAGGCTGCACAGCCTAGATGTGAAGAGAGCTCTTAGTTACTACATAGGCGTACCAAGGGTCATAGGTTTGACTCCTCAACTGTTCCTCACCTATGGCGAGTTGGTAAGGAAACCAGCCACTAAAGATCCATTGCCAGGTGGATTGTCTCTTGTATCAATTCTGCTATCAAAAGTTGGGTAAAGTTCCCCCCCAGGCCTGAGGCTCACTCTACCAGAGGTACAGCTGCTTCTCTAGCTGCTGCTAGAGACATTCCTATTCTAGAAATATGTCAAGCAGCTACCTGGAAAACAGTTCACACTTTTGCAAGCATTACTCCCTGGACATCCAGGCTAGGAGTGATGCTCAGTTTACACAACCGTGCTTCAAACCTATTTCCTAAGTAGGTTCTGTCCCTCCTCCATGGGGTACTGCTGTGTAGTCTGCAATTGTCATAATATAGCAAGACTTCATGTTGTTTGAAGAAAAAATTACTCACCTTAGTAATGTTGTTTCTTCTAATGGAGTCTTGCTATATTATGACCTCCCTTCCTGCCTGCCCCTCTCAGAGCCTCTGTTTTTGGGATGTGGGTGGGCAGTACAGGGTTGGCACTCTTTTGATGCCCACCTTGTTGTTATTCACCTACCTTTGTGGGTGAATTGGTGTTGTGTTTTTGCATTTTTGGGTCTCCTGACTTGAGTCTTTGTTTTAGGACAAACAATGAGTGTTTATGTTAGTAGCCAGTTGGCTAGTGTAGGTTTACAGCTTCCACACATAACCTTAGTGAGTTTTAGCTCATAAAGATCTGACAGTTTGCATTTGAAGCACAACAGACAGAGTGTTCAACCGAGCTCGCGCTCTAAGTTCCATGACTGCATGGAAAGTTAACTATTTCACCTCCGGAACAGTTCTAACCTGCGGTCATACTGCAATTGCCATAATATAGCAAGACTCCATTAGAAGAAACAACATTACTAAGGTGAGTAATTTTTTCATACTGGATAGTGGCAGAGAGTGAGGAAAAGAGCAGTTGGAGTGGAAGAAGTCCTCGAAATCCAGAGAGACAGAAGAGAACTTACAGCTTGAAGGGATGAAGGAAAGTACAAGGAAAGTAGGGAAAAAAAACACAAGTTGGTGACTTTGTAAAAGTTCAACGATAAAGTAGGAGAATGTTGCCAGGAAAAAGATTTTACAAGGCACATAGACAAAGTTAGAAGAAAACGTTTTTAAGAAGTGATGTAACACTGTGCTCGGAAGTAAACAATTGTTTACTTAATTTTTAGTTTGGGGTGAATCTTTATAACAAAACTAATAATTCCTCCTGTTATTTATAGTTTATTTTTACATAAAATGTTATAAATAAATTTAACCAGTTTTTCAAAAAGGTGATTGATGCCCTCTTATTGGTCAACATTTCAAATATCCTCATTAAAGGTATCTACAACAAACCCTATGGAAATTCAGAACATCTTAAGGCCTTAGTGCTTTGTCTGTTTACAGCAGAACTGGAACTGCAACGTACCAGTAAAAAAATACTACTTGTAACAAGGGATACAAATTTTGCTGTGGGCCCTGTATATCTATTGTTACAGGATTTAGAGACTGCAATGTCTGCTTGGGCTTCAGCCAGAAGACATGATGAGCTGGGGCTTAAAATAGATCGCCTAGTCTCCTGGCAATCTACTGCTAGACACAACAGAATCAAGAGGCCAGGAATACATAACTATTATAGCTTAGAATACACAGTATCTGCACTGATGGGTTCATTCTAGTGGGAATGTGTGGTACATCTTTAATAACTTACAAATAGATATCCAAACAATGGTCAAATTATATAGGGGTATGGGGGTGTGGACCAGACAGTCAGAAAGCTATAACTCCTTGGCTCAGGTAGTTAATTTTCTTATTTAATAAGGTTTTGGAAGTGGGTGTGGTCCATAGTGGTATTGTTGAACTCCAAAGACCCTATGGTCAAGTTATGTGACTAGTAAATATCTGGGTTAGAGATAGGAGGCTGGCTTTAGAAATATTGTCACATGCAGAAAAACTGGATGACTTTGTTAGTCATGTTGTTGATTTATTACGTATTTTTGAAAGGCCCTTTAACTAAAAAAAAATGAAGGTGACAGATTCCCATTTAAGCAATCAGGTTACTGATGCTCAGAATATCATTGTGGCCAAAGAGAGGCATATGGGTCCTCCTTCCAGTAATTATTTATTGAATTGACTCAGTACTCCCAGAATCCTCATTAGGAACTACAAGGCAACCATATAATTAATACCGAACAGACAAGAATTATTTCATGTAATATCACAGGTCTTGCTATGAAAATGTCTGCTATTGAATGGTAAGAATTCATAATTCATATGTGATTTCCAAGTGATGTGTCCACAGGAAACATGGTTACTTTCAGAATATAAGTTAAGTGGGTACCAAGGGTTCTTTTCACTAGCAAAAAATAAAATAAATAAATAACTAAATAAATAAATAGTCTAGAAGTGCCAGGCCTACAGGAGCCCTTGCAGTGTTTGCCAAAATATGTATTGATTGATTGATTGATATACTATTTAAACATACAGGCCCAGATATTCAAACTGCGCCAGGCTGTGGCGCAAGCCTGGGCACAGCGCAACTTGGCTGTGCAGGGGCGTTGACTGGGCAATATTCAACGGAGCTGTGCCATGGCATAGTATCATTGAATATCGCACCCTGGCCACCTGCAGTGTGCATGGCGTAGTGGCACTGCGCCAGCGCAAGTGGCCAGAGTGGAGTGGGGGGATGCGCTAGCGCAAGTTCCATTCGCGTGTATGTGCAGCAACCGATATTCAAAGATGCACATGCAAATGGAGCCATAATATATGTAAGGTGCAAATGGGGCCATTTGCATGTCATTCTCTTCATTTGCATGCGGATGCGCCGATCTCTGGCGACTTGCGCCTGGCGCTCTGCCAGGGAGCAGCTGTCAGGGACCGACACCCCCTGCACAGTGCGGCAATGTGGCCTACAGCCCGATTGCGGGCTTCAGTAACTATAAATCGCGTCCAATATCCCTGGTGGTCCAGTGGACCGCTGTCAGCCCGATCACGGGCATTTGTAAAATAAAATAAATTGCTATATCCCTGGTGGTCCAATGGACCGCTGTCAGCCCAATCGCGGGCTTAAGTATAAAGAAAATAAGGTCAAATATCCCCGGTGATCCAGTGGACCACTCGCAGCCCGATCACGGGCTTTTGTAAAATATAATAAATTCCTATATCCCTGGTGGTCCAGTGGACCGCTGTCAGCCTGATCGCGGGCTTAAGTATAAAGAAAATAAGGTCAAGTATCCCTGGTGGTCCAGTGGACTGCTCACAGCCCGATCGCGGGCTTTTGTAAAATATAATAAATTCCTATATCCCTGGTGGTCCAGTGGACCGCTGTCAGCCCGATCGTGGGCTTAAGTATAAAGAAAATAAGGTCAAATATCCCTGGTGGTCCAGTGGACCGCTTGCAGCCCAAGCGCGGGCTTAAGTATGAATAAAATAAAGTCAGATATCTAGAATGTGTAGTACAGTATGGGCTACATGCCCATTGGCTCATGCTGTGGACCAATGGGCATACAGCCCAACCTACGGTGTCAGTCGGTGGGTGGGTGGGCGGCAGGCTGGTGAGGTGCTGCTGCCCGCCGCTGACTGGGGAGTGGGCGGTGGGGTTCAGTGGGTGGGTGGGAGGGTACCAGCTGGACCACCAGGGATATTGGACGTCATTTGTATTTAATACAAATGCCCGCGATCGGGCTGCGAGTGGTCCACTGGACCACCAGGGATATCTGACTTCATTTTATTCATACTTAAGCCCACGATCGGGTTGACAGCGGTCCACTGGACCACCAGGGATATCTGACTTTATTTTATTTTACAAATGCCCACGATCTGGCTGACAGCGGTCCACCGGACCACCAGGGATATAGGAATTTATTTTATTTTACAAATGCCAGAGATTGGGCTGACAGCGGTCCACTGGACCACCAGGGATATAGGAATTTATTTTATTTTACAAAAGCCTGTGATCGGGCTGACAGCGGTCAACTGGACCACCAGGGATTTTGGAGGATCATTTTTCTACGTATGCCTATTTTTTTTTTTTAATTCAATATACTTTATTCATTTTGATTGGTGTCATTAGAAACAGACAAAGTATTACGGTATTAAGAACAATAACAAAATGAAGATACAAATAGGAAAATTGAGCGGCCAAAGCCGACCTCGGCGTGGCCCTCCCCACAGACCCCCCACCCTACCATAGCATCCACATCCTACCTGTGGCGGTCCTCAAACTCTACATGAGAGAGACCGTAGCAACATAGAGCAACAAATATAAGGGCAGACCCAATTGTTGGGTGTTTTGACTGCATCGCGTGGATAGGCGGTATTCAAAGCCTCCTAGATGGAATCATGTAAGTGCCTCAAGCGATTCATTCTAGCAATGTGCAGCTCAACTTGCAACGCAAGGACCATTTCACTATGCCATTCTATGACTGATGGAGGGCTTGGATCCTTCCAGTGTCTTAAAAGTACTGCCTTTGCAGCCGCCGAGATGATGCCCATATACAACTTGGCTCTTTTAGTCATGCCCTCTGGATGTCTGTTCAACAGACAAACTTCAGAGGTAAACAAATCAGTTATGTCAGGTATCTGTGAGAGGGAAGATCTGATTGTTCGCCAGAAGGGTTGAATTTGGGTACAATCCCATAATGTATGGTGCAGGTCCCCTTCCTTAATCCCGCATCTGTTACTTGAGGGTGAGCCCAACCTACCCATTTTACAGAGTTTAACAGGGGTATAATACAAATTGTGCAGTATATGAAATTGTTGCAATCTATATTTATCTTGTCTAATGTACTTATAATTGCTAGCCCATATCTGTTTCCAGGTACGTGAATTTTCCGGTATTTTTAGCTTATGTACCCAATAATAACAAGTCCCCGAAGGAAGACTTTCATCCAAATTTAATAGCAGCTTATAAACTTTGGAAATAGAATGAGGCTGATCAGCCACCTTAAGTAAAGAGGACAGTTCAACTTTGTTGTGTATCCACTTTGTTCCTTTAAGGTGGGTCTTTATCGCTTCTCTAATTTGACAAAATTTAAAGCTGTGAGATTTTATCTCTGGAAATTTAGAGCAAGCCTGTTCATATGATAAGGTCTTCCCTTGAGGGGCCAGGTCCCCTAATTTTAGACCCTCTAGTGGACCTAAAAAAACAAATGGAATCGGAGTTTGCTGAATTAGAAAGTGTCTATTCTGCATCACTGTTTGTTCTGGTGAATTACACCAGTCAACTTTAAGGAGACTTTGGACCTGCCGTAGCACTTTAAGGGACCATCCAATGGGGGTGTTCCGCAGTGGCTTAGGAAGGAGTTTAAGGTTGGTATAGGGGATTGAGCACAGGTCGATCGAATATCTAGATGCCAGGTTTCTCTCAATACTTAACCAGGAGGTACATAGAACCAGGGTTGGAGGATAAGTCGATTTGCACCAATGTGTTATTTTATTGATATGGTGGCAATATAATATTTATAAAAGGAAGGCAATGAGGCCTCCTGCTTCCCTTGGGGTCGTGAGTTTCAAATAAGGCGCCTGATCGATTTCTCTTTCCATAAATATGCATTGATTTCCCTTTGCAGGACCCAAACCAAATTTTGGGTGAATAACATCCCAGCATGTTTATGGGGTAGAGGATCCTGGGTAGGATATGCATTTTAACCGAGTGTATTCTAGCCCCTAACGATAGTGGCATTGCATTCCACCTTGTTAAGTCTTGCTTTACATCTTTGATTAGCCCCTGGAGGTTCTCATTAACCATAGAGGTCAAACCTCTAGTGATCTTGATTCCCAAATATGTCAGGATTTTTGGTTCCCATGTCAGTCCATGTTCTCTCGCTATACCCGGATAGCATCTAACATTGAGCGGGAAAAGTTTGGTTTTAGAGACATTAATCTTGTAATTGGAAACTCTTGAGAATTTTGAAATCTCTCTAAGTACCACTGAGATGCCCTGTTCCGGCTCCTCAAGGTGGATAAGAAGGTCATCAGCATAAGCTGAGACTAAATATCTATTATCACCTACTCTGATCCCTTTAATTTCCGGAGAGATGATTAGCCTGCGTATCAGGGGCTCGAGGTATAGGTTAAACAACAGTGGGGACAATGGGCATCCCTGTCTCGTCCTGCACCTCAGTGCAAAGGAGTCGATAATGTACCATTGCACCAAATCCGTGCAGGCGGTGCTCTGTACAAAATCCGAACCCAATTTAGGAACTCCTTGGGTAGAACCTAAGTTATCAAGCACTACAAATAGAAATTCCCAGGACACACGGTCAAATGCTTTTTCAGCATCAAGTGCTAAAGGTGCCATAGGAAGAGTTGTATTTGTGCACATATAATTAAATGGTGAAGTTTACTGCAAGTGGTCACTAGACAATCTATCCCTCATGAACCCTAGCTGTTCGTTGCAGACTAGACTACCCATTAGTGGAGTAAGCCGGTTAGCTAGAATTTTGGCCAAAATCTTAATGTCAACATTCAAGAAGCGATATGGGCGATAGCTGCTCGGTAGCATGAGAGTCTCGTCAGCTTTAGGAATGAGACAATCAGAGCTTCAAAAAGGAGGTTCTGAGAGTCCCTCATTGAACCAGAAATTAAATACTTTGGTTAAAATAGGGGTAATTATAGGTTTAAATATCTTATAAAAATTAGTAGATAGGCCATCGGGCCCAGGAGATTTGTCCCCAGCCAGTTGGGAGATTGCTTGCTTTACCTCTTTCTCCTGTATTAATGACCCTAAACCTTTTGCACTAGAGGGCTCACACCTGCACATGGGTGTCGAGTCTAAGAAATCTTGAATTTCTGCGGTGGGTACCCCTTCTGATATTCCAGTAGAGTAAAGCTGTTGGAAGTACTCTCTGAATACCTCGGCTATTTCCTTGGGGTCCCGAACCACAGTATCATCACTACCCTTTGAATAGCAGTGATATGTCAGATGGATACCACCTGCTTTAGTCTAGAAGCGAAAGCTTACCGCCCTATCCCCGATTCCAGATATTTTATTTTAGTTCTACGGAGGGATAATTCTGCCTTTTGCATCATAATGGCTGAGTATTGAGCTTGAAGTTGTTGTAATTTCACCCATTCCGCTTGACAGATTGCTGTGAGATATTAGTTTCAGTAGACTTTATGGCATTTAAGACCTGATTCAAATATTGTCTAGCTTTCCTGGCTCTAGTGGAAGCAAGCCTAATACACTCTCCTCTAACCGCACACTTAAAGGCTGCCCAGGTAATATCCAGTTTGGGGACGAGCCAAGGTTGAATCTAAGGAAATCAGATAGAAAGCTCCTCAGTTGTCCCTTAGTAGAGGGGTCATAGATACATACATAGATACATAGATAGTGTCGGCAGATAAGGGCCCATGGCCCACCCAGTCTGCCCATTTAAGTTTGTAAGTTCAGTTTATGTTTTCCAGGAAGTCTGTTGCCCCTTACCCCTGACCTCCAGAATTCCTTTATGTCTGTCCCATGCATTCTTAAATCCCGTGATTGTTTCAGCCCCCACCACTTCCTCTGGCAGGGTGTTCCACTTGTCCACCACCCGTTCTGTGAAGAAATTCTTCCTCACGTTTCCTCTGAATCGTACTCCCTCAACTTCATCCCATGCCCTCTAGTCCTGGAACATCTTTTTCATTTAAAAATAGTGCATTCCTGCACCTGTTCCTCCTGTAAGATACTTGTATGTCTCTATCATATCCCTCTCTCCTCCTCTCTCCTCCAGGAGTACATGTTCAGTGCCTTCAACCTGTCCTCATAGGACTTGTGATGCAATCCATGCACCATCTTTGTTGCCCTCCTCTGAACCTTCTCTACCTGTCTATGTCCTTACGTAGGTAAGGTCTCCAGAACTGCACAGTGTACTCCAGGTGTGGCCTCACTAGTGTCTTGTATAGTGGAATTATGACCTCCCTTTTCCTGCCGGTGATGCCCCTGCCTATGCATCCCAGCATCCTATTTGCTTTACCTGCTGCCTTGTCACACTGTTTCCCTGCCTTGAGGTCATCAGAGATAACTCCAAGATCCCTTTCCTGCTTGGTGCATGCTATATCCTCACCCACCAACTGATATATTGTGCCAGGGTTTTTGTGCCCCATATGCATTATCTACATGAAGTAGCTGATTATTAATCCGCCACATGAAATCCTTCTTAGTGGTGTGGCCTGGCTCAAACAATATGGAAACTGGGGAGTGATCCGATATAACTCTGGGATTACTATTAGCCACCAGCACAGAGGGAATCATGCCGGTACTGACTAGAAAATAATCTATTCTAGAAAGGGATCTGTGTGGGATGGAGAAAAAGGTATACTGCCTCGCTTTCCCATTAAATAACCTCCATATATCCACCAATCCCAAACATTCCATCATCTCTTTCAGTGCTCTTTGGGCAGGAGAGAGTCCCCTCCTCTTGTTATCAGACCTATCTAAATGCAAATTGGGCATCAGATTCCAGTCTCCACCAATAATCATTCTTGAGGAGACATAGTTAGATAATATATCGAGTAAATGTGTAAAGAAAAGTGGGGAGTCAGAGTTGGGGCCATAGACTGATCCAATAACAACTTGTTCACACCCTAAGGACCCAACTATAAAGATATAGCGGCCTTGAGTGTCCCAAATGTCATTTTCCAGTGAAAATGGGACCTTTTTGTGAACTAAGATGGCTACCCCCCTTTGTTTGAAGAATATCCGGAACCAAAAGCTTGGCCCACCCAATATTTCTCAAAAAGCTTAACATCCTGCCTCTGCAAGTGTGTTTCTTGCAAGCATACAACATCGTAATTAAGGGTGGATAGGTGTTTCAGGATCACTTGTCTCTTGCACCTATCCCAGGCTCCTTTGACATTCCAAGTTATTAGGTTAATGCTGTCCTTTTACGCTTTTTCGGCAAACAAATAAAAGTTAAAGCTACCCTATCTGTTGCCGGATTACGTAGGATGTGGATGCGAGATCTCCCAAATCTCTAACCATCATATAGACAACCAGTTCCTCCCACAAAACACCCCAGTTCAAACAACTGCATGCTCACTACTAAACGCCTTGCGATGACCTACTCAGTCTAGCTGCAAGCCAACCCATTCCCCAGCCCCACTCCCAGATTTATTATTCGCAGCAGCCCTAAAAATGAAGAAGGCGCATGAGTTAGAAAAAAAAAAAAAAAACACTCCCAGCTCTCTGCGTGGTTTAGTCCAACAAGTAAGCTTGTAGTATCATCAATTTAGCAGGATCGATGTAAGTTTATGTTCCTTCCGCAACTAGCGGTTAAGACCAAGAAATTTCCCAAGGATGGGACAGTACATATGTTCTTTCCACAGCGTGTCAAATCAGGTGAAGCAGTTGTTAGATTGAGTGCCACTCCATCCAGCTCAACTTGAGGCCAGTAATATACATCAACACCAACATTATATATGATACTGCGAGTGTACCCCCATTATGCTCGTTCTATAAGTTAATACGATGATGTAGGAGACAATTCTAGTAAGGCCGGAAAATACAGTCCAGATGGAGCTAAGGTAGTTGTAGGTTACGAGCCTCCTTATTATTTGCTGCAACTCTGCTACTTATTGGGTACTAATACATGCGTACAATAGCGCCTCCAGGAGATTGTACCCCTTCACCATATCGGGAACGTCGCGGATGTTACTCACGCATCAGGAGGCCGAGGTTGGCAATGAAACAGCACCAGTAGCATAAGCAGCTGCCATTGTCTGTAGAGGGAGTGCATTAAGGTCGCGCTGTTGCCTTAGCTGACACAAACTTAGTGGGACTATACTTTAAAAGGCCCCTTGATTGCTCTGCTGTATTACTCAGGTCTACGGTATCTACGAGCACAAAGGGGGTCATCCTGCGTAAGGCCTCATCGGTGAGAAAGAAAAAAAAAAAAAAAAAAACCAGCTGTCTCCAGTTAAAGTTCGGGTAGATAACGTTAGTGTCTTTTATCCCCTTCACTTGGCGTGACCTCCTGGAGCGACTAGTCCAATATCGATTCTTGTGACACACTGAAGAGAGGAAGGATAGTCAGCAAGATGCAGGGCAAAACTTAAAAGTCATTACGCCACACAAACACTAGTTTGCTCTTTAAAGCATATGTTCCTGAGACAGTTCTCTAATTGGGCTGCAGCATGGTCACTATGAACCCGAGATCATTTGAACAGGTCTGGAAGTGTTTTCTTGAGCTCAGCCTGTGCAGTCTCCGCCGTTTCGTAAGAGAGCCACTGATCTTTGATTTTAACCTGGAGCAGGGCAGGATAGCGAACCCTGAATTGGAAACCTGCAGCAATTAACTTTGATATAACAGAGTGCAATTCTTGTCTTTTAAGTCGCACTGAGTGGGGCAGGTCATTAGCGATTCTAATTTTCTTGCCTTCCCAGGTGATCTCCTGCATATTTTTGACTTTACTCATGATGTGATGTTTATCCAGAAAATTCAGGAGTTTACATATCATCGGCCTCGGTGGAGCATTCGGGGGGGGGGTGGACGCAACTATCTATGTGCCCTTTCCACTACATAGCTGCCATTTGGATAGGGCCCAGCAATCTTTTCAAAAAGCTTTTGGAGAAACTGTATAGCTGCAGAGCCTTCTTCCTTCTCAGGAATTCCGATGACAACCAAGTTGTTTCTCCTGCTTCGCCCCTCCAGGTCTTCCAGCTTCTCCTCCATTCTTTTAAGTCATTTAGTCAGGGAAGTACGCTCGAGGTCCTGTTTATCCACTCTATTTTCAAGCGACTTGGTTCTCACTTCATTGTCTCCGACCCTGATTGTTAAGACATCCAGCGCTCCCTTAAAGCATTGTATTGCGGTCGATATCTCTTGGATGGAGGCTTGAAGCGGAGCGAGAAATTCGAGGAATCTCTCCTCGGTCAGTGCGGCAGAGCCCGGAGTAGATTTATTGGATTCCTGGCGTGGGCGTTTGGCAGCCTGGTCTTTTCCGGGGGAAGACGGCGGTGTATGTCTCGCCGACTGTTTTCTGACGAAAGCTTCCATTTTTTTCCCCACTAGACCGGTGATAGGTGCGAATACCGACACAAAAACGATGTTCAAGGTTCGGGCAGATGCCAAAAGTCTCGGGTTAAGAGCAACTTAAACTTAGCTGGGAGCTGAGCTGTTCCGATGCGCTGCTCACTCTAGGCTGCCATCACCGGAAGTCCTCTACGTATGCCTATGATCGGGCATGGGGGGGGTGCCGCCAGGTGCAGCCGGAGTTCGGGTGGCCACCCACAGATGGCAGCTGCCATGTTGTGCCCTGCAATACGGCAGCTCACCTGTGGGTGACCAGCCACTGTTCCTTTTTTTTTGGCTCACCTGTGTACGGCGCAAGTAGGGGTTGCGCATGCATGAACTCAACACATCCCGGGCTGCATATGGGGATGTGCCATTGTCGTAAACACGCCCCTACCTGCACTGCATACATTACTGATGTGCTCGGCGCCGGGTTTGTGCCAGGCACAATCCCGTTTGAATATCCCACCGAGCGCATCAGTGGGTTGCGCATGGTGCAACACTGTTGCGCCATGCGCAGCCCTTTTGAATATCTGGGCCACTGTATCAAGTAAGCAAACCGTGCACAGAAGGCTTGTTTCTAGTTGGGACTTGGGGCTGGGGAAAGAGGGGTTATAGGGAAGAATATTGTAAGTACAGAGACAAAATCTAGACAAAGTTCAGAGTACATGTATCAGCTAGTTTAAAGGAATTTAAACTGTTATCCCAAGTGCACAACTTTCGATTAATATAGATATGTTTTGTAGTCTCCCCTTTAATTTGGAATGTTTATATTCCCTTTGAATATTTAGGCTATTTCAGTGAAAACTAAATCCATCTAGAATGCACCTTGGAAAACGTAACCCAGGGAAACTGTACTCGGGAGGAGAACAGCTGTTGGACACAAGGCTAGAGCGAGACCTGGGGGTGATCAGATCAGATGATCTAAGGGTCAGCAAACAATGCAAGAATGCAGCACTAAATGCTAGTGGCATCCTGGGATGCATAGGAAGGGGCATCACAAGCAGGGGGCATTTATTTTATTTAAAAGTTGGTAACTGGGAAAGGCACACTGAGCCAAGGCTCGTCTCTACGTGTGACCCAGGGAATCAGGACACATACAGAGAGGAACATAAATTGTACAAAGCTGATAAAGACACAGGAATAAACAAGTAACATGGCATTTTTACAAGCATAAGCAGTAGGTTAACAGTGATAAATAATAAAAACAGCATATTTACAGAAGCCATTTACAAAATGATATTGTATATACAAAACAGGATGAAAAGAATATGAGTAGTGTGAAGTACGAATGATCTGGGGAACAGGTATAAAGTCATGAGGAAACTAAACAGTATGGGGTGGGACCAGGCAGGGAGGAAACAAAAATAGGTAGGAGAGGGAGCTGAAGCTATAGGAGGTATTGCAGAGGGTATGGGTGGGCAGGGTGGGTGAAGGGGCATCGGAGGAACAGGTGCAGGAAGAAGAAGGTAATGGGTGGAGCAGGGATTTGAGAGCAGGGAAGGTAGAGGCATGGCGGGTGTCCCAAGGGAGTTGGTTCCAAAGGTGAGGGAGACGGTAGGAGAAGGCGGCCGAAGTGATCATGCTTCTGTATCAGTCCCTGTAAGGCCCCACCTGGAGTACTGCATCAGTTCTGAAGGGCACATCTCCGGAAGGACATAGATAGGCCAGAGACGGTAAACAGAAGAGCAACAGAGATGGTGCAGGCTTGCATCAGAAACCGTACGAGGCAAGACTAGATGAATTCAAATTATACTCCCTAGAGCAGCACTGGAATCAGTTGGACGCGATAGAGACATTCAAATACCTTAAAGGCAACAACAAGGTACAGGTGCAGAACCTCTTTCAGGTAAAACACTACAACAGGACTAGAGGGCATAATCTTTGCCTTAAGAGAGGAAAGTTCAGGAGCAATATGAGGAAATTCTTTTTCACAGAGTGCATTGTTGAACCATGCAATAGCCTGCCAGAGGGGGTTGTTGGAGCCAAGACAGAGGGGGAATTCAAGCTGTCTTGAGACAGACAACATGGGCTACTCAAACAGGCAGCTAAGTAAGGTGGGGGGTAGGAAACCAAGGGCAGACTTGATGGATCATATAGTCCCCATCTGCCGACAACTTCTATGTTTCTAGAAAAAAAATCTCTCACGCTTAATAAAGCCAGAAAACAACATAAATCTATACTGGCAGGAGAGAAAAAAATTTCCAGAAGAACCCTGAGTGCAAATGGTCAGAACTATGGAAACTAAAGATTCACACTCTTTTCAGTCCATGGTTGCAAAAGGTACTGCTAATTATGAAAGTAACCCTTCAATTTTGATTCCTGCAGACAGCTGGTAATTTTGAGAAGAGTCTGAATTATTATTTTGCACTGCTGACATTCACTTTCTAAGAAACAAAAGATGCTATGATGTCTTTGAAACCAAGTAAAGCTCCAGGTTTGGATGCTATTCCTGCTGACATCTATATACTGTAGCCCATTTAAATGTTAGGGTTCCTATGTTAATGAGCGTATTTAATAAATGTTGCAAACGCAGATCCACACCTGACAATTGGAAAGTGAATGTGATAGTGCTGCTGTTTAAGAAAGATGACATGAGAGAATCCAAGAACTATAGACCTATTTGCTTATTTGATGCTGTTTACAAAATCTTTTCTAAAATTTCTCCGTACAAGTTGCAATATTAGGTAGACAATCTATTGTCTGACTTGCAAGCAGGTTTTAGACACAAGACATCTACTATGGATCATATTTCTGTTTTTTTTATTAATAATTTTTGCATTTTAACAATGACATCAGATCACAAGAGGGCGAACAACAGGTTCCAAATAAATACACTTCATAGACTCACAATGTAAGAGTACCTAATGTACAAAGGCACCGGCTTGGCTATTCAAAGGAGATGTGCCCATGGGCAATATTCCAAAGGGGGTGATGCATTATAGTGCAAAGGTAATGTATGCGGCGCATCCGGAGGGGGCGCTCCCCTGCATATGTGGCACATCTCCATATTCAGTAGAGATGTGTGGCGCAATTGCCCGCACATCTCGGAGATGTACCGTGCAAACTTAGGCTTGGATAAAACCATGCCTAAGTCATAGCCACCCACAGGTGGGTTGCTGTATTGCACAGCACAACACAGCAACCCAGCCCCTTGGTGACTACTACCCCAAGCTCCGAACGTAAAAAAAAAGTCCAACACCACACATCCATGGTAGTCAAGTGTCTCCCCTCTACCTCAGTATAATTGGGGCTGGGAGAGGGGTACCACTAGACCACCAGGGTGTTTTGTTTAATCATTGTCATGTGGTTGGGGTTCTGGGACAGGAGGGGGGGTGCCACTGGTCTACAAGTGAGCCGTGGTGTGTGTTGCTGTTACTCAGCAGCGCCAGGTGCATCCCTTCCCCAGGCATGCAAATGGGGCCATAATGACATGCAAATGGCCCCATTTGCGCATTGCATGCATAATGGCCCATTTTGCATTTGTCAGTCTGAATATGTGGAATTTGCACTCGGCGCATCCCGAAGATGAGCTGCGCAGCCCTATTCCAGGTATTCAGACTGCACTGGGGGATGCACTAGTGCATCTTAGGCAGCCCCCTTTGTGCTGCCCGCATCTTTTGTTATAATCAGATGGGATACGTGATCTTGATTCTTGTTTGAATATGGCACTGTTGCACTCCGGCGCAGCTGTGTTGTGCGGTGCAGGCACTTGTGCCCATTCTAGGTGCAGTTTGAAAATCCTGGCCACTAAATATACTACCCTCAGTATATCCCTCCAGCACAAAAAGAGAGAAACAGTAATAAATATAGAATACACAAACTGGGGAAATAAAATCCAATCTAACTAATATACATAAATTGGGTGAGTTTATTATTGTTTTAAGAATGTGCTGGGAAGGCCATATGATGGTCAGGCAGTATTCCCCCACCAAACTCAGGAAATTACGTCCTTTTCACTGCCCTCATTTATCTGTGGAGACTTACAAATGGTGTCAATTCCTAGGGATTGCTAGGAGGTGCAGGAAAGGAAGGAGATTTGGATCTGGTAGGGGAATAAAGGAAAGGGGGGGACGTATTGGGGTGGTGGGGACCAGACGATGCCCTGGGGCAAAATGGTGCCAGGACAGGGGTAATCCCTGTCTTGTTTCCACACCCAAGGGCCCAGAAGTTGCTGGATAGGAGTCGAGGTCTTCCTCAGCATCTCATCTGACCCGGCGGTATTATGTAATGCCAGATCCATCAAAAACAAGACAGCTATTATAGCTGATCTTGTTGATAAGGTGGATCTGGCATGTATCACTGAGACCTGGCTGGACGAAAATGCAGGCTCAGTATTGGCTTCTGCAGTTCCAGCTGGGTTCTCGGTGATTCACCGCCCGAGGTTAGATTGTAGGGGTGTAGCCATCTTTTTTAAGACCGAACTGGGCTTTGTGGATGTTCCAGTGGGGACCAACAGATCCTTTGAATGTATCATGGGTGAGGGTGTAGGTTGCAGGATACTCCTCATTTACTGTCCACCAGGTGATGGAGGTTTATTCCTGCAGGAGATTGTGGATTTCATTGTTGATGTGGTATTGGGCTCCCCTAGATGGATAATTCTGGGGGACTTCAATGCCTAGGTCGACGATGAACTCTCACAATTTGGTCAAAATCTCCTCTAGCTAATGACTATGCTGGGCCTCACATAGGTAGTTACCTCCTCTGCCCATAAAGCAGGTCACTCATTGGATCTGCTGTTCCTCCTGGGGATGGAGATCTCTGACTTGGGGGTGGAACCAGTCACTTGGTCTGACCATCACACCATAGGGTTCAGTTTTGGGGCTCTCTCAAATGGACCTACCCCTTCAGAGATGGTCCGGTACCGCCCTTTAAGGGGGAGTTACCCCAGAAGGTCTGTTGGTGGTTCTGGACCTATCGGGATTGCTGGGTGAAAGCACAAGCCCAGGTGATCTCGTACTGGCCTATAATAAGGCAGTGGGAGATGCCTTGGGCTTGATTGCTCCTGTTTGTGTTTGACCACTCACTCTTCGCCCAAGGTCCCCTTGGTATGATGGGTCCTTGAAGGAGTTGAGGCAGGTTGGTCGAAGGCTAGAGAGAGCATAGCGGAAGTCCAGTTAAGATGCTGACAGGCTTAGCTTGATGGAACATTATAGGGGCTATCAATCAGAAATTACCCATAAGAAGGCAGAATTCCTGTCCAGGGAGATTTCTGTTGCACAGGATCGACCAGCTCAACTTTTCTGAACTGTTGACAGATTGTGCAATCCAATTTGTCTCCAGTCCAGAAGAGCCTTTTCACAAAATAAGTGTGATGAGCTAGCTCAGTTCTTTGCAGATAAGGTTGCCAGCATCAAATCTGGAATCTGTCCGGGTTCACTCCATAAGGGGTTGTGGAGGTTGACAGGGGGTAGTAAGCACCCGGTCTCCCTGGACAGATTTTAGCCAACCGGAATTCACGGACATTGTGAAGATTGTCTAGACTTTGCGACCAACCTGTTGTAGTTTAGATCCTGGCCCTACCACCCTTTTAGTGGGGTGTGTAGATGTTATTTGCCCGATTGTTGCTGAAACTGTATGGAGATCCTTGGAGAGGGGAATCTTTCCAGATCCCCTAAAGGAGGCGGTCATTCTACCACTCCTTAAGAAATCCTCCTTGGACCCCGATGACCCAGCTAATTACTGACCTGTCTCTAACCTTCCCTTTGTGGGGAAGGTTATTGAGAAGGTAGTTGCATTACAACTGGACAATCATCTTGTAACTCACAGGGTCTATGAAGCTCTTCAGTCTGGTTTCAGGAAGAGGCATAGGACGGAGACTGCCCTTGTTCGGGTATTAAATGATCTCCTAATAGCGAGAGATCGAAAGGCTCTTACCATCCTGGTCCTTCTCGATCTCTCAGCAGCTTTTGAAACTGTGGACCATGAGGTGCTTTTGGAGACCCTGTGGTTCCTTTGTGGACTGTCTGGTACAGTCTTTGAATGGTTTCGACCTTTCCTCACAGGCAAGTCTCAGAGGGTTGTCACCGGAATTTATTCCTCCGCCGCCCTTTCCCTGTCCTGTGGGGTGCCGCAGGGCTCCATATTGGCACCCACGTTGTTTGCAGTGTATATGCTGCCATTGGGAGAGATCATCAGGTGATACGGCTTGAGTTTTTACTGCTATGCAGATGATACTCAGCTGTATATGTCCTTTGTGCCCGGACAGGTTGATGCAGTCTCTATGCTAAATAGTTGCCTCTCCGAGATCAAAGCCTGGATGAGCTTGAGTTGGCTGAGACTGAATTCGGATAAGACTGAGGTGTTGGTTGTGGACCCGGGTCATCTGGTGGCAGATCTGAGGGCTGGGCGCGTGTCGGGCCTGTGGCTTGATGGTGTGCAGCTCACTACCTCAGATTGGGTACGTAACCTGGGCGTTATTTTTGATGAAGGCTTGACCTTGAAATCTCAGTTGTCAGTTGTTGTTAAATCCTCATTCTACCATCTGAGGAATATCGCCCGGGTGAAACACCTGATTCCACCGGATGACCTTCCAACATTGATCCATGCGTTTGTTACCACCGTCTTGACTACTGCAATGCCCTCTACCTAGGGTTTCTGGGATTGATATCCGCCGCTTGCAGCTAGTGCAGAATGCTGCAACCAGGCTGCTGACTGGTACTTCTAGGACCAGCCATATTACACCTGTGCTGCGTGAACTGCACTGGCTGCCAGTTCAGTGGCGGATCACCTATAAGGTAGACTTGCTTACCTTTAAAGCCCTACACGAGCAGGGACCAGACTACCTGAAAGATCTTCTGACTCCCTACTCCCCCAATCGTTCTCTCCGATCTGCCGATGAGGGATTGCTAGAGATTCCCGGGTTCATTTAAAAACATCTGGAACTAGTGGTTTTTCATTTGCAGCACCAACCCTGTGGAATTCTCTACCTCGTCAGTTAAGAGAATGCCTGACAGTTGGTAGTTTTAAATCTTTATTAAAAACGTATTTATTTTCTTTAGCCTTTCCAGATTGACAGATTTTAAATTATTTATATTTGTGCTTATTCCTGTTTATTTTAACATTTATTTATGTTTTGTACAGCGCCTTGATTTCGAAAGGCGCTATATAAATAAAGTTTTGATTGATTGATTGATTACTTAAACAGTCTGCCTGGACATTCCAGCACAAAAAAAAGAAGGCAGACATGACTCTACCATTCTCCCATCTGCCACAAACAGCCCCCCCTACACATACAACATGGAAAAAGGGAGTGACATTGGGGGTTGAGGGGTGGATGCCAGAAGTGGTGGTGAAAACTCACTGATGCTCCTGGGTCCCCTAGATAAAGGGGGACAGTCCAGAGCTTCACCCCCAAACTTTATGCAACCAGCTGACAAAATCAAAACCCAACACTTTAACTAGCCCTGGCCCTCCTCCACTTCACTATCCCCTAACACTCCCTGCCACTAGGAGCTTCCCCTACTATATATTGTCACCTGGAACTAGTGTGAGGAGGTAACCAGACCTGCCCTCTCAGGATGGGCACCTTTAAACTGTCTAGAAATGGTTTCCAAACCTTAGTTAAAAGGGCGTACTTTTTCTGAGCCATATAGGCCATCCGTTCGTAGCCTGCTACCCTCTGCATGCAATCTATCTGTTCCTCTATAGATGGGATATTCGTCGACTTCCACCCTCCTTAACAGAAGTCATTTAGCTTCTGTAATAGCAGTCATAAACCGTGCCCGATTACCTGCCTCAATCTTCCCCAACCTGCCAGTATTTTCCAGAATAAGCAAGGAGGCATCTGCCACCATCTCTCTACCCAAAACCTGTGCCATAGTGCACTGCACCACTTGCCATCAAGTTTATAACAAAGGGCAATCCCACAAAACATGCAACAGTGTGCCACCATGGGGATCACAATGCCAACACCTCAGGTGGCAGGCCTGCAGCATCGAGTACAAAACCGCCAGTGTTCGATACCAGTGTAAAAGAGATTTAATGTGCATTAACTTACCCCCTGTATCCCTAATCTGGCCATATGCATTTGCCCATATAGTTTTTCATTTTTCATCCCGTATAGTGCTACATAGCATCTTTTCCCATTTCTTTTGTATTATACCTATGTCTGGAGCCCTGTAATCCCTCAAGGCCACTTATATTGTACCCAACTTTGGGATCCTAGGTGTGGAATGCAAATCATGCTGCTTATCAAATATTCCATCCCACAGTCCCACAGGGGGGAGCCTGATAATCTTTTACCAGTGTAGAGCAAATTAAGTGCCTCAACCACAAATACCGCCAATGATGAGTATTGGGTAGAGAGGCCTGCTGTTGGAGATCCTGAAAAGACTTAAAATAACTGGACTAAGGGGAAAATAAATCCCCAATTCATTGCACTCCCCCCCGTCCCACAATCTCCAGTGAAATAAATTCCCCCCTATAGTTACTCAAGGGTTGTTCCAAATAGGCCATAAGGTAAGAGGTACAGACCACCCTAAGCCCACATACTTCTGCGTCAAATGCCAGATATGGCCAGCATGTGTCTGAGTGGCCAAAGGGGGTATTGAGCCCCTGTGATCCTATAGTGAACATTCAGGAGGGAGGGAGTGGGAAGTATCTATCCTTTTCTAATTCCCACCATCCAACTGAGCCTTCCCAACACTCTGCATGGAACCACATTGAAATGTGATGGAGCCCCACCGCAATATAATACTCCTGCAGCCACAGGGTGGCAAAACCTCCTTTACTATATGGAGCCATCAGTCTAGCTAGAGTCACTCTGGGTCTCTTGCCCTCCCATTAAAAGACAGACAGCACTCGTCTAAACTGCTTCCACCAGGTATCCGATATCTTCAGTGGCAGATAACAAATAACATATAGCAACTTAGGCAAAAGGATCATCCTAACTGCCTGTATTTTCCTCCACAACATTAGCTGAAGGTGCTGATACCTCCCTACATCCCTGTTCAGTGTCTCTAAGAGAGGGACAAAATTCAAAGAGGGCACTCCGCTAGCGCCAGGGAAATGTAAATCCCTAAATACTTCATTGGCCTCATTGCCCACTCAAAGCCCGGTGCCGGATTCTGTAGCTTTCCCCCTTTCAACCCTAATGGAATAATGTCGGTATTACTCCAGTTATTCAAGAGGTCAGAAATGGCTGCAAACTGGTCTAAGGGCAGAATGAATCTAGGAAGAGACTGCTCCACATTCTGCGGAGTCAACAAAATATTGTCTGCAAATAACATAGTGTTGTATATCTTGGAGACCACTTGTATTCCTTCAATATCCGTTGAGTCCCTAATCTTCTGGGCCAAAGGCTTGACTGACAACAAAAAGAGGGTCAGGGATAGGGGACAGCCCTGACGTGTACCCCTTGCGAAAAAAAAGGATGGGGAGAGCCTTCCATTGGTCAGAACTGATGCCCGGGGAGATGAGTAAATAACCCGATCCATCTGCTGAAATTAGGGCTGAAACCAAATTTGTCTAATGTGGCAAGAAGATAAAGCCTTCCACAAAATCAAAGGCCTTTTCTGTATCCAGCCTCACTACTGCTGACGTACTCTCAATCGGTCATTGAATTAGTTCAGCCCCATCTCTGCCTCCTATAAATCCTACTTGATCCAGATTAATGAGTGTTCCAATAACTGGAGCTAAAGGATTCGTTGTATTCTGCATTTAGCAATGACACCAGTCTGTAATTGGTGAATAAATAATGTTTTTTACCCTTCTTCGGGAGGACAGAGGTGAATGCATCATACATAGTGGGAGGGAGCTCCCCCCTCTGCCAAGCTGCTTCTATAACCTCCGTGAATAATGGGCAAAGCTGGTCTACCATCACTCTATAAAATTAAATCGGGAACCCATCGGGCCTGGGACTTTTGCTTCCCTGTAACTGGGTACTGGCCTTCCTCACTTCCCCCTCCATGGTGGGTGATTCTAACTGTTACTAATGCTCCCCCGTAAGCTGAGGGAGTACTACAGAGTCCAAAAAATCCCATACATTTCCCATCTCCTCCACCCCACTCTTCAAAGAGTAAAACTGGCAATAGAAGTTAACAAATTCATCATTAATCCCCTCCGGATTAAAGACTGTCCCCGTATCTTTCCTAATCACATTCCTAATTATGTATATTTCCTAAACACAATCCTCCCTATGGGTCAGCTGGGGTAGATGGGCTCCTACGTAAATTCCCGAAAACCATTGCCCCTACATTGCGTTCTCTGCTACACGCCTCTTCAATATGTCCCTGGCTACGGGACATATCCCGTCCTCCTGGAAGACTGCATGAGTCATCCCCGTCCACAAAAAGTGGGATGCCACTAACATGGATAATTACTGCCCTATTACTGTCCTTTCATCCTTATCCAAAATCCTGGAGAAAATTGTTGCTGCCCAGGTATCCAATCACCTCCAATTGCATAATTTCCTCACCCCGAATCAACACGGCTTTCGACGAAGGCACAGCACATCCACTGCTCTTGTCCAGTTCACCAACGATGTCAGACTTGCCATAGATAAAGACTCTCTCACTGGGGGGCGATCTTTGTGGATCTCAAGAAGGCTTTTGATATGGTGGACCACCTGCTGTTCTTATCCAGGCTGTCCACCCTGGATTTTTCTTCCTCTGCAACCACCTGCTTCCACATCTACCATGCTGAGCATCAACAATTTGTACAAATCGGAAATTCAAAGTCCTCCCTATCTCCTACCTGGATCGGTGTCCCAGAAGGATTGATTTTGGGCCCTCTACTTTCTCAATATTCATAAACGACCTTCCCCTGCTATCCAGTCCTTGTTTTGCTCTGTTATATGCGGATGGTTTGGTACTCTACTCCAGCTCCTCAGACATATCGGTCATCAACAGTAATCGCAACCTTAACTTTAACATCTTCCAACTCTGATTGAAGCAAAACAAGCTGTTCCTAAACAACAAAAAACTGTCGCCATGCTCTTTGCCTCAGGATCTAAACTCTGGGCCTGTCACCAGTCCTTCTGCATCAGCACAACTGGTGACACACCTCTCAACACTGTGTCCTCTTTTAAGTACCTTGGTGTCACCTTGGATCTGGCCCTGGACTTTGAACTGCATCTAACCACTTCCATCAAAGCAGTCAACATTCAACTAGGTCTGGTGTACAAAGTCAGGCACAGGTTCACATCTGCTGCAAGGCTGGCCATCGTGAAGGGGGTCCTCTGACCTAAATTGGCCAATGGTTTGATTGCCTTTCCGGAATCCACAAAAGGACTACTCTGCAAGTGGGACATCTGATACAACACTTTGCTCTGTTGGTACCCAAGCTCTCTCACCATTGCTCTCTCTACTCTGAGCTAGACTGGCTTGCCCCTACAGCTTAAGGCAATACGCTACTACCTGTTTCATCAAAAACATCCTTGCCTCCCAGATACCAGATAAACTTGCCTCTCTTCTGATAGCTGCTTACTCTACCTACACCATGAGATCCGCTGATAAGTCCCTCCTTGCCCAACCCAAGTGTAGCACACTTCAGGGTGAGAATGCCTTCACTCTCAGTGCTCCGAAAGGGTGGAATACCCTCCCACTGATACTAAGGAGCACCCAAACACTCCATATCTTTAAGCAGGAACTCTGTAAGTTTCTTGGCAGTTCTGTGCCCTGCTCCTATGGTGAGTGCACCTACTCACCTGCCTGCCCCTCCTAGCAGTTTTCCTTGGTTCTGGTCCCTATCCTGTCATCTTGATTTATTTACCAAATTCTATTTATTGCCCAAGCACTTATTCCCCTACTTTTTGCACTACTGTTTGCAATTTGGTTTGTTTCTGGGGCTTATAAACTGTTGCCTCTGCCTCTGTACTGTTTTACTGTTGCCTGGTACCTTACTCCTGGCCTGTGTCTGTTATTACCTGACTATTATGGTTTTTAGTTTGTATCACTTATTGTAACCTGTTTATCCCTTGTATCTCACTGTTGTTTTCCCACCCATATGTATTGTAACCTCCCGGGTCATGCCTGAAAATGGGCAGTTTTGCTGTCTAGTGCACCTACCTGATCAACAAAAACTAAATAACTAAATAATCTCCTGAATAACGCTTTCATTGTCCAGTTTCCGTAACCTATATGCTAAAAGGTGTCCCGCTTTCTCCCCTCCCTACCGGAAAGCTTGTCTAGTACAATATAGACTGAAAACAGCACTGTGGGTATTCAGAAGATTCAGTTGAAAACGTGTGTTCCTAATCTGCTATAACAAGGTGAGGTCCAGAGCACCAGTTTTATGCTGCGCCTCTAGCACCTGCAACTGTAACATTAAGTCCTGAACCTGTGCCTCCCCTTTCTTTTTTGCACACTACCAAGTACGATATGGGCCTCCCCCGTACAAAAGCCTTAAGCCCTTCCCAAACCCAATGAGGAGCTGGTCAGAGAGAAAACTGATATTACACCTCCACCTGGAAGTTGTACCCTGCTCTGGAGTTCCAACAAACACCCATGTCACCGGGGTGTGATAGGAGATCACCACCAGCTCTATTGTCACCCACAAAGACTGTCTGAATAGGGGCTTGGAGACTTATATCAGGTCTATCTGGCTATATGTCTAGTGCATCATGGAGAAATATGTATAGTCCCTACCCTTCAGGTTGTGGACCGGCCAAACATCCCAAAACCCCTGTATTTTCTCCAACTGAGTCAGTGGTCTTGATCCAGGAGTGGACAATCTACTGGGAGTACCACTACAATCGCAAGCTGGATCTGGGACTTCATTCATATCCCCCCTCCCACTATCAAGTTACCTTCACAATTATCCTGCAGTACTTGTGAAAACCCGTAGCACGTCAATTGGGCAATTCAAAATGAGCTATTCAATTAAGATGACTTGAAAACAGCGACTGTCATCATAGCGACTGCACAGAATTAGTGACTGTCAATAGTAGCGAGTATTAAATGAGCGAATATTTACATAGCAACTAGTAATATGAGCACTCAATCATTTGGGCAATCACTGATATAATTTTCCCCTAAGTCCATGAGCATCTTGGAGTGAGAATAATAGAAATGGGGGGTATGGGGGCACACAGCCCCCCTGCGTAATTTTATTACACCTGTGGATAGAAATGTGGGTGTGTCATGCTGCTTTTAGCTGGCTCAGCATGGCTGTTGAATTCACTGGGAGTCAGGAGGAGGAAAGAATGGCAGGTATCCGTATGGGTATCAGATGCTATCAGTAGGAGGCGTTACTGAGATTCAACAGAGCGGCTTCTTCAGGTCATTCATAAGTATGGAGAATGGAGTACATTGGACTACTTATGAGGTATTGCCTACAACATCTACGTGCAGTGAATGTGTAGGGGCAAATCTTTTGCTCAGATTGGAATTAGCGCTTCTGTATAGTCGCTCAAATGATGTTTGGTGTAATTGTAAGTCGCTATGATTTAACACGCTGTAATTGTAATCACATTATTTGTAGTCACTGTATTAGACTCGCTCATATTACAATCACTGTGTAATCATCGCTCATTTGAAATGGAACCATGAAAACATATTAAAGAAATGTGTGTTCTTATTAAGAGTGTAGATCAATGCAATGGTACACAGCTGCCCATCCAAGGTGCCTGTTACCAACACTCAATGACCACCCAGGTCCCTCACGACCTGTCTTGCAACCCAGTTAAGACCTCTCCAATAAGAACTAGAACCCCCACATTTTTTAAGACATATACAAGGCCCCATAAAGCTGCCCTTTCCAGCTACTCTTCAAATACTCCACTTCCTTGGATAATAAGTGGGTTTCCTGAAGAACAATCCCCCCCAACTTCTTGATGTGGCTTAAAACCCTTCTCCTTTCAAGTGGTCCATTCATACCCAGCACGTTCCAAGATATTACCTTAACCCCTGCCATATCCCTCCATGCCTCCCCCATCCCTCTCCTGCCTCAACAGCCACCAATAGGCAGATGTCCAAATCACTCTTCTGACAAGGCAGATTGTTACTACATAAAAACAAAGAAATCCCCCCAACACGCTATAAAAGAAAGAACCCCCTATCTCTCTCCACCAACTAGGCATTCTCTCTCTAGAAAACACTTCCAGGCCTAGTGGTCACAAAGCAGGACAGTGGCCACCACATAAAATCCCCTGCTACTCAAAAACCCCAAACACTCCTGCCCCCCCCAGAATGAGAATTACCCCATGGCCCCACTCTCTCTCTCTCCTTCCCCAAATTGTCCTAAGGGAGCAATCCCATACCCAAGTATTCCTCATTAGCATTGGCTTAGACCCTTCCCCTCCATGAATAACCCCCATTCAAGTCCAAGCTAACGGATGGCCCTCCTGCTCACCAAAATAGCATGAGTCCGCGGAACCTCATCTAAGAAAGCCCTCAAACCCGTTGTATATCTTTTTTTCTTTTTTTTTTCCCCGAATATTATCCCCACTACACTAATGGTGTCCCCCTATATTCTTCCTACACAATCCTGAGACTATCCATATATACCCTGCATTCAATGATGCTATTTCTGGGTGCCGCCTTGCTCAACCAAGTATCCCCCCCATCCACACTAAATCCCTAGTACAACCTGCCACCCTCTCTCCATTTAGTGCCCTTATCCCTCCTCTGTCATAAGGGTACAGGAAAAATGTCCCCAACAGCTCTTGCACATGCAAGTGTAATGTGCTTCAAATGGCACTTTTGCAGTGAGACCTCTACAGGGTTTTAAATAATTAATTAGCAGTTTTTTTCTTGGGACAATGCTAACTGTACAGAAAGTATTTATATAGGTTTTCTAGAAGTGCTATGTTTGTTAAACACAGTGAGGCAAGTGCTATGCATTTTCACAATGTTTTAGCACTTTTATGAGCAAAATGCTAATCAATTTTTGGAGTTAAATAAATCCCTGCTCTATTATGTCTCTGCAAATGATACACACTGTATCTAACAGCTAAGAATATCGAACATCAGAGGTCAAACCCAAGGGGGAACTGAGGTGCTTACCTCTCCCCTAGAATCTCTTTATCTAAATCCCCAAAGTGATCCCACTGCCATGCCCAATCAATTAACATATGCTGCTAGGGATGGGGATCCCAGTCCTCTACCCTTCCCAAGACAAAATTCAGCTAAAGCTCCTACCACTAATTAGGCCTCAATATGCTATAATGAATTCTCAAACAAACTTATTAACTAACCCCAAGGCCGTTGGACTACCAGCATAGAAAGGGAGAGATGAAAGCCCATATGCCTGCCATTCTCTACCCAAGTAATTAACCCCACTGCACCAGAAGATGGCCCTATCACCCAAACCCATTCATCCACCCCTTCACAAAGATTTTTCTGGAACATGGACATCATCCAGGAGCAGAATATTCCAGAATTAAAGATATCCTGTAGCAGCATTAACCCCCCCGGATCTCCACCCTCCGCCACATTAAAAAGACTCCCCCCATTCAAAAAGAAAGGCAACCCAGTCCTGCATTGCCAATACATGGTTATGCCCTATACCTTCACAGCCTGACTACCCTCCAGATCCTCACCTCCTTGAGCGAGAAAACTAAAATTATACTCCAGTGCTCCCCCAGGCTTCCAAAGTACCTATCCCCTTAACCTGATCACAACGAATCCTGGTAACAATAAGTTTCCCCCAAGCAGCAAAGAGGCACACCCTTATTTAGCCACTGATTCAATTATCATCTGCTTCCCAATCTCAAAACCCTAGCTGAAGACACTTGCCAGGTAGAAAGTACACCCCCGCAACTCCTCTTACCTGGAAAAGGCTGCTCCACAGGTCACGAAAAGAAAAGTCACTATGTCCGTTGCCGCTCCTCAATCTATCAAATCTTCTTCACAATGTGACACCTCCACTACTGCTGCTCCACTTCAGTCCCCCTCCAAAGCTGCTGCACCTTCCATCTTCAGAGCCCTCACTGGCCTGTCCTTACTCCGCTTCAGCTGGGAAGGGGTTCGTTCTCTCTGTGGGCTATGGGTGGATCAGTCCTGGCCTCCTCCATTTCAGGTATGAAGAAACTGCATTGCTTCTGAGGGTGAGGAAAAGAACTGTGCCCTATCCTAGTCTATCATGTTCAAGGTGGCCAGTAGTACCAAGCAGACCTTAAGACCTTGGGCTCTAGCCATGTCGCGAGCTTTGTCAAATGCCTTCCTGTGTTCTAGAACTCTCTTTGGGTAATCTTGCCAGAAGTAGAGCCAAGCTCCATTAACTCATATATATTTTAACTCTCAAACATCTCTCAGTATATGGATACAGTCCTGAAACCGAAGAAGCTTAAGCACTATAGGACGGAGATGTGTAGCACTGTTCTGCAGAAGTGATCTGGTTGGGATATGGTGAGCCGTTTCAATTTCCACTGCTGTGCCCAGCTCCTACTGCAGCCAGACTGAAAGTTTCCTCTGGGGACATCTGAGCACATTGTCACCTTCTATATGCTCAGGAAACCCAAAGATCTGAACATGCTCCTGTGGCTTTGGGCTTCCAAGTCATCAATTTTCTTCCATGAAGCCTGAATCTTGCTCTCTGCTGAATTCAAGTGCCACTCTGCAGGGTAGCCCAATTTTTCACCCAGCTGATCCGCGTCTCGGTCTGTTCAACTCTATGACCCAAGGCTTCCACTGAAACCTGGACTGTGATTGGTTGAACAATAATATGGCTGAGGTCTGTACGGATCCCACTCATTAGGGTTTTAATTTCTGCCAACTCTCGAGTCACATGGCTAGTCTCCAATTCCCATTCTATCTGTGCATCAGCATACAGCCCCAGGCCTTCCTCATTTGGCAGAGATGCTGACAGCTTGTATATCTTCTTTGCTAAAGCCACTTTCTCTAAATAAGTTTTAGAAGCCATTCCTATATTCCAATATGAGAATTCAATGGCTAATTCCAAAACAGGAGAGAAAAAGCACTGATTCTCAAGGGGTACAGATGGTGCTTCTACACCATGCTGCCGTGCAGCTTGATGGCATCACATGACTCCTACGGATCATATTTTCCCTTTTGCTTATTTAATGGAAACATATTTTCTCATCAAAAAACACAAAATGTATGCAGCTTTTATTGATTGTTTTTAATTCCATAGACAGAACTTAGTTGTGGCAGAAGCTAAAACAATTGGTTACGGATAAGAATTTATTGGTACATATAGTACAGTTAATATTCTTGTAATAGTTCATACAGTATATAAGGTTTTTTACGTTCGGAAATCTTATTGAGTCATTCAGTACCAAATGCGAGGTTAAACAAGGTTGCCTATTAGCTCCCCTACTATTTAACATATACTGTACATTACTGAAATGTTGCTGAAACTGGATTCCAAAGAATTCCATTCCATCAACATCATGAATCCAAGACTGGCATATGCAGATGACATGATTTTTTTCTCACTTTTGCCTGTTGGGACTTCAGTGCAAATTAAAAAAAAATTTTCAACAATTATGCCGGCAGCATAAGCTCGTTAATTATAACAAGACAAAAGTAGCCACATTTGGTGGAAAAAAAACACTCATTTAAAATGAATGAAACCATGATAGAATTGCTTAATTAATATGTATACTTAATGATTCTGTTCACTTCAAATGGCAAATGGTCTAAGGCATATAAAAGAACAGATACAAAAAGTTAAGCAGAATACCATTGCTATTTTGCACTTCAGTCATCACTTTAGTGGTGCATCTGAGGTCCTAGCATTCAAAGCAGCGGAATTAAAATTCAACCCAATAATGTTAAATGGATCTGAGGCATGGGGTTACTGTGTTCCACAAGAAGTGACAATCCCTTTTTTTATTACGTTATCGCTCACTCTTAAAAATCAGTAGAACCTGGCCTGCTAGCCATGTAAGATCTGAACTGGCTAGAGCTCCTGTGAAAGCCATAACTGACTTGAGGATGGTCTGTTACTGGATAAGAATAATGAATCAGAAATCAAATATTTGGACTCTCTGCTGTCTGCGTGAGAAGTTAAACTGGACAGAATATTCAAACAGGTCTCTCTGGTTTGATCATCTTCAAGATGTTCTGACAGCAAATAATCTGAGAAGTGATTGGAAAGACTTCTTAAAAGAAATAATTATGTCACCATCCTTCAAGTCAATTATTAAATCACTTATTAAAATGGCATGCCATGTCAGGAACATTCAAGAAGTATCAAATTCTAAACTTTTTGCTTGGTATGCTAACCATAAAAGATGGCATGTGCATGAGCCCTACTTACAGCTGCCTCTGGCTCCAGTCACAGGATGAATGATTACGAGATGCTGATTTAATAATCTATGGAGGTCAGATATAATAGCTGAAATGAAACATGGGTTCATATTATGTTACAATCCCCTCTGCACTTGAAATGGAGAAACATGTATCTCAGATGAATTATAGACAGATACAAGAACTCCCTGAAAAACTGCTTAAAGATTTTGTTAGGTATCACTATGAAAGACTGATACAGCTTTCACCGACATGCAAAAGCCAGATGCCAGCAGCCCTACTCTCAAAAGTCCAACAGTGGGATTTCACCTCTGCGGAGTTTGCTCTCATAATTAAGGAGGTGCGGGGGCAAAGCCCCCCAAAACATAAAGAAAAATCCCACTGTTGAGATGCTGGTGTTGGGCTTTTGCATGTTGGTGAAAGATGTTTCAGTCTTCCATAGTAAATCCTTTAGTAAAATACATTAACATGTAATGATGCACTGATTGTAACAAATTACATCAATGCGGTGACACGATGCTGAGAGAAAGTTACAATAATGAACGTATAAACTACATTGTCTGCTGCTGTGCAATACCTCTCTGTAACAATGCTATGGCTGTGTCCATATTTGTATGTATTTATTTTTATATTGTAACTGTCTAATGATCCATAGTTGAACAAACAAAATCTGAATCTGTATCTATTTCAGTGCATTGGGAAATGGGAGAAGTTTGAAGCGAAACATTGGAAGTCTATGAGAAGAGCATTTCTGTGGGATTATTGATTACTGGGGATTTTAACTTACGAATTGCTGATTACAATATTGCAGATGGCATATCTATGTGCTTCCTATCTCACGTTCACATTCATAAAAATAGTAAGGACTCACAAATTAATGAAAATGTCAAATTAATGTCAACGCTTAAAACTTACTATGCAATTATTTTGAATGGGAGCACAAATAAAGATCTACAGGGTGAATTTATTTTTTCTGTAGTAATGGTGAAGGCAGAAGTGTTATGGATTTTGCAATTACAGTTTCTGGACATTGATAAGTTTGAAGACTTGTATGTTGAATTATACACTGGAGGCAATAACACAGCATTAATACTCACATTAAAAACGACTAATGCTTATAGTTTAAGTAGTAATACTCATGTTAAAAATCAAACCCTGTAAGTCTTTGCCAAGAAGCCGTTACAGCTAGAATTTTTAGGAAAGCAGCAATTTTGAAGAGTTGCTGCTTTTAGACTAGAACATGGTATTGATAGAAAATATTAACAGTTGTAAATCAGCCCAAAATTCAGCTACTTCAGTTGTAACTTTTTTCAAGCTTAGCTTCAGCACTGTACTCAAGTAGAAATGCTGATTCCCAAAAATAAGTCTTGGTTTAATCAATTTGCAAATCTGTTCAAAGGGAGCTATCCAAATTGGTACGAAAAGTAAAAATGCAACCAAATGGGAAGAATCTTATGATACTTAATCAAGCCCAAAAGAAATATAATGATATTTTGGAAGGTGAAAATAATCAACAAAGCTATGATTGAAATTTATTTTTTATGCATTTTGGCTCATGGTAGCCAAAGGTTCAAATAATATAGTTATTCCATCAACCAGAGTATTCTTAACTCAAAGTTTTCTTCTTTCCACAATTAATTCTGGTTTAATTTTTTACCAAATGGCTAATGATTGGTTACTTACTAAGGTTAGAACTCTTCTTAACCAAGTTGCTTGCTTTGCTACTCAATCACCACCCCATATACATCATTGCGTATCACTCAAACAAGAGGGGATGCTCCCTTTAGAGCAAAGTTTCAAAGTACAAGTCTTTCTGCTAGCAAAAAAGATAACTGAACAGGTTCCTAATATTTTTTTAAATCTATTCAAAAAAAATTTAAATTAATTTCCAACTTGTCTATCTGACAATTGTTATTTCTCAGTACCTAAAATGAAAATGGGGCTTGGACAAAAGACACTGTTGTTTAAACTTCCATTGTTTTTCAATTCAGTTATGACTAGGGTTGAGTGCCTTGGAACTTCAATATACAGTTTTAGAAAGAAGTTGAAACACTACTTATTTTTAGACAGTGAATGTAGATGCTCTGTGTAACAGGTTCCTACTGTTGTTATTTAACCAGTTTCTGAAGGACTTGAATGATTTTTCAGTGTTTAATTACCCTGTACATGATGTTTTATGTTTTCTTTATGTATGAAATGTGTTATTTATATTAATGTTATGTAATTATTTGTCTTTTTGTACTTTGTTCACCCATTTAAATGGTTCTTTGACCCATTATCTTAAAAGATGAAATAAACAAATCACATCAGATCAACTCTGAAAGTATCCCTTTAGCACTTATTCCAGCTGTAAGTGAATACTTTATTTTAGTAACAAGAAGAGGCTATGACACTCCACATACAGAAATTCAACTCCTGGTTGAAGGAATGGTGTGGAAAGAAGGGTTTGGCTTCAGGGGGGACTGGGGCACTACCTGGAGGGATGCGGGCCTGTATAAGGATGATGGCCTATATCCATCTAGGGAGAGGACCACAGTCCAAACTGAAAATTTTAAATGCTTCAGTGGCAAGCATTTAAACCTGGCCAAGGAGGGTCTAAGAAGGTTAGGAGGCATAATATACCCCCCCCCAGGAGCATGGGCACTACATGGGTACTCATGAAGGAAACAGAAGAGCAAGGGGCACAATTCAACATAAAGACAAGGGACAGGCAAAAAGTGTGCTCAGCACAGGGAAAGGCATAAGTCAACAAAACATGGGAGGGAAGCCACATCCTGGAGAGCCACGTGTACTAATGCCCGAAGTCTAGGTAATAAGATGGGGGACCTTGAGGCAGCCATGGCAGAATCTGACTTGTACACTGTGGCAGTCACAGAGACCTGGTGTAATGACAGCCACAGCTGGGAAATGGCCGTACCAGGTTACAATCTGTTCAGGAGAGACAGGGCAGGCAGGAAGGGGGGAGTAGTGGCACTTTATGTAAGGGATAACAAAGGCCACTGAGATACAAGGGGAACAGGGAGAGGGGAGATACTGTTGGTTATGCTAGAAATGGGTAAGGGGTCAGCCATCTGCACAGGGGTAATATACAGACCACCAGCTCAAGGGGAAGAGTTAGATAGAGGGATGATGCTAGCTATCCAAAGGATGGTGCACAGGGGGAGGTATTGCTGGTTGGTAATTTCAATATACCAGACGTAGATTGGAGTCTCCCTGCAGCAGCAACAGTTAGGAGCAGATTTATCTTGGACTTCCTCCAGGGAGTTTTCCTTACACAACTGGTCATAGATCCCACACGAGACAAGGTGATACTGGACCTGGTGTTCACAAATGGGGACAGTTTGACAGGGGTTGCAGTAGGGGAGCACCTGGGGGACAGTGGGGTTTGAGATAACTGAGGGGGCAGAATCCAGTCACACAAGGACAAGAATCCTTGACTTCAAGAAGTTGTTTAGGAGAGACAGAGGGGGTAAAAAGGGAGGAGGGGTGGCTGTCTACATCAAGGAGGGCATAAAGGCAACAGGGGCACAAGGATTGCAAGGGGGGCAGAGACACTGTGGGTCACCCTGGAAACAGGCAATGGCACAGCCATACAAACTTGCATAATCTACAGACCTCCCCTGCACAAAAGGAGGAAATGGATAGAGAAGAACTAGAAGACATCACTAAGATGGCAGGAAGAGGGGAGGTGTTATTGGTTGGCAACTTCAATTTACCAGAAATTAAGTGGAATAGCCCAGCGGCTGCAACAGTCGGGGCAGAGACATCTGAGACTCCCCACTAGGGGCAGGTCTCAAGCAACTAGTGCTTGTGCTGGAAGCCATTTTAGACCTGGTTCTGACTAATGGAGACAGAATTTTTGATGTCAGGGTGGGTGACCACTTGGGGTCCAGTGACCATCACACAGTGTGGTTCAACATAAGTACTGAAACACAGTCCTGCCACACAAAGGTGAGGGTTCTGGACTTCAAGAGAGCAGACTTCACAAAGATGGGGCTGTGTCTCAGGGATACCCTAGCAAGGGGAGAGAAAAGGGAAGGGATAGAGGAACTATGGGTCCATCTAACAGGTGCCATGGGGAAGCGACAAACCTTTGCATTTGGGAAATAGATAAAGGCAAAGCAAGAGGAAAAGAAAACCAGTATGGTTCATGCCAGAATTGGCTGGGAAAGTAAAGGTAAAAACAGTGGGGTTCTAGAAATAAGGAGTCACAGATTGAAGAGGACGTGACTATATATATATATATATATATATATATATATATATATATATATATATATATATATATATATATATATATATATATATATATATATATATATATATATATAAATAAGCAAAGGGAGGCAGGAAGGCAGTCAAGCACTAAGGCAATGACAGAGAAGAAGATAGCAAAAGAGGTTAAGAAAGGGGACAAGACTTTTTATCGCTATATTAGTGAAAGAAGAAAGATCAGGGGGTATTGTTAGGCTAAAAGGGGAAACAGGAGAGGGAGTGGAAGAAGACCAGGATATAGCATCAATCCTGAACAAATACTTCTGTTTAGTTTTCACCAGGGCTGGATTAACAAGTAATGGGGCCCCTGGGCTATGTGAAATAGTGGGCCACCTGTGACTTCATTAATAGGCTGGGGGTTCGGGGGCTGCCTAGGCCCCCGAAAGCTGAATGGTTTTTAATGCCTAAAAATGCATTTGGAGGGATTTCTGCAGGCACTCTGAATGCACTGTCTTGTAGTGGGGAAAGGAAGGTTATAATGTCTGAAATTGCCTGATTACAGCATATTTACACCGAGTGTCTGTGGATAGACCATACTTGATGGCATCGATTATGGTAATTCAACGGACACTCGGGGCTGTATATTCAAACTAAGCTATTTTGTGGCGCAAGCCCTTGCGCTGCACAAAATAGTTGTACAGGGGTGTGGCTGGGGCGATATTCAAAGGAGTTGCGCTATTGAGCAACTCCTTTGAATATCACCCCCCGACCACAACCACTGTGCATGGCGCAGTGGAACTTGCGCCACCACAAGTGGTCAGAGTGAAGCATTCAGTTGCGGTGGTGCAGTACCATTGCGCCTCGCGAAATCCGATATTCAAAGGTGACATGCAAATGGGGCCATAATTCATGCAAGGCAGGGGTGCCATTTGCATCTATTTATGGCCCCATTTGCATGCCATTAGCATGCAGGTGTGCCGATCCCCGAGGACTTGTGCCTGGCGCCCTGCCAGGCAGCAGCCGTCGGGGACCAACGCCTCCTGAAGCCCGATCATGGGCAAAAGTGTAGAAAATCCCCCAACCCCCCGACTGGCCCGATCGCGGGCAAAAGCATAAAATCCCCTCCCCAACTGGCCCAATCATGGGCAAAAGCTTAAATAAACCCCCAACCCACCAGCCCGATCGCTGGCAGCAAAGTGTCCCCAGGCACCCTGGTGGTACATTGGTGGCTATAGCCCGACAAGGGCTGCAAAGTAACCCACCCCAGGAAATATCCCCGGTGGTCCAGGGGACCGCTGCTCAATCGCTGGCTGCATAATCGTGGAAGCACACCCTCAAGATTATACCTCTAGATGATCCCAGGTCTCACTCACCCACCCACGAAGCCCAACCACCCCAATTCATTCAGATATCTGGACTGCCTTGTCACGGGAGCTGCACCCATTGGCTCTTGCCTGCACCAATGCAGCAGCCCCACCGGGCAGTCAGTCGGCGAGGCGGCGGGCGGCAGGCGGGTGGGATGCTGCTGCCCGCCGCCGCCGGTGGGGAGGTGGTGGGCTTCATGGGTGGGTGGGGTGGGGACACTAGATCACCAGGGATATGGTCTTGGGGGTGTCACCACATTATGCAGCCCACGATCGGGCTTAGCGGTCCACTGGACCACCAGGGATATTTCCTGGGGGTGGGGTTGAAACTTTTGCAGCCTGCGATCGGGCTTAGCGGTCCACTGGACCGCAGGGATATTTCCTGGGGGTGGGGGTTTAACTTTGCAGCCCGTGATCGGGCTTAGTGGTCCATTGGACCACCAGGGATATGTTCTGAGGGGTACACTTTGCTGCCCGCGATCGGGCCAGTGGGGGTTATTTAGCTTTTGTCCGCGAACGGGCCAGTCGGAGGTAGGGGGGATTTTATGCTTTTGCCCGCGATCGGGCCAGTCGGGGGTGGGGGATTTTCTACACTTTTGCCCGCGATTGGGCTGCAGGGGGCACAGGGAGTAGGTTGAGGGCCAGCCACAGGTGGCAGCTGCTGTGTTGCGCCCTGCAATGCGGCAGCTCACCTGTGGGTGGCCTCGACTTACTCCTTATTTTTTTGGCTCAAAGTTGTGCAGGCGCAGGTTGGGGTTGTGCCTGCACAACTCTGCACAGCCCGCTGAATATCGGGCTGTGCAGTTTATGCATGGTTCCTCCCCTCCAGTTCAGCATGCATTCATTTGCATTGCGCTGTTGCTCAGCTTGCCTTGGGGGGGCGCAACTGCCTCCTGCTGAATATGGCAGAATGGCACAATTTTGGACTTGCGCAGGCGCAACCCTATTGCGCATGGCGCAACCCTTTTGAATATCCCACCCTCAGTGTAAATGTACTGTAATCATGCAATATTCAATGGCAAGTTAGAAACTGAGAACAATGTAGGAGCATGCACACAGAAGACCTTTTCAGACCTGAAAGGGGGAAACGGTTTAACCAGAAAAGGCACACTAAGCTTAGCTTGAGATGAGAAATTCAGTGTCAAGCTTGATGTGAAGCAATAAGTATAATAGGCAATAACGTCAATTTACTGGACTGGAGAGACGCACTACTGGTACTGTGTTGCAGGGCACAACTTACAAATATGCTATAGACAGGCACAGTCTGTGGCACATTTGTAAGCATATTTGTAAGCTGTGCCCTGGGTCTCAGGAGCAGCAATAAAGCTGACCATGAAAGATTAACTTTGTCAATCTGTAATCTGGTTCTTTTGAGTTAAACTGCGTGACCAAGACCATGAACGTGACATATTTGCATGATGCCATGAAAGAAAACACATACACAACAGAAGCCAACCTCCTTTGTCAAACTGTTTTAATAAAGAATATTTGCAACATTGGTGCATGTACAGATTGCCACACGACGCTGCCATAAAACTATTATGTCAGTCTTTTACAAGGTTGACCTGCCAATGGAGCTGTCGTGTCACCGTCAGGGCTTATATTGCCACCCAACTGACAATCTGAAAGAGATCAAGATTAGAAAGTAAAACCAACATTACTCAAAAGTTCCTTGCATTCATGTAAAAAAATATCTAGACTAGATAGGCAACAATCAGCAAATATGGGAAAATTACACACAATGAAAATCTTACCTTTTCAAAGGTCGGTTTCTTCTGGGCTTTAAGGGAGGAAAAATCACGAATGAGGTTATCGAACTCCATCTCTCATACCATACAATCTGATTTGACTGCCATGAGAGACAAGTGTAACCCCTAGGTGGCGCTATCCCAAGGGCTAATATCCCTGCCTGTTTGGCTATTAGCAGGTTTAGGGGGCCTTGGTTCAGTGACAGGTGCCTCCACCCAAAGATCAGGGTTGGTATTAGTCAGCCTAACCAGACCACAGCCCTCTGGGACACTGTGAGCCCCCTCATCTCCCACTAGTGGCCCACACAGCATACAATGTTTACCTTCACAACACCCCTGATAGGTTCTGTACATGCACATCTATTTGGCACTTACCCCCAGGACTGATTTCTTCAGCTAGGCTCCGGGAACCCCCTGTAAAATAAGGTGAGGCAATACAACCAGCAACAATACAACACCTTGCACATAAACTGACACCACAGTCAATGTAAATTGCAGAAAAAAAGTAGATCTGATTTATTCGGGGGTAGTAACACGGGAAAGGCACAATCAGGGTAATTGGTTGGAACACTGCATCATTTAATCTATGGTGCGGGTATCTACAGTCCTCACTACAGTTACACTCTCTGGGTACCCAGTGGATGGAAGAGGGGCTGGCCAGGTCCGTGGCCCGGGGTAGGCCGGCATTGCAGCTGGTTGGGGCCCTGTGAAGGAAACAAACAACATACACCACACCCTAATTATAATCCGGAGCTGGAAGGCTCAGTTTGTGCAAAGGAAAAGAAATCACAGACAATAAGGTGACACACTTTTGATTTAGCTACATGTTACAGGAAGCTACCCTGTTTGTTACTCATGATACCCAAAGCCGAACACAGGATGGATGATGGTCGAGATGATAGATAGATCTGCTGGATTGCCAGATGAAGCAGGGCCCACATGAATCACTACTGCATTGTTCCTGTTTAGGCATGGAGCAGGGGAGATGATCCCCTGGCAGGTCTCTCATCGATGGATCTTCTCTGTGCAGCAGGACAGGGAGGCAAGGCTTTCATGGCAGGGCCCAACTGCATGGGGTAGAAGCGGATTTAGTCCGATCCGAACTAGGTACAGCTTTCAGCCCTCAGCGCATAACTCAGCTAGGGGGGAAAAACAGATCGCGATCCTCTCCAGTTCAAAGCACATTTATATGTAAAGAAGGGTTACTGTACCAGGCAGACTGCTCCTCGATCCCGATCGCAAAGTCACTGCTAAAACCCGGGAGAGCGAAGGTAGCTAGAGTTCCTGACAGGCAGATCGCATTTAACAAAATCTTCGGTCTTCTACAGGTTAAGCCTGGTCCCAGTTCAGTAGCTTGCTTCACAGCACTCAGCTCGGATTTAGTCTGAAACTATTTTCTCTCTCTCTTATCTGGGCAGAAAACAGCTAGCAGGCCAGAACTCAGGCCTTCCGCGGTTCTCCCATGCGAACTACTGCACAACACGGCTGCTCGAACTATGCAAGCTCCTTCTCTCTCCGCTTTCAACTCGAATCTGGCTTGCCAGCAGACGACTCATAGATACATAGATACATAGACAGTGTCAGCAGATAAGGGCCTATGGCCCACCCAGTCTGCCCATTTGAGCTTGTAAGTTCAGTTTATGTTTTCCTAGAAGTCTGTTGCCCCTAACTCTTGACCTCCAGAATTCCTTTATGTCTATTCCATGCATTCTTAAATCCCATGATTGCTTCAGCCCCCACCACGTCCTCTGGCAGGGTGTTCTACTTGTCCACCACCCGTTCTGTAAAGAAATTCTTCCTCACGTTTCCTCTAAATCATCCTCCCTCCAACTTCATCCCATGCCCTCTAGTCCTGGAACATCTGTTTCGCTTAAAAATAGTGTATTCCTGCAACCAGTTCCTCCTTGTAAGATACTTGTATGTCTCTATCATATCACCTGTCTCCCTCCTCTCCTCCAGGGAGTACATATTCAATTCCTTCAACCTGTCATAGGACTTGTGATGCAATCATGCACCATCTCTGTTGCCCTCCTCTGAACCTTCTCTACCCTCTCTATGTCCTTACGTAGGTAAGGTCTCCAGAACGGTACACTGTACTCCAGGTGGGGCCTCACTAGTGTCTTGTACAGTGGAATTATGACCTCCCTTTTCCTGCTGGTGATGCCCCTGCCTATGCATCCCAGTATCCTATTTGCTTTTCCTGCTGCCTTGTCACACTGCTTCCCTACCTTGAGGTCATCAGAGATGATAACCCCAAGATCCCTTTCCTGCTTGGTGCATGCTATATCCTCACCCCCCAACTGATATATTGTGCCAGGGTTTTTGCGCCCCGGATGCATTATCTTGCACTTCTTTGCATTGAATTTCAACTGCCAAACCCATGACCATTCTTCAAGTATCTGCAGGTCCCTTCTTATTCTGTCTACAACCTCTGGTGTGTCCACTTTGTTACAGAGCTTTGTGTCATCAGCGAACAGTGAAATTCTGCCCTCTAAGTCTTGTGCAATGTCACTGATGAAGATGTTGAATAGGACCGGTCCCAGCACTGATCCCTGTGGTACCCCACTGGTCACTCTTCCCTCTGTGGAGTGACAGCCATTTACCACCACCCTCTGTGTCCTGCTGCTCAGCCAGTTACCTACCCACCACACTACTGTCCTGCCCACACCCATATTCCCCAGTTTTTGTAATAGTCTTCTATGTGGCACAGTGTCAAAGGCCTTGCTGAAGTCCAGATAGGCCATGTCCACTGCCCTCCCTAATCCACCTCCCTAGTCACCCGGTCAAAAAATTAAATGAGGTTGGTCTGACATGACCTCCCCCTGGTGAAACCATGCTGCCTTGGGACTCGGGGCATTTCCCTTAGATCCAAAAGGTCCGATTGGCTGGTTCAGCTGTCGATCACAGTAACAGCTCCCCCTTCTGTTGCAAAAAGGCACCAACAGTCCAAAACTACAAATCCCACAGATTTGAGCCCTCACAGTCCCTAGGAGCAGGCTCCATTTTAGATTCCTCACGTACTGATTGGTCTAATTTGGCAGTTTGGGACCGAAATGGTGGAGCTAAGCTGAACAGTCCTTGCTGCAAATAAGGCAGGTTAGCACAAACCACATTATTATTACTACTCTAAATGATTACCAGCAATTAGTCACCTCTTTTAGTAAGGCTCCCTCTGCACAAGTAGCGCTGGCAGAAACGGAGTGAGTATTTAGCAGCCCGGGCAGGACTTGGTCATGGAAACACACAGTTCCCCCTTTTCATTAATTATGACTGCAAACAGGCAGCCCTTAAAAAGACAGTATACGGAGGCCACACGGGCACTCACTGGGAATACATTTAAATGCTAAATGCAGGACACCAGCCTGGCAATGAGCATTTGAGGCAAGCTCGCAGAAGCCTTCCGGGAAACCCCATTTGTAGGGGGGGGTTACACCTTTCCTTGCCTAGAAAAACTTGGCGTCCGCGTCAAGTCTGTATCATCCAATAATTTCAAATGCAAATTATCTTACACATCTATCCCACTAGCAGATTATGCCTATGTAACCCCACTGCAAATAGGGGTTCCCAAAAGTCTTTCAAGAGCTTGCCTATTTGCTCAGAGCCTGGTTGGTGTTTGGCGTTAAAGCCATTTAACTGTGATTGCCAGCGAGTGCTTTTAAAGCCTCCAAGTACTGTCTCTTTAAGGGCTGCCTGCTTGCAGTCATAATTAATCTGGATGGGGGGGGGTCTGTGTGTTTCCCTGCTCATGTCCCACTCGAGCTGCTGACAAATCACTCCGTTTCTGCCATCGCTATTTGGGCAGAGTGAGCACTTTTGAAAGATGTAACTAGTTGCAGGGAACTATTTAGAGTAATAGTGAGAATGCAGTTTGTCTAACCTGTCTTTCTTGCAGCATGGACTGTTTCTGCTAGCTCCACCATTTTGGTCCGGAACTGCCGAACTGGACCAATCAGGTGTGAGGACTCTTGGAGCCTGCTAGTGTGGATCTGTGAGGTGCCAGCCTCTGGGAAGTGTAGTTTGGACTACTGGTGCCTTTTTATTAATTTAGTTTTTGTTGACTGGGTAAGTGCACTAGACAAATCCTGCCTATTTTCAGGCACGACCCGGGGGAGGGCAATACAGATGAATGCCAACTGACCTTGAACCAGATTAAGCTGTCAGTGGTATTTTTAGTGAATGAGGGAAATTTGGCCAGGACACCGGGGGAATTCCCCTACTCTTTTTTTGATAAGTGCCATGGGATCTTTAACATCCACCTGAACTACCACCAATCCAGGCAGACGGGACCTCGGTTTAACGTCTCATCTGAAAGACGGGCACCTCAGAAGTGCAGCACCCCTCTCATGCTGCACTTCAGTGTCAGTACTGGGATATTAACCCAAGTGCCAGATGTGGGAACTGAACCCACAGCCCTCTGATCTTCTGGCCTCAGAGGCAAGTGTGCTACCTACTGAGCCACTGACAATGATTTTTGCGCCAACAGGGGGAGTGTGTTGTGACTGACAGAGGAACCAGCCAACTGGACCTTTTGGATCTAAGGGAAATCCCCTGAACTGTCTGCTGGCAAGTGAGATTCGAGTTGAAAGCCGAGAGAGAAGGAGCTCTGAGTGTTCGAGCGGCCGTTGCAGCATAGTTCGCACGGGAGAACCGTGGAAGGCCTCATTTCTGGCCTACTAGCCTGCTATCTCCCCTGAGAGGGAGAAGAGGACTTTTTCGGACTGAATCCGAATTTGTAGAGAATGAAGCAAGCTGCTGATTTATAACCAGACTCACCCTGTAGAAGACAGAAGATTTTGCTGAAAGCGATCGGCCTGTCAGGAACTTTAGCTACTGTAGTGCTTCCGGGTTTAGCAGTGATTTTGCGATCGGGACCGAGGAGTCGCCTGCCTGGTACAGTAAACTTTCTTTACATATGGTTGTGCTATGTGCTGGAAGGGGATCGCGATCGGATCCCCCTTGCTGTAAACTGTGTGCTACTTGCTGGAAGCTGTTCACAGCTGCATCGGACTGAATCCGCTTGCTTTCACATGCGGTTGGGCCCTGCCACGAGGGTTTTGTCCTGTAGCTTGCTCCCTCTGGCAATCCAGAAAGTTCATCCATCAGCCCTCCTGTGTTTAGCCTGGGTACCGTGAGTAATTATCAGGGTAGCTCCCTGCAATGTTTCTTAAATTAAAGTGTGTCATCTGATTGTTTTGTGTTTCCTTTCCCCAAACTGAGCCCTCCGGCTCTGGATTACAAATTGTGTGTGCATGTGTGTGTGCTTGCAGGGTCATTTTTCCATCACAGGGCCCCAACCAGCTGCATCGCTGGCCTACCCCAGGCAACAGTCCTGGCTAGCCCCTTTCCCCATCCTGGGTACCCAGAGAGTGTGACTGACCTGAACTATTTCTGCATGCATAGTATTGTGATTATTTATGTGTCTAAGGCAATTAACCTGATTTTCTCCCTCCTTGTTACAGTCCCACTAAATAAACCAGATCTGTTGTTTTCGAAATATTCCTTGCTTGTGATGTTAGTATATGCTGAAAGTATTGCATTATAGCTGTGTGCCTTGCATAACCTTATTTTACAGGGGGTTCCCAGAGCCGCACTGCAGGAATCAGTCCTGGGGGTAAGTGCCAGGTTTATGTGTATGTGTTTTGCATATCTGGGGCATTGGGAAGGTATACATTGTGTACAGTGTGGGCCACTAGGAGGAGACAAGGGGGGTCACAGTGTCTCAGAGGGCTGTGGCCTGGTTATTCAGACCAATACCAACTTAGACCTTTGGGCGGAGGCACCTGTAAGCGAACCTAGGCCCCTTAACCTGTTACTAGCCAAGCAGGCAGGGGTAGTAGCCCAAGGGATAGTGCCACCTAAGGGTTACATCTTGGAGGCACCACTGGGATTAGCGTCCCCTAGTGGCCACATGAGGAAATTACCCCTATATGTTTAGTTTGGGAGAGAAAATGGAGGCGATTACTACGCCTAAGCTAAAAATTGCCCACCATAAACTGATGGTTCACCGAATGATGGGGTGGAGTGAAGCTGAGGAGATAGACCCCCAAAAGGCTATTCTGTTATTGGATGTCCCATTAGGGACCAGTAATGCTGATATTGTATCTGCTGTGGAGATATTGTATCAGGTAAGGGGGTGAGATGCAGATTTATTTGAACAAACTATGATAGGACTGCTCTCGTGTAGCTCCCAAATAGATCCTGAGAAAGGTACCTCCTGTTATTTTGCCCGAAGGTAACCAGAAGGGGTGGAGGTTCATTCATTTGCATAGTGGTCCGGCCCCCCCGGGAGGGTCCCCCAGTATAGATGGGTTTAAGGAAAAGCTGCTCAAACTGTTAGCATTTGAAGGGAGAACTGCTCAAGAGCTTGTAAAGGTACTAGACCTGTCATAGGACCACAGACCCCTACATTCCCCAGCCATGTCCCCAGTGTCCCCCAAGAGTAGCCCAGTAGCTGCTACCCCCATCATAATTCCCCCGATACAGCTGGACTCCTACCGAAAGCTCAGACTTTTTTCCAGCACAGTCCCAGTGCCTATGGGGGAGGATGATCTAGAAACATGGATGGACTATGCTACCCCTTTAGTGCAGGAATGGCAGTGTTCAGAGGGGGAAAAATGGAAGTGATTAATGGAGAGTTTGAGACCCTGCACTGGAGGCCATCCGTTTTCTGCAAGCAACTAGTCCAGAGGCTACTGCGGCTGAATACCTCTCGGCACTGGAAGGAGTGTTTGGCAGTATTGAATCGGGGGATGATTTGCTATGGAAGTTCAAGTCAGCTGAGCAGTGGAAAAATGAGAAGTTGTCCGCTTTTGTTACCAAGATTGAGAGGACTCTGCAGAGGGCCTATAGGAAAGGAGGAGTGCCTGCAAAAGAGCTGAACCAGGTCAGACTGGACCACATCCTGAAGTCAGCTAGATTTTCTAGTGTAATGATATTGAAGCTCTAGTTGCAAGACAGGAGGGCAAACCCTCCCGAAAACTGCCACCTGATGAAAGAAATTTGTGAGACTGAGACCGATGAGGAGGGCTGGGAGCCCCATGCTGGGGGTGTGAACACTTGCCAGACTCCGTAGAGGAGTGATTCAGATGAAGCCCAGCAGTTGAGAGAATTGATTAGAGTTGACTGAGGCAGCCAGAGAACCTAATCTCTATCAGGCACCCCCAGAGACCAAAAGTGGAGTGGGAGTGCATGTTGTTTCTTCTGAGACCAGGACCGAGGGTAACCTGTTGGCAGAGATACGAGATTTGAAAGCCATGTTGGGGGAACTACAAAGGACTGCCCTAACCCCCAACTGCAGTGGAGATTCAGAAGTTTGAAAACATAGGTCCCAAGTTCAGGAAGGGCCTCGAAGTGCCTCTGAGGTACTCCAGCAGAGAAAGAACCCCCACCATTCAAAAACTCTAGAGAAATTAAGTTTTGCCATCACTGTGGGGAGGATGGGCACATCCAGTCCACCTGTTGCTTGCCAGAGAATTTGAGAAGGGTTACTGCTAGGTTGCTGGCCTGGCATCGCAGGAACCATATGCAGCCACCAGGGGGAGCTGTTCGAAAAAATTATGCTACCAGAGCCAATGCCCAATCCACACCAAAGTTAGTACCGCAGGAATGGTCCGCCGTGGTGGGTCTCTCCAGGGAGACAACTGTGAAAGTAAATTGAGTGTCTACTAGGGCTGTACTGGACAGTGGCTCCCAAGTAACCATCATGTACCAAGACTGGTAATAAAAGCATTTGCCTGATGTGCCATTACAGCCTTTAGAAGGTTTGCATGTCTGGCAGTTAAGTGAAAAGGTGTACCCCTACTCTGGATACATCCGAATTTGGTTGTCTTTCCCCATCTTGGTGACTGGAGTGGCAGAGCCAGTGGAGACTTTGGCCCTAGTGTGTCCACCTACTGGAATGTACGATGGGGTCTCGTTACTAATTGGGACAAATGCTCAAATGTTCGGGAGGTTGGTGCAACTGTGCTATGAGAGACAGGAGCAGTGGACTGGTAGAGCTTTCAGGATTCCTTCCTTGATCAAGAAGGCTTATGAGTCATGGAAGAATGCTGAAGAGGTGGAACCAGATGAACTGGTTGGGGTTGTATGGAAGAAGGATCCAGAGTCCATGATCCTGGCACCCAATGCTCAGTGTACGTTACAAGGAGAAGTCCGATTAAGAAAGGATGTTAAGAATAAGATACTCATGCTGGATGCACCAGGCGATGGAAAATTGCTGGAGGGATTGCTGGTTAAGCCCAGTGTCTTACCCGCTTGGGCTCATGCCTATGCTCGATGGGTGAAGGTCCAGGTTCACAATGTGTCAGACAGAGAAATTCAGGTGAATAGAGGCTGCACCCTGGCTACTGTACACTGTGCAGACACTGCAGTGTTACCCAGTAACAAGTACTCGGGGGAGAATGACAGAGTGTCGCCCGATTTGTTTGATTTTGGTGACTCCCTGTTGCCAGCTGCATGGAAGAGGAGAATCAGTGAGAAACTTGCCCAGAAAGACCAGGTGTTTTCACTAAAGGAATGGGGTGTGGGATGTGTGCAAGGAGCTGAGCATCAAATCTGGCTGCATGATGGGTGGCCATTCCATGAGAGGTCTCAACGCCTGGCACCTGCTGATACTGATGATGTGAGATGGCATCTACTGGAGATGCTTGCAGCTGGTGTGATACAAGAATCCAGAAGCCCTTATGCTTCGCCTATTGTAGTGGTGAGAAAGAAGAATGGAACAACACGAATGTGTGTGGCTTATCAAACCCTCAACAGGCAGACCATCCCTGATCAATATACCATGCCCCGTATTCAGGATGCCTTAGACTGTTTGAACAGTAGCAAGTGGTTCTCAGTGTTGGATCTTGGCAGTGGGTACTACCAGATCCCCATGGCCCAAGAAGACTGTGAGAAGACAGCCTTTCTATGTCCACTTGGGTTCTATTAATTTATGAGGATGCCCCAAGGGATCTTGGGTGCCCCAGCCACTTTTTAATGGTTGATGGAGTGTGCAGTGGGGGACAGGAACTTATTGGAGTGCCTAGTATATGTAGATGATGTTAGTGTTTGGGATTTTGTTGGAGGAACATGAAAGCAGACATTTTAAATTGTTGGACAGCCTGGAAGATTTTAGCCTCAAGCTATCCATCGACAAATGCCAGTTCTTATAGACATCAGTAAAATATGTGGGGCATATAGTGTCCACTGAGGAAATAGAGACTGATCCTAGCAAAGCTGAGGCCTTGACCACCTTGCCCCAGCCCCGCAACCTAAAAGAATTACAAAGATTTCTAGGATTCTGTGGTTATTACCGGCAGTTCATTAAGGACCATTCAAGGGTGATTCACCCACTTCTGAATCTTACCCAAGGTTACAATCCCACCAACAAACAATACAAGAGAGTGACCTCCACTGAAACTGAGAGAGTGAATCTTTTGGGTCCCACTGGACACCTGATTGTGAAGCTGCTTTGAAATCATATACCAACTCACTCATGCTCCTGTCCTTCCCTATGCCTATCCTGCAAAACCCTATGTATTATATACTGATGCTGGCCTGCAAGGCTTGGGGGCTGTGTTATATTAAGAGCACGAGAATGGCCTGAGACCAGTGGCTTTTGCCAGCAGAAGTCTGACTCCATCTGACAAAAACTATCCTGTGCATATATGGGAGTTCCTGGCATTGAAGTGGGCCATTGTTGACCAATTCCATGAATACTTGTATGGGGCCAAGATACTGGTAAAGACAGATAATAACCCTTTGACCTATGTGCAGACTTCAGCCAAATTGGATGCCACCGGTCATAGGTGGCTTTCTGCGTTGTCCACCTATGATTACGCTGTGGAATACAGAGCAGGCCTGAATCATGTAGATGCTGATGCCCTCTCTCGGAGGCCTGTTTCCAGAAGTGATTGGGTCAGACTGTCAGAACCTGATATTCGAGCGCTATGCCAGAAGTTTGACAAGGAGGAAAAAATGTCCACAGATGCAGTGGACTGTCTAGTTGATTGCTTGGGGCCCTCTGATAATTGTATACCTGCTGCTTATTGTCACTTTTCTGCATTAGATATTAGTGCACTGCCTCAGCTTGATAATGACAGCCTCCAGCGGGCTCAATCCCAAGATCCTATGATCAGATCAGCCTTTGAAGCCCTCTACGCAGGGAAAGATGTGTCCAAGTTGCGCTCCTCTGATTTGAGAACTGCATTATTGTATACAGAAGGCCCTAAACTGAAATTGATTAACCAATTGCTGTACAGAGAAACAGTAGACAGAGGGGGACAGGTAGACAAGCAACAATTGGTTTTGCCCACCACTTTCAGAGACTTGGTGCTGAGGTTCCTACACAACCACATGGGGCACCTCGGTGTAGACCGTACCCTTGACCTAGTGCGGTCTAGATTCTACTGGCCTAAGATGGGGGCTGATGTTGAGCATCATATATGGACTTGCAGTAGCTGCCTGCAGAGGAAGGATTTGCCCCAGAGGGTTGCACCCCTTGTTAACACCACCTCCATTGCCCCTATGGAGTTAGTTTGTATTGACTTTCTGAGTTTGGAGCCTGATCAGCAGAATATTAGTAATGTGTTGGTGGTCACTGACCATTTTATGAGGTATGCCAAGCATTCCCCACCAAGGACCAAAAAGCATTCACTGTGGCCAAGGTACTGGAAGAGGATTTCTTTGTTCACTGTGGGGTCCCCCAGAGAATTCATTCTGACCAAGGACGAGATTTTGAGAGTGACTTAATCAAGGAGATGCTCTCTCTGTGGGGAGTGCAGAAGTCTAGAACCACCCCTTACCATCCCCAGGGGGATCCACAGCCAGAACGTTTTAACTGCACCTTGCGTGACATGCGAGGCACTCTCCATCCGAAAGACAAGCCCAAATGGAGCCAGCAAATTAGCACCTTGGTACACGCTTAAAAATGCACCCGACATGATGCTTCTGGGCTCTCCCCCTACCGCCTTATGTTTGGAAGAGAGGCTTGGTTGCCAGTGGATGTTTGTTTTGGAGTCTCCCCCGATGTGGTCTGAGCTAACAGCTACCTACAATATGTAAAAAAGCTAAAAGCTCAATTGAATCATGCATACCAACTAGCTCAGACCATGCCTGCAAAGAGAAATTTGGCTAACAAAGAAAGATATGACAAAAAGGTAAAGACCCAAGTGCTCCAACTGGGAGACCGTGTATTGCTGCAAAATCTGGGACTGCATTGTAAACACAAAATTGCTGACTGGTGGCACCACCTCCTCCACATCGTGGTGGGCAAATTGAATGACTTGCCAGTGTATGAAGTGCGGCCTGAAAACAATGCAAAGGATGTTAAGACAACGCATCGTAATCATTTGTTGCCCATTGGTCAAATACTGATTGAATCTGAGCCCCCAGAACTTGCTCCCCTTGGACCAGTGACAAGGGCTGCTGCAAGACAGAAACAGAGAAAGCCTGCCTCTGTAGTTTCTGACTTAAGGTTTCCTCCACAGCAAACCCAAATTGAGAATGACTGTCAGTCTACTTCAGATGAAAGTGAGTGCAACAATGGTTATTATCCTTCCTATGACCTAAGTCAGTTGTTTCACAGTAACCTCCTGGTCAATTATGGGGACGAGGCTGGGCCTTCCGAACTGCCTAACCCCTCAACTTTATCCATGGAGTCAATGCTCCTTGAGAGTGAAGTGCAGAGTGTCACGTCTGATGATATTGAATCACTTTGTATGGTGGAACTGTGTGATTTCCCTGAGGAAGAACCAGATGAGCTAAGACCGACTGGTGATTTATCAGAGTAGGAAGAGTATTTAGAGTGTCATGATAGTTCACTTCCAGTGCCGGAGAGTTTTTCAAGTGAGCAAAGTGTGGTGGAACCAGAACTTACTGATCCAGAGGCTGACAGTGCCTCATGTCTGAACTTTTCTGCCCAGATAGAGACTCCCCTTGCAAGTAAGGAAAGTGCAGAGAGTGAAGCTAAAGGTGCAGAGGCTGTAACTGCTTCCCCCAGGAAGACTGGTCAAGCTGTAAAACCAGTACTATGCCTCAGCTATGATTCCCCTGGGAGGCCTGTGGATTTGCCTCTCAATGTGGTTCATAAAAAGAGTATATGTGTCCCAGAGCTCACTGCCCAAACAGAGCTGAAGTGCCAATTCCAGGTTAATTGTCCTTCCCTCTAGGTATGGTGCCCCTGTCCCATCTAGCCCCAAGGTACCTGATATGGAAGGGCCCCCTCTCTCCAGGTTTCATGTGAAGGAAGTACTAACATACTAACATACTAAAATGCCAACAGAATAGGCCTAACGGTCTTTCGAGTCTGCTCGATTGGTCAGCCCCCACCCTGGGTGCTGACCTTGCTGCCCCCCTCGCCTTCTCTGGCTTCTCCCTTCCCAGTTCTGGATATTCTTGCTACATTGGATTTTGCTTCCAGAACCCTTCCCCTGTACCTGTCCCAGCCCCTCTTGAACCCCTCCACCGTCTCTGCCTCCACCAGCCCCTAGGTAGTGCATTACATGGCTCCACCACCCTCTCAGTGAAGTAGCACCTCCTCCTTTCTCCCTGAATCTTCCCTTCCAGCTTCCACCCATGCCCTTAGTGGCCCTCCTCCTTCCTTCAAGCACCCTGACTGTTCCTCCCTATTTACCCTCTTCATGTACTTAAAGACTCTATCATGTCCCCCGGTCCCTTCTCTTCCAATGTGTACATATTTAGCTCTTTGAGCCTCTTCTCATAGGTCCTGTCCCCAAACCCCAAATCATTTTGGTTGCCCCTCTCTGACCCTCTCCAGGAGTTTAATGTCCCTCTTAAGTGTGGCCTCCAAAACTGCATGCAGTACTCAAGGTGTGGCCTCACCAAGCAGTTATACAGAGGGAGCATCACTTCCCTCCTTCTGGAGGTTATTCCCCTAGCGATGCATCCCAGCATCCTGTTGGCCTTGGCTGCTGCCCTCCTACAAGTCTCCGAGTTGTTCATTTTGACATCCACCACCACCCCCAGGTCCCTCTCAGCCGTCGAGACTTGTAGCATTCCCCCCCCCCAGGGTGAACACTTGGCCTGGGTTTCTGGCACCCAGGTGGAGTACCTTGCATTTCCCTGCATTGAACCTCAGCTTCCACTTTCTAGACCATCTTTCCAGAGCCTCCAGGTCCCCCTGTAGGGCCACCCTCCCCTCCTCCCCATCCACCACCGCCCCCAGTTTTGAGTCATCTGCAAAGAGACTCATCTCACTCCTGATTCCTGTCCTTTATGTCAGAGACATAGGCGTTGAACAGGAGGGGACCAAGGACTGATCCCTGTGGGACCCCACTAATGACCCTCTTTGGGGATGAGACTATCCTGCCAACTACGACCCTCTGGGTCTGGTCATGGAGCCAATTGCCTATCCATCTGATCATCTGGTTCCCCACCCCCATTTCTCCCAGCTTATCCAACAGGCCCATGTGAGGAACAGAGTCAAATGCCTTGCTGAAGTCTAGAAAGAGGACGTCCACTGGTCTACCAAGGTCCAAGGCACTCGTCATCCAGTCATAGAACTCCACAAGGTTTGTCTGACATGATTTCCCAAGACGAATCCATGCTGCTCATCGTCCAGGCACCCTGACTTTTCCAGGTCCCCCCCTAGCCTCTCCTTGACAATGCCCTCCATCACCTTGCCCACCACCGATGTCAGGCTGACAGGCCTGTAGTTCTCTGCCACCTCCCTTGATCCCCCCTTGTGGATAGGCACTATATGCGCCACCTTCCAGTCCTGGGGCACCCACCCTGTCCTCAGAGAGATGGTGAAAAGCTCCGCTAGGGGTTTCTCCAGGAGATCCGCAAGTTCCTTCAGCACTCTGGGATGTAATTTATCCGGCCCGGTGCTTTCTCTGTCTTAAGGGAGCTGAGGGCTTCCCTCACTCTCTCTGCTGTGATTTCCACTTCCAGTACCTCTTCTCCATGCTTAGCCCTCCCCCTCCTGCCAGTGATGCCTCCCCCTCTCCCCAGACCCGCCGATCGGTAAGGGTCCCCCCCTCCTCAGTATCTCTGTCTCCTCCCATGTATGATGCAGCACCCCCATTTTCCTTGGTGGAAACTGAGGTGAAGTACTCATTTAGTACCTCAGCCTGCTCCCCCGGGTCTTGTGCCCATCTCTCCCCTGATTTAATCCTGCTAATCTGCCCCTTCACCCTTCGTTTTTCCCCAATGTATCTAAAGAACCCCTTGTGCCCTCTCCTGATTTCCCTGACCAGGTTCTGCTCCTTCCTTGCCTTAGCCGCCCTCACCACCCTAGTGGCCCTTCTAGTAATCAGCTCATACTCCCCTCGATCCCTTTCACTCATTGAGTACTTGAATTGCCTATAGGCTGCCTTCTTTCCCTGCACCACCTCCTGGACCTCCCTGGTCCACCAGCAGGGTTTTCGGGCCCTACCGCATTTTCGTCTTACTCTTGTACAGGTGCTGGTAGCATCTTGCACCCCTCTCCTGATGATTTCCCACCTACTATCAGCGTCCATGTCTGACCCAATCCCATCCAAATGCTCCTTAAGGATCTTTCCCATTTCCTTAAAATCTGTTCCCCTGAAGTCAGTTACCTCCGTCTTTGTGCAGCTTTCTAGCCCTCCTAGGTCCAGGCAGAACCAGACCGTGGCATGGTCACTCCCCGCCAATGGGTCCCTTACCTCCAGGCTCCTAATCTGGTCACTGTCTGCCAGGACCACATCCAGTACCCGTGTCTCCCTGGTCGGTTCCCCCACCTGCTGAGTTAGGAACGCGTCTTGAAAGACATCCAACAACCTCTGTTCCCTGGTCACAGAAGATGTCATAGTCTCCCAGTCTGTTCCTGGCATGTTTAAGTCCCCCAACACCACCACCATTCCTCTGCCCAGTCTGCAGTGTCTCCCAACATCTGCCACCAGACTCTCCTCCAGCTCCTCCGCCAGGGCAGGGGGTCTATACACCACTCCTATTTTTACTCTCTTGCCCCTTGTTATCAAGGTGACCCAAATTGCTTCCACGGTTCCCTCCGCCTCCTCTACTCCCCCTATGCTAATGCAGTTTTTGACTATCATTGCTACCCCTCCTCCCCTTCCCTCCCCCCTGTCCTTCCTGAACATAGTGTAACCCTCCAGGTTCAGGTCCCAGTCGTGTCCTGCAGTGGCCCAGGTCTCAGTGACCACTGCCACATCTACTGCTCCTCAGTTAGCATCACCTGGAGCTCAGGCATTTGGTTCCCAAGCTCCTGGCATTTAGCAGGACTACCTTCCACCCTTTCCCTATACTTCCATTTCCCCTGCTCGTGTTCCCACGGGGATTCTGTTTTCCCCTGGTCTGCACTTTACCAGTCAGCCTTTTCCCGCAATCCTCCAGCAACCCAGGGGGGTGGAGACAAAGTCCATCCTTTATCGGCACCCCCTTGACAGCCTTTTCTCCCATCCCTCCGCCCTTCACAAGTTTAAATCCCACTTTTCACCAATGAACCCCTCTATTTTCAACTTAAGGATTCCCTGCCCCCCCAAATTAAGATGGAGTCTATCTCAGCATACAGCTCCTTATCCTCCCAGGTCTCCCAATCCCACATCAACCCATACCCTCTGGCCTCACACCACCCCTGAGCCACTGGTTTATCTCCCTAATCTTCCTTTTGTGTTCCCCACTAGCCCTTGGCAATCGGCAGGATTTCTGAGAAGGAAACTGTGCATCCTATGTCATGACAGACCCTGGCAAGCTCCCTGAATCTTGCCTGTATCTCTAGCTCGCTATTTCCCTCAATGTCATTTGTACCCAGGTGGACCAGTATGTCCGGGGAACCCCCACAATCCTTTGCCAGCTGATATACCTCACGCTTAGCCCTGTGCACCGTTAGTCCAGGGAAGCATTTTGTTCTAACTGGCCAGGCTTCTCCCTCCCTATCCCATTTGATACCCCTGATCATAGAATCCCCCAACAGGAGCACTCTGACCACTCCTTTTCCTCCATTTCCCCCTTTCCATGTCCCTCATCCTTTCTACTGGCCTCTCTACCCAGCCGGCTCCTTGTTCCTCCCCTATCTGGGTGCCACATGCCACCCTCCTTATTTACCCTGACCACCCCTCCCTCCAATCCTATGCTCTCTCCTCCTGAGTATCCTTCTGTACCTGCTAACTCCCCCTCGCTGCTCGCAACTGGTCCTTCTCCCCATCTGCTAAACTAGCCTGGCCTGTCCTCCTTCCTTGCTGTCTCCATTTAGTCCCTCCTTGCTTGTTGTGCCCCTGGCCTAAACCCTCAGCTCCCTTACTAAATCCTCCTTGTACTTGGTCCTTCTCCTTACCTTTCCTCCCAACTGGTCCTTCTCATTGCGCTTTCTCCTCTTCCCCTGCCCCTCCTGCTCTGATTCACTGCTCCCCATTTTCCTGCATTCCAGGTTCCCCCCTGTTCTTCCTGCTTTCTGGTCCCTGCCTCCTGTCCCCACTCCCTTTCCATCTCTAACCACCCCTGTCATGGCTACATCACCCCCCTCATCCTCGAGCAGAAGAAGAGAATTGAAGTGGTTACTGAGTGTAAGATCTGATCCACCTCCCCACCTTGCTTCCTTCTGTCCAGCCCTGGCCATCTGCCTACTTCCCTGAGATTGTTGTCCCTCTGTCCCTCCTTTGTGAGGGTCCCCAGTTACCTGCCTGCTTCCTTGGTAGTGTCCTTTTGGACTCCCTCTGCCAGGGTCCCTATGTGACCCTGAGTATTCTCCTGCACTCTTTCCTATGCTGCTGCGCCCAGTGCTTGGTGTAACCCTGTGGAGATCCCCTGCCCCTTCCCCAACCATACCTCCCCTTCCCCAGCTGTCTCCCTAATCCCCACAACCTCCTCCCTAAGCTGTGCCAGCTGGTAGCACACTGGGAAACCACCAAACTTCCAAGCCCAGTCCAGTATCATGGCTGCTCCACACCCTGTGCACCCCACTACCCTCCCAAAGATGCCAGCCCTAATGCCATGTGGTTCCATCCCCTTCCAAGTAGGTTTCCTTGGGTGAGCCACCAGGTTCCCCCCAGTCCAAGATACACCCCTACTGCCTAATCAGGTCACCCACTAATCTTAGATACAGTCCCACAGTACACCGGTAATCCTGTTACTAGGTGCAGTACAACACAGTAAACTTATAAGGAAATGAACAACCCTAAGCTCCTCTCTCCGGCCTTTAAATCCAACCCCCAGTGGCTAGAACTACATGAGCTGCACCTGCAGCCTTTTCCTCCAATTGCAGGGCATGCGTTCCCTATAAATTAGCAGAACTCTGGGAGGGAGGGTGGGAGGGTGGTCTTGGGCAGACACCCGACCAAGAGAGAGTGTATCAGCCCTGTGTCTCCCCTCTAAGCCCAGCAGCCAAATACCCAGGCCCAAGCAAATCCCACCAAATAGGTTTTAAATCAGAAGAAATAGGCCTCCACCAGCGCAGCCTGTTACACAGTGAAACATCCAACAAATGAGCCCACTTACAGCCACCAAACCAGTTTTCAAACTTCCAACAGCCCTCACAACAATACCCTGCTAGCCCCTTAGAAGTAAGAAAGCAAAGAAATAACCTTCTACCAAGTAAAATCCACAAGAACCCTGTAAAAACAACAAGCAGCAGCTACTGTCCTGAACACAACTGATCCTGTCCCTTCCAGTTCCTTCTGAGGAGACAAAGCAGCCAACACCACAAACCTGATTCAGCTCTGCCTCCAGTCAATTAGCTGAGTGAGACCTGGCCAGACCATTAACACCCTTCCCCCACTATGCAGTAATCTTTGCAGCTACTGAAGTCAGCAACAATGAATCAAAATTCAACCCAAAGCCCCCAAAATATGTTTGTTGCCAAAGGAAACAGGTCTCCAATTCAATCAGCTTCACTAAAAACACAAAGAAATAACCTTCTACCAAGTAAAATCCACAAGAACCCTGTAAAAACAACAAGCAGAAGCTACTGTCCTGGAACACAACTGATCCTGTCCCCTTCCAGTTCCTTCTGAGGAGTCAAAGCAGCCAACACCACAAACCTGATTCAGCTCTACCTCCAGTCAATTAGCTGAGTGAGACCTGGCCAGACCATTAACACCCTTCCCCCACTATGAAGTAATCTTTGCAGCTACTGAAGTCAGCAACAATGAATCAAAATTCAACCCAAAGCCCCCAAAATGTTTGTTGCCAAAGGAAACAGGTCTCCAATTCAATCAGCTTCACTAAAAACACAAAGAAATAACCTTCTACCAAGTAAAATCCACAAGAACCCCATAAAAACAACAAGCAGCAGCTACTGTCCTGGAACACAACTGATCCTGTCCCCTTCCAGTTCCTTCTGAGGAGACAAAGCAGCCAACACCACAAACCTGATTCAGCTCTGCCTCCAGTCAATTAGCTGAGTGAGACCTGGCCAGACCATTAACACCCTTCCCCCACTATGCAGTAATCTTTGCAGCTACTGAAGTCAGCAACAATGAATCAAAATTCAACCCAAAGCCCCCAAAATATGTTTGTTGCCAAAGGAAACAGGTCTCCAATTCAATCAGCTTCACTAAAAACACAAAGAAATAACCTTCTACCAAGTAAAATCCACAAGAACCCCATAAAAACAACAAGCAGCAGCTACTGTCCTGGAACACAACTGATCCTGTCCCCTTCCAGTTCCAGTAATAACCTGATGTCAAACTGCAATGCATGTATAATGCTGTGTAAAAAGTAGTAAGCTGCGAAATACAGGACATGTGTATGTAACAAAGGTTTAATATGTTGACTACTGCTTAAAAGTTGTAGACCTGACATGCTAGTGATATGGATGTATATGACGATTTGCATTTAAAGTTATTGTAAGGGTACCTACTTGACACGGATGGCAAGTTTTTCCAGGCCAGGAAAGGTTTAACCCCCCTGCAAATGGGGGTTCCCAAAAGTCTTTGAAGAGCTTGCCTATTTGCTCAGAGCCTGGTTGGTGTTCGGCATTAAAGCCATTTAACTGTGATTGTCAGCGACTGCTTTTAAAGCCTCCAAGTACTGTCTCTTTAAGGGCTGTCTGTTTGCAGTCATAATTAATCTGTATTGGGGTCTGTGTGTCTCTGTGCTCGAGTCCCGCTCGAGCTGCTGATAAATCATTCCATTTCTTCCATCGCTATTTGGGCAGAGTGAGCACTTTTGAAAGATGTAACTAGTTGCTGGGAACTATTTAGAGTAATAGTGAGAATGCAGTTTGCCTAACCTGCCTTTCTTGCAGCAAAAAACACAAAAGGATGGAGCACAAATGCATAAAGTAAATCACACCAGAATGCCAAAATAAGACTTTAAAGCATGGAGCTCATGGCTACAATTACCCCAGCGCTTCGGGTCTTCTCGTGACCCTTTCTCAAGGGGCGTGGCCGATGTGGTACACATGCTGTATTTTATTTGACTCTCTTAAAGTGCCAGTGGAAAATTTAATCTCCTTAATACATCAAAATGACCATTGAGAAAGAAATATATAAAAAACAGCAATCATGCATGCATCAGTGCAGGTACAGTTTCATAATGAACTATCTTGGTAACAGTTCAGAACAGAGATGATAAGATAAAAAAGGAAAGAAGGGGGAAGGGGGAGAAAAGGAAAAGGAAAAGGAAAAACTGGGAAAGGAAGGGAGGGAAAGGGAAGAGAGGGAGGCTAAGGGAAAGAGGAGGGGCGGAGAGGGAGGGGAGAGGGGGAAGGGAGGACGAGAGGGGAGGGGGAGGAGAAAAAGCACTTATAAAAGTACTGTAATATCTAAACAGTCATTCAAGCCAGTAGGATACAGGGTTTTCATTGCGTAAATCCACTTTTGTTCACATTGTGCTTGTTTAAGCCTATTCCCTCCTCTTGTATTGTTCTTAATATGATCTACCCCCATAAATTTAAAACATTGTAGATTTTTATTATGAAAATTCTTAAAGTGCAGCCCTATGGGGGTATTGGGTTCATCTTTTATTATTGCTCGTACATATTCCTGCATTCTTTCTCTTAAAGTTCTTTTTGTTCTGCATACATAGCTATATGGACATGTGCATTGTAAAGTATATACTACATATGATGTTGAACAATTAATGAAATGTACGATTTCTATGTTTTTTTGATCAAGAGTAGGATGCTGAAACAAAACATCTTGTTGGCTAAATTTGCATATATTGCAATGGCCATATTTAAAACATCCCAAAGATTTATCAGGTAACTCAAGTTCTTTTGTTTTGAGGTTTTGTATACAGACTATGTGTTAGTAAATCTGACAAATTATTGCCTTTTTTAAAAGACACCAAAGGTTTATTACCTACAACCTCCCTTAAATCTGAGTCGGCATGTAAAACCCCCCAATATTTTGTAATAATATTGATAATTTGATTACTGACATGATTATACTTGGTTACAAACACTATAGGTGTTAAATCCTGATTGTTTTTGGGTTTAGTTTTTAGAAGTGTCTCTCTATTAAGGCCTTTAGTTTTTGCATATGCGTGCTCAATTTGTATTTCAGAATAGTCCCTTCACAGAAGTCTATCTTTTAGTAATCTGCTTTCTTTCTCAAAATCAGCAAGGAAAGTACAAGTACGTCGAAGTCGAACAAACTCTCCAAATAAGATCCCCCGCTTAACATGCCTGGGGTGAGCACTTGTAGCATGTAGAAGCATGTTTCCAGCAGTAGGCTTCCTGAAAAGTGTGCTGGAGATTTTTTCTCCATTTTGTCCCTCTAAAAATAAATCCAAAAATGATATTTTAGACATACTAAAGTAAACCTGAGTCCCACATCATTGTTATTCAAAAAATCCACAAATTTAGATGCTGATAACGTTGTTCCTCTCCAAATAATCAACAAATCATCTATAAATCTACCCCAAAACTGTATATGACTACTAAAGGGATTTTTGTTGGAATCATAAATCAGTGTTTCTTCCCACCAAGCCATAAATAGATTGGCATACAATGGGGCCATGGTGGTCCCCATAGCCATCCCCATAGTCTGCACATAATACTTATTGTCAAAAAAAAAATAATTGTTATACAAAATAAATGTCACCATTTTGATAATGAATCCTTGTGGAAAATTTGCAGCTATATCACTAGCACTTAAATGGTATTTCAGTGCCTGTAAACCCAAATTATGTGCTATCGAGGTGAATAAACTCGTCACATCTATCGTAAGCCATGTGAATTCTGAGGACCAAGTCAGGCCCTCCATTTTTGACAGAACGTCTGTAGAATCTCTAAGGTATGATTTTTGTTTTACCACTAATTGTTTTAAATAGTAATCAACAAATGTTGAAACTTTCTCAGAAAGTGAATCTACACCTGAGATAATCGGACGTCCTGGGGGCCTGACCTGGTCCTTGCGAATTTTAGGGAGTATATATATCGTTGGAGTGACTGGAAATTCCACAGTCATATATTCCTTCTCCTTAGATGTTATTTGGCCATTAGAAACAAATTCAACAAGTAAATTATCCAATTTGGCTTTAATAGTCCGTACTGGATTTTCTTGAAGACGTCTATAGCATTCTCTATTGTCCAGTTGTCTATAAATTTCCTCTTCGTGTGGGATTTTGTTCATGATCACTATCTTGCCACCTTAATCAGCTTCCTTAATCTCTATATCTTTTAATTTCTTCAATTCCCATAATGCAGCTTGTTCCTCAGTAGTTAAGTGTTTCGAACTGCTGGCCATTTGGAGTGAAATAAAGTAACAAAGTCCTGCATCACTAAGGATATGTAGAAATAGCTGATGAATTTGAGGATGGGGGTTGAAAGTAGATTTCGGTCGGAAAGATGTTCTGTTCAAAGATTGTGTTTGTATATTTTCTCTTATGGAATTTTCCAAATCAAGATCAGAACCATTATTATCTACTTCATTAGTCTCATTCCATAGTTGTTCCAAGGTGGTCACAGTTACATTCAGGTTTAAAGATGAGGAATGTATATTCTCACTGAGACACTTCAGAGTATGCTGTCATTGAGAAAAACGTTTTTTTTTAAACATGTATTTCTAATTAGTTTTTTGATGTCAATATAAATGTTAAATTCGTTGACAACAGATCGATTGAGGAACAAAGGAGAGTCATTTCCGCAATACACAAATCTAGGCTTCACTTAATGTCACATATGATAGATTTACAACTTCAATGTCCTGCTTTTCAAATTCTCGGCTATAGTGCTTTGTCCCTCTACCCCCTCCTACCTCGTCTAGACTTCCTCCCTTTTTTTTGGAATTTTGTTTAGGATGAGAAAAAAATCACTTGTTTAGATGTAGAAGCATCTTGATTTAAGGTAAGGGCACGTTCTGCTGTATTCCCTTGATGTTTAGAGGCATCACTCTGTTTTTACTTCTGCTTTTGGATCTGCCTTGTGATTTTGAACGACTTCTAGAATTGCTCCTCCCCTCCCTTGTTGGTCTCTGCCATGAGAAGATTTGATTTAGTTCATAGTCTTGGGCATCTCTCACTTTCTTTACTTATTTGCATTTTATCACTTCTTTTTCATGTGATAATAACTTTTTTGTCAAGTTAACCTCATAATTCTTAAAGGACTGATGTTCTTTAAATTTCAAAACTTACACAGTTTGAATATCAATGTCCTTAGAGACCATTTCATGTAACTCTGTATCCACATCAGCCAGTATTTCTACCAGGGTGGAGGAGCATAAAGTTAAAACTGTCTCCCATCTAGTTCAATATATTTCATTCAAAAAAACCACCATTTGGCATTTTGTCAAAACGTAACCCTCTAGGTGCCCAACCTTTTGCTTTATACTCATTAAAAAAATCTCCATTATAGTAAGTATTAATCTCCTTGAATTTAAGTTTCTCAAGTTGTTGAAAAGACATCTTAAACATTTGATCAAAATCTGAAATGTTAGCAGTTTGTGGTTCAATAGTTGCAGCTTTTTGCATTCTGCATCTTACTGACGCTGCCTCGGTTTCCAGGCAAGTAAAATCGACCTTCTGTTTGCTCCTCCATGTTCGGCATTTGTATGGAAATTCCACTGCGTTCTCCAAATAAAGTGGCTAATTGTCCAAAACGGACCCTTAACACTCTGAAGGACCGAGACGCCAAGATGCCAAGATGCCAAAATCACATGGAAGTAGACATATCTTAATCGGAACCTGCCATAGAGCTTATTCAAAGTCTAGAAGAATGACAACTGAAGGGCTGAATATTGTCAATGTTGTTGGATATTGCCAAAACATTAAAGCAATAAAGCAAAAAAGGCACTGGTATACGCATTTACTGCCAACCGACGTAATTAGTCAGTCTCAGCAGCTCTGGAAAAAGATGACAGAAAAACAGTTATTACAACGAAAGACACAACAGCGGGAGTGCTCGAAATACGCGGGTGCTCATTTCAAAAAACTATTGACAGCAAAAAACACAAAAGGAAGGAGCACAAATGCATAAAGTAAATCACACCAGAATGCCAAAATAAGACTTTAAAGCATGGAGCTCATGGCTACAATTACCCCAGCGCTTTGGGTCTTCTCGTGACCCTTTCCCAAGGGGAGTGGCCGATGTGCTACATATGCTGTATTTTATTTGACTCTGTTAAAGTGCCAGTGCAAAATTTAATCACCTTAATACATCAAAATGACCATTGTGATAGAAATATATAAAACACAGCAATCATACACACACATCAGTGCAGGTACAATTTCATAATGAACTATCTTGGTAACAATTCAGAACAGAGACGATAATAATAAGATAAAAAAGGAAAGAAGGGGAAGGGGAGAAAAGGAAAAAGGAAAAAAGAAAAAACTGGGAAAGAAAAGAAAAAAGGAAAAGGGGGAGGACTGTTTCTGCTAACTCCACCATTTTGGTCCTAAACTGCCGAATTGGACCAATCAGGTGTGAGGACTCTAAGATGGAGCCTGCAAGTGTGGATCTGTGCGGTGCCAGCCTCTGGGAAGTGTAGTTTGGACTACTGGTGCCTTTTTGCACCAACAGGGGGAGTGTGTTGTGACTGACAGAGGAACCAGCCAACTGGACCTTTTGGATCTAAGGGAAATCCCCTGAACTGTCTGCTGGCAAGCAAGATTCGAGTTGGAAGCTGAGGGAGAAGGAGCTCTGAGTGTTCGAGCGGCTGTTGCAGCGTAGTTCGTACGGGAGAACCATGGAAGGCCTGATTTCTGGCCTACTAGCCTGCTATCTGCCCCGAGAGGGACAAGAGGACTTTTTCAGACTGAATCCAAATTTATAGAGAACGAAGCAAGCTGCTGATTTATAACCAGGCTCACCCTGTAGAATACCGAAGATTTTGCTGAAAGCGATCGGCCTGTCAGGAACTTTAGCTACTGTAGTGCTTCCAGGTTTAGCAATGATTTTGCGATCGGGACCGAGGAGTCGCCTGCCTGGTACAGTAAACTTTCTTTACATATGGATGTGCTATGTGCTGGAAGGGGATCGCGATCGGATCCCCTTGCTGTAAACTGTGCGCTACTTGCTGGAAGCTGTTCACAGCTGCATTGGACTGAATCCGCTTGCTTTCACATGCGGTTGGGCCCTGCCATGAGAGTTTTGTCCTGTAGCTTGCTCCCTCTGGCAATCCAGAAAGTTCATCCATCAGCCCTCCTGTGTTTAGCCTGGGTACCGTGAGTAATTATCAGGGTAGCTCCCTGCATTGTTTCTTAAATCAAAGTGTGTCATCTGATTGTTTTGTGTTTCCTTTCCACAAACTGAGCCCTCCGGCATCACAGGAACCATACACAGCCACCACAGGGAGCTGTTTGATAAAATTATGCTACCAGAGCCAATACCCAAGCCACACCAATGTTAGTACTGCCAGAGTGGTCCGAAGTTGTGGGTCCCTCCAGGGAGACAACTGTGAAAGTAAATGGAGTGTCTACAAGGACTGTACTGGACAGTGGCTCCTAAGTAACCATCATGTACCAAGACTGGTACCAGAAGCATTTGCCTGATGTGTCATTATAGCCTTTGGAAGGTTTGCATGTCTGGGGGTTAAGTGAAAAGGTGTACCCCTACTCTGGATATATCCGAATTTGGTTGTCTTTCCCCACCTCGGTGGCTGGAGTGGCAGAGCCAGTGGGGACTTTGGACCTAGTGTGTCCTCCTACTGGATTGTACAGTGGGGTCCCGTTACTAATTGGGACAAATGCTTATATGTTCGGGAGGTTGGCACAACTATGCTATGACAGACAGGGGCAGCGGACTGGTAGAGCTTTCAGGATTCCTGCCTTGATCAAGAAGGCTTATGAGTCACGGAAGAATGCCAAAGAGGTGGAACCTGATGAACCGGTTGGGGTCGTATGGAAGTAGGATCCAGAGTCCATGATCCTGGCGCCCAATGCTTAGTGTACGTTACAAGGAGAAGTCTGATTAAGAAAGGATGTTAAGAATAAGATACTCATGCTGGATGCACCAGGCGATGGAAAATTGCTGGAGGGATTGCTGGTTAAGACCAGTATTTTACGAGCTTGGGCTCATGCCTATGCTCAATGGGTGAAGGTCCAGGTTCACAATGTGTCAGACAGAGAAATTCAGATGAATAGAGGCTGCACCCTGGCTACTGTACACTGTGCAGACACTGCAGTGTTACCTAGTAACAAGTACTCGGGGGAGAATGACAGAGTGACACCCGACTTGTTTGATTTTTGGTGACTCCCTGTTGCCAGCTGAATGGAAGAGGAGAATCAGTGAGAAACTTGCCCAGAAAGACCAGGTGTTTTCACTAAAGGAATGGGATGTGGGATGTGTGCAAGGAGCTGAGCATCATATGCGGCTGCATGATGAGCAGCCATTCCATGAAAGGTCTCAACACCTGGCACCTGCTGATATAGATGATGTGAGATGGCACCTACAGGAGATGCTTGCGGCTGGTGTGATACAAGAATCCAGAGGCCCTCATGCTTCACCTACTGTAGTGGTGAGAAAGAAGAATGGAACAATACAAATGTGTGTGGATTATCAAACCCTCAACAGGTGGACCATCCCTGATCAATACACCATGCCCCATAGTCAGGATGCCTTAAACTGTTTGAATGGTAGCAAGTGGTTCTCAGTGTTGGATCTTCGCAGTGGGTACTACCAGATCCCCATGGCCCAAGAAAACTGTGAGAAGACAGCCTTTCTATGTCCACTTGGGTTCTATGAATTTATGAGGACGCCCAAAGGGATCTTCCACACTTCTAAACACAATAACATTGTCTAAATATACCAGGCATTCCAACAAGTTCATGTACCCACTGCACGTTCCATCAATAGCTGAAAAGTGGCTGGGGCACCCGAGATCCCCTGGGGCATCCTCATAAACTCATAGAACCTAAGCGGACAGATGAAGGCTGTTTTTTTCATGGTCTTCTGGAGCCATGGGGATCTGGTAGTACCCACTGCAAAGATCCAGCACCGAGAACCACTTGCTTCCAATCAGACAGTCCAAAGCATCCTAAACACGGGCATGGTGTATTGATCAGGGATGGTCCACCTGTTAAGAGTCCTATAGTCCACGCACATTCTTACTGTCTCATTCTTTTTTCTCACCACCAAAATAGGTGAAGTATAAGGGCTTCTGGATTCTTGTATCACACCAGCTGCAAGCATCTCCTACAAGCATCTTCTTACATCTTCTATATCTGCGGGTGCTAGGCACCGAGACCTCTCACAGAATGGCTGTTCATCATACAACCGTATGTGATGCTCCGCTCCTTGGACACATCCCACATCCCATTCCTTCAGCAAAAACACTTGATCTCTCTGGGTGAGTCTCTAGTTGATTCTAGTCTTCCATTCAGCTGGCAATGGGGGTCACCAAAGTCAAACAAGTCAAGCGTCACTCTGTCAGTCACTCCAGAGTGCTTGTTACTAGGTAACACTGCAGTGTCTGCAAAATGTACGGTAGCTAGGGTGCAGCCTCTATTCACCCAAATTTCTTGATCTGACACATTGTGGACCTGGACCACTACCTGTCGAGCATAGACATGAGCATGAGCAGGTAAGATACTGGGCTTAACCAGCAACCCTACCGGCAATTTTCCATCACCTGGCGCATCCAGCATGAGTATCTTATTCTTGACATCTTTCCATAAATGGACCTCCCCTTGTAGAGTACAGTGAGTGTTGAGGGCCAGGAGCATTGACTCAGGATCCTTCTTCCATACAGCCCTGACTGGTTCATCTTGATCCACCTCTTCGGCATTCTGTCATGACTCACAGGCCCTCTTAGTCAATGCAGGAATCCTCAGAGCCCTACCAGTCCGTTACCCCTGTTTCTCGTAGCATAGTTGCGCCAAGCTCCAGAACATATGAGTGTTGGTCCCTATTAGTAGGGGAACCTTGTCATACAGTCCAGTAGGGGGACACACTAAGGCTAAAAGTTTCTACTTGCTCCATCACTCCAGCCACCGAAGTAGGGACAACCAAATCCGGATATACCCAGAGTAGGGGTATGCCTTTTCATTCAATCCTCAGACATGCAGTTCTTCCAGAGGCTGTAAGGGAACATCAGGCAAGTGCTTCTGATACCAGTCTTGAAACATTATAGTTACTTGGGAGCCACTGTCAAGCACAGCCCTGGTAGACACTCCATTCACCTTCACTGTTGTCTCCATGAAGGGACCCACAACTTCGGACCATTCGGGTGGCACTGATGTCGGTGTTGATCTGGCATTGGTAGCATAACCTTTTTGAACATCTCCCTGGTGGCTGGTTGTCATTGCGTCGAATTACAGCTGATAACCAGGTCGTGACCCTCTTCAAATTCTCTGGCGAATGGCAGAAGAAATGGGTGTCCATCCTCCCCACATTGATAGCAAAAAATAGGTTCTCTAGACTTTCGGGGGGTACATGGGTTATCTCCTGGTTTGGGTACCATAGAGGGACTGGGTGGCTCATCTTTGGTTCATGCTAAGTCCTTCATCCTCAGAACCTCCACCAGGGTGGGGATTTTGTGAGGTTTGCAGCAAGTCCCTCACTAGAGCTTTCAACTCTCGCATTTCTTCTAGTAGGTTACCTCAGCCCAGGGTTCTGGCGAAACAACGTGCACTCCCGGTCCACTTTTAGTCTCTGGGGGTGCCTGATACAGGTCAGGTTCTCTGGATGCTTAGGTCAATTCTTTAATCAGCTCTCTCAGCTGTTGTGCCTTATCTGAGTAACTCCTTTCCGGGGTCGGGCAGGTATCAACCATCCCAGCATACAGCTCCCAGCACTCTTCATCGGTCTCAATCTCACGAATTTCCTTCATTAGATGACAGTACTCAGGAGGGTTAGCCCGCCTATATTGTAACTTGAGCTTCAATATTATCACACTAGAATATCTGGCTGACTTCAGAATATGGTCCAATCTGACCCGGTTCAGCTCCTTTGCAGGCACTCCTCCTTTCCTGTGGGCCCTCTGCAGAGCCCTCTCAAACCTGGTAATAAATGCAGACAACTTCTCATTTTTCCACTGCTTAGCTGACTTGAACTTCCACAACAAGTCGTCCCCCGACTCAGTACTGCCAAACACTCCTTCCAGTGCAGAGAGGTATTCAGCTGCCGTAGCCTCTGGACTAGATGCTCACAAGAAGTGGATGGCCTCCAATGCAGGGCCCCTTCAACTCTCCATCAGCCTCTTTCTCTTCCCCCCCCGAGCATTGCCATTCTTCTATCAAGGGAGTAACATAGTCCATCCACGTTTCCAAGTCGTCCTCCCCCGTAGGCACTGGGACTGTGCCTAAAAAAGGTCTGAGCTTTCAGTAATTATCCAACTGTATCGAGGGAATTGCGATGGGGAAGGGGGCTACAGGGAAACTCTTAGGAGAAGCCAGGGACATGGCTGGGAAGTGCAGGGGTGTGTGTTCCTCAGAAAGGTCTAGCACCTTTATGAGCTCTTGAGCAGTTCATCCTTCAGATGCTAATAATTTGAGCAACTTATTCTTAAACCCTTCTATACGGGGGGACCCACCCGGGGTAGCTGGATCACTGTGCAGGTGAATAACCTTCCACCCCTTCTGGGTACCTTCCGGCAGGATAACAGGGGGTACCTTCTCTGGATCTATTGTGGAGCTGCAGGAGAGTAACACTATCACAGTCTGCTCAAACAAATCTGCATCTCTCCCCTTCACCCCTACTTTGCCCACGCCCTTAATATGTTTCACAGTGGCTTCAATATCAGCATTAGTAGTCTCTAACGGGACATCCAGTAACAGGAGGGCCTGTCGGGAGTCTAACCCCTCAGCCTCACTCCACCCCATCATTTGGTGCACTAACAGCTTATGAGGGGCAATTTTTAGCTTGGGCATGGCAAGATCCTCCATTTTCTCCCCAAAACTAAACAGGCGATATAATCTATACTATCACTCCCTCCGCCACGCTGGCCAGCCTTGACACCTTATTCCACTCTTTTGTTGGTTTATCCTCGACTGTCCACAAACAACCCACCACTGTACCTTATATAGCTTACTAGCCCTGCCGTCCCTCCAAGACTGAAGACTAACCCACAGTGCTAGGTTCACAGCCAAATTTTGGTCCCATTCCCTACCCCCCACCTGGCCTCTTCCCTCTCACAACTCCCCCCCGCTTACTCCCTCAGAAGCTCTGACGCCAGACTCCTCCACGTCCCCTTTATGAGCACAACCAAAGGCCAGGCCGCATTCAGCTTCCGCATTCCCCAGCTATAGAATGCACTGTCAGCTGATATTAGACACTCTCCCAACCCCAGCCATCACAATCGCCTACCCACCTCCCACTTCTCCTCCTGCTGCTCTTGCTACAACTAATGTCAAATTATGTACAAATATTGTGTCTATGTACTCAGTTGTAACCATCTAAATTATTCCTGTATCGATCTTCTACCTGTTTGTAACTATTTGACGATTGTCTGTACGGCGGATGGACATTTATTGTGTTGTTAATTCTGTACCAAATGTATGTACCATTGTCTTGGGTCTTGACCCCCAGGTCACATCTGGAATCGAGCAACTCTGCTCAGTATGCCTTCCTGGTTAAACTTGTAAATAAATAAAATATTGCGGTAACTTCCTCCCTTGGCCACTAGAGGACGCTAATCCCAGTGGGCCTCCAAGATATAACCCCTAGGTGGTGCTATCCTAAGGGCTACTACCCCTGCCTGTTAGGCTATTCATGGTTAAGGGGCGTAGGCTCAGTGACAGGTGCCTCCACCCAAAGGTCAGGGTTGGTATTAGTCAGTCTAACCAGGCCACAGCCCTCTGGGACACTGTGACCCCCCTTGTCTCCCACTAGTGGCCCACACAGTACACAATATTTACCTTCACAACTCCCCTGATAGGTTCTGTACATACACATCTATTTGGCACTTACCCCCAGGACTGGCTTCTTCAGCTAGGCTCCAGGGACCCCCTGTAAAATAAGGTGAGGCAATACAATAAGCAACAATACAACACCTTGCACATAAACTGACACCACAGTCAATGTAAATTGCAGAAAAAAAGTAGATCTGATTTATTCAGGGGTAGTAACATGGGAGGGGCACAATCAGGGTAATTGGTTGGAACACTCTATCATTTAATCTATGGTGTGGGTATCTACAGTCCCCACTACAGTTACACTCTCTGGGTACCCAGTGGATGGAAGAGGGGCTAGCCAGGTCCGTTGCCTGGGGTAGGCCGGTGTTGCAGCTGGTTGGGGCCCTGTGAAGGAAAGAAACAACATACACCACGTCCTAATTGTAATCCGGATCCGGAGGGCTCAGTTCGTGCAAAGGAAAAGAAATGACAGACAATCAGGTGATAAACTTTTGATTTAGCTATGTGTTACAGGGAGCTACCCTGTTTGTTACTCACAATACCTAAAGCTGAACATAGGATGGATGATGGTCGAGACGATGGATAGATCTGCAGGATTGCCAGACGAAGCAGGGCCCACACGAATCACTACTGCATTGTTCCTGTTCAGGCATGGAGCAGGGGAGATGACCCCCTGGCAGGTCTCTCGTTGATGGATCTCCTCTGTGCAACAGGGCAGGGAGGCAAGGCCCTCATGGCAGGGTCCAACTGCATGGGGTAGAAGCAGAGGTAGTCCGATCTGAACTTGGTACAGCTTCCAGACCTCAGTGCACAACTCAGCTTGGGGGAAAAACAGATCGCGACCCTCTTCAGTTCAAAGCACATTTATATGTAAAGAAGGGTTACTGTACCAGGCAGACTGCTCCTCGATCCTGATCGCAAAGTCACTGTTAAAACCTGGGAGCGCGAAGGTAGCTAGAGTTCCTGACAGACCAATTGCATTTAGCAAAATCTTCGGTCTTCTACAGATTAAGCCTTGTCCCAATTCAGTAGCTTGCTTCACAGAACTCAGCTCAGATTTAGTCCGAAACAATTTTCTCCCTCTGTCTCTCTCTTATCTGGGCAGAAACAGCTAGCAGGCCAGAAGTCAGGCCTTCCACGATTCTCCAGTGCGAACTACTGTGCAACACGACTGTTCGAACTATGCGAGCTCCTTATCTCTCAGCTTTCAACTCAAATCTGGCTTTCCAGCAGACGGCTCAGGGCATTTCCCTCAGATTCAAAAGGTCCGATTAGCTGGTTCAGCTGTTGATCACAGTAAGAGCTCCCTCTTCTGTTGCAAAAAGGCCCCAACAGTCCAAAACTACAAATCCCACAGCTTTGAGCCCACATAGCCCCTAGGAGCAGACTCCATTTTAGAGTCCTTACGTACTGATTGGTCCAATTTGGCAGTTTGGGACCAAAATGGTGGAACTAAGATGAACTATCCTTGCTGCAAATAAGGCAGGTTAGCACAAACCACATTATTATTACTACTCTAAATGATTACCAGCAGGGACACTGGTTTACCGGGATTGAGAAAGGGCATATTCCATTTTGCACATTGTAAAAAACGGTATTGTCACCGGTGTCTGCTAAGCCAAACCGGTATTTGATTCTCTGTACTTTATTTAACAATTTTTTAACTCTGCTAACATGCATTTAAGCAATTTTGACCTCCACTGTTGCACATCCTTCCATCCTTGTACCAATTTAAAGTTATTTTAGGTACAAGATGTGATGGCAGCAGCAGCACTACAGCCCCCATCCCTAAGGTGTAATGGAAGCAGCACTATGGCCCCATCCCTCAGGTGCGATGGCAGCACCAACAGCACTATGGCCCCCATCCCTCTGGTGTGATGGCAGCAGCAACATCACTATGACCTCCCTCCCTCCCTCAGGTGTGACAGAAGCAGCAGCACTGTGGCCCCGTCCCTTAGGTGTGATGGCAGCAGATTACATTCCCCATCCACCAGTGGTGATGACAGAATCACTACAGCCCCCCCCCTTGTGTGATGGCAGTAGCAACAATGCAGTCCACATCCTTCAGGGGTGATGGCAGTAGTGACAGCACTATGATCCCCTTTCTTCAACACCCACACCCACATGCACAAGTTACAAATGACTTGGTCTCTTTGCTTGTTAGAACTCAGATGTGAATTAATCTGAACCATCACCACTAAGGTGGACTACCTTTGTTTTTTCCTATCTGTAATTTAACTGCCTGAATTGGATTTCTGCCTGTGACACTGTTGACCAGGGTTAGGGAACAGACTTGGGTGTTGAAGGGCCAGCTGGTGGGTGAAGGCTTGATTGTCCAGCGACCACGCACCTCTCCCTGGGAGGGAGGGTGGATTCATGGCTCAGCATTTGCTGGCCCCTGTGGAGGCCAGAGGCACAACAATATGTCGGCCCTCACTGCAGGAGGGAGTGTGACGGACGTAGGCTTGTGCCTTGACATCATGTGGCCTGTCAGGAAAATGGGAAAACACCCACTGGCCAACTGAAGGACAGCTGTTGGTCCCTCCATAAGCTGGAAGCCCCAGACATGTGTCGTTCTGACCCCTGCCATGCTCAGGATACACAGGAAGCTCTTTGGGGTATCTCCTCCCTGCTAGCTCTCCACAGGGGTAGAGGCCCACTCAATGAAGGGGTTACTTTGGGTTATCTGGTAGCACAGCAGTAAGGGGCAGTGGATGGTGGTGGAACTCAGCAGCAGTGGTAGGGGGCTTGGCAGGCCTGAAGGAGTGGATGGCCAGGGATAGGAGGAGAAAAAACTGCTTGAATTTGCTTCTTTGAAATAAAGTGTCTTCACCTAAAAAATCCACAAGTGATTAGTGGAGGACCTTCAAATGGATTGATTCATCTCCAGACATGTGGATTCTTTTTTTTTTTTACTTGGTGTCCATGAAAAGGGTGTCTCCCAGTTTTCATGTCTTTGTTCAGATGTGAATTGAGCACCACTCTGCCCACCAGCATCATACAGCCCCTGGGGTCTTACCTTCTGTATGTCATTGACTGTGCTTTCAAAATCCACTGGCCAAACATAAGTACACTTAAATACTTAACATTTGCTTTTTGTTGAAGCAGTCATCAGAAAACTTTTTGTTGTCACACAGACTGAAACAGCAAGTGGAAGAAAAGGTGCAAATCATCCAGTTCACCTAAATGGGGTGTTAACTGTAAAGTCTTTTCATAAGTAGTAAGGCAGTTTCTTCTCTGTGAACATACTTCCATTCAGACTAGTTTTCATTCAAACAACTGAGGATTTTGGATGGCTCTACTGATTACAGTATAAACTTGAATAAGCTAGTTGGTAACAGTGATCCTGTGTTTAGCAATCTATAACCTAGATGCTCATATGCAAAGAATACAATGAAAATCTGACTAAAATCTAAAAACAAGCTTATAAAACACATAAAATGTATCTGAACATTTGTCTTTACCTATACAAACTCATTGCAGCCCAAGTAAAATGCAAGCAAATTACATGGTACCCTGACTACTATTCTATGATGTAGTAAACATATATTGGTATTTTTTTTATATTCTTTGTAAAGCAGGTAAGGCCCACTAGGCAGAACTGTCTGTTTTCAGGAGTGACCTAGAAGCACTGGGAGGTTAAGGACTTGCTTGGAGTCACACAGTATGCAAGTGGAGGTTGTGGGAATCAAACCCAAGTCTGCTGGATGTACCTAGTTCAATCACTGTTTGTTACTCTAACCGCTAGGCATGGGTGATTAAACTGAATGGCCGATTACAACAAAGCAGTGCAGGTGATTTCCCTACTGACTCTCTATGCAGCAAAGCAGAAAGAATGCAGCACATCAGCATTCATTTTAAGATGCTGAAATCTGGTCGGCCCACTGGTGCTACGATAGCACTATTGTTTGCAATGCCAGTGACCCAGGGTCAGAAGTGAACTCGGGTTGCTGGAGGTCTGGCCAGGTGAGTAGGTTTGAGCACCTGGGGGACTGCTCTCCTCCTCCAGGAAGGGTGGGCTGCAGGTCCTGCTGCTTTACCACTACCTGTATGACCACGGGTGGTGGTGCAATGGTGCTGCAGAGTGATCAGGAGGGGAGGAAGCTAGCCAGGATCTGGAGCAGTGGCATGTCTCTATGTGACCTACCTCTTTGGAACTCCTCTAGTGCAGATGCCCTCAGGGACAGAGACCAGAAAACCAGGAACAATCACCGTACATCGGTCACTGGCAGAAGGGACCCAGGTGCCCCAGACTTCATAACCAGGCTCCATGAGGGACCCGCTGAGCTGCCTGACACACACTAACGGAGTCTGGAGGTGACCTGGGTGTCCTCCTTCCCACCTGGGGGTACAATCCAGGCAGGATAGGGGCAGGCCCACAGGAGCTCCTGAGCATTACCTGGGGTGAAGCTAGGGATACCTAGCCTAGGGATCTCTGAAAAGTTGAGACTGATGCTGTGAGAAGGGACATAAAAAGAAAATAAAAAATTTGAAAAGATGCTGAAATCTTAGAGATTCTGTGCAGTGACATGCATCTGAAGCACTCGTACAAGAATTCAAAATCCGCAAACCAAGCAGGATTCCGTGATTGTTACCGGTGTTACCGGTAAAAATGGAAAACCAGTGTCCCTGATTACCAGCAATTAGTCACCTCTTTTAGCAAGGCTCCCTCTGCACAAGTAGCGCTGGCAGAAACGGAGCGAGTGTTCAGCAGCCCAGGTGGGACTTGGGCATGGAAACACACAGTCCCCCCTTTTCATTAATTATGAGTGCAAACAGGTAGCCCTTATTGAAACAGTATACGGAGGCCACACGGGTGCACACTGGGAATACATTTAAACGCTAAAAGCAGGACACCAGCCTGGCAACGAGTATTTGAGGCAAGCTCACGGAAGTCTTTCGGGAACCCCCATTTGTAGGGGGGTTCCACCAGGCTTTCAGACAACGCTGATACATTGTTGATCTCAGCTCTGTTTTCTTCCTTGCCATCTTTGAAAACGTGTTCGCCTTCACAGTTTGTCACTGGCAGTGTCAGGAAAATTCTAAGTGCAATGTCCACATTAGGGAACATTGACTGAAGGCCATTGTGCCTTAAATCCTGTAGCAATTTAGCTAGAGACTTATTTGGCTCATCTTGTACAAAGAATTTAAACTGTAGGAGCTCATCAGGAAATATCTGATTATCCAAGTCCTGGGGGTAAACTACAGCAAGTTTGCGAATGTCGATGACGTCCAATGATCTTAGTTGAAACAGAAATCCAAAGCGGTCACACAGCATCTTGTAAGCATTCAGTTGATGATGAAGACAAGTTGAACATTTGTCAGTCATGACATAGAATGTCTCAATACAACATTTTTGGCTTCCTTCAAGTAAGGCATCAGGCTCTCTGGATCCATCTGCAAATTGTTGTCTCTTGAATATGGCAGAGATCACTTTGATATTTTTGTGAAACAGCTTTCCATGTCTTCTTAGCAGCATTTTCAAAATTCTCAAATTGATCTTGCAGAGTGGCCACAAATGCTACAAATGAATGCAGTAAGTGAACTGCTGTATTGAGATGGATTTCCATTTTCTGTAGCTGCATGCTGGTCTTTTTAAACCGCTGAAGCACAGTGTCCCAAAATTGAGCCATGAAAGCTGTTTCCAACTGCTCCATTTTGCTCTGAAGGAAGCTACTTCTCGTCGGGTCTCAGCTGACTGGTTCATATCTTCTGACAGGTGTTTTAGGGCTTGCCAAATTCTTTCATAGTTCTGACACAAAGCTTCTGTAGAATCAGCACGGCTACTCCATCTTGTGTCAGAGAGACTTTTGAGTGTCATAAATCTCTGACTTTCATCAGAGCTGCCAACAAATTGCTTCCAGAAATATGTTGACATTCAGCAGCAAGCAAATAGCAACTGCAGAAACCCAAAGAAAATAATGACACGGGTGCAGCTGTTGTTAACACTGTTGACTCCCACTAAGTTCAATGAATGTGCAGCACATAGAACATAGTGCATACGTGGGTTTACTCACATTAGGTGTGCCTGCAGTCCATTGTATTATCCTGACATATTGCTAGCATTAGCATATAATTGTCCATGGCTGCTAGAGATGTCCAAACCCAAGTTATTTATCATAGCAAGCACAGTGTTGGCCAGACTTGCACACACATGGTTCTCCAGTAGCTCAATTCCAATGAATCATTCCACAATGTGTCCATCTGAATTGACAAATCGGAATAGGAAAGTCAACTGATCCACATACAACAGATCTGGTGTTGAATCGACAATCACTGAAAAATACTTGGCTTGTTTCAGTTCTGTGGCTATTGAGTTTTTAACTTTCTACTCCATCAAATCAATGAATTTATCACAAATAGTTGACAGACAGGAGGCATTACCTCTACCCTTGTGTCCAAACTTAACCAGAAGATCAGCCAAAAACAGATCAAACTGAGCTATCAGCTCCAAAATCGCTGAATAGTTTCCATCATGTGGTGACCCTAACAGTTCATCTTCACCACGGAATGCAAGTCCACACTCACTTAAAAATGTGATAACTGGCACAACACATTTAAGAACATCTCCTCCAGTTTTGGCATTCTGACAAACTGCCAAGCTAGATCTGCATCTACTGTACCTGTCACTTTTACATACCCTAGCCACACGAGCATACGGTTTTGGTGTTCCAGGCTTTTTTCGTGTTCAGAAATTCGCTCGGGTTGTTTCCAGTCTCTGAATCCTTTAGTAAAGGCATGCAATCTTGTTGATAAAAGTTTGCAGGCAAAGCAGTAAACATTTTCAACAGATGGTGAGTAAATAAGCCATTCCTGCATAACCACTTCACTGCTGCGCAGCAGACATGAAAACAGATCTCTGGATAGCATCCGAGTCTTTCTAGCAATCACCTGAGCAGAAGCAGAGAAATTTGGTATGATTTTATTCAGACAAGCAGCTGAGCCCTTAGCAATTGAACAAATCCTAAACTATCAATGTTGCTCCACAATGCAGGCTCACTGGTAAATCAATCTGCTTCAATAATATCTTTCTTGCTTTCACTCGAGCCAGGTCCAGAGTCATGATCCTCTTCCTGAGGGTCATCTGTAGGCAGTGCCGCCACCCCGTCTGCATCTTGTACACCTGGACTAGTAGTAGGCATGTTACCTTCTACAATACTTCCTTGTAGCTGCACATTGCCAGATTCAGAAGCACCATTGGCTGGGCTGGGTTCAATGCATACACTGTCATCATCAAATAATTGTTGCTACTCAGAGTTCTCTGGCTCCTTGAAGAATTGTTTTATTTTTGGGGTCTTCCTGAGCAAAGCCACCCCCTTCATCTCCCTTTCCTTTTTCAGCTTTCTCTTAGCACACCCACTTAGATAATGACAGTTGCTAGAGGAATCCGTAGCATTTAATTTACCACAACAATGACCAGTGGAGATATAGCAGTGTCAGTAGGTGAATGACGGAACTGCTGTTGAGCGCCTGTTGGTTTCTCACCTGCCCAAATTAACAACACCAACCTGACAATGACCAGTAGTAGTAGTACTCCACAGAGCTGTTCTCTGTTGTCACTGTCACACACCGTAGAAGAATGGGACTTCTGGTGATGCCTCTGCTTGGGCAGGTTGCTAGTTGGGAAGCTCTGTCTCCTAATCTAAAAAATAACTCCCTTTTACATACTAAAGCAGTTGATTTTAACTTCTAGAACTTTCTGTAATCCTACTTTGTTTTGAGCATTACCTTTCTTTGTGTAAAACTGATTAAAATGGATGTGAATATGAAAACACCAATTAGGCATACCCTGCCGCTGACTCCAGACAGAACACTAAGCTCAAAAAGGCTAAACAAGGGGGGCGTGGCCTGGCTGAAGATAGCTGCTTAATTCTGCTTCTCCCTGGGACTACCATCTATCATCGTCCATCCTCCTGATCCCAGATTGTCAGCATTTACCAGCAAGTGAAACATAATTTTACTAACATCATAGCTCAACTCGGGTAAATTATTTTCTCTATATCATAACTCTATAGCTAGAATTTTTCTGTATTTATACTGCTTCTCTGTGAAAGCCTACTACAATGGCTGGGCAACTCCCGCAAAACAGCTCCCTTAGCAGAGCGGAAACTATGTTTCAACAGCTCATCTGTGAAATTAACGACTTAAAATTAACATCTCAACTAAACATCACTAACATGCAAGTGTTAGACCAAAAAATCAATGATGCTGCAGTTAAAGTTGCTCAAAATGAAAGTGCTATTAACATCCTGCAAGCCACCATCAGAGAGCAAGACAGAGTTATCGGAAGCCTACAAGATAAAATTGATGACATTGAAAACAGAAACAGATGCAATAACCTGAGATTTTGGGTTTTCCTGAAGGTGCAGAACTTGGAGACACTAGTGCGTTTCTACTAAATGTGCTGCCAGCCCTGCTCAAACTCCCACCTGGTCAAGACCTTACTACTGAGAGATCATACCGTACTTTAAGCTGGAGACCTGGTCCAGATAAGAAACATAGGCATTCATTGCAAGATTCTTAAACTATGCCCACACTAAACTGATTATCAATAGAGCAAAACAAGTGGGAATGCTTACATGGCAAGATCATAGAATTTCTATTTTTAGAGACTTCTCTAAGGAACTCTCTAATAAATACAGAGCTTTCAATCCTATTAAAACTACCCTACACCAACGAGAGATCAACTATGCTTTGCGCTATCCTGCCATCATGCGCCTGTTTCTGGGTGCCTCAACCAAAGATTTCAACACTCCCAAAGCCTTGGCTGCATTTCTTGGTGAGCCCCAGCCTCCAGCTTCCCCATTTGGAAATACTGATGTGACCCCTTCTCCCACTGTCTCAGCAAATTCCCAATCAGACCTGCGCACCCACATAATGGCTTCAAATCATGAACACACTGAGAAACCAGTATCTCTCCAGGCTGATGTAGCACTTCCTGTCAGAATCTCAGCCCGCTTGCTAGACAAAAAGAACTTGAATCCACCTTCTTCTAAACATGCCTGCTGTGCAGATGCTACTCCTTCTAGATCTACCTCTCATCACGAATGACATGTTGGCTTCACTACACCCCTAACCCTCTCCAAAAAGTTTTCTTTACTACAAGAGGACTTAAACTCGTCTCAGGAAGACCTCCTGGAATCAGCTGTGGATCCTGTCAGCAATGACCTTGGAGATGCTTTACAGGGCAGTAGGTCTCCCGATTCCTCTTGGGCTGAATTAGTGACCAGCTCCCCTCTCAAATTGGCAATGCCTTCTAAAAAGAAACGGAAAGGGAAGCTCAAAACTAATTGAACCTATAAATGATGCCTGGGCATGTGTATATATTAGTACCTCTCAAGGTTAGTGCCTAATTAACCTCGGCTCTCTGATCACTATCAGAATTTGTCTGCCCTGCAACTGTGCATCGCGTTTCTTGTGTGTGCATACTATCGCATCCAGCTGGTTTGGAAAGTGATAAGTTGTACATCACGGTTACATACTTTTGGTTTAGTAGCATGTCATGTTATTTAAGCATCTCATTGTGACAGTCTTGGAGTTTTCTATCTCAGTGTAATGTCTGCTACATTATACATCCAGTTATTTCTGCATATTTTACTCATAATGTCAGTTTTTGAGTATCCCTAATGTTGGGCTATGTTCTTTTTTAAAAGGACAGTTCTTATATAATGTTAGATTAATTCATATGTGCTCAATGATTTTCTATATTCATTTAGAGGTGTCTACCATCTTTTTTATCAGTATGTCCTTCTCACATAACCATTAAGGGAGGTTGCCTGCTTAACTATTTTGTGATCCAACATCACCCCACACATTTGTTACCATATTTACACATTATAAATTTACAGTATCTTGGGGTTATATTAATGAGGTCCTCAACTATTTGTTCCCTTCATCCACTACTACATCCCAGACTAACATTTAACACTTTAATATTTTTCTCTAGTCTCCTTCCTACTCCAACCCGCCTTTATCTAACTTTTAAATCCCCTTTTCTTTAACCATGGTATACTAACTTCTTGTGCTGTTTTATTTATCTATCACTTAGTCTTCAGATTACCCTACAATTAAGCGTTGCAGGCTATTTTTGAGGTGTCTCATCTTTATTATTTTACTCAATGTGCTGCAATCAATAATAGATAGCACAGTCTGACTCGAAGCCCTTATGATATGACTTTTTAAGCCTGTGCTGTAATCTTATAGCTGAGCTCACTCGACCCTCTCCAGGTCTTGAAATCTCACTATGCTAAAGCAACTCCTTCCCTAGGGGTGATTTTTGGGTCTGTGCTACTATTAAATACCTAGTACTTATCAGCAATATATGCAGTCCTTCGAAGCCTGAACAAACTGAACTCTTATAAATGTCATATTACCAGAATGACTATGTATTCCTGTTCAATACAAGACTTTCACCAGATATCTGCCCATACAATTTGGATCTTACAGTGCCTCAACACCCCATAAATCCTCATACTATTTGGACCCTACTCGCTCCATTTTACCTGAACACTCCTCCTACATAAACGCTTCTGTGTCTAAGCATTATGATTATGTGAGTTAGTACATAGTAGATGGCACAAGTACAGCTGTTCTTATAATTTTAGGACTTAGCCATCCATAATGGCATACTGTTTGTATTGCCGTAATAGTGTTTCAGCTCGGTTCTTTTTTCCACTCTAACTTAGGTTCAAGATTATTATTATGTCTGGGATTGCATATACTTTCTGTAATCCCCTTTTCATATATGGTAAGATGTTCGTGGTTCCCCCCTAGGGAATTATTATGTTCACTTTAGTTCTACTCACAATTATAATGTGATAGAAATAATTGTTTACAGTTTGTTTCTTGGGTTTAAGATAATTTTCTCCCAAGATTTACTTACTGTTTACATGCTCTGTAGTATAGTGAGAGAGTCTTGCCGATTTCACCGACTCATATCTTGCTATATTACCTAAAGACTTCATAGTGTGTTAGTATAACATGCATCGGATTTGTTTAGTAACTATATATATGTCTTCTGTATTCTATTTACTACCTCTCACCTTGTGAGGCCCAATGGAAACATTCACCTAGGATTCAAGTATTTCCACAAACTAAATATCCTGCATGCATTTGACTGTGCTAGCCCTCTCCCTTCTGAGTCTATAACATCCTGTAACCCTTTCAGTATGAGTCCCTTACTTCTTATTTGTGTTTTCATACTCATCTCCCCATTAACATGAGTGATCTAATTCTACATTCTTGGAATGTTAAGGGACTCAACTCACCTTGTAAATGAAAGCAAATACTTTCTTACCTCAAAAAGCATAAGGCTCATATTGCTTTCTTACAAGAAACAAAACTTTTAATAGAGGATATCGACAGACTCAGAAGGGATTGGGTCGGTCAAGTATATGCATCCTCCTCTACTTCTAAAAAATGGGGGGTTGCTATTCTATTACATAAATCCCTTAACTAGACCCTTATCAAATCCATCTCCGATTCAGATGTCAGATGGATTATAGCCCGCTTAAATACCCCTGCAGGCCCCCCTTATGTTAGTCAACGTTTATGCCCCTAACTCTGATTCACCTGAATTCTTTCATAATACAGCCCAACAAATTATGAACAGTAGCTTTAACAATTCTCCTATACTTGTAGGTGGGAATTTCAATTTAGCTCTGGAAGCACATTTAGACAGAAGTAACTCTTCGTGTGATTCCCACCCCAGAAGTATTTCTGCACTCTCACTGCTAATGAAAGACTTTGGTCTCACCGACATTTGGAGACTACACCATCTTAGACAGTGCGACTATACTTTTTATTTACCGCTTCATAAATCTTATAGCAGAACTGACTACTGGTTTTCTTCCCCATTCATCACTGAAAAAATTATTGACACAACTATCCTCCCGATTACTATATCAGACCATTCTCCTATAAAATTACATCTTATTTGGGGCCCACCCCCATCTAAATCCCCCTCCTGACATCTAGACCCACTCTTATTGAAAGACCCAGATTTCTTACCTTGGATTAGATCCCAAATCCAAGAATTTCTTTCCTTTAACAACACTCCTGATATATCTCAAGGTACCATCTGGGAAGCACTTAAAGCAACAGTTGGAGGGAAAATTATAAGCTATGTAGCACACAAGAAAAACACCAAGGGAACAGCAATTGGCCGATTTAGAGAAATCTCTTAAAGAAAAAGAAACCCAATATTATAAAACAAAAAATCCAGATAATAACTCACAGCTTCACCTTGAAATTCTTCAACTTAGAATTAAAATCAACAAATTAATATCCAGGAAAGCTGAACTTGCCCTCCTTAGACTTAAACACTGTTATTGGGAACAAGGGGATAAATGCGGGAAGCTGCTTGCTTATCAACTCAAGAATCGACAAACGGAGAGACATATTGCTGGTTTGAAAGATCCTTCAGGCAAAATCCATACAGATAATCCCTCAATTAATCATATTATGCAATCCTTCTGCAGTACCAAAAATTATACTCTCATCCCACTCCCCCACAGCCTGAATATATACAACAATTTCTGGACAATTTACAGTTACCACACCTTTCCCAACAAGATATGGCTTTGCTAGATGAACCCTTTTCCCTAAAAGAGATACAAGCAGCACTAAATTCCCTTAAATCTGGTAAAGCTCCTGGGAGTGACGGTTTTTCCGTAGACTTTTATAAACCCCTAGCTGACAACTTATGCCCCTTACTGTTTACGGTCTTCAAAGAGGCATCTTCACATGGTAAACTTCCCTATTCTATGGCAGAAGCCATTATAACCATCCTACCAAAAAAAGATAAAGACCCTTCTCTCCCATCCAGTTACAGACTGATATCATTACTTAATATGGAAGGGAACATTTTTGCCAAAATATTAAATACTCGTTTAGAATCAATAATTTCAAAACTTGTCCATAACTCCCAAGCTGAATTTATCAAAAATAGAACTGGCTCTGATCATCTCTGTTCATTGTTTAATTTAATCTACAAAGCTAAATCTCTTACATCACCTGTCACAGCCATAGCCATTAACTTTGAAAAGGCATTTGACTCTCTCAACTGAACTTATTTGTATTGCGTTCTATTCCACTTTGGTGTCATAAATAAATTTTGTACATGGATTCAATTACTATACACCCTCCCCTCTGCCCAGGTTCTTACTAACTCTACTCTGTCCTCATCCTTTCATCTGGCAAGAGGTACCAGGCAAGGGTGCCCCTTATCCTCTACTCTTTTTATTCTAGCTATGGAACACTATCAGCTGCTCTTCGTCAATCCTCCATGATCCAAGGTATCCCTATCGGTAATTCCCGTTATACTTCACTATCCTACGCTGAAGACCTCCTCATTCTACTTGAAAATCTTTAAATTTTGGGACCACACTTAATTAAGTTACTTATCAACTTTACTTCACTTTCTGAGCTAGCTCTGAATCTAAACAAATCAGAAACAATGACATTGAACAATTTTTGTAACTCTTCTATGAATATAATATTAGGTTTTCATTGGGCCCCTCAAGATATCTCTTACCTTGGAATATAGATCACCTCTAAATTAGACAAGATATGGGAAGCCAATCTTTCCCCATTATTAGCAAATATTAAAAACACTCTCAACAGATGGAAACTGCTTAACCTCTCTTTTAATGGGAAAATCTCCGCTATCAAGATGTCAATAGCTCCTAAAATACAGTATGTATTTTCTAGTAACCCTTTAACCCTCCCTACTTTCTTTTTTGTCAGAATTGATTATATAATTGGCAATTTTTTATGTGAAGGCAAAATTCCCAGATTTAGTCATAACAAACTGCGTTCCCACTGCTCCAAAGGGGGCTTCGGGCTCCCCTGGTTCCAAACATATTTTTGGGCCTTCCACACTGCCCAAACTGTGAAATGGTTTAATAAACCTAGCAATAAATCACCATTATGGGTCAATATGGAAACATCTCTATGTCCGGGCAATGTCACCTCTTCTTTCATTTATAACCCTCTCCTCTCAATTTAAAATCTCACCCTACTGTAGCATCATCTATATACTACTGGAAAATAATTCATAAATGCCTTAAATCCAACCCAGCCCCTCTCATATATGCCCCCGTTTGGGGGGAACCATAACATCACTCTTGATAATCACCCAATTTTTTGTTGCAATTGGGAAAACAGGGGCATTTTTTTCTTGGAGGATATACTTATACCTCAGACTCTCAAATTAAAATCCTTTTCTGACCTGCACAAACAATGGACTCTTCCCCAGCATGATTTCTGGAAATATTTACAGTTACACATGGCATGGAACTTTTATCTTCCTACTATTCCTCATCAATCTATATATGATACTTTTATTTCTAAATGGATCAAAAACAAACTCTAAATTAAATAGTATAATTTACAATCATATCAAAAATACAATTCCAGATCAATCTATCACTGCAAAAAATTAATGGAGTACCCTTTTAAATGATGACATAAACAATTCGCAGTGGCATAACTGCTGGCTATCCTGCCATAAATCTTTCAAGGATAATCGCAGTTCACTCATGCAAACCAAAATTCTACATCTGTGATACAGAACTCCTGAGATTCTGCAAAAAATGGTCTTAATGAACAACAATAAATGTTGGCGCTGTAACTCCCCCAATGGCAATTTGCTACATATTTTATGGCATTGTCCTCCCATACACAATATTTGGTGTCATATTCATTTCTTTGCAATGAAAGTGATTGGTCTATCATTTGCATTAGATCCAAAACATTGCATACTTGGTATTTTCAATGCTCATTCATACAAAATATCCCATTCTCAGAATAGGTGGTTATTCCTACTATTGCTTCACATTAAACACCTTATACTAATGCATTGGAGATCCAACATCATTCCCACCCTCCCGGATATTCTCAAACAACTATCTCAATATGCCATCCTTGATCGTATATCACACTTCACCTATGACTGACTTAATTTATATAATAAATGCTGGCAGGACTATTTTAAATATTTAAACACATCTACACATATTGTCACTTAATCCATGGGTTGTGATATGTTCACATTGGAATCTTGCTTCTAGTTCTTTCGTTCCTTCTTCATCTCCTCTCTTTCTATCTTTCTATCTCCTTTTCTTCTTCATTCTTGTTCACTTTCTTAGATATTTTTCTCTTTTTATGTTCTTCCTTTATACAGTCTTTCACATACTTGTATTAAATTACAGCATAATAGAAATACAATCACAGCTACTCATATTTCTTGTTTGTATCTACTGCTTTTACCCCTTGAAGCATAAATTGCCATATTTTCTCTCTATCATACAGATTGTACTGCTACATATTGTTTTCTCAACATTTGTTTTCCCCTTTAATATCATCATATAATACTTCAGACAACATGTTTTTTTCCTTCTCCCACTAAGAATTTATGTAACTGTATACTGGAGAATATAGTGTATTTGTATGTCTAATCACAATAACTAAAATAAAAAGATTAACTGCAAAAAGGCTAAACAACAAGCAGGTAAAACTACATCTAAGACCCCACTTTCAGAGGAAAAATTTATGTCAGAAATCAATGATCTTAAGGAGGCCATCTCACATTTGGTCCAAGAGTCTAAAAGTACTACAGATATATTAAATAAAATCACTAATCGAATCACAAATGCAGAAGCGAGAATCTCGTTGATGGAGGATTGGAAGGCCAAAACTGATCCGGAACTCCCAAATCTAAGGCATAAAATTAAGAAGCCGGAACAAAAGCTGGAAGATCTGGGAGCACATCAGTTCGCTCCCGCTAATTCATCCCGTGACTTTCAGCTCCTGACAATTCACTCCTGATTCTTCTCGCTCCTGCCAAATTCACTCCATGCAGATTAGCTCCCGCAGTGAAAATGCATTGATTCACTCGATTTTATCATTTTATCATTTTTATTAACTATTTTTTAAAAAAGATATAATTTTTAATTTGCTTTTAATTTGTATGCTGAGTTACGCTAAGTCAAGACATCAAGAACATCAGAAGGTAAAAAAAAGAAACTTTACATACTATCTGACACAGTCTGCAGGCATAAGTATTTTTGTGGTATTGTGCCTTTTATTGGGAGCATTATTGGGAACGTGTTTACAGTATTGAAGTATTGCATGCAGCAATGAGTAAATGGGTAGTAAGCTGTCTTTTCAAACTGGGGAGCAGGTTTGTAAGGAGCGAATTGCTAAGGAATGAATGTGTACAGGGATGAATTGTCAGGAGTGAATTGTCGCTGGATGAATTAGTGGGAGCGAGTTGTCATGTACCCAGAAGATCTGGAGGGTAGATCATGAAGTAATAATGTGGTGATCTACAGCCTCCAAGAAACTTCAGAAGGTTCAGACCCCATACACTTTGCATAAGTGCGGTGCGAGAATATTCAGGCAATTCTCCTAATGGTGCCATATATGTAATAGAGAGAGCTCACAGGGCTTTGGGACCCCCATCAGCAAAAGGCGAACCTCCAAGGCCATTTATTGTTCACTTTCTGAACCACCTAGACAGATCCCATGTTTCAAATAAAGTCCAAAATGATTGGTCATTTGATGGTAAAAAAATCAGACTTACCCAAGACCTTCCCCGAGATGTTCTCCAAAGGAGGAGAGGTTTTACACCGATCTTAAGCAAACTTATCTCGGCAGGGATTAAATTCGGCATTGGCACACCCGGCAAAATTATCTATTGTTAAAGAGGGTAGAAACTATGCTTTCGAATCTCCAGGTCAAGCATTACCCCAACTATCAGGTTTGTTCCCTGATTTGTTCAAGAAGAGTTGAATCCTTGATCTAAGATGCTGGTGGGCTTACTTTTCACTGATAAACAAGTTAAAGGAGTTTTTTTTTTGTGGTTATAAGAACCTACATCTCACGGTTCCCACTTTATACCATTCTTGCTCTGTGCTGAGACTATATTTTGATGCTATCAGGAACCTACATAGCTGCAACTACTGGCTTCTACTATGGAAACCCTCTATTTTTAGTTACAGTATATTGGTTTCATGGTGGGAGCTTGAAATCAGTGTCATGTTATTTGTTTGTAAGGCAAGGAAAAATCATTATGGAACTCTCTGGCCACAAGGGAGTAGAGATAACTACAGCTTTCAGGTCAAAGAACCAATGGCTCTGTTCTTGTACCCAGCAGTTTTGATTTACTCTTCATACTGACTAGTCTTTGAATTGAATTAATCCCTCTCATGTATGTTACCTCATAGACTAAGACAATCTAACTGTTCTTGTCCTTTGGGTTGCAACAGTCACATCAATGTAAACACAGAAGAATGTATCATTTTCTGTTACTTAATTTCAAACTGTATGGATATCTTTCTGAGGACCCGTTATAATTCGTATTAAAAAGTAAGAGTTTTTCAAAATCATATCTTTCAAAGTACTTTGACTTAAGGAATAATATCTATAAATAGTTGATTAACGTTAACTTAGGTTATAATGTAGTAGGCTTGTCAGCCCTATTGATACATTAATTTTTCCCTTCCATTGCACCAACTGAGTTGTATGGGATATTTCCAGAGGGTCAATTATATAACATCATTGGTTAAATTAACAGATGTAATATATTTATAAAAATGAAGGGTAAATTCGAGGGGGAGAGAGATGGAGGGCTAGAAGGGACAGTTTGCTGTTGTTGGACTCTGGAGAAATCTAACTTATTTAAAGATAGAATCCATTAAATAGGACCCTTTCTTCAATTAAAATGGCATGGGTCCTGACTTATGTACTGGATCTCCTTTTTTATGCTAAATCTTATTCACAATGACCCTTGTATATTTGATGTACCCATTAAATTGTGGTCAGACAATATTATTCGGTCATCTTTATTTTATCTAAAACTCGGATTAGCTTTAACTGAAAGATTATGGTCTGCTGTGCTGCAAACTTAGGTTTACCAAGCCCAGTAAGGAAGGATAAATTATTAGGCTCATAGCTTCCACTCAAGAGACTATTATAAAATATCACTATACAGTGGAGCCGGCCACTAAGCCTAAATAAACACAAAAGCTGGATCCCGTTAAATAGGGATTATACCTACTTATATGTTAATACCCAAGATAACTTATCAATCCCATTAAATAGGGAGATATTTGGGTAGATAAAGGTATTCCAGTGGATCTGAGCCTGATTTCATTATCAATATGTTTTTATTCAATATCTTTGCAGACATCTCTCACCACTAATATGTTTCATAGGCTGGAATGGCAGGGGAGTGTAATCCCTTACAGAATTCAGACCCACTTACCTTAATTTCAACTTCCAGGGTTAGGCTGCTCCTGATGGCCCTCCTTCTCACACATCCCTGAATTTAAATATTTATTCCTCCAACACTATATCTGTTGGTGACATAACCCCTGTGTTTTATATCCTGCACACTTTTAGAACTTGGTGATAAAAGAACAATAATATTACTCTGATGCTAGATGGCAAAGACTGCCCTACAAATAATTGTGAGGGTCAATGTTAGACCAAGTATTATACATTCCTCTTAGGCATTTCTTTGGATTTAACTTATAGTTTGGATTTCAGAACATTTTAATTATTTTTATTTTTCCTTTTTTTAACAGGAGGGCCCTGACTGAGAAATTCATATTATATAAGAGATTAAGTTTTTTTTCTTCAATAAGTACTTGCTATTTAACAATTTGGTTCTACTATTATAAGTTCACATTTTCATTTCCCCTTTGTTGCAGGGTTGGGATAACAGGATACAATAACTCAGGCAGACCAATAGCTTTCATGCATAGAAAGTGCTGCTCTGGCACTTATTTTATTTGTCTTATTTAAATTGATTCTTCACAGAAAAGCAGAATTCTGGTATTAGTTCATACATTTCAAATAACCAAATGAAGTGGCCTCCCAAAGGGCCAATATGCTGCCCAGCAATGCCACTCTTTCTCCCAGTCTTTTTATACACTCGTGTGAGCGCGAGGTCTCACTCCCGCACAATCAGTGTAACATTGATTCCCCTCTCTCCAAACTAGACCCTAGTGGCAGGTTTTTCATATTGTTTTGGGAGTGACATCACATACCAGGGATCCACCCCCATTAGGTCACTTAACTAAAAAACATATCTTTCAGTGGCTCTTAGCCCATCCTATACAAAACAAGAAGAGGGTTACTTCTAAGCCAGTCAATAAGGGTACCCACTGTAACAAAACATATCTTTCATATCCATTCTTAAACAACTTTATGCCCTTTAGACGTTTAATTGCCATTAGTGTGTCCTCTGAGTAGTGATCTCACTGCTACACATATCTTCACAAGTAGTTGATTTGTGGGCTGCCACCCTATAGTAGCACCACATCTAACAACCAGTTAAAGAACTACTGTTATCACTTTGTTGTGCCTTTTATTCTTTATTTAATGCAGCATCCCTTCTAGTTTGAAACTGATTCTCCTAGAAGGGATTATGGGGATTAAGCCCTTTCCTTTGGGTACTGAGACACAATAATCATTTCTCCTCCAATGGCTACAATTCTCAGCTGTTGTGAAAACATTTCACTCTGGCCCAATTCTTTTATTTTCATGCACCATTTAGATTCAGGGACTATCCTGTCCCATTTTCCATGTCTTTTGTGTTTATTTAGGAGCTAGCACACTCCTACACTTTGTTAGTAAGAAATATTTATTTTCCTATCAGGGACTCCATTGTCCGTTTACACTGAAGCACACGATGTGCACATTGCCATCAGGTAAATGAGGTGGCTGAAAGTAAAAGTTATTGCCGTTCCATTTAGAACTGTGACACAGCAGTTCATAGGGAGAGAGAGAGAGAGAGAGAGAAAGAGAGTGTAAGCGAGGAGCGTATACTCCAATTTTATTTTACCAACAGCCTCTCTTCCCCTCTACAGGTAACAACTACTGAAAAGACAAAGCGCCTTGATATCCATCTGCTCGGTAAACTTTCACTTTTTATCTTCACATGCGGCTGCAATTTACCAATGCCACCCCACCCCGAGACACAAAACCATAGTCTGTCTCCTGCCTCCTCATTATTGAAAGGCAAAATGCCCATCCTTCCAATGCTCAGTGCACTCCTTTGGGCAGGCGGCTGCACTTTTCTATTCAGAACACCATTCTGCTCTGAATATTTCTGGAGTGCTTCTCCAACCACATACAGCATATTGTAATGCTTTGGAGCATCATTATGCTCTGAAGCAAACCCGGAGTGGTTTCTGCTCTGAACTAAGGAGAGGTGCCTCATTGAGCACAAAGCACACCTATCGGGGCACAATTTTCTTTCTCTTTACTTTTCCTTGGGTGGCTATGTCACTGGCATCCTGACAGCCTCCCGTTCTGCTCAAATTGCTTGTGACAAACCAGTGAGGGAGAGAGAGAGAGAGAGAGAGAGGAGTGAGCGCACTCCTATTTAAAAACAATTTCTCTCTAAATATTTTTTTTTACGGGGCACCAGTGTTTTTACACTCAAAAGCATGACCTGTACTTCTCTCTTATGCTCCAACATGGGAGTTTTTCATACAGCACGACATGCGCTTCTGCACATAAATCAGGGGCATATTTTTTTTACAAAAAGCAGCCGCTCAGAGGTATGGGTCAGTGGGGCAAGTACCCCATAACTTACAACTGTATCATCTGGCAAATCTCAGCATATGTTCATTTATACTGCGCAATTTACTTTCGTGCTTGTTTTAAATAAGGCAATACAGCACATAAAGGCACAGATGAATTTTATATTCTCCCTATTTACTTAAAATGACAAAGTCATAAGCCACATAAATAGGGGGGCAAGGAAAGACCAGGGCATCCACAGCTGACGGGGTCACCCTGTCACACCCTTTAAAACATTTTACTCCATTCTTCAGGAGTTAGTAGTGCTTTAGTAACTTAATAACTAAGGTTTTGTTGGGTTAGATAAATGGAGTTAGAGTGGAGTGGTTTCACCACATTTAAGAGATTTTAGGAGGTCTGTTTTTGGAACTGGGGGTTTAATTGAAACTATATACAATATTTTTTACCTTCAGTGATGACTATTGGATTACTCTGGGTTCATATGATTTGTTTTGCTTCTAGAAGGGGATAAGGGAGGGACAGCTGGGGGGAGACAGTAGGATGGGTAGTTTTCATAACATATACATGACCTGTTTACAACTTGGAACAATTACCTGGTTTTACCTATTTCAATACTTTGATTTGGTATGAGTGTTATAACTCCTAAATTGGCTTCTTGGAATGTTAAAGGGTTGCAATCAAAAACTAAAAGGATAGCAATTTTAAACTACTTAAGGGCTATGGGATTCAATTTAATTATTTTACAGAAAATACATCTATTAAGCTCTGAGACTGAATGCCTGAAAAGAATTAGCTACAGATCAATATATGGAACAAGTATATATACTGCAAAATCAGGGGTGGCAATTCTAATAGACTTGTCTGTGGACTTTCATTTGTCCAAACTTATCTTAGACCAAGAAGGAGGATATGTTTTAGCTGTAGGAGAAATTGCACAAACTAAATATGTATTTGGGTCAATTTATGATCCGAATAATGTATCACCAAACTTCTATAAGAATTTGATTTCCAAACTTACACCTTATCATTCCTATCAAATTGTATTAGGAGGTGACTGGAATTTACCCCTAGACTACCATTTAGATAAATCTAACCCCTCAAACTATACAATTTCATCTAACAACAAGGCCCTTTATGATTTAATAAATATATATGACCTAGTTGATCCATGGAGGATATACATGCTAAATAAATTTTTTTTTATATTTTTCTCACAGGCCCATAATTCCTTCTTTAGAATTGACTATTTTCTGCTCTCTAATAAGTTACTTCCCTCAGTATATGATCCACAAGTATTACCAAGGGTACTATCTGTTCACTCCCTGATACATATTACTTTAAAATTAGGTATTCCCTATTCTCAATGTTTTTCCTGGAGACTTAATCCCAATCTCTTGAGACACAATTATATTATAAACTATATAAAGAAGCTATTCAGTTTTTTTGGAACCATAACTCCAATTCCATTAAAAAAGTGTATTTAATTTGGGAATCCTTCAAATATTAAATTGAGAGGAATTCATTAGATTTGGGGCAAAAATTAAAAAAACAAAGGACTGAAAAATTATGTGACTTCACTAATAAGCTGAAGGATTTAGAAATTAAAGACCCACACTCACTTTCACCTCGAGAACTTCAACTAATCCAAGAATTTAAAGAGGAAATTCAATTCCTCTTTAAAGACCAAGCTGAACTTTTGATTATTAGATCAAAGGCATCATATGTAGATTTAGGGAACAAACCTAGTAAACTGCTTGCTCAAAGAATTAAAAAAATGGAACAATCAAGGCATATGGACTCTATAATATCTGACAATCAAAATAAGATGTTAATGGATTATAAGGACATTCTCAATGAGTTTTATATATATTACTTAGGACTTTATGGACCAATTCCCAATCCTCCCACTTTGGAAGAGGTAAACAATTTTCTTTTAAATTTCTCTTGTCATCATATCAGTAAGGCCAATACTACTAAATTAATAGCACCAATTACTTTAAAAGAAATTGATGAGGCTATAAATAACTTTACTATTAACAAGGCTCCTGGACTGGACGGACTTCTATTACATTTTTATAAAACATTTAAACATTCCCTTGTCCCTATTTTTTTAAAACAACTTTTTGACTTTATCCTCACAGAGGGTATTTCAGATAGGTTACTGTTAGAAGCACAAATAATTATTCTCCCTAAACCTAATAAATCTAAGCAAAAAGTTACCAATTATTGTCGCATCTCATTAATCAATTATGATGTTAAAATTCTAACTTTCATTCTAGCACAAAGAAGCAAAGGAATGTAGCAAAATTTAATTAGCCCGGACCAAGCAAGCTTTATGTCTTCTAGACAAGCTTCTGACCATTTCAGAAAAATCTCACATATTCTTTCCGCATCCAGGGACACCAAACAGTCTTGTTGTTGCTGGATGTGGAAAAACCCTTTCTGCAGAGTCCACCATAATTTCCTATATGCTGCTTTATGTAAATTTGGTTTTCCCTTAACATTTATAAAACTGTTAAAAATCCTTTATTCAAATCCTACCGCTAAAATAAACTGCAATAGTTTACTCTTGCCCTCCTTTAGATTATTTCAAGGCACTAGACAAAGTTATCCTCTTTCTCCTATTCTTTTTAATTTCTATTTAGAACCATTCATCCACTCCCTAAACTCTAATAAAGAGATTAAGGTAATCCCTTTGTAAAGATATCATTTAAAACCATCAGCCTTTGCTGATGACATTTTATTACGTGTCTGATCCACTGAATTCAATCAAAATGGCTCTGAAGACTATTGAGAATTATAATAATGTCTCTAATTATAAGCTTAATGGAGAAAAAACAGATGTGATTCCCTTAACGAATTGTTTCTGTAAGATAGAAATTGGTGACTTAGGTCTCCTATGGAACCCATCAGGGATCAAATATTTAGGTATAATTATTTCCAAAGATGAATCACAGTTAATAAAATTAAATTTGAACATGACCCTGCAAAACAACGCTCAAGATTTAAACAGATGGGCTAATCTCCCTATTTATTTTCAAGGTAGAATTAGTATCATAAAGATGAATATCTTTCCCAGAATTTTCTTTCCCATAAATATGCTTAATGTGTTGCTCCCTCTTACTTGGTTCTCTAAACTACATTCAATAATAAACAACTTTTCAAGGCTAACTAGTACTCCTAGGATTGCATTACAAAAACTAATGCATCCTAAACATTTAGGAGGTCAGAAAATACCCAATTTCACATTTTATTATATGGCTTCACATATGAATAAATATTTAAAATGGCTTATGTATAATGACCAATCTTCCCTTTATGTCCCCTCATAGGTACAGTTAGAAAAAGATTTACTTAAAAAGTATAATATCTGTCCAGAAGCTATTCTATATGCTGCTTTCAAAAATATACCTAAAGAAATTAAAAATACAGTTATTGGCACATCTCTTAAGATTCATAATCAAATTTGTCAAGTTCTGAACATTAATAGTTCTCAGAGTACATCTCAACCAGTGCTTTATAACCCGAACCTTCGTCTAAAAGGGAAAATGTTGATGTCACAGTTTTTACCTAGCTTAGTAAATCCTCAGGTAAACATTCTTGGGGAATTTTGCTCTTTCTGTGAAATTTTCAAAAAATGTTTTTGATCGAAGAAACACTCAATACATTGTCTTATGTTAAAACTCTTACTACGTGTTAATTTTGGGAATTGCTTATTTCTTAACGATGAGGCCAATATCATAACAGAATTAATCTCTGTGGTCACTAAACCTCATCCAATCTCAAATCTATATAAATTCATCTTAAAACTAAAATTTCTGATATACCTCTCCAGAATTCATTCAGGGTTGGTTATGTCTCTACTCATTCTCTAGATTGTCCTCAATTATAGAAAAAATATCTATACATTTATTCCTCTTGATAACTTAAGAGCTATACATTATAAAACCCTTTATAATGCTTATTTAACTCCCTTGAAATTACATAAAATGGGTATTAAACAAATGAATATATGTCATAAATGTAAGAAGGCGTTGGATCCTTAGATCATATGCTGTGGTCTTGCCACTATGTTCAAAAACTTTGAAAGGAAATAAAAGGTAACATCCTGGATAAAACAATTAAATCTTATAACTTTGATTTGTTTTCTTGTATTCTAGGGGACTTTAAAAATGACTTGTCATTTAAAGACAAATCCATAATAACCATTACAGGGGTTACAAATAATCAACTGGTACTTAAATATTGGGCAGACCAATTTACTCCACCCTTTAATGAATGGAAGGCTCAGCTGACACATAATTTAACTGTAATCCAGACCATCTCTTACTTCCATAATAAACAGATCTCTTTTACAAAACACTGTCATAATCTTTTGGATTTAGCCACCTCTATATAATATATATCAGGATAAAATCAACTAAGGATCACAATCCTTAAGTCTTTATGATTTTATACTACTTTGGGTATTTTACAGATGGTAGTTTATACTTATTTTAGCACTGTTTTTTCAGGCCTATCTTTTACAATATACATCTTTGTCTTCCTTTGATACTTTATTTTACCTGCAGTAAAACTCTCCTTATGGGGATAAGGGTGAGTTGGGGTGTTAAGAGATAGGGGAGGGAGAGTAGGACAGATGATGAGGGATGTATTTTTGGGATATACTTTCTTACCTACACTGTTACTGGATGGTGGGATTCACTGTTACTCATTTATGTTTTGTTATTCTTTACTGTTTGTTGTTATATTTGAAAATCTTAATGAAGAATAGAGATAAAAAATACTGTAGAAGAATCTGATCATCTACTGAACAGAATAATCACAAGTCAATCAACACACTTGAGACTGAGACATGCACACACACACACTCAAATCTCTGGGCTGCCTGGGTGCCTGCTGCTGTCCACTGGCTGCTAGCTGGACAGTACAGCAAAAAACAAAACAAAAAAAAACACATAAACCACCACCTTCTGGCAGATAACATAAGCTTGGGATGTTAACATACCAGGGTACACAACCTACAGGAGAGACAGGAAGGGGAGAAGAGGGGGTGGAGTAGCTGTCTATGTAAGGGAAGGGATAAAAGCAACAGAACAAAAGAGTAAACAGGGAAGGGAGGAGAGGAGGCACTGTGGGTCACCTTAGAGACTGGAAATGGCACCACAATCCGCACAGGGGTTGTATACAGACCCCCACATCAGGGGGAGGGAATGGACAAGGATATGATAGAAGGCACACTTAGGATGACAGAGAAAGGGGAGATACTGTTGATGGGGGGACCTTAATATGCCAGATGTTAAATGGAGCACCTTTGATACAGCCACATCCAAAAGCAGGGCCATTCTTGATGCTCTTCAGGTGGCATGCTTCAGACAACTAGTTTTGGAACCTACTCATGAGGGAGCAATCTTAGACCTTGTACTCTCAAATGGGGACAGTGAGAGGATCTCAGATCTAGAAGTGGGTAGCCATTTGGGAACAAGTGACCACCAACCAGTGTGGTTCACAATAAACTCAGCTACAGAGTCAAGCCATACAAAAGTGAGGGTTCTAGACTTCAGGAGGGCTGACTTTCACAAGATGGGAGAGTGCCTTAGAAAAGCACTAGCAAACAGGCTAGAAGGAGGGGTGCAGCAACAATGGGGAAACATCAGAACTGCCATCACAGAGGCAATAAGCCTTTGTGTGATGCAAATAAACAAATCAAAACAAAAGAAAAAGCCACTATGGTTCTCAAAAGAGGTAGCAGTGAAGGTTAGGGAGAAAAACATAGCATTTTGAATGTATAAGGAAACACAGAAGGAGCAGGACAGAGAACTGTACCAGTTAAGACAGAAGGAAGCGGGGAGGGTAGTCAGAATAGCAAAGGCCCAAACTGAATAAAAGATACCCAACTTGGTTAAAAAGGGGAATAAAACCTTTTATAGGTATATCAAGGAGCGTAGAAAGACAAAGGGAGGGATAGTGAGGCTGAATAGAATGGATGGTGGGTGGGCAAAGAGGGACAGTGAAAAAACAGGGATACTGAACAAATACTTCTTTCAGTATTCACAAAAGAGGAGGTGGGGGAGGTGCCTAATCCAACTAACAGAAGCACTCTGGATAGGGGGGTCAATCCCAGTCCTTTCACAGAAGAAAGGGATCTGAAAGAACTCCTAAAACTGAAGGTGGACAAAGCAATGGGGCCTGATGGAATTCACCCCAGAATTCTAAAAGAATTAAGGAGAGAACTAGTGACACCACTGACTACCCTTTTTAACAAATCATGGGAGGATGGTGTGGTACCTGAGGACTGGAGGAAGGCGGATGCGATTCCCCTTCATAAAAGTGGGAGCAAGACAGAGGCAGGAAACTACAGACCTGTCAGTTTGACCTCTGTGGTAGGGAAAGTGAAGGAATCACTTCTGAAGGAAAGAATTGTTGAATACCTAGAGGCCAGTGGGGCACAGGACCCAAGGCAGCATGGGTTCACAGTGGGAAGGTCAGGTCATGTCAGATGAATCTAATTGATTTATTTGATTGGGTGACCAAAGTAGTAGACCAGGGAGGGGCTGTGGACGTGGCCTACCTAGACTTTAGCAAGGCATTTGACACAGTCCCACACAAAAGATTAATAGTCAAATTAACCAGCCTGGGAGTGGGTCCCAGGGTTGTAGCCTGGGTAAAACATTGGCTGGACAACAGGACACAGAAGGTAATTGAAAATGGAGTCCACTCTGAAGAAAGAGGGGTTACTAGTGGGGTACCGCAGGGTTCAGTACTGGTCCAGTCCTTTTTAATGTCTTTATAAGTGACATTGCAGAGGGACTGGAAGGAAAAGTATGCCTCTTTGCAGATGTCACAAACATCTGCAATAGGGTTGATACACAAGAAGGGGTGGAAAGGATGATAAGGGACTTGGCAAGGTTGGAGGAATGGTCAGAAGTATGGCAGCTTGGATTTAATGCAGAGAAGTACAAAATAATGCAACTGGGAAACAAAAACCCAGGGAAGATTACACAATGGGGGGAGAGGTAGTAACAACCAAAAATGGAAAGGGACCTGGGGTAATCATATCAGATGACCTTAAGGTTGGCAAGCAATGTGAGAAAGTGGTAGGGAGGGCTGGGAGGGATACTGGGATGTATAGGGAGAGGTATCACCAGCAGAAAACAGGAAGTTGTTATCACCCTGTACAGACAGTTGGTGAGACCCCATCTGGAGTACTGTGTCCAGTTCTGGAGACCACATCTCCGCAAGGACATAGACAGGATCGAAGCAGTTCAGAGGAGGGCAACTAAAATGGTGCAGGGTCTGCAAGAGAAGCCATACGATGAGAGACTAAAGGAGCTTAATATGTATACCCTTGAAGAAAGGAGGGAGAGGGGGGACATGATAGAAACATTTAAGTACCTCAGTGGAATCAACAAAGTCCAAGAGGGTAGCATATTTCAGAAAAAGAGATGTGCAAGAACAAGGAGGACACAATTTGAAGATAGAAGGGGTCAGCTCAGGGCAATGTGAGGAAGTATTTTTTCACACAGAGGTGGTGGACGATGGAACAGCCTTCCTGAGGAGGTTGTGGGGTCTAAATCTGTGGGAGAATTCAAGAATGCATGGGACAGACATAAGGCAATTTTTGTGGGGGGTAGGAAGAAATAGGCTGTTGGTTAAATAGGATCTGCAGCTTATCCTCTAGGTAGGGAAATGGGCAGACTAGGTGGGCCAAGCAGTCCTTATCTGCCATCAAAGTCTATGTTTCTATGTTTCTATGCTTCAAGCAAGGTTCAAGCTTCCTGCCCTCCGCCCTGAATGTAACCGTGATGTAACCCTGCTGAGTGTGTCAGCTGACTCAGGCTGCCTCCTCTGCACTGCAGCCTGCTGTGCTGCCCTATGTATTAACCAAGTCTGTCTAATAAAAAACATTACCAAATCCATGAGAAGTGGAACTGGGAACCCGGCCCTCCCTGCTGTTGCAAGACTTGCCAGGATCATGGCTATGGCTACTGAAGCCTGCCCGCTGCAGCCCCGCTGTGACACTGTGTCAGGAGTGAGGTCTGAGTCCCACACAATAACAAATCCCCCCCCCCAGTGCTCTGGCTCTGAACCATCCCGATTCAAGCTCAAGACAAGTTTGATTGAAACTGTATATCACTCACTGCGTGCATGCTGCTGGCTACTGTTAGTGCTGTGGCATACTTTACTCTTTATCTTAACGTTGAAATCTTTTTCTTTGCTGCACACTTGACTTGCTTCTTTGACTACTGCTCTGCCCCATAGTGCACCACTGCCACTGACAGACTGGCCTGGCCCTGATCCCCAAGCCCAACAAGCCCGACCAAAGGGACAGTTGACAGAGAGCTTGTGCACTCATGCAGCAATGCAGTAGAGACTCTGACTGATGTGCTGCTGCCTGCTGGCAATATAATCCTTGGTCGGTTGGCAGTCACATGGTGCTGGTAAAACTTGTGGCGGCGATTTCCCTGCTGGCTGCTGGCTCTCTAGTGAGACCCACCCCTGTCTGTCTCGTTAACACCTCTGGCTTGACCCGCTGACCCTGCAACTGGTGACCCAGATGAACAACTGACTCAGTCAGTCAGTGTTGACTGCACAGCACAGCAGCAGCCAATCACTCAGGGCCCATTACTTAAAGGGTCCTCATTTCCTCCCTTCTCTGGCTCCTGGTGTGTCCAGTACCTGCTACATGGGCTGAGTCATGAGCCCTAATTTTCCCGGGGCCCCTGGGCCCGGGGCCCCCTAGGCCTGTGCATTAATCCAGTCCTGGTTTTCACAGATGAAGATTAAGGGGAGGGACCACAGCTAGGACTCAGTACTGGTATGGAGGTGGAAAGCAGTCCATTTACAGAGGAGGAAGTCCCAAAGGAACTCACTAAACTAAAAGTGGATGAGACAATGGGACCATACGGGATACACCCTAGAGTGTTAAAGGAGTTGAGGGAGATACTGGTTGCACCACTAACAACATTGTTAAACAAGTCACTGGATACGGGGGAGATTCCAGAGGACTGGAGGAGGGCAGATGTTGTCCCTGTCCACAAGAATGGGAGCAGAGAGGAGGCTGGTAACTATAGACCTGTTAGTCTGACCTCAGTGGTGGGGAAAATAATAGAAACACTGCTAAAAGGAAGGATATTGGAGCACCTGAAAGTCACTGGAGCACAAAGTCTGAGGCAGCATGGATTCACTTCAAGAAAATTGTGTCAGACAAATCTGATAGATTTCTTTGACTAGGTGACCAGGGAGGTGGATCAGGGGGGGAGTGGTGGATGTAGCCTACCTTGACTTCAGCAAGGCCTTCAACACCGTTCCACATAGGAGGCTGGTGCACAAGTTGGGTAGCCTGGAACTGGGTCACAGGGTGGTGAACTGGGATGGGAATTGGTTGAGGGATAGAACACAGTGTGGTGGTAAACAGGGCTAAATCTGAGGTAGGGAGGGTAACAAGTGGGGTGCCACAGGGATCAGTTTTGGGGCCAGTACTATTTAATACCTTCATCAGTGACATTGTGGAAGGGAAGGGAAGGTATGCCTATTTGCAGATGATGCCAATATCTGCAATAGGGTGGACAGCCCATGAGGGGTGGAGAAAATGAAGTGATGTAGCTAAGCTGGAGGAATGGTCTAGAGTGTGGCACCTGGGATTTAACGCCAAAAAGTGCAAAATCATGCACTTGGAGTGAGGAAAACCAGGGGAGGACTACATGATGGGGGGGGGGGAGTGTTGTTAAAGACCACAAAGCAGGACAGGGATCTAGGGGTGATCATATCTGATGACCTAAAGGTGACCAAGCAATATGCCAAGGCAGTGGGAAGAGCCAGTGGGATGCTGGGCTGCATAGGGAGGGGTATCACCAGCAGAAGGAAGGAAGTGGTAATGCCACTGTACAGGTCGTTGGTGAGGTCTCATTCGGAGTACTGTGTCCAGTTCTGGAGGCCACATCTCCAAAAGAACAGACAAGGTGGAGGCACTTCAGAGAAGGGCAACAAACATGGTGCAAGGCCTATATAAGAAATCATACAAGGAGAGACTGGAGGAACTCAGTATGTATACCATGGAGGAGAGGAGGGAGAGGGATGACATGATTGAGACTTAAGTACATAAAGGGAATAAATAAGGTACAGGAAGGCAGCATCTGTCAGATGAAAAAATGCTAGAGAACAACAGGAGATAACATGAGACTGGAAGGGTAGATTAAGAGGCAACATAAGAAAGTACTTCTTCACAGAAAGGTAGTGGAGGCATGAAACAGCCTACCTGCAGAGGTGGTGGGAGCAAAATTGGTGGGGGAATTCAAAACAGCATGGGACAGACACTGGTGTACCCTGGGGGTTCAAAGGAGGAGGAGATGAGGCTAGAGATCAAGCAGGATCTGAAGCTTTTGGGTTAGGAAGGGGGAGAAAAAGGGCAGACTGGATGGGCCTGGCAGTCCTTACCTGCCTTCAGTTTCTATGTTTCTAAGGCAGATTTTAGGAAAATGAGAAAATGCCTAGAAGAGGCATTTGGACGGAATAGGGGAGAAAAAGAGGATCAAGGAAAAGTGGGTGGCATTAAAATCAGGGATAACAATGGTGACACAACTCTGTGTTAGACAGGGGAAGGTTAGGGGAAGGTTAGCAAGGGGAAGAGAAAGAGAAAACCATTGTGGTTTTCGAAGGAAGTAGCTGAAATTGTTAAAGCAAAACAAATTGCATTCAAACAATACAAAAAGACATAGGAGGAAGGGGATAGGGACAGGTACCAGGAGAAACAAAGGGAGGCAGGGAGGGCAGTTAAGGAAGCCAAGGCAAAAACTGAGGAACACATTGCAAAATCAGTAGTGAGGTGGGGACAAAACCTTTTACAGGTACATCAGGGGAAAAAAGGAAGGTAAAGGGAGGGATTGTAAGGCTAAAAGAGGATGATGGGTATAGTATAGAGGATGTCAACCAGAAAGCAGACATTGAATAGATACTTCTGCTCAGTCATTACAGAGGAGGGGGGAGGATATGGGCCAGAAATGAATAGAAGGGTCAGGAAGGGCATCGATATGGATATAAGTCCTTTTCCAAAGGAAAGGATCCTAAGGGAACTGGAAGCAATAAGAGTTGATAAGGCTATGGGACCACATGGGATTCACCCCAGGGTACTGAGAGAGCTAAGAAAAGTGGTGTCAGAACCTCTGGTAATCCTGTTCAACCTGTCATTGGAAACAGGGGTGGTGCCCAAAGACTGGAGGAGAGCTGATGTAGTCCCACTATACAAAAGTGGAAACGAGGAGGAAGCAGGGAACTATAGACCAGTCAGCCTGACCTCAGTAGTGGGAAAGAGTATGGAAACACTACTAAAGGAAAGAATAGTAAAACACCTAGTTGCCAACAGTCTACAGGACCCAAGGCAACATGATTTTACTGGAAGAAGGTTGTGTCAGACCAAACTCATTGAGTTCCTCAATTGGGTGACCAGGGAGATGGATCGGAGAGGGCAGTGGATGTGGTTTACCTGGACTTCAGCAAGGCCTTTGGTACTGTGCCACATAAAAGACTGTTAAGGCAAAGTTTATTTTTAAAGGCACCCAATCCCAGAGGCTCTGGATGCCGTACAGATAAATAGAAACTAATCATACATACATAGATAAAACTAATAAACAAGCCAAATAATATAAAACAGTTAAACTACAGTTATCATCAAAGGCAGTCCTAGAAATGCATACTACTAGACACTGTCTGGGAAGGTTTAGCTAAACAGGACAGCCTTGAGGCGGGCCTTAAATACTTCCACTGAAGGGGCCTCCTTTACAGAAGGTGGCAGAAAATTCCACAGGACAGGGCCAGTAATGCTAAAAGCTCTGTCACCGGCAGTCTTTAACCTCGTCCTGGGAATCACAAGGAGGCCCCTGGAGGAAGAACGGAGGGAGCAGAGTGAGACAGCGGGTGTCAGAAGGTCAGACAAGTATGTTAAGCAAGCTGGAGAATATGGGAGTGGGTGAGATGGTGGTAAGGTGGGTGGAGAATTGGCTGGATAACAGGACACAGAGGGTGGTGGCAAATGGCAGTTACTCTACAGAGGTTAAAGTGATCAGTGTGGTACCACAGGGATCAGTGCTGGGTCCAGTCCTTTTCAATGTCTTTGTCAGTGACATTGTGGAAGGCCTAGAGGGGAAAATGTGCCTGTTCACTGATGACACAAAGCTCTGCAACAGGGTGGACACACCAGAGGGAGTGGATAGAATGAGAAGAGATCTGTAGAAGCCTGAGGACTGGTCAAGGGATTGGTAGTTGGGATTTAATGCTAAAAAGTGCAAAATAATGCATATGGGACACAAAAACCTAGGAACATCATATCAACTTGGAAGTGGGGGGTAGTAAGAGAATGCTCCAGGCAGGAAAGAAACCTAGGGGGTTATCCTCCTTGATGACCTCAAGATACTTAGGCAGTGTGACAGGGCAGCAGGAAAAGCAAACAGGATGCTGGGATGCATAGTCATGGGAATCACCAGCAGGAAAAGGGAGTTCATAATTCCACTATACAGGACATTAGTGCGGCCACACCTCGACTACAGTGTCCAGTACTGGAGGCCTTACCTACACAAGAATATAGATAGGGTGGAGGCGGTTCAGAGCAGGGCAACCGAGAAGGTGCAGGGATTACATCACAGATCCTATGAGGATAGGCTAAAGGACTTAAACATGTACTCCCCGGAGGAGAGGAGGGAGAGGGGGAATATGATAGAGACATTTAAGTACCTCACGTGGAGGAATAAGGTGCAGGAAAATACAACTTTTCAAAGGAAAAGATACTCAAGGATGAGGAGACATGGGATGAAACTGGAGGAAAGGAGGTTCAGGGGGAATGTGAGGAAGTACTTTTTCATGGAGATGGTGGTGGATAAATGGAACAGCCTGCCAGAGGAGGTAGTGGGGGCAGAAATGATTACAGGATTTAAGAATGCATGGGACAGGCATAGGGGGATACTGGTAGTTCAGCCTTGTTCTGGGAAAGCTTGAAGAAGCACTGTCAATTAATGCTAATGTGCAGACTAGGTGGGCCAAAGACCCTTGTCTGCTGACATCTAGGTAGCTATGTAACATTTTTATGACTCTTCATGTAACAAAAAATTTGCTTAAAGGGTAGTAGTTTCAGGCTAAATTTACACCATTACAGTTTTCATTCTCTGATGTGGAAAAGGCTATTCTCGCATGCAAAGCAAACAAAGCACCAGGGATGGATGGTATTCACATAGAAACTTAGACTTACAGCAGGTAAGGACCACTTGGCCCACGCAGTCTGCCCATTTCCCTACCTATCAGATAAGCTGAATATCCTAGTTAACCAACAGCCTACTTTCTTCAACCCCCCACCAGAATTGCCTTATGTCTATCTCATTCGTTCTTGAATTCCATTGTTTTTGTCCCCATGACCTCCTCAGGAAGGCCATTCCATGCGTTCACCACCCTCTCTGTGAAAAAATACTTCCTCACGTTGCCCCTGAGCTGTCCCCCCCCCCATCATCAAATTGTGCCCCCTTGTCCTTGTACATCTCTTTTTCAGAAAGATGCTACCCTCTTGGACTTTGTTGATTCCCTTGAGGTACTTGAACATATCTATCATGTCTCCCCTCCCCCTCCTTTCCTTGAGGGTATAAATATTAAGCTCCTTTAGTCTCTCTTCATATGGCTTCTGGTGCAGACCCTGCACCATTTTAGTGGCCCTCCTCTGGACTGCCTCCATTCTGTTTATGTCCTTGCAGGGATGGGGTCTCCACAACTGTACGCAGTACTCCAGATGGGGTCTCACCAGCTGTCTGTACAGAGGGATAACAACTTCTTGTTTTCTACTGGTGATGCCTCTCCCTGTGCATCCCAGTATCTCCCCAGCCCTCCTTACTGCCTTCTCACATTGCTTGCCTACCTTCAGGTCATCTGATATAATGACCCCCAGGTTCCTTTCCATTTTTGGTGTTGTTAGTAACTCCCCCCACACTGTGTAATCTTGCTCTGGGATTATGTTTCCCAGGTGCATTACTTTGTACTTTTTTCCATTGAATCTAAGGTGACATATAGCACTTTTGAGATCAGATGTGTACAAGCTCCATCTGAACACATGGGTTATTGTATTAACAAATCTTTTTAATAAATGTTTGAAGAACCAGTTTACTGCTGATTAATGGAAGGTGAACCTAATTGTACCCCTCTATAAAACAGGGGACTTAAAAGACCCCCAACATTTCCATCAATAAGTGTATTAGATGTTATTTCAAACATTTATGGAAACAATTTTATTGAGCAAGTAACATAAATGCAGAAGAAAAAAAAAACTAAATGTCTTATTTACAAGCTGGATTTAGGCATGTATTTTCAACCCCTGGCCTTATTAGGGCTGCACGGGGTGGAGCCCTGCAGACCTCCTGCAATCGATCGAAAAAGAGACTTTCCGACCCGAACAGTGTGGAGTTGCCATCGCGTGTGAAGCCTCCACACTGTTCGTACATGTCTTACACACTTTTTTCCGGCAGTCATAGTGGAATACAACATAGTCCACCGTGTCCAAGATGGCCACCAAACTGTATTGTGCATGCGCCGGTGGCCATCTTGGACACAACGGACCATTCCTTGTTCCGCCATGACTTCCTTTTTTTTCTTTTAATATAATATATCCCTTCCCCACACAACCCTCCCTCTCAGCACCCCCCCAGAAACATAACAATGACACTGGGGGTGCCCAGTCCCCTAGTGTTGCAATCAAGATTCCTCAATTGTGATTATTTTTCACCTGTAGAAAGAAAACCATCTATGTGTGGCCATTCCTGACCCCCCCAAGCCCCACCCAATCCTTCCACTCAGCACCCACTACATCGCACCTCCCAAGCCCTTACTTATCCATTGGGGGTCCAATACCATAATCCTCTCTGGACCGCAGACATGTCTTCACTCTTCAAAGCCGGACCATGAACTGAAGAAACAGGCATGCAGTTAATATACTTCAAAGGGGTTTTGAACTTACTGACAACTTGGGCATTTTTGCATAGTTTTGGCCCACATTTTCAACATGCCTTTTGGGACTCCACCTCATGAACAATTACTGACATTGAAGCAAATCTGTCCCAGAAGGTGATTTTGTGGTTCCTGCATGAAATCACCTTTAGGACAGGAAGTTGAACATTTTCTTTGCCTTTGGTCAGGCGGTGGAGTCATAAGAAGGCTATGTTGAAAATTTGCATAAAATATATAAAAGCAATAAAGTTATGAGGCTACATTGAATTTTGCTAACGCAGACTCGTAACTTTGGTAATTTTCAATATTTTTACCTCAAATTTACAACATAGACATATCTTTATAGCACCTCATGAATGTGACAGTTGTCATTTTTAAAATCCTGCCCACAATGTTTTTGTACATTTTCTGACCTTATTCATGAGGAGGGGTCATAAGAAGGTTATTTTTCAATTTGGTGTAAAAATATATATATAAAAAAAAAAGTTATGAGGTTATGCTGAGTTTTGCAAATGCAGGCTCATAACCTCGGTAATATTCAATATTTTTACCACAAATTTGTAACATAGCCATGTCTTTACAGAACCTCATGAATGTGACAGCTGTCATTTTCAACTCCTGCCTAAGATGTGTTTTTGCATCCTGAACGTTGATTTAGCAGTTGCAGTGCAAAATCACCTTCAGGCCAGGACCTGAACATTTTCTCTGCCATTCTTCATGATGCAGGGTCATAACAAGGCTATCGTGAACATTTGGTGTAAAAATATTAAAAAACACATTTTCAATATTTTTGCCTCAGATTCCTTGGCTGCAGCCCTACTGGCTCTGGCCAGACTTTGTTTTTGCATTTGCACACTGTATTCCACCATCCTCACCACACTGAAAAGTATAATCAATTGAAAAGCTTCGTGTTGTGTATATAGATTTCAAATCAGATTTTGATTCAGTTTCTAGAGACATTTTATAAAATTCATTACACACACCTCAGGGGGTGTTAAAAAAACTCATACCTTTACCACACCCCTCAGGGTGTGTAAAAACCCTCATACGACACTACCGCAGGGTGTGTAAAAAAACAAAACACCTCAGGACTGGAAAAAAATATGCTACACATCTCAGGGAGTGTAAAAAAAAAATTCCACATACCTCAGGGTGCATAAAAAACTCATATATAGAAACATTGAACCATATACTTTGTCAGCAGAACAGGATCATTGCCCTTCCCTCCCTTATCTGTCCAGATGTTCCCTGTTTAGTCCGTCTCCACAGACCCTAACTGGTCTCCACAATCCTCCCTCCTCCCTGCCTATTTGCTAATATTCCCTTATGTCTGTCCCACACATGCTCAAATCCCCCTGTTTTCACCTCCTCCAACTCTGCTGGCAGTCTGCTTCAGGCATATACAACTCTCTCAATGAAGTAGTACTTCCTCACATCCCTCTTAAACTCCCTCCCCGCCCCAGCTTCACTGCATGCCCTCTGGTCCTGGTGCTCTTTCTCATTTATTGGAAAATTAGCTTTTTATTTAGAGGCATCTAGAGAAGGAAGGAACATTAGTTTAAGTAGGAGTAGCACACTAAGCGAAACTTGTTTCCAGATGCGACCTGGGAGCACAAGAAAGTTAAATGACTTGCTCAGGATCCCACTGTATGCACCTAGACAGCTGTGGGATTCAAACCCAGGTCTCCAGATCTGCAGCTCAGAGCCTTAACCCACTGTGCTATACTGCATACTAATGTACCCCTGTGGAACTGGTACCAGCCAATCTGATAGGCTGGTACCAGTTCCACAGGGGTACATTAACTTTCAATAGAAGCCCACCAAATAAAAAAGTCCAAGCCCAAACCTGCCTCATTCCCAGGAAAGTATCCTTGTGCCCAGCCTACTTCTTCACTGGCTGAAGTACTCGGCTCACAATTTCAAACTGGCACCTTATTTTTGTATCGCTTAGTGAGACCTGACATGTCAGCCAAACACAAAACATCCCAACAAATGTATTTGCCATTGATTTTGTTTTTTTTACCCAACAACAAAAAGCACATATCTCAAATATATTTATTTCTCATTTTTCACTGCTTTATGGAGTGAGTGACAGAGTCTGCAAAATCCACTTCCCCCTCAAAAAAGAGTCACCTGGAAACAGCTAACAGCTGTAATGTGCATTCCAGAAGAGTCGCCAAGGTAAAGGAAAAAATCCTACAGCTGCCCACCCTCTCAGCCTTCTCCCACACTGCTCCCCTGTCAGTCAGTTTAGTTTTAAATAAAAACCCACATGTTCACAGTAAAAACAAAAAACTAAACACAACTTGCACCTCAGTGAAACAGTGTATCAGATGATCGCTGGTGAGCTTCTGCTGTTCTGCTTCCTCTTCAGTCTTAGTGCACACACAATCTTCCCACCACCACAACTGTAGCAGGGGCAGGCCAAAATAAAAAAAACAGCAAAAAACCACACACAACGAACAGAAGATACTTTTCCCGTACAGCTGATCTGCCATAGACCTGCTCTGTAGAGCAATGACAGTAGCTCTACCGGTGATACCATGCTCTGTTCCTACAAAGGGGGTAACCCGACAACCAGGACCAAAAGTTTCAACTACAGAGGCTCTAGAAGGATAGTATAGCCAGAGGAACTATTTTATTTCAAAACATATTTTAAACTTTTTTTCAATTTAAAAATGTTATTGATTTTTAAGAAAAAAACATCGCATACAATTCAATTCCTATATCTAAACAGCTAACATATATCACTTAGTCTTACACTCCAATACACAGTACTGCATCTGTACAAAACAAGTGTTTCTTATATAACCTTTCAGAGTTGCTGAGAAGTCAGAAATACTGTTTAAACATTTATGAAGTTTAAAAAAAGGTTCCCATATTTTATTAAAATTGTCTGCTTTGTCAGTAGATACTAATCCGCTCATTATCAGCAGTATTCCCTAGAAGTCCAACTCTCTCATCACAGGGACCCTGTGGCCTTCCTGTTCATAGCAACAATCTTTTGTAGACCAAAGCCATTGCCAAGATCCATAACTGGGATGGTCTGGGTAGATCGAGAAAGTAATGCAGTGCCTCCCAGAATGAAAGTGAAGGGAGAAATGGAATTGTACCTTCAGGGCTTTGTGACACATACTGACTAATTTCTTTCCATTATGTTAATACTGTGAGACAGTACCAAAACAAATGTCTCAAAGCTGCGTTATATTGCCCCACACTTCCAACAAACATGCTTCTGAGATTTAACAATTTTATTCAGCCTTAATGGGGAACAGTCATACCTATGAAGGACTTTAAACTGTGTCAACCTCCCATTAACCTCCCTACTGCACTTGTATGCATTCTTCCACGTGCATTCCCAATTCTGATCAGAAATAGTTACCTTAAGATTCTGTTCCCACACAGCTTTCCCTGATGATGTAATGCCAATATCACAATCTGAAACAAACCTATATAGGAGGCTAGATCCCTTTTTCAGAAAGGCAATTTTCATAACCTGTTGCGATTTAGACTCTCTCATAAAGACTGCGGGTGATTGTGTAATATGTTGATTAATCTTCTCCCTTAACTGTAAATCGAACCAAAAATGGAGCCTAGAAATATGGATTTTCTCCCTTAACTCTTTAAAGGAGAGGAAATCACCTGTATCTGGTTCTAATAAGTCTCCAACCCGGGTAATTCCTGCCTTACTCCATTCCGCATTTTTGAACTGTTTGCCATTACAGATTAGGCCAGGGTCATCCCAGATTGGAGCAAATCCTAGAGGTATTGATCACAGTTGTAATTTCTTGGCAAGATTTTTGAAAAGCCAACATGTGGAAGACAAAGTGGGGTGTGAGTTCAGTTACATGGAAACATAGAATTTGATGGTAGATAAGGACCGCTTGGCCCACCTAGTCTTCCCATTTCCCTACCTAATGGATAAGCTGCAGATCCTAGATAACTAACAGCTTACTTTCTTCTACCCCCCCACTAGAATTGCCTTATGTTTATCCCATGCATTCTTGAATTCCCCCACTGTTTTTGACTCCACAACCTCCTCAAGAAGACTGTTCTATGCACTCACAGCCGTCTTCCTCACATTACCTCTGAGCTGTCCCCCCTCTATCTTCAGATTGTGCCCCCTTGTTCTTGCACATCTCTTTTTCTGAAAGATGCTACCCTCTTAGATTTTGTTGATTCCCTTGAGGTGCTTGAAAGTTTCTATCATGTCCCCCTCTCCCTCCTTTCCTCGAGGGTATTGAGATTAAGCTCCTTTAGTCTTTCTTTGTATGTCTTCTGGTGCAGACTCTGCACCATTTTGGTTGCCCTCCTCTGGACAGCCTCCACCCTGTCTATGTCTTTGCGGAGATTGGGTGTCCAGAACTGCATGCATTACCCCAGATAGGGTCTCACCAACTGTCTGTACATCTACGTATCCCAGTATCCCCCCAACCCTCCTTATTGCCTTCTCACATTACCTGCCTACCTTCAGGTCATCTGATATGACTACCATCAAGTCCCTTCCCATTTTTGCTGTTGTTAGTACCCCCCCCAATTGTGTACTCTTCCCCTGGGATTTTGTTTCCCAGGTGCATTACTTTGCACTTCTTTGCACTGAATCTAAGCTGCCATACTTTTGACCATTCCTCCAACCTTGCCAAGTCCCTTCTCACCCTTCATCTGCAAAGAGGCATACTTTTCCTTCCATCCCCTCTACAATGTCTCCGATAAAGACATTAAAGAGGACTGGTTCCAGCACTGAACCCTGCAGTACCCCACTAGTAACTTCCCTTTCTTCAGAATGTACTCCATTTACTATTATCCTTTGCGTACTATTGTCCAGTCAAGTTTGTTACCCAGGCTACCACCCTGGCACCCAGTCCCAGGCTGGCTAACTTGTTTATCAATCTTTTGTGTGGGACTGTGTGACATGCCTTGCTAAAGTCTAGGTAGGCCATATCCACAGCCCCTCTCTGGTCTACTACTTTGGTCACCCAGTCAAAGAAATCAATGAGATTCATCTGACATGACCATCCCACTGTGAATCCATGCTGCCTTGGGTCCTGTGCCCCACTGGCCTCCAGGTACTCAATATTTTTTTCTTTCAGAAGGGATTTCATCATTTTCCCTACTACTGAGGTCAAACTAAGAGGTATGTAGTTTCCTGCCTCTACCTTGCTCCCACTTTTGAAGGATAATCATCTGCCTCCTCCAGTCCTCAGGTACCACCATCCTCCCATGATTTGTTAAAAGGGTAGTCAGTAGTGTCCACTAGGTCTCCCTTAGTTCTTTTAGAATTCTGGGGTGAATCCAGTCAGGCCCATTGCTTTCTCCACCTTGAGTTTCTGAGTTCTTTCAGAACCCTTTCTTCTGTGAATGGACTAGTATCGACTCCCCTGTCCAGAGTGCTTCTATTGTTTGGTTTAGATACTTCCCCTTTTCTTCTTTTGTGAATACTGAGCAAAATTATTTATTCTTCCTGTTCAGAGTCACCTTCTGCCACCTCCCCTCCCTTTATTAAATCTCAGTATCCCTCCTTGGTCTTCCTTCACTCCCTGATGTACCTATAAAAGCTTTTATCCCGTCTTAACTGAGTTGGCTAGTTTTTCCTCAGTTTGGGTTGTTATCTATGGACCAGCACTCCTGATTATCCCCCTTACCTTGCAGAGAGTAATACTTAGGGCACAGGCACTTATCGTATAAGCATAAGTGTCAGGATCAGAGTTCTATTGTATTTTCTACTAAAGAATCATATTGCATCTACTATAATTATACCACTTGGGAGACACCTCTATATACACTGTTGTATGCTCATTAGTTAGACAATATTGCCATCTTTAGTTCTAGTGCAGAACAATTATATTTATATAATTATGTGTGTAACCACAAATGGAATTCACGAATACAGGTTCTTTGTTTAATTATCTTGTCTTTCTGCTAGCTCAGCATGATTTCCCAGGCTAGTGAGAAGTTAGGTTATTTGCCATTATCCAATGATGAGAGTTTTATGTATCTTTTAGTAGTTACTATGGTGATTATCAGGGTATACGACCTTTGCATTTCACCTTTTCTCTGAGAAGAAGAAACTTATTGTTGCCTATAGGTGAGAAGAGTGGAGGTGTTCTTCCGGTGTTTATCACTGTGATTTGGTTGTAAGCCTGTTTTATACACCAGAAATAAATCACTTTATGTGCTGGACACCACTTTTCTGTCATGTCTTCACTTTTGTGCAGTTGCAACAAGAACCTGAGAAAGGTAATTTTATTACCCAGCTACATTTGATGTCCGAGTGCAGGTTGGAATGTACAAAGTGAGGATTCCATTTGAGTTCTTTGAACTGGATGTTGAGTAATGTGGTGCATATTTGCCCATTTGGACCTAATCAAACGTACTGTGGTTGTTCCTTTACGGACTTGTTCCACCTCAGTTTAGGGCATGGCAGACCCACACCAAACCACTGGTATGCTCCCTTTGTGAGTAGCAGCGTACCGCCTTGGCACCACCGTTTGCCCACAGGGGACTGGAAAGCTTTTGGGTGATGGCGTCAAGGATTTCAATTCCAGTCTTTCGACTGCTTTCTGTGTTTGTTTGTTTACCCCTTTGTTTGTTATGCCTGAACTGTGCACAGAACTGAGACTCAATGTCTCCAACTACCTCACCTCTATGGAGGCTGGACTGATTTCACGCTGGACACGAGATCAGCTGAAGATCCCTTGCTTCGATATCTGAACAATATCTCGAGTCCAAGCAAAAGCCAAGAAATACCACACCAAAGGTCTCTTGGTAGTGGCTTTAAATAGAGCCACACAAAGTTTACTAGCATGATGTACCTCCCTTGAGCTGCAAAACTCTTCTATAATAAAAGAGATGGGCTTACAAGCATTGGAGTTACTGAGAGAACAGAAACTCTAGAGGAGACACAGTCACTCTGTGATCATATATAACAGCTGTTGCACTGCTCAAGACTATGATCGTGAATTGTGTATGTTAAGGGATGACAATGAGAGGTTAAAATGTGATAAGAAACAGCTATCTTATTTGAATGATGTTTAAGTGATAAAATGAAAGTTTGCAAGAGGATAATGTGGAACTGAAATAGGAGAATGAAAGGTTGTTGAATAAGCTAGACAAAACTTAGGGACAACTGAATTGGGCACCGTGTACAGAGTATTGCAGTGAGGTTGAAAAGGTATAGTAGGGCACTGCAAGAGTTTGCCATAGGAGATGTAAAGCAAAGATGGGGAAATTGCACCTTCAGTGAGAGGTTCTCGCTGGCCATGTTAAATCCATGAATTGTTTCCAGTACACACCCACTGACATTACATCATTGGGCGATGACAATTGGATTACAAGGACCTTGGATGCCTCATCATATCAAAACCCCCACCCAGTAGCCACTCCCAAGATGACAGCTACCATTCCCAAGATGGCAGCTACGCCGCCACAACACCACGTGCCTCACCTACTTACATTGGCATGCCCTCTAAGCTGCCATGTAACAACAAACAAGGTGGCCCACATGATACAGAAGGCTGACCACCACCCTGCAATGCACCCCCAATGGCTCCCATTACCAGGGAAGACAGTGCGGTGGTGCACAGCATTGTGCAAGAGGTTCTTACCAACCTAGCTACCTCTACCATACCAGATGAACCATCGTCCCTGCATAACCAGATTGAACGCATGGTTGAGATTGCAGTCAGCCAGGACAGTGCATTCCAAGCAGTTGCTCATGCAGCAGTGGATGCTGCTATTTGTGGTGCTTTATTCCACACGTCACAGACACACACATCTAATCCCTTGCAGGTCGCTCACTCTGTTCAGTAGATTACCCAAGGCATCGGACAGATGGGCCCCACTGACAACCTTAGTTGTCTCTTGGAGAAGGTGTGCTCTCTGTGAGAGCTTTCTGTCATACCAGAGTATCAGGTCCAAGTCCTGGGCAAACCATCGAGCCTACACTCTGGGCCAAGCTCCCAGACACTGTCCAAACTGTGACACGCTCAATTTCAACTATATCACTCAAGCCCTTCTTTCAGCTAATGCTCCAGGTATTGTTGAGCCCACTTGGCCTACAAGGTTAAGCAAAATGTGAAGTAAAGCCCAGCAGCTTACTATCGATGGTTGTGGCTCACTTATGAGGCTGGCAAGGCCTTGGCAAATGAGACCACTACTAAGGACTAAATAGAGTAGAAGGTTTGTACATCCAGAACAGGACTTCAGGCCTCCAGGAAAAGTTGAACTCAATGTTTGCCTGCAGTCCAACACCTTTGAATAGATTCTTACCAAGACAGAGCGGACCTTTCAGGTCTGCCTCCACAACTTGCTTCCGGCAGAAGATGACAACAAGGCCGCCACTATCACTCTGATGGCCCAGGCAGACCCAGCCCAATTTGCTGTGGTTAACCCTGCCCCCACCCACTACATTGTGGAGGGTGGCAATGACCAGCAGGAAGCCCCTTCTGCTGACTGACAGTCGCAGAAGGGGGGGAACCGAAACTATGGAAATAACCGGAACAACAACAGAAACTGGCAAAAAGAAAATTCCAATAGCAAGTACCGTAATGGGCCCAGCTATCGGGACCTGAAGGACAAGAATGAGGCCCTCCACAAACAGCTGGAGGAAGCCCGCACTGGAACGGATGCCACAGAGAACCGCACCATAGTGTCCCTGGCACAACTCAATGATACAAACTCTTTTCAGACCTCGACTATTGCACGATAAAGCAGTTGAGGGATGAATCCTTTCACAACATCAGGCACTGGCCAGGCCGATGTTGTGATCTGGGAACTACCAATTGAACAAGTTGAAATCTCAGCCCTGATGTTGGAGGTACAGTATTTGTGTCCTGTGAAGTACCAGGAGGAGGCTCAGTGGCCCTCCGGAACCTCCAGGCCAAAGAGACAGGAGAATGAGGTGGAGTCAGGGAATTGTTCAGATTGACAATGACAGGCCCCAGTCTGGATTGTGAGTCACTTGCTCATCGATACAAATGGGTGGCCTTGTGTAAGGGCCACGGTCAGGGCCACCAACTGGACATGCATCTGTATACAGGAGCAGCTATGTCTGTTCTTCATGATGAGAACCCATATATATCTGCCTGGTCTACTGGCAGGAAGACCAGTGCACAAGGTGTGGATGGCACCCAACTGCAAACCTATCGATCTGTGTCACTGCCTGTGCAGGTAGGTCACCTCAAAGTAAATTTTTCTTTTGACCTCATGATATTACATCATCATTACCCAGCATATTGGGAATTGATTTCCTTGCACAGCATGACTATATGGTGGACCTACCTAACAGGTTATTGTTACAGATCAAAGGACAATGTCATGCTGTCACTGTATCAAATTCACATGCGGTGGCAGCCATTTCCCATCACAAAAAGGAGTATGGCGTCATGGCTTTATTTAAAAGTCATGATTTGTTTCTGAACTGGCACTTTGTTACAGAAACACATTGATGTGTTTGCTACCAACAAGCATGATTGTGGTAGGATGTACACACCATTGTAATCACAGGACCCAATCCTGTGAGACGGAAGCAGTGCCATTTCTTGCTGAAGCCTCCCTTCACTAGAAACCATCCAGTCACTGCTGCAACAGGGCATGATCAGGACTGGTGTCTCTACTGTCAACTCCCCATTTGACCTGTGGAAAAACAAATGGAGCTTGGAGACTTGCAATAGACTACAGAAAGCAACCAAGTTACCCCCAGCTGTGCCCCAACTGTGGCATCAGCCCTGATGTGCTCAAGTTGCTGACACCCGATAAAAAGTGGTTCTCAGCTCGACATTGGCCCCTCAGGCCTTGTGTTGGAGGTAACCAGTTGAGACCTTCTGACAGGGTGCAGAATCTGGGTGTAATTCTTGACAGTGAGTTAACATTGAAGGCACAGGTATCTACCGCTGTCAAGTCTTCCTTTTACCATCTGAGGAATATCGCCGGGATAAAACACCTTGTTCCACAAGATGACCTTCCTGTGTTGGTCCATGCCTTTGTTTCTTCACGTCTTGATTACTGTAATGCTCTATATGTAGGGTTGCCGGAGGTGGATCTCCGTCACCTGCAGCTGGTGCAGAACGCTGCAGCCAGGTTATTGACTGGGCTACCGAGAACTTGCCATATCACTCCTGTGCTGCATGAAACTGCACCACAGCTGCAGTCTTGATCAGAATCACCTTCAAGGTCACGTTGCTGACCTATAAGACCCTACACGGTCAGGGACCAGGCTACTTGGAAGATCTCCTTCGACCTTACCACCCTCTCTGCCCACTCCGCTCCGCTGATGAGGGATTGCTAGAGATTCCCAGGGTTCGCCTTCAGTCATCTGGGGCCAGAGCTTTTTCTTTCATGGCACCAACCCTGTGGAATTCTCTACCTCTTCAGATTAGAGAGTGCCTGTCCACAGAATCATTTAAGGTGTCCCTGAAGAGTTATTTATTTGAATTAGCTTTTGGATAGGTTTATTGCTGCTTTTTATTGTTTTTATGTCATTATTTATTATGTAAGATGTTGTTTAATACTTGTGCTTTGATATGCTGAAAAACGCATTATAAATACAATTTTATTGATTGATTGATTGACATTTCTAATGGGTTTTGGTAATTCCCATTAGCACAAGAAAGGCAATACAAATTTACTCTTACCTTTGATGAGCCCCAGTATACCTGAACCTGTCTTCCCCAGAGCTTCCACAACAGCCTTGCCCTCTTCCATCTCCACATAATGGATGCAATGCAGGGGGTCTCATGTCCCAGTGTCTCCTGTAGTATGTGAATGATTTGCTCTTGGCAATGTCCATCAAAGAAGAACACCTTACCCTTTTGGATGAATGTCTCAGGAGAGCAGGCCTCAAGTGAAGAACTAGAAGTTGACAGGATCAGTTGTGTTCCAGGACAGTAGCTGCTTCTTGTTGTTTTCACAGGGTTCTTGTGGATTTTACTTGGTAGAAGGATATTTCTTTTCTTTCTTACTTCTAAGGGGCTAGCAGGGTATTGTATTGGGGGCTGTTGGATGTTTGAAAACTGGTTTGGTGGCTGTAAGTGGGCTCATTTGTTGGATGTTTCACTGTGTAACAGGCTGCACTGGTGGAAGCCTATTTCTTCTGATTTAAAACCTATTTGGTGGGATTTGCTTGGGCCTGGTTCTTTGGCTGCTGGTCTTGGAGGGAGACACAGGGCTGATACTCTCTCAGTCAGGTGTCTGCCCAAAACCACCCTCCCCACCCTCCCTCCCAGAATTCTGCTAATTTATAGAGGAACACCTGTTCTGCAATTTGAGGAAAAGGCCATAGGTGCAGCTCATGTAGTTCTAGCCACTGGGGTTGGATTTAAGGGCTGGGAGAGAGGAGCTTAGGAAGTTGTTCGTTTCCCTTATAAGTTTAATGTGTTGTACTGCACCTATAACAGGGTTACGGTGTATAGTGGGACTGTCTTTAAGATTAGTGGGTGACCTGATTGGGCAGTAGGGTGTATCTTGGACTAGGGGAACCCTGGTGGCTCATCCAAGAAACCTACTTGGAAGGGATGGAATCACATGTCATTAGGGCTGGCATCTTTGGGAGGGTGGTGGGTGCACGGTGTGGAGCAGCCATGATACTGAACTGGGCTTGGAAGTTCAGTGGTTGCCCAGTGTGCTACCAGCTGGCACAACAAGGGAGGAGGTTGGGGGATTAGGAGACAGCTGGGGAAGGGGGAGGTATGGTTGGGGAAGGGGCTGGGGATCTCCACGGGTTGCACCAAGCACTGGGGGCAGGGGCATGGGAAAGAAGTGCAGGAGAATACTCAGGGGTCACATAGGGACCCTGGCAGAGGGCGTCCAAAAGGACACTACCAAGGAAGCAGGCAGGTAACTGGGAACCCTCACAAAGGGAGACAGAGGGACAACATTCTCAGGAAGTAGGAAGATGGCCAGGGCTGGACAGAAGGAAGCAAGTCGGGAGGTGGATCAGACCTTACACTCAGTAACCACTTCAAATCTCTTCTTCTGCTCGAGGATGGGGGGTGATGTAGCCGACAGGGGTGGTTAGAGATGGAAAGGGAGTGGGGGACAGGAGGCAGGGGCCAGATAGCAGGAAGAACAGGGGGGAACCTGGAATGCAGGAAAATGGGGGAGCAGTGAATCAGAGCAGGAGGGGCAGGGGGAAGAGGGAGGAAAGTGCAAGGAGAAGGACCAGTTGGAAGGAAAGGTAAAGGAGAAGGACCAGAAATACAAGGAAGATTCAGTAAAGGGAGCTGAGGGTTTAGGCCAGGGGAGCACGACAAGCAAGGAGGGACTAAATGGAGACAGGAAGGAAGGGAGGACGAACTAGGCTGGTTTAGCAGTGGGGAGAAGGACCAGTCACGAGCAGTGAGGGGAATTAGCAAGGTACAGAAGGATACTCAGAAGGAGGAGGCATAGGATTGGAGGGAGGTGTGGCCATGGTAAATAAGGAGGGTGGCATGTGGCACCCAGATGAGGAGGAACAAGGAGCCGGCTGGGTGGAGGGCCGGTAGAAGGATGAGGGACATGGAAGGGGAATGGAGGAAAGGATTGGTCAGAGTGCTCCTGTTGGGGGATTCTATGATCAGGGGTATCAAATGGGATAGGTAGGGAGAAGCCTGGCCAGTTAGAACAAATGCTTCCCTGGACTAACGGTGCACAGGGCTAAGCATGAGGTATATCAGCTGGCAAGGATTGTGGGGGTTCCCAGACTACTGGTCCACCTGGGTACAAATGACATTGAGGAAATAGAGAGCTAGAGATACAGGCAAGATTCAGGAGCTTGCTAGGGTCCTGTCATGACATAGGATGCACAGTTTCCTTCTCAGAAATCCTGCCAGTGCCAAGGGCTGAGTGGGAACACAAGGAAGATTAGGGAGATAAACCAGTGGCTCAGGGGGTGTGAGGCCAGAGGGTATGGGTTGATGGGAGATTGGGGGAGACCTGGGAGGATAAGGAGCTGTATGCTAGAGATGAGACTCCATCTCAATTTGGAGGGAGGAATCCTTAAGTTGAAAAAGAGGGTTCATTGGTGAAAAGTGGGGTTTAAACTTGTGAAGTGGAGGATGGGAGAAAAGGCTGTCAAGGGTGTGCCGATAAAGGAGGGACTCTGTCTTCACCCCTTGGGGAAGCTGGAGGATTGCGGGAAAAGGCCGACTGGCAAAGTGCAGACCAGGGGAAAACAGAATCCCCATGGGAACACGAGCAGGGGAAATGGAAGTATAGGGAAAGGGTGGAAGGTAGTCCTGCTAAATGCCAGGAGCTTGGGCAATAAAATGCCTGAGCTCCAGGTGATGCTAACTGAGGGAGCAGTGGATGTGGCAGTGGTCATTGAGACTTGGGCCACTGTAGAACATGACTGGGACCTGAACCTGGAGGGTTACACTATGTTCAGGAAGGACAGTGGGAGGAAGAGGAGGAGGTAGCAATGATAGTTAAAACTGCATTGGCATAGGGGAGTAGAGGAGGTGGAGGAACTGTGGAGGTGATTTGGGTCACCTTGATAACAAGGGGGGAGAGAGTAAAAATAGGAGTGGTGTATAGACCCCTGCCCTGGTGGAGAAGCTGGAGGAGGTCTGGTGGCAGATGTTGGGAGACACTGCAGACTGGGCAGAGGACAGTGGTGGTGTTGGGGGACTTAAACATGCCAGGAACAGACTGGGAGACTATGACATCCTCTGTGACCAGGAACAGAGGTTGTTGGATGTCTTTCAAGATGCATTCCTAACTCAGCAGGTGGTGGAACCGGCCAGGGAGGCGCGGGTACTGGATGTGGTCCTGGCAGACAGTGACCAGATTGGGGGCCTGGAGGTAAGGGACCCATTGGCGGGGAGTGACCATGCCACAGTCTGGTTCTGCCTGGACCTAGGAGGGTTAGAAGGCTGCACAAAGATGGAAGTAACCGACTTCAGGGGGACGGATTTTAAGGAAATAGGAAGGATTCTTAAGGAGCATTTGGATGGGATTGGGTCAGACATGGACGCTGATAGTAGGTGGGAAATCATCAGGAGAGGGGTGCAGGATGCTACCAGCACCTGTGCAAGAGTGAGGACGAAAATCTGGTGGGGCCGAAAACCCTGCTGGTGGACCAGGAGGTCCAGGAGGTGGTCTGAGGAAAGAAGGCAGCCTATAAACAATTCAAGTGCTCAAGAAGTGAAAGGGATGAGGGGAGTACGAGCTGATGGCTAGAAGGGCCACTAGGGTGGTGAGGGCGGCTAAGGCAAGGAAGGAGCAGAACCTGGCCAGGGAAATTAGGAGAGGGAACAAGGGGTTCTTTAGATACATTGGGGAAAAACAAAGGGTGAAGGGGCAGATTAGCAGGATTAAATCAGGGGAGAGATGGGCACAAGACCCGGGGGAGCAGGCTGAGGTACTAAATGAGTACTTCACCTCAGTTTTCACCAAGGAAAATGGGGGTGCTGCATCATACATGGGAGGAGACAGAGATACTGAGGAGGGGACCCTTACCGATCGGCGGGTCTGGGAGAGGGAGGCATCACTGGCAGGAGGGGGGAGGGCTAAGCAGGGAGAAGAGGTACCGGAAGTGGAAATCACAGCAGAGAGAGTGAGGGAAGCCCTCAGCTCCCTTAAGATGGAGAAAGCACCGGGGCCGGATAAATTACATCCCAGAGTGCTGAAGGAACTTGCGGATGTCCTGGTGAAACCCCTGGCGGAGCTTTTCACCATCTCTCTGAGGACAGGGTGGGTGCCCCAGGACTGGAAGGTGGCGCATATAGTGCCTATCCACAAGGGGGGATCAAGGGAGGTGGCAGAACTACAGGCCTGTCAGCCTGACATCGGTGGTGGGCAAGGTGATGGAGGGCATTGTCAAGGAGAGGCTGGGAGGGACCTGGAAAAGTCAGGGTGCCTGGATGATACGATAGACAGCATGGATTCGTCCTGGGGAAATCATGTCAGACAAACCTTGTGGTTGTATGACTGGGTGGCCAGGTGCCTTGGACCTGGGTAGACCAGTGAGCGTCCTCTTTCTAGACTTCAGCAAGGCATTTGACTCTGTTCCTCACATGGGCCTGTTGAATAAGCTGGGAGAAATGGGGTGGGGAACCAGATGATCAGATGGATAGGCAATTGGCTCCAGGACCGGACCCAGGGTTGTAGTTGGCGGGATAGTCTCATCCCAAGGAGGTCATTAGTGGAGTCCCACAGGGATCAGTCCTGGACCCCTTCTGTTCAATGCCTACGTCTCTGACATAAGGACAGGAATCAGGAGTGAGATGGGTCTCTTCATGACTCAAAACTGGGGGCGGTGGTGGATGGGGTGGGGGAGGGTGGCCCTACAGGGGACCTGGAGGCTCTGGAAAGATGGTCTAGAAAGTGGAAGCTGAGGTTCAATGCAGGAAAATGCAGGTACTCCACCTGGGGCAGAAACCCAGGCCAAGTGTACACCCTGGGGGGAATGCTACAAGTCTCGATGGCTGAGAGGGACCTGGGGGTGGTGGTGGATGTCAAGATGAACAATTCTGAGACTTGTGGGAGGGCAGCAGCCAAGGCCAACAGGATGCTGGGATGCATAGCTGAGGGGATCACCTCCAGAAGGAGAAGTGATACTCCTTCTGTATAACTGCTTGGTGAGCGCACCTCGAGTACTGCGTGCAGTTTGGAGAGCCACACTAAGAGGGACATTAAACTCCTGGAGAGGGTCAGAGGAGGGCAACCAAAATGATTTGGGGCTTGGGGACAGGACCTATGAGGAGAGGCTCGAAGAGCTAAATATGTACACACTGGCAGAGAAAGGACCGGGGGATATGATAGAAGTCTTCAGGTACATGAAAAGGGTAAATAGGGGAGGAACAGTGAGGGTGCTTGAAGGAGGAGGAGGGGCCACTAGAGGGCATGTGTGGAAGCTGGAGGGAAGATTCAGGGGAGAAAGGAGGTGCTACTTCACTGAGAGGGTGGTGGAGCCACGGAATGTGCTGCCTAGGGGGCTGATGGAGGCAGAGACAGTGGAGGGTTCAAGAGGGGTGGGACAGGTACAGGGAAGGGTTCTGGAAGCAAAATCCAATGCAGCAAGACTATCCGGAACTGGGAAGGAGAAGCCAGAGAAGGCAAGGGGGGGCAGCAAGGTCAGCACCCAGGGTGGGGGCTGACCAAACGAGCAGACACGAAAGACCGTTAGGCCTATTCTGCTGGCATTTTAGTATGTTAGTAAGTGTAACTCCTCTAAGGTACAGTTGTGTCAGAAGGAGGTTATGTTCCTTGGCCTGTGCATCACAGACCAATGAAGAAACCAGCTGTTAAGAAAATCCAGGGCTTACAAGACCTGCCACTCCCTACAAGCGTGGCAGCACTGAGATGCTTTTTAGGAATGGTAAATTACTCTAGGGATTTTATCCCTGATTTTGCCTTGAAGGCTGCTCCCCTATATAAACTTCTGAAAAAGATGTCCCATGGACATCGGGCCCCATGCACACTGAAGCTGTGGCCCAGCTCAAACAGGCCTTGGCCTCACCCCAGCACTGATCAACCCAAATCCCAAACTACCCTTCCATTTGGAAACTGCTACCTCTGATGTGGCCATGTCTGCAGTGCTGGCACAGAAATACAGTGGGTATTACAGGCCCATTGCCTATGCATCTCAAATGATATCCCCAGTTGAGAGGAAGTATAGTCTCTGTGAAAGGACATTCTTGGCAACCTTCTGGGCTGTCAAACATTTTCTCTACATCATTGGGTATGCTTCCATCATTTTGCATACCTGTCACACTTCCACTAACTTTTTGCTTTCAGACAAAGTGAAAGATGGATCAGTCTCTAATACCAGACTTACCCACTGGTCTTTGCTTTTGCAGGATTGAGACAAAGGTACTGCCTGCCAAAATGCCATCAATCCTGGCCCATGGCCTGCTGTACACAGGTAAATCCCATGACTGTGCCCTCCAACCACCTGACCTACCTGATCCAGGACCCTTCCTGCCAGCCACACCTGAGGTCCTGGAAGACAAAACAATGTTCTGCATCTTTACAGATGGTTCTGCATCCTATGGCTGGAGAACAGGTAGCAGGGCTTGGAGTGCTCATTACGGATCATGCAGGTGATTTCAGTCGCATTGCTGGAAAGTGCACTGTTATCTCTTCACAGTATGCTGAACTGGCTGCAGTGGCCTGTGCATTGGAGATCATGCCACATGGTGAGAATGATGCCATCATCTTTGTAGACTCAATTGGGTATGTTCATCTCTAACTGAGTTCTTTCCATTCTGGCAACAGAACAACTTTACCCCATCTGATGGTACCCTGTTGGGTATAAGGAACTGTTTGTGTGTATACATTCCGTGACACAAATGTTCACAAGCTGTACATTCACAAGGTAAAGGCTCATTGTAAGTCTGACCCTTATCATGAATTCAATGAACAAGTGGACTCATTTGCAAAAGCAGGCACTCGGGGGATGGGAACTGACTAGCCCACAGTGCATAGTAGTGATGTGCAATCTATAATTGCTGCCACCAAGAACCAGTACCAGAACCCCCAATGGATCTCTCTGCTGCACAAAAGCAGATCCAGAGATCAGAGATGTGTTCAAGTTTATAGACAAGGGCACTGAACAGCCACTGCCTGTTGGCAGTCCATACAAAAGACACTCTGGCAATTTACATCTTTCAGGGATCAGAAACTCATCTAGTATCACAAACAGGATATAGGCGACAAGTTGTGGGTGGTACCACAATCACATGAACTGAATTTATACATATGGTTCATGACATCCCCACTGGTGGACACCAGGGAACAGAAAACACTCCAGATGCTCAAGACAGTTGTCTGGGTGGCCTGGCCAAAGATGTGGAATACTATGTGGACAATGGCATAGTATGTGCTCAGAACAATCCTATTTCAGTAAAGAAAAATGCCAAATTGTTGCCCCAAAGGCAATCTGGATCATGGAATGCGATATAGATCAATTTACTTGGCCCTCTCACCAACTCCAGTAAGAACAACGAGTACGTCCTTGTTGTCACAGATTGCTTCTCCAGGTCGGTAGAAGCATTTCCCACTAGGAGCAACATGGCAAAGACAACTGCCAAGATCCTGGTGGATCAATTGTTCTCCAGGTGGGGCCTACCTTTAAAGGTGGACTCAGACCAGGAACCAGCATTATAGTGGAACTCATGCAACAGACACTCCAACTCCTTGGAGTTGATCAGAAATTCACATTCTTTACAATCCTCAATCACCAGGTCAGGTAAAAAGGACTAACAGATGCATAAAACAAATGTTATGCAAATTCAATGTTGATAATCCCAAATACTAGGATTCCCTCTTGCCACTACTACTGATGGCAATTATGGGTTACACCTGCAGCTACCACTCAGTGTACACCCTATGAGGTCGTGACTGGTAGAGCCATGAGACTACCTGAGCACCTGTTAATTGATCTACACACCCCTACTGCAGATAGAGTATCTGTAGACAAGTACGTGTAAAAGCTTTATGATGACATCATGAAGATGCACCTGTTCGCTGCCAAGCAAATGGGCAAGGCTCAACAACAAGCTGAAGCTCATTTTGACAAGCATGTCAAAGAAGTTGACTGGCAAGCTGGAGACCAAGTAATGCTTCTGTAGTACCAACAACCCACACATTCATTTGCCAGTAAATGGGAAGGCTCTTATCCCATTGTTAACAAGCTCAGCCCTGCTGTGTATCAGGTCAGAATACAGCAGCAGAAAAAGACTGCTGACAAGTGGTTCCATACTAACCAACTCAAACTGTATATAAAGGTGACTAAAAACTTACTTTTCCTAACCCCATAGGATGGAGCAGTACTTACAGCTAACTAATCCTTTTCTGTTTCTTTCAGATATCGGCAAGATGGCTATCTTGCACCCTCTCCTCCTGCCTTTGGGACTACTGCCTCTAACCATTTTAGCACCCCCACCTAAACCCCCACAAACTCAAAAGGATTGATTGCTTGGTAAATTGGACCAACCATCACCTCCCATGGGTGTTCGCATAAATATTCCAAACGCAAATATTAAGGTTACACAAGGCAAAGATGCCTTTCTGGATGCTGTAGTTGTTGCCCCAGATATATCCTCCTTGTCCATTCAATGGCAAACTGATGCTATGGGCTACACAATCCCTGTAGCTCTCCTGTCCAAGGGTACATTCCAGGGCTGGTCTAACACTGACATGTCCCAGAATGGTTCTCTTTCTAGAATGGTTCTCTTTCTATTAGACAAACTTCTCCATGACACACTGGTCAGTATAATCTTACTGCACTTATAGATCCTGCCTTTGGACAGACTCCCTTCCGAGGAGGCCATAGATTTCTGTCTACAAAATTACGCTGCCTCCTCTTCAGTCTACCTTTCTGTACCCCCCAGCAAGGAAGAACTACTTGCCTGTCCTTGCCAATTTGAGGGTCCTCCTAGTGGTTTGACCTCCACATCACTCCCAGGCACCCTGATAAACAATGTGCAGTTTATGCATGTCCCAGTTATTTTCAATTTATCACATTGGAATATGGCTGAATTTGGTTTGTGTCAACAAATTCATACTTCTAAGTTTCACAGTATGATGTTTACTGATCTTGTAGCTGCTTACCAAACACGCACAAATGATCCTGTCAGTGGACTTCACACCACCGACCATACTGGTGTTTTTAGACCAGCTCATAAATATGCAAAACCAGACCAAAACACACCAAGCGGGACACAGCCTCAGACATTGCTGGTGCAGTTGGTTCTGTCTCTGGTATAACCGGAGTAGCTGGCACTGTTACTGGCACAGGGTTGTATACAGACCCCCAACTCAGGGGAGGAAATGGACAAGGAAATGATAGAAGGTGTCCTTAGAATGGCAGAAAAAGGGAAATATTGTTGATGGGGATCTGAATATGCCAGATGTTAACTGGGTGCATTGCTGCAGCCACATCCAGGCGAGGTCATTCTAGATGCCCTGCAGAGCATGCCTTAGACAACTAGTATTGGAACCCACTCACGAGGAAGCAATCTTAGACCTGATACTCTCAAATGGGGATGCAGATAGTATCATAGATGTAGAAGTGGGTATCCATTTGGGAACTAGCGACCATCAAACAGTATGGTTCACGATAAATACAGCAGTAGAGTCAAGCCATACAATGGCAAAGGTCCTGGACTTTAGGAGGGCTGACTTTGCCAAAATGGGTGAGTGCCTAAGGAATGCACTAGCAAATGGGCAGGAAGGAGGGTGGAAGAACAATGGGAATAATCAAAACTGCCATCACTAAGGCAACAAGCCTTTGTGTGAAGCAAATAAACAAAACAAAATGATGTAAAAAAACCACTATGGTTCTCAAAGGAGGTGGCAGGGAAGGTTAGGGAGAAACATATAGCATTTATGCAGTACAAGGAATCACAGGAGGAGCAGGACAGAGAACTGTATCAGTTAAAGCAGAAGGAAGCAGGGAAGGCAGTCAGAACAGCAAAGGCCCAAACTGAGTAAAAGATTGCCAACTCAGTTAAGAAGGGGGATAAGACCTTTTATAGGTACATCAGGGAGTGAAGGAAGACCAAGGGAAGGAGGGATAGTGAGGCTTAATTAAGGGGAGAGGGGTGGGCAGAGGGTGGCTGTGAAAAGGCTGAGATACTAAACAAATATTTTTGCTCAGTATTCACAAATGAAGAAGGGGAGGTACCTACACCAAACAATAGGAACACTCTGGATAGGGGGATTGATACCAGCCCATTCACAGAAGAAAGAGTTCTGAAAGAACTCTTAAAACTGAAGGTGTGGAAAGATAAGTCCACCCCAACCTTTCAAGAATGGGTGAACGAAATTCTTGCCAATCTGCATACAGAAAAAGCGATTGCCAGTCTTCACAACAGATTGGCAGCATATACCAAAATATAGGATCCCTTCACTCTCTAATTTTAGTGGCTCAGTCTTAATCATGTCATAGTCTAAAATACCCTGCAGGTTCTCAAGTAAAGAGCTTCGCACTTAGGAGATACATGGATTTGTTACTGCTGTAAGGGGAGGGATGGGAGGGTTGAGCAGTTACGTCCTTATAAGTGGCTGTATTTACATCTCATTCTCATTGTGACTGCCTTTTATTGTGGAAAATGTATTAATAAAGTTTGAATTAAAAAACTAAAGGTGGACAAAGCAATGGGGCCTGATGGGATTCCTCCCAGAATTCTAAAAGAACTAAGGGTAGAACTAGTGACACCACTGACAACCCTCTGTAACAAATCATGGGAGGATGGCTGGTACCTAAGGACTGGAGGATGGCAGATGTTATTCCACTTACAAAAGTGGGTGCAGGGCAGAGGCAGGAAACTACAGACCTGTTAGTTTGACCTCAGTGATAGGAAAATGATGGAATCACTTCTGAAAGAAGAACTGTTGAGTACCTAGAGGCCAGAGGGCACAGGACCCAAGGCAGCATGGATTCGACAGGGAAGGTCATGACAGACAAATCTAATAGATTTCTTTGACAGGGTGCCCAAAGTAGTAGATCAGGAGGGTCTGTGGACATGGCCTACTTAGACTTTAGCAAGGCATTTGACACAGTCCACACAAAGAGTAATATACAAGTTAGCCAGCCTTGGAGTGGGTCCCAAGATGGTAGCCTGGATAAAAAATTAGCTGGAGAACAGGACATAGAGGGTAATAGTAAACGGAGTCCACTCTGAAGATGGGGGGGGGTTACTGGTGGGGTACCACAGGGTTCAGTTCTAGGACTGGTCCTCTTTAATGTCTTTATAAGTGACATTGCAGAGGGACTAGAAAGAAAGATATGTCTCTTTGCAGATGACACAAAGATCTGCAGCAGGGTTGATACACAAGGTGGGGTGGAAAGGATGAAAATGGACTTGGCAGGTTGGAGGAATGGTCAAATATGGCAGCTTAGATTTAATGCTAAGAAGTGAAGTAATGCACCTGGGAAACAAAACCCAGGGAAGAGTACACAATGGGGGTGAGATACTAACGACAACAAAAATGGAAAGGGACCTGGGGTAGTCATATCAGATGACCTAAGGTGGGCAAGCAATGTGAGAGGCAGTAAGGAGAGCTGAGGGATACTGGGATGCATGGAGAGGCATCACCAGTAGAAAACAGGACGTTGTTATCCCTCCATACAGACAGCTGATGAGACCCCATCTGGAGTACTGTGTACAGTTCTGGAGACCCAGTCTCTGCAAAGACATAGACAGGATGAAGGTAGTCCAGAGGAGGACAACTAAAATGGTGCAGGGTCTGCACCAGAAGACATATGAAGAAAGACTTAAGGAGCTTAATATGTATGCCCTTGAGGAAAGGAGGGATGGGGGCACATATTAGAAACTTTCAAGTACCTCAAGGGAATCAACAAAGTCCAGGAGGGTAGCATCTTTCAGAAAAAGAGGTGTGCAAAACAAGGGGGCATATTCTGAAGATAGGAGGACGGATCAGTGGTAATGTGAGGAAGTATTTTTTCATGGAGAGGGTAGTGGATGCATGGAACCATCTTCCTGAGGAGGTTGTGAAGTCAAAAACAGTGGAGGAATTCAAGAATGCATGGGACAAACATAAGGCAATTCTAGGGGGTGGGTGTAGGAGGAAGTAGGCTGTTGGTTAACTAGGATCTGCAGCTTATCCATTAGGTAGGGAAATGGGCAGATTCGGTGGGCCAAGCGGTCCTTATCAGCCATTACATTCTGTTTTCTATTTGGAATAGAGCAGATGTTGCCTCCATTAAGGCACAGACACTGAAGTTTCAGCAAACACTTGGCAATGATGTTATGCCTCTATCTTGCAAGGTGTAAATTCTCTTAATGAGGAAGAGCGTTATACAGTGTACAATATGAAGGAGAGTGCTCAAGGGTTCAATGAAACCAGACAAAAACTTAATGATCTTATTTTTCAGAACAACCGTGAGGCGGACAAGCAATATATTGGGCGTGAAATTTTATATTCCGCTTATGACTCTTACGTTATTTCTACTGTTAACGCTCTCTGCAGGGATTTGGAATCAGGCAAAATTCCAGATGTTATTCATGATCTCAGATTGGGTAAATGGTATTACCCACATTGAACAGCCATTGGTAGCATTTCCATGTGTTTAAAGAGTACTCTTGACATTTCTATGTCCACAGTCGGAAATAATGGTTATGTCTCCAGGTTCCCTAACAGGGCCCGTGTTATTTCACCAAGTCTTGCTCTATTAGGGACAACATGTTTATAACCTTTACTGTCTCCTTACCACGCTTTGATCCAGCTTCATCGGTCTTTGAAAACTGGCAACATCCATTCCATTGGACATTTGGAGAATGACATTTTCCGTCAACAAACTAACCTTCCTCCATGCTTGTTTTCCACCCTGTACTTGAAGCATGGGTGGCTCCTCACTCGAACTGTTGTGCCAAGAAAGGATATTACTTCTTGTGCTGCTGTGACATACTTGACATTGTGAAACCAGTCTGTGGCTACTAGCGAACATCTCGATTAGGCCTTGACTTTGGGTGAAGATTTGCTGAGCAACCTTACTGATGTGGACCCAGACAATGTCCCTCCTGCTGCATCTTCAGCGTTCAAAGCTATCTTGAAGAGATACATCGCTTCACTACTCAGATCACTAACCAGACTTTTGCTTGCCCTGTACGTTTACACCATTGGCGAGTCCCAACTGTCAGAGTCACTTATACTGCAGAAGGCCAGTTTTGTGTCATAACAAATTACCCTTCCTTTGTTTATGGTTCTCATACTTGCAATATTACTAACCTAATTTCTGTTTTACTCCACAGCAAAAGACTAATAGGTCACACTGTGATCACGCCTGTTTCTCTCCCTGAACCAGGCGTTGTTGATACTGATCCCCAATAGCTTGCTCTCTCTCAATATTTGCCCATTTTAATGTGCACATTGATCCCTTGACCTCTCCTTATGATCTCTTTCAGCTAGGAAAGATGCTAATTTGATCTATATTAGCAATAATATCTCTAAAGCAAATAATATTCCTAATGATTTAATTCATGGTGATTTTAAGTCTTGCAGTTGGCAATTACTGGGTAGAACTAAGCTTTAAGGTTTATTATTCAAGCATTTTTGATTGTTATCCTGATTTTTTTTACTCTTTGCTACCTGTGATGTACCCTCAAACAACATCAAGAACAACTCATATTCCTTTACAAGGCTTGTGCGCCGGGCCTGTAAACGATCTTTTTAGCTCCATCCCCACCAACTTACTTGAATCTGTTGCTCCTTTCTGAGGCAACATGGGGGGAATGTTATACATGGACCAGCGCCCCTGATAGTCCCCCTACCTTGCAGACAGTAATACTTACGGCACAAGCACTTATCATATAAGCGTAAGTGTCAGGATCTGAGTTCTATTTTTCTACTAAAGAATCATATTGCATCTGCTATAATTGTACCACTTGGGAGACACCTCTATATACACTATTGCATACAGTAATCATTAGACAATATTGCCATCTTTAGTTCTAGTGCAGAACAACAATATTTACGTTATGTGTGTAACCACAAATGGCCTTCACGAATATAGGTTGTTTGTTTAGTTATCTTGTCTTTCTGCTAGCTTAGCAGTATTTTCTACTAAAGAATCATATTGCATCTACTATAATTGTACCGCTTGGGAGACACCTCTATATACACTGTTGTATACTCATTAGTTAGACAATATTGCCATCTTTAGTTCTAGTGCAGAACAACAATATTTACGTTATGTGTGTAATCACAAATGGCCTTCACGAATATAGGTTGTTCATTTGGTTATCTTGTCTTTCTGCTAGCTTAGCATGCTTTTCCAGGCTAGTGAGAAGTTAGGTTATTTGCCATTATCTAATGATGAGAGTTTTATGCATCTTTTTAGTAGTTACTATGGTGATTATCAGGAGTATAAGACCATTTGTATTACACTTTTTCCTCTGAGAAGAAGAAATTTATTGCTGCCTTCAGGGTAGAAAGATTTGTATTACACCTTTTCTCTGAGAAGAAGAAACTTATTGCTGCCTTTAGGTGAGAAAGATTGCGTGTTCTCCCAGTGTTTATCACTGTGATTTGGTTATAAGCCTGTTTTATATACAGAAAATAAATCACTTTATGTGCTGGACACCATTTGTTTGTCATTTCTTCACTTTTGTGCAGTTCCAACAAGAACCTGCGAAAGGTAATTTTATTACCCAGTTACAGGGTCTTCACTATTCTGACCACCTTTCCCGCTTCGTTCTGCTTTAACTGATACAGTTCTCTGTCCTGCTCCTTCTGTGATTCCTTATACTTCCTGTATGCTGTCTTTTTCTCCCTAACCTTCCCAGCCACCTCTTTTGAGAACCATAGTAATTTTTTACTTTGTTTTGTTTATTTGCTTCACACAAAGGCTTATTGCCTTTGTGATAGCAGTTTTGATTTTGTCCCATTATTCTTTCATCCCTCCTTCCTGCCTATTTGCTAGTGCATTCCTTAGTCACTCACCCATTTTGCCAAAGTCAGCCCTCCTAAAGTCCAGTAGCTTTGCTTTTGTTTGGCTTGACTCTACAGCTGTGTTTATCGTGAACTACACTATTTGGTGGTCACTTGTTCCTAGATGGCTACCCACTTCTAAATCTGTGATCCTATCCCTGTTTGAGAGTAGCAGGTCTAAGACTGCTCCCTCCTGAGTGGGTTCCAACACTAGCTGTCTGAGGCATGCCCCTGCATGGTATCAAGAATGACCCCACTCTTGGAAGTGGCTGCAGCAAATGTGCTCCAATTAACATATGGCATATTCAGGTCCCCAATCAACAATATCTCTCCTTTTTCTGCCATTCTAAGGATGCCTTCTATCATTTCCTTGTTCATTTCCTCCCCCTGAGATGGGGGGTCTCTATACAACCCCCATGCGGATTGTGGTGCCTTTTCCTGTCTCCAAGGTGACCCAGAGTGCCTCCTCTCCTCCACATTTACCCTTTAGTTCTGTTGCTTTGATCCTTTCCTCTATGTACAGAGCTCCTCCTCCTCCTCCTCCTCCTCTTTACCCTCCCTGTCCCTCCTGTAGATTATGTACCTAGTATGCTGACATCCCAGTCATGGTTCTCCATGTACCATGTTTCTGTGACTGCCGTGATATACAGGTGTCCCTCTTCCATCAAGTAAGTAAGTAAATGTTTATTTCTATAAGGTGCCTTCCCAAGCTCAGGGTGCCTTTACAAAATCCTACATAGATACATAGACAGTGTTGGCAGATAAGGTCCTATGGCCCACCAGTCTGCCCATTTAAGTTTGTAAGTTCAGTTTATGTTTTCCAGGAAGTCTGTTTACAATATTAAAACTCAAAATCAAGATCAGAAAGTTCAGGAAGCTTGTTAGCCAGACTATGGGCACTGGTATTCATCACCCTCCATTTTTTGATGGCCTTACCCCTTTTAACCCCATGCCTACCCTTACTGCCTTTGCCTTTTTCTCCATTTACCCCATCCTGCTCCCTATCGACTACTCTACCTTGGTGTTTACCTTGCTAACTACCGTTTTGTGGGGGAAGGCTAGGAATTCCCTGTTTCTTATCAGTGCCTCCCACCTTGTCTAATTTAAAAGCGTGCCAATGAAGCATTTAAACCTATCACCTAGGAGCTTGGTTCTCCTCCTGGATAGATGCAGACCATCATGCCAGTATAAGCCTGTATCCCTCCATGTAGAACCCCAATCCCCAAGGAAGCCAAAACCCTGTGCTCTGCACCAGTTTTTCAACCATTGAATCTCATGGTGCAGAGTACCCTAGTCTTACCCATGCCATAGACAGGCAACACCTCCTAGAAAGGTTACTGTGTGTGCTACTTGTCTAAGGCCCCTCCCTAACTCCACAAACTCCTTCACTTTTCTCTGATCCCATGCCCAGCTAGGTAATTTATCCCTAGGTGCACAATGACATCCAGCTCCCTCTCCTGTGCAGCTGCTCTCACAACCCTGTGGTTCACTTCCTTTCCCTCCAGCCATGGTGCCGGGCAGGAACCTTACCTTCCTCTCCCTCCTCCCCAGTTCTACCCCTTAATACTTTAGTCCTCCACTGAGAGCTGCTTCCTTCACCAGTGGCATCCCATGCCATCCTCCTGCAGGTCTCCTTGTGGAGATTCGGCGTCCTCCATGGTCTGCACATGAGTACCTCCACAGAGGAACCACGCTGCCAGAATGATGTATGAATTGTGGAGGTACAATGGAGGTATGCCCTCTATTCCACCACCCTCATCTGCCCTGAGCCAACAGTCAGCCAAAGAGCTGACTGTTTAAGCAAAATGCCAGTGGTAGCCCTGCCACTAGGGCTAGCTAAAACCCCTACTCTCCACGGAGCCCTTAATTTAGTAATACTTGATTGGGGAGTTATTGTCCCAAAGAAATTTAAAAATATCCTATCCATTTTTGTTCCAGTCTATATGTACTATTGCTGGAGTATTATTGAGAATATAGAAAATGTTTTGTGCTAGAATAAGTTTTATTGGGTTAATCATACCCCATAGGGATAAGTTCAGTTTAAACCATTTGTCCAGTTCATTTGGTAAGTTCCTATAAGCCCCAATAGGATGTATTGGATTATTTGGAGCCAGTGAAACTCCTGTGTACCCAAATGCAGAATCCTTTGACACTCTAATGAAGTTACAGTTTTGTTTAAAAGCTCGCTTTCCTGTTTCGATTCCTTGAGCATTATTCCCTCTGATTTTTCCCCAGTTCACAAATAACCCTGACATTTTGGTAAACCTCTCCAGTAATATACTTAAAGCTGCAAGAAATTTAGATGGGTTTGAAAGGGTTACAAGCAAGTTGTCTGCAAAGGCAAAGGCCTTGTTCTCAACGTTCGCTGAATGGATTCCCTGGATTTGAGATGAATGTTTTGTGTGTCTTAATAAGGGTTCAAACGCCAAAATAAACAGGAGTGGGGAGAGTGGACAACCTTGTCTGGTACCTCTAAACAGTTTTGATATAAGACCATTGGAAATAATAGCAGCTTTAGGAGTCAAGTAAACGGTTGTGATCCACTGTTCAAATATAGGCCCAAAATTGTAACTATTGAAAATCTTCTGTAAATACAACCAGTCTAAAGAATCAAAAGCCTTCCCTATGTCTAAGGACAAGAAAATTGAGGGTGTCCCACCATTGTTAGCTGACCATATAACTGAAAGGAGTCTCCTGAGGTTGTCTGATTCCTGACTCCCCCTAACAAAACCCACTTACTCCTTGCTTACCAGTGTCTGAATGATATCAAATAGTCTATTAGCCAATATGTTGGACAATATTTTATAATCAAAATTTAGAATGGATATGGGATGGTAGTTTGCTAGTTTCAATGGGTCTTTATTTTTTCTTATGTAGTAAGCAGACATATGCCTCATTAAGGGTGCCTTCTATCTTTACCTGCTGTAAGGATTTGTGAAATACTTTCTCTAAATAGTCAACAATAATAGGATTATTATGCTTGTAGAATTTGCTGGAGAAGAAATCCAAACTTGTAGTTTGTTTGGGAACTTTCTGCTTGAATGACCTGTATGATTTCTAATTTCGAGATTGGCTTGTGTACAGCCTCTCTTTCCCGGTTAGACAGGCTGGGAAGATGAGCAGCTTCTAGGAATTTTGCTATGTCTTATCCAGAATCCAGGGTAAAGGGTTTATATTGGTTTTCATAATATTTCTGAAGGCATTTATTTATTTATTGTAGATATGAGTTATTCTGTTGTTTGCGGTCCAAATCTTGAGTATCATATTTTGGTGGTGGTGGTGTTTTCTTAGTCTATATGCTAGGGTTTCCTGGTCCCCCGATTCACAATATTGTTGCCTGGTGTGAAAGAGGGCAAATTCTGCCTTACTAGGTAGATTTTCTTGATTTCAAATTTGAGTTCAATAAGTTGGTAAATTAACTCCATTTTTACATTCGCTTGCGCGCATGCGCAAGGACGTCTTGGGAGAATGGGACACTTTGGAGGTGTGCCTCTCCTGAGCAATCCCCTGCTCCCTTGAGCAGGTGTGGCGGTCCTGCACCAATCCGCACCGGTGCTGTGTATGACAGCGATGGTCTTCTCTTCAAAGAAATCCACCGCTGTGTGCTTGCACCGCGTCACGCCCCCCCCAAATCTTTGCTGCCATGCTGGGAGCCCACCCCAGCGTGGCAAACATCCCGTGTCATCTGCCGATGGGGGTGCCCAATCCCCCGTCTGCTCCACGGCTCCTCCCAGCTATCCTTCTGCCACGCTGAGGAGCCCACCCAGCGGCAAATGTCCCAGCGTCGTCTGCCGATGAGATTTAATCCACAGCTGCCACAGCCACTCGCATCTTCTGCCATGCTGGAGCCCACCCCAGCGTGGCAAACATCCGCATCGTCAAAGTACAAAAAAACCCTGTAAATTAAAAGCGGTCCCGCGGTCTCCGCCCCTCCACAACCCGCACCCACCCACTGCACCCTGCCTCCCCACACCCCTTCACCCCATACTTACCTCCGGACTCGGCGCATCGATCATCGCTGGACCGGGAACACGTCTGCACTCTTCAAAGCCGACCGCGAACTGAGGAAATGCCGGTAAGCTGTATAATGGGCTAGATGGTTTTTCAACTTTGTTGCATATCTCAGGCATTTTTTGGAATTTTTGCACCAAATTTTCAACATGGGGTTTTTGGGACCCCTTCTCATGAATTCTGTCACTGTCATGGCGTTATTCGGGCCGGAAGGGTGATTTCGCAGTCACTGCGCAAAATCACCTTTCAGGCCTGATTAATGAAATGACAGTGCCAGCGTTCATAAGGTGGGCTCTCAAAAAGCCTATTTTGAATTTGGTGGCATCTAAAATATGGTTTACAAGTGTGCGTTGCACAGTTCCTACATGAGCTAAGTAAGTTCACTTGAATTTTCTATATTTCCTCCAGATTTTCAACATTGCCATTTTACCACACCTTCTTATGAGCAGTACAGCTGTTATTTTCACATCTCACCCAAAACGTGTTTCCGCCCATGTAGCGTACAATGGCGCAGTCGGTGTGCAAAATCAATGTATGGGACACATTAAGAAAATCACAGTGACACTGTTCATGAGCAGAGGTCTTAAAATGGCTGTGTTGAAAATTTGGTGAAAAAATTCCTAAAAATGACTGTTTTACGAGTGTGCGTTGCGCAGTTCCTACGCACGCTTCGTAAGTTTGCAAATTTCAATATTTTCACTCCAGATTTTCAACATTGCCATTTTACCACACCTCCTCATGAGCAGTGCAGCTGTCATTTTTCACATCTTGCCCAAAACGTGTTTCCGCCCATGTAGCGCACAATGGCACAGTCGGTGTGCAAACTCAATGTATGGGGCACATTAAGAAAATCACAGTGACACTGTTCATTAGCAGAGGTCTTAAAATGGCTAAGTGTTGAAAATTTGGTGAAAATCTAAAATGACTGTTTATTTAGGCCATGCTAAGAATTCCCACGCACGTCAGAAGTTCGCGAATTTTCAATATTTGCACTCCAATGAGTTCCAAATACCTAAACAGCACATAGAAGCAAGCAACATTCGGCATTGACAAATGCTTGTACTTCTTTGTCACTGATTTTTTTAAGCCATGTCCAAGTGCCAAATACTACTGCAAATACCTGCAAGTGAACGTTTGGCATTGACAAATGTTTGTTTTATTAGGGTCTTGTTTCATTTTGTCCTCAGTTTGTTTAATCACCTTTTCTTTGTTCTCTACCTCCATTTGCCTTTGCTTTTTTCCTATTGGTTACATATCTGATGATGTATCCTCTCATGTATGCCTAATATGCATCCCATAGTGCATGATAAAAGTCTTCTTATTATCATTAAGGTCGAAAAATAAGTCTGTCTCCTTAGCAAGCTGATCTTTGAATTCAGGGTCTTGTAACAGGGATGAATTAAAACACCATCAAACTGTTTCTGTGGGGCACCCTGTAATGCACATGTTGCCCTTAATAACCCATGGTCGAAATAATAGAACCATAGCTAACACAGATGTCATATTACATAATGTTAGGGGCATAAAAGATAATAAATCCTGCTAAAAGCATTATGGTAAGCAGAAAAGAAGAATAATCTTTACCATTTGGATGTGCTAATCTCCTCACATCCAGTAGGCCCAGGTCAGCCACCATCTCCGCATGTAGTTATAAGAGAAATCTGTCTACCTAGGTTTGTGAAGCTTATGCTATCCAACCGTGGGTTCATTACATTCTTAAAATCCCACTAAGAATAATTTTGTGATCTTTAAAGGGTAACAGGGCAGCTAATAAATTATGGAAAATATATCTCTCTGTATATGAGGGGCATACACATTGCACAGTACAATCTCCCTACCATGCAATGACCCAGAAAGGATCTGGAACCTGTCTTCCAAATCCACCACGTTATTTCTTTATAAATGGTATCCCTTCTTTAACAGGATAGCCAGACCCCTTTTATGTCTATTCCTTACAGATTACTCATGAGACATGGTGAAAAACTTCCTGAAATTTCCCCTTCTCCAATATGAATAGTTTTAGATGCCTGCACAGATCTGATTAAATTTTTGTGCTGTGATAAAGCTTCCCAATTCCTTGCTCTCCCAACATGAGCAGTTCTGGATGCCTGGCACAAGTCTGGTGATTCTCCCATGCTGTCAATTGTTGTCTTCTCATTAGAATATTTCCAGAAAGAGGGACAGAGTCCAGTGCTCTCGAACCATTGGATGGCATATGGGGGTATTATAATGTGATATTATATCCTTCAGTCTGCAAACCTCATTTTTTATCTACACAAAAACAAAAACTAGAAAGATGATTTACCTGGTAATTATGAGCCCCTGCTTTCATCCCTGAAGCTAATATTGTGCTGAGAACAGTCTCGTAGTTATATGGAACAGGATTTGAGGTGATGTACCCCATGGCCATAGATGACCCAGGTTCCCAGCCCCTGACATGTAGTCCTGGAATGAACAGGAGTATCCATTGATGGAGTAGCCTACTGGGGTGGTGATCCTGAGTAGTTGGATAATGATTACTCCATGTAATTCTTTTTTTCTTCTTTTTGCTGTTCTTTTTTTCTCCACCCAAGCTCTTGCCTCACTGCCTATCTCCCTTCCCCCCATTCTCTCTCTCCCTCGCTAGCCACCTGTCTTGCCAGGTGTCCTGCCCACAGATTCAGAGCTAAGCATCCCCATTGTCCTCTGCCTTTTGTTTTCCCCTGTCTCCCCCTGACTAACCCCTCCATGCTCTGAAAATGAGCCTTTCTTAAGCTAACTACCATCTCCATTTTCCCTCCTACAGCTCAGCCCCTGAATGGGCACTCAACTCCCCACCGGTGCGGCTTCTCAAGCCACCACAGCCACTTGCGTGACACTGCCCGCCCACTTCCCGAAATTTCCCTGCTGGCTCTATGCGCTTTCTCCCTGCCAACCCCTCACCCTCCCGCCCTATCTGGGCACTTTCTTATATAGGCCATATGATATCACCTGATTTCAGTCTCCATGACCTTTGGCACTAGGCAGAGACTCTCCAGGCTTCCCAGTTTGCCCCCCCTTCCACACCCTAGTTGGGACAACTCTTGAAGAGACTACCTCATTCAGATACCTTGGGGTTTGGCTGGACTAACATCTCAACTTCTCTGGACACATTGACACCATCCTAAAAAATGCGCATCAAACTTGGTGCCCTTTAGAGGAACCATAGCTGCATTCCTCTTCTGACTAGGAATGAGCTTGTCCAGAAGATGATCCTCCCTATTTTTGACTATTGTGATGTAGTCTACAGTGCTGCTCCCAAATCTTCCATAACCAGCTTGGACCCACTCTTCAAATCATTCTGCTGTTTCTCTCTGGACCGCCCCTCAAGTACGCACCATTGTAACCTATATCACCCCGTCTCCTTCCCCTAACTTGCGTACAGACGCCTCTCTCACTGCACCAAATTAGTCTCTAAATTCTGGTTCGGCTCCCTCCCTCCCTCCATACCTATCATCCTCTCTCTCTCTCTCTCTCTCTCTCTCTCCACCTCCCACCTTCCCACTCCCTCAGATCCAACGACTCACACACTATGTCAGTCCCTCGCTGTTCTACATTCATAAGACAGACTGCCTTCGCACATCGCTTCCCTAAACTCTGGAACTCAGTACCCCACCAAACTCAACACTCCTCCTCCTCCCCTTTCTCCCTCTCTTCAGCCCTCCACAACTACCTCTCCCCTAATTGCTTCTGCTTCTAACTTCTACCTAGGCATCCCATTCCACCTACCGTCCCTCTGACCCTCTAATTCCTACTCCACCCAACATCTATTCTCCCTCTCGGCTGTCCCTCTCCAATATCCTCCTGCTGCCTCTCCCATTTGTTCCTGCTGCCTATAATGCACTTGGCCACTTTTTTACCATCCTACCTCCTCCCCTATTTGATCTATATCCAAAATTTACACCCCAATTTCCTCCCTCCCTCTCCTCCCCTACTCTCTATTGTTACCCTATTTAATCTCCCAACTTAATGTCTTCTTTTATGTCCTTCCAACACTTCTCTGCCACCCTGGCTGCACCTGGGCATATTTTTATTTACTTGATTGCATGTATTAGCACTTCTAATGTGTAGGCCTAGCTGAATGTCTAAATCCTATCTACCTGTAATTTACTGAATATGTCACTGCTGATTATAATTGTATTGTACAGTGTTTATGCCTACCCCCCTACCCTCTCCTCCAGGTCACACTGGGAGGCAAGCAACTTGTTCAGTGTGCCTTCCTGGTGAAACATTTCAATAAATAAATAAAAATAAATAAATATAGTTATTTTGGCTTGCTGGGAATGTTGGAGCCAGTGAGGCACACTCAAATGCAAGCTGTCTTCCGTTATGGAACTCTATTCTGCAAAAGGATAGTTTCTGGATACATTTTGAAGTTTGGAGAAGATGTGGAACTATATAATGCAGAAGCAAATGGGAAGGATAAAAAGGAAAGGAGAAGGTAATATATGGAGGCTCACAATGAAACCCTGAGTTAGACCTTTACGGGCATAGAGTCTTTACACAGAATTACTTGTGTGCTATGCATTCAAGGGAAGGTGAGAGCATTGGTGTCTTGTGTTTGTTATATTTGGTAAGTCTATGATTGGACATTATAGGCAGTAATGGTAGGCTGTCCTGAGTAGTAAAGGTCATTCTTTGACTAATAATATCGCCTGGTGTACAGGTTATTATTTCATAGCACTAGAAATGATAAAACAACTGCTTGTTGGGGGGAGGGGGAGGTTAAGGAAGAGCCAATTACATCTCCATTAAATTTTGAGGAAGTTAGGTTGTGTTCTGAACAGTTGGACTTTTAAGAAAGTGACTGTGGTATTTTTCAGTCAAGTGAATAAAGGAATAAGATAAATATGGCACCAAAGGTTGATGGTTTTAATTTGGTACAGAACCACTGGAGGTAGCTTGAGCTGTTCACTTGGTACTTACTCTTGTGGTTCTTTCCTAGCATTAGTCAGGGTTTTACCTTAGGAAGTGTTTAGTAGTGAGTTACAAATTGTTATCTACACATTGTTCTTTTTGTGTACTTTTAAGGCACTTTTTGTGAACCAAGTTAGAATATTAAGTACCTATTGTTTTTCTTTATATTTTATCTATACTGAACCAAAACTTAATTTTAGGATTGTTAGATTTTTTTCTTAGTATTAATTAGTCAGTATCCAACACAACACTACGTTACAGTTACTCATTTCTATCCCTCTAAAGGTTTTTCTTGCTCTGTACGGTTATATAGCTGGAGTAATTTAATACTGTACCTTAATGTCTATCTTAAACATAACAACATGGAATGTCAATGGTCTGGGTTCCCCAATTTAGAGAAAAAAGGTATTGAACCATTTAAAGAAACATAAAAATGACATTGTATTTCTGCAGGAAACATCTTGTACCTGGGAGGCAGACAAGTTGCAAAAACAATGGGTGGGACAGATAACTCATAACATATCATAAAAACATGTTTTACAAACATTTTTACTAAATTTATTTTGTTTTACAGTGCCAATTTTCTAGGTGCAATAATACCCTCCAGGGTGTGCAGTATGACCAATACGGACCTTCCAGGTTATAAGGCCCTCTGCCTGCGGCGTCGGGCCTCCTCACACCCCTGGATAGTGTGGTATTGCCCATACCACCCACCTTGTCAGGTGTTATTACTTGCATAGATGCTCCTCCATCGCATCATGTTTACTCCAGTGAGGTACTTGTAGGTCTCTATCATGTCTTCTCTTGTTCTTCTCTCTTCCAGGTTATACATGTAGAGATCCCTCAGTCTCTCATAGGGCTTGCAGTGCAACTTCTACAATCATTTTAGTTGCCTTCCTCTTGACTGCCTCCACCTTGTCTAGGTCCTTTCTGAGGTGTAGCCTCCAGAACTGGACACAATACTCCAGGTGGGGTTGCACCAGCGAGTGCTACAGTGTGTAAAAAAAAAAATAACCATACCATCACACACCTCAGGGTATATAAAAAAAACAAAAAACACTCACACCACACACCTCAGGTTGTGTAAAAAAACTCATACCACACACCTCATGGTGTGTAAAAAAAAAAAAAAAAAATAGACTTCATAAAACATGTAACAGCCACCCACTTACCTCCTTCCAGGGCCCTCAGGGTCTCACCTAACTACACCTCCTGAGGGGGCTGGCTTGGGTTCACTGATGGCTGTGCTACACTGGAGTAAAGTGTCATGGGGCCTCCACCTGGGTAGTGGTATGGGGTACCTGGTGGACACAAGGTTACCACTCCCCAGGAATAAGCAGCAGTAGTTCCCTCCCACATGCAGTGATCTTTTCCTCATGCAACAGAAGTACATTTCCAGGCAATAGCCATGCACAGCAATGTTAACATGAACTAACGTCAGATTCATTACGGGGATGAGGAACAGGGGAAGAAACACAACAGGCAACAACTCTGGTTCACAGTTGTACCCCACAGTCCCGTACCACCCTGCAGGTGCATCCGTCTTTCCCCCCATGGCTGTAAAGTTTATTACTGTCCACTGCAGTGGGTACCTCAACAGGTTGCTGGTGGCCATCCAAATGATGCAAGGGTGCTGCACTTTGGGAGTGCAGAGGGAACCACAGTTTTAACTTGAACAGGATAAACTTTGAAAAAATAAGCCCAATGAGATTCCCAACAACAGAACATTCGTCAAGCTTTGCCTGGGCTTATCCTGCAAGTTACCAAGTCCTGCCCAGGACTTCACCCCCCCATAAACTATCTGTCTAACTACAGTAATTAGATTGTAGTAGGACTCCTCAGGGCCACAGCCCAGAGGAAATTACAGTTCCTGAAGGCTTCCGTAGGTGTTGAGAAAAGCACAGATTAGTGGTACCACTCTGGTAATGGAAGACAGTCTTTCTCTGCAACACATCAGCTGACTGGGGATGTGCAGCAAATACCGGACCTTTCGCCTGACAGACCTTCCATCATCTTCTCCCCTTGGGCCTTTCATCATTTGTGCCCCATTGGCCTTTCACCATCTTCACTCCATGGGCCTTTCATTGGACCTGGGTATCTTGGTAGGCTTGTAGTCACCTTGGCTATCCAGCTGGATACACAGCTTCCCTGGGACTGAAACACAGGTGGACTTCTAAACAGTCTCTGACCAAGCCCAAATACTGTTTCTTCTAATTGGTAGAACAGTCCACACAGTCTAATTTTGATTACCGGCTGACATTTCACAGAACAGCAATGCAGATATGTCCCCAGGGAAACAAATAAGCAGTCCAATATCTTCCCTGTTGACTAAATTGGCATACAGATGCTCTGCCTGATACCTTCTTTGGGGCTCATGAGGGGCATTAGTGCACCAGGCATACCTTCAGCCTGGTGCAGCCCTTTTTATGTTCTTTCGTGCTTGCGTGCCAGCCAACATATTGCATTAGTAGCAGATTTGGAGGTGTGGTCACGGTGGGCGAATGCGGGGCACACAACAGTAGGTGCATCCCTCATTCCCCAATATGGCAGCTGCAGGCACTGACACTAGCAACACGTCAAGTGGCCACCAGATCTAAGAAAAGGTCCACTGCAATGAGAGCCTGCTCGTCATGCAGCGGCACCTCCCAATGTGCTTTTCCTGGTGAAGCATTCTCGTAAACATGGCGGCAGTCACTGCCACCACCGCCCGCTCAGTGCTGACTTCGTGGAGCCTAACTCTGTCGGGCATGCCCCGACCCAGTTCATGTGCCGACGGGGAGCCCACCCCGGTTGGCATAATGTCCCCCATTTGTTGTGTGCGTGGGGGAGCCCAATCCCCTCGGCTCTTGCTCCCCTTCTGTATGTGCTGATGGGAGTGCCCAATCCCCATCAGCTAGCCTCCCCAAACATGATTAGACAGCGCTGGGAGCCCACCCAGCATGCCAAATGCCCTACAAAACCATCCCGCGATGCTTTTTGTTTTTAACCTGTAAAGATGAAAACGGTCCCTTGCGGTCTGTCCTGCTCCCTCCCCAACCCATGCCCACCCTCTGCGCACCCTGCCTCTTTACACCCCTCACTCCATACTTACCTCCAGAGTCCAGCACGATGATCTTCAGTGAACCGGGAACACATCTGCACTCTTCAAAGCCAACCGCGAACTGAAGAAATGCCGGTAAGCTGTATAATGGCATAAACAGGGTTTTTTCAACTTTGGTGTATATCTCGGGAATTTTGGCACCACATTTTCAACATGGGGTTATTGGGGCCCCTCCTCATGAATTCAGTCACTGTCATGGCATTATTCGGTCCCAAAAGGTGATTTTGCGGTCACTGCACAGAATCACCTTTTGGGACCGATTAATGAAAATAACAGCCACTGTTCATGAGGTGGGTCTCAAAAGTCTTTATTGCAAATTTGGTGAACAAAATCCAAAAAATGACTGTTTCATGAACATGCGTTGCACAGTTTCCACGCATGCTCGTAACTTCGGGAATCTGTAATATTTTCACTCCAGATTTTCAACATTGGCATTTTTCCACACCTCCTTATGAACAGTACAGCTGTCATTTTAAATATCCTGGCCAAAATGTGTTTTCGCACTTCCGGTGCAGAATAGCGTGATCGCTGTGTGAAATCAATTTTCGGGACAGTTTGAGAAAATTAGAGTGACACACTTTATGAGCAGAGGTCCTAAAATGCGTATGTTGAAAATTTGGTGATGAAAATCCATAAAATGACTGTGTTACAAGCATGCATTGCACAGTTTCTATGCACCCTTGTAACTTCACAAATTTGCAATATTTTTATGCCAGATTTTCAACACTGCCATTTTTTCACACCTACTTATGAACAGTACAGCTGGCATTTTTCACATCCTGCCCAAAATGTGTTTCGCATCTTGCGCGCAGAATGGTTTAATGCTAGAAAATCAACTTTGGGACCGATTAACAAAATCACAGTGCCACTGTTCATGACGGAGATCCCAAAATGCCTATGTTGAAAATGTGTCTCTTCAGGGTGGGGGTGAGGTTAGCCTCAGTTCAATACTTCACTGCCATTCCTATTATGCATCCCTAACTCCTGCACTACCAATGCCAATGCCAGCGAGAAAACATTCTGCATTGACAAATGCTTGTTATTTATTACTAGCCCCTTGTAGTGACAGACACCACCAACACTACGTCTGCAGGAGCACACCACTTGCATCCTGGCCTTGCTTCCTGCTCTAGAAGCAGGAGTGCTTCATTAGAACCTATGCCTATGAGCCCCAACTGTTACAGGGAGCTGTGGCTCCTTTAAGTACCCAGCAGCGCATGCACAGACACTGCATGCACAGCCATTAATGTTTTCATCCTGGTTCTGTCTTAATGCTGCACACTGTACCAGGCAAATGTCCACACAGTGCCCGGAGGTGCAAAACAGTACAGAGGACCCTGGCCCCAGTTTCCATGAGGGTTATGAAAAGCAAAGGACTTTGGTGGTGACTGCTGTGAAGATCGGGTCGGAAGCCCTGGTCTGAATCCCGCCAAGGACTCCCAAATACTGCCCTCCAGTCACACTTAGCAGTCCAAGGGACCAGAGGCACAGGACATCATTAACTGAACACCAACATAAAAACATAGAATTTGATGGCAGATAAGGACTGCTTTGTCTACCTAGTCTGCCCATGTACCCTACCTACTGTATTACCGCAGACTCTACCTGATTTCCGGCTCCCCCCCACCTTGCTACTAAGGTTCCCTTATGCTTATCCCATGCCTTCTTGAATCCTGTTACCATTTTAGCCCCCACCACCTCTGTTGGGAGGCTATTCCAGGCATCCACCACTCTTTCTATAAAGAAGTACTTCCTTACTTCTCCCCAGAGTCTACCTCTCTCCAGCTTCATTTCATGGCCCCTTGTTCTTGAGCATTTTTTTGTGAAAAATGCTTCCCTCTTGAACCTTATTTAAACCCGTGAGGTATCTGAAAGTCTCTGTCATATCCCCCTTCTCCCTTCTTTCCTCCAGGGTGTACATATTGAGGTCCTTTAGTCTCTCCTCACAGGCTCCTGATGCAACCCCTGTACCATTTTAGATGCCATCCTCTGACCACCTTTACTCTGTCTATGTCCTTCTGGAGATGTGGTCTCCAGAACTGGATACAATACTCTAGGTGAGGTCTCACCAGTGATCTATAGAGAGGTATCACCACCTCCCTCTTTTTCTGCTGGATACCCCGCCCTATGCATCCTATCATCCACTAGCTTTCCCCACTGCTTTGTCATGCTGTCTGGCCACCTGTAAGTCATCTGATGATTACCCCCATGTTTTTTTCTGTTTGGTGGTCATTAGCACTACACCCCCCATTTCATACTCCGTCCCTGGGTTTCTGTGCCCAAGTGCATGATTTTGCACTTTTTCACATTGAAACTCAGCTGCCACACCTTTGACCACTCTTCATTTTGTCCACCCCTCTGGAATGTCTACCCTATTGCAGATTTTAGTGTCATCCACAAAAAGAGACACCTTCTCTTCCGGTCCCAGTATTGATCCCTGTGGCATCCTGCTGGTCACCCTTTCTTCCTTGGAGTGAACTTCATTTACCACCACCCTCTGTCTCCAGTCCTCTAACCAATTCCTTACCCAGTTTACCACCTTTGGACCCACTATCGAAGGCCTTACTGAAATCTACATAGGTCACATCCACCACATCATCCTAATCTAATTCTCTGGTCACCCAGTCAAAGAAATCTATCAGATTTGTTCAACATGACCTCCCCCAGTGAAATCCATGCTGCCTTGTATTTTGTAAGCCTCTGGATTCAAGATATTCCACAATCCTCTTCTTCAGGAGTGATTCCATTAACTTCTCCACTGCCAAAGTCAGGCTGACTGGCCTGTAATTGCCAGCCTCCTCCCTACTTCCACCTTTGTACAGTGGGACTACATCTGCTCTCCTCCAGTCTTCTGGAACCACTGTCAGAGGTGCAGCCAGTACCTCTCGAGCCCTCATCCTTGGATGCCCCCTTCTGGCCCTGTTGTCTTGTCCGCTTTCAGATTTGTGAGTTCCTTCAGAACTCTCTCTCTCTCCTCTGTAAATGGACTAGTGTCCACCTCCTTCCTTTGATGCTCCTGCCTCTAATCTGTGGTCCTCACCTTTCTCTTCCTGTGTAAACACCAAACAAAAGTGTTTGTTAAGTATGTCAGCTTTTTCCTGATCCCCAAGAGACTCCTGTCTTCCTCCTAACCCTTACTATCCCTCCCAATCTCTCTTTTCGCTACATATCTGAAAAATGTCTTGTTCCATTTCTTTTCTGCCTGGGCAAGTTTCTCCTCTGTCTGTGCCTTTGTGCTCCTAATTGCTTTTCCTGCCTCCTTCTGCTTTTCCTGATACACTTCCTTATCCTCCTCTCTGTGTGTCTCCTTATACCTCCAGAAAGCTAATTGTTTTGCCCTTACCTTTCCGGTCACCTCTTTTGAGAAGCAAAGGGGTCTATTTTCTCTATTGCTTTTGTTTACCTGCCTGATGTAGAGGTTTGTTGCTTTCACTATCCCCTCTTATTTTTTCCCACTGCTCCTCCACTCCACCCAAGACCTCCCCCCTGCCAAGGTTCCCCCTGAGGCATTCACCCATCTTTTTAAAATTGGCCCTTCTGAAGTCCAGGCCCCTTGCTTTTGCATGGTTCGAGTCTGCCACGGTGCATATATTGAACCACACTATTTGGTGATCACTGGTTCCCAGGTGGCCACCCACTGAGATGTCTACAACACTGTCCCTGTTGGTGAGTACAAGGTCCAGTATTGCCCCTCATGAGTGGGCTCTTTACCTAGTTGCCTGAGGAAAGCCCCTGCAGGGAGTCCAGGATGTCCCTGCTCTTAGCTGTAGCTGTGGCTGGCATGCTTCAATCTATAGCTAGCAGATTGAGATCATCTACCAGCAGCACCTCTCCCTTATTTGCCATCTCTTGGGTGGCTTCCACCAGAACCTTGTCCAACTCCCCCCTTCATACTGGAGGTCTGTAGATCACTCTGGTGCAAACGGCGACTCCCTTCTCTGTTTCTAGGGTAACCCACAGTACCTTTGCCCCTCCCTGTGTTTCCTGTATTTGTTACCTTTATGCTATTCCTCATATAAAGAGCCACTCCTCCCCCTTTCTTTCCCCTCCTGTCTTTCCTAAACAGACTGTAACCTAGAATGACAATATCCCTGCCATGGTTTTTACTGCACCAAGACTCAGTAATGGCAACAATGTCTATGACAGCCTCTGCCATAATGGCCTCTAGCTCTCAGATTTTATTTTACAGACTTCGAGCATTTGCATACGTGACCCTCCAGACTCTGCCACCACCTCGCCTGCCATCCCCCCGTGTCTCCCTTGCCTGCTCTCATTACTCCCACCACCTTCATTCCCATCTCCCTTCATCTCTGCCCTTTTGTTCTTCTCTTTGTTTTGTATCCTTGTGGATTTCCTTCCTTTAAACCGCTCACTGAGGACCTGGGTTCCTTTCCTGGATGGATGCAGGCCTTCTCCCCTGCATTAGCCTTTATTCCTCCAGGTGGGACTCCAGTCCCCAGCTAGCTGAACCCCTCTCCTTTGCACCATCCTTCAACCACTGGTTGAAATTCCTGGTATGAGTACCCTATCCTTCCCCCTGTCATAGACAGGTAGCACCTCAGAAAAGTCATTCAGTATGCTACTTGCCTAAGACCCCTTCCCAATTCCCTGAACTCCTCCTGCACTATCCAAGCCTCATCCTTAGCCAGGTAATTCGTTCCTAGGTGGACAATGACATCCAGCTCTCCTCCCCATCCTGCCACCCCAGCTATCCTCAGAATCCACTTCCCATCCATCTAAGCCGTGGCTCTGGTAGACTCTTTCCTCCTCTCCACCTCCTACCTGTCCCCAAATCTACCCCTCATGATGGAGTCCCCCACCAGGAGTTGCTTCCTCCTCCTCCTCTGGGGCCCTCTGCCCTCCACTTGGGGTCTCCACTACGGAGGGCCCATACATTCTCCTTGGTCACTACTGTGGGTGCCTCCATGGGACAGTCCTGCCCTGCTAAAGTGGCATAGGAATTATGCAGTGGTATTGTATGGGGACATGCTTCTGACCCACCACCCTCACCTTTCCTGAGCCCACTGTAGTCCAGCTGCCCCTCTTGCTTGACAACCTTTGAGGCAGCAATGGTAGACTTGGTGGTCCCTGGCCAATGGGCCAAAGACCAAAACAGGTAAGCCTCAGACTTTGGGGAGGGGTGACATACTACACCACCACAGATGTGCTTGAAAACTCATACCACACACCTCAGGGGTGTGTAAAAAACTCATAACTCATACCTCAGGTGCATAAAAACACTCGTAACATACATCTTGGGTGTGTAAAAATAACTTATATAATGGGTCTAAAAAAAATCAAAGAAAATTACTTGGGTAAAACCAGTCAGGTGACCGTGCATAATTACAGTTCAATGCAGTCATCCTGGTCCTAAACCTGACTGGATTTGTTAGCAGCCACATCACACAATGAGCAGATCAGTCCCCATACAACTAGAATTGACTTTCCATTACAAACATGGCTGCTACCTTTACTTATTAAAATACTTCAACTAGGTCCTAAAATAAAACTACTTTAAATAAACAAAACAAATTACTTAAATGCTGTTTCCTTGATCATCACCTTCTCCTTACACACATAAACAAATAAGAAACATTAAGTTTTCACTACTAGTGCTTCTTGGCTGACAATGAAAAATAGAAACATAGAAACATAGAATTTGACGGCAGATAAGGACCGCTTGGCCCACCCAGTCTGCCCATTTCCCTACCTGATGGATAAGCTGCAGGTCCTAGTTAACCAGCAGCCTACTTCTTCCTACCCCACCCCCAAGAATTGCCTTATGACTGTCCCATGCATGCTTGAATTCCACCACTGTTTTGACTCCACAACTTCTCTGGAAGGCCGCTCCATACATCCAACACAACCCTCTGTGAAAAATACTTCCTTAAATACCTCTGAGCTGCCCTTCTATCTTCAAATTGTGTCCCCTTGTTCTTGCACACCTTTTTTGAAAGATGCTACCCTCTTGGACTTTGTTGATTCCTTGAGGTACTTGAAGTTTCTATCATGTCTCCCCTCTCCTCCTTTCCTCAAGGCTATACATATTAAGCTCCTTAAGTCTCTCTTCATATGTCTTCCGGTGCAGACCCTGCACCATTTAATGCCCTCCTCTGGACAGCTTCCATCCTGTTCTATGTCTTTTGGAGATTGGGTCTCCAGAACTGCACGCAGTACTCCAGATGGGGTCTCACTAGCTGTCTGTACAGAGGATAATAACTTACTGTTTTCTACTGGTGATGCCTCTTCCTATGCATCCCAGTATCCCCAAGCCTCCTTGCTGCCCTCTCACATTGCTTTCCCACCTTTAGGTCATCTGATATGACTACCCCAGGTCCCTTGCCATTTTGTTGTTGTTAGTATCTCACCAGCCATTGTGTACTCTTCCCTGGGTTTTTGTTTCCCAGGTGCATTACCTTGCACTTTAGCATTGAATCTAAGCTGCCATACATTTGACCATTCCTCTAACCTTGCCAAGTCCCTTCTCATCCTTTCCACTCCACCTTGTGCATCAACTCTGTTGCAGATCTTTGTGTCATCTGCAAAGAGACATACTTTTCCTTCCAGTCCCTCTGCAATGTCGCTTAAAAAGACATTGAAGAGGACCGGTCCTAATACTGAACCCTGCGGTACCCCACTACTAACCCCCCTTTTTTCAGAGTGGACTCCATTTACTATTACTCTCTGTGTCCTATTCTCCAGCCAATTCTTTACCCAGGCTGTCATCTTGGGACCCACTCCCAGGCTGGCTAACTTGTATATTAATCTTGTGTGGGACTGTGTCAAATGCCTTGCTAAAGTCTAGGTAGGCCATGTCCACAGCCCCTCCCTGATCAACTACTTTGGTCACCCAGTCAAAGAAATCTATCAGATTTGTCTGGTATGACTTTCCGCTGTGAATCCATGCTGCCTTGGGTCCTGTGCCCTCTGGCCTCTAGATACTCAACAGTTCTTTCCTTAAGAAGTGATTCCATCATTTTCCCTACCACTGAGGTTAAACTAACAGGTCTGTAGTTTCCTGCTTCTGCCTTGCTCCCACTTTTGTGAAGGGGAATCACATCTGCCCTCCTCCAGTCCTTGGTACCACCCCATCCTCCCATGATTTGTTAAAGATGGTAGTCAGTGGTGTCACTAGTTCTACCCTTAGTTCTTTTAGAATTCTGGGATGAATCCCATCAGGCCCCATTGCTTTGTCCACCTTCAGTTTTAAGAGTTCTTTCAGAACCCTTTCTTCTGTTAATGGGCTGGTATCAACTTCTGTATCCAGAGTGTTTCTACTGTTTGTTTTAGGTACTTCCCTCTTCCTTTGTAAATACTGAGCAAAAATATTTGTTTAGTATCTCTGCCTTTCACAATCACCCTCTGCCCACCCTCCCTCCCTTTACTAAGCCTCACTATCCCTCCTTGGTCTTACTTGGCTCCTGATGTACCTATAAAGGTTTTATCCCCTTCTTAACTGAGTTGGCTATTATCTTTTCCTCGGTTTGGGCCTTTCTGTTCTGACTGCCTTCCCAGCTTCCTTTTGCTTTTAACTGATACAGTTCTCTGTTCTGTTCCTTCTGTGATTCATTGTACTTCCTGAATGCTTTCTTTTCTCTTGAACCTTCACTGCCACTTCGAGACCATAGTGGTTTCTTACCTCGTTTCGTTTTGTTTATTTGCTTTACACAAAGGCTTGTTACTTCTGTGATGGCAGTTTTTATTATTCCCCATTGTTCTTCCACCCCTCCTTCCTGCCCATTTGCTAGTGCATTCCTTAGGCACTCACCCATTTTGACAAAGTCAGCCCTCCTAAAATCCAGTACCTTTGTCTTTGTATGGCTTGACTTTATTGCTGTGTTTATTGTGAACCATACTGTTCGATGGTCGCTAGTTCCCAGATGGCTACCCACTTCTACATCTGTGATCCTCTCTTCATCTCCATTTGAGAGAACCAGGTCTAAGATTGTTCCTCTCAAGTGGGCTCCAATACTAGTTGTCTAAGGCATGCCCCCTGTAGGGCATCTAGAATAACCCCACTCTTAAAAGTGGCTGCTGCAACTGCACTCCAGTTAACATCTGGCATATTCAGATCACCCATCAGCAATATCTCCCCTTTTTCTGCCATACTAAGTATACTTTCTATCATTTCCTTGTCCATTTCCTCCCCTGAGAAGGGGGTCTGTATACAACCCCTGTGCGGATTGTGGTGCCATTGCCGGTCTCCAAATTTACCCACAGTGCTTCTTCTCCTCCCTGTTTACCCTTTTGTTCTGTTGCTTTGATTCCTTCCCTTATGTAAAGAGCTACTCCTCCTCCTCTTTTACCCTCACTGTCCCTCCTGTAGATAGTGTATCCTGGTATGTTTACATCCCATTCATGGTTTTGTGTGTACCATGTTTCTGTGACTGCCACGATATCCAGATGTTCCTCCTCCATCAAGGCCACTAATTCAGGAAGCTTGTTACTCAGACTACGGGCATTGGTACTCATTGCTCTCTATTTTTTGATGGCTTTACTTTCTGTTGCAGCATCCCCCACTGACCTTTCTACTTCTGTCTTTTTCCCATTTAGTACCCTGTTTTGTAGGGAGAGGCTGGGATTTTTCTGCTGCTTATCAGTGCCTCCCCCCTTGACTAGTTTAAAAGCTTGCCAATGAAGCATTTAAACCGATTGCTCAAAAGATTTGTTCCCTTCCTGGACAGATGCAGACCATCCTGCCAGTATAGGCTGGTGTCCCTCCAGGTGGAACCCCAGTCCCCAATGAAGTCAAACCCCTGTGCTCCACACCATTTTTTCAACCACTCATTAAACTGCATGGTGCAAAGTACCCTTGCCTCACTCATGCCATTTATAGGCAGCACCTCTGAGAAGGATACTGTGTGTGCTACTTGTTTTAGGCCTCTCCCCAGTTCTACAAAGTCCTTCTGCACTGCTCTAAGCTCATATTGAGCCAAGTCATTTGTCCCTAGGTGGACAATGACATCCAGCTCAGACTCCCGTGCAGCTGTTCTCGTGATCCTGAGGATGCGCTTCCTGTCCCTACAAGCCATGGCACCAGGCAGGCACTTTACTTCAGTTTTCCCTGCTCCCCCCAGTTCTATCCCCCTAATAGAGTCCCCCACCAGGAGCTGCTTCCTTTCCTTGTGGCATCCTCTGCCTCCTTCCTGTGGGCCTCCCTTGTGACAGGTGTCCTCAGCCTCCTTAATCTCCTCCGTGGGTGCATCCATAGGGGAGCTGTGCTCCCCCAGAATGGTGTATGGATTGTGGAGTGGAACAACTGACTGGGTGTGCCTCTGTTCCACCCTCCTCACCCTCCCTGAGCCCACAGTGGTCCAACTGCTGTGCTTTCTTTGCAACCTCTGAGGTAGTGGTGGTGGCTCTGGTGCTCCCTGGATGGGGGGTTCCTTCTACCATCCAGTCTGGCCTGGGGGAAGGTTTTCTTACTGCTGTCCAGTGTGGCCTGAAGACGGGCAACTTCCTCTCTCAGGGCAGAGAGTTGTCTGCAAATAGGGCAGCATCTCAGCCTCCAGAAAGACTCCCGGAAGACTGCTGCCCCACAGCCATTACATTGCACTACTCCCACATGACTATGTACTTTTTTGTGTGTGTGTGTGCTTGTGTGAGTGATTGGTTTGTTATATAGAAATATATATATATATATATATATATATATATATATATATATATATATATATATATATATATCATGTGTATCACGTATATTTTTCAGTGCTGTGTGCTAGAGAGGATATGACATTGATATGCACCTTGCACTCTTGAGGAAATGATGTCAGAACCCCAGGTATAAAGGAACTATTTCCAGGGGGGGTTGGGCCTAAACTGTGCCCTCACAAAACAATCGGCTAAGAGCTCTGACCCACCACTGCGATGAGTGCCTTCCTGTCTGCAAGATACTATACACAACAATTTGACAGAGAAAATCCCCTGCTAATCAAACAGAGAAAAATCCAAACATTCAAGTCAGACACAGGTAAACCTCCCCAGCCCCAAAACAGCCTGGTGGTTTGTGCTCTGAAAGCAGTCAGTCCCAAAATAAGTGAGCTGTGCTTTGAACTCTTCCTGCACTGAAAATCTTAAGAATTGTAACAAGACTGTCTTTTCCTGATAATTGTAAATTCCTTATTTCACCTTTCAGTTAGAAGCAGCCTCCACCTGCAGTATATCTGTTACAAAGCAAAGACAATTGAAAGGTTCCTCCTCTGTTGTGAGCACAACTCGCTTTTGCAAATCCTATGTTCAGTATTGCAGTTTCCAACAAGAGATAGTTTGACTAGGAAAATTAAGTCCAGTGTTGCAGCTTGCAGCCAGAGGTAGCTTCACCTGAAGACTATGAGGTTATCTTCCTCCTGTCTTAACCTGCTTATCAGGGAAATCTCTGCTGCTTGCCCTCACAAAAATAAAACTGAGGCACCGGCTCCAGCCTCCACATAAGACCGTTATTTATTTGTAACCCCTAGATGGCGCTATCCCAGGGGCTACTACCCCTGCCTGATTTGCCACTAACAGGTTGAGGGGCCTGGATCCAATGGCGGTGCCTCCACCCAGAGGTCAGGGTTTGCAATAGTTAAACTTACTTGGTCACAGCCTCTGGGACACTGCAACCCCTCTTTCTTCCCACTAGTGGCCCACACAATATATCAGAATTACCTTCACAGTATACACTTACCCCAGGGCTGGCTCAGGCACTGGGACCTCCTGTAAAATAAGATACAGTGCAACAATCACAGTACAATACTTTAACATAGACAAATACCTCAGGCAGTATAACTTTGCTGAAACAAGCAGCTCTGATTTATTTAGGGGAATATAACAAGGACAGGGGAAATCAGGTTAATTAGCTTATCACTTTACTCATCTACCATGGCTCTGTGCACAGCCTATCCCTACCAGTTACTGTCCCTGGGTACCCAAGCCCTAGTGGCTAGTCCAAACCGTGGCAGCTGGTAGGGGCCCTTTCACACAGAGAAAAGAAAAATTAGTTTAAACAGTCAGCAGTACAGTGATTCCATTTGGATTTAATGTGGCAATTCAACAGGGAGCGACCTGAATTAGTACTCATGACCTCCAAACAAGATAGGGTCATTCAATGTCAGCAGGGCTACTCTTGAGCTCCACGAGACTCCTCACACATTTATATGGCAAACAGGCAGGCTGCTTCTCTATCCCGATCGCAATTACTGCACAATACCCGGGAGAACACACAGCAGATTTGGTTCCTGACAGACCGAGTGCAATTCAGCAATTTTCTCCAGTCTTCTACAGGGTGAGCCTAGTTTCTACTCTTCAGATATCCTTTGATTCTCTTCACAGGACAGATTCAGTCCTAACAAGCAGTTACACAAGCTGCAGACCGGAACTCTGGGCCTTACACACGTTTCCCGACTAAAACTGCACTGAAGGAGCACAGGGTTCCTTTCCCCTTCACTGCCAGAGCTAAAAACTGAAACTCCAACAGACAAAACCGGGCACTTCCTTTGAGTTCCTCCCAGTTCTTGACTGGATTGGCTGTCACTCACAATAGACTGCTCCTGTTGGTCCAAAAAGGCGCCGAAGTCTAAACTACATCTCCCAGAGTCACTGCCCATACAATCCTCTTGTGGCTGGCTCAGATTATGAGTCCAAGTTCTGATTCGTCCAAGGCACCATTTTAGAGCTAGCTTACCCCACACTGATTGGTCCAGTTCAGCAGTTCAAAACCAGAATGGGGAACTAGGCAGACAGTTCTGACTGCAAAGAAAGCAGGTTAGACAAACTGTAATTTCATTATTACTCTAAATAATTTCTGGCAAACAGTTACATCTTTCAGATAGGTTCCCTTTGCACTCCTAGTGACTGCAAAAATGGAGTGAATTGGCAGCAGCCTCAGTGGTACTCAGAGAAGCACACAGTCCCCCATACAACTAATTATGTCTGCAAGCAGACAGCTCTTAAAGAGACAGTACCAGAGGCTCTAAAACACTCACTGATAAATGGTTTAAATGCCAAACACCATTCAGGCTTGGAGCATTCAAGCAAGCTCCTGAAGTCTTTGGGAAACCCCATTTGCAGGGGTTACATATTTATTAGTCGTATCGGATTTACAACCTTTGAGCCATCGGCTCATTTACAAAGATACCTCGTCACATAGAGGACAGACACAGAGAGGGTACAGTTACAATGGAATAGCCATCATGTATAGGTTACAGACATTGTTTACAGACATTAAAATACAATTTTGGATACAGATATTTACATAATCACCGCAAAACATTGTTACCATGAGAGAGCATCCGTTACAGTATAATCCATCTTATTCATGAGTCAGAGGTGGATTAGACATTGTTGTAAGTGGTGGCAGTCCATAATGGACTTTCTCAGAGGTTTGGGCCCTAGAGGGCATGAGAGCACAGGCTAGTTGCAGTGACAGGTGCGGACACTGAGGAGGTGGTTGCGACTTTGAAAGGGGCAGTCTTGGGTGTGTTGGTGATGGTGGCTGGGAGTGCATTAAACCAGACAGGGGCCCTGTAGCAGAAGGATCTCTGGGCACGGGAGGTTTTTACCTTGGGTACCGCCAGTATAGCTTTGTCAGAGTTGCAGGTGGAGATAGAGGGGGTGGCAAGTTGGAGAAAGGTGGTGACCCCAGTAGGGGAGAGACCCAGCAGAATTTTCTTGGTCAGTAGGCAGGTCTGGTAGTGAGTCTTTCCTAGTTGAGGAGATTGGAAGTGGAGTAGAGGGAGCAGGTGTGGGTGAGCCTAGGGGCTCCAGTTAGGAGCCTGCAGGCCTTGTTGAGGGAGATTAGAATTTTCTGGATAGCAGAATTATCTGCTGCCCTATACACAGGGAGCCCATAGTCCACTAGGGGCAGTATAGAGGAAGTAATGGCAAGCCTAAGGGCGTCAGAAGAGAGGCAATCCTTGTGCCGGTAAAGAAGTCCAATCCCAGTGTTCGCGGTGGCCGCTAGGGTGTTTATGTGGCCATGGGATGTAAGGGCAGAATCAAGGGTAAGCCCAAGATATTTGTAGATGGATACCTGTTCAAGGTGGGTGCTGGGTGTGGGAGAGGATGAGGAGAGGTGCACTTTTTGCTTTGTTTTGGTGGTGGGAGAAAATCATCGATTTTGCTTTGCTGTACATGTGTACAGTATGTTAGGAGAGAAACATTCTACCAGTGGAATTGTGCAGCATTTTGAACCCCTGTATTCAAATCTAAACATTCCATATGTTGAATGTGAGGAAAGAGAGTAAAAAGAAACAGCATGAAGAAAAGAGGTGACACTGCCATATAAACAAAGAGAGAAAAGGCTCATAAATGCACATACAGTTGAATCAGATATATTTTTTTGAATATCTACTCCCACACCCTCAAAAAAGCAACCTGACAGGTTTAAAAGTTTTGAACACATTTCCATTGAAATACTGTACCTATATTGATTTGAAATCAAATGAAGTACTGTAACACATTGTTTTTCTTATAAAAACTGTGCACACATGGTCTTTGCTGTCTTTAGTTAGTCTCCTCATCTCGAATATGGACTATGTTTTGTCTTCAAAGTTAAAATGGAAGCATATTTCAATGAAAGGCCTTATTGTGTTATTTTTAGTAATATTTTCTTATTTCATTCATTTTAAGTAAATATTTAAATGTCATTTTATGTCAAATATTTAAATGCCATTTTATAACTGCAATGAGACACCCCTGGGTATGCCATTATGGTGATGTAATTGCATTTCTCAGGTGCATTTAATGACACTCTGCTTCGCCTCATGCCTAACAACGCACCTGAGGCATGCAATTATATCACCATACTGGACACCCGTCATGAGTTACTGCTTACATAATTACTGGCCAAGGGTGATATTAACCTAAAACCAGTTGATATCAAACTCTATAATACATGTTTGTGATGTCACAAACTTATAGAGTTGCTCTCCTACACTTACCAAAATTATTCTTTTCTCAAATAAGTAACTACAAAAGGAAGCAATATACAACAAGGTGTACATTATTGGATTTTAATGTACACAGCAGGGGATAGTAAGGCATTAGGCAGAAGGCTGAGTGTCCTTATACCTCAGGAAGTGCAATAACATCCTATGATGCACACGCTGGAGGGGCTTATTACATTTGGTAATGGCTCTAGGTATTTTTCTGGGGTAGGAAATGAGATTTGGTACTTTGTGTGTTTATAGGGATTTAATGCATGGCGGAGTGATGTCTCATGGCCAATAACATTTCTATGTATTTTTTCTTCTCCTTGAGTTTGTCTAGCCCAGCCAACCTCAGTATAAACAATGAAAATGTATTCAGGGAGTAGCCCAATACCAGTCAAAGTACAGTAACAGAGAAAATCAGATTGGTACACGATAAGCCCACTCACCCATATATTTATGTTTTCCAAAAAATATATTTTTTTATTGATCTTATTTTGTAGACCTTAAATACAGTGCATATATTCATACGTTTTGGATAACATCCTTCATCAGTGATACACAATATAGTATCTCTAAAAAATAAAATTTTGACATACAGTATGTACAATTATTTTTCTTTCCTTATCCTTATTTTTATAAAGTAATAGTCATCATTTGAATAAACTAACTCTCACCAGAAAAATTATGGCCTCATTCCTATGTCCATTAAATCTGTCATAGGAATATTTTACCATTAGTTATTTATCAGCAATATATTAGTTCTGTGTTTGCTCAATGCAGATCCATATTCAAACATGAGATCGTGAAAATCTTTAGCTTACTTTAAAGACCTTCTGTAATTTTGCAAACCCTTGTTTCACCTATGACTTACTCTAGGTTCTCTGTTAAAAACCGAAAACACAACCCCGTGAATTTGTTTCTTTTTTTTTCCCTCCTTTATATTGCACCGTAGCCTTCCACCACATAATTTCCCAGTCTAAGTTCATTTATTTTTAGTGCCAGTCCCCAAGTTATACAATCCTATTTCATATATAACATTCTTCATGTTCGCTGTTAAAAACAAACGACATTTCTCAGTTGTTTTTAAACTTATTTTTATTGAGAAAATAAATAATTATCCATTACATAGAATCTTTAACAGCTTGACCCTCCTTCTCTCTAACTCTTTTTGGGCCTGATTCTGAAAGGGAATGTATTTGGTGCAAGCTACGGCAAACAGCAGCTTGCGCCAAAGTCCAGTGACCCGGAGACCCTGCACCAGATTCTGGTACAGGAGGGGTCCCAGAACCTATGTCCCTACACCTGCAGCAACCCCTGTGACAAATGCCTGGCACAGGGAAGGTGTGCCAAGCTGCTGCAGCAAAGGAAAGCGGTTCTGCCCTCATCCCCGCCTCCTGCCCAGGAATATAATGAAGAATCATCCCCTCCTGTTGGTATAGTACCCCCTGCTCTGATCCCCAATATTGGCAGTAAGGAGAAAAGTAAATTAAAAGCCCCTATCCCCGATGCTGTCATCTGTACAAAACATAATTTATATGCCCCAATCCCCGACGCCGTCATCTGTACAAAGTAATTTACATTCCCCAAGCCCCGATGCTGTCATTTAGAAATAGAGTAATTGTGCCCCCTCTCCCAAGATCCCCGACATTGCTAGAGTTAATAAGTAGTACCCCCATGTCCCCCTCCATGACCCAAAGGGGCCAGCACTGATAGTAATAATCCGAGCCGGTGACCAGCACAGCCCACCTCTCACCTCCGTGGCTGGCTGCTGACTGAACTGTCAATGAGCCTACAGTAGGTTCATTAACAGTAAGTGCTGGTACCCTTGGGTCATGGAGGGGGGTACAGGGGTACTACTTATTAACTCTAGCATTGTTGGGGATCTTGGGAGAGGGGGCACGATTACTTTATTTCTAAATGACAGCATCGGGGATTGGGGAATGTAAATTACTTTGTATAGATGACTGCAATGGGGATCTGGGCATGTAAATTACTTTTTGTACAGATGACAGCATTGGGGATCAGGGCATGTAAATTACTTTTTGTACAGATGACAGCATTGAGGATCAGGGCATGTAAATTACATTATTTACAAATGACAGCATTAGGGATCGGGCATGTAATTGACATTATTTACCAATGCCAGCATTGGGGATCAAGTCTTGAACAACAGTTAAATACTGTGGCATTGGAGAGCAGGGAAAGGGCATGGGTTTACTGTTATTTATGTATATATCGAGTCACTATTTAGGGCTTTGGCACCATTGGGGATCCTCTGCGATATTGCTGCAACCAGCAGCTCCGAGGATGACTTTTCTAAGTCCCCAAACCAGCCCTGACTGGTCTAAGGGTATTTAGAATTTCTCCTTGGGAGATGTCTCTGAATTGCATTTCTGGGGCTATGGCAGATTGCATCTGCCACATGCCACCGAGCACCATGTCACAGCCCATGTCTGGGCACGGGGTGGTGCAAGCCTGTTTGGGGCAGACAGCCTGTGGTTGACACAGGCTGCCTTGTGAATAGCTCGGGGGCATTTTTATGATGCAAGGTGTACCTTGCACCATACATGTTTTGGCGCAGGCATCTTGCATCCTACTTTGGCCTTTGAGAATCGGGCTCTTTGTCTTTACAGGTTTGGCCTCATCTGTCACAACCTACTATGCTTCAAGAACATTCAAAACAAATAAGGAACATCAATAACCAGAAACTTGGTCTCCTGCATCGTCTGAAAACCATTCATCACTCAGACATCCAAGTTAAGGGAAACCACTGGCATGCTCTTGCCCACATTGTTCTATGGGAACCCCATGCTATTCTCACTGAGAAGCACAGAGATGCAAAAACTGAGAACACTATTTCATAGGGTTGGGCATTTTGCCATTGGTGCACCACCCTGAGAACATCACTGCAAAGTATTGCACTCACTGAACTGGCCGGCTCTCGAGGGCAGATTAATGTACCCTTCTCTTTACCTGGCCTTCAAGCTTCAGCAAACAAGCATGCCCCCTACTCTGAATGGTATTATAGCTAAGAAAACTGTAAGAACTTTAAGGTCCTCCGACCAATAGCTCCTCCATGTCCCCAGAGTCTGGACGTCCCAAGGTCTCCGATCATTCGCAGTCTATATGCCGTCCCTCTGGAATGGTCTCTCTAATAATCTCCAAGAGTGCAGCTCCCTTGGAGGCTTTAAGAAAGGCCTCAAGACCCACCTACTGAGATTAAATCTCTGTTCATGTGTCTGCTAAGCATCTAAACACTCCATTGGGCCACCCCATTGGCCATTGCTGGCCCCCTGGCTTGCCCGTGCTCTAACAGTGTGCCCCTTACATTCTCATGGGATATGTGTAATTGTTTTATTTTTCTGTAACTGCCTGATTCCTCATGCTGATCTTAAATTGTGCCTAACTTACCTGTGGATCATCTATTATGTCTTTATTGTAATGTATGTATTACCCAATTGCTTGTGCTGTTTTTACTGTTTTATTCTCTTTGTATGTAATGAATCCTGGGTCATCCCTGCAAAAGGGGCTACAATGGTCATTGTGGGCCTACCTGCTTACCAAAATTTAAATAAATAAATAACATTTAAAAAAAAAAAAGAAACTGTTCAACTCAACTCTGCACTGGTCTTTGTGCGTTTCTTTATTTTGTGTTTTTGTTATGTTTCTTCCCTTGACTTCATATTCTTCTTTTAGGAAAAGTGAACCCCCCAGACCCACTTGTGGCCCTACTCTGTATGTTGGGAACTATATTACTGGCAAACTCCCTCCTGGTTCTTCTCCCTGTGCCCGTCCTGAGTTGTTTAGCCATCTGTTCCATACGTCACTGTGTCTCTCTATCAGACTTCTAAGCTTTGCTGTGAGACTTTCCATTCTTTCTATGTTATCCATCCTCTGAGTCCAAGCCTCCAGAGATGGTGGATTGGTGTTGAGCTGGTTTACTGTGATCTCCTTTAGAGCTGCCAGGCACACTATTCTGAGGAGCATCTGGGACTTAGGTTCCCGTGCCTTTTTTACCGCCAGGCCTAGGACCAGGTGTAGGAAGTCTTTGGGGATTTAGGGACCCCAAATCTCTGTGAACACTGTATGGACCTTGTCCCAGTAGTCAGAGCCTTGAGCAGCCCCAGAAAATGTGGTAGTGGGATCCAGTCTGGCCACATCCCCTCCAGCACGGGGCCAAAGTGCCTAGTGATCGTGGGAGTGTGGAAAATGTAGTCCAGCATTTCCATCTGAACTCCCTCTGCCCCGGGAGGCCGTTACCCTCCAGCCCCACTCCCATGCTCTAGTCCACGAATCTTCACTCTGCCTCCAACTTCCATTTCCCTCTGAGGCCCTCCAGCCAGCCATCCCCATGCTCAAGAGGGCTTTGCAGGACCTTGAGACCCTCCCCTTGTTCTCTTCAAGTCTGGCTAACTAATATAGGCAGGTCTCTAGCTGAGTCAAATCCCTCTCCACTCTGAGAATGATCTGGTGGGAGATCATATACTGCCTCACCTGCACATATCTGTGGAAGTCCACCCTTGAGAGGCCATACTGCATCTGAAGTTCACCAAATGATTTTATTGATTTGTTTTGGATCAGAGAGGTGTACCTTATAAGTTTATTATGGTTCCATGTGAGGAACCCTGGGTCCATCTGGGCAGGGAGAAACACAGGATCCCCTCGATGAGGTAAGTGGTCCTACCTTGTTGGGAGTGCCTGTGAGACTTCTGACTCCATGACCTTCATCATCAGCTTGGTTCAGGGGTTATTGATTTCCCTCCACAGTTTCGCAGTGAAGGTGGCAAGCGGGAGGGTGAACAGGGGTATGGAGCCTGTCTGTGATGCTTCAATTTCCCTCTGCCCAGAGTCCCCTACCTGTTTTATCTAAGTCACCACTGGTGAAAGTTGTGCCGTTTAGTAATAAGAATGCAAATCTGGCATGGCCAGGCCCCCTCTCTACTGAGAGAGAGAGGGGACCTTTGTGGAGGTCCTGTGTCCCCCCTCCCATATGAATTTCATTATTGATTTATTAGTCATTTTCCAGAAAGATGCTGGTATGGGGATGGGGAGTGCCTGGAATAGGAACAGAAGTCTGGGGAGGATATTCATTTTTAAGGTGTGAACTCTCCCAGACAGAGAGAGAGGTAGGGTGTCCCACCTGTTCATGTCTGCCTGGATCTCCGCCCACAGTGAGAGAAGTTCAGTCAAACAGCCAGTTCCTGTTGGGGCTACCTTGACCCTGAGGTAACGCACTACGTTATTGGGTGCCCATTTAAATGGGAAGTTAGGCAACTGCTCCCTTGGGACATGACCCACCAACCTCAGCCTCAGATTTGTCCAGGTTGACTTTGTAGCCTAATAGGCTGCTGTACTCCTTGAGCTCCTCAAGGAGTGCCAGTACCAAGGTATCAGGAGAGGTAAGGAAGAAGAGGGTGTCATCTGCATAAAGGGATATATTGTGGTTGGTGTCTCCAGCCTGGATCCCTCTAATGTTTCCATTATTTCTAACTGCCACCGCCAGTGGCTCTATGCACATGGAAAGAGAAGAGCTGAGAGTGGGCATCCTGCCTAGTTCCCCTTTGGAGGTGGAACCTTGGGGAGGTCACCCCGTTGACCCTCACTGTGGTCTGCAGGGAGGCATACAAAGCCCTGATGTTATCTCTACATTTATCCCCCAGTCCTATCACCTCATGGGTCCTATAGAGGAAATCCTATTTCACCCGGTCAAATGCCTTCTCGGCATCCATGAAAATTTCTAGGGTGGGGTCTTTAGCCCTTTGTTGCCAGGCAATCAAATTCAAAAGACAATGAATATTGTCACATATCAGTCTTGTCCAAATGAATCCTGTCTGATCCAGCTGAACTAGGGTTCCCACCACCTCTTGCAGTCTCCCAGCCAGGATCGAGGTGTAAATTTCTGATCAACACTGAGTAGGGAGATGGGCCAATAAGACCCACAGAGGGCTGAATCTTTGCCCACCTTATGTATTACTAAAATTTGGGCATATTGCCAACTTGGTGGGGCTCCTTTTCCCTCCTGTATCACCCTGCATACTTCCCCTAAGTGTGGTGCCACCTCCACAGCGAAAGCTTTATAAGGAGAGGGGTGCAGAATGCTACCAACACCTGTGCAAGAGTAAGACAAAAATGCGGTAGGGCCCAAAAACGCTGCTGGTGGACTGAGGAGGTCCAGGAGGTGGTGGGGAAAGAAGGCAGCCTATAAGCAATTCAAGTGCTCAAGGAGTGAAAGGGATCGAGGGGAGTACTAGCTGATGGCTAGAAGGGCCACTAGGGTGGTGAGGGCAGCTAAGGCAAGGAAGGAGAGAACCTGGCCAGGGAAATTAGGAGAGGGAACAAGGGGTTCTTTAGATACATTGGGGAAAAACAAAGGGTGAAGGGGCAGATTAGCAGGATTAAATCAGGGGAGAGATGGGCACAAGACCCGGGGGAGCAGGCTGAGGTACTAAATGAGTACTTCACCGCAGTTTTCACCAAGGAAAATGGGGGTGCTGCATCATACATGGGAGGAGACAGAGATACTGAGGAGGGGGACCCTTACCGATCGGCGGGTCTGGGGAGAGGGGGAGGCATCACTGGCAGGAGGGGAGGGCTAAGCAGGGAGAAGAGGTACCGGAAGTGGAAATCACAGCAGAGAGAGTGAGGGAAGCCCTCAGTTCCCTTAAGATGGAGAAAGCACCGGGGCCGGATAAATTACATCCCAGAGTGCTGAAGGAACTTGCGGATGTCCTGGCAAAACCCCTGGTGGAGCTTTTCACCATCTCTCTGAGGACAGGGTGGGTGCCCCAGGACTGGAAGGTGGCACATATAGTGCCTATCCACAAGGGGGGATCAAGGGAGGTGGCAGAGAACCACAGGCCTGTCAGCCTGACATCGGTGGTGGGCAAGGTGATGGAGGGCATTGTCAAGGAGAGGCTTGGGGGGACCTGGATAAGTCAGGGTGCCTGGACGATAGACAGCATGGATTCATCCTGGGAAATCGTGTCAGACAAACCTTGTGGAGTTCTATGACTGGGTGACGAGTGCCTTGGACCTGGGTAGACCAGTGGACGTCCTCTTTCTAGACTTCAGCAAGGCATTTGACTCTGTTCCTCACGTGGGCCTGTTGGATAAGCTGGGAGAAATGAGGGTGGGGAACCAGATGATCAGATGGATAGGCAATTGGCTCCAGGACCGGACCCAGAGGGTCGTAGTTGGCGGGATAGTCTCATCCCCAAGGAGGGTCATTAGTGGGGTCCCACAGGGATCAGTCCTTGGGCCCCTTCTGTTCAATGCCTACATCTCTGACATAAGGACAGGAATCAGGAGTGAGATGAGTCTCTTTGCGGATGACTCAAAACTGGGGGCGGTGGTGGATGGGGAGGAGGGGAGGGTGGCCCTACAGGGGGACCTGGAGGCTCTGGAAAGATGGTCTAGAAAGTGGAAGCTGAGGTTCAATGCAGGGAAATGCAAGGTACTCCACCTGAGGGCCAGAAACCCGGGCCAAGTGTACACCCTGGGGGGGAAATGCTACAAGTCTCGATGGCTGAGAGGGACCTGGGGGTGGTGGTGGATGTCAAGATGAACAACTCTGAGACTTGTAGGAGGGCAGCAGCCAAAGCCAACAGGATGCTGGGATGCATCGCTAGGGGATCACCTCCAGAAGGAGGAGAGACGTGATACTCCCTCTGTATAACTGCTTGGTGAGGCCACACCTTGAGTACTGCGTGCAGTTTTGGAGGCCATACTTAAAGAGGGACATTAACCTCCTGGAGAGGGTCCAGAGGAGGGCAACCAAAATGATTTGGGGCATGGGGGACAGGACTTATGAGGAGAGGCTCGAAGAGCTAAATATGTACACATTGGAAGAGAGAAGGGACCGGGGGGACATGATAGAGGTCTTCAGGTACATGAAGAGGGTAAATAGGGGAGGAACAGTCAGGGTGCTTCGAAGGAAGGAGGAGGGGCCACTAGAGGGCATGGGTGGAAGCTGGAGGGGGGAAGATTCAGGGGAGAAAGGAGGAGGTGCTACTTCACTGAGAGGGTGGTGGAGCCATGGAATGCGCTGCCTAGGGGGCTGGTGGAGGCAGAGACAGTGGAGGGTTCAAGAGGGGTGGTGGACAGGTACAGGGAAGGGTTCTGGAAGCAAAATACAATGCAGCAAGAATATCCGGAACTGGGAAGGAGAAGCCAGAGAAGGCGAGGGGCAGCAAGGTCAGCACCCAGGGTGGGGACTGACCAAACGAGCAGACACGAAAGACCGTTAGGCCTATTCTGCTGGCAGTTTAGTAAGTTAGTATGTTAGTATATTCTTCAGGGAACCGGTCTGAGCCCAGTGCTTTTCCACCCTTCAGTTTTTTTATCGTCTTCACAATCTCCTCCTGAGTTATTTGTGCCTCTAGCCCCTCTCTCTGGTTGTCATTTAGCAATGGTAGGTCAATTTACCAAAGAAGATGTCCAGTCTCTCTGATATGTGATCTACCTGATCCCCCACATACAACTTTTGGTAAAATGCCTGGAAGTATTTTACTATCTGTGTGGGGTCTGAGTCACATTCCGTTGCCTTGTTGTGTCACCTGATCTTTAGGACAACCCGCCCAACTGGCTCGCAATGCAGCTGCCATGCCAGTAGTTTGCCTGTCCTGCTCCTGCCTCATAGTACCTTTGTCGGGAGTATCGTATTGCCCCTTCAATTTTGTCATCTAACAATTTATTAAGCTTCATTCTCTGTGCCTCCAAGTCCCTTTTAACATCTGGATCCAGGGCGATTTTGTGCTCCACCTCTAGATCGAAAATACTCTCCTCTAAGACAGTTGATTTCTTAACCTCTCTCTTTTCCCTGCTGCGTAGCCTATCACCTTCCCTGTCAGCACAGCCTTCCATCCATCCCACCATGTAACTGCTGAGTATTCCTCTGGGGGTTGGTCACTTTCTACTCTGAGACAATCTTTCACCATTGCCTTGCAGTCTTCTCTATTTAGCAGAGACACATTTAACCTCCAAGAAGATGATCTTGGCTTGGGCAGAAGGACAGGTTCATTCCAATGCCCCATGGTCTGAGACAGTTCTCGAAACATCTGGGACGATTCTAGGGCGCAGACCCACTGCCAAAATTAGGATGAAATCTAGCCTTGTGCAGTGCTGACCAGCAGGTTTAGTGGTGGACCTTAGTGTGCACAAACTGCCAGGCTTCCATGAGTCCCAGCTCCTTGATCAACCCCAAACACTTCGCAGTAGGGTTCCTGGGGTTGTGAGGCACCCCCGACCTGTCTATGGCATGGTTCAGCACTGGGGTTGTGAGGCACCCCTGACCTGTCTATGGCGTGGTTCAGCACTGTGTTAAAGTCCCCACCCACCCACCATGACCATCTCCTGGTGGTGGTGGTGGTGGTGGTGCAAACGTTGTCAACATCTGTTGAAAGAACTGAACCCTTTCAGTTTCTTGATTCGGTGCATACAGATTTAGCAGGGAACCATTCTCCATGTGCCTTACCATAATAAACCTGTCTGTCTGTCCATTTAGTTATCGTCAACTTACAGGGGACAATTTTTATTGATCAATATCGTCACGCCTCATTTGTGCGGATGTGCCTGGCAAGATCAGTGATAAATCTGGCGAACCATCCTTTTTTAGTTTGGCCACTTCATCTGGGGTCAGGTGGGTCTCCTGGAGGAATGCCACCTCTGCTCCCTGCTTCATCAACTCATTGAGTGCCCTTGTTCTGTTTAGGGGGATATTGAGGCCCCTGACATAGCAAGTTATGATCTTACCCCCTCCACTATCATTTATTTGAGGGATGAACATGTAAATATCCTACGAGACCTGTGCAAAAACCTTTCTTAATCATATCAACTGTTAAACGTAGTAACTGTAAACTTTTTTCAACTTGTACTTTACAAGGTTGTTCATACACCCATCCCTCTCTTTAGATGGCCACCGGAGGGATGGGTAAGGTCCTTTCCTCCTGGAACTTGCAGTGTACTTGCACTTCAGAGTCCCTGTACTTTTTCTAATCAACTCTGCGGGTGGCTCTACCCTAAATAATCCACTTTGATTACATGCCTGGTGATTGTGAGGATGCTAGTACATCACCTGTCTGACCCACCTTCAGTAGCTCCAGCTCTCCCCACAGTCATATGTGTACATCTCCGCCAGGGGCCCAGAGGGTCCCTTAGTTTTATTTACTATCCCCTCCCACTGACCTGGGTGTTGTCCACCCCCATGGGCTGAAACCATTGGAGCTCGAGCTGGGAGAAATAGAGACCTGATCAACCTGGGACCAGACCATGGAGAGCCCTCATTCACCGTCCGGTACTGGGCCTCCTTTATGTTTTGTCCCTTCCTGATTGTCCTTCAGCTCCTCCCCCAGCAACAAGGCCTCTGCAGCTTTTAGCATCTAGCCTTCTGAGCCTTTCTTGTTTGGTTTATTTTGAGAGTGTTACCATGCAAAATCCTCTTACTCAACTCTGTCCTGCCTGATAGGCCCACTAGAAGAAGGCCTTACCTGTCATCTGGGCACCTTTGGGTTGCTTGTTCTTCTCTGGGGTCCACCCCTGACCACTGCTGAACTTTCCCAACTGGATGCACAGGAAGGCCTGCAGTGCTCTGTTGCCCTTCTCCTACCCATCTGCCTCTGGGAACTAGGCTGTTGAGACACTCCTTGTGGATCAACTTCACTCATTTTCTGTGCAGCACATGTTCACTTCCCAAGGATGCCACATCTAGGCTTCTGGATGCCTGGAAAAGTAATCAAATCCAACCACATTGGGAAGGCTTTAAGCCTGAGGTTCAATGGGCTTAGCAGCTACGTCACTCCCCTATCAGGCCTTAAAAGACCACCTCTCTTGGGCTGTCCGAGGATTCATTTCCTGTTGCAGCCAGAGGCTCCATCAGCTGCCCCTTTCTCCTGCTCCCTTCCCCTTTCCTGTACTGCGTCTGGCTGCCCTTCACGTCCCCCCCATCCCCATGGTCTGGTTTGGGCAGCTGTGGTTCTGACCATTTTCTGCATGGCCTCTTCTCTCCCCATTCTTTCCTCTGTTATCTCCCCTCCTTGCTTACCTCCCATACTGTCTTCCATCCTCCATTCATCCTTCTAGCCTTCAGCAGCTCTCCTACTGCTTGGTTTCTCCTCTCCACTCCTAAGTGTCTTGCCCCTCCCCACTTCTGAGTGTGCTGACGACTGCCTACCGACTCCTGCTGTTGCTGCCGCCTGGTTGCTACAGCCCAGTATTCCATTCCATCCAGACCTCCTACCCTGCCCCTCCTGTGGAGCCATCTGGTGTCTGCATCCCTGGCGAACTGCTGTGTGTCCTCTGCTGTTGCTACACTAGACAGCACCCAGAGCCAGCCTTTCCTGATCTCTACCCATCACTGGACTCCGTGATTTCTGAGCCACCGGTACACTCTGCAGCACGCCTGCTGCCCCACACTTCCCTTTCCTCCTCTCTGGACCCCAGTGTCACTGAAGTGCATCGGTCTGGTTGCAGCTGGTGGATGTGACATCTTCCATGTCCCACAATCAGGTACTTTTGCCTCACTTTCTTTTCTATCTCACCCGCTGTATCTGCCATTCCTCTTCATTTTTTTCCTGCGTTAGCCCTGCCTTCTGAGCGCCCCTTCGGGACTCCATCCTGCATCTCACATTCAGTGTCTGCTCCTGCTATTGGCTTCCTAGCCTTCATCTCAGACCTTCATATTCCCATTCTTCTGCCTCCATTTCACTTCCAAAGCAGCTGGTCTGCTGCCTCTCCTTCCTTCAATGGCCTGGCCACTCAGTACCGTGGCTTATCCATGGCATGGCCTGCCCTCATCCACTCTGCCTCCTTGGTTCTGTGGCTTCTCTTCTCCACAGCCACCTGCCACCTCCAGGGCCTTTCTCCCCTCTTCTTGGTCCATGCTCCTGAGGTGCTGGAGCACTCATTTCCCCTCTTAGCCCTTCTAATTATCACCTCAGTGTTCCTTTGTGCTCTGCATAGCTCCTGTGCTCTGGAGGCATTATTGCTTGAATTGGTATATTTGTTGAATGCAGTTCTAGCCTATTTCCCATTGCTCACGTCCTGTCCTGTTGCATGCTCATTTCCATCATTCACTACCTTTCCTCAGGTTTGCTATTCTCTGCGGTGGTGCCACATCTCTGTAGTACTGTATTCTATAAGTACCCTACTGCTGTTTGAGCTATTTGTGGATGCACGACCTGTTCCATTGTTGACCTCATTGCAGGCCTTGGTCCTCTCTCTGCCTATGTTCACTCTATCGAGGTGTCTACAATTTGAAGATAGAAGGGGGCGGCTCAGAGGTAATTAGGGAAGTATTTTTCACAGAGAGGTTGTGGATGTATGGAACGGCCTTCCAGAGGAGGTTGTGGAGTCAAAAACAGTGGTGGAATTCAAGCATGCATGGGACAGTCATAAGGCAATTCTAGGGGGTGGGGGTAGGAAGAAGTAGGCTGCTGGTTAACTAGGATCTGCAGCTTATCCATCAGGTAGGGAAATGGGCAGACTGGGTGGGCCAAGTGGTCCTTATCTGCCGTCAAATTCTATGTTTCTATGTTACCCCTGTCGACTCCACTTGTTGCCCTCCTCCTCCCATTCCCTCTGCCCTCCATTCTGCTCCTTCTGACCTTTTCTTTCTTTTGGGGTTTTCCCTATCCTGCCATCATCTTCACTATTCATATCCTCCTCTTACTCTAGTCAATCTCGTGTCCAGGTGCCTGAATCTGGTTCTCCTTCACTCAGTCTAACCTCAGGGTCTACTCATTCACATCGGTTACTGAGCATACCTCTCATTGAGTTTTATGCTACCTCATTGACCTGCTGCACTCCTGTGGTTATCACCATAAATCTTCTTAAAGACTGCATCTGGGTATCCCTCATTCATCCGACCTCTGTATGGGTCTAATCCTTCATATCACTACTTGATCATAACCTTATCAGGTCCATGCTACCTCGTTTCGACCTGCTGTCCTCTCGGAGACATGCCTTCATGTCTATTGCCCCTTTGCTTGGGGCTGGTGGCTTCTCTCTATCATTGTACATCGTTCATTTCACACCTCACCTTAACCGTCCCAGCTTCTACGGCTTCACTCCATCATTGTTCATCTTCCTCTTCATATTTCACCTTAACCGTACCGGCCTTCTAGGCCTCATTTCATAATCGTACATCATCCATTTCATTCCTCACCTTAAACCCTCAAGCCTTCATGGCTTCTTTCCATCATCGTACATCCTCTCTTGCTTTTGAGCGTCTAGTTGCAGAGACATCGCTCGCATCCCTCAATGGCTGTCCATTTAGAAGGACAGAGCGAGAGCTTCCTCTACATTGGACTTTTCCTCCCTCCTTGATCTTGAATTTAACTTGCTGTCACTAATCAAAACGTCCTTCAGCCTGGAGGGAAGGCGACCTGGGCATTGGATCACCAGAGATTTCCCCCTAAATGGGTTTTTTTCCTTTCCTCTGTGCCGATGGTTATAATAATAGATAGGGTTATTTTTTTATTTTTTTTGGCTTTTTGGTAACCGGGTAAGGCCCACTAGGCACAAGTGCCTGTTTTCAGGGGTGACTTGGGAGCACTGGGCGGTTAAGTGACTTGCTCAGAGTCGCACAGTTTGGAAGTGGAGGTTGTAAGAATCAAACTCAGGTCTGGTCTGCTGGCTGTATCAAGCTCATTCACATCTCATTCTTCTAACCTCTAGGCTATACTGCCAGCCAGGTTTGTGCTTTCATAGGTTTCGTAGTTAGGTTCTGATGTTGGATGGAGTTGGATGGAGGCCCCGGCTGTTCCCTCTCTCCTTAGGAAGTTGCCCTCTGCATCTTGTGAGCTTTCATTTCATTCTTTGTCTTCGACATATCTTGTTCTTCTCCTGTTCTTTTCATCTATGTTTATCTCCTTACTTTCCAGTCTCAACCTATTCTGATTTCTCACCTCTTTGCTGCTCTCCACCCATTTGGGTATTCTTTTTGGGCTTCTTTCTAAGCTATCTTTAGCCAAGGGAATAATTCCCACGGCACATATAGAGGGGGAACCCTCCTCTAGGGTTCCTTGCATCGTACCCCTACAGAGTGGTATATCCCATGGATACAGAGGTGAACAGACACAATGTATCAGTCACACAAGCATACATCTCATCCAGTTGCGTAAGCACAACTGATGAATGGGAAGGCTTTAAGCCTGAGGTTCAATGGGTGGAGCAATTACATCACTCCCCCATCAGACCTTAAAAGGCCACTCCTCCTGGGCTGTCCCAGGATTCATTTCTCGTTGCCCTACCATCAACCCCTCCTCCTCCAGCGGCTTGTCTCTCTTTCCCGTGGGCTTCTTCTTAAGCTACCTTTTGCCAAGGGAATAATTCCCATGGCACCTATGGGGGGGACCCTCCTTTAGGGTTCCTTGCATCATACCCCTACAGGGTAGTATATCCCATGGATACAGAAGTGAACAGCCACAATGTATTAAATTCACACAAGCATACATCTCCTCCAGTTGCGTAAGCACAATTGAACACATTTTCTAGAAGAGGGGGGGTTGCTGAACCTCCCGCGACCCATGTCAGTAACAGTTAATATCCCTCTTCCACCCTGGTCCCCCCCCCAACAGAAGTGCCTAGTGCCTTTTACCTGGAAATGATCCCCGACCAGCCAATTCTCATTTATTGTTTTCTGGATCAATATCCCCAAATCCCTTTCATCCCCAACAGTATTCATACCCTCAATCTCTGAAGAGCCTGTGGCTTTACAGCAAGATGGTGCCTTTTTTCACTGCTCCCCACAAGGACTCCAGGAGAAGATTGGTCCCAATGGAAGATGGCCACCATCACGAAATTTGTAAGTACCTTCAGAAAACTACTGGATCAGTCTGTGGAGGTCCCAGGGATAGGAGTCTCATCAGTGTGGGTGGATGGTGTGGTATTTTGTCTTGTGTCCCGGACCCATTTTCTATGGGTCGGTGCTCTAGTCCAGGGGTCGTTGTTGAGCAGCACTGGTGGAATAGCTTCTTCTGCCCTGGAATTCAGGTCCAGTGGAACTCCTACCTTTTGCAGGGTCGCTCTTGCCTCCTTTAGTGTATGGAAGAATACTGGCCCCACGGTGAGGAAGAATTTCATTTGAGCTGGTGCAATGAGGTGCATCATAGTCCCTTTTGCCCTGAGGTATTTCTTTTTTGAAAGGAGTGTGCATCCTTTCTGCTACGTCAGTGGCATGAAGTCCTGATCAAAGTAAGCTGCCAGTCCCCAAATATAACCTCTTTCTTTGCCCACACTTTTTGTAGAACCACAAAAGTGGCCCAAAGGATGAAATAGAAAACTATTGGCCAGTGAGCCTCACATCGATCATGGGAAAGCTCATGGAGACCATCCTAAAAGAGAGGCTAGTGAGCTTCTTGAAGGAAAATGGTCTCTAGGATGGTCAACGGCAGGGGTTTCTAGCGGGCAGATCTTGCCATACAAACCTTGTGGAGTACTACAACTGGGTGATGTGGGAACTGGACAAGGGCCATGCAGTGGATGTCCTGTATTTAGACTTCAGCAAGTCCTTTGATTCAATGCCACATGACAGGTTGGAGGGGAGGGGCAGACTGGAACATGTGGGCATGGGACCAACAATGGTGAAATGGATCACAAACTGGCTAAAAGGAAGGTAGCAAAGGGTGGTGGAGGACCTCTCGTCACAGACAGCAGTGACGAGTGGGGTACCACAGGGATCAGTACTGGGACTGGTGCTGTTTGGGATTTTTATTGCAGATATCTCACACATGATCTGGAGCAAGATCAGTCTGCTGGCAGACAATACCAAGATGGGAGCTGTAGTTGATGATGCAGGAGGACCTAACTAAGCTGCAGGAGTGGGCAGAAACAGGATGGTTGGGGTGCAATGCCAAGAAGTGCAAGGTTCTGCACTTCAAAGCCAGGAACCAGGGGAGGGATTATTACTTGAATGGGGTACAGTTGGGGAGCTCCACAGAGGAAAAGGACCTAGGAGTGATCATTACAGGGAGCGTGAACAACTCTGCTCAGTGCAGGAAGGCGGCAGCAAAAGCCAATAAAATGCTAGGATGTATTGCAAGAGAGATCTCCTCCAGAAGGAGGGAGGTTATCCTGCTCCTGTATAGGTCATTGATCAGGCCCCAGCTGCAGTACTGTGTGCAGTACTGGCTCCCATTCCTGAAGAAGGACATCAGATTGTTGGAGGGGGTGCAGCAAAGAGCCACAAAGATGATACAGGGATTAGTGAGCAAGCCCTATGAGGACAGGCTGAGAGCTGAATATGTATTCACTGGAGGAGAGGAGGGATGAGGGGGATATGATTGAGACCTTTATGTATCTAAAGAGGATGAACAAGATCAACACAGAAGGGATTTTCCAGATGAGAAATGGGAGGGACATGAGAGGGCACGGACTGAGATTGGAAGGGGGACGATTCAGGAGGGAGATGTGGAGAAATTTTTTCACTGAAAGTGGTGGACAAATGGAACGCATTACTAGATGAGATAGTGTTCTGTAAGACGGTGCGCGGTTTCAAGAGGGGTCAGAACAGGGTAAGGGATATTGGAAAGAGGGGGGCAGGAGGGGTAGTTGCAAGACGAGGTGCTAGCTGCACAGTCGAGCAGACTCGATAGACCGTGAGGCCCGTTTCTGCTGGCAATTTCGTATGTTTGTATGTAACCATAGTTTTTATTCTATAGTCAAGGAACTTTATAACAATTGATCGGGGGTTTGCTTTTGAGTCTGCCATTTTTTTTGGCAAAGGCTGTGTGGGCCCCGACTCTGTTTACGTTTTGTGTCTAGCAGGAGATCTAACAGCTCCTTTAAGAACGACTCCATGAATAGCTCCATACTGCCGATCTCTGTGTCTTCGAGCTGTCCATAGATCCTTAGGTTGTCTCTAGGTGCTCTTAGCTCCTGATCGTCAATTTTTTCCATTACCTCACTCTCACTTTTCATCAGGAACTGTAACGTCAACTCATGTTTGTCTGGCATCTCTGAAGTTGCAGACAATCCTGCCTCCAAATCCGTTGTTCGTTTAGACACTTCTTGGAGGTCCTTTGTATTTGTGGCGATAGCCTATTCCAGACGTGATACAGTACTGCTGATTTTGGCAAGCTTTGTAAACAGCCTTTTAGAAGTAATTGTATAGTTTTTATAGCTCTCATCCTCGCTCCCTTCACAGCGGAAGCTCAGCACTAGTGAGGCAGGTCTGGAACGGCTTGTGGCCCTGGTGTCATACTGCTCTGTTCGTTCATCGGTTTTAGATACTCTAGTATGGTATCCTCCTGCTTCTCTTTTGCAGGCATCTGGTGTCTTGACAGGCTATAGATACTTTCTGGCTGGTTTGAGATCATTTTCCAGGTCGATTGGTATAAATTATCTATGTGGTAGCTGATCTCACTCATGTCTTCATTCAGAGAAGGCGGACTGGAAGTCCCATTTCTCAGTTTTATCTCATCAGCACCTAAAACTTTTATCAAGTGTTTTAAAACATAGAAACACAGACTTTCACAGCGATATGGAACCGCTTGGCCCACCCATTCTGCCCATTTCCTACCTACTGGATAAGCTGCAGGTCCTAGTTAACCAACAGCCTACTTCCTCCTACCCCCCACTAGAATTGCCTTATGTCTGTCCCATGCATTCTTGAATTCCCCCACAGATTTTGATCCCACGACTTCCTCAGGAAGGCCATTACATCTGTCCACCACCCTTTCCATGAAAAAATACTTCCTCATATTGCCCTGAGCCATCCCCCCTCTATCTTCAAATTGTGCCACCCTATTCTTGCACATTTCTTTTTCTGAAAGATGCTACCCTCTTGGACTTTGATTCCTTGAGGTACTTGAAAATTTCTATCATGTCCCCCCTCCCTCCTTTCCTCGAGGGTATAGAGCTTAAGCTCCTTTAGTCTCTTTGTATGACTTCTGGTGCAGACCCTGCACCATTTTGGTTGCCCTTCTCTGGACTGCCTCCACCCTGTCTAAAGTATGTTCGTGTGGAGATGAAGTCTCTAGAACTACATGCAGTACTCCAGATGGGGTCTCACCAACTGCCTGTACAGAGGGACAACAACTTTCTATTTTCTACTGGTGATGTCCCCCTATGCATCCAGTATCCCCCCAGCCCTCCTTACTGTCTTCTCACATTGCTTGCCTACCTTTAGGTCACGTGATATGGCTACCCCAGATCCCTTTCCATTTTTGTTGTTGTTAGTCCCCCCCCCCCCCGACGGTGTACTCTTCCACTGGGTTTTTTCCCCCAGGTGCATTACTTTGCACTTCATTGCATTAAATCTAAGCTGCCATACTTTTGACAGTTTCTCCAACCTTGCCAAGTCCCATCTTATCATTTCCAACCCCTGTATCAACCCTGTTGCAGATCTTTGTGTTGTCTGCAAACAGGCATCTTTCCTTCTAGTCCCTCCACAATGTCAACTATAAAGACATTAAAGAGGACTGCTCCCAGTACTGAACCCTGTGGTACCCTGCTAGTAACCACCCTTTCTCAGTGTGGACTCTCAGTCCTGTTGTCCAGCCAATTTTTACCAGGCTACCATCCTGGGACCCACTCCCAGGCTGGTTAACTTGTTACTAATCTTTTGTTTGGGATTGTGTCAAATGCCTTGCTACAGTCTAGGTAGGCCATGTTCACAGCCCCTCCCTGGTCTACTACTTTGGTAACCCAGTCAAAGAAATCTATTAGATTCATCTGACGTGACCTTCCCACTGTGAATCCATGCTGCCTTGGGTCATGTGCCCTGCTGGCCTCTAGGTACTTAACAATTCTTTCTTTCAGAAGTGATTCCATCATGTTTCCTACCACTGAGATCAAACTAATAGGTTTGTAGTTTCCTGTCTCTGCCTTGCTCCCATTTTTGTGAAGGGGAATCACATCCACCCTCCTCCAATCCTCAGGTACCACACCATCCTCCCATGATTTGTTAGAAAGGGTAGTCAGTGGTGTCACTAGTTCTCCCCGTAGTTATTTTTAGAATTCTGGGGTGAATCCTATCAGGCCCCATTGCTCTGTCCACCCTACCTGTTTCTTCAGCGGTTTCGCTTTCTGGGTTCTAAATATGCAAAAACAAACTTTTTTCAGTTTCATCATTGCAACTCCACACATTAACACAGCCTAACCATTAGTTTCTTATCACTTTTTGTTTTGCATTTACTTTAGGTCTCTTGTGAATGAAGCTTGACCTCCTGCTTTGTCTTTACCTGCAGGTGATGTGCTCATGCTCCCACTGGTCTTATATATCTTAAAGACTCAGGGAATTGGGTGCACACCAATGCGTCTCAACACATGACACAAACAAGTCATGTGTCAGATGCTGTCACCCCCTGTGTGCCTGACATGCACTAGCAGCACCTAGCAATCATACACAAGAGTTGCGAGGCATCCCCTAATGTGTTTATGTTGGTATCCAGTGACAACAGCGACTGCAAATGGGTGACTCTCAAAAGAGAAACTCATTTATGGCGCTGCACATGCGAGCTACCATGTAAGGGTAGCAATGGAATGGGACAGTGAGGGTAGGGATGAGTGATGGAGGGTTATGATGGTGACTGAAAGGGAGGGATAGGGAAGAGAGTTTGTGTGGGGTAGTGTGGCCTGTTGCCGCCGAGCTAGCCATGTGATGTGGTGGTGAGGGTGGCTAGCTTCGGTGCAGCAGGCACTGGGTTCAGGGCTGGGGATCAGGAAACATTTTACTGCTGCTGCCATAATTTTTTTTCTGGACTATCTCCCCCTCCCTAACGTGCACCCTCCTGGAGTTAGCAATCTAAAATCAGGGAGGTGCGCGGGGGGGGGGGCAAAGCTCTCCATTAGGGAGGGTGCAGGGTGGCACAGTCCCCAGCATAAATCTCATTTCTAGTTGACAGTTGTGGTCTTGCCGATGAGTGTACATTGCCTTTGTGGTTTTTGGTGATATACTCTCGCCGTATCAGCGATCGTGGTTTTGCGATTGCCGTCATCACACAGAACTGTTTATGTTCCTTCTTCATGTAAGCAATAAGGAACAAAGGAGTGTGTGTGTAAAACATTTACAACATGGCCAGGGGCGTAATAAGGCACGAGGACCGAAGGCAAGTGACTTCAGCCACTGGATGTGCTGTAAAATAGGTTTTACACACCTCCCTGAGTGCCTTATTGTGCTTATAAAATTGGCTCCTTTTTATTTTTACATTTTACTGCTGGAAAAAGCATGTTTCTATGTAGAAACAATAAATTTACTTTTGTACATTTGTGATAAAATAGTCCTTCCACCCACTGCAAGTGATATCATTGATGAGGTCATTGTATTATTGCCTACTTTCTTCTTCCTGTTTTTGTTTCTCTTTTTCTCCACATTTAAGGTATGGAATGTTTATCATGGAATGTTTACCATGGAATACATGGATTCAAATTCTGCTCAGTTCCACTGGCAGAAAGTTTCTTTCCTAACACACTGTACACACAGACAACAAAGGCCTTTGTTACAGCCAGAGATTCAATTATCTCTCTGTCAGGGCAAGAAGAAGACAGTTCCCTGATGATCAGGTAAAAACAGAAGGGGAATTTTTCACTGTCAGCAAAGAAACAGTTGTAGTGAAAACTATAAACAATAATGATTATTTCTAATTTGTTTATGTTTGTAAGAAGAATGTGATAATCAGAGAAACAACATTTATACAATTTGTTTTATATTTTATTTAAGCTAGTTTTATTTTTAGTGTCAAGTTGAAGTTTTTTTTTTTTACAGTGTAAAGGTAGCAGCCATGTTTGTGGTAAAAGATCATTTCTGGCTGTGGGGCTAACTTATATGCCTGTGTTCCAAATGCCCATTGATCTGGGTTCCAGTCTCTTCACTACTGAGCAGTCCTTTTACGGCTGCAGTGGGCGGAGCCTGCAGACATTTTGCATGTACAAAAGGGCTGATGTCATGTTTTCTGTCTGTGGAACTGGCTGAAGGTGTAAATAGTCTCCTCTGCCTTACCCTCCTCCAAGAAATGCTTTCTGCCCTCAAATAAATGCACTTTCATGTTAGTCAATGGTTGCAGGGTACTATTTTCATTGTTAAATGGGAGGTACAAGAACTGGAACCTGAGTAGTGAGGCAACATTAGTTTTTGGGGCTAAGATCCACCCCACCTCCACCTGAGAAGCTCCTAAAGATCCACCCCACTTTTTTTTGGTTCATGTGGGAGGGCATGAGGCGGATCTATCATGTTGGAACAACTGACTATCAGAGCTGCCTGGGGCATCAGAGCTTAAGGTTTGGAAGGAAAGAAAAAGTAATTAAGGGGTGCCTGAAACTGCATCCTTATACAGCACTTGTTAAACTGCATCCTGAAATTATAACACTTGAGGAAAGCAAGCACTTGCAACACAGGAATGACAATTAAGGTATACTCCCACAAAGGAGTAAAATATGTCACCCAAAGAAGACTATCCCATATTGGATACTAGAGTGTCAGTTTCTTAAAAGCTTTTTATCCCCCCCCCCCACACACACACAACTGAAGCACCCACCCAAATAGCTAGGGGAAGCTCTACATTTTTATCTCTCTGGGACCTGAAGTTTAGCAGTAATATGTGAAGAGAATAACATTTTGTATTTTGTGTATTTGAATAGGTTTAGTGCTTCGAAGTTAAAAGATATAAATATATATACATAGTGTCATGGGCACCGGAAAAGGAAGGATATACTACTGAAATAAATGTTATTCTGATTATTTATTTATGTGTAAGATTTTAAATGTAGTTCTGCCTAGGTCACAGACACATAAGCTATAAAAAGTACATTTAAGGATGGTTGTATTAGTCAAAGCTTGTAGTAGCAAAATAAAGCAAGAAAAATAACAGTGTGGTTTTTTTCTTTATTTGTCTAACCAGGAGTGGCACACTAAGCTGAAAACGTGTTTACAGGGGCAACCTGGGAGCACATGGACATTAAGTGACTTGCTCTGGGTCACCCAGTATGCAAGTGGGGGCTGTGGTATTCAAATCCAGATCTCCAGATTTGCAGCTCAGAGCCTTAAACCACTGTGCTATACTGCCTCCCTAGTTATGGCAGTCATCTGTTTTATGGTTCATGATGTTGGTGTAGTAAGTAGCAGTACATTGCATAGCAAGTGTAAAATGTCAATAAGTAGGTCATGCAATAGATGTGCTGAGCAGTTTCTGAAGCAAGAAATGTATTTAGGATAGTAAAATATTCCTGTTAGAAAACTGATAAATGTGTGACATTTGCATCTCAATTTCAAGGAGGTCCTTATGGGGTGTCAATGTACATTATAAAGTAGTTTTAGTTTTCAAGTTATCTGGGTAGTTGCTTTGTACTACCACTGTTACTAAATTTAAATTATTCTATGAAGAAAATTAAGTTTATGTAACTGTCTATAAATGTATTAAAAACATTTATTTGTCCTTATAATGTAATGCATTAAATGCTGTTGCTAGGTTATGAAGTCACATAATGGGCCCGTCCTGGTGGCGCCGAGGGTTGAGGCGCTGGACGCCACACCTTGCACCATGCTGGCAATCAGAGTTCAGGAGCGAGTTTGGGTAGTGGGGGTCGGCAGGGATGGGGTGAGGATTGAGTTCCCACAGGGTGGCTCTCTTCCGGGAGGGTGGGGATAGCTTGGCATGCCAGCAGCTCCCAGTGGAGATTGGGGCACTGCAACATGTTGGCTGCATGTCATGTAGCATGGATGGTGCTGGCAGGGTTGCATTGCACCAGAGCATCATAGGTGCACAACGCAGGGGGAGGAGCATCAAGAACATGGAAAAACCCTGCTCCACAGGGGATGCAATGGCACCTGACCCCATGCCCACCGCTGATCCATCCTGCCTGGCTGTCCAGGTCCTCCACCCAGGGCCCTCCCACAGCCAGAGTCTATGTAAGAGCACCAAATGAGGAGGGTGGCTCCACCCGGAGGGGTTAAGTGGGGGTGCTGGCTGTGGAGGGTGGGTGAGAGGAGGCATAGGTTCAGGGGACTTGAGGTGGGCAGAAACAGGAAGGATGCTTGAGAGATGCCTCCTGGACTGCGACCAGAGGGACCAAAGAGTAAAAAGAAATATAAGTCACATAACAATGCCCAGGCCATTAGGGTTTCTGACCATAACACCCTGCCCTGTAGGGACTGACAGGCATCAGGGGTGCGACTTGGGATTGTCAACAGTAATGCTTATGCCATTCCACCCCATCCCCACCCTGCAGCCAGTGACCAGTTTCGAGGTGTGCCTTCGACTCTTCAGCCCCAAAGTTCACTCCATTTTCTTATACAGTACTGTAACCATTTCAGCATATTTCCTTATGGAATAGGGTGAGTGTAAAGCTTGAACACCCTAAGGCACACCTCGACACTTGTCTGTGTCTGCAGGGTAGGGTGAGGTGAAATGGCATGAGCGTTATGGGCAACGACCCAAAGGCACACCCCAATGCCTGTCCATCTCTGAATGGTGGGGGTGGGATTGGCATCATTTCAATACTTCACTGCCATTCCTATTCTACCTGTCTGTCTGTGTGTGTGTGTCTCTCTCTCTCTCTCTCTCTCTCTCTATAGATGTCTTTGTAATTATCTATCTTTCTATCAATTGCATGTATTGCTATTTTTGCCTATTTCTAAAACAAACCTGCATATCACATTTGTCTGCACTCTGAGCACATACTTATGAAACTGTGCATATTTGTACTCCACTTCTGCATAGACCTCTATACTTTCCTAATATTCCCATTATCACATGCATAACTACCGCACTTATCAAAAGTGACCCCTCTGAAAGTTACTATCACATTTTCTCTAATAACAGTCCATCATGACACCTGACTTCCTGACATCAACACATTGCTTGAATACAACTTGCATCACCTCATGGACAAAAAAACTGTTTCTCTTAAAAAGAAAAAACTGTAATAATCGCAAGGCTGAACATATGCCAGCCATTACTTTTTCATGTACTGCCACCTTCTGTACCATCTTGGGGATTTATGATTTTCCCATGATGCTCAACAGCTTAATCTGGTTCAAGGTCAGTTGGCATTCATCTGTATCTCCTCCCCAGGTTGTGCCTGAAAATAGGCAAGATTTGTCTAGTGCACTTACCGGTCAACAAAAACTAAATAAAATAAATAAATAAATAAAATTATTGGGAGTATGTGCAACTGTATTTCTTTAAAATTTGGCTGTCCAGCCAATATCATCTGGGATAACACATACCTCAGTAGCATTTGCTCTGGGGTTCTTTTGTAAACCTATATTGCTTCCTATTCCTTCCATTAAAATGTACACCTCCATATATTTTCCTAATAATGTGTATGCCTTCCTTAGAACAGAAACTAAAACAAATCTTACTACTTACAAATCATTGTGTGTTTCTTCATACCTCCTTAACAATTCCACACAACTTCACTAACTTTATTATGCAGCCATGGTGGATCTGACTAGAATTTGTTTGTTTTACGTGTAAACCATATTTTACACATTAATAAGAGCCAATCAGATTACTGGATTTTACCCTACCATTTCATAATCTTAAATATTGCACTACTTCTCAAGTTTGATCAGTTTTCATTTCGTTTGTAATCCTTGATCTAAGTAGTGCACCACCAGTGAGCTCCTTGCCGCAGACCCCATTCCTCGGAGGTCAGGCTCATACTTGGGGGCAGGATTTCTGAAAATTTATGTTGTGTTTAAAATATGAGCTATAAATACAAAAAGGCAGCCAATTCATGCTACAGAATAATGGGGTGGGGTGGAGGGGGAATGAAGAAAAGTAAAAAATCCTGTACACAACTATAATTAATGATTATTCCACCTATATTATAGGCTGCCAATCAATGCAGTCATTTAAGCCAAATCTAGGATTCATTGCTTCAAACCTATCAATGTAAAAAGCCTCTCTAAGTAATAGCTTATATTCTATAATCCCCACTCCTTGGGCTCGGCTCCATTTTTTTTAAGTCCAAAAAATCTTAAGTATGGCAACTGATGCCAATGTTCTGTAAAATGCCTTGCTACAGTTGACATCAAATCTGCTCTACGAACATCACTATTGTGCTGTCCAATGTGGGTTTTGAGCATCCTCTCAGTCTTTCTAATAAAAATCTTGTCACAGGGGCATTTTAACAAATGCAGTACCCCAGTTCGGTGACAGTTTATAAACTGGTCTATTGTCACATCTACAGCCCATGCAGTATTTATTTTTTTAGTCTTGTAGGTATTATTACAGTGGATGCAATGTCCACATTGAATATTTCCCCTTAAGTCCAGTGTTGTGAAAAAATTGGAGGCATTATAGCACAGTGGTTTAAGGCTCTTAGCTGAAAATCTGGAGATCTGAGTTTGAGTCCCACAGCCCCCACTTGCATACTGTGTGACCCTGAGTAAGTCACTTAACTTCCTTGTGCACCCAGGTTGCACCTATAAACATGTTTTCAGCTTAGTGTCCCACCTAATAAAAAAAAAAATGTTGTGGCTTTTTTTACTGGAATTTTGTGTTCCATATGTACTAATCCAGACCCTATGGTTCTATTCATTTTTTGCAACCACCATAGATTGGTCTTCAAAAATCTGTGCCCCATAAACATTGCTCTTAGTGCATCCCAGTGTTTGTGGACCATGACTTATTTCAGTGTTATGTGTTGAGATGCACTGGTGTAAGCAGGTGCACCTAGTCTTTAAGATATAAAAGAACAGTGGAGTGTGATTATATCTCTTCCAGGTAAAGAGAAAGCAGGAGGTCATGCTTCGTTCAAAAGAAACCTAAAGTAAGTGCCAGACAAAACAAAATAAGAAACTAATGGTCAGTCAGTGTTAATGTGTTGCACTGTAATGAGAAAACTGAAAAAAGTTTGTTTTTGTGTATTTAGAAACCCAGAAAGAGAAATGGCAGAAAAAACAGGTAGATTTAAAAACTAAAAGCTGAAAACACTTGCTAAAAGTTTTAGGTGCTGCACATATCAAAACTGAGCGACCATCGAACAGTATGGTTCACAATAAACACAACAGTCAAGCCATACAAAGACAAAAGTACTGGACTTTAGGAGGGCTGACTTTGCCAAAATGGGTGAGTGCCTAAGGAATGCACTAGCAAATGGGCGGGAAGGAGGGGTGGAAGAACAATGGGGAATAATAAAACTGCCATCACAGAGGTAACGAGCCTTTGTGTGAAGCAAATAAACAAAACAAGACGATGTAAGAAACCACTATGGTTCTCAAAGGAAGTGGCAGTGAAGGTTCAAGAGAAAAAGAAAGCATTCAGGAAGTACAAGGAATCTCAGCAGGAGCAGGACAGAGAACTGTATCAGTTAAAGCAAAAGGAGGCTGGGAAGGCAGTCAGAACAGCAAAGGCCCAAACTGAGGAAAAGATAGCCAACTCAGTTAAGAAGGGGAATAAAACCTTTTATAGGTACATCAGGGAGCAAAGGAAGACCAAGGAGGGATAGTGAGGCTTAATAAAGGGAGGGAGGGTGGGCAGAGGGAGACTGTGAAAAGGCAGAGATACTAAACAAATATTTTTGCTCAGTATTTACAAAGGAAGAGGGGGAGGTACCTAAAACAAACAGTAGTAACACTCTGGATACAGAAGTTGATACCAGCCCATTTACAGAAGAAAGGGTTCTGAAAGAACTCTTAAAACTGAAGGTGGACAAAGCAATGGGGCCTGATGGGATTCATCCCAGAATTCTAAAAGAACTAAGGGTAGAACTAGTGACACCACTGACTACCCTTTTAACAATCATGGGAGGATGGGGTGGTACCCGAGGACTGGAGGAGGGCAGATGTGATTCCCTTCACAAAAGTGGGAGCAAGGCAGAAGCAGGAAACTATAGACCTGTTAGTTTAACCTCAGTGACAGGAAAATGATGGAATCACTTCTAAGGAAAAGAATTGTCAGCTATCTGGAGGCCAGAAGGGCAGGGACCCTAGGCAGCATGGATTCACAGCAGGAAGGTCATGCCAGACGAATCTGATAGATTTCTTTGACTGGGTGACCAAAGTAGTAGATCAGGGAGGGCTGTGGACATGGCCTACCTAGACTTAGCAAGGCATTTGACACAGTCCCACACAAAGATTAATATATAAGTTAGCCAGCCTGGGAGTGGGTCCCAAGATGACAGCCTGGGTAAAGAATTGGCTGGAGAATAGGACACAGAGGTAATAGTAAATGGAGTCCACTCAGAAGAAAGGAGGGTTACTAGCGGGTACCATGAGGGTTCAATATAGGACCAGTCCTCTCAATGGCTTTATAAGCGACATTGCAGAAGGACTGGAAGGAAAAGTATGTCTCTTTGCAGATGACACTAAGATCTGTAACAGAGTTGATGCACAGGGTGGGGTGGAAAGGATGAGAAGGGACTTGGCAAGGTTAGAGGAATGGTCAAATGTATGGCAGCTTAGATTCAATGCTAAAGTGCAAGGTAATGCACCTGGGAAACAAAAACCCAGGGGAAGAGTACACAATGGGAGGTGAGATACTAACAACAACAAAAATGGAAAGGGACCTGGGGTAGTCATATCAGATGACCTAAAGGTGGGCAAGCAATGTGAGAAGGCAGCAAGGAGGGCTGGAGGGATACTGGGATGCATAGGGAGGCATCACCAGAAGAAAACAGGAAGTGTATATCCTCTGTACAGACAGCTAGTGAGACCCCATCTGGAGTACTGTGTGCAGTTCTGGAGACCCAATCTCCCGCAAGACATAGACAGGATGGAAGCTGTCAGAGGAGGGCAACTAAAATGGTGCAGGGTCTGCACGGAGGACATATGAAGAGACTTAAGGAGCTTATATGTATAGCCTCGAGGAAAGGAGGGAGAGGGGGACATGATAGAAACTTTCAAGTACCTCAAGGGAATCAACAAAGTCCAAGAGGGTAGCATCTTTCAAAAAGAGGTGTGCAAGAACAAGAGGGCACAATTTGAAGATAGAGGCGGCTCAGAGGTAATTTAAGGAAGTATTTTTTTCTCAGAGGGTTGTGGATGCATGGAATGGCCTTCGGGGAGGTTGTGGAGTCAAAATCAGTGGTGGAATTCAAGCATGCATGGGATAGTCATAAGGCAATTCTGGGGGTGGGGGTAGGAAGAAGTAGGCTGCTGGTTAACTAGGATCTGCAGCTTATCCAGTAGGTAGGGAAATGGGCAGACTGGGTGGGCCAAGTGGTCCTTATCTGCCGTCACATTCTATGTTTCTATGTTTCTATGTTTCTATGAGAAATGTTTGTTTTTAACAGAGAACATGAAGGGGGACATATTCAGTGCTGGCTGGTTGCACACGCAAAACAGTGTGGCACGCAAAACAGATGCCCTGGCCGGCACAGAAGCAATATTCAAACAGCATGCTCAATCGGCACAGATCATGCATCCTGGTTGAATATGGGACCCTGGATGCATGGCACAAAGCTGGCAGCTGCCATGGTGGGCACAGCGCATGCAGGGCCGGGGCTAAACATTGCCTATGGGGAATCGTGGTGCATACCAGAGTGCCATTTCCCCATGGACGATATTCAGCCACAGTATGCTAATGAGCTCATTGGGCATGCATGGCACAAGGAGGTCTCATGCATGCCCATTGTGGGTTCATTATCATAGCTGCGCCCGGCGGACTGCACCGGGATGCCACGGCCCTGCCCGATTAACAGTGACAGGACCAATCCACCTGTCAGCCCTGGCAGTCCACATGTACCCCCCTCATGTCCCTGACCTCCAATCAATGTACCGTGCATGTCAGCAACCATTTGCCATTATGTAGTGGCTCCCCATCCAGCCCCGATCCCCATCTGAATGGGAAGGAAACCCCCACCTGGCCCCGATCCCTGATTGTATGGAACACACACACACACACACACACACCCATCCAAGCCCTGACCCCAATGATTGAATTACAGGATACCCTCCATATTTTCATAGTGTAGCAGTCCCCCACCCAATCAGGACAGGACCCTTGAACTCGGTACCCCCCCCACTGGCACCGGCGACTGGCTCAGCCCTCCACACACCACCATAGCCAGCCGCCAACTGGTTCAGTCAATGGGTGCATACTTGTGTTGTACACATTCAGTGTCAGTCACTGGCTCCAGAGGAGCTGGGGGAGTGGGGTTGGGGAGTCTGGTCCTGTTGGGGTGAGACTCTATGTGCTGGAGCAGTGGTCAGTGGACATTGTTAATGTGATCGGGGATTGGGAATGGGTGGGGGCACATCTGCACTGTGGGGTGGATCAGGCATACTACTACAGTGAGCGGGTCCGGCATGGGAGGGTGCCTGCACATTAGATAAGGGGTTGGGGATATGGCTACTGTGACTGGGGAATGGGCATGGGTTGGGGGGTCCTGTGCTATGGAACAGGGGTCGGGGGATATTTCCATGTCAATCAGGGATCGGGCATGGGTGTGTGTCCTTACACTGTGGCACAAGGTTAGGGTGGGCAATATGGTACATATGCAGATGGGGGAGGGAGCACCACTAGACTGCCAGGCACTGCTGCAGCCTGCCAGTGGGTGGCTGGCCAATTTAGGTCATCTTTGGCAGCCTATCTCTCATCGCCTTACATTTAGCCCCTGTGTAACATATTCCCACTGAATATGTCAATGCGCAGCATATTCATGGGAATGTCCTCACTATATGGGCTGAATACATTAAGTTTGGACCATGGCCCATTTGCTTTAGGGTGGCCCATCTCCCCTCTCAGAATATTGCACTGTAGCACATTATTGGGGTTGCATGGCAAATCTCCCTTTTCTGCCGAGATGCGCCATTCAATCATCTCCTTTGAATACAGGGGCCAAAGCATGTTGTATAGGAAATAGGACTGTATAATATAGGGAATGGCACCAAAAATAAACAAATGAACTTTGACTGGGAAATATGTGATGGAAGGCTACGGTGCAATACGAAGGGAGAAAAAAAAAAAGAAAACAATTTATGGGATGTTTTCCATTTTTTTAACAGAGAACCTAGGGGAAATCATAGTTGAAACAAGGGTTTATAGAATTATGGAAGGTCTTTAAAGTAAGCTGAAGATTTTCACGATCTTATGCTTGAATACATATTTACATTGAGCAAGCAGAACTAATGTATTGCTAATAAATAACTAATGATAAAATATTCCTAGGACAGATTTAATGGATAGGAACGAGGCCATAATTTTTCTGGTGAGAGTACAACGTTTATTCAATTGATATAACTATTACTTTATAAAAATAAGGATAAGAAAAGAAGAATAATTGTACATATGTCTATATTTTATTTTTTAGAGCTATTATATGGTACAGTGTATCACTAAAGAAGGATGCTATCTGAAACGTATGACTATATACTCTGTATTCAAGGTCTAAAAATAAGATCAATAAAAAGTGTATTTTTTGAAATACATAAATACATGGGTGAGTAGGCTCATCTTGTACCAATCTGATTTTCTGTGTCTTTTTCTTGCCATTTTAGAAACATAGAAACATAGAATTTGACAGCAGAGAAGGACCACTTGGCATACCCAGTCTGCCCATTTCCCTACCTACTGGATAAGCTGCAGATTCTAGTTAACCAGCAGCCTACTTCCTGCAACCCCCCACTATAATTGCCTTGTGTCTGTCCCATGCATGTTTTATAGAATAAAGTGATGGGCATCAGTGTTTTACATTTTTTTTTACAGCCCCTCAGACTGTGCTACTTTTATAAGCCACTCACACCTCACTCTTTTAGTTTATGTAGCATCACACACCTCGATGGTATAAAACCAATCTCGTAATACGCTGACATTCATGCATTATTCTATGTATAGTTCTGTTCATACCCCCACTTTAAAGCATTTAAGGATAAAGGAAACAGTTTGGGTAAAGATCAGAAATCTCATAAAACTTAGTCGTGGAGCATGTAGATATAATACTCACTGATGGAGTCCGTGCAGTTCCTGAGTGAAAACCCTCCAATGACATTGGATAGTGTATAGCTATTCAAGTTCCCAGTTTTATTTCTCTTCAGATTACAATTAAACCTAGGAAGAGATGAAATAAAATCACAATTTGTTTGTTTTTAACTGTTGTCCTTAAAATATATGAATCAAAATTTATACCTGTGTAAACATTAAATAGTTTATATAGACTTCATCTCTGACTGTGTTGGGTTTATAGGAGCTACAGGTAATTTATTTTGCTGGAAACTGTGTGCCTGATCTCTGGGAGCACATACTACATTAAAGTACAGTTCTTTCTACTACAGGAGCATGTTCAGGATTCCCTGAATAGACTATGCTTTCTAAGTTCAGAGGTCTGATGTTGTGGAAGGAGTAAGGCCAAAAAGATGGATGAAAATTAATCTCATTATGAGTGTTGTGCCTGGGTCTGGAACCTGCACCTGTAAAAAGAGAGGGGCAGGTGGAGGTGATGCACAGGAGGACACCAGAATGAAGCAAGGACTGAAAGGCCAGACATATGAGGAACAGATTTTGGAATTCAATCTGTTCTCACTGGAGGCTAGAAGGGAGAGGGGTGATGTACTAGACACATACAAGTTTCTAAGGGGTATAAATAAAGTGAGTGGCAAAAACATATTCACCAGGGATGAAAGCATAGTTACAAGAGGAATGTCTGAAAAATGGAGAGAGGAAGGTTTTAGAGGAATGTCAGGAAGCTCTTCTTCACTAAGGGAGTGGTACAGCAGTGAAATAAGCTGCCTAAGAGGCTGGTGCAGGCAAAGGCAATATACAGTTTCAAGGTCAGACTAGGCAGATTTAGGGGGTTGGTGAGAATGAAGGGGGCAGTAGGAGGGTGGAAGACTAATCCATTAAGGCAGCCGGCAGCAATGTGACAAACCACAGCCCTCTTTTACCTGCCAGTACTATGCTTAGAAGAGGGGGAGTGGGCTATGACCCATAGGCAACTCCTGTGTCTATTTGTATTAGGATCGCAATATCTTGCTCCTCACATAGAGCCAGAAAGATAAGAGTTACGTCCCAGCTGAAAAGGTGATGATTTTATGATGATGTGCCATGAATGATCTGTGCCAATTATGTTGAGTTTGTATTCCAGCTTCAAAACCATCATTGTGACCATGTCCAACAGTGTTTAAACACGACATTAAAAGGCCGCCAATCAAAAACCTTGAAGTAATGGAAATGGTGATAGTGATTAATGATGTACAAAGTCAAGATTACTGCAATAAATGGAAAGAAAAAATTCATCTTTTTCTAGACATTTGGACTTTATCTTGTCTTTTATTTATACATTTTATTAGAATTATTGGTTATAATTCATTTTCTATATGAATACAAGGCTTTTAATTATATTCTGACACCTCACTTCATACTGGTGCAGTAATGGCTGAGATTGGTTTACATAGCTCCATTCGGTGGTTCCTTTTAAAGTTGTGTTGAGTTTCTACAAGTACCTGATTTGGGCACAAAACCTTTACTAACATTCTGAAAACTAGTACCATCAAGGCAATATTATTTTAAAAATTGAAATTACCATTATTTTGGTCAATAAACTGTGCTTTTCAAATATGCAAATTAGATATGCAAATGTATATACTATACCCAACATTTCATGAACTCTTCTCAAAGGGATTGAAACCTGACTTCACATGGTTTACATTATTATGAATTTGCTTTTGCTGATATTTGACATGCAGAAATGAGTGTTAACGGTACCTGTATGCTGCAATGTTCCTTGTAGCAAAGCTGAAGAACTCACACGAGGATGCTGGGTGCAGATTAGTTGACAGTACTCTGCATCAGGAGCCAGTATGAGTGCAATGTCATTCCCCATGAAATCAGTATTTATCTCAAACTGTGATTTACATCCTACAGATACAAGAAACAAAAGCATATGTTTAGACACAAGGGTCCAATGAAACCTTTCTGAACAGCACATCACAGGAAGAGAGTGGCAGGCAGTTTAATTAAATTCTAGAAACATAGACACTTAGAATTTGTGGACAGATGAGGACTGCTTGGCCCACCTAGCCTTCCAATTTTTCCCAGCCTACAGTATCACCACAGATTCTACTTGATCTCCAATTGATTCACCCCCCCTTCCCTTATTTCTATCCCATGCATTCCTGAACCCCACTACTGTTTTTGTCCCCATCTCCTCTGCTGGAAGACTTTTCCGAGAATCCATCACTCTTTCTAAGAAGAAGTACTTTCTCACATTTCTCCTGAATCTACCCCCTTCCATCTTCTTGCCCTTGAGCACCTTTTTTTCTGAAAAATACTTCCCTCCTGTACTTTATTTACCCCCATGAAGTATTTAAAGGTCTTTGCCATATCCCCCCCCCTCGCCTCTCTTCCAGCATGTACATATTTAGAACTAATTGGTGAATGGGAAGAAATAAACTTAATGAAGAGTAACAGAAGCAAAACTCAAATCCTGTCCATTTCCAAGACTAACAGAAACAAAACTCATAACCTGCCCCTTTCCAATGGAAAGAATGTGGTGGCTCAGGAGTATTTTATGAGTGCAGAAAAGTGGAAATCATAGAAAATGCTAAATTTGGGGGTGTAATGATTTTGAACAAATTAAAATGGGGCACTTGTGTGGAAGAGGTTTGCAATAAACTAAACAAAAGGATGCATTTCCTCACTGTCTTAATTAGGGTGCTGGACTTACATAGCTAAATATCCAATGATGGAAGAAAAAGTCCCGTCAGCCCAGCTAGTCTGACTGCCCACTCTACCCAACTACTCTGAACTGGCTGTAGTGGTTGTTCCTTCCTTTAGTTTCTGCACCCCCATTTTCTTACTAACCCCATATATCTGTTCCTTCCTGTTGAAGCTGCTCACTGATTTGGCCTGTACCACTTCCTCTATCAGCCTGTTCTACTTCTCTGACACTCTTTCTGTAAAAAGTGCTTACAGACATTCCTCTTGACTCTCCCCTAGTGAGTTTAAAGGAGTTTCTCTTGTCCCTACTGTATATTTGAATTCAAGAAGAAAAGTTTCTTGGCATTCACCTTATTTGAATGTCTTGCTCATATACCACTTTCCCTCCTTTTTTTCAAGGATGTACATGTTCAAGTCCCGCAGTCTCTCCTCGTATGTCTTGTCTCCTAGTCTGTAGACCACCTTCATTATCCTGTGCTATATGGTTTCCACTTGGTTGCAGTCTTGCTGTAGGCTTTGACTCCAGTACCTTGTGCAGTATTCCACACATGGTCTCACCAAAGGCCTATAAAATGGGAGGGTCCCGCATGGCTGCTACTGCTTATCCCCATTCCATGCAACCAGGCATCCTGTCGGCCGGGTCCACTTCTCTGCTACAGTGTGCTGTTTCTTTTAGGCTCTATGATGCCTTGACATGGCTTTCTCTGGGGCCACTGGCCACACTGAGCACCAAGCCTGCACAGCAATTCCAGATCCTGCCCTTGTTCAGGCTCCCATCTCAGCTCTGGCCGGTTGCCGTGGCTTTCTCTGGAGCCACCAGCCATACTGCGCACCAAGCCTGCACAGCAATTCCAGAGCTTGCCCTTGATCGGGCTCCCTTAACCAACCATGGCTTTCTCTGGAGCTGCTGGACACACAGCACACCAAGCCTGCCCAGCAACTCCAGGTAGGATCGCAAGCAGGGAATACTATTGGCTCCTCCACACCAGCTCCAGACTGCCATTGGTTGTGGCTCTCTTCCACTGCCTACATTGTTGGACATTCTGCTCCCCTCAGCATGGCAGTTCTAACTGATGGGGCTCCTGCCTTTAGGCTCTGAAGCTTGTTCCATTGCTGAAACAGCGCCTAGAATTGTCTCCCTTATGTACTGTTACAGTGCCTCTGCTACAGTACTGTTCTTTTGCTTTAATAGGTCTTAGTGCCTCTGTTAAATTACTGCTATTGCATTTTAATTAACGCTTAGCTCCTCTGTTAAAGTGCTGCTGTTTCATTAGAAGACTGTTAGTGCCACTGCTTGTGCTAGATTTATGTACTGTTAGTGGTCACCTATGAGTTCTACAACTTAATAGTGTCAATTTTAGAATGAAGCTGCTTTAACTTAATCGAATATTTTTAGAGTTAAGGGTAACAGGGATAAGCTGATAGGTGAATGCACCTGGCTCTTGCTCTATTTGTCTGGGTCCGAAAGGTTTGATGATTGTTTCTCATGTAAAAAAGTGTATGGAATTCAGATTTACAACTCTTATTCATCCATAGTTGTACATTTTCTTGGAAAATGCACTTTAAGAGTAACTAAAAGTTTTACATTCATGTAATAGATTCAGTTTACTTATTTATTTATCTAATTTATCTAATAGACTCGGTTTACTTGGTTATTAATGTAATTTATTTACTGTTTCAGATATGGCTAGCAAGACTTCTCACAATCCGCAGAGGCGATGCATCCTACACACTGATCCTGGAGTTAGCACAGACCATGGAGACCTGTTATCTTTTGATAATGCTCATTGAGAGAAAGTAGTTGATGCAAAGAAAATGCATTCTAGTCAAATACTGTCCAAGCCAGATATTCAGACTGCACCAGGCAATGGCACAAGTGGAGGCGCAGCACAATCGAGACGCGCCAGGGGCCAGATAGGGAGATATTCAAAGGTGATGCACCATGGCACATCACCTTTGAATATAGCACAAAATGTGCATGGTGCATATACAATGCACAGGCACATTCCCCAGACAGGGAGGATTGGGAATGCTCCAGTGCAACTGTAGTTGTGCTTGGGCGCATTCCCGAGATATTCAGACTTGGGCATGCAAATGGGGCCATAATGTATGCAAGGCACAAATGGGGCCATTTGCATGTCATCATGGCCCCATTTTCATGAGCTGAGTAGGGCAGCCTTGCGAAATGCGCCTAGCACCCTGCACAGCAGGTTGTGCGGACAAAGGGGTCCTGGGGCACCCCTGCCCTGTAGCCTGATCACAGGCAGTAGTAAATGATATACAAACCCTGGTAGTCCAGTGGTACCTCCCTCCTGTGGCCTTATTGCTGGGTGTAATACACATAGGAAAGCCCTGATAGTCTAGTGGTCCCCCACCCCACCCCCACCCGATGCATTGATCACCATAAAAGAGCCATGTTTACCTTTCCTGGTGATCTAGTGGTACTCCCACCTCTCCCAATGTACAGATCACTGGTAATCCATATAGTAATATAACTCTGGTGTTCCAGTGCCCCCCCCATAGCCGCGATCGCCGGTAGATGAGACACAACCCAGCTCTGGTGGTCTAGCGGTGCCCCCACCCACAAAGAATCCCCTGCCCACCCAACTTCCCCCCTATAATTGGCGGGCAGCGTCAACCCATCTGCATACCACCCGGCCACCTGTCAAATGACAGCTTACAGTAGGTGCTGTAAGCCCATTGGTCCACCGTGTGGACCAATGGACTTACAGCGCCTACTGTAAACTGTCATTCAGCGGGCAGCTGGGTGGTATGTGGGTGGGTTGATGCTGCTCGCTGATGACGGGAGAGGAGCTGGGTGGGCAGGGGGTCCTGTGTGGGTGGGGGGCACCGCTAGACCACCAGGGCTGGGATGTTTTATTTACCGGCAATCGCAGCTATGGGGGGGCACTGGACCACTAGTGTTAAATTACTATATGGATTACTGGTGATCTGTACAGCGGGAGGGGTGGAGGGGTACCACTAGATCACCAGGTAAGAGAAACATGACTCTTCTATGGTGATCAGTGCATCGGGTGGGGTGACCACTAAACTACAAAGGCTTTCTTATGTGTCTTACACCCAGCAATCAGGCTTATGGGAGGGAGGGGGTACCACTGGACTACCAGGGACCATATGGGTGCTTGTGGACTGTGTTCTGGGTGGCCGGGTGATCACCTACGGCTGGAGGCTGCTTGTTGCACCTTGCAATACAGCTGCCCACCTGTGGGTAGCCAGCATTTGAGCCTTTTTTTTTCTGGCTCAACTTTGTTCCATTGTATGCGACACATCTAGGAGCTGTGCCAGCAGATGTGCCGCACATCTCGGGCTGAATATCGGGATGTGCTGCATAGGCATGAGCACGCCCCCTTCAGTTGCACTACATACATTACCACTGCAACCCGGCGCATCTGGACTTGGGATGTGCAAGTCCCCCTTTTGAATATCACACTGGGGTGCATTGCAGGGGTTGTGCCGGTGCAACCCCTTTGAATATCTGAGCCTCAAAGTACAACATGATGTGTCTTGAATTGCCTGAACGTTACTCCATCAGCGATGGGTATCATTATATCTGCTACAAGAACTTCACTGCATATAAGAGTTCCAGTAAACTTGCTGCTGATAAAACTTTAAAAAAGGACATCATTAAGAGTTATCCAGCAAAATTGCTTCACTCCCAAGTCCTCCCAAGGAACTGGAAGTAATAAGAGTTGATAAAGCAATGGGGCCAGATGGGGTGCACCCCAGGGTCCTTAAAGAACTAAGAGAGGTGGTGGCTGAACCTCTGGCTATCCTGTTTAGCCAATCACTGGAAACAGGGGAGGTACCCAAAGACTGGAGGACAGCAGATGTAGTCCCCTTATACAAAAGCGGGAACAAAGAGGAAGCAGGAACTACAGACCAGTCAGCCTCACCTCGGTAGTGGGAAGATCATGGAAGCACTACTGAAGGAGAGATTGGTGGAACATCTGGTTGTCAATGGACTACAGGACTCAAGGCAGCATGGTTTCACCAGGGGAGGTCGCGTCAGACCAACCTCGTTGAATTTTTTGACTGGGTGACTAGAGAGGTGGATCAGGGAGGGCAGTGGACATGGCCTATCTGGACTTCAGCAAGGCCTTGACACTGTGCCACATAGAAGACTATTACACAAACTGGGGATATGGGTGTGGGCAGGACAGTAGTGTGGTGGGTAGGTAACTGGCTGGGTGGCAGGACACAGAGGGTGGTGGTAAATGGCTGTCACTCCACAGAGGGAATAGTGACCAGTGGGGTACCACAGGGATCAGTGCTGGGACCGGTCCTATTCAACATCTTCATCAGTGACATTGCACAGGACCTAGAAGGCAGAATTTCACTGTTCGCTGATGACACAAAGCTCTGTAACAGAGTAGACACACCAGAGGGTGTAGACAGAATGAGAAGGGACCTTCAGAAACTTGAAGAATGGTCAGGGTTTGGCAGTTGAAATTCAATGCAAAGAAGTGCAAGATAATGCATATGGGGCACAAAAACCCTGGCACAATATATCAGTTGGGGGGTGAGGATATAGCATGCACCAAGCAGGAAGGGATCTTGGGGTTATCATCCTGATGACCTCAAGGCAGGAAACAGTGTGACAAGGCAGCAGGTAAAGCAAATAGGATGCTGGGATGTATAGACAGGGGCATCACCAGCATGAAAGGAGGTCATAATCGCATACAAGACACTAGTGAGGCCCCACCTGAGTACAGTGTACAGTTCTGGAGACCATACCTACGTAAGGACATAGACAGGGTGAGAAGGTTCAGAGGAGGGCAACAAGGATGGTGCATGGATTGCATCACAAGTCCTATGAAGACAGGTTGAAGGAACTGAACATGTACTCCCTGGAGGAGAGGAGGAGAGGGATATGATAGAGACATACAAGTATTTCACAGGGAGGAACAGGGTGCAGGAATACACTATTTTTAAGCGAAAAAGATGTTCCAGGACTAGAGGCATGGGATGAAGTTGGAGGAGGACGATTCAGAGGAAACATGAGGAAGAATTTCTTCACAGAGCGGGTGGTGGACAAGTGGAACACCCTGCCAGAGGAAGTGGTGAGGCTGAGACAATCATGGGATTTAAGAATGCATGGGATAGACATAAAGGAATTCTGGAGGTCAGGGGTAAGGGGCAACAGACTTCTAGGAAAACAAACTGAATTTACAAGATCAAATGGGCAGACCGGGTGGGCCATAGGCCCTTATCTGCCGACACTGTCTATGTATCTTTGTAAGTTCATAGTGCTGTATCTGAATCTGCAGTATCTACATCAGGCATATTCCCAGATGAATATATATTTTGCAAATCATACAAGAAAAGGAATCCTAAGGGGTCAAAGGAGACTTCTGAATATCCTGCAACATGTGTAACTTGGCAGCGAAAAGCATAAAAAAACGCAGCAAAAGAAATGGATGATCGAGAAATGGATATGATGGTAGGCAGTATTGATCGCATAGCCAAAGAAGTGAAGTACCACAACAGCTGTAAGAAGAAGTATGTAAAAAAGGCAGAATGAATGAAGGGCACAGGTACAAAATGTGAGTAGTCAGTTAAGGGACAGTCACCAGGTTGCCTTTTCCAGACTTGTTAAGTATGTGCAGTGCATCATTGTTAATGGAATGCAAGAAGAATCATTGCTATCTCTACCCAAAAGGTACATGGACATTCTTATGGAGTGTAGTGGGCGTGAAGCAAATTATGACCCACAGAGCTTGCAGTCAAAAATGGTGGATGACTTCAAAGATGGTATCATATTTGATACTAAAAGTAGAAAAGTGGGTACAATCATCAGGTCTGCTAAGAAACCGGCTGACTGGAGGGAAGCACAAGCAGCTCAACACATAAGAGAACATTTGTTGGAACTCCTAAAGGTACAGCCTCATAATAAAACCAAAGTTAAAGTTGAAGACTTAATAGAAGAAAATATAAAACTGCCACACGTTCTTCAGACATTCCTACCTACTGTACTCATGGGCTCATCAGAAGTGGGCAGTAAATGACAGGAGAAGGTAGTTTAATCTATTGCAGATGACGTAGTGTTTGCAGTGTCAAGGGGAATAATCGAACCACAAAAACACCTCTTGTTGAGCATGGGTATTAAATCCATGACGGGCAGTAAGAAAGTTTTAACTATTTTAAACCAGTTTGGTCACTGTGTCAGCTACTATGTTGTGGAGGAACTTGAAACAGCAGTTACGACCAATATAACGGAGAAGAATATGGCTACACCAGATGGACTGTTCATACAGCCAGGTTTAGCCACTCCTTTGGCTTTCAACAATTATGATGAGATAAACAGAGACACTTGACGATCATGATACTTTGAATGACACTGTGGGTGTAACGTACCAAAACATACCATCCAGTACTGAGGAGACAGCTGTACCCAAAGAAAGGTCTGAAGAAGCTATGACAAGAACACACACACACACACAGATGACCAAGTGTCCGCAAGAAATGAAACACACACAGTAGAAACAAACACAGATAAGCAAAGATCAGAAGTTGATGCCCATGACCAGGCAGGGCCATCTTTAGCATCAAAGAGCAAATGACGCAGGACATCAAAGACAAAGGTTGAAGATTCTGATGAAGACTATTTGCCAAGTGTAAAGAAGCAAATATTGCAGCCAATGAAATGACAGGAACTAGACACTGTACCCAGGTACATTCAAATGTCTCAGAGGAAAAGAGCTCTAGATATTGGTGAGAAAGACATTCAACCATATACAGTACATATGGAAAGCCAAAAATAAACAGCATCAATATAAGGTAACAGAAAGCTCTGAACCAAAAAACCTCATGCAAGCTAAGAGAAGGGACGTTGCCTGGATGATATCTTGTGCAAGTGTAGATGCTACTCCAGTGTGGCATGGATGGAATGCCCTTGTTTCTGTAGATGACCTGCCACAGCAGATCATATCATACATGGACCCTATAGGAAAGCCTCCTACAAGACTTGATGTAGTGCAAGACACCATGAATACTGCTATCAAGGTTATGGATGAATGCCAGGAGGACTATATGCCAATTACTTATGACTTGGCCATAGCAAAACCTGCGCTACAATTCAGTCCATGAAGTCATGGAAAAATGCAGACAAACCAGAAATTACACTACTGAAGCCATAGGACAATGGCTGGACCTATAAGGATGGCAAATACAAGCCAACGTGGCTCACTTGTGAAGTTGTACCCCCAGCCTTAAGTGAACAATTGAGCAAACACAATAACAATTCAAATGAAGAAGATGATGACAGTGACTATGAAGCCGATATTGATAAGACAGATTTGCTTAACATGTCAGATAATGAAGACAGTGAACGATAATACTGATTGTTGTACTTAGGTTCATAAAACATCATAAAAAGTTGATTGTTTCAAGTTAAATATAGAATAAAATAATAATGTTAATATTAAGCCTTTGATTCACATGTTGCTGTTTGTTCCAATATCTGTATTATTTAATTAAAAGCTTATAGAACTGAAATTAAAGCAACTATTAATTAAAATATACACAATTGTCACCGACAGTTCATTTTTTAATTGAAGAAGTGCATTTTCCAAGAAAATGTTCAGCTTTGAGCGAATAAGAGTTGTAAATCTGGATTCTACACACTTTCTTACTTAAGAAACAGTCATCAAACCTTTCAGACCTAGACACATGGATAAATGCACCTGGCTCCTGGACTATGACTGCTGAAACTGAGGGACTGTTAGAATCTTGACTGCCTCCTTTCTCTTGTGCCTTAATTTCCCCTTACTTTTATTCCTAAACTTGTCTTCTGTTTTCCCCTGTGCATTAATTTTCTCCTTTTCTTTCTCTCCCTGCAAAAATCCTGTAAAGCTTAACTAGCAAATCTTTAGTTGCTGCCTTCACTATCCCTCCCACCCATTGCTATTCAGCAAATCTCCCTCCCCCCAAAACATCACTCTTACCTAACTTGGCCTTCTGGGGTCTGAAGCCAAGCACAGACACCCCTCTCAATCTTTTCCTTTGTGTGTCTTACTCCCCCCGGAATTTCCAGTCTCGCCCACCATTTTAGCTAGTGGCTGTCCCAGTGGTCTTTATATCAACCTAATCTCTCCCCCTTTTCTCCCTACAGATTGCAAGCAGGGAATACTATTGGCAACTCCACAATAACTCCAGGCTGCCATCGGTTGCGGCTTTCCTCCACTGCCTACATTATTGGACATTCTGCTCCCCTCAGCATGGCAGTTCTAATTCATGCAGCTCCTGCCGTTAGGCTCTGAAGCTGGTTCCATTGCTGAAACGGCCCTTAGAATTTCCTTCTGCCCTCCCTCCCTGACCTCTATTAAATGCAGCTAAGCTCCACTTCTCCCTCTACTCCCACTCCTCCCTCTCTCATTGGCTCAATTCTAAAGTCTACTATGCTGTCCCACTGGCCACATTACTACTCGCTCTGCCCCGTCTCCCTCTCTGCCTAATAACCTTGCCATGACGCCAGGTGGTAATTTTTTCTTTATTTTCCTTGCCTGCCACATTCTCAATCACTGTCTGAAAACCTTGCCCTATTTCCAGGCATAAATTTACTTTATTCTCTCTGACCGACACATTCTCAAGCACGTTTTAGTGCTACCTTTCTACACTAACTTTCTAGCCCCTCCACCATTCTTTCTTTGTTTTGTACAGGCCAGAACATACCTCACAATTTTGCAATAGCAGCACCTCTATTTACTCCACTTCTCCCCCCTTGCTGTCACTCCTACCCAACTACTTCTTTACTCCCCCACCTTCCCCTCCTCTTCCCCCTGCTGCTACTGTCCACTCTCCCAATTCTATTTTCTTCCTCTCTTCAGCCAACCACTCACCATGCTCCCTTCCTGTCTGCATCCCCTACTTTTCTCCCTGACATCCCCATCTCTTCTCATTCACTCTGCCCACCCCATCTTGATCCCCCACCTCCCTACCTTCCCTCCTCTCTCCTCCTGTCACCTCCACTACTACACTGCCCCTGGCGTGCTGCAGCTGGCTTCCTTGTTAATGCAGGATCCCATTTACCCTCCCTACATACCCTTATTTTCCAAAACAGCAATATTAATTCCTGACCACTTCTGCCATCCCACACCTCCTCTAAAAGATGACTGTCTATCCTTACTAGATCACTTATCTCCCTACTGTTACTCACATCTGGGGACATCAAGCCCAATCCTGGGCCACCCCACATCCCATCACGTGACTTGCCAAAAGGTCAAAAACTTCTTAATCTAAACATTAGAAGCCTGCTCCCCAAAACTGATCTCTTGCAGATGCTCATGACACACCTTAAACCTTCTGCTCTCACCTTATCAGAGTCATGGCTTAGCTCCAAAATCCCCGTCCCAGCCATCTCCATCCCTGGGTGTTCCCTCATCCACCAGGATCACAAGTCTTGGGGTGGAGGTGTCACCATGTATATATTCTCGTCCATCAATTACTCTGTCTCTCCATGACATCTCCTTCTGCCTGTGAACTGTTACTAGTAAAATTATCCATCCCCTTCTCCCTCCCCATCTATGTAGGTGGTGTCTACTGCTGCCCAAATCTCCCCGCCACCTCCCTTTACTCCATTACTGATCTCCTCTCCATCATCACCTCCCTTGCCACCCCTGGTGAACTATACATACTAGATGACTTCAACATAAATTGGCTGTCCAACAAGCAGTCCAAAATCTGCAACCATGTCTCCTCGCTAAACTTAAAGCAACTTATTTCTGACCCTATGCATCTTAATCACAAATCAGGTAAACATACCCTAATTGACTGGGTGCTGACCTCCCACCCCCATTGTGTCATCAACCCTGATATCAACCCTGATATTCTCCCTGATACACTCAACGATCACCATGTGGTCTAACGTGCGTGCAAAATTCACCATACTAAGACCCCTCCAGTCATTCTAAACTTCCACTCCTTCCGCTCCCTAGATTTATCCTCACTCCATAATGACCTGCCCAATATCAATTGTACACCAATAAACACTGCCTCCAGCCATTAACTCAGTCCTGTCCTATTTTAGCTCACAATTCCTAAATGTCTGGGTCCGACATGTTACTGTTCAGAAATGCTAGGGTCCATGGAAATCACGTTCCCTGGATCACTGCAGAACTCATAGCATGTCAACGCATAAGAGACCTAGCTTAGGCAGAGTATAAAAAGTTTGGTACCCACTCAACCTCCAGCGCTATCGCTTGCTCGGTAATGCATACAAAAAGGCCATCCACCTCGCCAAGGCAGAGTACTTCCAATCCTCCTTCCAAGAAAACATCAATAATCCATCCAAATTCTGGAAGGTTATCCATGCCCTGTTCTCCCCCCCCCCTTGCCCACTCCTCATCTTCTGTCCTAAAAATTTGCACCCACACAGTAGATGACCCTCCCTCAGTGGCCGCTGAATTCAACACCTATTTCAGTATGTGCACCTCCTCCCTTATTGCGTCACTTCCCTGATTTACTCCGGGGACTCTTCAGTTCCCCACATGCCCCCTCTCCTCCCCTCCCCACAGGTCTCCTTCTATGCCACAGTTCTCTTTTAAGTCCGTTCTCCTGGAGAACACCCTGTGGGTACTACTTGCTCTAAATCCATCCAAGGGTAAAAACCTTGATGGCCTAGACTCCAAACTGCTCCACCTTTTTGCATACTCCATTGTTTATCCCTTGACTAATCTTCTGAACCTCTCCTTTTTATATGCTACAGTTCCTGATGCTTGGAAGTCTGCTACTATGATTCCACTCCCCAAAGGTGGGAACACCTCCAACCCATGCAACTTCCGCTCTATCTCTCTACTCCCTGCTCCGACTAAACTTCAGGAACATCTGGCCCTGTAGCAACTCTCCTCCTTCCCTTAACTCCTCCTCCATTTTAACCCCTTTCCAGTCTGGGTACCACAAAAACCACTCCACCACCACCACCTCTCTCCTCTGGCTCTCTGACTCCACTCTCTCAGGCATGGATCAGGGATGCATCACCTCTGCCATCTTTGTCGATTTGGCCAAAGCCTTTGACACTGTCTCTCTCTCTTCTACTCTGCAAGCTATCTGCAGCCGACCTCTCTGATTCAGACACCAGCTGGTTCTGGTCCTACCTCGTAGGCCGGTCTCAGTTCATCAGAGTAGGCAACTTCCTCTTCCCTCCTCTCCCAATCAACACAGGTGCCCCCAAGGCTAAGTACTTGGACTGATATTGTTCTCTATTCTCCTTAATGACCTTCCTAATGCCTGCATATCTTCTTCTATCCACATGTACGCAGATGACCCTTATTCTCCTCTGGGATCTCCCCCTCTGTGGTGGCCACCAGCCTTGAACTGGACTTCAACAATGTCCAGTGCTGGTTTAATGCTAACCAACTTTGCATGAATGTAAAAAAAAAAAAAAAAACAGTATATATGACCTTTGGCTCCGGACAAAAACTGGTCAGGCTGGATTCCACACCCACCTTCCACGCCCTCTCTGGCTCAACACTGGACGATGTAGCCACATTTAAGTACCTTGGGCAATGGCTAGACAAAAATCTAGGCTTCAGAGTACACATTGATGCCATCCACAAAAAACTACTCCCTAGACTCAGTGCTCTGTACAGACACCACAGCTGCCTGCCTCAGCAGGCCATGAGAGAAATTGTCCAAAAGATGATTCTCCCTGTCTTCGATTTTGGGGACAGAGTTTACAGCTCTGCCCCTAAATCCACCGTATCCAGACTGGACACCCTCTTGATTCATTCTACAGCTACATACTCAGCTGCCTCCCACATACTCACCACTGTGACCTCTATTCTTCACTTTCCTTTCCCTCCCGCTCTCCATGCCAGGCACCTGTCTCATGTCACCAGTTTTGTTGGGAAGTTATGGCTCAGTTCCCTGCAGCACTATTTGTCCTCTCTCCTACTGATCCTCCTCCCCTCCTGCTGCACCTTCTGCACCTCTACACACATAACTCTAGCCCTCCCACCAAGGTGCACTACATCTGGCCGTGCCGCCTTTTCGTATAAATTCCCTGATGTCTGGAACTCCTTCCTGCTAGAAATTCACTCTGCTCAATCCACCATTCACTGTCTCTTCTCCTCCGTAAATGCACTGTACATTACTGCAACTGCACCTAATACCCTTCTCCCCTCCTATCACCTATCTGCCAGGTCCTGTTCCCCCACGAGGGTTCTCAGCATCCTGTAGGGGACTAGTTCTTGGGTGGCCTCTCCTCCCTCCCTCCTCTCTCTCCTTCTCCTGTATCGCCCACTACTCCTCCCTCTCCCTCCTCCTTAGCTGCCAGGTTCTGTTCCTTTACAGGGTTCTCAGCATCCTGAAGGGGACTAGTTCTTGGGTTGCTTTTCTCCTGTCCCCCACCTTCTACTCCCCACCCCTCCCCTTTTCTCTTTTCACCCTAATCTGCCGGGTCCTGTTTTCTTGCAGGGTTCACAACATCCTGAAGGGGTCTAGTTGGTTTACCTCTCTCACCACCTTATATACTAGGTCCTGTTCCCTTGCAGGGTTCTCAGCATCCTGAAGGAGACTTGTTCTTGGATTGCTTCTCCTCCCTACATCCCTCCTTCCCTCTCCTTCCCTGACCTTCCCCCTCCATTCCACCTCCACCTTGTGTTATAACTGCCTTTCTTTTTTACACTAAATTAGCACTTGGTAGCCCTGAGCTCAGCCTACCACTTCTAGGCATTCTCCATCTTCTGACCCACTCCCTATAGGTTACCAGTCCCTAATTTATTACTGTGCATAGAATATATGCATATTGTTTTGCATACCCTGATTTGTCTCATCCAATGTACAGTATCTGACCTTAGCTTAGTTATCTATCATGCTCCTTCTAGGAGATACTGTCTGTTGTCATGGATTAATATGTACTGTATTATTTACTGCATCTTATGTATTTGAATTACATTGTATGCATTTTATTGCTGTGTTTTTGTTTGATCTCCCCTCTTGTAACCCCCGGACGCTTCTGAAACAACTGGTTTACTGCTCATGTTGTCTTTCTGGTGAAACCTTTCAAATAAAATAATAATTAAATATCATGTCCCTAAGTCCTCTTCATCCATGGTGCTATCCAGCACCAACACCTCCATTTCTTGTTTTTTTTTTTTTGTAACTTATGGTAATTAACTTTTGTTGAGTACAAACACACATGTACTTGATCCTGAGTACAGAGATCAAGTGATTCAAGCAATAAAAGATTACAACAGTAGGATTCACCGAGCTTCATTTGGGGGGAAACTCCATTGACTATCAGTCACTGTTACATGAAATTTTGCAAAAGATAGCTTCATGTAGCAGAACCACTGACTAGCAACATGTATTGCTCTAGTAATTCAGTACTATGTGCCAGCACTGCTGATGTCACCTACAGGGGCAGAATTATGCCATGCAAAAGTGAAAGTGTTCATATTTAAGAGTGTATTTGGTGCCTCTATAGGGTCCCTCTTATACTGCTCTACTGTGCTTTTATATGTGTACCTTGTATCATAACTGTAATTTGTTATCTAATTATACTGTTTTGTTACAAACATGTAGCTTGTTTATTGTGTCCTGTTGGAGGCTCTGTTCACCCCAGGTTGTTTCTGAAAATAGCTACTATTGTTGCCTACTGTATTTACCTGGTTACCAAAAAACTTCATAAATGTATAAGTTTATGAGTCCAGCTAGACCACCTCATATGGATCTTAGAGTGTCACCTCACATGTTCATAGGATCAGAGGACTGAGAACAGAAGGTGAGCAGTTCTATGGTTCTAAGGACACAAGAGGCAACACTCTTAGATCCATAACAGGCCCTCCAAATGGACACATAAAATTATTATAGCTTGCTAACTTTTAAAACATTTTTTTTATTTAAAACACCAACGGTATGAGTGGTCAGCGAGAAGCCAGTTACAGTGACTCAGCATGTGAGATACTCTTATGGTAATAAGAGTACCTCACACACAACTGAAGGAAGTGCTGTGATTGGTCAAGGATGATCCTGTGATCTATAATACTAAACAAGAGTTAACCAATTAAACTAGATCAGCATAGCCCACAAGGAACCGGGTGCTCAGTGTATCAGTTGCTGGAATATTAAATATATGGAAACAATATGCACAACCTGTTTAGGAAAGAGAAACTTTGCCTTAAACATTTTATAACTAATCAGCAAAACGCTTTATCAAATAACATGAATACTGCCTGTTCAGTGGGTCAAAGGCTAGGGGACCTACTCCTAGGCTGTGTGCGAGGTCAAGGGTTTCTTGAACATACAGAAACACACTATCAAGGATCCATGTGGAGGCAGCCATCTTGGCTAGTTCTCTCAGGAGGAATGATGCAGTCCCCCCATACACTCTAGAGTGTAAACAGTGCTAAATTATGACACCAATTATCCCTCATATCAATATTCACAATAGAATGATAAGGCTGAGTCCTGCAGCTAACCTCTGACATGTACCATAATTAAAACCGTATCTTAATAGTAATATAAACTGTATTCAGCCTTACTTAGATATAAGGCAGAGAGTATGCATCAGTGATTTGCAGATTAATATTGGCAGACTTTCACTCCTTCCCTTCATAAGAAGTGGATATAAGTTTGTTAGTAAAGCCCTGTTTTAATAAATCAAGTTTCTTCCCCACCTTGATGGAGTCAAGAGTACAGAAATGTTTTACCCACATCGATGATGAATAACTTGGTGGGAAATTGAAGAATATGCAAGCCTCCCAGGACCTAGATGCCCTTTTTCACAGCATCAAAGCTTTTTCTTCCCTTCTGTTTCTTAAAACCAAGATCAAGGAAGCAGACGATGTGTGTCCTCTCAGTAAAGTGAAGATGTCTCAGTTTTTTTGCATTTGCTACAATGCTGTCCCAAATGTGCATTCCACTGGTAATGATGAGGAGTGTGCAGGGTTGTTAACTGTCAGCCAGCTGTCTCCTCAGAGAACTCCTGTAACCCTTATACAGTAGATTGTTCCAGCCAGGTTAAAATTCAGAATTTGATTAAATAAAGTCTCACAGAATATTATTGCATCCTACCCCTCCAAGCTTTCAGGCAAACCAAGTAATCTAATATTTTCCTGATGTGCTCTGTTTTTGAGATGCTCGAGACAGGGCCTATGAATTTTATTTTCAGTGATAATTCCTGATACTGCAGCCAATGTTTAGCTGGAGGAGTCTATAACTAATTGACACATCAGTTGCTAGAGTGTCCATCTGTGCCTCTATTGTGGTGAAACGGTCACTTAAAGTATGTGCTCTTCTATTCAGTTTCCCTAATTGCCTGCTGGGGGGTACTATTAGATGATTCTGGCCCCATAGTGGGCCCAGCACTTTTGCTGGCCTGTCCTACCTGCTTCCTCAGCTTCTTCTTGTCCGTCTCCTGCAGGATCATCTTGTACAGGTTTCCCCATGCCTGATTGCAACAAAAAAGGCACCAAAATAAATTTAAAAATGAGCATGTGTTGGCTGGCCTGGTGGAGCTGGGGCTGAGGTGCTGGATGCCTTATCTCGTGCTATGCCGGTGACCCATGTTCGAGAACAAGCAGGGGCCACCGGGGGCTGGAAGAGGGGGAGAAGGATTGTGTATCCAAGGGACTGCTCTTGTTCTCCAGGGAGGAGGGTACCAGTGGTTGGTATATGACTGGCCCCTAGTGGGGGGGGGCAGTGTGCACCAATGCTGTAGATATTTGTGGAGATGGGAAAAATACCTGGAGGAACAATTGCGGGTGCATGTGTGCTCCCTCTGCCGGTGTCATTGCATGCTCCATCTTCGTAGGGAGAAAAAATGGAGGAGAAAATTGGTTGCTGCAGTGCATGATGGAGGATGCCTTGCAGGTCCCGCTCCCAGCTAGCCACGGTGCTGGCCACACTGGATCAGGTCTCTGGCAGGGGTTGGGGAACCCTACTGGCCCCACCAGGAGGGGTAAGCCCTGGGGGTAAGGGTCAGCACTGGCTGGTGGACACCGGGGGACAGGGCTGGGGGCTCCCTCCAGAGGTAGGGGCCACAGCAACAGGAGATAACATAACAGCAAAAAAAAAAAAATGAGCATGAGTTCATACACTGCAGCTATGTAAACTTTCAGTATTTTGAATGTGCTCTATGCTACAGTTTTAATTGCACTGAAGAGCTCTAGTACAGAGCAACCACTTCCGTTGGCTGCAAGCTCCACTTCCCTCCCCCACTTCATATTGCACTCTCCAATTCCTCTTCCCAACGTGCACCACTTTATATTTTTTAGTGTTGAAGAATAGTTGATAGATCCTTGACCAGCTCTCCAAATGGTCCAGATCCTTCCGAGTTCCCTTACCCCTTCCTCAGTGTCCATCCTTGTGCAGATCTTTTTGTTATCTATGAAGAGGCAGAACTTGCCCTTGCTGCCTTCCCCGCTGTTATGAATGAATTTTTGAAAAGGACCAGGCCCAGCACAAACCAAACTCCTGAGGTACTCCACTTGTCACTTCCCTTACCCCTGAAAACTTTTCATTGACTACTACCCTTTGGGATTATCCAAGGATAAGTTACTAATGGTCTATAACATATTAATCAGACCAGTTATGGAGTATGCCGGTCCAGTGTAGCACTCCAGTCTGACAAAAATGAGGGGGAACAATTGGAATCCTTGCAGAAAATAGTAACTAAAACTTCTGTAAATAAGGAATCCTGCACAAAGAAGTAAAACATGTAAAACCTTGACTCTTTGGAGGCGAGACGTGATGCTTATAGCATGCTGTCATTTTTTAAGTTCATTTTAAAAACCAGAACATAAATTTCATGAATTAATTTGGGCAAAACCACAAGGTGTATTATGAACATACTGCCTTTGGTGATGATTAGCTTAATATTGGATTTGATACTTGAAAATTAACCTCAAAACTGAAGACAGTAATATGTATAAACTCTGTGACAGTATTTGTGAATCAGTCGTATAATTATATAACTAAAGAAAGCCATGTGTACAAAGTTAAGATTGGGATGATGCATATATGTACAAAATTAACATGAAATGGTACGTGTATATAAAAAGTTAACATTGAGATTATACACGTCTACACATATATACACAAAGTCAAAATTGAGATGATACACGTATATACAAAGTTAACATTGGAATGATACATGTCTATAAAAAGTTTGCATTGGGATGATGCATATATGTACAAAATTAACATGAAATGGTACGTGTATATACAAAGTTAACATTGAGATTATACACGTATACAGTACACATGTATATACAAAGTCAAAATTGAGATGATACACATATATACAAAGTTAACATTGGAATGATACAGGTATATAAAAAGTTTGCATTGGGATGATGCACGCATAGTATATACATGTATATACAAAGTCAACATTGGGATATATATATATATATATATATATATATATATATATATATACACATATGCAAAGCTACTAATGGAATGATACAGGAAGTCTCTGAGACCAGGTGAAAATTATTATTTTATTCTACAATACTGATGTACCTGGTCTACACCCTGTCTTAAAAAAAATGTTTGCTTTAAATATATTTTTGTGAATCAGGAGTTACAACTGGACTCCCCCCAACCATGAAATAATGGGAATTGTGCTATTCTTATTTTAGATTTATGATCAGGTTTTAATTTTGAATGACAAGATCTTTACCGAAAAAACTGCATCATTCTAAAATTAATTTGTATAATAAAATGCAAAAATAAATAGTAAAAAAACACATGTTAGATGCAATACTAGGAAGAGGAGTGTGTGGAATGCTCATATAGGGAAATCTAGGTTTCGGAATAGTTTCATCGCTTGTAGTTGTCTTATGAGACCAAGATGGGAAGAGTCTCACTTCCCACAGAAAATTAATTAAATGCAGAAGGATCGGCCAGTCCACTAGCACACGAAATTACAAGATAACCTGAACAAACCGAGCAGTGCAATAATGTCTGCGATATGACCCTGAATCAATATAACAGAAAAACAAAGCATCTTGGTTACAACAATAAACTTAATGATTAGTTTTTTGGATGGGCACAAACTAAATAGACCTGAGAAAACTGGAGGTGTGGTCAAGGGTTTGGCAGCTGGATTTCAATGTGAAAAGGTGTAAAAAATGCTCTTGGGGAAAGAAACCTGGGCACATAGTACAAAATGGGTGGAGTGATATTGGCGACAACCAAGCAAGAAAGAGACATGGCGTTATCATATTGGATGACCTAAAGGTGGCCAAGTAGTGCAACAAGGCAGTCAAAGGGGCTAGTGGGATGTTGGGGTGCATAGGAAGAGGTATCACCAGCAGAAAAAAGGAGGCAGTGTTGCCTCTGTATAGGCCACTGGTAAAACTCCACCTTCAGTACTGTGTGCACTACTGGAGACCACATCTTTGGAAGGTCATAGACATAGTGGAGGCAGTCCAGAGGAGGGCAACTAAAATGGTGCAGGGTCTACTTCAAAAGCGCCATGAGAAGAGACTAAAGGACCTCAGTATGTACACCCTGGAAGAGAAAGGTGAGGGGGATACGACAGATATATTTAAATACCTAAAAGGGGTGAATAAGGTACAGGAGGATACTATTTTGCAGAAAAAAATGCTCAAGAACAAGGGGACATGCTATAAAACTGGAAGCGGAGTAGGTTCAGGAGAGATGAGAGGAAGTACTTTTTCACAGAAAGAGTGATGGATTCCTGAAACAGCCTTCCAACAGAGGTTGTTGGTTCAAAAACAGTGGTGGTATTCAAGGATACATGGGCTAGGCACAAGGGAATCATACTGAAAAGGAAGGTGGGCATTAGAAAGAACTATGGATCAAGTAGGGTCTTCAGTGAGAATATAGGTGGGGAAAAATGGACAGACTGTGTAGATCAAGTGGCCTTTTCAGCAGTCAGATTCTATGTTTCTACTGTATGTTATTACCACTAGTGAAAAAAGATCTAGGTATACCATTAAACAGCTCACTAAGTAACTCCGAACAGTGCCACAAGATTACAAAAAGGGCAAATAGAATTATAGACTGTATTAGGAGGAATAGAACTTTTAGAGGTACGAAGGTGATTATCTCCCTCTACAGAAGTTTGCTGCTCTTCTCTCATCTGGACTATTGTACTCAATTCTGGTCAACCCATCTGGAAAGTGATAAGAACGAAATCAAAAGGGTACGGTAATGTTCATATGAACACAAACATCATATGAAAAATTTTGTTTGAATGAAAATATACAAACATTTCTGTGTGATTTTTGTTCATGTGAAACTTTTCGTACTAAGTCTAAATGAAAAAAGTGGAAGTGAGTCACAGAAAAGGATTTAAAATGTTAAAAAAAACAAACACACATTTTGGGATCATTTCTCCACAGTTAAGTGCAGAATCCACCTAACAGAGTCCCTATGAGCAACATAGATGTGTTTGTCTCTCTGAAAAATGTCATTTTAGTGGGTTTTGAAATCTTTTTCGTTTGAAAAAAAAAAAAAAGAACACTGAAAACAAGATGGTGGTATGGGAAAAATGATTTTTCCCTCACAAAAAAGGACTGGCCCCATATGATCATTTCATATATCTATTCTAAAATACTTACTGACCATGCTCAGAACTGAAATTTCAAAATTAAATAACTCTGGAACAGATTAATATTTTTTTCACCAAACCAGCCAAAGGCACATCTGTGACAAAGGCTCTTAGGAGTTGAAATGCTAGACTGTACAGTGTAGTTCTCCTGACCCAGTGGGGTCTAGTATGGCGATTTGTATTTGGCAAAAATAAATGAACACTGAGCATAAAGGCAACGCTTGCTGGATTTTTTTTATGTATGTGCCCTGGTAAGTGCCATAACTGGTTGGTTCAGATTTGATTAGTGTCATAGAGCAGCCCAGGGCACTCTAGTGTGGCTCTTTACTTTGCTCCAAGTCCTTTCTACCCTGACAATTTCAGACCAAAATTCCAAACTATCTGGGCACAAGGCAATGACAAAAAAAAAAAACAGTGATTCTTTTACATTTTTTACGATCCACATCTTGGAATCTGCATACCTGCCTGAACAAAACTTGGCACATCCAGAGATCTACCCTATGAGACCATGCATGCAAAATTATGTGAAAATCTGTCAAACAGTTGTGAAGATATTAAAGTGCCAAATTTGATGTTTAACATAGAAACCCCTGCTCAACCCTAAATATACAGTAGGGGCCGTACTGTGCCCCTATAATAAAACTTCCAAATGCATACTGAAAAAGAGAACACTGGTATATATGTTGCCATTATAGATGTGTCTGAATGCATTGCTAGACTGCGATTATTATATTGCCAAGAGGATCAGCAGTTTCCGGGCCCACTAAAGACTCAATGAATGGGGGCCATGCCGCGGATCGACTCCATTTTGATTTCAGCAAGGCATTTAACTTAATGGCTCACAGGCAATTGCTGAAAATGATGGAGGCTCTGGGGACAGCCAAGGACATAGTAACATGGGTAGAAAATTAGCTCTGGGGCAGAAAAGGGTCGTGGTAAATGGGGTCAAATCACAAGACAGGAAGGTCACACATGGGGCGCCACAGTGATCTGTCATGGGTCCTGTCCTCTTTAATACATTCCTTAGTCACATCAGAAAAGGATTTCAGGGAAGACTGTGCTTCTCGGCAGATGACAGAAAGCTCTGTGGGAGGGTGGACAGCAACAAGGGAATTAGGGAGAGGCAGAGTGACCTGCATAGACTCGGAGAGGTGGTCTAAGGTCTGGCAGTTGAAAGTTAATGCCAGAAAAAACTAAGTGATGCACCTATGGAGCAAGAACCCCAGGATGGAGTACCGGATGGGAGAGATTAAGCTAAGCACTACGACTGAGGAAAGGGACCTAGGAGTCATCATTAGTCACACCTTCAGACAATCAAATCAATGCAATAAGACCATTAGTACAGCAAATAGATGTTGGGTTGTGTCAGGAGGGGTATAAGCAGTAGCAGGAAAGAGGTAATACTACCTGTTTTTAGGCAAATGGTAAGACCACACCTAGAGCACTGTGTCCAGTTCTGGAGTCCTCACCTCAAGAAGGATATCAACAGATTAGAGGCAGTGCAATGAAGGGTGACCAGGATGATACAAGGCCAGTAGGGCAGATCTTATGAAGAGCAGCTCAAGACACTAAACGTACATGCTTGAGACCAGATGGGAGAGGTGTGATATGATAGAGACCTTCAAATTCTTAAAAGGAACAAATATGGTGGACTGTGAGGAGATATTTAGTACAAGGACAAATTCAAGGTTTTGTCATTTTTGCACTATTTATTTCTTATCCAAATTTCTGTATTCTGTCATTGTTCCAACTGTAACTTTGTAACCTCCCAGGTCATGTCTGAAAATAGTCACTTCTGTGTCCAGAGCACCCACCCGGTTAACAAAAACTAAATAAATAAATAAGGTCACTCGGTCATGAGTGGAAACTGAAAGGGGAAGGTTTAGGAGGATATGAGGAAGTATTACTTTACTGGGAGGGTGATGGAACCTTGGAGCAGTCTGCTGGCCAACCAAGGTGGCATGACTGAAGCAAGGCTGGGACGGAGTGAAGGCTATTGTTGCTACTAAGAGTAATAGTAGCTGGGTGGAGATTTGGGGGGGGGATGGGGAAGGCTAGTGCCCTGGATGACAGTTAGGCCCCAGGGATGGATAGGTAACCACAGGCAGACTGGATGGATCATCGATATTTTTCTGCTGGCGCTGTTTATGTTTCTACAGGGGCAGCTAAAACGGGGGGGGGGGCAGTCAGGCCATGGCCCCCCACTTGTATTTCAGGGGGGGCCATATAGTTATTTTGGCCCCCCACATTTTACCAATTTTTTTTAATAATGGAGTAGTAATCTTAGTGGTACATTCGTGTTTCCTAATGGCAGTGAGCTGAACTCTTTATTTTGGAAGACTGTGTGTGATGCGGTAAAAACCTGCAAGTAACATGAAATGTGAACTTCAAATAATTCTTCAGTTCTTCTATTGGTCTCCTATGAACTTAGTATTACTATGGTGACTTAGGTAGAATATCCCATCACCATAGTAATACTGAGAACCAATAGAAGAGAGTTCAGAATGTAGACCATTAAAACTGAGAGCGCGTCATGTTTTGACACGGGAGCAGCGCGAGTCTGTCACTGTTGTCAATTACTGTGTACAGGCTGTAACAGAAAAATCTAATCGCATCTCTTTTCCTAAGAAGATTGGTGAAAAAAATAAAAAAAAAAACTGTTTCCCGGATCAAAAGGTATGTCGCAATTAACTGAATTTAACTGAATTTCAATGCCTGTACATGTCACATGGTACTGTTTTTGGGATGGAGGGCTAATAGTATAGAACAAGCAGGTCATCAGTAAAAAGGCGGCTACTGTGGTTCTTGCAACATCCTGCACTCAGTTGGTGCGCTGGGGAGGGGAGAAGGTATCCGCTGGGAATGGTGCTGAGCTCCAGCAGCTGAGGGAAACCCAGCCAGTTGTGGGGGGGGGGGAGACTCGGGAGCAGGGGGCATTGCTGTGCACAGTGTACCTATGGCAGGCTAAGGGTGTAAAGATTAACTCATGGAACAAGTGTCGGATCAAACCAATTCAGCAGTAGTACTGAACCTAACACACTGCGTGCTGATCATGTCGGAGAGTTGACTATACATTTCACTGGGGGCTGAAGTAAAAGTCATGACCTGGTCTGGCCATTTAGACAGGTATCTGCCTCATCTCTAAAATCAAACAAAGGGGCAGAGGACACTGCAGCACAGGAGCTAGCACAACAAAACCCACCCAAACCGGAACCAAAACAAAAAAAAAAGCAAAAAGGAAATCCAAAAAACTTCTGATCATAGAAGACTCCATGATTCGGGGAGTTGATACCTATCTCCCGCCAGTGGTAATGGTCAAATGTCTCCCCAGTACATCAGTGTGGAGAGACACTGACCGCATTGCTAAAATTGTTCAGGAAGCAGGGGAAAACATTGACATCCTGGTACACATAGGGACTAATGATCTCGCCAGCCGGTCAGTTGTGGAGACCAAGGAACACCTGACCAGGCTGAGTGACAAACTATTATCCATTTCATCCGGCATCTCCTTCTCTGAGATCCTGCCAGTCTGGGAGAGGGGGCCGGATGAACGGAAGGTCAGAGAAGGGGAGATAGGGGAGCTAAACATATGGCTCAAGGGCTGGTGCCAGGAAAAAGGACACAAGTTTGTAGGGAACTGGCAACAGTTTTGGAAGCGAAAGTGCTTTAAATTTGATGGACTGCATCTGACTAAGGAGGGAGTCAGTGTGTTGGGGCAGAAGTTTGACATTTTTGCAGAATATTTAAATTAGCAAATGGGGAGAGGGGTGCAGCACCCCATACGTCGAATGCGAAGAACACCCTTCCCCCCTCAGCTAGTGGTCAAACAGGAGTTCATCATGTTTGCAGTTTATTTGGATCACCAGGTAAGGAGAAAGGTCCAGCTCCCCATACGATGCACAGGGGAAACACCAGACCTCACCCAACAACTAACACATTGAAATCTGGCCAATGGAAAATCATGTGCACAAATGCTCGCAGTCTGGGAAACAAGATCCCAGAGCTGCAGGCAATAATGACAAAGGCTAAACTGGACATAGTAGCAATTAGCGAGATGTGGTTTACCAGTAACCACATTTGGGAGACTTCAGTACCTAGCTATGTACTGTTCAGAAGAGACCAAGGTGCAAAAAGGGGGCTGGAGTGGCCCTGTATGTCAATGAAAATATCAAAGCTACAGAAATTCAGAATACACATAAGGAGCCAGAACAACTGTGGGTCACCCTGGAAACAGGAAATGGGACAGCCATAAGAACTGGGGTCATCTACAGGCCCCCAGACCAGGAGGAGAACATAGACACATTACTGTTAGAAGATATACAAAACATGACAGCTAAAGGGGAGGTTCTGATAATGGGAGACTTCAACATACCAGATACAGATTGATCAATACCAGCAGGAACATCTGCCAGAACTAGACACATGGTGGATTCCCTGTAGGGGGAGGGCCTCAAACAACTGGTACAACAACCCACAAGAGACAGGGCTATCCTAGATCTAGTACTGACTAACTGGGAAAGGATCACAGATCTCCAGGTAGAAGGTCACCTGGGGCCAGTGACCATCACATGGTATGGTTCAGTTTGGCCACTACATCTAAATCATCCCATTCCAAGGCAACAATATGGGACTTCAGAGGAGCTGACTTTGACAAGATGGCCAACAGAGTTAAGCTAGCCCTGTCAAAAAGAAATACAGGTGAGGGGGTACATGCAAAGTGGGCAAGCATTAAGGATGCAGTACTTGAAGCAACATCCTATTGTGTTAGAGAGAAAAGGAAGTGCAAAAGAAGAAGGAAACCACTTTGGTTCTCAAAAACACTAGCACAAAAGGTTAGAGCCAAAAGGCTGGCCTTCAGGAAATATAAGGGAACGCAGCGGGATGAAGATAGGGAGGCATACCAAACTTCCTTAAGGGAAGCAGGGAAAGCAGTAAGGCAGGCAAAGGGCCAAACCAAGGAAATACTAGCACAGACAGTAAAAGAAGATGACAAGATTAGTGAAAGGAGAAAGTCCAGAGGGGGTATTGCTAAGATCAAAGGAGATAAGGGGGCGTGTGAGGAGGAGGACCATGTAAAAGCATCTATCCTAAATAGATACTTCTGCTCAGTATTTACTGAAGAGAAGGTAGGGCAGGGCCCACAGCTCAGCACCATGGACATGGGGAAGGAGGTGAGCACTAGTCCCTTCACAAAAGAAAGGGTCCTACAAGAGCTCAATAAGCTCAGGGTGGACAAGGCAATGTGACCTGATGGCATACATCCCAAGGTACTAAAGGAACTAAGGGTAGAACTAGCAGAGCCATTAGCAGAACTGTTTAGTGAGTCTCTGAGCACAGGAGAGGTCCCGGAAGACTGGAGAAGGGCTCATGTGATCCCGCTCCACAAGAGTGGTAGCAGGGAGGAGGCAGGGAACTACAGACCAGTCAGTCTTACCTCAGCAGTGGGCAAGATCATGGAGGCACTCCTTAAGGAAAGGATAGTGCAACACCTGGAATCCAGAAGAGCACAGGATCCAAGACAGCATGGGTTTACAAAAGGAAGGTACTGTCAAACTAATCTCATAGATTTCTTTGACTGGGTAACCAGACTGGTGGACCAAGGGGGAGCAGTTGATGTCGCCTACCCTGACTTCAGCAAAGCTTTTGATACTGTTCCACATAGAAGATTGATTAATAAGCTGGGTAGGCTTGGGGTGGATCAGAAGTTGGACAACTGGGTGGCAAACTGGTTGATGGGCAGAAAACAGAGAGTGGTGGTAAACGGTATACAGTCAGAAGAGATGCAAGTCACAAGTGGGGTACCTCAGAGATCAGTCCTGGGGCCAGTCCTCTTTAATATCTTCATCAGCGACATTGCAGATGGACTGGAGGGTAAGGTTTGTCTGTTGGCAGATGACACCTAGATCTGCAACAGAGTAGATGATCCAGATGGGGTGGGCAGAATGAGAAGAGATCTGGATAAACTAGCAAAATGGTCAGAAGAGTGGCAACTGGGGTTTAATGCAAAGAAGTGCAAAATCATGCACATAGGGAAGAGAAACCCTGAAGACACCTATAGGCTGGGAGGGGAGTTGCTGGCAGCCACAAGGGAAGAAAGAGACTTGGGCATCATCATCACCGATGACCTGAAATCATTCAAGCAGACCACTAAAGCAGTAGGTAAGGCTAGTGGGATGTTAGGGTGTATTAAGGGAGGTAGTATAGCACAGTGGTTTAAGGCTCTGAGCTGCAAATCTGGTGACATCCAGCTGACCAGACCTGGGTTTGAATCCCACAGCTTCCACTTGCATACTGTGTGACCCTGAGCAAGTCACTTAACTTCCTGTGCTCCCAGGTTGCACCTGTAAAAAGCTTTCAGCTTAGTGTGCTACTCCTGGTTAAACAACTTAAAAAATAATTAGTAGGGGTGTCGGAAGAGGAGGTAATAATCCCTCTTTACAAGACACTGGTTAGGCCCCATCTGGAGTACTGTGTGCAGTACTGGAGGCCACACCTTCACAAAGACATTAACCAAATTGAGGTAGTCCAGAGAAGGGCAACCAAAATGATGCAGGGACTGCATCAGAAAACATATGAGGACAGATTAACGGAGCTCATTCTGTATACCCTAGAGCAAAGGAGGGAGAGAGGTGATATGATCGAAATATTCAAACACCTTAAGGGCATTAACAAGGCGAAAGAGTCCAACATGTTTCAATATAAGAAAAATAGCAGGACAAGAGGACACAGCATGAGATTAGAGGGAGGCCGATTAAGGGGTAATGTGAGGAAATTCTTTTTCACAGAAAGGGTGGTGGATGCATGGAATGGTCTACCTCAGGAAGTGGTGGATATGAATATAGTGCAGGGATTCAAACAGGCATGGGATAGGCATAAGGGAGCAATACAGATGAGTATGAATAGATAGGCCACTGACAGAGCAAAGGGCACGTGGCACATTTATAAGGTAGAAAAAGAAATGGGCAGACTGGCTGGGCCTTAGGTCCTTATCTGCCGTGAACTTCTGTGTTTTACAGTAACCATTCTGATACCTTGTCTCTATGATATTGTCATGTAAATAAGGTATTTTCCTTGAGGGGGTCCCTGAAAACTTAATAGGACCCTTGATTATCCTTGGGATGTGTGTCTCAGAGTCTTTAAAATCGTGACTGACAGATCCTCCTGTATCTCTGCAACTGTAGGTTTTTTATTAATTTGGTTTGGATCTGACAGACTGATGACATTGGTAAAATAAATACAGAAGTGCAAAGTAATGCACCTGGGAAACAAAAATGCAGGGGAAAAGTACACAGTGGGGGGTGAGATACTAACAACAACACAAATGGAAAGGGACCTGGGGGTACTCATATCAGATGACCTAAAGGTGGGCCAGCAATGTAAGAGGGCAGCAAGGAGGTCTAGGGGGATACTGGGATGCATAGGGAAAGGCATCACCAGCAGAAAACAGGAAGTTGTTATCCCTCTGTACAGACAGTTGGTAAGATCCCATCTGGAGTACTATGTGCTGTTCTGCAGACCCCATCTCTGCAAGGACATAGACAGGATGGATATTAATAGAAAATGTTTAACTAACCCACTGCACCAAATGAGTTCATTAGTGCTGCTGTCATTGTAAAATAAAAATAAAAACATTTTTAAAGTAAAAAAGGGGCCTTGATGTCCCTATATTTCATTATTTGTGCACATACTGTATTTCTGAACATATAACTATCAGCAGAATATATGACAGTCAAAATAAAATAAAACAAATTGCTTGAGGTAATATGGAGTGAAATTAACAGCTCAAATCAAGGCTATTCTTGTAATTATATAAGTTATTTATAGGAAATAAACACTATGTGACAGCAAAAAGTGCCACAAAATTACTGCAAAAATTGTAACATTTTATGGGGGCCTAGGCGGCCCCAGACCCCCGCCCATTGTTCTGAATTTTGTTGGCCCCCCCCACATTAAAGCTACTTGAATCGCCCCTGTGTTTCTATGTTATTATTTTTAAACGGATGTAAAAGTGGTACAGACTCTTACCTAATAACGGCTTCCCACAGTTCTTTCCAAGGTTGGGGCTGAATCCAGACACTTGGTTTGCTTGGATAGATATGACTGGTGGATATGGCCACAATGTGGAGTATTTTTGGTAACATGTTTTGCTGAAAAAAACACAAATGGAATGACATCAGTTTGTAGTTAAATGGAATCTTTACGCTAAGTTTTACTGCTTTTTTAATTTTTTTACTTTCTGTTTATGCTCCCCCTGCCCCTTGCACTCCGCCTCATTGGGAGACACCTATGGCATCTGTCCCTGCTCACCTACCTGGAGCCTACAGTGGTAGTCCCCCATGGAGCCTTGGTTTTTCCCCCCAGGCAGGAACTAGGTGGGGCCCATACACCCCGAGCTTCTGAGTTTCATCAGAACACCAGTCCAGGACAGGTAGGGGTGTTGGGGATCTGTGCCCGGTGCTCAGTCTTCCCAGAATGCAAGGAGCCATTTTCTGGTGTTCTGGGTGTGACGTGTGCCCTGACATCAAGGTGCTAGTGCTGACATCCATCACTCCCCTCCTTCTACATACAGCCGGATGCTTGCTGTACCTCAGGCCTCCACTGGAGGTCAGTCAAGCACCGACCTTCATCTCCCCCTCCCTCCCAGAGAAGATGAACAGTCCTGGGATGCTCAAGCCTCCTCCTCCTCCTCCTGGCTGGCCCCCCTACTCCTGGGCTCGTTCCCAAACATGGGTCATCGGTGTTGCAAGCGGTAGCACTACCGCTGCACCAGCAGGCTGGACTACTGCCTTTTTTTTTTAATCCCCTTGTTGAATAATTGTAAGACCCTCCCAGATCTTGATGGAAGAGCATGATGAGCTACTGTGTGCTTTGAAATTGACTTCATATCCTATCAGCCTATGAATCTGGTAAGCTTTAATTATCCACAGTGATTAGAACAGAATGGGTAGTTTGCCAATCTCACTCAAATTTCTTACATTTTCCTTTAATACAGGCCTTGACATTATCTGTCAGTCTTGGTTGCACCATGTCTGAAGTACTCTGTCCATTTAGCAGTTAGAGAGGTAGGTCTTGAATCAATGTGGGCACAGCTGATGGTGGAGAGTGGCAGAAGCCTCAGGTGTGGGATGGTGCACAGGCCACCAATGAGCAGAGGGAGACAAAGGCTTCAGGAGGGAAGTCAGAAAGGTGGTGGCACTTGGGAATGCAATCCCAGCAGGGGATCAGAACATACTGGATGTTTATTGGACTGTACCTTGGGCAAGAGGTGCCTGAAGCCAGGCCCAAGAGGACACCCTCTAGGACAGGTTCCTCTACTAACATGTGAGGGAACCAACCAGGGAGGGGGCAATTATGGACCTGATGCTATCAAACAGGAACTCATAGAATGGGAGACAGTCAAAGCCCCACTTGGAACAAGTGACCCCAACATGGTGTGGCACAAAATCTCACTTAGAAGCATGCACCTGAACTGCAGAACAAAAATCCAGGATTTTAGGAGGGCTGATTTTAGAAAAATAGAAGTAATTCTTCAGGCAAGACTCAGTGGAGTGGGGCAAACAGAGGAGGTGGACGAAAAATGTAAGGCCATTGTAGTATTCCTACATTTTGGTCATGTACTGATGTGACATGATACAATTATATAGTAGTAGTAGTTGATTTTATTTCGGGCATCCTTCTCCGTAGGCTCAGGGCACCCTTACAAAGTACAAAAAAGTCAAACAGCACAAAAGAATTCACAAAACTAATACTACAGTAAATATAAACTAAGAGAGCACAGAAATGGGAAATATCTAAACAAAACGCCAAAATAAGAGACCCCTAAAAAGCTTTGGATAAGTAGCCCAGCATGCGCCATCTTGCTAATACTTTGCCATCTTTGACCAAACAGAAGACTGTACAGTGTTTATGATGTGCATTGAGCAGAAAGTGAGAGAATAAAGTTATTTGCTGAAAGACACCTTGCTAAGCAGAAGTGCAGATGGCTTATTCTACATTTTCTACAATCAGCATCCCAGGTAAACATTACAGTCATAATGAAGTAAAGAAAGTCATCCAGTGCTGTCTCAGAGTGGTTGGGAAAGCAGGCCAATGTGGTTCTCTAGGAGGCGAGGAAGGCAATTAGGGAGAACAGGGTAGCCTTTAAAAAAATACACTGGGGAACCATTTGAGTTTGCTAAGAAAAACTACTGAGAAAAACTCAAGGAAGACCATGTGGTAGTGAGGAGGACCTAGGTGAAGCCTGAACTCAGGATAGCAGAGGGAGTGAAAGGGAATCACAAGGCCTTGTTCAGGTACCAGTATATCAGCAAGAGAATGAAGGTTCACCCATATTGGTGCAACAGTCATTTTGCCAACTCCGATTAGTGCGCGGGCAATACGCTCCCAGGCATTATGCCTCCCAGGAATGACAGCACAAAAGCACCGTCCCAGGAAATAGTCCAGGTTTGCGGGGGGGCTTTGCTCCCTGTGCCCTCCTTCTCTGGGGCGGGCATGCCTGAAGGGGCAGAAATTGTGTTGGTGCCGAAGATGGTAGCGAGGGCAGGGCGATCTAAAATGAAGCTCGCCTCTGCTACTGTCGCCCCTTTTGCGGCACCCTAATTGCGGTGCCTTAATGAAGTAGCCCAGCTAATGGCATATGGAGAAGGAACACAAAGGAGGAAATCTGAAGACTGGCAAGAGAGAGGGATTGGGTAAAGGGTGTTTAAAAGGGGCAGACTAGGTGGGCCACGCGGTCCTTATCCGCCATCACCTTTTGTGTATCTGTGATGAGGGGAAAGCAAATATCCTGAAGGCATTGGTACTGGTTGATTTTATTGTTCAGCAATTGCCTTTACAATGGAGTAAAATTTAAAACAATCTATGCAAACATACAGTATGAATTTTAAAAAGACATATTTAGACAGAAAATCAAGTAGCATAAAAGAATAATCCAAATCCATTTTGCAAAAAATGGCAAGAAATTCAACCGGCACTTTCTTGTATTAAAGAATAGGTTTAAAAATACTAAGACTCTGGGCTAATCTAATCAATATCATTTTGTATTGCATACTAGCATTTTCAATTTGCTTTTATGATATTTAATAAGTGAATTTCGGCCTTGCTTTTAAGTTCAAGAATTAGTTTATAAAATCATTTAATTCAATAAATTCAAAAGAGCAAAATTTGAACTCCCAAGCAGGCTATGTCAATTATATTTCACATATTTTGCTAATCTTTCTGGAAAGCTCATTCTGCAAGGGAAAGATTCATTATACTGTATGTCTAGCAAAGGGCCCAGGTTTAGTCAAGTCTTTATCAGAGTTCTGTGCTAGTAACACCTGGGCGGCCACCTGCTTTGGTTTTAATTCTATTATATGCACTCAAAGTTAGCTACCAGTTTTAATCATGTAGCCCTTCTCCGGCACAATCTGGGAGAGGGCCACTGCCCCTGACTTGCGGGCCCAACCAAGAGCAAGGGGCCTGGGTTCCAATAGTTGACCTACGGGGGTCCTTTCCCAAAAAAACTAAAATAAAATAGTGGTGCCTCCACCCAGAGTGCATATTAGTGGGTCTGATTATCTGCAGTACAACCTCCAGGGATGTCATACCAACCCACCTCCCCAACGGTTACCCCAGGCATGGACTTACCAGGATTTGAACCTCCCCACATTCAGTTAAATCATTGACCTTTTCATCTCATCAATATACAGGTTCACTAAAATCAGGTTCTGAAATCATCTTTTCTGCAAAACAATAACTTCAGGACTTATTTACAGGGGGAGAGGTTAGGAATAGGGTAAGAGGAATAGAGGTTAAGGCATTTTCAATCTACATCTTCCAAATCACATTTCCCTTTAATTCATTCCCATGTTTCACTCCATGCAGCCATCAGTATCTGTCTCTCTAGCTAACTGCTGCAGGTGTAATATAAACCCAGACCCACAGGTCCTACTTCATTTTCCCTTAAGTCCCTCACTGGGTACCCAGATTTTAGTTGCAGGCCTGAGGTGCAGTTGGTAGCCGGTACTGGAGTGCTTATTTGCATTCAACTTTTTTTTTTTTGCAATATTTCTTTTATGCTCCCACCTGCACCTTAGCCCCGTCTCTCCTTCGGGCCCCACATGGACCTCGCTCGGCAACCCCCGACCCCATCACCCTATATTGCAGCCAGCCCAGGTCACCCCGATGTATCCCTGCATCAGGTGGGTCCCTTACCTTGGTAGGGGAAGAGCCTGTACAGCTATACTCAATGATCCTGAGGTGGCAATAGGGGTCCGGGAGCTCTGTAGCGAGGATCTGGGAGGCCATCATTCGACCCCAACAAGGTGCCATTTTTCCCGTTTTCTCCCCGAGGAATGGCGTGCCACAGATGTCATGGCTTGCGCCGACGTCTGCCACTCCCCCTAGACATCAAACCTGATGTCACGCTATGCCCCCCAGCCTCTGCCATGGGCCAGCAAGTGCCAGGCTGTAACCCCACCTTCCCCCCAGAGAAGGTGAGCCATCGCTGGACGCTCCAGCCTCCTCTCCCCGGCCAGCCCTCCAGCGACTCGAGTACATTCCCACACCCGGGTTGCTGGCATCACAGACGGAAATCCAACCACTGTGCTGGCGGGCCGGTGCATTCAACTTTTTTTTACACTTTTCCCTGACTTTTCCTCCAGTCCTAGTGGACATACTTAAACTATATACAGTCCCCAGGTGCAGGGCAATTCTTGCCATTTACTCACGGTTCTGCAGATTCAGTCCAGGGATGGCACAATTCCTGACATCTTGGGGATTGATGGCACAGGCAGAACCAGGCACAAAGCTTGACCAGGGGCACAGGGGCTGCAGCTTGCCCTCTTTCTCTTCTTGCTCATGGATCTTGCAGCTTGCTCTCTCATTCTCTTCATGCTCATGGATCTTGCAGCTTGCTCTCTCTTTCTCTTCTTGCTCATGGATCTTGCAGCTTGCTTTCTCATTCTCTTCTTGCTCGTGGATCTTGCAGCTTGCTCTCTCTTTCTCTTCTTGCTCGTGGATCTTGCAGCTTGCTCTTTCTTTCTCTTCTTGCTCATGGATCTTGCAGCTTGCTCTCTCGTTCTCTTCTTGCTCATGGATCTTGCAGCTTGCTCTCTCGTTCTCTTCTTGCTCGTGGATCTTGCAGCTTGCTCTCTCTTTTTCTTCTTGCTCGTGGATCTTGCAGCTTGCTCTCTCTCTCTTTCTCTTCTTACTCGTGGATCTTGCAGCTTGCTCTCTCTTTCTCTTCTTGCTCGTGGATCTTGCAGCTTGCTCTCTCTCTCTTTCTCTTCTTGCTCGTGGATCTTGCAGCTTGCTCTCTCTTTCTCTTCTTGCTCATGGATCTTGCAGCTTGCTCTCTCTTTCTCTTCTTGCTCATGGATCTTGCAGCTTGCTTTCTCATTCTCTTTTTGCTCATGGATCTTGCAGCTTGCTCTCTCTTTCTCTTCTTGCTCATGGATCTTGCAGCTTGCTTTCTCATTCTCTTCTTGCTCGTGGATCTTGCAGCTTGCTCTATCTTTCTCTTCTTGCTCATGGATCTTGCAGCTTGCTCTCTCATTCTCCTTGCTCATAGATCTTGCAGCTTGCTCTCTCGTTCTCTTCTTGCTCATGGATCTTGCAGCTTGCCCCCTTCAGCCCATTACAGGCCCTGTTGCAGAGCATGTGCGCAAAGCCTACCACCACCAAGGACCCAGACCAGGAAGTGACCACACAGCCTGGCTCCCTCGATCAGAGCACCCTAGCACTCGGGTATAAGACCCATGGCCCCCTGCAGTGACAGACCCCACTCGATGGGGGTTAGCAAGTTCCCCAGCTGGCCCTGGGAGCCAGTAGAAACATTCATCACATTCTGTTCTGCTGTTCTCTTTCTCTCTCTCTCATTCTGCTATGGTGTGTAGCCACAGCAACCCATTTCTCTCATGGCTGTACCTCAGGTAAAGACCACAAGCACTTGAACAAGAAAGCACTTGTCCATCTTTCTGCTTTCACAATCTCTCAACTTTAATACTGCCATACTATTTGCTCTGGCTCACACAGATCACCTGCACTCTCACAGTCCAGTTTCCTAACCGTGCAGGTACTCGGCATTTCTTTGGCTTGAAGAAACTTATTCTTCCTTATCACTTTCCTCATCACCTTTACGTACTCATTCTCTGTATCCCATCTTTTCCCAGGCTTAGATCCAACTTTCGTTCTTTTCCCAGACTTAGAACATAACTTTGGTCTTTTCCCCAGGCTTAGACTCCGCCTTTTTTCCTTTTATTTCAGGCTCAGGACACAACTTTTCCTGCTCTGCTTCTTTGGCCTCACCTCTGTGGTGCAACTTCAGAACAACACAGACAATTCACAACCTGTGGCTTTCCCTTTTACTTTTCCAAGCCACTTCTTCCTTTTCCTGATGGGGCAGGCCCTCCCTGCCCTGGGGTATCAAACTGCTGGCATCCCCCAGGCAGGCCCATCTTGCAGCCCCATTCTCTCTAGGGGGGGCAGGAGCCCCCCTCCCTCAGGAGGAGCTCCCACTGAATTGACTCAAGTCCAGCAGTCCCTGCTTTATTTGGGAACCCTTTCCTCACTCCCCATTGGCTGGAGCCCCTGTCCTTAGGCAAAAAAAATGAACATGTATGAGGCTCCTTCGATGCCTAATTGGTGCAGAAAAAAGAAAGCCTAAATATTCCCTGGTATTTTCCCAAAAAGTTATTTCACTCAGTCCCAAAGTCCTCAGCAAGAATCCTGGCTTGGTGGTTGGCTGACTGGTGTCACATGGCTGCCCAACATGGTGGCCAATGCAAACAATGTCCACACAGTTATCAACGTCCCAGATTTCAAAGTGTCCCAGCTTCCTAACCATTCATCTTTATTTAACATTAGCCCCAGCATTTAGTAGCCACCCCTGTGCCCTGCATAGTGACTGCACACATTTACATATTTATTTAGCCATTTCCCAGTCACTGCTGCCATTCTAACCTGTCCCCAGGCAGCACACACATTGCTCCAGTCTCTGGCTTTTGTACATTTATTTCCCCCACATACCGACAGCCATCCATATTTCTCTGTGCACATATGTCTTTATTTATTTTACTCATCTTTTCTTTTCCCTGTCTCAGCACTATCTCTTTACATTGCCCCCCAGTGCTAGACTGGACTCCCACTCATCTTTATTCATGAGCCACCTCATTAATATTCATGAGGCAGCTCCCAAATGGCCGAGTGCGATTGCCACTCACAAAAACTAATTTTTCTTCCTTCTGGTTGCCTCTTCATTTTAACCAGGGTCCCCGGTCCCTCTCTTTCTTTGCCCTGGGACTGGGACCACCCAAGAGGCAACCCATGTACAGCCACTCAAAAATGCACTTCTGCACCTGGGCGGAACTGGCCCCGGCACCGGAGTGCCACAGAAAGAAGTGTCAGCTCCACAAATCAGCTCCAGGCCCACTAAGGCTCTAAAACTATGTGGGGGCTGGAAGGAGAGACCAGGGAGCACTGGGCAAGCTGGGAACCAGGAAAAGAAAATGGGGGTGGGACCAAAACCCCAGATAAGATTAGCCTTTTTTGGGAGTTTTCAGGTAAGCACCTGACAGGGGGATTACAATCAAAAGCAGAGTTGTCAGACAAATGTGTCCCTTTATAACTCAGGGTCCAAGTTAATAACAAACCAAAAGATTTTAAATATTTATAGCCCTGAAAAAGCCTCATAAACTTGTCTCTCCCTACAATAGTATTTGTAAATTACATAAAGGTAAAAGTGGTAAATCCTAGGCCATACCATAGCCTGGGGCTCCCTTTAAATAAGAGAGACCATCTTTTTATGACATTATTTATTAAGTTTATGGCAAAAAATGCTCCATTGATGCATAGGAGTCTGACCTTTTCTTGTTAGTCCTTTAGCAAGAAGGGAGGAAAATATAAAATAGGAGTACTTCAATGAAAAGAGACTCTCTCAGCTTAATCACGTCCAGCTACTCAGCAGTAAAGTGAAAGATAAACTAAACTCCAGGGCTGCAGTCAGAGCAAAAATCACATGGCTTTTACAGCATCGATTTCTCCATTAGGAGCCTTTTGAGAATCAAATGCCAGGGGGCCAGCTAAGGCAATTTCACCAGGGGGTCTTTAAGGTAAAGTTTAAAAAGAATAAATATGTGTGGCAGAAGTTCTATCTCCATATTATTTAAGTAAGACATGTCTTGGCTCTCATCTCTTAGGGCAAATAAACCCAGAGGGCAGTCTCTACTGTTCACTCACACAGTGCCTTTGTAAATTTAATACTCTATGTGGATAGGCCAGCTGTAAAAACTTGGAGATGTTGATATAATTACTGAAAATTCTAGCTCCATAATAATAAAAGTTAAGCCTTGTCAAGGGGCCCAAACCCAAATATCTTTTTTTCATTCGTTCAGCTGGGCATTTTGGTCAAGAACCTGATTATATATAAAAGAAATTAAAAAACACCATCTTTTGAAGAGGGTTACCACCAAGATCAGTTTCCACCATCGCTAAAATAGCATCTCTGGATGGGCCGGCAAAGGGAAACCACTACTGGCAGCACTTGAACAAACATGTCTCCCTGCTGTTAAACTGAGGTTCAAGGATCCCGTTCTTCAATGTAGGGTTTTAAATCTGGCCATTCAGACTTATACGGCCTTTAGGGCTTTCCATTTGTCCTTCATTCTCTTCTTCCAGTTTCCTTAGCCCAAAGCATGGGTCCATACATATACCAGCAAAGCAACAGGAGAAGCGCTCTCTGAGCACAATAAAGTATATCAGTAATTTGTGTACAACTCCCAGCTCCCCTAGGCAAGGTTAGTATACCTGCAAGAAACTTTTGCTCACATAATAGCACTCCATGGTGCAAAACACTCATGTAGCAAGTTCAGCTCCAAATGATACCACTGTGACAACACCCCCGACCAAGCTTCCAGAACTGCATTTTATCATACAGTATATAGAGTGATACCTGGCACTTTGTTCCTTTTCAAAATTTCAGAGATTCCTGAAAATAGTGATGCCATTGACACAGAGTCCATTCTTAGACATTTGAATCAGGTTAGTTCCATCATTACCATCTTTCAGCATGTACTCGTCAACCGCATCTATTGATCCAGAGTCTGACAGTTGAGCAGAAGCGTGCAAACTCAGCTGCAATCCACTGTCTGTTGTAGTAAAATTGTCCGATATGGTGTCCCGATAGGCAGCAGCTTCATGGTCCAGATTTGTTGACTCCAGATCCGGATCTTTTGCTTCAGCTCCTGTATTGCTTTACCACTTTTCTCTTTATCCTCCAGCTGTTGGCGCATCAATGTTACATTTCATTAGTTCTAGTGCAGTGATCAGCGACACACAGATACTAAAATGGGCATTGTCCTTTTTGAGGTCAGCACAGCTGCCAAAGTCCTGCTCTGCCAGGTAACTGATGAGGGACTGCCCCTCCAAGGGCCCAAGGAACATTTCATCTGAGGAACTTATGTAGTTAGCATCTTCTACCTCCATGTAGAGGGAGCATGGGGTGCTGGCCTCACTTTTCTGGGTGGAGAAGGAGGCATATTCTTTCCGCTGTGAGACAGGGTTTTAAATAACTACAAAATTGATTAGCATTTTCACGAGTAAAACTGCTAATCAGTTGGGATAATGCATAGCTAATGTTTCAATTTGTTTAGCAACGTAAAGTGCTAGAAAATGCATATATCTTCCTTATCCTGTCCTGAGGGTCCCTCTTTTTGGTCAGTAGTAAAAGTGCACAAAATGTTTGAGTAATTGCTTTTGGTATTGCCACTACTACTGTGGCTGGATGTTCTCCCCCTGTGACCAAGATTTCCAATGGCATGGTACTCCAGACTATTGTTGAGTTCACTTTGAGGGTCCTCCTGACTACCACTCCAAAGATCTTCACTGTGACTGGTTGATGTGCTCAAGGTGGTCTCACTGAGTGGTGAAAATGCCTCACTGAAGGGGGTGACTGTGAACTCTGGGACTGTGGAGGACTGCTTGGGGCAGGGTGTTCGCTCAGACAAGGAAATGAGGACTTTGTCTACTTAGTCTTGTTGAGCTGGACTAGTTTTTCTTCAGTGGGAGGTCTCTATTCCATCACCTGATCCAGTGGACAGAGCAGATGGGTTTCCCAGAAGGCTGGTGTAGGTTGTAGTATTCCTGCTCTGTAAACCTGCAGCAAGAGACACATAACTGGACCCGGGCAGTGCTGTCAGGCTCTGGCTTTTCACCATCGGCAATGGGGAGTCACCTTTCCTGGCAAACATGGAAGGGTCAATCTGAGCGAGCAGTTTGGAGATGTTCTATTGCATGGCTTCTAAGCAATGAAACATGGCGGTCATGTGGGCATCACTCAGCAGGAAAGCAGCGTTGTAATAGTAGGTCTTTGAAGGGATCCCAGTCATCAGGTGATACTGCAGAAACTCCACCGTTGGTGAAGCAGGACCCACACGAAAGACCCCCCAGAAGCACAACTGGGGCTGCCCATGCTGATGCCACCACTAACACCACCAATCCCACAAAGGCGTGAGCAGCCCTGCTCCCTCCCCATCCCCCTCCCCAGGAGAATAAGAGAGCAAACCCATGACATGGAGAATCAAGGAGAGGGAGGTGCCAGGCCTGAATGAATGGCTGAATACACCAGATAGCCAGTCTGAGACAGGAACCCCAAACATGGGGACTTGCCAGTCTGACTTCCATATCCTGAATGACTACTTCTGCTAAGTTGTCACAAAGGCAAATGATGGGCCGCTACTGGATTGTAGAGTAGTTAGAGCTCAGGACCAAAGACAGAAACTATAGGTTGGGCAGGTGTCTGCATAGAGGGCTGTGAAACAAATCCCCATGCCCAGATGGATTACACCCAAAGTAAATTGAAAGAACTGGACAGCATGCTTGCCAAGCCCCTGGTGGACTCCTTCATTTCTTCATGAGAGACAGGAGTAGTATCTCGGGACAACTCTATGATGCCAATTCGACAACTAAGTTGTCGACAGCCATCATAGCAATGGATTTATGTTGACTGCACCTTGAGGTTTACATAAATCTGACTGGACACCCCAGCTGTTTTTTTCATCAGAGCAAAGCCCCCAGAACCCCCCCATCATGCAGAGCTCTGCTCCTGCACCCCCAATCTCTAGGATTCTAACTCCAAGTTGGAGTTGGATCAGGGAGGTGGTGCAGGACTGGGAGACAGAGTACCGGGGTCTCGGGCAGACTATTACAGCAAAAATGTCAATGTTATCGGTATCAACATGTAATAGTGTTGCCATACAGGGGGCATATCCCTCGGGACTGAAGAAAGGCAGATATTATACCGAATCATAAGGAGGGGGACCGGGGAACTACAGATTCATGGGCTTCATCTCTATAATGGGCAAACTGCTTGTTCATGGAGTTTCTAGAGACCAATGGGCTGCAGTACTCAAGGCAACACAGCTTTACAAAGGGGAGCTCTTGCTAGGCAAACCCCACTAATTTCTTCAGTGTAGTAATGTAGACAACAGATTTGAAATGGTCCAGTGACATGCATTCATCGAAGTAAATTTTATTAATCAAATTCAATAAGGCAATTCTTCACTGAACTTACGCTATTTACAAGAGATACCCTTTTTACATAGTCCTATTTACAAGGGAAAAGGCAGAATAAGATAAACACAGAGTAACTAAACAAACAATAATCATAAAAATATTCAGGAAGAACAGGATTTATTTATATACACAGACATGTGTACTGCAGGCCACTGGCCTCCAGAATATCCACTATTTATGGTCAGTGGCCTTTTCTGAGGTGCTGCCTGTCTATGATAGGGGGAAGGATAGGGTACTCCATACCAGGAGCTTCAACCAATGGTTAAAGGAATGGTGCAGACTGAAGGGGTTCAGCTACATTGAGGACTGGGGTCACACCTGGAGGGATAACGGCCTCTACAGGGGAGATGGCCTACATCTGTCCAGGAGGGAGACTGCAGTCCTCAGTAAACAGTTTAAATGTTCCACTGGCAAACATTTAAACTAGCTGAGGGTGGTGGTGGAAGGAAACAAGGATACATAAACTGCCCCCCCCCAAACTGGAGAAGTCAGCAGGGAAAACCTTAAGGGGGGACAGATCTGCAAGGATACTGAATAGAAAGTTAGTAGTAAGGAAGAGAGAGATGGGAATGTGAACAGAGGTGGTAAGGAGCGAGGGCAAAAGGAAAGATGGGGGTTGTCAAGCAGTGTGGCACCAGAAGTTGGATGAGCACGTGTGCCAATGCTTGAAATCTGGGAACTAAAATTCCAGACTTACAGGCCATTATGGCAGAGGCTGACCTGGATATCGTTGCCATTATAGAATCATGGTGCACTGACAACCATGACTAGGATGTAGCCATACCAGGCTATTCTCTGTTCAGGAAGAAGAAGGTGCTAAAAAGAGGAGGATGAGTTGCTCCTTATGTGAGAGATAGCATAAAAGCAACAAAGGTACAGGGGAAACAGGGAGGGGTGGAGGTACTGTGGGTTACCCTAGAGACAGGGAATGGAGCCACTATTCACATTGGCATGAGCTACAGACCTCCATCACAGGGGTTGGGGAGTAGGATATAGTTCTGAGGGAAGCCATTCAAAAGATGGCAACTAAGAGGGAGGTGCCTGCCGGTGGGAGACTTCAATCTGCCAGATGTAGATTGGAGCATCCCAGCTGCAGCTAGGAGCAGGGACATCCTGGATTCCCTGCAGGGGGCATTCCTCAGGCAACTAGTTAGGGATCCCACTCATGAGAGGGCAATACTGACCTTGTACTAATAGGGACAATGTTGTTGATATCATGGCGGGTGACCATCTGAGGACCAGTGATCACTGTACTGAGTGGTTCAATATACAGACTGAGGCAGAATCGAGCCACACATGTACAAGTGTCCTGGACTTCAGGAGGGCCGATTTTAAAAAGATGGAGGAATACCTAAGGGATGCCATGGCAAGGGGGGGACTTGGGTGAACCATAGAACATAGAAACATAGACTTTGACGGCAGATAAGGACCGTTTGGCCCATCTAGTCTGCTCATTTCCCTACCTACAGGATAGGCCGCAAATCCTAGTTAACCAACAGCCTATTTCTTCCTTCCCCCCACAAGAATTGCCTTATGTCTGTCCCATGCATTCTTGAACTCTCCCACAGTTTTAGACCCCACAACCTCCTCAGAAAGGCTGTTCCATGCATCCACTACCCTTCTGTGAAATAATACTTCCTCACATTGCCCTGAACTGTCCCCCTCTATCTTTAAATTGTGTCCCCTTGTTCTTGCATGTCTCTTTTCTGAAAATGCTATCCTCTTGGACTTTCTTGATTCCACTGAAGTACTTAAAAGTTTCTATCATGTCCCCCCTCTCCTTCTTTCCTCAAGGGTATACATATTAAGCTCCTTTAGTCTCTCCTCATCTGACGGCTTCTCTTGCAGACCCTGCACCATTTTAGTTGTCCTCCTCTGGACTGCCTCTATCCTGTCTATGTCCTTGCGGAGATGGGGTCTCCAGAACTGGACGCAGTACTCCAGATGGGGTCTCACCAACTGTCTGTACTGAGGGATAAGAACTTCCTGTTTTCTGCTGCTGATGCCTCTCCCTATGCATCCTAGTATACCCCCAGCCCTCCCTACTGCCTTCTCACATTGCTTGCTAACCTTAAGGTCATCTGATATGATTACCCCCAGGCCCCTTTCCTTTTTTGTTGTTGTTACTACCTCCCCCCCATTGTGTATTCTTCCCCTGGGTTCTTGTTTCCCAGGTGCATTATTTTGCACTTCTTTGCATTGAATCCTAGCTGCCATACTTCTGACCATTCCTCCAACCTTGCCAAGTCCCTTTTCATCCTTTCCATGCCTCCTTGTGTATCAACCCTGTTGCAGATTTTGTGTCATCTGCAAAGAGCATACTTTTCCTTCTAGTCCCTCTGCAATGTCACTTATGAAGACATTAAAAGGCTGGACCAATACTGAACCCTGATGTACCTAGTAACCCCTCTTTCTTCAGAGTGGACCATTTACAATTACCTTCTGTGTCCTGTTGTCCAGCCAATGTTTTACCCAGGCTACCACCCTGGGACCCACTCCCAGGCTGGTTAATTTGACTATTAATCTTTTGTGTGAGACTGTGTCAAATGCCTTGCTAACGTCTAGGTAGGCCATGTCCATAGCCCCTCCCTGGTCTACTACTTTGGTCACCCAGTCAAAGAAATCTATTAGATTCGTCTGACATGTCCTTCCCACTGTGAACCCATGCTGCCTTGGGTCGTGTGCCCCACTGGCCTCTAGGTACTCAACTATTCTTTCCTTCAGAAGTGACTCCATCACTTTCCCTACCACAGAGGTCAAACTGACAGGTCTGTAGTTTTCTGCCTCTGTCTTGGTCCCATTTTTGTGAAGGGGAATCACATCCGCTTCCTCCAGTCCTCGGGTACCACACCATCCTCCCATGATTTATTAAAAAGTGTAGCCAATGGTTTCACTAGTTCCCCCTTAATTCTTTTAGAATTCTGGGGTGAATTCCATCAGGCCCCATTGCTTTGTCCACCTTCAGTTTTAGGAGTTCTTGTAGAACCCTTTTTTCTGTGAAAGGACTGGGATCAACCCCCCTATCAAGAGTGCTTCTGTTAATTGGATTAGGCACTTCCCCCTCCTCTTTTGTGAATACCGAGCAGAAATATTCGTTCAGTATCCCTGCTTTTTCACTGTCCCCCTCTGCCCACCCACCATTCATTCTATTCAGCCTCACTATCCCTCCCTTTGTCTTTCTACACTCACTGATGTACCTATAAAAGGTTTTATCCCCCTTCTTAACCGAGTTGGCTATCTTTTCGTCAGTTTGGGCCTTTGCTATTCTGGCGTTCTCCCTACTTCCTTCTGCCTTAACTGGTACAGCTGTCTGTCCTGCTCCTTCTGTGTTCCTTATACTTCCGGAATGCTATCTTTTTCTTCCTGACTTTCACAGCCACCTCTTTTGAGAACCATAGTGGCTTTTCTTTCATTTGATTTGTTTATTTGCTTCACACAAGGCTCGTTGCCTCTGTGATGGCAGTTTTGATGATTCCCCATTGTTGCTCCACACCTCCTTCTAGCCTGTTTGCTAGTGCTTTTCTGAGGCACTCTCCCATCTTGCCAAAGTCAGCTCTCCTGAAGTCCAGTACCCTCACTTTTGTATGACTTGACTCTGTAGCTGAGTTTAATGTGAACCACACTGTTTGATGGTCACTTGTTCCCAGATGGCAACTCACTTCTAGATCTGAGATCCTCTCACTGCCCCCGTTTGAGAGTACAAGGTCTAAGATTGCTCCCTCACTAGTGGGTTCTGCAACTAGCTGTCTGAGGCCTGCCACCTGTAGGGCATCAAGAATGGCCCTGCTCTTGGATGTGGCTGCAGCAAATGTGCTCCAGTTAACATCTGGCATATTCAGATCTCCCATCAACAGTATCTCCCCTTTCTCTGCCATTCTAAGAATGCCTTCTATCATATCCTTGTCCATTCCCTCCCCCTGACATGGGGGTCTGTACACAACCCCTGTGCAGATTGTGGTACCTTTCCAGTCTCCAAAGTGACCCACAGTACCTCCTCTCTCCTGTTTACTCTTTTGTTCAGTTGCATTTATCCCTTCCTTTACATGAAGAGCTACTCCTCCCCCTCTTCTCCCCTGCCTGTCTCTCCTGTAGGTTATATGCCCTGGTATGTTAACATCCCAGTCATGGTTTTCTGTGTACCATGTTTCTGTGACTGCTACGATATCCAGGCATCCCTCTTCCATCAAGGCCACCAGCTCAGGGAGCTTGTTGCCCAAACTACGGGCATTAGTACTCGTTACCTTCCATTTCCTGATGGCCTTACTACTTTTTGCCCCATCCCTGTCCTTCTTGCCTTTGTCACTTTCTCCATTTACCCCTGCCCTTCTCCCTATCCACACCTCTATGTTGGTGTTTACCGCACTTACTACCGTGATTTTTTTGGGGGGGCTAGGATTTCCTTGCTCCTTTCCAGTGCCTCCCCCCTTGGCTAGTTTAAATGCTTGCCTATGAAGCATTTAAACCTATCACCTAGAATTCTGGTTCCCCTCCTGGACAGATGCCGCCCATCATGCCAGTATAGGCTTGCATAACTCCAGGTGGACCCCCAGTCCCCAATGAAGCCAAATCCCTGAGCTCCACACCAGTTTTTCAACCACTGATTGAATCCCATGGTGTGGAACACCCTAGCCTCTCCTACGCCATAGATGGGCAGCACCTCCGAGAAGGTTACCGTGCGTGCTACTTGTCTAAGGCCTCTCCCCAATTCCACAAACTCTTCCTGCATTTCTTAATCCCTTTCTTAGCCAGGTCATTTGTCCCTAGGTGGACAATGACAACCAGCTCCCTCCCCTGTGCAGCTGCTCCGGCAATCCTGAGGATTCGCTCCCTGTTCCTCCAAGCCATGGTGCCAGGCAGGCACCTTACCTCCCTCTCCTCTTCCTCCCCAAGTTCTACCTTCCTAACAATGGAGTCCGCCACCAGGAGTTGTTTCCTTCCCCTGCAGGGTCCCCTGCCACCTTCCTGTGGGTCTCCTTTGTGGAGGTTCCTAGCATCCTCCTTGGTCTCCACTGCAGGTGCCTGCATAGAGGAACCACACTTTGCCAGAATGGCATAGGAATTATGGAGAGGTACAACTGGAGGGATGTGCCTCTGTTCCACCACCCTCACCCTCCCTGAGCCCACTGTGGTCCAACCGCTCCTCTTTCTTGGCAACCTCTGAGGGAATGGCAGTGGCACTGGTGGTCCCTGGATGGAAGAGGAGGTCCCACAAATCCTGGCCAACTCAGCCTGGAGATGAGCAACCTCCTCCCTCAGCCCAGAGAGGTGCCTGCAGATGGGAAAACACCACATCCTCCAGAACGTCTCCCGGAAGACTGCTGCTCCACAGCCACTGCACTGTACCACTCCCATCATGTCTTATTTCTGGCCCCTTAACTGTTTGGAATCCTTACTCTTTCCTCTGTTTTTTTTCTCTGTCTCTCTCCTTACTTTCTGCCTGTGTTCCCTTTAAGCTCCAGATTGTCCTGTTCTGAGACAAGAATATCCTATATTTCTCAGTAGACCCCTTACTTGCTCAGAGGCAGACCTCCAGCAGCTAGAGGGGGCTGGAGAGCTACTCTTGCCCTTCTAGGATGGTGGGTCTTTGGTGGCTCTGTGATCACTCACTTCCTGCTCCCAAACAGGAAGTTCCTGTTGTCAGTCAAATCCTGTGCCTATAATAGTAGAACTAGCTTTGGGTAGGAGGGTGGAGGGAAGGGAAGGAGGGTAATATAGTCCCAGTAGAGAAGTCCAATTACACAGCAGTCCTTTCTCCTGGTGTCTTCTGCCAAGCTATTAGCAGAATATTTCTAAGGCAGTCTTTAAATGTAGCTTCCTTGTAGCTAATCCACTCCCTCTACTTACTAGATCTTCCTACAAGTAATTTAAACCTCACAGCTATCAATTCCTTTCAATCACCTGAGATTTACACGTAGATAACTGTTCAGATAACCATTCAGTTCAGTTAACTCAGACAAACACACACTTTTTTTTTGTTTTGTTTGTTAGTTTTTTCCTTTACCCTAAATTAAAGGTCCAAGTACAAGAGTTCTACTTTTTTAGTCCCAGAAGAGAAGTCCAGTCACACAGCAGTCCTTTCTCCTGGTGTCTTCTGCCAAGCTAGTGAAGTGGAGGAACTTTGGAAGAAATGAAAAGGGGGCATAGAGAAGGCAACAAACCTCTGCTTCAGGCTAGTAAGCAAAGCCAGGAGGAAAAAAGACCACTATGGTTCTGTAAGGAGGTGGCTAGGAAGGTAAGGGCAAAGAAAGTAAGCATTCTGGAGGAATAAGAAGACACAGAAAGAGGATAGTGAGCTGTATCTGGAGAAACACAGGGAGGCAGAAAAATCAGTTAGGAGTGCAAAGGTGCAAACAAGAAGCAAAGAAAGGGGACAAGACATTTTTTAGGTATGTAAGCAAAAAGTGAAAGACCAGGGGAGGGATTGTAAGACTAAAAAGGGAAGGGGGGATCGTGTGTGTGTGGGGGGGGGGGAACCAAAAAAAATCAGACATCTTGAACAAATACATTTATTCAGTGTTCACATAAGAAAGGGAAGGTGAGGGGCCAAAGAAAAGTGACAGGAGCATTGAAGGAAGGGAGGTGGATACTAGTCCATTTACAGAGGAGAGAGGCAATGGGACCAGATGGGGTCCATCCAAGGATACTGAGGGAACTCAGGGAGGTGCTGGCTGCACCACGGACAGTCCTGTTCAACCTCTTTTTGAAGATGGAAGAGGTTCCACAGTGCTGAAAGAAAGTGGTAGTAGGAAGGAGGTTGGTAACTACAGGCCAGTCAGCCTGACTTCGTTGGTGGGGAATTTATTGGAATCATCACTGAAGGAATGGGTAGTGGAATATCTTGAATCCAGTGGCTTACAGGACATGAGGCAGCATGGAATCATTGGGGAAGGTCTTGTCAAACAAATGGAATAGATTTTTTGGACAGGATGACCAGGGAATTGAATCAGGGAGGAGAGGTGGATGTGGCATGCCTGGATTTCAGTAAGGCCTTTGACACCATCAAACACAGAAGATTAGTAAGCAAGCTGGGTAGCCTAGGAGTGGGACCAAAGGTAGTTAACTGGGTAAAAAATGGGCTAAGGGATAGGAGACAGAGGGTGGTGGTAATCAGTTCACGTTGAGGAAGGGAGAGTGATCAGTGGGGTACTACAGGGATCTGTACTGGGACCTGTCCTCCTTAATGTCTTTAGTAGTAACATTGCAGAGGGGCTGGAGGGAAAGGTCTGCCTTTTCTTGGATTTCACTAAAATCTGCACAGGGTCGACTCTGTGGGGGTGGAGTGGAGAAAATGAGATGAGATCTGAAAAGGTTAGAGGAGTGGTCAAGGTTATGGCAACTGGGCTTCAATGCAAAAAACTGCAAAATCATGCACTTGGGGCACAGAAACCCAGAGGAGGAGTGCAGAATGGGAGAAGAGCTATTGATGACCACCAAACAGGAAAGAGACCTGGGAGTTATATCTGATGATCTAAAGGTGGCTAGGCAGTCTGACAAGGCAGTCAAAAGAGCTAGTGGTATGCTGGGGTGCATAGGTAGGGGGATCACCAACAGAAAGAGTGAGGTAGTGTTACCCCTGTATAGATCACTGGTGAGACCTCGCCTGGAGTACTGTGTCCAGTTCTGGAGACCTCACCTCCGGAAGGACATAAAAAGAGTGGAGACGGTCCAGAAGAGGGCAACCAGAATGGTGCACAGTCTGTATCAAAAGCCCAATGGGGAAAGACTGAAGGACCTTAATATGTATACACTGGAGGAACAGAGGGAGAGGGGGGATATGATAGAAACTTTCAAATACCTCACAGGTATAAATAAGGTTCAAGAAGGAAGCATCTTTCAGAAAAAAAGATGCTCAAGGACAAGGGGTCATGCTATGAAGCTGGAGGGATGTAGATTCAGGGGAGATGTGAAGAAGTACTTCTTCATGGAGAGGGTGGTGGATGCCTCCCAGTAGAGGTTGTGGGGCAAAAACTGTAGCAGGGTTCAAGAAAGCATGGGATGGGCATAAGGGAACTTCAGTGATAAGACAACAGTGGGATAAGCTGGAGATCAAGAAGGGTCTGCAGTAATGCAGTAGGTAGGGAAAAATGGGCAGACTAAGTGGTCCTTATCTGCTGCCAAATTCTCTGTTGCTGTGTTTCAAATATGAGGAAAATAATACATATTTCCATCATACCCAGCAGGTTATATACACCGACTAGTTACAAATGTTACAGTTTAGCCAATTCCAATACTGGGGCAACATGCTTGTGGTAAGGCAGCCGGTAAAGCAAACCAGACGGGACTGTTGTGTAACCTTAAACTTTGGGTTATGTTGTTCCAAGTTTGAGGACCCAGATAGCAGAAGAAAGATCTCCCTATATTCCCTTTCCTAAATGGGACAACAAACTCAATAGCATTAGATGATCTTAAACCAAATTTAGGAACTCTTAAAGACACATTATCAAGTATAGAGCCAGGAACAGACCCTTTACAACACCCAAACAGAAGACCTTCCAGATGTAACTGTCGTCTCATTCCCAAACGTAACTAATTCTGCCTTCTATACATGGTACAATGATGAGTGTACTGTACTGCAGTGCACCAAGAGTGAACCTGGCACATTAAATTCAGTGACTCAATAGAATGGTGAAAATTTGGAGACCTGGTGCTTGCGCAGGGCATAACAAGATGTGGTGGAAACTGGCTTGAAGGAAGGAAGCTGAGAATGGTGGTGAATGAGCACCATTTAGGGGAGAGAACTGTTACCAATGGAGTGCCTCTGGGATCAGTCTTGGGGCCAGTACTATTTAACATGTTCATCTGAGACATAGGTGAATGGCAACAGGGAAAGATTAGCCTGTTTGCAGATGACACTTACCTTTATGGGAGGGTCGACACTGAGGAACATGTTGGAGGTATGAAGAGAATGCTAAGTGGACTATAACAGTAAAGGTCTATGTCAAAATGCAAAGTTTTGCATATCGGCAAGAACAATCCAAGATCCATGTACTTGATTAAAGCAATAATGACCGAAAAGATGGCCATTTCCTGGAGAGTAACGACAGCCTGGGTGGAAGGGGGGGCGCCTGAGGTGCAGCCAAAGACCAACCCATCCAGCTGGTCATTATTCAACAGAAAATGGCTGGCTCCAAGGCAATTATTGTGATTATAAGTCTTATCACAGTAATGACCTTTTTGGGAAGTTTTTTGTGTGCGTTTGTTTCTTTCTTTGTGGTTGGTGACAGTGGCTCATGTCATGAAGACTGCATTTTCCGTGTTCTGCGTGGTATCCGTCTTTTAGTGTAGACATGCTGCTAAAGTGGTGAATTTTCTTTTTTTTTGTTTTATGTTAATAATGTGCAGTGTTTTTGGTTTACTCCGAGTTCTTCGGCAATGTTGGGAGAATTGGCTGCATGTGAACAGCTGTGTGACTGCCATGCCAGGCATTTTTTAGAGATTTCAGACTGGCACAGCAGCCAATGAATGAGCTAGTTAAGCTCATGAATAATGGATTAGACTTATAATGGTGGTGTCAGAATAGCCCAGACATCAGAGGAAACAGACCTGAGGGTGATCACAGTGGATAGCTTAAAAGTCATAACACAATGCAATCGTGCATATAGTAAAATTAACAGAATACTTGGATGCACAGGGAGAGGGAGAGGGTTCTCCAGCAGGAGTGGCAGAGTAACATTGTCTCTGTGCAGATCACCAATGCTACCATACTTGGGTGTATAATGAACAGTTTAGGAACCTGCATTGGAAGAAGCACAGGGATAGACTTGAGCTTGTGTAGTACAGAATGGTGAAGATGAATGAAGGGCAGCAGGGGACATTATATAAGAAGCATTTGGACAACCTGAACCTGTGCTCACCAGAGACTAGAAGAGAGTAGGGTGACATGATAGAAACTTTAGAGTTCAACAACTTTTCAAGAATCACAAGGGATGTACCGTGAGAAGGCACAGTTATCAGCTGATAGGAAGCAGGATCTGGGAGGATGTAAGGAAGTATGGCTTACATAGGAAGGTAGTAGAAATTAAGATTGATGTGCTTTAAGAGGAGATGGGACAGGTATAACGGGACAATAAGATACCATGGGTACAGTGGGGCTACATGTCAATTTGTCCTGGTCATTTTCCTCTGAGACAACTTGCCCCGGACTATTTGCTCCAGCATCAATCTGCTCCCATGTCAATTTGTCCCCGGACAATTCACCCCCCCCATGTAAATATTATAAAATAAACTCCAGAGTGGTGCAATTCACCCACCAGTTGAGTTAATGTGCTTAATGGTTGTAGAAGTGGAAGTCATACTGTAATTGTTGTTGGAGTAAAGCATGATATGTGGGGGAGTGAACTATCCAGGGATGAACTGATGTGGCAGTTGACGGAAGCTGGAGCTGGTAGTCCAGGGTGAGTTGTCATGGAGCAAAATGCCTGGGATGAATTTATGTGCCCTTGAACACTGGGAGTGGAGGAGTGTTGTGTTATCATTATAGGGCTCAGACTGACCCAGCAGGATACTTCAACATTTCCAGGTGTGCCCCCCCCGTTGGGTACCTAGCCACCTTCTAAACTCTGATAATCTTCAAATTTTTCAGGAATTTTTTTAATGAAATTAGGCATTTGGGACACTATTTGTAAATGTAAGCGGCAAGCACAGAACTAGTGTATCAGACTTAGGTGAAATATTGATATGAGTGTGCCACCCTGGGTCTTTCCTACTAATTTTACAGGTAGGCCACTGTATCCACTTTCCAGGTGGGCCCCCAGTACCCCAGTCTAACTCTGATGGACTTCAACTTCTAGCAACTTCCAGCAAATTTAAAACAATACTTTTCATAGGATTTATCATACTCCAAGTCATGTCAACAAAATGAATAACACCATTTCAGTCGTTTGCCCCAGTTGTCATTATCGATCGGGCTGCCTAGAGCACATAATATTTAAGTGTGTGGTCCTGCTGTTATTCTGGCAGAAGGTTCTCAACACCTTGACACCAGCCACTTCTATTCCCCTGTATAAGAGGACTTGATTCTGCTGGGCAAAAGCTACTGGTTTCGCAGCATTCCCCTATGTAAAAGCAAACAAATTCATCTTGGCCTAAGTAATGCTAAGCAACATATTCTAATGACGTGGCAAGCCTCTGCACCACCAGACTATGCAACTTAGTTACATTTGATGAGTTCAGTACATAGGGTAGAGGAAGCTGACTGTTCGACCCTGAACAATGTGAAGTTCTATGAGAAGACGTGGTCACAGACTAGGCAAACACTCTCCACCTGATGTTTATCCTCTTCTCAGCTAGAAGGCTTTCATGCCGCTACTTTATCAAACCAATTATACTATGAATTCACATAATGCTATTTAGCTTGAAGTTGCTCAAGGGGTAACCCTGTAAATGTAATGTATTAATGACTGGTGGCAGAAAAATGGTTTATTACAATAACTATGCAACTTTTTCTTGACATAGCTGCTTTAATTATGGATGATATTAATGTTTTTATTAATTTCTCTGTTCTTTTCAATATCGCTGACATTGTTGTATCTTTAATTTTGCTTTTCATTTATGTTGGAATATTTTCTGGTTAATAAATGAAAAAAAAAAGACAAAGATGGACGTCAATATTTTTTGCCAGTAAAAGTTCTCTTTTTCTTTGTTTCTGTTTTGCACTTCTGTTTAACCCAGTTTAGAAAGGACATTGAAGAGCCCTGGAGAGTCTAACGGTGATTCAGGCTTCCCCTTCCCCCCTCTTTCTCACCTGTTGCCACCCCCACACGTAGGGTAATACTAGCCTTTGCAACTGAAATGCTAAACTGCAGGTTAATGTTTCTTGTACCTAAGTTAGTGCATTTGTTTTTGTATTGAAGTTTTTTTTGCACATGTCCTGCACCATTTGTATTCAAAACAAAAAGGTAATTTTGAATGCACACTGAAAAGAGAAAACATAATTAGAGTCGTTATTTCAACCATTGGTCTTCTTCATGAATTACCTCCCGCCTTGACTACTGCAATGCCCTTTACCTGGGGCTATTGGGGGTTGAACTTCGCCGTCTGCAGCTAGTGCAGAATGCGGCAGCCAGGCTGTTGACTGGATCTTCTAGGTCTAGTCATATAACGCCTGTGCTCCGCAGACTGCACTGGCTGCCAGTTTGCTGGCGAATCACCTTCAATGTCGGTTTGCTGACCTATAAAGCCCTACATGACCAGGGACCTGTTTACCTGAAAGAGCTCCTTTGTCCCTACTGTCCCCCGATCCACTGACGAGGGATTGCTAGAGATTCCCAGGGTCCGTTTAAAAACTTCAGGGTCAAGATTGTTTAGCTTTATGGCCCCGATCCTGTGGAATTCTCTACCTCATCAGGTGTGAAACTGCCTGACTGTCCAAAGCTTTAAAGGAGCTTTGAAAACATATCTTTTTAGCAAAGCTTTTAATGACTTATGATTGTTTTAATGTTGTTTTAATTATTTATTGTTTTATGTATTCTGTACAGGCGCCTTGGTTTTAGAAAGGCGCCTTATATAAATAAAGAATGAATGAATGAATTATCTATAAAGAGAAAATAGGCAAAGTTAGTGGAGAGGTAAAGGGAAGTCTGGGATATACAGTATATGTGAGGAAGGAAACTGGGTGGGTGGGTCTAGAAAAAAGTGATAATAGGCAAGCTAAAAATAGAAGCTGGAAAACAAAACGGTGCTGATGGGAGGTTATCAGATCAAATCAAACTTTATTTTTATAGTGCTTTTCAAAACCAAAGCGCTGTACATAGAAATAAAGAAAACAGATATAAATATTAAGTTAAAACAAAACCAATAAAATAGATTAACCATACTTAGGGAAGGCTAAGTTAAATAAGTTTTCAACTCAATTTTAAATCTATTAACGGTCAGGCATAGTTAAGAATGAACAAGCTATGTTCTCCTGTAGGGTCCAATTAACTAGGCACAGAAGCAAATCTAAAAGGTGGCAAGTGTAGGGAAGGGGAAGGAGATGGGTAAAGCTGGAAAAAGTTAAAATGAAAATGGAACATGCATACGCAGCTGAAATGCCCATCTAACTATGCCCACACATGCGCTGAATAGATGAGTGTACAGGCATGCCCACACACACCATGCATGCCTGAAAACAGATGTAAGAGGGGGTAAAAGGAATAAGTAATTTATTTCCCCCACACGAAATTAGATTTTTTTTGGGGGGGGGTTTGTGTCGGGTCAAAACTTCCACCCACTCCCAAGTTTCTCCTTTACTCCGGAGTCTGCATCCCTCTCAGAGTTGATTGTTTTAATAAGCGTGGGTATGGAGTGGTGCAGCCCCCATGTGGGTGTATGTGGGGGGGGGTGGAGCCCCCCACAAAAATACAGTACACAAGCTCCTTTTTTGTTTGGTAGCAGTCATTGGTGTGCTTTCTTCCAACCACTACCATTGACATTTTTGTTTGAGCGACATGGCGCACTGCCACCGTGGAAGCCAGCGCTGTTTACATTGCACTGCTCAGATGGTGCGGTTTTGGCTGCCGCACTTCTGACCTAGTGCCTTCGGTATTTAAACACCCATGCTCCCACCCCAACCCCAGACACATCTTGAACTGTGTTGTTTACAGCTCAGTGTCTCCTCCTGATCACATCTTTTGGACACGGTAGGTGCAGTATAGTAAGTTTGTTCAAACTAAGAAACATCTTCCAGGGAACATGCACTCAAGCTGGATGGCACTAAGGTTCAAAAAGGACATTAAGAAGTATTATTTCAACCGGCCGGTGGCGCTGAGGGTTGGCGTTGGGCGCCACACCTCGCTTCGCCCGGCGGCCTGAGTTGAGAGCGGACTCCAGGCAGCCGGGGTCGGGTGGGGAGAGGGAGGGATCGAGCATCCCAACGGATGCTCTCCTCCTCAGAGGCGGGTTACCAAGAGCGCTTTACGCTCTGCATCCCTTCCGTAGCGGTGGAAGCACCGGCATTGGGAAGGATGAGTCAACAGCTCATTGGGCCGGGGAGAGACGTCGTGGCACATGAGGGGTTTTGCATGCATCAGCATGCTACCACTGGGACGTCGTCCCAACGCTGGTCCCAGAGGAAGTGGGGCGCAAGGAGAATACGGAAAAACCCCTCCGGCAGCCCTAGATGAAGGCCACTCCAGGTCCACCCGGGCCACCTACAGGACAGATCCCACTGTGCGAGGTGAAGAGGAGGAGGCACTCTAGGGGCAGATCCCTAAGGTAGGTGAATCGGGGGACATGAGCGGATGGAAGGGGTGGGCACCGGAGGTAGGCAGGAGGATAAATAAGAACGTATAAAAAAAAAGTATTATTTCATATCATATCACATTTCTTCCGAAGTATTATTTCAAAGAAATGGTGGTGGAAGGTTGGTACAAACATCCTAGCAAGATTGTTAAGGCAAAAACAATATCATAGTTTAAAAGGAAGTGGAGCACAAATTGTACAAAGGAATTATTATATGGTAAGGTATTGGGGGGTCTTGGAAGGTGAAGATCACTATACAGCATTAGGAAATTATAGAAACATGGATGCTGATGACAGAAAAAGACCATTGGTCCATGCAGTCTTCCTGTAATACCCTATCCAACCCCGAGACCTAGTGTTTATATGTCGTTTATGTCCATGCTACTGTTATGCCTGGGTCCCACACCCCTTGCAACCCATGCACATGCCAGTGACAGACATTCTATCATTGCTGTGATATTGCTGTATTACACTGACATGTAGTACTAGGTACCCACTGTCCAAGCATGGGTACTAGAGATCATGGCTTGCTAATTGTAATCACTATATTGTATACATTCATTTTACAGTTTTATTTCTTTATTTTCTGTTATATGCAATAGTATATATATTAATTTCATTTATTTATAAAAAATTTTATTTGTTTATCCCCAGCCAACTGGTCTCCTTCCACCAACCCCCCATCAGCACCACTGGCCATCTTGCCAGTCATCGCCTCTCACCAATTAAGGTGCCAGCTTACCCAGTGCAGAGGGGAGACTGGCTTCATCCCACCAGTTGGCTTCTTTTCTCCTCCTGTTTTTTTATCCCATCACCGAGCGTGGAGCCAAGGCATGCAATGATGCCAATGGCCGAGCCACGCACACTTCTGTATGCGGCATGCCGGGCGTCTAGCCCGGCTATGCCCCTCCTTATGTGGGTCCATTGTGTTGGCCCCCAGCCACTGCTAGGGGCCAGTCAAGCAGCGGACTCCATCTCCATCCTTCCCCAGGAGGGGAGAGCTGTGTTCCAGATGCTCAAACCTCTCCCTCCCCAGCCAACCTCCGGCGACCTGCTTGTACCGCGAACACAGGTCGTCGGCATGGCAGGGGGGTAAGGCATCACTGCCTCAGTCCTCCACACCAATGGGACTATTCATTTTGCTTATAGTTTCATTATACCCACTGTGCTCATGGATATTATGTAAGCATTTATTGATATTCTGTTGTATTTCTGCTGATAATGCTTTTACACTATGACTTTGTAGCTCCTAGGATACTTCTGTGTCTTCTTTGTTCTAACTAACATTATGTTTTCTGTATAACGTAATGTTTGTTTTCTCTTTCTGCTGACTCTACATTTTCTATCCAGCACAGTAGTGGTACTGTACCACCTGCTTCAGCTAATGAGAACTGTTGCACCTTTCTCCTTCTTATCTCACTAGAAGAAGCATAGCCTGACAAGGTTTCACTGAGAATTTGCTATACCTAGGAATCGGGGAAAACCTTTTTCTCCCAGTGCCTGCACTGTAAAGATGTGTAACTTTTTTTTTGTAATAAACTTGTTTGTTACATGATTTGCCACTGTCTGTCATTCCTTCCACTTGTTTATCTCTAACAAGAACCTGATGGGGGATTCCTTTCCTTCCACATATATGGTGACCGCAAAAAGGTAGAGATTAAACAAGGGAAGCTTTGCTTTCAAGTCATTTTGAATGTCGAGTAGTGTAGTGCGATCTTCATTTCACCTGCTTGGATCTACTCATACTTACAGTGGTAGTGGGTGTGGTAGACCCACACCAAGTCACAGTAAACCTCCCATGACAACTGATCACTTACCAGGGACTGGAAAGCGGTAGGTGATGGCGACAGGTGAATTTTTCAGGTTTTTAAAAACATGCTTTCTTCTATGTTGTTTGTCAGTATGTCTACTCCCCATAGAGGTTTAATCAGCCTTGTGGTGGACACAAGGTCATTAGGAAACTCTGTACTTGGCATTTCTGCCCAGTGCTCTACGTATGTTGCTCTACCAGCATCAGAGGTAAGTCGTCACTTGCTTGCCATGCAAACATCCTTTCTAACAAAAAGACTGGATTTGCAGGCATGGGGGCAGCCTCAGAATGAGTGTGATCTACAAAAAGACCTCCACTCCTCATGCAGCACAAACAACATTTTGCATATGCAGGCTATTCAAAGACCAGAGATATTGCGATCAGACCTTCAAGGGTTGCTGCCTGCTGTTAAATTTGTGGCCGAACAATTGGAGATTTTGGAATGGAAAACTGTCACTTTTGATCCTGGAGGGCAAGCATCCGTTTCTTCTCAACTCGATATCTAGCAAGTATTTTTACAGTTCACTTACTATTTTATCTCCGACTCCTTTTTTTATGGTTCAAGAACCACTATTTTCATTGTGTAAAAATGTTTAAAGCTGTTCTAATGTCATCTGTAACAGTTTGGGTGATATATATATATATATATATATACATATATATATATATGTATGCTTATTGCAACTGTTCTTGCTATTCACGTTAGGATGCATTCAGACTAAAAGATATATATTATGGTTGTTCTGTGCTCCGTGCCCAATTACGGTTTTGGTTCTGCAAGATTAAATAGCAGCCCCATGTTTCAGGGTCATTGCTAGCCAGTTGTTTTCGCTATCTGTGATATAGGGGTTTCTTGCTCAACATTTTCATTATGGTTAGAATCCTGTTGTCTCAGCTGATTCCATAAGCATTTTGTAAGGTGTGGCATGTTAATTGTTCATGTAGATGAAGATGGATGGTGTGTGAGAAAATTCATGAGATGTAATGGAGGATTGAGAATTCTTTGTTTAGAAAGATTACCGAAGTTGAATAAGTGTTTACAAGGATCTTGATTAGAAAGGGTACTATATTTCGAAACTGTGTTTATGATTGGTCAGTGTTTTTAGTTTGGACTCAGCTTACAACGGTTTGCTGTTTTAACATTTCATTAAAAAGAAATATCTCATTATGAGTTTATTTGTACAGGAACTGCTGCTTGCACACCCATGTGTGTCCTAGGACTTATGCCAATTCCTCTAGGCTGATGGCCAAATTACTTAACCCTATTCATGACCAGATTCAAACTTTTGCAGTCACATTTTCTTTTTAGCCATAAATATATTAATATATATATATATATATATATATATATATATATATACCCACACACACACACACATTTTTCTTTGCTCCTGGTGTCATTCGATGTCACCATTGTACTGTGTTTCATGGAAAAGGTAATTCCCATCACCCATTTCCATAATGAGCCATTCTATAATACACTGCATTTTTAATTGCCATCTGTTTAATATTACAATAAATACTTGTGTTAATTGTTGTTCTCACACAAGAGGCATGCACCTTAGTGCAGCCCGGTGCTTCACTGAACTTCTGTTTCAAGCGTAGATGGCTGTGTTTGACTCCCAACAGTCACCACTTTCATACAATGTGCCCTTCGGCAAGTCACTTGACCTCCTTGTGTGTCTGAAACATTATTACCTACCATCTCAGAGTTCATGTGTTATCCTGAGCAAGTGACCATTGGTTTAATGCTACTTTTAAACAGGGAAATACATCAGCTGTGATTTTTCCGATTTCCCTTTTTTTTTTGCTCCGTACTGAGCCCGGGGACAGCAGCCATGTTCTTCTGAGCTCCCAGCCAGACCTTGCTGGTATAAAGTTAACTCCACCCACTATTATTACATCTGCCTTCCTTACAGAGGCTCAATTATAACACAGCTTCTTTCTTCATGCACAATATCATGCAATTCCCATGCCTATGTTTTATTTTTTTTTATATACAGTATACTGTTAAAAAGAATTATACAATGGCAAGAAAAAATGTAAGAAGCTGATTGGCTGCTGACCCATTGAGACAGTGATGTTATTACACAATAACATTACTGTGAGATTGGATTCCTTGGATTACCATGATTGTTTGCATCTTCTCTTAAGAAACAAAAATATGTTCCCACACTAACAAAAACCTTTAAAATTATTTTTTTATTCTGTATATAACAACAAACATTGTATAATTGCAATAAGGCATTTCAGGGTGTGACTTATTGTGTAATAACATCACTCCTGGGTTGGTGGAAGCACTCGGCTTTGCTCCTGCTTCAACCCCCCCAGGAGTGACGTTATTACACAATAACACACACTCTGTCGTACCTTCTTGCTTGAATATTACAGCTGTTTTGGGAGACTCTCATCATCTGTTTAATGATCATAACTTTTGTTTCAGGCCTCAGTTTTAACATCTTTTTTTGTGTTACCATCTTCTATGAATGCATTCGAAGATATACGTATGTACGGTATTACAATCAATCCGGATCTTTTATGAATTCAGCAGACATTTTGTAATGTTTAGGACAAGGGAACCCAAGGATGCTTGGCTCCTCTTGCCCTATAAAATAATCTCATTTTATTTTCAGGTTGTGTATCTCATTTTTGTTCCTTTTCCTTTCTCTTAGGAAAAGGAAAAATTCCCCATCTTCTGGTAATGTATGAAATTATACTTACTAAACTAATTGCAATATAATTTTGTTATAATTTGAAAAGTATATTTATTGGGGATGGCAATGGGGCCACCCCATTACCACCTATCCAGTGTACATCTTTTTAAGGTGCTGACTGACTGGCTACTAAAATTGCCAGACCATTTGTGGTTCAGCATTCACATCACCACCCACAGCACCACCCTTTTATTGCTACAGTGCTCAAGTTGCCTCTTTTATCAGAGTAGGAGCTCCGGGGGGGGCCATACCCTTCCTTCCAGTGCAACGCCCACAGAGGTTGCAAGGTTCATCACTGTCTCGCCATAGGGGTAAATAAAAAGAAAATGTGTATTTGCTAATAACCATTTGTTGTTTACAGGCTTGAAAAAGACCCAATGTATTATAACAGTATAACCCAGCTCAGCCCCTTGGCTTTTTCTAGTGCAAATATCTAAACCGCACAAAACATATTACTGGTGCAAGGGCTACGGCCCTCAACAAGTAATCAGCCCAGCTGGGGGGGGTTGTATATGTATTTCCACATATTCGTATCTTTTGATCGTCTTTTCAGCTTTCTTATCCTGTCTAGAAAAATACAAAACAACTTTCCATCGCCCATTAGGGCAATGGAAGCAAACATCTGCTTTCTACAAGCACAAACAAGTTTCTATAATTTCAAAGTTCCAAAGCATTGCATATCCTGAAGAAGCCTTACACATTATAAGTGCCATGCCTGGCTAACAAAGCAACAGCCAGGCCTTCTTTTCAAGTTAACAAAACAGAGTGGTGGGTTGCTCAAATAATTCTTTCAACCAAAACTAAGTAATTTTTATAAACCAAGGACTGCAACCCACAAACCTAAACTGCACCCCACCCTCTGAAACTTATTCCACTGTTGTGCTCAACACAAGTGGATTCACAATACTGCAAGACCTTTCTACAACAATGATCTAAATAACTGCAGTTAGGACCAAGCCCAACTGCACAACAAATTAATTACAATGTCCATTCCTGGACTCTGAACTAAACGTTCAGTCTACATTTCTTCTGTTGTTTAAAATGTATTTTCTGCATTATGCTCAATACTAATATTGTTCCATTGCAAAAATGTTTTTTTTTTAATGTTTATGCTATTATGCTTTGATATACATCTTGCTAACCTTTATCAAGTGTGTACTCAGAAAACTGCTCCACATTTATGAATGTTTTTAGTGCCCATAACCAAACCTACATATTGGGGCCAGCACTGCTGACCCACCCCTACACTATGTTCCAAGCAAAAACCCAGACCAACTAATGCTCTGTTTGTCTCATCACTCCCAGGTACCCGGGAAAATAAAGTGCATTCTATGCGTGGCCTGTGTTTTTAAAGCTTAACAATTATAATATGCCAGAATTTAGATTCTGCTCAAGAACCTATGCTTCAAGTTTCATAGCAGGCCCTACCTTACTCAGTGCTTTGGAGTATTTCACTATACAATGCAAAGAAAGTAGACCCTTTCACTTGTCACAAGTGCAATAGGCACTATCATCAGTTGGTATAGGCCAACATATATTTGTCCCACTATTGCATGGTGTAATGGACATATTGCCATAAGCTACATGTTTAAAGTGTGTTATTAATATAACATTACAAGATTTTATAACACAGACCTCAGTTAGGCCTGCCAGCAACACATAGACAGGGAAATCATGTTAATCACTGTCATAGCCTCTTCTGCGACCTGAAAGCAGGGTGTAACCATGACATTGTCAAGGATTCACAGATGGTCATATGGTATTTTTGGACCTTGGCCTGCACCCCCAGGTGTGTGGTTGGCAACCCATTTTTATTTTTCTCTTTAAAAAAATCTGCAGGTCGGCAACCGAACAATCGGTGAAGCTACACGCATATCATATCATTTGAATAAAAAAAAGAAAAAGAAAAAGTGGTGCTAATGCCAATGTGAGTAAAATATTCATTCCAGATTCTTGTATGTCTGATTCAAAATAATTTGTTGCACAAAAACAGGAGCCATAACACTGCTACCAACAGCCACAATTGTCAGAAATTTAGGCTCTATCACACCACTCTTCACAAAACAAAAAGGTCACTGGTATAAAACCTTGTTATTTTTCCTTTTTTAACAACTATGTGTATGTTTACTTAACTATTACATGAAACAGGCTATTATTACTGCTGCAAGTGTAATATTTTCAGCAAAATTACACCTATTTGTAGAACTTTAAATAAACTGAAAAAGGTCCAACCAATTCAGACTCTACAGTCAAGCTTATTGTTTCTGCTTACTATGAAGCTAAATCTGGAGTAGGGGCAATCCTCGACTTCAGCAAGAAGCCTAATCTTCAATTGATCTTCAAGCAAGACATCCATTTTCTTTACTGCTGCTCTTTCCAGTCCTGGCTGGCACCTCATACAAACTGATTGTTCTAATATGGGCTGTCACTTATGAACTGTTAATCTTTGTACAAGGGAGAGATCAACTTCCACAACACAAACGCTACACCAGTGTGTGTGTGGATATTCCATTGAAAGACCCCATGCACAATCTAATGCACCCACTGCAAAGGCCTCTGCAAATCCAGCTATTCAGCAGCCAGCAACATAAACACTGATTTTCTTACTATGATGGTGTTTCATATTTAAATGACCACCTGCATAGCCCCATGTGCCTTGTGGGGTTACCACCTTTCAGCAAATTACATTTCACCTGTAACAATGCCACTTTGTGGTTACTTCTATGAACTTTATGGACTGTTACTCATATAAACTTTCTAAACTGGTCATATCCATTTTATAATGACCTAGCAAGAGACATTATTGACAGATTCTTCAATCAAGCTCCAAGGGTGTGCCACACCTTAACAGCCAGGTAGCATCTACCTTATCCACTCTCAAAGTGGATTCAATGAACTCTTCTTAATCAACAGACACTGTTATGACATATTATGTTCTATGTGGTATCACATGTTAACATCTTGAATTCATTTGAAGTTTGTACATATTATACTTAAATTGTTGTTAGTAATGTTTCGTATATTTGTATGTCTATTTGTTGGGTCGGATCTGAAAATGGGTTTGTCCCAGTATCCTTACCTGGTTAATAAAATAAAAATGAAAATGAAATTTGTGCTGCATCTGTGACCACCCCTGTACCAACTCCTCAACAGGCCCATTTTTGACAGTAACCCTGACTAGCTGTCTGCTTTTTACATACTGTATGAATTTTTGTCTGCATTTAGGTTTCAGTCTGATTATCCATCACACATGTAACCCTGTTTATTTTTATTGCATATTATTAATATTTATGCTTTGCTGTCTGCGGCGTACTCTCATGTGACATCATAAGCAACTTATTCCTTTACAAGGCTCATGCCTCGGGCTTGTAGAAACATATAAACATAGACTGATGGCAGATAAGGACCACTTGGCCCACCTAGTCTTCCCATTTCCCTATCTATTGGATAACCTGCAGATCCTAGTTTACCAACAGCCTACTTCTTCATACCCCCCTCACCCAGAATTGCCTTATGTCTGTCCCATGCATTTTTGAATTCCCCCACTGTTTTTGACCCCACAGCCTCCTCAGGAAGGCTGTTCCGTGCATCCACCACCCTCTCTGTGAAAAAAATATTTCCTCACATTGCCCCTGAGCTGTCCCCCCTCTATCTTCAAATTGTGTCCCATTGTTCTTACACATCTCTTTTTCGGAAAGATGCTACCCTCCTGGACTTTGTTGATTCCCTTGAGGTACTTGAAAGTTTCTATCATGTCCCCCCTCTCCTTCCTTTTCTCAAGGGTATACATATTAAGTTCCTTTAGTCTCTGCTCGTATGGCTTCTCTTGCAGACCCTGCACCATTTTAGTTGCCCCTCCTCTAGACTGCCTCCTTCCTGTCTGTGTCCTTGCAGAGATGGGGTCTTCAGAACTGCATGCAGTACTCCAGATGGGGTCTCACCAACTGCCTGTTCAGTGGGATGACAGCTTCCTGTACTGGTGATGCCTCTCCCTATTCATCCCAGTATTCCCCCCAGCCATCCTTACTGCCTTTTCACATTGCTGGCTTACCATTAGGTCATCTGATATGACTACCCCCAGGTCCCTTTCCATTTCTGTTGTTGTTAATACCTCTCCCCCATTGTGTATTGTTCCCCTGGGTTTTTGTTTCCCAGGTGCATTACTTTGCACTTCTTTGCATTGAATCTAAGCTGACATACATTTGACCATTCCTCCAACCTTGCCAAGTCCCTTCTCATCCTTTTAACCCCCCTTGCGCATCAACCCTGTTGCAGATCTTTGTGTCATCTGCAAAGAGGCATACTTTTCCTTCCAGTCCCTCTGAAATGTCACTTATAAAGACATTAAAAAGGACTGGATCCAATACTGAACCCAGCGGTACCCCACTAGTAACCCCCTTTCTTTGGAGTGGACTCCGTTTACTATTACCCTTGGTGTCCTGTTGTCCAGCCAATTTTTTACCCAGGCTACCACCCTGGGACCCAGTCCCAGGCTGGCTAATTTATTTATTAATCTTTTGTGTGGAACTGTGTCAAATGCCTTGCTAAAATCTAGGTAGGCCATGTCTACAGCCCCTCCCTGGTCTACTTCTTTGGTCACCCAGTCAAAGATATCTATTAGATTCATCTGACATGACCTTCCTGCTGTGAATCCATGCTGCCTTGTGTCCTATGCCCCGTTGGCCTCCAGGTACACAACAATTCTTTTTTTCAGAAGTGATTCCATCATTTTCCCTATCACCGAGGTCTAGCTAGCAGGTCTTTAGTTTCCTGCCTCTGCTTTGCTCCCACATTTGTGAAGGGGAGTCACATGCACATTCCTCCAGTCCTTAAGTACTACACCATCCTCCCATGATTTATTAAAAAGAGTAGTTAGTGGTGTCACTAGTTCTACCCTTAGTTCTTTTAGAATTCTGGGGTGAATCCCGTCCGGCCCCATTGCTTTGTCCACTTTCAGTTTTAGGAGTTCTTTCAGAACCCTTTCTTCTGTGAACAGACTGTTATCAACCCACCTATCCAGAGTGCTTCTACTGATTGGATTAGGTACCTCCCTCTCCTCTTCTTTTGTGAATACTGAGCAGAAGTATTCATTCAGTATCCCTACTTTTTCACTGTCCCGCTCTGCCCCCCCCTTTATTAAACCTCACTATCTCCCCCAAGGTCTTTCTTTGCACACCAATGTAACTATGAAAGGTTTTATCCCCCTTCTTAACTGAGTTGGCCATATTTTCCTCAGTTTGGGCCTTTGCTATTCTGACTGCCTTCCCCGCTTCCTTCTGCTTTAACTGGTACAGTCCTCTGTCCTGTTCCTTCTGTGCTATTCTGACTGCCTTTCCTGCTTCCTTCTGCTTTAACTGGTACAGCTCTCTGTCCTGCTCCTTCAGAGTTTCCTTATACTTCCTGAATGCTATCTTTTTCTTCTTAACCTTCCCCACCACTTCTTTTTAGAACCATAGTGTTTTTTTCTTTTGTTTTGATTTATGTGCTTCACACAAAGGCTTGTTGCCTCTGTGATGGCAATTCTGATGTTTTCCCATTGTTTCTCAACCCCTACTTCTTGCCTGTTTGCTAGTGCATCTCTGAGGCACTCTCCCATTTTGACAAAGTCAACCCTCCTAAAGTCCAGTACCCTCACGTTTGTATGGCTTGACTCTGTGGCTGTTTTTATTGTGAAACACACTGTTTGGTGGTCACTTGTTCCCAGATGGCTATCCACTTCTAGATCTGAGATAATCTCTCTCCATCCCTGTTTGAGAGTACCAGGTCTAAGATTGCTCCCTCCAGAGTGTGTTCCAACACTAGCTGTCTGAGGCATGCACCCTGTATGGCATCGATAATGACCCTGCTGTTGGATGTGGCTGCAGCATAGGTGCTCCAGTTAACATCTGGCATATTCAGGTCTCCCATCAACAATATCTCCCCTTTTTCTGTCATCCTAAGGATGCCTTCTATCATTTCCTTGTCCATTTCCTCCGCCTGAGATGGGGGTCTGTATTCAACCCCCGTGCAGATCGTGGTGCCATTTCTGGTCTCCAGGGTGACCCACAGTGCCTCCTCTCCTCCCTGTTGACCCTTTAGTTCTGCTGCTTTGTTCCCTTCCCTTACGTAGAGAGCTATTCCTCCTCCTCTTCTACCCTCCCTGTTCCTTCTGTAGATTGTGTACCCTGGTATGTTGACATCCCAGTCATGGTTCTCTGTGTACCATGTTTCTGTGACTGCCATGATATCCAGGCACTCTTCTTCCATCAAGGCCACCAGTTCAGGGAGCTTACCTAAACTATGGGCATTGGTACTCATTACCCTCCATTTTGTGATGGCCTTACCCATTTTTGCCCCATCCCTGTCCTTACTACCTTTGCCTTTTTCTCTATTTACCCCTTCCCTTCTCCCTATCGACTTCTCTATCTTGTTGTTTACCTCACTAACTACCCTGATTTTTTGGGGGCTAGGATTTCCGACTCCTTTTCAGTGCCTCCCTCTTGGCTAGTTTAAATGCTTGCTAATGAAGCATTTAAACCAATCACCTAGGATCCTGTTCCTCTTCTGGACAGATGCAGACCATTGAGCCAGTATAGGCCTGCATCACTCCAGGTGGAGCCCCAGTCCCCAGTGAAGCCAAAACCCTGAGCTCTGCACCAGTTTTTCAACCATTGATTGAATTCCATGGTGTGGAGCACCCTAGCCTTACCCATGTCATAGACAAGCAGCACCTCAGAGAAGGTTACCATGTGTGCTACTTGTCTAAGGCCCTTCCCCAACTCCACAAACTCCTCCTGCACTGCTCCAATCCCTTTCCCAGCCAGGTCATTTGTCCCTAGGTGTACAATAACATCCAGCTCCTTCCCCCATGCAGCTGCTTCCATGATCCAAAGGATTCACTCCCTTTTCCTCCAAGCCATGGCATTGGGCAGGCACCTTACCTTCCTCTCTGCCCTCCCCTAGTTCTACCCTCCTAACAATGGAGTCCCCCACCAGGAGTTGTTTTCTTCCCTGTGAGATCCCATGTAACCCTCCTGTTGGTCTCCTTTGTGGAGGTTCCAGCATCCTCCTTGGTCTCCACTGTGGGTGCGTCCATAGAGGAACCACACTCTGCAAGAACAGCATACAAACTGTGTAGAGGTACAACTGAAGGGATGTGCCTCTGTTACTCCACCCTCACCCTCTCTGAGCCCACTGTGGTCTAACCACTCCTCTTTCTTGGCAAACTCTGAGGCAGCGGAGGCGGCCCTGGTGGTCCCTGGGTGGGTGAGGAGGTTCCCCAAATCCTGGCCAGCTCAGCCTGGAGATGAGCAACCTCCTCCCTCAGCCTAGAGAGGTACCTGCCAATGGGACAAAACTGCATCCTCTGGACTGTCTCCCGGAAAACTGCGCTCCACAGTCACTGCACTGCACCACTCCCATCATGTCTTATTTTTGGCTCCTCAACTGTTTTGTATGCTAACTCTTTCCTCTCTATGTATTTTTTAATTTTTTTCTCCCCTCTTTCCTACTGCCTCCATGCCCTTAAAGCTCAGAATGTTTCGAACTGCTTCCCTATGGTTGTGCTGCCCCTTTTGAGGCAACAAGGAGGGGAATGCTATGCCTGGGTCCCACACCCCTTGCACTCTCATGCACATGCCAATGACAGATGTTCTATCATTACTGTGATATTGCTGTATTACACTAACAGGTAGTAATAGGTAGCCACCATACAAGTGTGGGTACTAGGGATCACGCTGGCTAATTGTATACACTATATAGTATACATTCATTTTACAGTGTTATTTCTTTATTTCCTGTTATATGCAATGTTATATATATATATGATATATGTATATATATATATATATATATATATATATATATATATATATATATATATATATATATATATATATATACACACACATATTTTGCTTATTTTTTTATTTGTGGATATTATGTATGCATTTACTGATATTCTGTTGTATTTCTGCTGACAGTGCTTTTACACTATCACCTTGCAGCTCCTAGGATACTTCTGTGTCTTCTTTGTTCTAACTAACATTATATTTTCTGTATAATGTAATGCTTGTTTTTTCTTTCTGCTGACTCTACATTTTCTATCCAGCACAGTAGTGGTACCACCTGCTTCAGCCAATGAGAATTGTTGCACATTTCTCCTTCTTATCTCACTATAAGAAGCACAACCTTACAAGGTTTCCCTGAGAATTTGCTAAACCTAGTTAGTTATCTGGAAAACCTATTTCGCCCAGTGCCTGCACTGCAAAGGTCTGCAACTTTTTTTTTGTAATACATTTGTTTATTACCAGATTTGCTACTGTCTGTCATTCCTTCCACTTGTTTATCTCTAACAAGATCTTGATGGGGATTCCTTTCTTCCCACACTATCCACCCCCATGTTCCTGGCCTTGCTGCTATACCCCTGGTAGACTATTAAGCCTCAACTCTATTCCAATCATGTCTGAAGTCATATGTGGTCTTGGTGCTCACCACCTCAGCTGGCAGGTTGTTCCATGGCTTAACTACTCACTCTGTAAAAAACAAAAACAAAAAAAGAACTTTGTCACATCCCTCCTGAATTCCCTTCCCACCAGTGTCCACTCATGTTACCATGTTCTAGGTTCACTATTTCTGTGGAACAGTTCCATACAGTTTACCTTGTTCATTCCTTTCATGAACCTGAAGGTCCCTATCATATCACCCCTCTCTCATTCAGGCTTTAAGTACATGTTCAGTGCCTGAAGCCAGCCCTGTAGAGTCTATCCTGGAAGCCATGAATCATTTTGTTGCTCTATGCTGTACCATCCCAAGTCTGCCCCTGTCCTTCCTCAAGTGATAGGTCCAGAACTGGACATGGCACTTCAGGAGTGGCCTTATCAGTGATCTATAGAGAGGTAAAGAAATTGTTTGTTGCTGTTTTTTATTGGTCCTTGTACAAAATGATGAACAAAATGGGTGATTTAATACTTTTTATTGGACCAACAACAGATTCACAGAATGTTTCAAGCTTCCAGAATACACAGAGTTCTTCATCAGAAAAAATCTCTTTTTGGTCCTATAAAGGACATCACATCAACCATTTTGTTCCTCTACAAAGAGGTAGTAGTAATATCTCCTTTCTCCAATAAAATCCACTTTCAATACACACACTGGCATTCTGGTTGCCTTGCTGTAGGTCTTGCTACACTGGCTAGATTGTTTAAGGGAATCACTTTAATGACTCCTAGGTCCCGTTCCTCAGTAGTAATGCCCAGCTTAATCCTTCCCTTTCAATATCCTCTCCTGGGATTCCTGCTCCCAGCGTGCACCGCATTACATGTTTTGGCACTGAACTTCAACTGCCAAACTCTAGGAAGCCTCTCTAACCTTTGCAGGTCTCTCAGCAACTCCTTTACTCCCATTTTCATTACCCTTACCCCCAAAAAAGGGCAAGAACTTTGTAAGTACTTACAACATGCAAGAATATATGCTGGCATATGCAAGTTTTTATGTAAGAATTATATACAAGGAATATGCAAGAATTGTGACATTTTCCTTGCATGAAAAATTAATGCAAGAATCCTGATGTAGGGCTGGATGGTTTATTTTTTTTTTTTTAGTAACCAGGTAAGGCTCACTGGGCACAAGTGCCTGTTTTCAGGGGTGACCCAGGAGCACTGGGGAGGTTAAGTGACTTGCTCAGAGTCACACAGTATGCAAGTGGAGGTTGTGGGAATCAAACCCATGTCTACTGGATATACCAAGCTCATTCACAGCTCGTTACCCTCGCCTCTAGGCTCTACTGCCAGCCCTAACCTACAGAACCTACAGCCTTTTGGCTCTAGAGAAGGACATGCAACTACTGAGCCACAGACACCATGCTGGTCAAGAGTCTTGCAAAAAAAGTATAGCAAGAGATACAGTACACTAGCAATAATTTTGATAAATTCTTACATTTCTGCATTTTTAAAAGTAAATGTCTTCATTCTGTTTCCTTGTGTTTACTAGTTTCATGATACAATTTTAAAATTAGTTTTACTTTCAATTTGCCCTCCTTTAATAAATCTGAATTTGAATTCACCCAGTGGATTTAAATCTGTATCTCTTGGTTCATAGTTTGCTCTCTAACCTGGGGTTAGAATGAAGACATTTCCTTTTAAAAATGCAAGAAGTATATGTGAATTTGTCAAGATTAGTGCTTGCATGTCTGTTTATATACTTTTATAGTATATGGTTAGGGCTTATTGTGCATGGAATTCAAGCAGCTCAAAAACCTTGTTGTGCATGTTCTGAAGTTGTAGTGCATGTTGTGAAAACATTGTGCACATTCTTTCATTAATTGCAGCTACAGCTCCCTCACACTGACTCCCGCTGCCTGGTTTCACTTTTCTGCTCACTGTACTTGAGCGTTATGGTAACCATGGTTTAAAAAACAAACTCTGGTCAGTGCCAGTATGGTAGTGGAGAGTTTTTAGGAGTGGTAAGAGTGGTGAAAAGAATATGCAGTGCTTTCACTGCGTTTACCAACCCAACAGCAACAGTTCGACTGCGTGGTCCCCCACAGCTAATACAGTGCCATGCTGCTGTAGGGAACCCGCTGGAACTGAGCACTGTCTGTCGGTGGTCCTGCAGCCCTCCAATCAACTCTGACACAGAGTTGGTAATTCTTAAGTGGGGGGGTTCGGGGTGAAGGCCCCCGATAACAACACAGCTAGCACATAGAAACCGGCAGCCAACTGCAAAATGCAGTTGACCTGCCAGTTTCGCTGTCGGGGCGGTCAACAGGAAATTTGTCGACACCCTGTCATGGATTCCTCTCACTGCACCACAGTCAACTGTAATACTGCGGTGATTATAGTACTGCGCATGTGTGATACTCACACATGTACAATTTGCCCCAGAGTCAGCTTTGCGGAACATGGCGGTGTTGACATAACTATGTGTAAAATCCAGTCCCCTTGGGTTACTAGAATCCCATTAGTACTAGTCCTAGGCAGGTAGGACAAGGCAGCTGGTGGGGAGCTCATTTGGGGCTTTCTACATAATGAGATCATTGTTTACTCAGCTAGCCTGAGAGAAGGATGATTATGTCATTTAGAACTCTCAAAGCAGCATAGCCATTTTAGAGTCAGCTGCTGTCGGGGAGCTTAGAATGTTCATCAGTAAGTTCAAGTGTGGCAGTCAGAGTGGCAGGAAGTCTGCCATTGGGGCTCTGTCAAAGGGAGCCCTGGCATTTCACACCCTAATTTGGTAAAATCTTCAGTTTGCCTGCAGGACTCTTTAGATTCACTCCAGGGGAAGTGAGAGGGAATGCAATTTTTGTAGATCCAAGGGGCAATCCCCTGAAGTTTCTGAAGTTCACAGCTGCCTTAAGTAAGAACAATGAGTTGAATCTGATGGCTACCAGAGAAAGAAAGGTGCATTTTGTTCTTTCCATGACTGGGATGAAGGAACAACTAATCTGTGAGTACAGAATTTGAGACTGTTTTCTGAGGGAGTTGTCTGAGATGTGTGTGCCCTAGATAAGGCTAGATCACACCGGTCAGGACCCCTTTCACCACAACTGTGCTGAATTTAAAGTTAAAGTTGAGAGTCTTTAGCAATTCATTGGAGATTGGAGACTCATTTGGTGTAACCCTGAAAGAATGGCAGAGGCTGTTTGGGGCAAAGCGTGGGAGGAACGCCATCTGGAGTTTCCGGCAGGGCTAAGTGGTTTGTGGATGGGCACCACTGTTCCCTGGGCAAAGATCATGCACCAGGAGGATTTTAAAGTGTGTCAGACATGCTATAGATATACACTTTGGAAATGGAAATGTGTGGAAAATGATTAAAGTGTGTGCCACATCCCACAGATACACACTTTGGAAGAGAGATAGAGATGTTTTTGTGGAAAGCAGTATTGCCTAGCAAAGTGTCCTGCAAAAGAGAGTGTGCCTGTATTGCAGTGACAAACCTTTGGGGGACTACCCTTGCTTTAAGTAACATCTGTAAATAAAGCCATGCTGCAAAATCCCAGTTACTGCTTTGGACATTCCACTTATTGTTTCTAGTGTGAACATTATTGGGGCCCCTCTGCACTTAGGTCTAGCATATGCCTAGCATTTTCTCCCCTGGACCTGGTTGTAAATAAAAAAGGTTCATTTTAGTATGCACCCCCACCCACCCCCCGCCCTTTAGATAATCAGCCTGGTACACACTCCAATGCTATGGGTGGTACCATGAGTGTAGTTCTGCCAAAAGAAAATTGTATGCCATGTAGTTGGCAGTAGTTCTTTTCAGATGGGTGCCACTAGCCAAAGGTGGTGTGCGGGTTACATACATATGCACGATACTCATGCATGCACACTTTAAGTCAGTGCCACCATGTTGCACATGGCAGCCATCACTTCCACAGTTGCGGAAAGGAAAAGTAGTGTGCCAGGAAGTGGGTATGTTTATGTGGCCTGCAGAGGGGAAGGGCTGCATAAACAGAAACACTGGAAACTTTGATGGAGCACTGTGGTCGAACACCAGACAGTGGTCCAGTTACATGCTTTCACTGTGCTCTTATACAAATCTGATGATGGCATAACATCTGGAAAAGTCAGACTCAGGAGGAGACTATTAACAAACTAGAGATCTGGTCTAGGATTTGCACATCATCACAGTCACTTTCGCATTGTTTTCTAAGCAGTCATTTCTGGTAAATGTGCCTTAACCGTATTGATCTCAGTGCTGTAAACTACTTCTGGTTTTCCCTGGTTGCATTAGGTGGGAGTAGTAGCAGTCTTGAAGTGGTAGCTGCCAGAGGTGGCATGCTCTGAAAGAAAGTGGTCCCCATGCTCGTCTGCACATTTTAGAAATGACCCTTTTCCTTGTTTTTGCTGTAAAAAAAAAACTGACCCCATTAACACAAAAACAAGGAGTCAGTTATGGCCTCCACCCCAACCCCTTTTTGTTTCAAGTGAGAAATGTGATTATGGGTTTGCATCAGATGTACAGTGGCAGCCATAGATGCATAATATTGTTAAACAGTAATCAACTGTTTGTAAAATATGTTTTTATTTAAGTGTGCTTTCTTAATGTTGTCAATACTATTCCACCCATTGTGTACTCTGCCCTTGGATTTCTGTGCCCCAAGTGCTTTATTTTACATTTTTGTGTTTAGGACAAAAAGGCTTGTCAAATTAGGGTAGTCACTAATTTAAATTCTTTCTTTATTTTTTTTTTAATTGCTATCAGACATGAATTTTGTAAAAACAAAAATGGAAATACAAGTAATAAGATGACCATATTTTACAAAACATAAGGAATTCAGATTAGTGACTACCCACATTTTAAAGGGAAACAATGGAAAAGGCATAGCTTTACTCAGGAACTACAAAAATTCCTGATTAGTGCTTTCAGACAGTAACATTTTTTAAAAAGTACTCTATTTTTTTAGTGATTTAAGCAGTGGCCTTCAACTTTCACTTTATATTGCTGGCAGCCACAATTTCATGAGTAGCAGAGAGCTTCCTGAGCTCACTTTATGCTAATATGTCCTGCCAACCAATAGCAGAGGTCAAACAGGCATATTAGCATGCAGTGAGCTCAGGAAGCTCACTGCTGCTCATGAAATGGCTGCTGCAAGCAACAGGAAGTGGAAGTTGTGGGTAACTGTTCTAAATCATTAAATAAAGTTGTTACTGTCTGAAAGCATTAATTGAGAGTTTCTGTAGTGTCGGAGGAAAGCTTTGTCTTTTCCATTGTTTCACTTTAAAGTTTTTTTGTCCTGAGCAACTTTCAGACTGGTTATTTTTGTGCACCTGGAGTAGTTAAAAGATATTTATATTTGTTTGGAATGTGTGCACTTTTACTAAGAATTCTGCACAGTGCCTTAGGAAGATTCTCAATGAAAAGCAGTTTGGAGTTCTTGCTCCAGTGTTCTAAATACAGAACGGGTCTGAATGAGTAGGGGCAGGAATCAATTACTTATCTGCAGCTGTTTGAAATGTCTCTATTCATAAATTATATTCATACCTCTAAAGGATTCCTATTTAACTGTGCCTGAATAAAAGCTGAAGCTGCCAGTTGTGTTCTGTTTTGGTTTTAGATTTATAGAACAGTTATTTAATACAACAGCAGATTAGGTACATATGGACACATGCTGATACATGAACATGTTAGGATAACAGTATATCAATCACAAAGGGGTCTGTGTTAGGTTTGGGTTTTGAATATACACATACACTAGTCACTTGTTACAGAATTGCAGATATATCATGTTTAAGACAGTGTAAGTTTAACTATTCATGAGTAATACGGACTTATTGTACACAGAGTTTAAAAAAAAAAGTATCTGAACAGTACACTGTGTAAAATTTGATTGACACCTCTGTGTGAAACAGCTGGGGAATGCTTAATTTACACTAGGGCAGGTTGTCTAACCTGTTTTTTACTTAACACATAGATATTTTTGTATGTATTCATTGTCATTTACTAATGCTAGCACAGACACTCACAGAGGGTTTTAAAAAGAAGCTTCAGTTGGTTTATAGATTTTCTCAGAGAGTGAACTTTCAAGTCAGTGTTATTTGACCTTGGGATAGCTTTCTTATGATGGAACGTTTGCTGTCTTAATATGGGTATTATTTTTTTGAATGCAGTTTTAACCAATTGGGTCCTTAACAAGTTTTCATCTGTTTTTTTTTTTTGGTATGATCTGGGTTTTGAGAAAGTATGTTCTTCTAAAACAACTGCCAGTGTTTTCTGATGAAGGATTCTGTGTAATCCAAAAGCTAAAAGCACCTGTGTTCTTTTGCAATGACTCTGTTGGTCCAATAAAAGGTATCAAATCATCTTTTTCTATGGATCTTGTGTTACAAGGACCAATACGGCAACAAGTTTTTCTGTGGCTTCATGGTTTCAGAAATGTTAGCAGGAACTTATCAGCACAGCACCCACGGTTCTGAATCCATGAAGTGACATAGTCAAAACTCCAAATTCTTGATTCCATGAGAGGAACTGCACAGAATTTTGACCATATAGAGGATAATGGCTGGGGATCGGGTGATAACCACACTGTAATCACCTCGAGTGGTTGCTAGGGCAATATGGTAAACCTCGAGAGTGCAGCTCGAGAGGTTTACTGTAGCCCTAGCAACCACGAGAGGTGATTTCAGCGTGGTTGTCACCCGATCCCCAGCCATCATCTTTTATAGTGTATGGTCAAAAATACACTGTTTGCATTCTATGTGTGAGAATTATGGAACTCTGGTGCATTCTTTTTTCTTATGCCACTGTTTGGAAGTTCCGAAGTGTGGTTAACAACTTTTAAAATTCTAAACAGTGCATAACAAAGCTGTATGATTGCTGACTATGGTGGTTAACAGGCATTTACCATACATTATATAAAGAAAACAATACAAAACACAACTGACAGCAGCTTCAGCTTTTATTCAGGCACAGTTAAATAGTGATCATTTAGAGTTATAAATGTAATGTATGAAAATAGAGACCTTTCAAACAGCTGCACATAAATAATCATTCTTGGTTCTTGCCCAACTCTTTTCTTATCTCTGTAACTCCAACTTTTTCACTTCTTTCCAATCTAGAATTCGGGGAAAAAAAGAAACACTCCAGTCCCATCTCCCTGATTGGGCTTACCAACTCCATCTTCTCAGGGATGGACAACAGTCAAATCACGTCTGCCATTTTTGTCAACCTAGCCAAGGCTTTGGGCATGGTTTCCCACACCCTACAACTAAACTCCCTTTCCTCAGCAGGTCTGACTGACTCAGCCACTAAATGGTTCAGATCCTGCCTTGTAGATCAAACCCAGTCAGTCAGAATCACTGACTCCACGTCTCCCCCCCCATCAATACTGGTGTCCCTCAAGGGTCCGTGTTGGGCCCTATACTTTTCTCCATATTTCTTAATGATCTACCGTTTGTCTGTACATCAACCTCAATACATATGTATGCAGATGGCACAGTCCTCTACACCTCCAGACATTCACCCACTGATGTTGCAAACAGACTTCAGCAGGACTTCAGTAATGTTCAGCACTGGTTTTGCTGTCATCAGCTTTTCTAAACACCAAGAAGACCGTCTCCATGACCTTTGGCACTAGGCAGAGACTCTTTAGGTTCCCCTTCCTGCCCTTCTTCTATTCCCTTCATGGGATAGTCCTTGAGGACTCCTCATTCAGATATCTGGGTGTTTGGCTTGACCAACATCTCACTTTCTCTGGTCATGTGGATGCCATCCTGAAAAAGCTGTGCCCCAAGCTCAGATCTCTTTACAGGAACCAGAACTGCCTCCCACTCCCAGCTAGGCACAAACATGTCCTAAAGATAATCCTTCCTATTTTCGACTACTGTGATGTAGTCTACAGTGCTGCTCCCAAGACCTCCTTAGCCAGATTGGATACCCTCTTCAACTCCTTCTGTCGCTTCACTCTGGACTCTCCTTCTGTCACCCAGCACCATCAGCTCTACCACACCCTGCCATTTTTTTCACTAGAAAACAGACGCCTCCATCACTGTGCTAAAATTGGCTCTAAATTCCAGTTTGGATTGCTCCCATCCTATCTCAGTTCCTAGCAGTCCTCAATCCCTCTGCCCACTCACTTAGATCTTATGACTCCCATTCCTTGGTTGTCCCTCACTGGTCTACCATTGTAGGTCAGGCTGCTTTCTTGCATCACTTCCCAAAACTGTGGAATTCACTTCCTCACCAGATTCGCCACTCCTTCTCCCTCTCCTCCATAACTTCAGCCCTACATAATTTCCTTTCTGTGAACTGCACCTGCAATTAACCTACCTGGTATTCCCAACCTGCTTCTCAACCTCTGTCAGTACATTAAGTAACTTTTCTGAATTACAGCACCCTTCCAGCCCCACTACTTTCTTTCCCTGCAGAAATCCCTACCTGGCCATTTCTTCAGGTTATCTATAACTACCAATATAACTAAGACTTTAAATTCCTATCAATCTACAACTATCAATATATCTATAACCTTGATTCCTATTCTTCTGCCCCCCCCAGCCTTGCTACCTTTCTGCCTCTGCTGTTGCTCTCTATCCACCCCTTCCTTTTGGGCTGAATAGTACCATCATCATGAATTTAAGGTGTTATCCTAATGTAATATACTTGACCTGTCCATTGTGACCTCTGCAAACAATTGTACCCATATGCTGCACTTAATATGTTCTTTCTGTTATTTGCTATTCACTGCTGCCAATATTGTTGTAATAATGTTTGCTGTTGTAAGCATGTAAGTATTTTCACTACCCTTTCCCCACAGGATGCACCGTGAGATGAGAAATATGTTGTTCAGTGTGCCTTTCCTGGTGAAATGTTTCAATAACTAAATAAAAAATAAATTCCTATCCACTTTAAATTAGGCATGACAAGAGATGAACTATGTGGTCTGGTTTAGAATTTCAGTTAAATGGCATAGTAATTTGCAAAATTGAGGCTGTTTCGAAGCGCAATAGTAGTTATGCTAAACAAATGTAAATATTTCTAAAAGTTTACAAGTTACAGATAAAAAAACAGTATGAAAATTGTTCAGGCCAAAAAGACCTGTCAAATGAGCCTATTCATTAAGCTGCACTAATTATATTTTTTAAACTATGACCATCTGATAACCTCGGTTTTCATTTTTCATAGGAGTTATGCCAAGCAAATGTAAATATCTCTAAATGCATATGCGTTACACATAAACCATCATATGAAAGTTGTTCAGGACAAAAATACCTTTCCAATGAGCCTATTCATTAAACTGCATTAATTAAGCAATAATGCCCGACTGGGTGCGTGTCACGCTAGGATAACATCACTCTTCAGGTGGTTGGGCACAAGGCCACAGGCCAAGTGTGTCCAACAACTGAGGCGTGATGTTATCCCAAATGACACACACCCTGGAGGGCATTATTGCTATTATACAATGGATCATTGTTATACAGAATAAAAAAATAATTTTAAAGATGTTTTTGTGTGGAAAAATTTTTTTTTTTTTAAGAGAAGATGAAACAATCAGTCAAAAGCTCCACAAAATACTCATCTGCAGGTTCACAGTGAGGCTGAGACTAGACCCGTGATGTTGTGCTGGGATAACATCACGGGTCCAGCCCAAGACGGACCAATCAGAGTCCAGGATTTTTCCTTGCCATTGTATAATTATATTTTTTAAACTATGGCCATCTGATTGCCCAAATTTTCATTTTTCTTCACAATTTTCACCTTTCGGATAGCTATATTTAAAAACATCTAAAGAATTCAGATCCGTGACTACCTTCATTTGAAAGGTCATTTTGTCCTGAACAATTTCATGCCGGTTGCATAATGGCAACTTGTATACTCTGAGATATTTACATTTGTTTGGCATGACTCCTACTGTGTTCACTCACAGAGAAAAACAAATGAGGTTATTTAGAAGACTATGTTTTACAAAATATAAAGAATTCAGATTAGTGACTACCCTCATGTGAAAGGTCTTTTTGCTCTGAACAACTTTCTCGCTGGTTGTTTTCATGCACCTTGAATAGTTTTAAAGATATTTAGATTTGTATGGAAGGTGTGCACATTTGCTCTCAGAGGAAAGAAGCTTGGAGTTCTATGAGCATCATTCTAAAAAGAAAGAAGAGTGTATTTTTCAACTGTCATAGGAATTTGCAGTGTTATGGAATGATAAACTAAAAACTACTAAAAAATGTGTTCCACGGAAACCCTTTTTCAAGCTAAAGTGATATGGCTGTAGGCTCCGCCCACAGCAATAAAAAAAGCATGTCAACTGTTCTGTTTTTTAACTATACACTATAACAAATAAAATATGGGTGACCATACATGACTCACCTTGTGTTTCCATCTTGGGGTTGAGATCTTCACTCTTGAGGTCCATATGCTGGTATCTCAATCCCTATGCAACCATCCAGTCCACTGGAGTTACTAGAATCCTATCAGTGTTAGTGTTAGGCAGGCAGAAAAGGCAGCTGGTAAACAGCCCACTTAGGAGCTGCTTAGACAATGACATCACTGTTTACTCAGCTAGCCTGAGGGAAGAATGATTATGTCATTTGGAACTCTCACAGCAGCATAGCCATTTCTGTGTACAGCTGCTTAGGGGAAGTTTTAGAATGTTCAGTTGGTCTGAGTGTGACAGTGAGAGTGGCAGGATCTCTGCCAGTGGGCCCAGAGTCTACAGCCCTAGATTTCTCACCCTAGTTTGGATTACAATTACCAGTCTCCAGTGAAGTGGCGGAGACCCTTCTTCAGCAGAATTTCCTGATTTTCTCTCCAGGAGGACTGAAAGGGACTGCTAGTTCAGTGGATCCAAGGGGCAATCCCCTGAAGGTCCTTGTGTATTCACAGCTGTCTTTGAAAAGGACTTTTGTAACAGACTTTTCTGATAAGCTACCAAGGGAAAATATGCTTTCTGGTTGTTCCCATGCCCGGAGGAAGGCACAACAAAGTCACGAGTACAGAATGAATGTGTGTTTTGGGTTGTTTTCCATGCCTAAAGGAAGAAGCAACTAATCTTAGATAAGGGTACATCATGGGTTGTTTTCCATGCCTAGAGGAAGGAGCAACTATTTCCGTGAGTACTGTTTTTGGAAATAAGTTCTCCATTTAGGGGATTTTGTTCTGGGGTATGTACACATAGATAAGGCTAGATCACACCTGTTAGTTCACTTTGTTCACCATGTGTGTGAAATAGAGCACAAGTCTGGAATCTTTAGCATTTCAGTGGGTAATGGAGACTTCTGTGGTGTAACCCTGAAGGAATGGCAGAGACTGTTGGTTGGGGCAAAGGGTGGGAGGAACGCCATCTGGAAGCTTACAAGGCAGGGCTAACTGATTCATGCAATGGTGCCAGTTTTACTTGAACAGAGGCCATTGCTACTGGTTCAGGTGTGTGGGATAGGTCCACAAGTTTACACCTATTTGGGAAGAAGATGTTCTGAGTGTGTGGCACAGTTCCATAAAAATACACTCTGGGAAAAAGGAAATGTGTTCGGGTGTGAGGCACAGTCTATGAGCATATACCAATGGGAAGAGAAAGGAATTGTTGTTTCTCTGAAGAACTGTACTGCCTAGCAAGGAGAGCTCTGGAAGTGTACCTGTTTGCCATGACCGACCCTTGGGGGTCCATTAAGGCTTTAGTAACTTCTGTTGAATAAAGCCATACTGCAAAATCCCAGCTACTTTTTTGGACATTCTGATCCTTGCTTCTGGTGTGGAATTACTGGGGTCCCCTCAGCAGTTAGATCTAGCATATGCCTCGCATCCTCTACCCTGGACCTGGTTGTAGTTACAAAGGTTCTTGTTTTTGTTCTTGTAACCCCACTTCCCTTCCTCTAGATAAAGAGCCTGGTATACATCCTAATGCCAAGGGTGGTACCAATTTTGAATTTTTAGCTAAAAGTAAATGGTACCATATGTGGGTACTAGTCTTGTTTTATGGGGGGTGTCCAGCTTACCAAAAGTGCCATGGGAATTACAAAAAATTGGGGGCTTGTCCAAAGGTATATGTTTTGGTTGAGAGGCACAGTAAATGCTGAGGGTATGTCTGGGATCTTCCTGTCTGGTGGCAGTGCACTCACACAGAAGGTCGTTACCAGAAAAGCAAAGTTTGTGCCAAGGAATATGCCACCTGAAAATACTTTTGCTGCCTGTCGTTCTTTAAAAGGAAGTGGAAAAATGTGCTACTTGTGTGTTTAAAATGGACAAATGGACTGCTAAGCTGAGCAATGATTGCCCTTGCATTGCCATGAAAGTGCATAAAAAACTGCTAAAAGTTGCAAATTCCAGGAGAAAAGTATTTGTGGACTTTAGTAACACCATTTTCTAAGTGCCCCAAAAGTTTCATGTGTGTACAGTGAAAATGTATTTATTTAGTTTTTGTTTACCAGGTAAGTGCACTAGACAAGAAACTTTACCTATTTTCAGTCATGACCCGGGAGAGTTACATATAGAGATACAGTTATATACAGTTCCATATAAAGGCAATAGCAAGTCAGGAGACAAATAACATCACATGATTTAGTGCAAAGAAACTAGACTACAATATATCGCAGGTATTGCTGCATCACAGTAGGCAAGGCAGTGGCAAACAGGGGAAACAATAACTGAGAAAGAAATCATACAAAGCAGGTTCTAGTGCAGGGATTAGCAGCATATGGGATCAACATGACAACAGATCAGGTAGTTCAGGTCCCCCCCGAGAAACAGGTGGTCACAACCAGAGAGATTAAGCCTTCCCACATAAGAATGTGGCATACATATAAGGAAAGTGCTTTAGATTTGGGAGAGCTATACTAGGTGGGTGCTGCAGTGATTTGGGTGCAAGTTCATCTATCAGTGCCCTTGAGGTAGGCACGTAGCTTTTGAATACCAGGTGCAATTTGGAGAGCCTAATAGATGAGGGTAGTGTTCCAAAGCTTGGGGGCTGATGCTGAAAAGGCTTGTTCACCCATTTTTGTGGCACGTTTAGGTATACTAAGGCAAGTCTTTTCTGCTGACCTCAGTGGATAAACTTGTTTTGCTTGATGTAACAGGCAGGCCAGCACCTCTGGTGTGCCAGATCTAATGATGGAATCAATTGTACATCCTGAAGTGTAAGTGTGATAAGAGGTAGGGGAGAGCCAACCTAGACTTGAGTACAGTATACACTTGTGGGTCCGCCTGTGGACTGATAAGGTGAAGCAGCAGATGTTATTGTAGCAGGTGTCCCACCTTTGTACTATCCCTTTGTTTGCATCATGGAAGGTCACTATGCCATAGGTGAGGCTCAGTCTAAGAATTCCCTGTGTGATGGCCAGTTTAGCTGCCACATTTAGCGAGGAATGGATTTTGTAGGCCAACCTCAGCTTTATATTTACAGCTTTGCAGGTGGAGGCTATGTGCAGGTTAAAGTCAAGCGAGGGGTCCAGTGTTATTCCCAAGTACTGGAAGGAGCCCATCACCTCCAACAGGGTGCCATCTGTTCCTGAGATTGACAGTGCAGATGTCTGAGCGTTGATCCTCAGTGCTGAGCCAAACATCATGGCCACCATTTTTTTGGCATTTAGGATTAGCTTGTTGCATGTTAGCCATGTATATAGGTATTCAAAATCAGTGTTTAATGTGGAATTTATAGTGGTTACGTCTTTGGCACTTGTGTACAGTACCATGTCCTCTGCATACAGAATAGTAGAGGAGGGCCCAGACATCACTAGTAGATTGTTTATGAACAGTGAGAAAAGCAATGGGCCAAGGATGGATCCTTAAGGCACCCCGGCAGTGGTGGTGCAAAGATCAGATTTGTAGTTGCTTGAATGAATTGTGTATGTCCAGAGAGGTAGCTGTCAAACCATGAGCTAGAGTCTTTTAAGAGACCAAGTGCATCCAGTTCTGATAGAAGCAGGTGGTGGTCCGCAAGGTCAAACACCTTGGTTAAATCCACGAAGACTGCTCCTGTGCAGAGGCCCTTGTCCACTGCAGTTTTTACATCATTTGTAAATTTGATAAGAGCTGTGGTTGTGCTGTGGCTCTTTCTGAAACCATGTTGAGCAGAAGAGAGTAAGTTATTCTATTGTAAGTCTCCAGCCATTTGGGTTGCCACAGTTTTTTCTAGTAGCTTATTCAGGGCAGATAGTATGGCAATTGGCAGGTAGTTATTTATGTCCTTGGTATCCCCTTTTTGTGTATTAGTACTACCTGGGTGATTTTCCAGACAGACAGGACTATCTTTGTACTGAGTGAGAGGTTGAAGATCCTGGTGACCGGTGCCACTATGGCTGGAGCTGCTATTTTAAGGAACGTTGGTATTAGGCCATCTCGTCCAGCCGATCTATGAGCCAGGATTTTTCTAAGGAGACTTAGCACTGCGACTGTGCTAACCTCTCTTAGGTTAAGTGGTGCAGAGGCAGGGAGCATGTCACCAATAGGTAGAGTATTTGACTGGTTTGTGAGCCTCTCATAGCTAGAGAGGTCAGTAAAGTGGGAGTTTAATGCATTTGCTATTGTTCTAATATTGTTACAGTTTGCTACATCCAGTATCATATCCTCTATAGATTGGTTGCTGCCTTGCCCCATGAAGGATTTTATGTGGTTCCAGAAACCACGGGAGTCCTTGGTCGATACCTGTAGCAGTTGGTTTGAGTAGGTCCTTTTTGCCATGTGAATGGCTTTCTTACTGGCATTAAGCTGCCGCCTGTATTCCTCCCAGTCTACTTGTTTGTTTGATTTCTTTGTGGCAATCCAGGTCTTATCTCTGACTTTCATGGTGGCTAACAGACCACTATGTACCCATCTCATAGCAGTGCCATGTACTCTTCTTTTTAGGGGTACGTGTTTGTTCTGCACCTCCTGCGGGGTGTTTATGAGAAAAGCCACTGCAACTTTAACATCTTTTGTCTGGTAGATAGGGGCCCAGTCTATGTTGTTGAGGCAGCATGAAGGTCTCTTGTGCCTAGCTTAGAAAAATCACGGAACTGATTTTCCTTGAAAGGAGGCTTGGGTATATGCATGCTCCACACACAAAAAACCAGGGCATGGTCACTGATGGAGTCAGAAAGTGTTCCAAACATCCTTGTATGCTCCACTCAGTTTGTGACTATTCAGTCCAGCACCGATTTGTGATTGCTTTGTTGCGATACCCTTATTGGGCACATAATTAGCTGTGTTAGATGCAGTTTTCCCAGTGCTGCTTCATAAGATCCTGTGTGTTTCCATTGCCTAGTCTACATTGAAATCACCCATTAATAGAACTTCATTTAGTCCTTTTAGGGAGGCCAGAGAGTCCATGAGGCTAGTTAATCCCAGCAGGCCACTCTTTGGTGGCTTGTAGGCACAGATCAGGTTTACTTTCTTGGTGTTTCCTAGTAACAGGACTATGTGTAGGGCTTCGAGGGTGCTGGTTGTATCCATGAGTTGTACTGTAAGTTTTAGGTGTTCCCTGGCAAGGATGGCAACTCTACCTCCCCTTTTGATGGAGCCAAGATCCTTTCTTATTAATTTGTAGCCCTTAATAGCACATAACGAGTCAGGGATGCTTGGTTTTAGCCATGTTTTGGTTAGTCCAAGTATGTCTGGGGAGTAGTGGGATATCCATGCTTCTAGTTCATCTAAGTTTGCCGTCAGGCTTCTAATGTTCATATGTGCAACCTTTAGTCCTTGAGTTTTGAACCACTGTGGGATGATAGAGGGATCAGTCCCAAGAGGAGGTCCAGGGTTTGTTTTGATGTCCCCCGACTGTGATAGATATAATAGGTGAAGCCATAGTTCTGCAATGAATTTTTGCAGATGCCTTTAGCCCTTTGGTCCTTGGACAGGATGGGCGGTTAAGTAGCACCCTAATTTTGCTGTGTTGATGCTCTTTAAGTACCAGTTATTGATTGAGGTTTGATCCTTACAGGTTATTAGATTAGAGAAGGTGAAAGAGGTCACTTCCTCGTGTCCATTTGTTCCCTCTGGAGAAATGTTATATAATCCAAGACAATTTCCAGTACTATTAATATGCCCCCTAGCAGGCACTTACTGTAGTCAGCCTCATTTTCTGCTTGTAATCCCACACTTACAGGGACCAGTAAGGCAGCTCATTGATTTGTCAAAACTGAGTGTTATTGGGTGTACTGGAAAGTTTGGATCCTGAGTTCTGTGTAGTGACATTCGACTGCATGAATTCACCTGAAGGCATGGCCTGCCTGGTAGGAAGGGAACAAACCAAAAAAATGTCATCCCTTGCCCGAATTATGTTATCACCACCACACTTGGAGGCTATGCTCTCACTTATTTGCCTGGCACTAATATAGTATTTTAGGCACTATTCAGGCATAAGCCTTTGAGTCAGCTTTTAACAGTATTAAATCAGGATAGGCAATTACAGATTAGCTGAGATAAGATAGTCAAAATAACAAGCTTATTTAGGAAGGGATGATCTGAGCCTAACTCTAGCAGAAAGTAGACTTAATTTATCATTATGTTACAGAGAAAAGCAGTTCCTAAAGCTGGTCAGCTTATAATAGTCTTATAACAGGATAAGTACATTGCTGTCTGGCTGAGACATTCTACAGTCAATTTCAAGTCTTACTTCTGCTGAAACAATTGTAGCCTAGCTTTAGTTAAAGTATAGCCTATTTGAACTGCAGTCAATCACCAAAACTTACAACAGGTGAAACACTTGAAGCCTAGCTTTAGCTGTAAGGATGTCTAGTTCTACAGCCCATAACCTCCTAGCTGGTATTACTGTTTATCAGAGCGCATCATACCCATCCATTGGGCAAATGAGCCCCTAGGTATAGTCAGAGGTCCAGTCTTGATGTAGTATATATAGATAATGTTCTGGAAATGGGCAGGTGGGAGGTAATAGCAGGACACCTCTGCTTGTGCATTAGACCATTAAGTAACAGCACAAAACCAGACAGTTCCAAGGAAAAAAAGGAAGAAAAACAAAACAAAAAACAAGAAAACACCAGTACCAAAGCCCATCCCACATGGTCTCTTCCTGGCAGTTAACAGATTTAGGTCTGAAAGATTTCGCTGTGCCAGCTTATCAAAAGAGGATCCCCTTCACTACAGGGTTACAAAAGGGGTAGAATACTACTGGAAAGATGAAGTATATAAAACACGGTTGTCTGCAATTACAGAAGCTGAAAAGTAAGCTAGTAAGATTTATGAGCACTGACACATCAAACTCAGGTACCGCTGGAAAACCCCACCTTTTCCCTTCACTAACAGCCAACCATCAACTATTCAGGGGCATTTAACGAGGGAGGTGGAGGGGGCGGGGCTTTTTTCAGCCCACAGAAGCGCATACTCTGTTTTGCTCCCGTGGTAGGGGAGCAGAAAGTTAACAAAAACAAAGAGATTTTGTGCAGCAGAAGGTTAAAAAATAAAGATTAAAGTCCGTCCTGCAGCTGGCTGTGGTGGGGGAGGAGGGCGTCACAGCGAGGACCAGTCGAAACCTCCTACCCTCGATGTCCTCAGTCTGAGTAATATAATAATCTTGTCCAAGGGACCAGGAGTCAAATGATGAAAAATAATCAAATCCACAGTAAGTGGTGAACTACTGGGGACTAGTAAACTGTAGATCAAAGACGCAGAATGTGTTAAATTCATGAAGGTGATGAACACTGGCCTGGGACATATTCAGGATGTAAAACTCCCTTTTCAGTGTCTTCTCTTTGTTCTCCAAAATGGTTGTTAATAGATCTTAAAGACAAGCACAGATCCTTTAGGAACAGGTCAGACAGATATGTGGATTCGGTGCAGGACTCCACAACTCAGAGCTTGTACAACATATTTGCTGGATTTTATTTTGCTTGTGATGGCTTCCAAAAAAGTTGATTTATAATAAGAATGACAATACCTGGTGGTGATGTTTTGCAGTTTCTTAGTTCAGGAAACTTTCATAGATGGCATGTCCAAAAACCATCTTGTTACTTCAAACAGAAACACATGAAAATCCACAAAACTAAACTACTAACAGAGACAAACACAAACAGCGGGTGGGGGTGGGAGTCACTAAGAAAAATGCATGAATAACTGTATGAAAAGCCTTAAAAATGCTTGCCCCACTGAAATTGTTAGCCAAGAAAAACAGTGACAGGTTGTGTTTTAAATTTGCCTTCTCAATGGTTGCCATGCAGGAGTGTGGCTGAGAGAGAGAGCTCATTTGCATGGTGTCGTGTGATTGGTCTAGTGAACCTAAGCCCCTCCCATTGCCCAAGTCTCAGAGTGGTAGAGCATTTGAGGAGCAGCCGCCAGCAGTGTGCGAGTAGTGTGGTAGATCGTGCAGCAGCAGGAGGAATCGCTAACAGTGAGAAACATTTCTAAACCAAAATTTTTTCAAACTTTTTGCAGTAAAGCAGGACTCAACCCATTTTCTGACTGACAGTAGCAACAATTGCAGTGTTTTTGCAACTGATTCTGTGGGTCTGGCAGCCTGATCATTGGAAACACCTACAAAACCAGCAGCAGGCCATTCTACATCAGTGGAGGGAACCAACTACTGCCTAGTAAGTACCAGGTGCAAAAGTAAATGGACTGTGGTGCCGAAAGTCAGAAAAATGTAAGAACTGTAAAAGCTAAGCAGCAAAGTATTTGAGAGAGAGTTTTGTGAACTTTAAAATATGGACTGTGCATGAAAGAACTGTTTCAAAGAGAGAGAGAGAGAGAGCTCTAAGGCAAAAAGAATCCAACAGGTCCAAAAGAAATGTAGCAACAGTATAAATGTGTTGAATAGTGCTAAGAGTAAAAGTGAAGTTGTGCTTTGAGTAAATCAGTGAAATGCAAAGATCCAGCACAATTTCTAGCAATTTCTGAACTGTGTGCATGATGGAAACAATTACAGCCGCCATTCTGGGGTATAGTCAGCTGAAAGTAAATGATGCAGCACCATTTTGGACAGCGTTTCAAGTGCAGACAAAGTTTAAAGTGGTTAAGCTAAATGTTGTGGAATAAAATGCAACAGCCAGGTGGCCTGTTACAAGTGTGTTTGAAGCCAAATCTTAGTATGGTAGCAGAAGTAGTAATATTGGACTTGTGTGTTTATTTACAGAAAATGGCACAGCAGCGACCCACTACCCACTCCATGCCAGGGCGTGGGTTACCTAGGAAGAAAGGAATTAGCTCACTTTGAACATCTCTGTAACTGTGAATCAGCACCATGCAATCTGTCTTTACTGAACTTTCCTCTTAATGTGTTTGTTGTGTGCATGAAACCAGGGAGGGATGTCCTGCCACTCCCCATTGCACAGACTGTCACAAACAATTCAGAATAAGTGAGATAGGTGGCACAATGGTAGCTAAAGCAAAACACATCGGTTTAGCTCCAACTTGAACATTGTCAGGGGACCCTGTCTGATCAGAACAGCGGCAGGCTGGGTGCAGTCAGAGAGAATCCACTGAGTTTGTCAAGGAGTTTTTGGAAAATGTCTGTTCAGATACTTTGCAAGGCAAGGAAGAGATGGAATTTTTCATGCCGCAGAGGGTGGATTTGGAAGCTGCAGATGCAGGTTCTGTAGATCATTGGGTGGAAGGCTCAAGCCTCGTGGGAGAGTCTGAAGTAGAATAATCTTTATGTTGGGAGGCCAATGCCTCTGAGAGCAGTAAAGAATGGACAATTTCAGGAGCTGGTGCAACTGTCAGCTCCTGGGCAGAAACTGTGGAGGAAGAAGATGCTGCAATGTCTATGGTGGAACCCTGTTAGTTGCCATTAGCATTGGCTTCAGTGGAGCCTCCTGAGACTGGAATGGAGAATGGCTCTAGAGGTGTGCAATTGAACACAGAGGTGGACTGCTTTTACTCTGCATTGTGTGTTTGAAGCTGGCTCAACCATGAATGGCTACCCCCAAGCTGTGCCACTGGTTTGGAGTTGGTCAAAGCAGCAAAGAGGAAAGAGTCATCCATTGACGTGCTGTGGCCGATTATGGACAGACCTACCCTTTCTTCTCTCAAAGAATATGGGAAGAAAGTAAGGAAAACAGGCATGCCTGGCTGTGGGAGGAAGCTTGGGCCAGCCTGCATCCAAAAGTAAAGAAATTAGTCAGAGTAAAAGTGTATAACAAAAGACTCCAGTTATGGAAGCGTGACAGGACTTTGTTAATTGATTCAGTGAGAGTGGTGGACAAAGCTGGCCAAGAGACACTTTACAATGTTACTGTGGTTCATCCAGATGGAGAAACAGTCTATGCCCCACACACAGTGGTACTACCCATAATGGTGCCACTCATCAGAAAATGTGCCCGCTTGTCAAGTGAATGCAGCAATGCCAGCTCAGTATCTGCTACCCAAGAGGCAGCAATCGAGGAAGAGGTGCCTTTCTTCTGGTGTTCCAGGTTCATCTGCAGCAGCATCCAGGTTCGTCTGCAACAACATCCAGGTTCATCAGCCCAGCAGTAGGAGATGATTTCCAGTCCAGGTCCAGGTCCAGCAGGAGGTTGTGGAAGCATCTGATCCAAAGAGTTTGTCTGTCCAGCAGCCAAAGATCATCAGGCCACAGGTCCAGAGAGGTGATGTTGACATCCATTTGTCACCTTGAAACTGGTAACGTACATTTTTTCATTTTAATTTGACTTTTCTACCTACAGCTGAGGATGTCCTTGGAACTTTATTCACCTACAGACTTCCTGAACTGGAATGCAGTGCTAGCAGGCCTTGTGTCTGTCCAAGAACTGTGCTTCAGCAGGCTCCAGCCTAGGAGAGTCTCTATGTGTAGTGCCTTGGCACTCTGCACTCCTCCATAGAATATCAAATTTGTAGGGTTTCCCTCCTCAAAAATGTTTTTGTAAATGCTGTTATGCTTTCTATTTTTGTACTTTTATAGAAAAATCATTTTAAAAATGTTTTTTGGGATTGTGCAGTATCCACAGTGGGAGGGTTTTGGTCGCTGATTTGGTTTTACAGGTTGTGTTTGTTGCTGAATGTGTTTTGCAATGTTTTCTTTTGCAGGTGTTCCTCAAAGAAGGAAAGAAGGCCAGAAGAGGATTTTTGGAACTCGTCAGAGTTCTCTTCTGTACAGAGTTGCTAGGTTTTCGTGCAAGTGTGTAGAACAGTCATCGCCACTTATAGCGCCCATGCTTTAATCAGGCAATCGTTTTTTCCGGGCAAATTCTATTTTCCACCTGCCACATACATAGGTTTCAACAATAAAAATGTTGGTTATAACGATCTATGCCCGCCTTCTATTACAGGCAGATTAGCTGCTACTTTACTGTAATTAGTGTCAGTAAGCACAATCGATTCAAATGCCAAAGTGCAAAATAACATTAACTAGCAGCTAATCTGCCCTAAATAGAAGGAGGGCATAACCCAAATTAACTGATAACTGGTCCTGGCTGCACTATGATCTGTAACTGTGAACAGAAGGAAGGGTGGCTCTCGTATTGTGCTCCTTTCTGATGTGAGAGTCCTCTAAAAAAATCAGATCATGTTGCCACTAAATCCACTGCCAAACTGCTGTATCTGCACTTACATTACTCCGAGGGTCACTAGGTTGCTGTTCACTTAAGATGCAGTAGGAATTAGTCTTTCAGTACCTAATTGAGGCTTTAGTGTTTAACCATGGCTTTAATGTATTTTTTGTTTTTCCCCGTGTTTGCACCAGAGCAGCCAGCGGAAGGAAGGAAGAAAGGAAGGAATTGGGTGGTGTTTTGTGTGTAACGGAGGCTGTACTGTAAAGCCTTCTGATCAGAAGAACCACGATTATACTGTACCTATAAATCTACCATATATGCAGGTATACTCACCGAAGCAGTGGACGGAAGGAAGGAATCAGGGAGGTTTTGTGCTGTTTTGTGCACTATTGATGATGATAATGATGATTATACAGCCCATACAGGATACAGAAGCTTGGTAACCACCACTAATACCTTTATTTTAATTTAAATAATTATCTTTTGGTTACATTGCCCACTCCCTATAACGGGCAAAATCTGCTTGCACAGATGTGCCTGTTATAAACGGCTTGCACTGTACTATATTTAACCATTTTCTGTTTTGCAGGTGTAAAGTATTTTTGTAGTTCTTAGATTTTAGGAAATGTACTGGTAAATACATGTTTCTAAAAGTGGGCTTCAGCTTTTTTGGTGTAAAATGATTTTAGGTATGGGCACCTGGTAGGTAGCATAGGTCAGACAGATTTTTCCTAGAGGGCTAGGGGGAAAGACAGGTTTGTAGTCATGATTCGTGATAGGGGTCACCAGTGCTGTCTGGTGGGACATGCTTCAGTCAGTTTCTTCGAGACACTGAGAACCCATAGATGGTACAGTAGTAGGATACGAACTGACATTTCTTCAGTGGGCCTCTGTTCCTTAGTGTTACCTGCCTGTGCCTGGCATATGGTAGGGGAGGACCTGATCAACCCACCCCATAGGGAGCATGGAGGTAGGATGGCCTGGTACTAAGCTGTAATCTGGCTGCAGACAGCCAGTGGTCTGGTTGCGGTGAGTGTCACCACCCAGTCCCCTGGGGTTAGTAGAATCCTATGTGTTAGGCAGGTCGAAAAGGCAGCTGGTAAACAGCTCACTTAGGGCCTGCTCACACAATGACATCATTGTTTACTCAACTAGACTGAGGGAAGAATGATTATGTCATTTGGAACTCCCATATCAGCATAACCATTTCTGTGTACAGCTACTCTGGGTAAGTTTTAGAATGTTCAGTTAGTTTGAGTATGACAGCGAGAGTGGCAGGATCATTGCCAGTGGGCTCTGAGTCTAGGGCCCTGGATTTCTTACCCTAGTTTGGATTACAATTACCAGCCTCCAGTGAAATGGTGGAGACCTTTCTTCAGCAGGATTTCCTGATTTTCACTCCAGGAGGAGTGAAAGGGACTGCTAGTTCAGTGGCTCCAAGGGGCAATCCCCTGAAGATCCTTGTGTGTTCACAGCTACCTTTGAAAAGGACTTTGTAACAGACTTTTCTGACAAGCTACCAAGGGAAAAGGTGCTTTCTGGTTGTTCCCATGCCTAGAGGAAGAGGCAACAAAGTCGTGAGTACAGAATGAAAATGTGTTTTGGGTTGTTTTCCATGCGTAAAGGAATTAGCAACTAATCTTAGATAAGGGTACTTCATCGGTTGTTTTCCATGCCTAGAAGAAGGAACAACTATTTCCGTGAGTACTGTTTTGGGAGACCGGTATTTTTCTATTGTTCAAGGTGTAATAGTCAACACAAAAATAAATTGCTCCATTCTTTCTACAACCACTATCAGGGAGGCATGTAGGCTGCAGGATTCCTGGATTATTCCAATTTAGCTTCTCCTGTAATAATCACCTAATGTCATTCAGGTTTGCAGTTGCCAACTATCTGGACCTTTCTTAAAAGGGTCTGGGGTTGTGTAACTGAATCTGGTGTTCCTTGCCTCTAGCACAACCCATGTCGCATTCCTCAAGAAGAAGACAGTCCTCTTCATAGCCAATTTCTTATGACTTCACTCCTTCCAATTTGTGGGCAGTGGAGGCTCTCCAAAGTTGAATATGTTGGGGTCCAACCCTCCTGGAGAAGTCTGGTTACTTGGCTTGGGTTGCACTACAGTGTCCACCAGGAAAATTCTGGCAAGGGTCCTCCCTTTCCTTATGACCATGTCATGATCTGAGGCATTCTTGACTTGCACCACCACTCTCTGTATATATTGGTATGCTTTGGCAGGCAACACACTGGGTTTCACCAACAATCTACATGGAAGTCTGTGCTCTTCTGGGGCATCCAGTATTACCAGCTTCAATGACACATCCTTTATGAAATGCACCTCTCCTTGGACATTGCATTCTGCACTTGGAGGCAAAGTCAATTCTTAAGGTTCCTTTCTTCTCACTATGCCCACTACATCATCATCTTTCATTTTAGGCTGTTCAAACCTGGCATAAGCATGTGTTACTAATCTGTTCATTTGCCTTTGCACACGGGGTTCTCTGTTCATTTGGCAGCTTCTCACACAGTTGGTGCAACCTGACAAACATGTGAGCATTTGTCCTCATGATAATGGGCACATCCTCCCTCAGTCTGGTTCTAGGTCAAACTAGGGCTTATGTCTCCATAGACTCCTCCATACCAGTTACTTCCATAGGAAAAGGTTTCCATGATCTTGTATATCCAAGATAAGGGTAAGCAGAATCACTGAGGTGCCACACATTTAATCTTTCCATATACTCAGTCTTCTTATGTGACAAATACCATTTGAAGTAGTCATTGAAAACAGTGGTGACCAGTGAGCCACAGTCTAGTAGGACCTGGGTCAGCCTTCCTTCCACTTGAACCTCCATCACAGCTGACGGATCCACAATCTGTTGCAGCAAGTCAGAGGAGTGATGTTAACCTTCTGCTACAGACTTCTTGACTGAGGCGTTGGAGCTTGTCATGACCGGGGAACCTACTCACTCCCTCACAGGTCCCCTGTGATGTTTAACTGCTGCAATAGGATGTTCTAATGCCCTTTGATAGTCTTGAGCATCTGTTCACTCTTGTTTAATGTGTCCATCTTGGCTGCACTGGGACAAAGACAGTGCTGCTGCAAGATCTAGAGTTGCCTCTAGGTCCCTTCTGGGGTGAAGTCCAGGGTACAGGTGAAAGCCCAGCGGTCCTTTTGAGTTCCTCCAATACTTGTTTCACCTCTGCCAGTTGCTTCTTCAGATCACTGACCACATCACTGGGAGCTTGCTTAGTAGCATGTGTCACTTCCGTGGAGTAAGGCAGAAATTTGGTTTGTACCTGCACTCACTGTTGGGGTAATCAAACTCTTTAAATGGGTGAGCAAGGACTGAACCTCTCTCTTTTCCTTCAATAAGCACCTTGCCTGGGACTTGTACCATAGTGGCAGAAGCTTGCAACAGGTTCCAGTTCTCCTCCTGCTCTTTGGCCTCACGGACCTCTCTCAACAGAGTCCAGTGAGATGGGGGAGTTTCTAGCTTTTCTCTCAGCTGTAGTTTCAACAGCAGAAGCTCTGAGTAGTGCACTGACTTTAAAATCTGTTCTAACCTTGTCTTATTTAAATCCTTTGCAGCTATTTCTTCCTTTCAGAAAACTTTTTGTAGTGCCCTCTCTAGTCGATTGACATATTTGGACAAGGAATATTGAGGATTTTGCTTAGTGGTTTTAAATTTCCACATCGAGTCCTCCTCGCTTGCCAGCCCAGTGGCACTGAGGGCCAAGGCATCCACCTTACCTCATGCCGTGCCAGTGACCTGGGTTCAGGAACGAGCCCGGGGAGCAGGGGGTCAGTCGGGGAGGAGAGGATTGAACATCCGATGAACTGCTCTCCTCTCCTAGGATGGTGGGTACACATCCCGTGATGCTAGTGGTGCCCAGTGGAGACTGGGTGCACTGCAGTTGGGGACCTTGCAAAGGGCTCAATATCAGGCTGCCATCCTGCGGACATGGGTGGGAGTGCACATGTAATGCGCTGGATGGCATGGCATGTCCTGCATCGGGGGGGCAACAAAAAGCAGAAAATTCCTGGCACTGGGGAGGCAACAGTGGACACCCAGTGGCCGAGACCACACACCCAATGCCGGCCCTGACTTTGACTTGACTCTCTGTGGTCTCTGCCTCCTCCTGTAAGGGCCAACAGGAGAGGGGGACCCAGCACCCGATTCCTCAGTCAGAGAAGGGGTTCAGGCAGGCGCTGGAGGCAAGGTCCAGCAGTTCCACCTGAGAGATGCCTAGGCATTGGGAGCAGGGCAGATAAAAGAAAGTTAAAAAAACAGTCCTCCTCACTTTCCGTGCTGCCAAAAGCACTTTCCAGAGCTGACAGATACTTGCTTGCACTTGCGTCAAGGTCTGTGGATCGAAATGACTGGATTACATCCAAGGCAGGGCCTTTCAAACTTTCCAGAAACCTTTTCCTTTTCTTCCTCTCTGAGAATTGCTACTCAGCTACTGTAACCTGGGATCTGTGAAGTCTATCCATTTGTCAAAGTCGTCTTTCTCAGTTGGAGTTGGTAGCACTCATGAAAATGTGTGCAGCCTGCAATCGTATTCTGATCCTTCCCTTAGGGAATGAAGTCTTGGGTATTCAGGATATACTAGCTGCAGCAGGTTCTGTAAAGTCTTTCCTTCACTGACCAACCACTCTTCAACTTTGCTTTTAAAGTCCCACTCGGGTTCCTGTTTCACAGATTTTCCCCGGTGGGACAGTGTCCAACTCTCTCCTCCGAATTCTGTGTTCAAAGTGGGGGGGGATAAACTTAGTGCCCAAATTTGCTTTAAAGTCAGCCACTACCGATTAGGGACCATTTCCATGTGTCCTTACTTGCTGAATTATTTTGCAGCATCCAAGACTTGTCATATTCTTTCCAAGGGCCAGTGTCAGTAGCTCAGTAGGTAGCACACTCACCTCTGAGGCTGGGAGATCGATCAGAGGGCTGTGGGTTCAGTTCCCACATCTGGCACTTGGGTTACTATCCCAGTACTGACACTGTAGTGCAGCATGAGACGGGTGCTGCACTTCTGAGGTGCCATCTTTCGGATGAGACATTAAACCGAGGTCCCATCTGCCTGGATTGGTGGTAGTTCAGGTGGATGTTAAAGATCCCATGGCACTTCTCGAAAAGAGTAGGGAAATTTCCCTGGTGTCCTGGCCAAATTTCCCTCATTCACTAAAAATACCACCAACAGCTTAATCTGGTTCAAGGTCAGTTGGCATTCATCTGTATCCCCTTCCCCTGGGTCATGCCTGAAAATAGGCAGGATTTGCCTAGTGCACTTACCCGGTCAACAAAACGAAATAAAAAAAAAATAAAATATCTGCTTTTGTAATATCCCTTGAGATACCTTGTATTACCAGTATTATATTCACATCACACCCTTCAAAGCTGCACCATCCCTTTAATTCTCGCAGAGTGAATGACATTTTCACTTTTCTTTGGTGGGGACACACACAAATTTCAGAGTTACTTTTTTCTCAAGCTGCTTCACTTTCTCCAGTGTCCAGTAGGGAGCACTGTAGCAGTGCACTACACAGTTAGATCCCAGTGGTACTGCCATATATGTGACCCCCCTGTTTGGTTCTGGCTGTGATGGTATACACAAGGCAAGTCACACCTCCCTGCCCTGCGCCTGTTTGCTGGGCCACAAGGTTGAGGGCCCTGGGTACGTGTGGCTTTCCTGGACACAAACCTATCTAGGGTATATGGTACCTCAAGGGCTGGGGAGATACTGGGATGTACAGGGAGAGGCATCACCAGCAGAAAACAGGAAGTTGTTATCCCCCTGTACAGACAGTTGGTGAGACCCCATCTGGAATACTGCGTCCAGTTCTGGAGACCCCATCTCTGCAAGGACATAGACAGGATGGAGGCAGTTCAGAGGAGGGCAACTAAAATGGTGCAGGGTCTGCAAGAGAAGCCATATAAGGAGAGGCTAAAGGAGCTTAATATGAATACCCTTGAGGAAAGGAGGGAGAGGGGGGACATGATAGAAATGTTTAAGTACCTCAGTGGAATCAACAACATCCAAGAGGGTAGCATCTTTCAGAAAAAGAGATGTGCAAGAACAAGAGGACACAATCTGAAGATGGGGGGGATGGCTCAGGGGCAATGTGAGGAAGTATTTTTCCACAGAGAGGGTGGTGGATACATGGAACAGCCTTCCTGAGGAGGTTGTGGGGTCTAAAACTGTGGGAGAATTCAAGAATGCATGGGACAGACATCAGGCAATTTTTGTGGGGGGTAGGAAGAAATAGGCTGTTGGTTAAATAGGAGCTGCAGCTTATCCTTTAGGTAGGGAAATGGGCAGACTAGATGGGCCAAGCGGTCCTTATCTGCCATCAAAGTCTATGTTTCTATGCTCCCTCATCTATTTACCATAGTCATTTATCATGAATTTCTTATAATGATTACTGTGACACTTGGACAGCCAGTTCTGAGTACACTATAATTTTTTGTAATATAAAAATGTGTTATGGACTATCACTCATGAGAGATGCTGAGACAGCATGTGAGTTGACACACACACACACACACACACACACACACACACACACACACACACACACACACACACAGGTTTTAGATACAAGGTGTTACCTGGAAGGCCAGAAGCTAATTATAGACTAGAACAGGCCTTAATCAAGAATATCCTGTTTTTCTAAGTTAAATATAGCTTTAACTGCTAAGAGGGAAATCAATATCCATTTTATGATGTTAGATGTGGAAACCAGGTTACAGCACACTGGTGCAAAATCCTAAATGCTTTGATGTCTGTGTGAGAGAGGATACTGCTTATAGATGAAAGGAAATTTACGGACTTGATTGGGGAAGTCACATGGGGAAAGGAGTTTCTGCTGATGTAACCTTAATTATCTTACCTTCTAATATGATACAATATCCTGGGTGTATGATTTTTCATAAACAGAGGAGGAGCTAAGTGACCTCAGACAAAGGGGTTGGCAAAGACATTTTTTTAAACAGATTCTATTTTCTTTCAGAGACTTTTTTATCTACACTCTGACAAAGAAACTTCTTTGAGCACTTTAAGCAAGTATACAGGTAGAGAGAGACAAAATTTAAGTACTGTAGCAGGAACTGCACTGTTAAAACCTTGTTCTTTTAAAAGATTGTATAGTTCTTGTGATATAATGGTTCTGTATTTTATGTTTTACATACTTTTATCTATTTTAGTAAAACTCTATTTTTAGAGCCTACTTGGTCTGTCTTTAAATTTTGTCTCTTTAACAGGTAAAGTGTATATGGTTACTGTGCATAAGCTTGAATGGTGATACAAAACTGGAAAAAAGTAAGAGTAAACTGAGGTCTTTATTAGAGTTTTTAAAGGTTCATTTTGTACACCTGGTTAGGTGCCCGTAGGCAAAGATATCTGACCCCATGAAGACAGAATTATCTAAGCCTGTGTATTGGGTATGCTAGCAAGAGGTTCACAGTTTGAATCCCTCCAGAACTGAGACCCAAGGTTGATTCAAACCCACAAAACAGGAGGGTTACCCTGTCTTTGTTAACTATTCACATGACTGTGCTCGGAGGTTGGCACTTTGGGAGTAGAGGGCTGACCTGCTGAGTGGGTTTGTGACAATTACTACAATTGCTGTGTATATGTCACAGCCTTACCCTGTAACCAACTGTAAATAATTGTACCCTCTTTATTATGTTTGTAATTCAATTGAATCTTGTGTTGTTTCTGTATCGTTGTACTGTACCTGCTATTTTACACCATCCTGAAAAGGACCTCTTTGTAAATGAGCATGCTCAATGGAGCTTTCCTGTGAAAAAAAATTGAACTTGAACTCTCTCTCGATGTGTAGGTAAGTTTCTCCATTCTGTAGATAGAACTATTTGCCGCCACTGTGGTATCGTGGGAGGTAAGATTTGTAGCCACAGTTTAGTGACTGCTATTTTTTGCCTTCCTGGCCTCCTTTCTTAGTCAGTCATGAACTCCTGCCATGCTGCTTCCATTTCCAGTGTTCCTAGCCCCATTTCTGGGGGAGCCCTTGATAAGTTGCCCACTTGCTCTCCTTACTCAGTGGTTCCACCAGCCTCAGCTCCCACAGTTATTTTAACCATCTGCCAATGCAGACATTGATCTATTGCCCTAACACACTGGTCTTTTGTCTTTTTTGGTGAAGGCCATCAGCGTTGAAGAGTATCCTCCCCCAGAAGCCCCCCCCCCCAAGTCCTTGACACAATGGTACTCCTCCTGACGACATCTTTTCAAACAGCCTGCTAAACTTCACAGTCATCACCTTGATCACTCTCTCCTCTCCATACTGCCTACCCACACACAGTGAGCACTTCAGAAAAGGCTAGGGAGCTGAGTGCACCCTAAATCTGTCACCTAGCCTCTGGAAGTAGTCCTTAACCATTTTGATAGGCTGGGTCTGCAGCTGATTGGTAGCCATATGTGCCAGCACCCACAGCTTCCCCGTCCCTTTTTCTACATCCTCCCTATCTTATCCATATACTGGATGGCTAATGCACCAAGAAGGCACCTGATAACACCTCTTCCCTTCCCCCCACCACCTTCTCAACCCCTCTAACCACAGAGGCCCCAATGACTTAATAATCCTTGCTATCTTCCTCCTGTTCTCACCCTAGGGTGCCGCCACATTGTCCTTCCTAGCCTCCTTGACTTGATCCAAGACCTCCCCCAATCTCAGTCAGGTCCTTACTCCTCCTCTAGGGGTGCAAGGAATTTTTTTGTCAAGATTTTTTGCATTTGGATGAGCCCCTTGTGACGGCCCCTGCCACCCTTGCCCTTCCCCCTCCCCACCACTCTAGCCAGTGGGCCTCTGGCTGAGTAGGAGTGAGGGGCATGGGAACTAGCTCAGCTGGTGATACAGCAGAAATAAGTATCTCCTCTTGTGCTGCTATCAGTTGAACTTAGAGCTTCCCAATTTTCCTAAGTATGGGATAGTGCCCCCTCCTCCAGAGTATAACCCTGGAGATAAACATCCCACAGTCCCTGCAGCTGACTACATTCCATACAGTCAGCTGTCACCACCCTATACCCAATAAAAGACTGGACTCCCAGTATGTCTTGCTTCCTTCTGCCTGCCTATTATCCTTTTAGTTACTCCCTACAACAGCCTACTGCAGATGGGGAGTTTTGCCAAGATGCTAATTACATCGTTACAGTCTATTTGCCGGACACCCCTGTAGTCTGTCATGGGATGGACTATATGAATTGTTCACGTCTTTCCATTTATCACTTTTTGAGGTTTCTATAAATGAATGTATGATTTGCCATAACATCTCATTTAGTAAATAAATAAATACTTCCATGCATACATACATACATGATTTACCAGGATCAACTCATTTAATAAATAAATGTGCAATTCACCACATGCATCTCATTTAATAAACAAGTAACTTCATGATTTTTCATCATATACCTATTTAACAAAAAAATAAATATACGATTTACCAGTGCACACCTCATTTAATAAATAAATGTATGATTTCCCATCATGCACCTCTTCTAATAAATAAATATATGTATGATTTACTATCATGCACCTCATTTAATAAATAAATGTATGATTTCCCATAGAAACATAGAAATTGTTGGCAGATAAGGGCCTTCAGCCCACCTAGTCTGCCCTATTACCAGTAACAGTTGCACTTCATCATGCACTGCTGGCATTAGGTTGTACCTTCTTCCCACCGACTACCAGCAATTCTCTATACTTATCCTAAGCATGTTTAAAACCTGTAATCGTTTTTGCTCCCACCACCTCTTCTGGCAGGCTATTCCACTTGTCTACCACCCTCTCTGTGAAGATGTACTTTCTCCCTCCAGTTTCATCTTGTGCCCCCCCCCGTCCTTCAGCATCTTTTTTTTGGCATATAGTTTTCTCCTCCTCTTTATTCCTTCCTGTGAGGTACTTAAATGTCTCAGTCACATCTCCCCTCTCCCTCCTCTCCTCCAGGGAGTACACATTTAATTCCCTCAGCCTATCCTCATAGGGCTTATGATGTAGTCCTTGCACAATTTTGGTTGCCCTCCTCTGAACTGCCTCCACCATATCTTTTCCTTTATGTAGATGAAGCCTCCAGAACTGGACACAGTATTTGAGGTGCGGCCACACTAGTGTTTTATGTAGTGGAATTATTACCTCCCTTTTTCTGCTGGTGATTCCCCTGCCTGTGCATCCCAGCATCCTGTCTGCCTTTCCTGACACCTTGCCACACTGCCTACCTACCTTGAAGTCATGGCCACTGGAGTCTTTGAGCTACACAGAACCCCTGAGAGCCTGGCCTTGCTGATCGATAGCCCTTGGAGCAATGAACTGTCTGACCCCTTACTGATCCAGGCAGGGGTGGTCCCCATCCAGAGCGCTTCGGTGAAGTCCCAAAAGATTACAGTACTGGTAAAGAATGAGAGTAACAAATGAGTGGTGATCAGGAAAGGGAGAACCCTGGTCCATGTATACACTACAGAGCTGGTCCAAAGCTTGTCCTCCAGAAGCCCAACTGCCACCCACCTGGACCCCAGTGTGTTCCAATTTGGTGATTCCCCACTGCCTGAAGAGTACCAACATCAACTACGTCAGAAGCTCGTACAATGCACAAAGGTTTTCTCCCTAAGCGAACTCGATGTGGGGTGTGTGAAGGGGACCAAGCATCACATAAGGAGGATGGATGAGAGGCCTTTCCAAGAAAGATTGAGACACCTGGCATCAACTGATATAGAAGACATAAGAAATCACCTTCAAGAGCTCTTGGCTGCCGGCATTATCTCCAAGTCCAGGAGTCTGTATGCCTCACTCATTGTGGTGGTATAGAAGAAGAATGGGGCGGGGAGGCTGTGTGTCAACTACTGGATGCTCAACAAGAGAATGGTGGCAGATCAATACACCATGCCACACTTAGAGGATGACCTGGCTTGCTTAGCAGGGAGCAGATAGTTCTCAGTCTTGGACCTCAGCAGTAGGTATTATCAAATACCAATGGCAGAGAAAGACAAAGAAAAAACTGCTTTCATCCACCCACTGGGGTTCTTTTAGTTCAAGAAGATGCCCCAGGGAGTCACGAGGGCTCCTGCCACCTTTCAACATTTAATGGAGTGGGTAGTCAGCTATATTAATCTTCTGCAAGTATTGGTTTACCTCGATGACCTCACAGTGTTTGACCGCACCATCGAAGAGCATGAAGAGAGGCTGATGAAGGTCCTAGACCAACTGAAGGAAGCTGGGCTGAAAGTGCTGGTGGACAAATGTCAGTTCTGCCAACTGTCCATTAAATATGTGGGGCACATCGTATCTGCAGAGGGAATGAGCACGGATCCTGCTAAGGTGCAAGCCCCAACTACCTGACCAAGGCCATACAACTAAAAAACTCTCCAATCCTTCCTAGAGTTCTATGGTTACTATCGGAGGTTTATTCAAGATTTTTCTAAGGTCGTTCACCCATTGACTAACCTGCTGCATGGCTACCCTCCCATGAACTACAAACAGAAAATCAAGAACTAAGAAATGACTCCCGAGTCTTACTACAAAATGAATGAACCCTTTGGAGCCAGGTTGTCACCAGAGTGCGAGGAGGGGTTCAGACAGATCATCTACCACCTTATGGAAGCACCAGTACTGGTTTTTGCAGATCTCACCCAACCCTATTTTCTCCGCACTGATGCCAGCATGGATGGACTGAGGGCAATGCTGTGTCAAGAGCACCTGGGGGGGGTCTGTATCCCATGGCCTTTGGCAGTCAGAGCCTCACTGCAGCTTAAAGAAACTATCCTGTACACAAATTGGAGTTTCTGGTCCTTATGTGGGCTGTGTTAGACCAATTTCATGATAATCTATATGGGGCAAAATTCACCATAAGAACAGATAACAAACCCCTCCCTTATACCAACACCATGGTGAAGCTGGATGCAGCTGGACATCAATGGCTCTCCTCCCTCTCCACATATGACTATAAACTAGAATACAGGCAAGGATTGAGCAACATTGATGCTGACTCATTGTCCCACAGACCACATCTGGAGACCCCCACTGGTACCCAAGAATTGCTACCAGAGGCGGTGCAAGCAGTGTGCAGTAAGTTTTTGCTTGGGAACCCAGAGACAGTTGTGCTACCCTGCAGAGTCATTGAGTCCTTGGGGGCCCCTCCAGATGCTATATCAGATGCTTATTACAACCATACCGGCATAGATTTTAAGCATTTACCACAGCCAAATAAGAGAAAACTAAAGTTTTTACAGAGACATGACAATGGTCTTAAGGGGGTAATAGCTGCATTGGAGAAGGAAGACAGCCCAGAGAAAGTGCCAAAAACCCACCCTGATGTGCCTATCCTTCTTGCAAGAGTTGGATAAACTGGAACTACAGAATAGCTTGCTGTACAGGATTGTCAGAGGCCCAAAGACCCAAAAACCTTCAGACAATTGGTGCTTCCATGGAAGTACCATCGGGTGGCAATGAGGTCACTACACGATGATATGGGCCATTTAGGATTTGAGCAGACTTTGAGCCTGGTAAGAGACAGATTTTTCTGGCCCAGAATGGTGAGAGACAATGAAGCCTACTGTAAAAAATGTGCAAGGTGTGTCCAGAGAAAGACCCTTCTGAAAAGAATTGCTCCATTTTTAAATATAAAAACCACTGACCCCCTGGAGCTAGTCTACATGGCCTTTTTATCCCTGGAGCCTGATAGCAAAGGTTTCAACAGTGTACTAGTCCTTACTGACCATTGTACCCAATATGCTCAGACCTATCCTACCAAGGACCAGACAGCCAGTACAGTTGTGAAAAAGTTGTCTGAATTTATCACCCATTGTGGCATACCACAACGCATTCATTCCGATCAAGGTGACTTCCAGAGCAAACTGGTTAGAGTTTCTAGCAGCATGTGGCATATAACATTTAAAAACCACACTGCATCAACCTCAAGGGGACCCACAGCCCGAGAGATTTAATCGGACACTTATGAACATGCTGGGTACTCTGAACCATAACCAGAAGAAGACCTGAAGCCAGCATGTACCACAGTTGGTTCATGCTTGCAATTGTACCAAGAAGAGTGCCACAGACACCTCCCACTACTTGCTGATGTTTGGAAGAGAGGCTTGGCTGCCCATTGACCTGGCTTTTGGTCTGTCACCTGAGGGAACCAGCAATGAGTCATATCTACTGTATACCAAGCACCTCAAAAGCCAGCTTCAGGAGGCATACAAGCCAGCAGCAGAATGTGCTGGGAAGGTGAATGCAGGAAACAAGGTCAGATATGATCAGAGACTAAGACCCCAACTACTCACTGTGGGGGACAGAGTACTATTACAGAACTTTGGAGTCCAAGGAAAGCACAAGTTGTCAGACAGATGGGCATCTGAACCCTATGTCATCCTGGATAAACTGATTAATTTAACTTTTTATAAAGTCAGACAAGACAGGGGGCCTCACACCATCAAAACTATTCACCAAAACCATCTATTACCAATAGGACACCTAAAGCCAGTCATCAACGACAGTAAGCCTTTCACCCCAAGGGCCCCCAGAACTAGCAGCAGCACCCAAGTGGGTAACCAAATCCAGCATACTCCAACTGCAGAAGTAAATGCTCCTCTGGACCCCAACTCTACAATTGTCCAGGGAACTAGAGGATGAATCAAGATTGTCAAGGAGACCCCGAGGTTTTATGGTACCAACCCTTCACCAGTTCAATTGCCTCGGCTGCCCCAGGTCATAGAGTGGGACTGAGATGACTCAACTTCAGAAACTACCTCTTTTGAATGGAATGTTGATGCTGAACCTTTTGTTCTTCAGATCGACCTGGACAACACTATTAATAACCCCTTTGTGGATATGAATGTTACCGGCTTGCTGGAGGACTCTACAAATCCTGAGGATGCCCAACAAGAAGGCTCTGTAGATGTGGATACCCCCGAAATTAACACTGAACAGGAGAGTATCCCCATGAATCACCCAGTAATTTCACAGGTGCTTAGGAGATCAGAAAGCACCCAGAAGCCCCCACTAAAACTCACAATCAGCCTGGAGAGTCATCCAATATGCCCCTCTGTGTGGTGCCCAAAATAACTGTGCCTATGGTACAGGCTGAGTCCCAACTCCAAAGGTTTAAATCTGAGGTGAAAGTAGAAGTTGGTAAACAGGGGCAACTTAATGTGTTCAATGTGTTACCTGTTAATGACTAATTAACATTTTTCCTTCTAGGTTTTGTAACTTGTTTGTTCATTAACCCTTTTCATTCCACAGCACACTGCCCAAAAATAGACTTTGGGACTTATGGACTGTAGGTAGTGTCTTGTCGAGGATGCCAAGTTCTAAAGAAGGGGAGTATATAAACCCCCACACCCCATGTGGCTTTAAGAAGGCTGGTCCAGCTAAATAGACTTTCTACCTGGCCTTTTAATTCTGATGGTGGGGTCCAGGGGTAACAAAAACAGAAGTGGGCAGCACTGCTGTAGGAGGAAGAAAGAAAAGAAAAAAAAACAGGCAAAACTGTTTTTTGCCCAGGAACAGTTGAACCAATCAGCAAGGAGCATGGGAAGGCTATAAATAGCCCCAGGAGCCCACCAAAAACTCAGTCCCCAGGGAGAAGAGAGACCAGGAGAGACTGCACCAGTGGTTTGAGCTCCAAGTTGTGTTCACTGGTCGAGACTTCTGCAGGCACCAAGTCACAGTGCTGGGACTGAAAACTCAAAAGAGAAACTGGAAGTGTTTGCAAAGAGCCTAAGTGGATTGCTGCTGGGTCGGGCTATGTTTTTCCAAACTGTTTGCTACAGAAGCTAAATTGTTTGCTACAAAAGCTGCCTAAGTCCACCAAAGGGTGGTGAAGACATTTGGGGGTTTGGAGCTAGTCTTCAGCTCAGAGGACCTCACTTTTGGATTTACAAGACTCTCTTGCCTAATTGCAGTTTGAAAATATTGCACCCCAGGGTGTGTGCCTGAGACCCCAATGAGATCGGGGTCTTCATTGAACTGTCCCTGCCAGAGTGACAGAGCTGCAGTTCATCTTTAGCTGAGAACCCTCTTCCCTAGCTGCCTTCTGTCAAGTGCTCCAGAGGGTTCCACTGGAGTGGAAAGAAGCTAAGAATGTCTTTCTCACATGCATGGTATCAGATAAGTACATTCAACACCATGGAGTTTTTTTAAATGGTTTCTTAAATGGTTGTTGTTGTTCCAAGTTGCTTTGCCTTGTGTTAGTTCTTCTTCTAGGGCCCCAACATTGACCAACCCACAGCACTGCAGGCCTGCCTCCGTAGTGGGTACCCCAAAAGACTTTGGGACGGGTCTTGTACCAGACAGGTAGGAGCACTGGATGAAGTTGCATTTGGTGTTACTAATGGCATTACTGTACGAGTGTAATCTCAGAGTTGGAGAGTACTGTATAAGTGCCTAACCTTATTTTCTTGCAGCTGAAGTTGCCAGTCCTACTCCCTCCAGTAATAAATACTTGTAGTGCTTATGGTAATTACTGTCTCCACGACTGTTTTAGGGTACTGTGTATTGTTGGGAATTGCCTGGAGGGGCTCCAGAGGTGGAAATATTACTCCTGGGGAATGGGAAAAGGTCATCTGTTATTTTGCCAGAGTCCTCAGGTGGCAGCACCACATTACCAAAAGTTTAGTAGTTACGGTCCTGTCGCACAAGGACCTAGGCAGGCCCCCTCGAGCTATCATGAGGGCCCTGGAGTCGGCATTCGGGACTGGCCAACAAAACACCCTGCACATAGCCTTATCAACTCTTATTGACTCCAATTCCAACACCTCATTTAATAAATAAATGTATGATTACTATCACACACCTCATTTAATAAATGCATGCATAATTTACCATCATGCATCATGCATCTCATTTAATAAACAAATGCATGATTTACCATCATGCATCTCATTTAACAAATAAATGTATGTAAATAGGGCACTTAACTAGCATGGTACCCCGTCCATCGTTGTTATTATTTAATTACTTTGCATTTTTATTACTTGTATGCCATATTTATATTGTAATCCGTCTGTTTATTTCTACTACCCCCTCCCTTTCTCCCGGGTAAGACCTGGAAATGAGCTTCGGCTCAGTGTGCCTCTCCTGGTTACCACATTTTAAATAAACTGTATGGTATATCATCATGCACTTCATTTAATAAATACATGCATGATTTACCATCATGTACCTCATTTAATAGATAAATGTATGAATTCCCTTATTTCCTATCATGCACCTCGTTTAATAAATAGATGTATGATTTACCATCACACACCTCACTGAATACATACATTAATGTAGGACTTTTCATGATTTCTCATTATGCACATCATTTAATAAATACATGTATGATTTCCAATCACAAACCTCAGTGAATAAATAAATTGTATGATTTCCCCATCACACACCTCATTTAAATAAATACATGCATGATTTACCATCATGTACCTATTTTAATAAATAAATGCATAATTTACCATCACACACCTCACTGAATACATACATAAATGTATGACTTTCCATGATTTCCCATTATGCACATTATTTAATAAATACATGTATGATTTCCCATCACACACTTCATTTAATAAATACATGCATGATTTACCATCACGCACCTCATTTAATAAATAAGTGTATGATTTATCATCACACACTCATCCCTAGGAAGATGCACTAAAAAAACTCAAAGGTTCTGTAATAGGTTTTCCAGTTAGGAAGTTTCAGGAAATATAGACAAGTGATATCGGACTTACATATGCTTGTTATATGTAAACAACTGGCAGTCGGCATCCTTGGTGCAAGCTCTCTGGCAGTCCTCACAGCTCTTTGTTTGGATGCGTTTATAGTCATCCCCAGGGAAATCTACATCCATGTACAGACTCCGAACACAGGCTGAAATAACAAACAGGACAGGCTGTTTGCAAATAGTAATATAGGCAAGAACAACATATCCTACCTGTGATCAACAACATTAATAAATTTTGTGTTGTGTGCTTATGTTGTTAGATATGTCAGTACCTATATGCAAGAAATGATAAAATAATTGAGTGGGGGGGGTGGGCTTACTGTATTTCACTTTCCTGTGTTAGTATTGTATTTTCAGATTTTTGTATTGGGGAGAATTTGGAGGATTAATTGTTTTTTTTTGGTTTGCATTAAAATGGTTGTGGTGTGAGGAGCCGGCCAGGTGGTGTTGAGGGTTGAGGTGCTGGATGTCACACCTTGCGCCATGCTGGCAACCTGGGTTTGGGAACGGACTCGAGTCACTAGGGGGGTGGCAAGGGAAAGAAGGATTGAACATCCGTAGATAGCTCTCCTTCCTTGGGGAGGGTGGACAGTGCAATGCACTGTGGACTGACACCTGGTGGTGGCTGGGTGTTGGCACGGGTGTGTCACACAGACGAGGGGAGGGCACCCATCCAGGGCACCTGGCTGCTTCTGTGGAGGCAGGGGAAGCTGCCTCATCCATTGCATCGCTCGGGTGCTGGAAGGAAGCAGACTGAAAATGTCCGGGAGTCGATGGGGTCCATGATGACCCGATGCATTCAGGTCGGAGTACGAGTCTCTCCAACTTAGGGTTGGAGCAACCAGTTGGCTCTGTGGAGGAGTCATAAAAAGCATAAATAAAAAAAATGTCTGTGGCGTGAGAGTATATATTTTTTTTATATTGCTTGCTGGCTATTGTTGGAATTGGAATGTTTGGGAATACTGGGGGAAGGGTTGGTGTTTTGGTGTTTTGAGGGTGGGGTACTGGAGCACAACAGGGCAGATTTTTTGAGGATGGGGTACTGGAGCATGACAGGGCACAAATCTCTTTAAAAGCTTTATTAGTGACACAGTTATGTGTTTTTGTTTATATTACTACTGTCTTAATAGGGAGTGTTTATAATTTCATTACTTGGAATGTTAAGGGAGCCTCTTGTAAACAAAATAGAAATATAATTCTCAACCATCTGAAAAAATTGCATGCCAGTATTGCTTATCTGGAAGAAACCCATTTGAAAATAGATTTTGTCCATTATTTCTGGTGGGACTGGGTGGATCAGGTGTATGGGTCTGGTAATAGCAGCAAGAGAGGTGGGGTGGTGATGTTGCTAGCTTATAGTGTACCATTTCAATTGATCCAAGAACACTGGGATTCTGAGGGTCATTATATTTTATATACATGGTAAATTGGGTTCCCATGAGGTGACACTGGGTATATTATATGGACCAAACGTATATGCCCCACATTTTTTTTTATACAGATCTAAGAGTGCTTCTTTTATATGAACATACAAAATTGCAGCAGAAATAGGCCTTACTGGTCTATCAAGTCTGTTCGAGTGTGCAGCTCAAGTCTAGTTCTCTGGACCTGCTCCCCATCTCTCCAGGAGTCATTCACCCCCACTCCATTTTTCACCTTCCACTTCTCAGGAAGTTCTTCTTATGTGCATCTCCCTTTGTTACTCAGACGGGACTGGAACCTTACTTTTCAGCCAGATATAGACAGATCCAGGGTTTGCAGATGTGGTCTCTCTCCTGGGCAATGTGGGCTTGGTGAATTTATAGACACTTTGGGCTTGGTGGGCCCCTGGTGGCTTCTTCATCCAGTAGATAGGCAGTATACTTTTTACTCCATGCCACACAACTCTTTTTCTAGGATTGATTTCTTTTTGATTACCCAAGAAAGCATACCAGGACTGATTTCTACTGAAATTCAGTCTCGAGTCATTTCTGACCATGTGTCGGTGCATATGAGGCATAGCGTTTTTGGTGGCTTAGAATGGGATAAAGTGTGGAGGTTCAGCTTTCACTTATTAAAAGACCTGACTCTTATGTCTGAACTAAAAGAGTTTATCCTGTTTTTCTTTTCACAGAATTGGGGTTCAGTTGACTCTTATGATGTTTTATGGAGTGCTGCATAATGTTCAATTCAGGGAGCGTGTATCAGGCTGGCTACCATACGACACAAGCGGCAGACTGCCCAGATTGAAAAGCCACTAAAAAATTAGGGAATTGGAGAAAACGCTTAAACCTAATACCCTAGACCCAGCGTGGGATCATTTGAATGCCCTACATGCACAATATACTGCTCTTTTGGCAGAAAAGGCGGAATTGGCTATATTCTGGACTAAAGTCTTATTTGGGGGGAGGCTGGGAAGTTGTTAACTCTTAATCTTCGCCAACAGGAAGCTGCTAGGATTATTAAGGGTCTTCAAACAGGTCCCCAATCAGAAGTCATTACTCACCCTAGACCCTAGAGTCACAGCAGACATTTTTCAGGTTTTAAACAGTTCTCTTTACAGTGAAGAGCACTAGATCAGTGTGTTTCATCCCTGCAGGAGAAAATTGGTACTTTCTTAGGCTCAATAGACCTCCCTACCCTTACTGATCCCCAGACAGAATTACTCATAGGGCTATATCTCAAGATGAGGTTGCTCAGGCTATTAAATAAATCCCTATAGACAAAGCTCGTGGGCCAGATGGTTTTACCAATAATTTTTTATAAAGCTTGTTCTAAACAACTTATTACCCATTTTAACAAATCTTTTTTTTTTTGTAAATATCATTTTTAATAGAGAAGCTTTACAATTCGTACACAATTTGACAGTCAAAATCCATCATACACATTACCGACATTACATCAGACATTCAAAGATACAGGCCTATGAATAGGGTTACACTCTATTATTTTAACAGCAGTCCTGACCCACCACTACCCCCCCCCAGAATCATTCTGCTAGCTATTTTGAATTTGAGTCATCCCTCCACCCCCACTACCCGCCTCCAAAAGCCCTCCCACTTGCCCAGTCAGTGATCCCTGCATCTCACCTCTACTGAGCTTTTAAGGTCCAGGTAGGGGCCTGGTGGCCATAAACTATGGCCTGAGGAGCCAGTCAATAAGGTGCTGCATTAAGGCATGAAGAGAGGGTCCCTGGCCATGGTATAAATGACCCATCTCCTCCACTTCAAACAACCCAGCCCAGCCTGGTCATTTAAGTTGTAAGTTATTTTTTCGGATTTATAGATAAGATGGACTGTCTCTCTCCAGCCCAAAAGGGTAGGGGGTTCAACTGTGAGCCAACGTTTAGTGATAGCTTTCTTCACTGCCAGTAGTAGAATATTTAATAGGTACTGGGCGTGAAGATCAAGTAGGCCCGGGGAGGAAAACAATGCAGGATGAAGAAATCACCACTATAAGGTAGTTCGACCCCAAAGAGATCTTTTAACTCCTCAAATAAACCCTGCAGAAAAGGCTGCAACTTTGGACAGGTCCAGAAAATATGAGAGTGGTGAGCTACAGGCTCTCCACATAGGCGCCAACACGCTGCAGATCGGTTAGCACCAAAATGAGAGGTTATTACTGGGGTTCGGAAGAATCTTATCAGTAATTGCCAAGAAAACAACCTCCAAGAGTGAGAGTAGGTGATTCTTGATGTCATACGGAGGAGAGTCTCCCATTGTTGGGGAGTGATTTGGGAACCCAGCTCTTCATTCCACTTTTCCCTTAGCCGTGAGGTGTCTCCCCCCATTGTCTCCAGAAGGGACCTGTACAGCACTGAAACAGTGTGTGGGAGTCCTCGGGATTTTAATACTTGTTGGAGTATCCGAATCACTGGGGGGTGTGCCTCAGGTGAACGGACATTGGGAGGTAGGGATTCAAAATAGTGTCGGAGTTGTAAATATTGGAAAAAATCTGATCGATGTAGATGAAAGTCACGGCTGATTTCACCGAACTCTCTAAAGTGGGTGACAATTTGCAGTTGCGAGAGCTGAAGGAGGCGGGCGTGCCGCCAAGTCTGAAAGGTATGATCTAAGAGGGCTGGGGAAAAGTCCTCCAATAGATCTACTGGGCAAAGCAAGACCAAAAAAGGGGTGATCCCTAGGACCTTTCTCATCGAGCACCAAACCTGTGCTTGGTACTCCATCCATGGACCCCATGCAGGCCTAGCCATTGAGGGTAGGGTTTTATGGAATATCACTTTTTGGTATTCCCGGGGTGGGAGGATACTCTCCTCAATTTCCCTCCATCTGGCTGGAGCCACTCCCATAAGGTGCTGTATTATATAAGAGAGGTGAGTAGCCCAGTAATAGAGTTTCAAATTGGGGAGTGCTAAGCCTCCCCGGGCTTTAGGGAGGTGAAGGGTCTCCAGTTTAACTCTAGGGCGTCTTCCCGCCCAGATAAATTTCACTATGGCCCTGTTCCAGGCCTTAAAGAGACTATTTGGCAGATTGAGGGGCACATTCTGGAACAGGTAGAGGATCCTCGGAAGTGTAACCATCCGGATAACCTCTATACGCTGCATCATATTCAGTGGGAGAATGTTCCATCTTTCAAGGTCCTGTTTCATCTGGGATGTAATGGGGTGGTAATTATTATCTAGGGTGTCTTCGGCTTGATGTGAGAGGTAGATTCCTAAATATTGTAATAGCTAGGCCCCCAGCGAAAGGGGTACCTTGTCTTGATTGCATCCGATGGGACGCAGTGAAAGGTGAGGGCATCGGTCTTGCTGGTATTCAACTTATAACCTGAATGTGACCCAAATTCCTCCAGGAGGTGGAAAACGGCAGGCACAGACCGCTCGGGTTTAGTGAGGAACAGCAGAACATCATCTGCGTATAGGGCTACCCGGTGCTCCATGCCCTCCACAGTCACCCCCGAAATCTCAAATGACAATCTAATCGCCTGGGCCAAGGGTTCAACGAATATAGCGAAAATGCCTGGTGATAATGGACAGCCCTAAAGCATACCTCTAAAAAGGGGGAAGTATTCAGAGTGGTGGCTAGATGTTTTAACACAAGCGTTCGGGGACGCATAGATTTTCCTAAGAGTATCAATATGGGGTCGCGGGAAGCGCATAGCAGCCATTGTGGCGAACAGGAAAGAACAAGACACCTGGTCAAAGGCCTTCTTAGCATCAAGGCTGAGAAGGACCGACGAGTCATCCCGGGATTGCATCTCATGGACCAGATGTAGAGCCCTATGCGTGTTATCTGAGGTGGACCTTGAACTCACGAACCCTGCCTGATCAGGGTCAATCAGCTCCGGTAGTACATGGTCCAGTCGTCGGGCCAGGATGGACATGAAGTACTTGTAATCTGAGCTAAGAACCGATATCAGTCTATATGAGCTACATTGTAGCGGGTCCTTACCTGGCTTGAGGATGACCGAGATTGTGGCATATGCTCAACTGGGTGGAGGGGATTCACCGGCTAGGACCTCATTACATGCTGCAAGTAACAGCTTACTAATAGTCTGAGTCAATGATTTATAAAACTCCACCCTGTAACCATCAGGCCCAGGGGCTTTTGGGGTTTTGGACTTGGTGATGGCCATCGACAGTTCCTCCGGTGAAATGGGTTTCACCAAGAGAGCCTGCTGTTCGCGGTTAAGCGTTGGTAAATTTAGGGTTGATAAAAATGATTCGGGGGATGACAAATCTGTCCCCCGATCCGGCATGTATAAGGCTTTATAGTATTGACAAAAGGCCTGAGGTATGTTTTTAAATTTAATATGACATTCTCCTGTCCCAGCATCCTTTATCATTGCAATAATAGAAAACTTACGGTGTTGGCGGAGCCGGTACGCAAGTAACCGGGAGGCACGTGAGGCCAATCTTGCCGCCTCTGATGGAGATATCTTGAGGAGCAGCCTCAGTTTGCTGTGGGCATAGGGGAGTCCAGCTCATTCTTAGTCTGCTTTATCTGGGAAGAACCGAGGCATCACCTTGTTGGTGAGCAAGCTGAAGAAACTGAAGGGTCTGTTCCAGCTGAAGTTGCCTTTCTTTCGTGCCTTTGCCAAACCGGCTGAGTATTTTATAAGTGACCTCTTAGGACTGCTTTTAGAGTGTCCCACTGAATTGTTGATGGGGTCTCCTGGGAGGTTGTCCTGTATAATTTCACTTAATTTTATCACTGAGGAACTCCTTAATTGCTCTCTTTTTTAAATGTCGGGTTAAATCTCCACCCAGTGTTGCGCCTTTCAAGGCCCAGATTCCACTAGTGATGAGTGGGGCATGATCTGAGTGAGCTATGGGACCCAATGGGCTCGACCAGTGAGCCGAGCTGTTCCTTCTGGGTGTAGCAGTGGTCAATTCTTGTATATGTCCCATGAACTGCAGAATAAAAAGAGTATCCCCTATCTCTGGAGTGTAGGGATCACCACGTATCAAGCCATCCCATCCCCTCTGTAAATCTCTTAAAGAATTTATGTGAGGCCTGTTGCACACTGGGCCGGGCTCTAGAAGTGTCTAAGGTGGTACTCGGGGCAATGTTGAAGTCACCTGCCAAGATCAGGGTCCCCTTAGTCTTCTCCAAACAAATCTTTTTAATCATCGTTTTTTCTGCCAGTATCTCTGATCCTTCATTAGCTACTACTTGGATTACTCTACTCCTCAAGCCTGATAGGGATGAGTTGTTAAGAGAGCCATTGCCCTGTCTCTCTTATCAACTCCGACCTTAAATTATTCACTAAGATTTTAGCCAACCGACTTCTTAAGGTTTGGGATGGGTTGACAGGGGTAGAACAGGTGGGGTTTATGCATGGTAGACTCTCCAGTGACCATTTACACAATTTGCAACATCTTATTTCTGCTGCCCAGAAGAACCATAGACCTGCAACCTTTGTCTCTGGACACAGAAAAGGCATTTGATAGGGTTTCATGGGCCTATTTGTTTACTGTTATGCAGAAATTTGGAATACCAGATGAGTTTATACAATGGGCCAGTCTGCTGTATCAGTCTCCAGCTGCATATATTTGGTGCAAAGGAGTATTCTCTGACACGATTCTCCTGGAGAGGGGAACCCATCAGGGTTGCCTCGTCTCTCCTCTACACTTTAATTTGTACACTGAACCATTACTGCGGAGATTGCAGAGTAATACTTCTATTAAAGGCATTGTGGTTGGAGGTGTAAGATAAGTTCTCTGCATATGCAGATGGTCTTTTGCTTCATATAAAAGACCCCTTGATATCAATTCCAGCAGCACTGGAGGACATCAATAAGGCAGCAGAAATTTCAGCTTTATAAACTTAATTTAGGTAAAATGAAACACTCTAGCTTTAAATAATTTAATTAGTAACCAAGCTGTTGTAAATATTGGTCTGGCATGGGAAACTCATATACTCAGGTACCCTGTGAATATAGTGCTTCAAAAACAGTGCAAGAAGAACAGTGCTGTGTGAAGCATGACTGCAGTTACAGAAACAGGGGTGAAAGAGTAGAAAGTAAGTACTGCAACCCTGCTCGCTGATGTGCAGATTCAGGACGGAGTCAAGAAGCCTGTGCTGCTGTGCCTGGCCAAGCTGCTCCTGTGGTGGAGTGGCTAAGGCACCAGGACACAGCAGTAATGGAGACCTAGGACTGTGGTTCAGTTCTACCTCAGGTCTCTCTCTTTTTTTTTTTTTAAATTAAAAAATGATTTCCCCACTTCCAAGTTTCTCCCCATTGCCAAAGTCCACACACCTCCGGAGTTGATTATTTAAAGTCTAGGGGGTGTAGGGGTGAAGCCCTCCACATTGGGGGGTGTGGGGGGTGAAGTCTCCCTCATAAAAGGAAATCCCCATTGTTTTCAATGAGGTGTGCATGTACCTTTCTTGTGTTGCTGCTGTTGAGCCTGACGTTATGTCAGAGTATGACATTTTGTCTGCGGCATTGTTTGCTGCTCTGTGTTTGGTTATGGTGACATGATCCCATGCCATCCCATGCCATATACTCATCTACTTGGGTATTAAGCTCTCTAGATATCCCAGTGAATTGGCTAGTCATAATTTAGACCCTCTTTTGCATTCAATTATATCGAATCTGCAAAGATGGTCTGCTCTTCCTCCAATGTTGTGGGAACGCAAATATAGTGAAATGAATCTTCTCCCTTGTCCCCTATATCTTCCAGGTATGTTGAATATTTCTTCCTAAAAGCTGGTTTCTTAGACTCCAATGTTTGCTTAATGATTTACTATGGCAAGGGAAAGTTGTTAGGTGAGCCTGTTTTATATTAATGGCTCTGCAACATTTGGGGGCTTCACTTACAGAATTATATTCTTTACTATAGTGCTTTATATGGTAGCAATTATCTACAGTGGGGGAGGTTTAGTGACATTAACATAGGGAGTGCATACACTCCTTTGTGGCAATTTATTGAGTGGGACCTATGTTGAGCGGTGAGACTCCATATAAAAAGAGTCTCCTCTTATTAGGTTTTTGTGCCCCAGTTTTCTCCCATCCCCATCTCAGCATGAATGCAGATGTGTGGAGGCATGTGCACGTCGCACTCGAGACAAACTCCCTTCATGTCACCCCCTCCCGTCCGCACCATCACTGGACCTCCACCTGGTGGCGGTGGAATTACAGGAGGGTGACAATCTCCCAGGGAGAGGAGAGCTGTCATTAGGTGGCTTCATCCAGCTCCCTCACCCCCACATGTCAGCTCCCCGGCGATCTGAGGTCATTCCCAAACCTGGGTCACAGGTGTAGCATGAGGCAAGACATCCAGCGCCTCAACCCTCAGCGCCATCAGGCCAGCATACAGAGTCTCCTTCTTAAACCTTCACAGCTGCCCCACTCTTTAAAAAAAAAGAGACCCCTATTTACTGGTCTCTTAGAGAACACTCCCAACTTGTCCGATACTGTGGTCTTCACTGGTCTACTGACATTTCGCAGCCACTTCTGGGTAATGTTAATTTTTGTGTTAATCGCCATCCTATTACTTCCTCTTTTTGACCTCAGATACCTGTATCTGCAGTGGAACATATTTTAGATGAAGAGAAACCTCTTCCCTTTTCTATTTTTTGTACACTTTAATGGTATTTTGAAGTCATATGCTCTCAAATATTATTACCTAATTCATATTTGTACTGCCAACCTCGGTCCTCGTCCATGGACAAGACTTGCTTGGGATTTTTTTTAAGACACTGATTGCTGCTGCTGCTGCTACACAGCCCTACTCTGTTTTGGGTCTTTATAAGATCCTTCAGTCATTAAATTCTCATAACCCTTCTGGTTTGTGTTTTTATTGGCAACAGGCTTTGGGGGCACATTGGACTCCTGATACCTGGCAGACCAAATGGTGGACCTTTTATATATTAATCAAACAAGATTGACACAGTTTGGTTCAGTTTTATTTTCTGTATAATCTCTATTTTACCCCTCAGATGTTGTACAGGATGAATAAACTGGTCTTGCCGGCTTGCTCTAGGTGTAGTTTAGCTAAAGGTACTTTGAAACATATCCTGTGTGATAGTGTTGCTCAGACAGTGGTAGGATCCACAAAAGCACCACCTGTCAGATAGTGCTGGTATCCTGACTTGGATCCTACCAGATATCCTGCAAAGACAGATGCAGTATCTAGGGTGAGTGATAGATCCTAGTTAGGATCCAGGTATCCTGGTTAGGATCCACGGATCCTAGGGCAGATAGTTAGGATCCGGGTCAGACACTGATGGATCCTGGTTAGGATCCAGGTATCCTGGTCAGGATCCATGGATCCTAGGGCAGATAGTGATAGATCCTAGTTAGGATCCAGGTATCCTGGTTAGGATCCATGGATCCTAGGGCAGATAGTTAGGAGCTGGGCCAGACACTGATGGATCCTGGTTAGGATCCAGGTATCCTGGTTAGGATCCATGGATCCTAGGGAAGATAGTTAGGATCTGGGCCAGACACTGATGGAGCCTGGTTAGGATCCAGGTATCCTGGTTGGTGGGATCCATGGTCAGCTAGCACTACTATCCTACCACAGAAACCTCTAGGCCAAATTGGAGGCATCTGTTGGTATCCTGATTCTATGATACTATCTGAGCAACACTGCTGTGTGATTGTGCTAAAGTGATTACCTTTTGGGAAGCAATTAAAAGTTCACTGGACTCTTATTTAGGATTTGAGACTTATTTTACTCTGGAGATTTGTTTAATTGGTTATTACCCTTCTATTATTGGAATTCAGAAAATTATACTGTCCTTTTTGCTATGGCTGCTAAAATCTTCATTTTACGTCATTGGTTGGATGATATTATACCTACCCAGAGAGAATGGCACCAAGAAATTATGCAGGCTTTAATGTCGAAAAACATATTGCTTCTATTCATAATTGCCTGCCAACTTTTTGGACCAGATGGGAATCACTTTGTTATTTTATCAGTTTAATTTTGTCATTTGAGATTTTATATTATGGTTTTATGCTGATGTCTGTTTTAATTATACAGGTACAGTATACCCTTTATTCTTTTTTCTTTGTCTTCCCCTTCCTTTTTATACTGCCCCATAATGGGCTGGGTATGTTTTTTTTTCATGTCATGCTCCAAATGAGATGGAGGGTGGGTTTAGTTTTACTTAACTTTTTTTTTGTGGGTGTTGTTTCGCCTGGGGCCCCCAGTCAGTCAATCCATCTTCTCATCCCTTTCTCCAGCCGTCTGACCCGTACAGGTCTCCTGGTAGGGCAATCACCTAATTGCCCCATGGCTTAGCCCCCCATGGTGGGGTGGCAGGGTGTGGCCAACTTCACCCACCAAGTTCGGATCCACATGGTGATCCCCTCCTGGAGCCAGTGCAGGTGCCCACAGATGGCCATCAAGCCGCTGCAACTGGGTGCCCTTTTCCCCACTTTTCTCCCTTGCAGTTTCATGGTGTGCAATGATGCCAGTGACTGGGTGTGCACACACACTCCTGTGCGCACCCCTGTCAAGCATCTGCTATGTCCTGCCCCCATGTTATGCATCTCTGTGCCGAGCCCCAGCCTCCGCTAGGGGTCAGGTGGGTGCTGGCCACTGGAAACCCCACTCCCCAGAGATGGAGAGCAGTCCAGATGCTCAATCCACCTCCTCCCTGCTGACCCATGGTGACCCAATGCTCGTTTCTAACACGGTCGATGGCGTGGTGCGAGGTGTGGCACCCAGCACTTTAACCCTCAGCACCACTGGGCCAGCTTAGTTTTACTTTTCTTGTTTTATGTATTATATTATATTGTATAATTCTTTAATAATGCATACTTAATAAAAACAAGCATTTGTCAATGCTGAATGTTGTCTCACTGGCATTAGCATTGGTAGTGCCAGAGTTAGAGATGCATACTAGGAATGGCAGTGAAGTATTGCAGTGAAGTCAACCCCACCCCCACCCTGCAGATACTGACAGACATTGGGGTGTGCCTTTGGGTCGTCAGCTATAACGCTCATGCCATTGTACCTCACAGTACCCTGTAGACACTGCCAAGTGTCGTGGTGTGCTTTGGGGTCTTTGGGCATTATACTTACCCCATTCCATAGGGAAATACACTGAGGTGGGTGCAGTATAGGAGAACAGGATGAACGTTGTAGCCAAACAGTGCAAGACACACCACAATGCCTGTCACTGGCTGCAGGGTGGGGGTGGAATGGCATGAGCATTAGAGCCAATGATCCCAAGTCACACCCCTGACGCCTGTCAGACTCTACAGGGTGGGTTGCTACAGTTGGAAACTCTAACACCATAGGCATGTGTTGGTATTTTCACTCCAAATTTTCAACATGGGCTTTTTGTGAGCCCACCTCATGAAAAGCAGCACAATCAGTTTGTTAGCAGAAAGGTGGTTTTGCACAGTGGCTATGATGTTTGGCGACACAGGGCTGAAAACACATTTTGTGCAGGATGTGGAAAATGACAACTGTACTGTTCATGAGGAGGCGTAAAAAATGGCAATGTTGAAAATCTGGAGTGAAAATATGAAAAATTGGTGAAGTCATAAGCATGCATAGAAACTGTGCAACACATGTCTGTAACACAGTTATTTTGGGGAGTCTGTTAGCCACATTTTTAAACATAGGCATTTTGGGACCTCCCCTCACAAACAGTGGCACTGTGATTTTGTTAAACTGTCCCAAAAGTTGGTTTCCCACAGCGACCACGCCATTGTGCGTCACAGGTGCAGAAACATATTTTGGGCAGGATGTGAAAAATAGCAGCTGTACTGTTCATAAGGAGGTGTGAAAAAATGGCAGTGTTGAAAATCTGGCATGGAAATATTGCTAATTTGCGAAGTTACACGGGTGTGTGGAAACTGTGCAACGCATGCTTGTAACATAGTCATTTTATGGACTTTCGGCACCAAATTTTCAACATAGGCATAATAGGATGTCTGCTCATGAACAGTGTCACCATCATTTCCTCAAACTGTCCCAAAAACTGATTTCGCAGAGCGACTGCGCTATTCTGCTCTAGATGTGCGAAAACACATTTCGGGCAGGATATGTAAAATGACAGCTGTACTGTTCATAGGGAGGTGTGGGAAAATGCCAATTGTGAAAATCTGGAGTGAAAATATTACAAATTCAGACACTTACGAGTGTGCGTGGAAACTGCGCAATGCATGCAAGTAAAACAGCCATTTTTTGGATTTTTTCTACTAAATTTGCAACATAGGCTTTTTGACAGCCCTCCTTGTGAAGAGTGGCACTGTCATTTCATTAATCAGTCCCAAAAGGTGATTCCACACAGTGACTACGAAATCACCTTTTGGGACAGAATAACGCCATGACAGTGCCTGAAATCATGAGGAGGGGTCACAAAAACCCCATGTTGAAAATTTGGTGTAAAAATTCCCCAAAATTCCTGAGATACTCACCAAAGTTGAAAAAACTCTATTTATGTCATTATGCAGCTTATTGGCATTTCCTCAGTTCGCGGTCGGCTTTGAAGAGTGCAGACGTGCTCTCGGTCCACTGAAGATCGTCGTGCTAGACTCTGGAGGTAAGTATGGGGTGGGGGTGTGTGGGGAGGCAGGGAGCGCAGTGAGTGGAATGTTACTATACATTTATGTACAGTTACAAGGTCTACTATGGTTATAAGAATACATTCTTGAATTCTTTGTGTGAGAAAACTACAAGCGAAGTTGATTGTGTAGTAAGACACAAGGCCACTGGCCGAGTGCCTTACAACACTCGGGGTATATAAAGAGAATCGCTTAATGCAAAAGGGCAACGTGAACTTGGTATAGTGAGGCAGGAGTCCACTGGATGAGTGCCTTAAAACATCCAGGGTGTGCAGAGGTTATAGCTTCAAACAAACTACTGCATTTTTTGTTGTACTTATCAAATAGAGCTTTAACAATGCAAACATGCAGATAGGAAATAAAACATGTAATCATGCATTACTAAGCAATAAAACATGATATGGATGCATTGAACAGATCTAACCACATGCCCAGGGGCATAGAAAGGCATTCAGCCCATGTAATTACAGTTAAATCAGTTCAATGCACCCCCCCCCGGGCCCTGATTTTTCTGTGACACTTTGGAACCAAGTACTGCGGCAGGATTACCATTTACCACAGAAATTATGTGGCAGTGGTTTGTCATTTCTGCAGTGGTTCTGTGGCACCAGTGAACTGTCATGTCACAGCATCAGCTTGTCATCCTGACACCATTCCATGGCAGTGACTACTGCAAATGGGATGGGGGAACACACAGTACCATTAGTTCAAAAAATAAACCCAGACACTTAAATATTTTTTTTTAAAAAAGCTAAACAAAAATATGTCACTTAAGGTTCTATTCTATTGCATAAATGAAATACACAGAGGGGACCTTATGTGATAAAGGATTTACATATACTCATGCTGTTTATGACACTTGTTATGTTCCACTGCGTATCACACATAAATGTATCTGCAATCTGTAACAGTTTAAAAAAATATATATATATGTTTCCTTTTTGGGATTGTGAAATTGTATCCTCATTCATAAAGGCGCCTTTGGAAATGGAACAAACAGAATAGTGGAGATATTTGAAGACTCACTTGTCATGCCTGTCCGCTTCTCCTGATGCACTACATTGATCTGTAAGGCCATGACAAGCATGTGAACCCCTTGTGAGGGAAGGATCCCCACCCTGTCACAATATGTCACCCATGCGACAGAACAGTGGGCCATACTTTCCCAGGCTCAGAGCTGTGGTGTGTAACCTCCCCTCCCCAATCCTCATGCTGTCCAACCAGCTCTCCAACCTTGTCCCCGAACTTGAGTCACCAGGATGGAAACACAATATGCTACCTGCTGGCCCAATGGCTAGCCATGCACACAATGTTTCTTCATAACTTTTAGGTAATTCTATCAACCCATAATAACAAGTAATCAATAACCATGGCAAAAATGTGTAAAGCACACTTATTCATTTAATCTATTCTTTGAACAGGTCTACACACCATTATATTTGAACTCTCTGGGCATAATTAGTTTGATTTATTTATTAGACACAGAGTACTTCATTTTAACAGTTATTCATTTCAGAGGGCTCTCCTATACCTTAAGGGCACAAATAAATGTATACAAAGTAAGGTAGTCAGTTAACAGGTCTATGGTATTGTCACGTATTTGTTTACATTGGCCCCAGTGTAGTAACTTAAGACTGAAAAATGTTACTATACTGGTGCGGTAGTGACAGTATAGTTAGAGTTCATGTGAGCATGTAATGTTAAAGGCCAGTGTTTGCATGGTAATAACTTTGGGCAAGTTCAACAGATCTGCTTGAAATGCTTCTTCAGAAGGGACATATCTATTGATGTACCAAATTTGGTTTGAAGCCCTTATGTGGTTTCTGAGATGCAGTGTTGAAAATAAAGATTTTTATGTGTTTTGCTGTGTTTTTTGTTAACCTGTATCTCAGAAACGGCTGCAGCAACAGTGCTGAAATTTTCAGGGTGGAAAACTTTGGCATCAAAGACATGCCTTTTGCAGGATTGGTGAAAAAATATGAATCCATTCAAAAGTTATTAATCTTTGTTTTTCACATTATTTTCTATGGGCAAAAAATAGATGTCCCTGGCAGCATAGGATTCTAAATCAGAGCAGCACTCTGGCATAGGATTTTATGCCGAAGTTTAATAATGGGCATACGATTCTATGTCAGAGCAGCTGTCTGGCATAGGATTGTATGCTGAAGGGTACAGGTGCAGGCCAGCACCCCAACCTCCAAAAACAACTGTGGAACACTGGGGAGCCCATTCCCAGTGTTCCCAAATCTGTCTTGTGCCCCTAAAAAACAAGAAAACATTCTACCCACATACTTTTTTAACTTCGATGCAGAATCCTGCATCCTGCCATTTTTGACGCAGAATCCTGCATCGAAGTGCTAACTTTTGCTGACGTCAAGGTGCCCAATCCCCAAGTCGACATTTATACTGCCATTCACTACTTTTTGAACACTGAGGAGCCCACCCCCAGTGTGCTGAACTAATAATTATTATTTTTCCGACACCGGGATGCCAGCTCCCGGTGTTGGAAATCTCCCCGAGCCAACTTCCATTGGTGACAAGTGTGCTCAGTCACCCTGTCAGCATTATGTATCCCCCCTCCAACTCATGTGGCACACTGGGAGCCCACCCCAGCGTGCCCACATTTACTTTAGATATTCCTGTAAATAAAGAAAATGATCCCCGATGTTTTTTTATTTAAACCTGTAATAAAGAAAATGGTCCCTCGTCGTCTTCCCAGTCCTCCTCCCCCATCCCCTCCCTCCCACTGAGCATCCACCTCCCTGCACCCCCACTTACCCATACTTACCTCTGGAAGTCAGAAGCAGTGATCCTTTCTGGACCGGGACACATCTGCACTCTTCAAAGACCAACTGCAATCTGTGGAATCAAGATAGGCTCGTATTATGGCTCTCAATGGGGTTTTAGACCTAGGTTGATATCCGAGCCACTTTTTAAGAATTTTTACCCCAAATTTTCAACATGGGGTTCATGGGATCCCACCTCATGAACACTGTCACAGTCATTTCATTACTCGGTCCCAAAAGGTTATTTCACGGTCACTATGCAAAATCACCTTTCTGGACCAATTAATGAAATGACAGTACCAGTGTTCATGAGGGGAGCTCCCAAAAAGCCCATGTTGAAATTTGCTGCAAAAATTCCCAAAAATGACTGCGTTATGAGTGTGTGTTGTGCAGTTTCTACACATATTCGTAGCTTCACAAATTTTTAATATTCTCACTCCAGATTTTCAACATTGAGATTTTGCCACACCTCCTCATGAACAGAGCAGCTGTCATTTTTTTTAAACTCATCTTTATTAAGGCGTTCAGATACTGACATACAGAATGATCAGCACCGTTTAACCATTATACATTCATAGTATTGAGATACAGGTTGTCTAATTAAGAGATGTAACAATACAGCCTACATAATCCTAGGGGACTCCCCCTTAAGACTAAAACTATATGCAGAGCACTATACATAATGTACTCTAAGCTAGTTTTTAATACTGTAGGAACATATATGATATAAAAATAAGAAATTTGTGGGACATCTCTCATCCAGTATGTCAGAAATTCAGAGGACATTGTTTGGAAATGACAATTAAAACATGTCCCCTGCTTTATGGGCCTCACCAACATGGCCCCTGGCTAAGCTTCATGTCCACACCCCCCTCGTCCCATGCTTCAAATCTTTATTATGATATTCAATTTCAATTGTCTTACCTTCCTCAACTCCCACAGGAGGCATCCCCCTTAAAGAGGAGGCGGCCCAAATATCCCTCTAGAATTTAAGCCCTTCCTCGTCCATCGGGTAGATTATCTCGCTTTACCTTCCTGCCATCAACATAAACCCTCAAAAGTTTGCAACCAGGCCTCCTACCCCCCCCTCCATCTTTCAATATGCTTTTCTGAAGCAAGTCTTAATTTGGCTGTGAGCAGCTCCATTTGAACTACTCCTTCACCCTTCTGACCCATTCCTCTAGATGGAGCTGTCATTTTTGACATCCTGCTCCAAATGTATTTTCACAGCTCTGGCTCAGAATGGCGCAGTTGCTGTGTGAAATAAATTTTTGGGATGTACTAACAAAATCACGGTGCCACTTTTCATTAGGTGGGGTCCCAAAAAAGCCATGTCGAAAATTTGCAGCAAAAATACCAATAAAAAACTCACAAAACTGGGATACTATTACACTATGTAAAAAAGTAAGGAAATTAATTAAAAACGCTGTTTAAAGACAGCTAGGGTTCTAGACGTAGGTCTTCAACGAAAGTGATACAGGTCAGGAAATTGTATGTTAGAGTTTACAACTGTTACACTCCTCCCCCACCACATCCTACCACTAAAACTGCACCCCAACCCTCCACACACCAACAAGCGTTGGGGTGTGACTTAGGGTCGTGAGTCCCACCCTCTCACCCAACCCTACTATCGCAACACCACCACCCACCCTCCACACACCAACAAGCATCGGGGTGTGCCTTAGGGTCACGGTCCCACCCGATCCCCCTCACCCAACCCTACCATTGCAACACCACACTCACCCTCCACACACACCACAAGTCGGGGTGTGCCTTAGGGTCATGTGCCCTAATGCTCATCCCATTCTCCTATACCGTACCATGACAGGTTCCTTACAGATGGAATGGGATGAGTGTTAGGCACATGACCCTAAGGCACACCTCAGCGCTTGGTGTGTGTGGAGGGGGGTGGTGGTGGATGGCAGGGTTGGGTGGGGCCATAACCCAAGTCACACTCCCTACTTGTTGGTGTGTGGAGGGTGGGGGGGTGCAGTTTCAATGGTAGGATTTGGTGGGGGAGGAGTATAACAGTTGTAAACTCTAACATCCAATTTCCTGACCTGTATCACTTTGGTTGAAGACCCATGTCTAGAACCCTGTCTTTTAAATGAAGTTTTTTTTAATTAATTAGGTTATAGGACAGGTTGAGCAAATATCACAGTAACTGATGTGCAGTGCCACTTCATTGGGGAGTTGGAGCAGTGGTAGACAAATGACTATTCATTTCTGTGGCAGACTGTAGCCCCATCGTTATCTAACACATGATGTGATCTCATTGATAACATCACAGACTGAGCAAAGAGGAATTTGAGGTTTCAAAGAAGGGGAAAGGAACCAGGTGCTATGGAAAAACTGCAAATATAATAAAAAAACAAAACAAAACAAAACAAAACACCAAGAACAGTGAATTCTGTGGTGCTGAAGGTATTCTGCAAAAGGTTGTAAGTTCTGCTCAAAATTCTGCAGCCGCAGAATTCTAGGGGCCTTGCACAGCATATGATGAGGGAACACAGGACCAGACAGATTCCTGATGGAGAATGGCATTGACTGTTGCACAACATAAGTAGGACTGGCTATTAAGCTTGGATGTGTGTCCATAATTCAAACTGGGTTAGGGGACAGATTGGAAGTACACTCAACTTCCCTGGCTTGTTCTGCGGTCCTCCCTGTGCTGAATATATGGAATGGGAAGGACAGGGAGAGGAAGAGGACACTGAGAAATTTACTTAGTGGTTAAATAAGTGGCATCAGGAGGAGAGGTAACATTATTTGAGAAACGGGGATTTTTGGGACAGGATACTTTTTAAGGGTGATGGCCGTCACCTAGCAAGAGAGGGAGCCAGTGCACTTGGGCAGAACTTTGATATCTACATAGGTGGACATTTAAAATGAGATGGGGAGACAGAGGCAGGGGGAACTACGGTGGATGGAGAACAAAAGGAGAACCTAGCTAGGACTCCCTGAGAAATGGTGGCTCGGAGCAGTGCGACTGAAAGCAGCAAAGCAGGGGTCCTTAATAAGTTAAGAGTGCCAGTGGGTTTACAAAGTGATCAGAGAGCAGGAAGTTAAGGAGGAAGTGGAGGCCAAAGAGAGAGGAACTGACAAGAGGGGGAAGGTTATAGACACAAGCTGGCGTATAGTCTGCCTCAATGCCAGGAGCCTGGGAAACAAAATTAGTGAGCTCCAGAAGATGGTGGATGCTGAACAGGACCTTGTAGCCATCAAAGAAACATGGGCCACAGGGAAAAACAACTAGGACCTGGCAGTAATTGGGTATATCATGTACTGGAGAGATAGGGGTTCGGGAAAAGAAGATGAGGTTGTCTCCTATGTCAGGAAAGGCAGAGAGGCTGCATCGTTTATTCAACTTTCAAGGTCATTACAGTTTGCAGGAAATTAACAACATTTTCAAGAGTCAGCTAATAAGTGAATGATGTAGCTTTCTAAAAATCTGTAGTTTCAGATTCTGTTTAGTTCTCATTAATATGCTCAATTTCATGCAAGAAGAGTAATTTTGCTGTTTTAGCAAGTTCCAGTTATAAAGTTTTAGTACATACATTATCTTTGTGCACATATCTGAAAAAAAAAAAAAGATTGCATGGGAAATGCTCTAACTAATTCTGCTAATGCATGAATTTAAACAGGACACCACTGGGATCGAGTCTGAGGTGAAATGCCACCTGTAGTCTCTACTCCGAATTGGAAAGACGGGTTCTAAGATGGGGCCATGAAAAGCTTTTCCTTGCATTCTTTTAAAGTATAATATTACAATTATACACCATTAAATTAGAGCAAACGTAAGACGTTATTCATCATTCGTACATCATTTGAAAAGTGTATATCATTCAACAAATGTGATGTGAGGTAAAAGCAACCTGCACTATGTCCTTCAGCCAAGTTTCCTTCTGTTTGTCAAGCTGACAAAAAAGGTTCATATTCAATGACATTAACACCTCCAGACCTACATTTACAAAATGAGGATGGAGTATCCTTTCTATGTTGTTTATAATAAATGCAATTAAATATTTCTAATCTAAAATTAGTACATCTAGTCCTTGCTTTTTTGTCTACCAGGACCGTCAAATACAGCTCACTCTTGTGATGTAATTTATTTGTATAAACCTGGTGCATCTTAGTAGTTGTAATTTTCTGGAGATCTTTATACTGAGGACTTACTCCTGCAGTGTTATTATGTTGTCTTGCATGCACAGCGCAGACAACATATTGGGGTTGCTTGAAGTGGAAGATCAGGTTTTGGAGGCGTGGTCGTGTTGTTGCCAGTGGTGCCACTTCTTTTTCAGGCTGGGCTCCATGGCACGAATTACATTGCATGCTGTCTATGACAGCAGTGCAAAAGTGTGGCACTGTGGTAGCGAGGATTCTTTATAACAGATTTAGACAGACAACTGTAATATAGTGCATAAAAAATGCATATTCTGCGTTTGTCAATTTATTGTCCAAAAAGCAAAATAAAGAAAATAAAGGATATTTACAAAAAGGAAAATAAGAGGGTGTTAATTCTTCACACCAATGTAAATCATCAGGACATCATTTTTCTTCCATTAAGCATCAAATCAAAAGAATTCCTGAGACCTTCCTTCTTGACAGTGTAAACCTCCACACTCAGCTCTTCTTAGCTCTTGCTCAGTCTCTGATCAGAAAGCAACTGACCATCTTCCATATTCTCTCCTATCTATCTCCCTAACCCTCTGGTGGACAACCTTTATGGCAGCTTGACGTGACATCAGAGGTCAGATGACAACATCAATTAGCAGGAACACTTTATTTTTAACCTCTAAATTTCATAAAACAATGTCCTAGCCTGCCTAGCTTAATGCAAGTCTCTATGTCCATCATGGCTCTTAAGGAGTCTCTCTTCTGAAAAAAAGGCTAAATAATCCTTAATTACAGGGCATGACATCACACTTGGGAGCTGACTCCTCCCTACTGTGATGTCACTGACTGCTTCTCCCATAAATACAGTCAGTTCTAGGAGCTACCAGCCCTATAGCAGGACCTCTGGAAACATCATCAGGTAATGACCCTTTTCTTTTATTTCTGGCTCATTGTAATATTTTAAATCAGAAGAAAAAATATTCAGTAGCTATCAGTAGAGCGAAAAATGTAAGCAGAAAGGCGCTCCTTATCTGTTTACTCTTGCAAGCACTAGGAACCTACTACTTTTTTAAGAGAAATAAACATTTTCTGTACCAAACTTAGCTTTGTAAAACAGCTGCTGGCTGAAAACTTTCAGCCATCAGCTCCCATTTCATTTTCAGCCCTGTTTTGCTTGACAGCAAAGCAAGCTTCTTTGCTGTACCTGATACCTGCAGCATTTCTTTATATGGGCATCACAGGTATTTTATGTACTTAAACTCCCTTCAGTTTTTTCTAAGGGAGTGTTTTTCTGTGTTTCCCCGACTGAGCTAGCTCAGTCTACACACTTGCTGCAAGACACAGGAGCATGAAACAACAGGGGCAGATTTTGTACATTCTTTGTAATTCTGCATCCACTTCAGAGCTATGTCCTCTTTATAAGAAACCACTCCTGGTGGTTAAACAATCATTTCAAAACACACATCAGCTGGGACCAAATTCAACATACTGCTAGCAGCAGCAGGGAACCACTGCTCTTTCTTTAAGGCACCAGTTATTTTTCAGGAGCTGCTTTTAAATGGGAACACAGGCATTTTAACAAATAGGGGATAGAAAAGAATAGAAAATAGATATCAGGTTGGCCACCCTGATAGGGAAAAGAAAGGATAGTCAGAAAAAAAGGAGAAAGGACAGAGTGAAATAGAACACCTAAGGGGATTGCCTGTTTTAAATCCTCATTCTGGCACACTCCTCCCACACAAGAAGGCAATCATGCAGATGTTTGCGTAAAAGCCCTCCACCCTAGGAAGGTTGGAACTTACCACCCATCTCCAGAAGTTCCCTCAGGGACCCTTAAACAACTAAGCGGTATAAAGCATTCAGTTTATACAATATAAATACCGTTTTCATCACGCTCATTTCCTGAGGTGTGTACTATGTGCGTTATGCAGTTAAAGTTTCCACTGACTGAGCAGTACCATTAGGAACCTGGTCTGCTCCAAACCTCGACAATAAATCAGCATTTTGATGTTGCTTTCCAGCCCTATGCCTAACAGAAAATTTGTATGACTGGAGCAACAAATACCATCTTAAAATGCGTGAATTCTTGTCCTTCATCAGGTTCAACCAACATAGTGGATTGTGATCAGTAACAACAATGAATTCATTTCCCCACAGGTAATATTTGAGGGCCTCTATCACCCACTTGATAGCTAAACATTCCTTCTCTACAGTAGAATATTTCTTCTCTCTCTCTCTCATGGAGCTTTCTACTGATAAACAGAATAGGATGGTCTCCTTGGTGGTCATGTTGACTTAGAACAGCCCCTATGCCTGTATCAGAGGCATCTGTTTGTAGTTCAAAGGGCTTGGTAAAATCAGGGCTATGTAAAACTGGGGTAGAACACAAGATGGCTTTTATTTTTGTGAATGCCCCCTCACATGCTGAACTCCATTTTACTTTGTTAGGGTTCTTGTTTTTCGTTAAGTCCGTCAAGGGAGTAGCAATTGTAAGAAGCCGAGAATAAACGCGTGTAGTAACTTGCCAAACCTAAAAAGGACCGGACGTGTCGTTTTGTGGTTGGCACAGGACTATTTGCTACGGCCTCAACTTTACTTATCTCAGGCTTCACCATCCCATTACCGATAATGAAACCTAAGTAACGGGTCTCAGTCCTGGCTATGGCACATTTGGATGGGTTAATGGTAAGGCCTGCATCCTTAATACTCTGAATAACTGCACTGAGGTGTACCAAGTGTGTATTCCAGTTTGGGCTGTAGATGACAACGTCATCTAGATACGCTGCACTGTACTGTTTATGTGGTCTTAGGATATGGTCCATGTACCGTTGAAAAGTAGCCGGAGCTCCGTGCAATCCAAATGGCATGGTGGTAAAATGGTACAGTCCAAATGGGGTGCAAAAAGCAGTTAGTTCTTGGGCTCGGGGTGCTAATGGTATCTGCCAGTACCCCTTTGTCAAATCTAGGGTACTGATGTACTTGGCAGACCTGATTTGATCTAATAAATCATCAATTCGAGGCATTGGATAGCCATCAAATTCTGACACTTCATTTATCCTTCGGAAATCCAAACATAATCTAAGTCCTCCCTCCTTCTTGTGTACCACTACTAAAGGGGAAGACCAGGGACTACGGGAAGGAACAATCACCCTGCTTTCTCCATTTTATCACCTCAGCAATAACTTCAGGCCTAATTTGTTCTGGAAGCCTGTATGGTTTCTGGTGGATAGGTTTGGTTAGTGTGACTCTTATGTCATGGGCCACCCCATTTGCTCTACCTGGGGTTTTGGTAAAAGTCTCTTGAAATATGCCAAGAGGTGATCAATCTCTTGTCTCTGTGTCTGGTCTAACTCAGGGTTTATCTGTATGCCATCCTCTTTGTCTTTTGTCTCTAACCTTTCATAGGCTACGTCTATCTCAGTTTCTCCCTGTTCCGGCTTAATAAACAGTGTTGGGGCCTGTGGTTTTTCTACCCACTTTCGTAGTAGATTTGCATGGTAGATCTTCTTCAAGGGTCTATGGCCAGGCATTTCAATTTCATAATTGACTACACCAGTCTGGCGTAGTATCACATAAGGCCCTTGCCATCGCATCAGCAATTTATTTTCAGAAGATGGCAGTAACAACAACACTTTTTCACCTGGTTCAAACATCTTAGTTTTTAACCCCACATCATACAATTGTTTTTGCTTACGCTGAGTCTGGTCTACATTCTGATGTGCTATTGTCACATATTTCACCAAGCGCTCTCTTAAAGATGTCATATACTCTAAAATGTTTTTACACCCCACATTGGTCCCTGCCTCCCAATGTTCTTTTACCACATCAAGCGGACCTCTGGGATTCCGTCCATATAATAGGGTAAATGGAGAGAATCTGTGGTGGACTGGGGCACCTCCCTGTAGGCGAATAACAAATAGGGTAGAAATTTATCCCAATCCCTGCCTTCATCATGCACAAACTTCTGTAGCATGCTTTTCAGGGTCTTATTAAAGTGCTCCACAAGACCATCAGTTTGGGGATGATAGGGCAAAGTTCTAATAGCTGATACTCCCAACAGTTTATATAATTCCTGCAACATTACAGATGTGAAGTTGCTACCTCTGTCAGTTAGAATGACTTTAGGGATTCCCATCCGACTGAACACTTTAGCTAATTCCTCAGCAATACGAGGGGCAGTGACAGGCCTCATTGGATTGCTTGGGTACCAGTGGAGTAATCACATATCACTAGAATATATTGATTACCCTTGGAGCTCTTAGGAGTGGACCAACCACATCCATAGCCACTCTGTCAAAGGGGTAGTAACATGAGGTATAGGCTGCAGGGTACTGAGTCCTTCTTCCCTTTTTGGGCCACTAGTTGGCATTTCGGACAGGCCCGACAGTATGCAGCTACATCTTGGTGAACCCCTGGCCAACAGAATCGAGACAGAATGCGCTGCATTGTTCTATCTCTTCCCTCATGTCCAGCCATAGGGATGTCATGTGCTAAATACATCACTTTATCCCTGTACTTTACTGGTACTATTAACTGTTCAGTTTCTTCAGCAGTTACTGGATCAACAATGCTACGGTACAGTATGTTATTTTTAAGGATAAAACGTGATTGTCCTGGCAGTACATCCTTGTTCACCTGCAAAAGCAAAGATTGTAAAGTCACATCCTGTTTCTGTTCCTGTGAAATGTCCTGCATCGCAGCACCTGGTATATTAGACTGGCTCCCAACATGATGCAAGTCCTTCCAGGCTTCTTTTTCCCTTTTTCTAGTTTTTCGTGATTTTATAGTTTTGCTGCCAGTCTCAAAATAGTCTGCATCAAAAGGGAAAATGTCCTGCAATAGCTGTGTTTTAGCCTGGGACCTGGTAACCACATGTACAGGTTCTTGCAAGTTATTATGGGTTTTCATCAGGAGATCGAAGTGAGGGAAATTCTGACCAACAATAACAGGAACTGGTAGACGGGGGACCAATCCCACCAACATATTATGACTCTTGTTGTTCACAGTGATGTCTAAACAAGCTGTATGATATTGATGGATGTCTCCATGAACACAACAAACAGTTGTATCACAGTCACGTTTGGGTACATCCAGGCCAAATCTGCTCTGATCAATGTCTGATGACTCCTGAGTCTAATAGGCCCAAGGTTTGCTGTTCCCCAATTCCTACAGATGTCACATATCCAAAATTAGCTAGGGCTATGTGAGTTAGGTCAGGGCGTTTATTGGGCAGTTCCTCATGATATGCCCTTTCCCTAGGCAACCATGGCAAATAATCTCTGAGTAAGGGATCCTACCACCTCTCCCTTCTATAGATCTGTCTCTGGGAATTAGAATCAGAAAATTGGTTTCTTACCAGAGTGCTGGATTGTCTCATGCTACCTTGGGTACCCCTGGCTCTGGTGGTCCGTGCTGCCAAGTAGTCCTCTGCAAGCTTGATGGTGTTCTCACCTGTTTCAGGTTTGTGTTCTCTCACCCAGACTTGTATATCTATAGGTAACACTTGGATAAATTGCTCGATTATAATCAACTCCATAATCTGCTCAACTGACTTGGTGGTAGGTTGCAGCCATTTCCCACAATAGTCTTTTAGACGGGCATAGGTCTCTCGGGGTATCCAGGCTAGTCATTTTCTGTGAGTGAAAATGCTGCCTGTAGGTTTCTGTGCTGATGTTGTACCTTCTCAGAATCTCTTCCTTGACCTTGTCATAAGTGGTAGCATCAGTCCCACTAAGCTGACTGTAGACAAGTTGCGCTCTTCCGGATAAATAGGGCACCAACAGTCACCCACTGGTCCCTAGGCCGATTACATGTCTGGGCCACCTCTCGAATGTCGTGGAGGTAGGCCTGATATCATCATTCTCCATCAACTTGGTTAATTTAATGTCTCTAGGGACAGTCCTATCTGGTTGGCCCTGTGTCATATCATGGATGGCCTGCAAAGTGGCAGTCCATTTTCATCCTGGCATCGTCTTTCCTCTGCTTGAAGTCTCGATCCTCGTCCCTCTGCTTCCGGTCTTCTCTCGTTGTCGCTCCATCTCGAGTTGGCGTAGAGACAAAGCCATTTTAACAACTCACTAGGGTCATCTGGTGCTGGGATGGTCTGGCCTTCTTCCTTCCTTTTTAGGATTGCCAGCCGCTGCTGTGGCACCTTCCACTTTATCCTCATCCTCGGTCCACATTATCTTCGGTCTAGTTACTGGAGTCAAACCTGGAAATGGTTGTATACCAGTTCATTGACTTATGGACCGTGTCAGATGAAATGCACTAATGTCTGTTTGCCCACTTTGCCTCTCATCTGTTAGGTTGCTTTGTAGCAATAACCCTGGCAACGCCTCCTGGGCAGCCCTCGACGTTACCAGGGTAAGAGAATCCCACTTCTGACACCAGTTTTGGTAGCGAGGATTCTTTATAACAGATTTAGACAGACAACTGTAATATAGTGCATAAAAAATGCATATTCTGCGTTTGTCAATTTATTGTCCAAAAAGCAAAATAAAGAAAATAAAGGATATTTACAAAAAGGAAAATAAGAGGGTGTTAATTCTTCACACCAATGTAAATCATCAGGACATCATTCTTCTTCCATTAAGCATCAAATCAAAAGAATTCCTGAGACCTTCCTTCTTGACAGTGTGTAAACCTCCACACTCAGCTCTTCTTGGCTCTTGCTCAGTCTCTGACCAGAAAGCAACTGACCATCTTCCATATTCTCTCTCCTATCTATCTCCCCTAACCCTCTGGTGGACAACCTTTTATGGCAGCCTGACGTGACATCAGAGGTCATATGATAACATCAATTAGCAGGAACACTTTATTTTTAACCTCTAAATTTCATAAAACAATGTCCTAGCCTGCCTAGCTTAATGCAAGTTTCTATGTCCATCATGCAGGCTCTTAAGGAGTCTCTCTTCTGAAAAAAAAGGCTAAATAAATCCTTAATTACAGGGCATGACATCACACTTGGGAGCTGACTCCTCCCCTACTGTGATGTCACTGACTGCTTCTCCCATAAATACAGTCAGTTCAGGAGCTACCAGCCCTATAGCAGGACCTCTGGAAACATCATCAGGTAATGACCCTTTTTTCTTTTATTTCTGGCTCATTGTAATATTTTAAATCAGAAGAAAAATATTCAGTAGCTATCAATAGGCTTGAAAAATGTAAGCAGAAAAGGGCGCGCTCCTTATCTGTTTACTCTTGCAAGCACTAGGAACCTACTGCTTTTTTAAGAGAAATAAACATTTTCTGTACCAAACTTAGCTTTGTAAAACAGCTGTTGGCTGAAAACTTTTCAGCCATCAGCTCTACATTTCATTTTCAGCCCTGTTTTGCTTGACAGCAAAGCAAGCTTCTTTGCTGTACCTGATACCTGCAGCATTTCTTTATATGGGCATCACAGGTGTTTTATGTACTTAAACCCTTCAGTTTTTCTAAGGGAGTGTTTTTCATGTTCCCCTGACTGAGTTAGCCTCAGTCTACACACTTGCTGCAAGACACAGGAGCATGAAACAACAGGGCAGATTTTGTACATTCTTTGTATTCTGCATCCACTTCAGAGCTATGTCCTCTTTATAAGAAACCACTCCTGGTGGTTAAACAATCATTTCAAAACACACATCAGCTGGGACCAAATTCAACATACTGCTAGCAGCAGCAGGGAACCACTGCTCTTTCTTTAAGGCACCAGTTATTTTTCAGGAGCTGCTTTTAAATAGGAACACAGGCATTTTAACAAATGGGGGATAGAAAAGAATAGAAAATAGATATCAGGTTGGCCACCATGATAGGGAAAAGAAAGGATAGTCAGAAAAAAAAGGAGAAAGGACAGAGTGAAATAGAACACCTAAGGGGATTGCCTGTTTTAAATCCTTATTCTGGCACAGGCACTAACTTGAAATGTTTTAGCTGCTGCAGTGAAAGAGCACTCCCTCATTACAGGGCCTGCCTTGTCTGGTGTAACATTTCAATAAACATGGCAGGCAGCTGCTTGCTACTCACTGCTCACAATCCCTAGGTAGCTGACTTTGGGGGTGCCCAATCCCCCTGTTGGCATATGAGCCCCCTTTCCTGTGCTGTGGTGTGCCAAAGGGGGTGCCCAATCCCCCTCGGCATCATGCCTCCAAACCCAGACATCCTTGCCGATGGGGGTGCCCAATCCCCCTGTCGGCATGTTAACCCCACCCCATTTTCCTGGCGCAGTCCCTGATTGTGTGCCACACTGGGAGCCCACCACAGGGTGGTTAACATGACCCCTCCAAACAAATGTGCCACAGTAGGAGCCCACTGCAGTGTGGCCAAAACCTGTTAAATAAAAAAAATGTTAAAAAAAGAAACTCCACGGTGATTTGTTTTTGCTTTTTCTTACCTGAAACAAAGAAAAATGATCCCTTGCTGGCTGTTTGTGGCTCCCTCCCCCAATCTGCACCCACCCTCTGTGCACTCCACCTTCCCACACCCCCTCACCCCAACTTACCTCTGGAGCCTGGCACGACACTCTTCTGTGGACCGGGAATACGTCTGCACTCTTCAAAGCCAACCACAAGCTGAATAAATGCCGGTATTCTGTATAATGGCATAAATGTTTTTTTTTTCAACTTTGGTGTATATGTTGGTCATTTTTGTGAATTTTGGCACCAGATTTTCAACATGGGGTTCTTGGGACCCCACCTTATGAACTCAGTTACTGTCATCTCGTTATTCAGTCCCAAAAGGTGATTTTACAGTCACTGCGCGGAATCACCTTTTGGGACCGATTAATGAAACGACAGTGTGACTGTTCATGAGGTGGGCTCCCAAAAAGGCTATGTTCCAAATCTGGTGAAAACATTTCCAAAAATGACTGTGTTACGAGCGTGCATTACGCAGTTTTCACGCACACTTGTAACATCAAGAATTTTTTATATTTTTACTCCAGATTTTCAACATTACCATTTTTTCACACCTCCTTATGAACAGTACAGCTGTCATTTTCCATGTCCTGCCTAAAATGTGTTTTCACACATCCGGCTCACAGTGGCACAGTCACTGTAGGAAAAGAATGTTCGGGGCAGAGTAAGAAAATCACAGTAACACTGTTCATGAGCAGAGGTCCCAAAATGCCTATATTGAAAATGTGGTGGAAAAAAATTCAAAAAAATTACCGCGTTATGAGTGTGCATTGTGCACTTTCCATGCACCTGTGTAACTTCGAGAATTTTTAATATATTTACTCCAGATTTTCAACATTGCCATTTTTTCACATCTCCTTATGAATAGTACAGCTTCATTTTCCAAATCCTGCCAAAATGTGTTTTTGCACATCTGCTGCACAGTGGCACAGCCACTGCAGGAAAACAATGTTTGGGACACAGTAAGAAAATCACTGTAACACTGTTCAAGAGCAGAGGTCCCAAAATGCCTATGTTAAACAGCTGGTGAAAAAATTCCACAAAATGACTGTTACAAGCATGCATTGCACAAGGTCCATGCACTGTTGTAAGTTTGAGAATGTTTAATATTTTCACTCCAGATGTTCAACATTGCCATTTTTGCACACCTTCTTATGAACAGTACAGCTGCCTTCATCCTCTGATCACTTACATACCTTGTCACATGTCTTCTCGGCTACCAGGGATGCTGAGTTCCCTGTAGGCTTGGTCTCCCTGGACGCCGAGAAGACATTTGATCGAGTGAACTGGAACTTTTTGTTCCGAGCTCTGGAGGCTTTTCATTTTCCCTCTCTGTTTATTTCCTGGATTGCTACACTTTATAAAAATCCCACTGCAAGAATCTCTGTGAATGGAGCATTTTCTAAGCCCTTTTCGCTTCATTCAGGTACTAGGCAGGGGTGCCCCCTATCTCCTCTGTTATTTAATTTATATCTGGAACCTCTTATTCAAAATATTCTCAACAATGTTTCTATACAAGGTGTGAGAGTTGGGCGACATGAAATTAAAGTCACTGCATATGTGGATGACCTGTTAATACATTTGTCTCATCCTGTATCTTCAGTTCTGGCTTTGCTAAGGGAAATAGCAAGATTTAGTGACCTGTCCAATTACAAACTGAATGTTAGTAAATCCCTATTTTTCCCATTAAACCACAAAGTTTTCAAAAATGACATTAGCCCTTTTGGTTTATGCTGGACTTCTAGGTCATTTAAGTACCTGGGTATTAAACTTTCTCGTAACCCTCTAACATGGTTTAAAGAAAATCTGGATTCCCTATTGCAGGTGATTACCCATGACCTTGAGAGGTGGACTAAACTTCCTATTTCATTATGGGGCCGGATCAACATAATTAAGATGAACATATTTCCTAGAATCTTCTATCCATTATCTCTCCTTTACACCTTCATTCCCTTACTCTGGTTTAAAAAGACGCATGGTGTATTCACTTGATTTATCTGGGCCAACAGATATCCTCATTTGGCTTATCATAAATTGGCAGCCCCGAAACTGGAGGGGGGTTTACGAATTCCCCATCTGGCCATATATCACTGGGCTAGTCACCTTGCGAAATGTTTGAGATGGGTATCTCCCAGCTCAGAAGAAGAGCAACCAGTTTGGCTTAAAATAGAACTGGATGCAATTAAGGCCAAGAATGTGGACCCTCTTGCATTATTTTTCCCAAGTACGCATGACCGAAGAGTGTCCCATAATAATGACCTCTTTAAAGATTTATTTTCAAATATGTTCTTTTTTACAATATTCCCCTCATCAGGACCTGACCCAGTCTATTTGGAACTCTCCATTATTCACTATTAATAAGAACCAAATTTCCTGTCTTTGGTTGCCCCAATTGGGAGAGGGGAAGCTTTTTTCTTTTACGGATGGAGGGGGCATTGGTTATCAGTGGAAGATATTATTAAGAAATTTCTCATCCCGGTTTCTTTCCATTTTAAAGCTTTACAATTAAAGCATTTACTTGCAATTACCTTTGGTAATACTCCTCCCTCCCAGACCATCTCTTCTCTGATACCCGAGGTTTCCCCACTCTCTGGTTCTTCAGGTGTAATCTCTAACCTATATCAGGTTTTGTTTCACAAAAAGTATGGGGGTCCATTTGGGCCTTCAAGACTCTGGAATAATTTTTCCCTCAACTTTATTTGGATTGGCACTCTCTGTGGAGTTCATGTCATAAATTTATTTCTCAAGACAGACTGCGCCTCATACAATATCATATCTTGCATAATTTGTACTACACCCCGGTCAAATTACATAAGTGGGGATACCTGAATTCTAATATGTGCAATAAATGTTTCCAGGAAGAGGGTACACTTTCCCACATGTTTTGGTCCTGCCCTAAAATCTCCCCCTTTTGGGATTCAATCAAAACTTTCCTTGACCCCCCTGCTGGGACTTCATGAATACTTCACTCCCAAGATTTGCCTGTTGGGGGACCTGTCATCTATCAGAGTTAAGGTACGAAAGTTCCACATCTCTATGATTGCCTTATTGGCTAAGAAGCTTATTCTTCATCACTGGAAAGACAGGTCCTCCCCTTCTGTCCAGGAATGGGTAAAGAAATTTTGTCCAACTCATGCAGAGAAAAGCGATTGCTAGTCTCCATAATAGATTGCAGTATATACTAAAATCTGGGATCCTTCACTCATTAATCTCTCTGGTTCAAGTCTAAATCTATCTTAGGCTCCATGGTCTTGTAAGACTTTAAGTAGGGAGCTTGGCATTGTCGGTACCAGGCTGGGTGACTGCAGTAAGGGAGGTAGGGTGGAAGGGCAGTTATTCCTTCACATTGCATAGGAGTGTCTTTTTCACTGTCACTTAAACTGCCTTTTATTATGGAAAATGTATCAAACTTTAAATTAAAAAAAAAAAACAGTACAGCTGCCATTTTTCACATCCTGCCCAAAATGTGGTTTCGCACATCTGGCGCACAATGGCATGGTCGCTGTGTGTGTGTCAATGTTCGGAACAAATTAAGCAAATCATACTGCCACTGTTCTTGAGCAGAGGTCCCAAAATGCTTATGTTAAAAATTTGGTGAAAGAACCCCCCCCCAAAAAAAAGACTGTTACGAGCATGTGTTGCCTAGTTGTCATGCACGCTCATAACTTCAAGAATTTTTAATATTTTCACTCCATATTTTCAACATTGCCATCTCTTCACACATCCTTATGAATGGTGCAGCTGACATTTTTATGTGGTGTAGAATGGCACAGTCACTGTGGGGATCAATGTTTGGGACACATTAACAAAATCACAGGGACACTATTCATGAGCAGAAGTCCCACATGCTTTCATGAGGTGGGGTCACAAAAGGCCATATTGAAAATTTGGAGTGAAAATACCAACAAAACGCCCAGGGCGTTAGGGTTTCTAACCAAAACATTCCACCCTGTACAGACTAACAGGCATCAGGGTGTACCTTTGAATTGTCCGCTGTAATGCTTGTGCCATTCCACCCCCACCCGCCCTGCAGCCACTGACAGGCATCCAGGTGTACCTTGGAGTCTTTGACTCCAAAGTTCACCCCATTCTCCTATACTGCACCCATCTCAACATACTTCCTTATGAAATGGGGAGAGCATAAGACTCGATGACTGCAAGGCACAACGCAATACTTGTCAGAGTCTGGAGGGTAGGATGAAGTGAAATGGCATGAGCATTATGGCCACGACCCAATGGCACACCCCAATGCCTGTCACTCTTTGCAGGGTGGAGTGGGGTTCTGTTGGTTCTGTACTTCACTGCCATTCCTATCATGCATCTCTCTAACTCTTGCACTACCAATGCCAACGCCAGCAAGACAACATTCGGCATTGACAAATGCTTGTTTAATTTGATCAATCAAGTCCAATCTTGGAACTCTGTAAATATCTGTTAACATATTAAATCATTTTACTGGAAATCATTTTTATTTCATGAATTCCATATAAGGGAAAATGAATCCTCTATCAGAATAGTCTAGTTGCTCTCGAAACATATTCTGGATAATCTGTTTTCTGGCAAAGTTTGCAAGCCCATTATTGTTATTTTTTCTATAAGCAATGTTTCTATTGGGTGTTGACTATGCTCAGCATGAAGAAAGTACCTTGGATAAGGGTTGGAACTCCCAATCCATACCTATACAAGTTGCTTAAGACTGTCTCCATACACACTTGATGCAGTGGTATAGTTATCGCTTATGACACTAACTCAGGTTCGGGAATGAACCTGGAGCATCAGAGGGCCAGTTAGGGGGAGGTAGGATAAGCATCCCATGGACAGCTCTCCTGCTCTGGTTGGGAAGGCTGTGGATTACCAGCATGTGAGTAATGACCAGTGGAGACTGGATGTACACTGACCAGGTTCATACATTTATAAACAGAGATAACAGCAGATGTCTGATGGACACGTTCGGGAGTGCACACATCCCGTGTTGATATCGATGCACGTCAACACCACCAGGGGATACCAGGAAGCAAAAACCATTGGGATAGCAGCATGGCGATGCCCCTCGACCTCCACCAGAATGATGCCCTAAGAGTAAGCCTCAGCTGCTGCCTCAGGTGATATCAAACTCTCTTCACTAAGCTCCACCACAGGGGCAAAGCTGCAGACCTCTCAGAGTGAGCAATCTGGGGGGTGCTGGGTAGAAGGTCCAGGTGCAGATAGAGGGACATATCCCCACCTGAACCCAAGAGTATAAGGAAAGTTAAAAAAAAAACAAGCAAAAAAGGCTGTCTCCATAGGGTTATTTTAGTGAATATGAAATTTTACATTTATATTATAGCTGTTTTTACTTTTGCATTAATAACAGTAAAGGAACCTTCAACTGATTCACTGCTGTAATTCCTTATAAACTTGGTAATTCTACTAATTGATTCTGTACATTTAACTTTCAGATAGGTCTAATTCAGGACAGGTTACTTGCACATCTTAAACCCAAATACTCCAAGTACAGTATTTACTGTTTGAAGTTTATTTATTTTTATTTATTAGGTCTAGCATTACAAGTTTGGTTCCTTTATGATAGATTTTGTATTTATTTGTGTTAGTACTAGCAACCACTAACACTCGTGTTTTCTTGGTTAATGATCAGACATTTTTCATCACACAGTGAAGAGACCTTAGTCATCTTTCATTGAACTCCTACAGTAACTGAGATGTGCTCATAACAACCACATCATCTACACAGGCCAAAATGGTCATTCCTTTATTAAAAAGTTTGAGAGTGTGAAACTCAATTCTATAGAACTGTTTAATAATTTCATTAATGTAAAAATTATTTTGTTGCCATTATGCAACCTTGTCTGATGCCAAAGTTGATTTAACTTTGCCTTGTAAAGCTTCCCACCATATTATATTGTTCTCTGGATCATGGACACTCACGGAGCCAGATGCTCAAAAGTTAGTGCAGGCACTAATGGGTGTTTGCCTGGACTAACTGGGGTTTGTGCCCAGTTTGTGAGATGAATCTATATTCAGAAACCCCCACCACTCAGGCTAACCCTGTAAGGACCTGAGTGCTAACATAACACTTTGCCCATGCAAATGAGGGGGTACCTCCAGCCTACAGTAGCAGTGACAAATTCAGCAGTTTGCATTGGTGGGAAATGACACCCCAAGGGGTGCTATTTACTGCCTGTTCAAACCTAGTCTTAATGGGCTGCAAGGCCCTGGTGGCAGGACAGCAGAACTGCAACCACCCACTCCCAATCACCCATCTGGTGATGGGTAAACGGCACCCTGAGAAGTAGTGGCACCTCCCCACCCTCTGAGCACCTGTCCCACTGAGAGGCAGTATAGCACAGTGGGTCAAGGCTCTGAGCTGCAGATCTGGAGACCTGGGTTTGAATCCCACAGCCACCTAGGTGCATACTGTGTGATCCTGAGCAAGTCACTTAACTTCCTTGTGCTTCCAGGTCGCATCTGGAAACAAGCTTCGGCTTAGTGTGCTACTCCTGGTTAAACAATGTTCCTTTTCCCTTTCCCATTGTGTGCTATAGAATTCCTAGTGTCCAGTGACACCCTCCACCCCATGGTCACCCGTCCTCTACTGATGTAGGCCGCCCTTTGTGTTTAGTGACAACCTTTGCCCCAAATGTCCATCCCCTCCATGTTACTATAGTTCCTGGTGTCTAGTGGTACCCCACCTTCTGATCCCATTGCCAGAAATGTATTCCCTGGTGTCCAGTGGCATCCTCCACCCTACAATCCCAGTCCAAATGCCAGAAATGTATTTGCTGGTTATCTAGTGGAACCCCCCCCACCCTCCAACCCCAGTGCTGATGCCAGAAATGTATTCACTGGTATATAGTGGCACTCCTACCTTCCAATTCCAGTTTCAGCATCAGAAACATATTCCCTGGTGTCTGGTGGCACCTCCACTGTCCAATCCCAGACCCGATGCCAGAAATGTATTCGTTGGTATCTAGTGGCACCCCCAACCCTGATTCCAGTCTCGATGCCAGAAACATATTCCCTCATGTCTAGTGACACTGCCACCCTCCAATTCCAGTTCCAGTGCCAGAAGAAAAAATTACTTACCACAGTAATCTTGTTTCTTCCAAGGGAATCTTACTGTATTCTGACATATGCAGTATGGTCTCACCAGAAGACTGCCCCGGAGCTGAAATGGTTAATAGAACTGATGCTAATCATGGAATGTTTGCCTCAAGCTCAATTTTCAAACCACTGTCCCTGGAATACATCCTGCAACCATTAGATTCTTACACAGCATGCATAACAACAAGTTATCTAAACTATACTACTAATAATTAACTAATTAACAACACCCAACAACAAATAATCATCTTTATTTAAAAATGTGGGCAACACTAGGACTCAAGTCACTAAGCCCAATAAAGAAATACTCACAGGTTTCAAACAGCATGGACAGCTGTGTTGCAGTGCCCATAGGTTCTAGTAGGAGAGGCAGGGTGGAAGCATAGAATACACTAAGATTCCCTTGGAAGAAACAAGATTACGATGATAAGTAATTTTTTTCTTCAAACCCCAGGAAATCGGACATATGCAGACTACCCATGCAGTACCTTTGGAGGAGGGTAGAGAACCTATTTAGGAAACAGGCTCTGCAGTGCCAAACCTGGCATCACTCCTGGCCTGGGTTTCCAGGTTGTAGTGTTTGGTAAAGGAAAGGGAAAGGGAACATTGTTTAACCAGGAGTAGCACACTAAGCTGAAGCTGGTTTCCGGATGTGACCTGGGAGTACAAAGAAGTCAAGTGACTTGCTCAGTATCACACAGTATGCACCTAGGCAGCTATGGGATTCAAAACCAGGTCTCCAGATGTGCAGCTCAGAGCCTTAAGTCATGTGCTATACTGCCTCCTAGGTGTGAACTGTTTTCCAGGTAGCTGCTTTGCAGATATCCAACAAAGAGATATCTCTTGCAGCTGCTATTGACGCATCTGTACCCCTTGTAGAGTGGGCCCTGAGGCCTACAGGAGGCTCTTTACCAACTTTGTAGCAAAATTGAATACAGGCCACAATCCAGCGGGCAACAGACCTCTTTGCGGCAGGTTTTCCCTTCCCCACTTCTCCATATGTCAGAAAGAGCTGGGTTCTATCCTGTCTGTGGCCCTTTGTGTGATCCAAGTAGTAGCTTATGCTGTAGCTCTTTTGACATCAAGGCTATGCAGTCTTCATTCCACTGAACTGGAGTGGTCCGTGAACAAGATTGGCAAGTTGATAGACTGATTAAGGTGAAAGTCTGAGACCACCTTAGGGAGGAACATCCTATTAGTCCTATGGAACACCTTGTCCCTATGGACTGTTATGTAGTCTGGCTCTGTGGACAAGGCCTAGAGCTCACTGATTCTCCTGGCTGAGGTGGTGGCTACCTGGAACATTGTTTTTCATGTTACATACTTCAGCTCTGCTAAGGACATGGGTTTGAACCGTGGTTGCATTAGCTAGCCAATTAATATATTGATGTCCCCTGCAGGAGTGGGTTCCCTGTGAGTGGGATGCAAGTGAATTAGGCCCTTGAAGAACTTTTTGAATAATTAATTGGCATCCAGGGACACCCCTTTTCCAGCTGAGAGGTATGCAGATGTAACCACCCAGTCCCTTGGGGTTACTAGAATCCCCTCAGTATCAGTGCAAAGACAGGGAGAAGTAGCTGGTGATTAACTAGTTAAATGGGTTTTTCACCTGCTCACTCTTGTTTACTTGGCTTCAGCTGAGATGAAAGTGATGAGCTCATTTGGAAATCTTGCAGCAGCATAAGCCTTTGCCAGCTGTGAGGAGAGAGTTTAGAATCTTGAGACGGTAGTCAGTGTGAGTCTAATTGGAAGTGAGAGGAGTGAGAACTGCTCAGCTGAGTGCACAGAGGAGGGTCCTGCATTCTCACCCTAGTCCTGGTAATTCTCCAGTTTGCCAAGAGAAGTGGTAGAAACCATTATCTACTGCATGATCTCCAGATTTTCATCCCTGGAGGGGTGAAAAGGACTGCTAGTGGATGGACCCAAGGGGCAATCCCTTTTTTGATCCAGGATGTTTTGAAGCTGCCTGAAATGTTTAACAGTGAGTAGGATCGGACTTTTTTGCTGCAGAAAGCAAGTACCTGTGCTGTTGTGTTCTCTGGCTAAAAGGGAAATGCACAACTTTTCTGTTCAGAAGTGTGAGACTGTTCTCAGTTAAAGTTGGCGGACATGTGTGATGTCCAGCGGTATGACTATATCACATTGTTTGGGACTTTAGTTCTTCCACTACCAGTGTAGGGTTTCAAATGATGGATGCAAAAGTTCAGTCAATTAAGGATTTATCCAAGTGTGTTCAAGATGTTTAAAGTGTAACTCTGAAGAATGGCTGGGTATGAATTTTGGAGCAAAGGGTGGGCAGACCCCCATCTGTAGTAATCAGTTCAGGACTACAGGTTCAGTAAGGGTTCCTGGTTACTTTAGACATAGTACCAATGTCTGAAGAGGATTTTACCCCCTGAAGTGGGACGTGCTAGTTGTTAGCCAAATGTATGTTCAGTTGCGGCCAGTGCCACTGAAGAAAATGATAATATCCTATACTATATGGAAATACAAGTACAATATGTTAAATGTCCTATGAAATATGGGAATACAAGGTGAAAGTGTTCTGTCAGTAAGTGTGTGTCCAGTTGTGGCCAGTGCCACAGAAGAAATGTTAAATGTCCTATGCTATATGGAATACCAGTACAAGATGTTCGGTGACCTACAGTGTGGGACTATAAAGAGTTCTCTCTCAGATACAGTTGTTTTGTTCCTCTGCTGTTCTGCAGTTCCTAGTGCCATGATGTGTAAACTTTGGGGGTCCGCTCTTGCTTCAGAGAACATCTTTTGGAATAAAGTCACGCTCTAGAACCCCAACTATGGTTTGGACAGTTATCTTATTACTTCCTGTACGTGGATTTACTGGGTACCCCTCCAGAATTATAGATCTAGCACAGCCCTAGCAAAAAGTTCTCTCCTCAGGACCTAGTTTTTGTAATACCTTATAGGTTATATTGCTTTTGTACATCCCCACCCCTTTGATCTCTAGAGTAATGAGCCTGGTATGCATTCTCAAAGCTAGGGGTGGTACCAATTGTTTAAATGTTCCAAGTGTCTGTGCCCAGTAAAGGGTGCCAGGGGTAGCTAACTGTGTAAAGTGGTGGGGGGGATGGTGGTTACACAGAGACATCTGCTAGGCATACCCTAAGGGTGGAAGGCCTAAGGCCAAGGGAATGAAAATGTGTCAGATAGTCCAAAACGACTGATAGACTGGCCTGGTGATGGTCTATCTGTCTCTGTTGGCACCAAATGGAAAACCTCTTCCATTTCAAGTGTAAAGTCTTTCTGGTACAGGGTTTTCTAGAGACCCTGAGAACCTCCAGCACCCCTTCTGAGAGGTGCAGGTTATAGAAACATAGACTTTGATGGCAGATAAGGACCGCCTGGCCCACCCAGTCTGACCATTTCCCTACCTACTGTGTGAAAGAATGGAATCACTCAATTTTTCTTTTCCTCCATAGGGAGACAATGGGACTTGGATGTACTTCTTTTTCTTGTCCTTGTCAGACTGTTATATGGTTGTTTGTTGGGCTGGCCACCCATTTTGTTTAAATGTTGTATTTCGTCTTAATAGTGTTTGTCCTGTCTGATTTTTGTTGCTTCAGTGTCTTCTTTCAGTACTTTCCTGTTCCATTGTCAACCCCCATAATTTTAAAAATCGTTTTTCAGTTAATAAAAAGAATGTTGCCAGAGTAAAATCTGACAAAACCCCCCTTTCTTTGGTGTTTGTCAGTTATGTCCTTGACCTATCTGGCTAGTTTTGCCTCTAATTTAGCTATGAAAAAGTGTTCTTTATTTAGGGCAGAGCTTTCCCCTTTAAAAAGGCTCTTGTGAGCGTTTCCCCGTTGTCATTGATATTATTATGCCTTTAGGCATGTAAGTTTAAAAAAAGAAAGAGCCGTTCTGTGGTTCTTTTAGCCCTGTCAGGCTCATTCTGTTAATTGTATGTAGTTTTGCGGCTGTTGCTCGGAGATACGCCGCGGAGCTGGGGAAGGGCAGTGCAATTCGCCGGTAAATTTACCGCGCGAATGTGCGCACTGTCGTGACGGCATTTTGCCGTATCCTGGCTCCAAACAGTATCGTTTTTTTTTTAAATGATGGAAATAGTCTATACATACCTCCTGGAGGTGGGAAACAGGGATTATTCTGTTGGTTCTGTGTTTTTGAAAAGCGAGGTTTTTTTTTTTTTTTTGCTGCACTGCTGGCTTTGAGGAACGTCCTGCTTGCTTCTTTCTCTGTCTCCTGCACACCCTTTTAGGAGCTGGCCGGCCCTCAGTCAGCTGACTATATACCCTAGCTTAAGGTGGGCAGTTACTATTTCAGTTTATATTGGATATTTTATTTTTTAACTAATATTTTCAGTGGTTGGTATCCTAAACAGCATTATTTTATTAAATAACAAATATTGAAATACCTAAATGGATTATTCACTTTATAATAAAGAGTTTGTGTTTTAGAAATGTTTTAAGGAGGGGCTAGTTAGTCACATGAGGTCCTAATAGTATAAAAACGTTGTGAATCAGGATAGTGAGTTAGTTGACTCAAAGGAGTCGGACCAGGAAGTGCTGTCTCAAGCCTTCTGCTGTGCTAGGTTTTCTAGTACATACTTTGTTATTGAAATATATATTTTTTTTCTCGTATTCAGTACGCTCCTTTTGTTTGAATAAAGAACTTTATTTTTGAAATCTCTTCATCAAACTGTCTCCTGGTCCATCATTTCCCACGCACTGTGACAGTTTGGTGTCAGAAGTGGGATTTACTTGGTGGAAGTTTTGAGCACAAAACCCAGTGTACCTGAATGCAAGAAGGTGAGGCAGTCTGGAGTGGAGTGGCTACACGTCCCGTGTCCAGCAACTAAAACTTCCGTTATTGACCGGTCTGGAGCCAGTGGTAAGAAGGAAGACCAGTAGAAGAGGAGCAGAGATGGATGACGAGAAAGGACCTGTGGCAGGAGCCCAAGCAGCCAGCTCTGAGATGGAAGAAGGCCCTCAAGACTTGAAAGAATTAATACGCTGGCTGTGTACTCGACAGATGGATATGGAGAGAGAAAATCAGGCCAGATGGGCAGACACACTGAGGGCAATACAAACTATAGGTATGGCTAGAACCCCTGCTGCATCAGGGAGCATACAGAAGGACATTAAACTAGTCAAACTTTCTAGTGCTGATGACATCGAAGCATATCTAATGACCTTTGAGAGGGTAGCTGCTGCCTGTGCCTGGCCCAGAGACCAATGGGTCATCCGATTAGCCCCCTATCTAACGGGAAAAGCCCAGTTGGCTTATAGCCATGTTGAAACTGCCTATATCAATGACTATGGACATGTAAAACAGGCCATCCTGAAGAGGTACGACATTAGCACTGAAACATATAGACAGCGATTCAGAACCTTGAAGTTTCATGCTACCGACAACCCACAGGATATATATATCCAACTAAAAGACTTAAGTGAAAAATGGTTACAACCTGATACGTGGACAACAGCACAAATCTTGGAAGCTATCATTCTGGAACAATTTGTAAACATACTGCCACAAGAGGTACAGTTATGGGTGAAAGAACACCGTCCAGAGACAGCAGAAGTAGCTATAAGACTGGCGGAAGATTATATAGCTGCAAGACCTCACAGAATGCGACCCACTAGAAGTCCTTGGATACCTCCATCCATGGTAAGACCACCTTCTCATGTTCCTATACCCCATACCACAGACAGTAATACTCTTGGGACTAAACTAAGTCAAAGACCGGTAAAACCATATAATCAGATATTGTGTGTCACAAATGTAACACAAAAGGGCATATAGCAGATTCTGCCCTAAAAGACACTAGAAGATGTACATTTGGCTCTAGCTAATTGGGGCATTATGTAAGACCAGTAAGAGTTGGGAAAAGAGTGGTCACAGGACTTATAGACTCTGGCAGCAAACAAACTTTAGTTCATGCTTCAGTCCTGGATACCAGTGTAAAATCAGAGGGCCTACAACTGATGTTATATGTGTACATGGGGATGACATCATTACCCTTGAAAGAGACAGTGGTACAAGTGGACTGCCACAGCCAGAGAATGCAAGTGGGGGTGGTTCCTCAGCTTCCTGTTCCTGTTATTATTGGACATGATTTTGAAGACTTTGAAGCTTTATTAACAACTAATCTTACTGCTGTAACAACTAGAGCACAGACCAGGAGGGAAGAAGTATTGGGGCACTCATTTCCATTTGAAGATAATCTTTTTTGAAGTACCTGGTAAAGATAGGAAGCTGAAAAACAAAAAGAGAAGAGAAAAACAACAGTGGACTAAAAACAAGTTAAACTCAGACTTTAAGAATAACCTAGACATAGGTATTGAGAAACAGGAGCCAGCCTTTAAAGAGGCACAAAAAACTGATGTGTCACTAACCCCTTTTTTTTTTACAGGTGGGTCAGGAGGATAAGTCCAAGGGTCCTGTTTTTAAAATCATAAATGGACTATTACATCGGGTCTGTACAAATACACAAACTGGAGAAGTGGTCGAGCAGTTAATGGTACCTCAACAGTTCAGAGCCCAACTATTAGGACTAGCTCATGATATACCTATGGCCGGACATCTAGGGAGAGACCGGACATTAAGTCGCCTCTTATATCGATTTTATTGGCCAGGTATACATGAGCAGGTCGCTGAATATTGTAGAAGTTGTGAAGCCTGTCAGAAGGTAGCCAAAATTGGGCGACAAGATAAGGTACCATTATTACCCTTGCCATTAGTATCTACCCCTTTGAAAGAATAGCCATGGATATAGTAGGTCCATTACCAAAAGTGCGAAAGGTAATAGATTCATACTAGTGGTCATGGACTACGCTACAAAATATCCAGAGGCTATTCCTTTAAGGACGATCACTGCTCAAAGAATAGCCGATGAGTTAGTAAAAATTTTTAGTAGGGTAGGTATACCCAAAGAGATTTTAACAGATCGGGGTACTAATTTTAGATCATCCTTACTTAAGCATCTATACCAAGCCTTAGGAATAGAAGCTCTGTTCACAACGCCCTATCACCCACAAACTGATGGGTTGGTAGAACGTTTTAACCAGACTTTAAAACACATGCTTAAGAAATTTGTAACAGAGGAAGGAAAACAATGGGACACCTATCTCCCCTACTTAATGTTCGCTTACAGGGAAGTGCCTCAGGCATCCACAGGGTTTTCTCCGTTTGAGCTATTATTTGGGCATAATCCAAGGGGACCTCTGGACATAGTTAAAGAAGAGTGGGAGGAATCAGAAGATTCAAAAGGAATACTGTCCCTGGATTTCTGGCAAAAGTTAAGGGAACGCCTAATGTCCTATGTTAAAAAGGCTCATAGCTCTAACTTACAACAGCAAACAAAACAAAAGCTATACTATGACAAAGGCACAGGGCGTAAAGAATTTAATGAAGGGGAGAAAGTTTTATTATTGTTACCATCCTCAGAACATAAATTATTAATGAAATGGCAAGGACCATATGTTATTACCCAGAGAACTGGACCTGTAACGTATGAAATAGAAATACCTGGCAAGAAGGGTAGGAAACATATATATCATGCCAATCTACTAAAATCTTGGGTAGACTGCCAAGTACCCTGTCCAGTTATGTTCTCCCTGAATCTGCTACTGAATTAGACCTAGCATATCACCGTTTGGAGGGAATGGGGACAATGACGGATTTAGTAATCAACCCTGAATTATCGACAATACAAAAGTCTAATCTGGACAAAGAGTTACAAAAATTCAAAAATATATTCACGAGTATTCCTGGGAGGGTTAGAGACACTAGCCATCATATTAGAGTTACAAATAATCAGCCTTTAAGACAAAAGCCCTATAGGTTACCCGAAAAATAAGGCAGGATGTAATTCAAGAGGTGAAACGGATGCATGAAATGGAATCATTGAACCTCACACAGTGAGTGGTGTTTCCTATGGTTGTGGTGGAAAAGAAGGAAGGGGCATACGTATCTGCTTGGACTTCAGGAAACTAAATGCAGTCTCCCAATTTGATAGCTATCCAATGCCACGAATTGATGACATTTTGGACCATCTGGGAAGTGCCATATATTTTAGTACCCTGGATTTGACCAAAGGGTATTGGCAAATTCCATTGAATTCTGCTGATAAGGACAAGACTGCATTTAGTACACCTGTTGGGCTCTTTCAGTTTACAGTTATGCCTTTTGGATTACATGGTGCCCCGGCAACTTTTCAGAGAATGATGGATAACCTGTTAACCCCTCATACAAATTATAGTGCGGCCTACTTGGATGATGTTATCATTTTCAGTCCCTCTTGGGAGGAACATTTGAAACATCTTTCAGCTGTACTAACCACAATCTCCGAAGCTGGCCTTACTATAAATCCTCATAAGTGTACAATCGCCATGCAGGAAACCAAATATTTGGGATTTCATATTGGTAAAGGATGTATAAAGCCAGAGATACATAAGGTTGCAGCAGTAGCACATAGCCCCACTCCTATTACAAAGAAAGATGTAAGGTCATTTTTGGGATTAGCCAGCTATTATCGTAGGTTTATTCCCAATTTTTCAACATTAGCAGGCCCCCTGACAGACTTAACAAAGAAGAGGAACCCTGAAAAGGTCAGGTGGACTGAAGAATGCGAAGAAGCATTCCAGTTCATTAAAGCTAGCTTGTGTTCCTCCCCTGTATTACGCACTCTGGATTTTTCACAAACATTCATTCTGCAAACAGATGCATCACAGTATGGAATTGGTGCTGTATTAACCCAGATTGTGGATAATGAGGAACACCCCATCATCTACATTAGTAGAAAGCTTCATGAAAGAGAAACCCACTATTCTGTGATTGAGAAGGAGTGTCTAGCTATCAAATGGGCCATAGAGGCCCTTCGTTTTTATTTATGGGGTGTAGAATTTGAACTATGGACCAACCATAACCCGTTATGTTGGCTACAAGTAATGAAAGATAAAAATGCACGCATAATGCGATGGTATCTTGCTTTACAACCTTATCGTTTTGTCATCAAACACAAAAAGGGAGCAGCACATGGTAATGCTGATTTTCTATCAAGGTATGGAATGGAACCAAAAGAAAATAATATAGAAATAAAACTTCAAAAATAATTTTCATCAGACCTCGGGGTAAAGTAGAAACAATAATTTGAAGGAGTCATCAACTCCTAGTTTTTTTTTCTTTTTCCTTGTTTTTGTGAATAAAGGGACCCCAAGGTGGAGCCTTAGGTGTGGGAGGGCTATGGCTCCATCTCTCCTGTTGAGAGATCTGATGGTGAATTATTCTTAGGGCAATTTTGCGAGAACCAAATCCATAAGTTTTGGTTTTAGGTGGGGAGGAATGTGAAAGAATGGAATCACTCAATTTTTCTTTTCCTCCATAGGAAGACAATGGGACTTGGATGTGCTTCTTCTTCTTGTCCTTGTCAGACTGTTATATGGTTGTTTGTTGGGCTGGCCACCCATTTTGTTTAAATGTTGTATTTCGTCTTAATAGTGTTTGTCCTGTCTGATTTTTGTTGCTTCAGTGTCTTCTTTCAGTACTTTCCTGTTCCATTGTCAACCCCCCCCCATAATTTTAAAAATTGTTTTTCAGTTAATAAAAAGAATGTTGCCAGAGGAAAATTTGACAAAACCCCCCTTTCTTTGGTGTTGTCAGTTATGTCCTTGAACTATCTGGCTAGTTTAGCCTCTAATTTAGCGCTGAAAAAGCGTTCCTTATTTAGGGCAGAGCTTCCCCCTTTAAATAAGGCTCTTGTGAGCATTTCCCCATTTTCATTGATATTATTATGCCTTTAGACATGTAAGTTTAAAAAAGAAAGAGCCGTTCTGTGGTTCTTTTAGCCCTGTCGGGCTCATTCTGGTAAGCGTTTGTAGTTTGCGGCTGTTTCTCGGAGATACACCGCGGAGTTGGGGAAGGACAGTGCAATTCGCCGGTAAATATACCGTGCGAATGTGCGCACTGTCGTGACGGCATTTTGCCGTATCCTGGCTCCAAACAGTATCGTTTTTTTTTAAATGATGGAAATAGGCTATACATACCTCCTGGAGGTGGGAAAAAGGGATTATTCTGTTGGTTCTGTGTTTTTGTAAAGCGAGGGTTTTTTTTTTTTTTGCTGCACTGCTGGCTTTGAGGAACGTCCTGCTTGCTTCTTTCTCTGTCTCCTGCACACCCTTTTAGGAGCTGGCCGGCCCTCAGTCAGCTGACTATATACCCTAGCTTAAGGTGGGCAGTTACTATTTCAGTTTATATTGGATATTTTATTTTTTAGCTAATATATTCAGTGGTTGGTATCCTAAAACAGCATTATTTTATTAAATAACAAATATTGAAATACTTAAATGGATTATTCGCTTTATAAATAAAGAGTTTGTGTTTTAGAAATGTTTTAAGGAGGGGCTAGTTAGTCACATGAGGTCCTAATAGTATAAAAACGTTGTGAATCAGGATAGTGAGTTAGTTGACTCAAAGGAGTCGGACCAGGAAGTGCTGTCTCAAGCCTTCTGCTGTGCTAGGTTTTCTAGTACATACTTTGTTATTGAAATATATATATTTTTTTCTCATATTCAGTACGCTCCTTTTGTTTGAATAAAGAACTTTATTTTTTGAAATCTCTTCATCAAACTGTCTCCTGGTCCATCATTTCCCATGCACTGTGACATACTGAATAAGCTGCAGATCCTACTTAACCAACAGCCTACTTCCTCCTGCCCTTCACCAGAATTGCCTTATGTCTGTCCTGTGCATTCCTGAATTCCCCCACTGTTTTCAACCCCACAACCTCCTCAGGAAGGCTGATTCATACGTCCACCACCCTCTCTGTGAAAAAATACTTCCTCACGTTGCACCTGAGCCTTCCCCCCTCCATCTTCAAATTGTGTCCCCTTGTTTTTGCAAATCTCTTTTTCTGAAAGATGCTACCCTCTTGGAAATTGTTGATTCCCTTGAGGTACTTGAAGGTCTCTGTCATGTCCCCCTTCTCCCTTCTTTCTTCTAGGGTATACATATTAAGCTCCTTTAGTCTCTCCTCATATGGCTTCTTGTTCAGACCCTGCACCATTTTAGTTGCCCTCCTCTGGACTGCCTCCATCCTATCTATGTCCTTGCGCAGATGGGGTCTCTAGAACTGCATGCAGTACTCCAGATGAGGTCTCACCAACTGTCTGTACAGAGGGATAACAACCTTCTGTTTTCTACTAGTGATGCCTCTCCCAGTATCACACCAGCCCTCCTTACTGTCTTCTCACATCGCTTGGCTACTTGTAGGTCATCTGATTTGGCTACCCCACGTTCTTTTCTATTTTAGTTGTTGTTTGTACCACACATCCCCATTGTGTACTCTTCCCTTGGGTTTTTGTTTTCCAGGTGCATTACTTTGCACTTCTTTGCATTGAATCTAAGCTGCCATACTTTTGACCAGTCCTCCAACTTTGCCAAGTCCATTTTCATCCTTTCCACCCCTCTTGTGTATCAACCCTGTTGTAGATCTTTGTGTCATCTGCAAAGAGGCATACTTTTCCTTCCAGTCCCCCTGCAATGTCACTTATACAGACATTAAAGAGGATCAGTCCCAGCACTGAACCCTGTGGTACCCCACTAGTAACCCCCCTTTCTTCAGAGTAAATTCCGTTTACCATTACCTTCTGTGTCCTATTGTCCAGCCAAATGTTTACCCCAGTTGGACCCACTCCAAGGCAGGCTAACTTGTTTATTAATCTTTTGTGTGGGACTGTGTCAAATGCCTTGCTAAAGTCTAGGTAGGCCACATCCACAGCCCCTCCCTGGTCTACTACCTTGATCACCCAGTCAAAGAACTCTATTAGATTCGTCTGACATGACTTTCCTGCAATGAATCCATGCTGCTTGGGTCCTGTGCCCCTCTGATCTCTAGGTACTCAACAGTTCTTTCTTTCAGAAGTGATTCCATCTCACATTGTACTGTACTGTAAGAGGTTTGTCTGTATATCTTATGAAAAATTAATAAAAAAGTTTAACTGCAAAAAGAAGTGATTCCATCACTTTCCCTACCACTGAGGTCAAACTAACAGGTCTGTAGTTTTTTGCCTCTGCCTTGCTCCCACTTTTGTGGAGGGGAACAACATCTGCCTTCCTCCAGTCCTGAGGTACCACACCATCCTCCCATGATTTATTAAAAAGGTTAGTCAGTGGTGTCACTAGTTCTCCCCTTAGTTCTTTTAGAATTGTGGAGTGAATCCTGTCTGGCACCATTGCTTTGTCCACCTTAAGTTTCACGAGTTTTTTCAGGACCCTTTCTTCTGTGAAAGGACTGGTATCGACCTCACTATCCAGAGTGGTTCTTTTGTTTAGTTTAGGTATCCCTCCCCCCATTCTTTTGTGAATACTGAGAAAAAGTATTCATTCAGTATCTCTGCCTTTTCACTGTCACCCTCTGCCTCCCCGGCCCCTCCCCTTTATTAAGGCTCACTATCCCTCCCTTGGTCTTTTTTTGCTCCCTAATACACCTATAAAACATCTTTTCCTCTGCTTAGGCAATTGCTCTTCTGACTGCCTTCCCTGCTTCCTTCTGCTTTAACTTATACAGTTCCCTCTCCTGCTCCTTTTGTGAGCCATTATACTTCCTGAATGCTATATTTTTCTCCCTAACCTTCCCTGCCACCTCTTTTGAGAACTATGGTCAAGGCCCCTGGAATTCTGCGGTTCTCAGGTTGAGAATTTGTCGTGAGAACTTACATCATGCCGCATAATATATATAGTGCCGCAGAATTCATTGTTTTTGGTGAATTTTCATATAAATATACTGTTTTTCCATAGTGTCAGACTTTCTTTCCCACCTCGTTTATAATGAAGCCCCTCCTCTATGTTCAGCATATGATGTCATCGATGACATCACATCATATTTAGCCAATGACACGACTGCATTCTGCTAGAGAAATGAATAAATCATGCAGCAGAAATCAGAAAATGCTGCCGCAGAAGTCAAGGAGCACTGCCGCAGAAATAAGAAAATTCTGCCGCAGAATACCAGGGGCCCTGACTATAGTGTTTTTTTTCCTTTGTTTTGATTTATTTCACACAAAGGCTTGTTGCCCCTGTGATGGCAGTTTTGTTTTTTCCCCATTGTTCCTCTATCCCTCCTTCCTGCCCACTTGCTAGTGCATTCCTTATGCACTCTCCCATTTTGCCAAAGTCAGCCCTCCTAAAGTCTAGCACCCTCTCTTTTGTATGGCTTTACTCTACGGCTGTGTTTACCGTGAACCACACTGTTTGGTGGTTGCTTGTTCCTAGATGACTTCCCACTTCAAAATGTGAGATCCTCCCTTCATCCCCATTTGAAAGGACCAGGTCTAAGATTGCTCCCTCCTGAGTGGGTTCCAACCCTAGCTGTCTGAGACATGAGAAGGACCCTGCTCTTGGATGTGGCTGCAGCAAATGTGCTCCAGTTAACATCTGGCATATTCAGGTCCCCCATCAATAATATCTCCCCTTTTTCTACCATTCTAAGGATGCCTTCTATCATTTCCTTGTCCCTTTCCTCTCCATGAGATGGGGGTCTGTAAACACTACCTGTGCAGATTGTGGTTCCATTTCCTGTCTCCAAAGTGACCCACAGAGCTTCCTCTCCTCCCTGTTTACTCCTTAGTTGTGTTGCTTTGATCCCTTTCCTCATGTAGAGAGTTACTCCTCCTCCTCTTTTACCCTCCATGTCCCTCCTGTAGATTGTGTACCCTGGTATGTTGACATCCCAGTCATGGTTCTCTGTGTACCAAGTGTCTGTGACTGCCGCAATATCCAGGTGTCCCTCTTCCATCAAGGCCACTAGTTCAGGAAGCTAGTTACCCAGACTGTGGGCATTGGTACTAATCACTCCCCATTTTTGATGACCTTACCCTTTTTAGCCCTATCCCTGCCCTTACTGTCTTTTCCTCCATCGACCCCTGTCCTGCTTCCTAACAATTTCTCTACCTTGTTGTCTTCTTCACTACCTACCATGTTTTGTGGGGGGAGACTGGGAATTCCCTGCTCCTGTTCAGTGCCTCCCCCCTTGGCTAGTTCAAAAGCTTTCCTATGAAGTGTCTAAACCTATCACCTAAGACTCTGGTTCCCTTCCTGGACAGATGCAGACTGTCATGCCAGTACAGGCCTGTATCCCTCCAGGTGAACCCCCAGTCCCCAATGAAGCCAAAGCCCTGTGCTTCAAACCAGTTTTTCAACCATTCATTGAATCCCATGGTGCGGAGCACCCTTGTCTCACTCATGCCATAGACAGGCAGCACCTCCGAGAAGGTTACTGTGTGTGGTACTTGTCTAAGGCCCCTGCCCAACTCCACAAACTCCTCCTGCACTGCTCTGATCCCAATTTTATGTTACTTTGCAAATTTGCAAAACTGACCTCACTGGAAATAAACTTGTCTTAGTTGAGCTATCTGATTCATTCAACTTTTATATGAATTGAATAACATTTTCTACTACTACATTTCCCAGCAAAGTCATTTGTCCCTAAGTGGACAGTGACATCCAGTTCCATTCTTCTGTGCAGCTTCTCCCATGATCCTGAGGATTCGCTTCCTGTCCCTCCCAGCCATAGCACTGGCAGACACCTTACCTCCCTCCACCCCCTTCTCCAGTTCTACCCCCTAAGTGTTGAGTCCCCTACCAGGAGCTGTTTCTTTCCCCTATGGGGACCCATGCTGGTCTCCTTTGTAGAGGTTCTCAGCATCCTTCTTGGTCTCCACTGCGGGTGCCTCCATAGAGAAACCACGCTTCTCCAGAATGGTGTATGAATTGTGGAGAGGTACAACCGGTGGGATTTGCCTCTGTTCCACCACCCTCAACTTCCCTGAGCCCACTGTGGTCTAATTGCTCCTCTTTCTTGGCAACCTCTGAGGCAGTGGTGACAGCCTTGGTGGTTCCTGGGTAGGGGAGAAGTTTTCCCTACTCCTTGCCAGTTCATCCTGGAGACTGGTAACCTCCTCCCTCAGAACAGATAGGTGCCTGCAAATAGGGCAGCATAGTGGTCTCCAGAATGTCTCTCAGAAGACTGCCGCCCCACAGCCAGCGCATTGCACCACTCCCCATGTGTCTCTCACTTTTCTGCTTTAAAAATTTTTTTAGTTTTTTTTTTTTAATTGTCTTTGTTGTTAGTGTATGGGTGCATTTACCCTCTATGCAGTGTGCTGGGTAGCTTAGGGTATGACAGGTGTATGTCCTTTGCCTGTTTGGGGAACTGATGTCAGAAACCCTGGTATAAAGGATATGACTTCTGTGGGGTGGGGGGCCCCAAGCCCATGCCATCCAAAAATCAATCAGCTAAAACTTTGACCCACCACCCCAGTGAGTGATTTCCTTCCTTTCAGCAAGACAACCTGCAGAACACACTACCAGAAAATATACCTTGCAGAAAACAATGTCAGGCAGGCTAAAATCTAGGTAGGCCACGTCCACAGCCCTTCCCTGGTCTACTACCTTGATCACCCAGTCAAAGAACTCTATTAGATCCATCTGACATGACGTACAGTAAAGCAGTTAAGCAGGTAAGTCCAATACCTATGATGTAAGCACTCCCTGACACAGCCTGGTCTGGCCTTTGAAGGCAATCAAGAGAAAAAAAACAGTTTCTACCACCTGGGGCAATGTCTGGGTCAAATACACAGCCCTCTAACCTGCACTCAACTACAGGACTTATGGAAAATCCTTAGCCCAGTGAATAATTCACAGTACCACAAATATTTTGATGCAAAAGTCACCAAACTACTAGTCTAAAACCAGTCAGCAGTCCACAAGGGGAAAAAAAAGTAAACCGTATTTCAGTACCTCAGGGTTTAAACTCCCAATCTCCAGAGCAGTATTGCAAGCCCCTTCTTCATTCAAAATAAATAACAAGCGTAAAATTTAAGGTAAGGTACACCTCCCTCTGATGTGAGCAAGAGTGTGTTTCCTGCTGATTCTGAGTTCAGTATTGTGTCTCCTTCGCAGCTTTCAGTTAGAAGCAGCTTCTACTTAAAGAAGATTAGCTTTTAGGTCAGGAATTCTAAGTCCTCAAGAGCTAAGCTTCAAGTCTGAGTAACTGGATATTGGGGTAAAGAACCCTGCCCTTACAGGAGGTCAATAGACTGTGCCTCCTGGGTAGGGAGTAAGGTGGGTGAAGTGGCGAAATTCACTCTGTGGAGTGATTCGCGAATGCTTATAGAGAGATCTGTGAAGCTCCATAGGCAAAGCCGGAGTACTTCGATCATAATGGGAATGCTAAGTCCATTGAAACCAATGACTTTATGCTATTCTGCCTTCCCCTAACCACTTCTCCACCAATTTTAAGGGGAAGCACATTGAAATCAATGTACTTCGCATCACTTCACCTTGTTATTGAGCTCCAAGGTGAATTTGCAGTGCTTCATGGGATTGCAGGTCACATGGGCTCTAGATTGTTCTGCACAGCCTCAGTTCTGTGTAGTGTGTGTAGTGGAATATGGAGACAGTTTCCTCTCAGAGCTCTGCAATTCAAATCTTCTAAAAGCTGTTAAAAAAGACTTTTTGAGCCATTTTTTTTTTCTGCTCAAAATTTAGTGCATCAATTGTAGGAAACCCTCCTATACTCATATCATTGAGTGTTTATTGTTTGTGTGTGGATTTTAAAAGTTATTTTAGAACAGTCAGTCTGTGTACTGTGAAGTGTGCTTTGGCGGAGAGGCGTATCTGTGGTGTAGGTAGATTAATTGGGAGAAAAAGGCAGTCTTTCTGTTTTGGTTATATTTTTCTTGTATAACTGTGTTAATGTATGAACAGTAATATTTTCAGTAATTCTTGACATTTTTTTGCTGACTGTAGTGGTGCAGCAGTGTATCATTTCAGTTTGTTTAAAACATTTGGTTATATTGCAATAGGTTTTCAATTTGCTACGTAATACCTGTAATGTGTGTGTGAGTGTGTGTGCAATGCATACCATTAAATCAGACAATTTTTATTGTGCCAGAGTAATTGCAGCAGTGTGAAACTGCTATCCACCGCACCTGCATGAATTTTTTCTACTACTTTGTGGTATCTTTACTGGTAATGGACTGTTACTGCCTAGAACTACCCCCAAACCGGCAAAATGTATTCTTTTCCAGATTTGGATTTGTGACTTGTGAGCACTGGTTAGGTGGTGTTGTGCCTTTGCATCTGACTCTGCATCTCTTGAGTGTGCAGCACAATCTTAATCTGTCTGTGCATTTACAGTACACCATTAATTCTGGAAGACTTTGCATTTCTTGTTACACTCTCATTTCAGTTTGTCAGCACTGTGAAATTTTCTAGACACAAGACAGTAGCATTTTGGGGATGCACATTAATTCTGGGTACTGTGTGTGACCACTGCGTGCATGACGGAGTGTGCCATTAATTCTGGGATACTTCTCATTTCTTGTTACGCTCCCATTTCACTTCATCAGCACTGGGGAATTTTGTGGACACAAGACAGTAGCATTGATGAGCTGTCGCAACCAGCCACATAATAGTTTTATGATCCCACCTGGGAGCATCAGGGAAGTGAAAAGGTTTAATCTCAAAAAGAAGGGGCTACTGGAGATTTCCTGCTGGAAAGACAGAGTGAAACACTTGGAATCATGAAATGAAAAAACAAATCTGCTGTGTTTTTTACTTTTACTTTGGTGAAAAGAAACCTATTTCTGGATGGTGCTCAAATAAAGATTTATTTTTTTTTATGTTGCAAGCTTCAGAAGGAATAGTGCTGGACAACGGGAAAAGTTAATGTGTGGGTGGGTGGGGGGCACTGTAGTAATAAGAGACCATGATTGCTTCCCTTCTGACATTGCATGCATTTAGGGGCACTTTGAATGCTCATGGGCAAGAGTGTGGGGGGGTGTCCACCCCCCACATGCACCTGTAGGTTCTGGCACCTATGTTCAGAAGGGTTCTGTATTGACAGCCATCTATCCTATCACACACCAACACAAAGCAATTATTTTGTTACAACGTATTTATCCAGGGTAGTCCAGCTGAGATGTGTCACCTCATTTCCAGTGGGGTCCTGTGGTATTCATTTCTGCTGGTAGGTGAACAGAAGCACTGGGGGGTTATGTGACTTACTCAAGATCACACAGTGTTTGACCTTACTGAGGTTTGAAACTCTCATCTCCTGGGCCCCAAGCTTGTGTTCTAGCCACTAGATCACACTCCTACAAATAACAGAACATGATGCTAACAAAATAAGTTTAAACACAACTACTTCAGTGCTAACAAATACTGGAACTAAATAGGTACAGGAATAACAATTATTTACAGTGTTACCACAGTAGCACAATATTCTGCAAACCACACTGGCACTAAACATTTTACTAAACTGAAATGTCACAAAATATTGTACAAAGCAATATAAGCCCCAAAGGAGCTTGGGAACTGCTGACACTGGCAGTACACAACTTTTGTTTATAGCAATCCCTTTAAAGGAAAACTACACCCAAAACTTGAAAAAATATATGTTGTGCAGAATGTTTTAATTTGTATGTGAAGTTCTAGTGTTTCCTTCCCTCTGACTGGTTTTAGTAGTTTTTCCTAAATTAGCCTGCTAGCTTTATGGTAGTTTTACGACCCCTGGAGATCACCATATCAAATAGTTTTATTGCACTTCTTTGTCCTACAGTGCACCTTGTTTCATGTAATGGTGATGTAGTAGAGCCCATAAATCCAGCAGAAAGCATTGCATTACAATCAGTTCACAGCAACAGAGATGGCTATATTTTAAAATCTGTAGAATTCAGCTTGGTGACCACCCTCATCCTAAAGGTTTTACTGTCCTGAAAAACATTGCTGCTGGTAATTTTTGTGTAGCTTGTAAAGCTTCCAAGATATTTAGTTTGTTTGGCATGCGTGTGCTGAATGTTGGGTCTATCTTACATCACAGTCACATGAGACAAAATGCACTGTGGGAACCAGAAATACAATTACACTATCAGGTATGGAGATCCCCAGGGGTCGTAAAACTAGTATAAAGCTAGCAGGCTAATTTAGGAAAAACTCCTAATACCAGTCAGAGGGAAGGAAACACTAGAACTTCACATACAAATAACACTCTGCACAACATATATTTTTTCAGGTTTTGGGTGTAGTTTTCCTTTAAGATTAGAGACAAGTTCACATCCCCATGGACTGGGTAAAAGCCAGTGCTCCCAGATCAGCCCAAGCATTTTCCTGTAGCAGTCCCTCATTTTTCCTGTATTTTCCCTGTAAAACCTTGATGAAATCCCTGTAGGTTTTCCTGTATGCCCCCGCCAATTTATTATTGCTATTGGCATCACTAGGATGGTAAATAAAATCACTACACCACATATTCTGTCTGCTTAGGTTTCCTATTTTAAAGGACCTACTGTATGTGAAAAAAGCGTGTACACAGAAAGAAGACAGCAAGTATCATTTTTTAAATACAAAACTCAGCTGCACTGTTTGCTTAGCCTTATAGCATAGTTTTAAATGCAGGATATACCATGATAAAGCCGGTAGAATAAAAAAAGTTAACTAACAACATTGTTCTGTTTTGTGGTTTCTTGGCGGAGTTGGATTTCAAAGTTCTGATCTAGGGTCATGCATCTTGTAATAACTGGAGATAAGAAACATTTTGAGAAGACAAAGACAGTAACATTGTATTTTTATCCTTAACCATTCCAGCATGTTAGATTTAGATGTACCAGTTACATGAACTTTTACCTGCCTCAGTACAGTTCCGACTGCTCTCGCTGTGTCCACCACTGCGCTGGCAAATACTGCTCTCCTGTGGCTGGAAAGTAAACAAAATAACCAGTTCTGGTCCCGCGAGACTCTCCGGATCGATCCCATGGTGTGGGTGAACTATTTCCTCCTTTGCTGAGTGCCGGATGATCTACTGATTACGCCTCGACTCCACCACTCGCTGCTGTCCGCTGAGCTCAGACTCCAATTTAAACTTCCCCGGTCACCGGCTGTGTTTTATAGTAGGGGGCCCAGTGGCTAGCCTATCGGGTACTGTTGGGCAGTCCAAGCCAGCCTGGAGCCATGAGGGGCACGCTGGCTCTTAAATTTGAGCGTGATCACCAGATGCCTCCCAGCACATGATCACGCAGCTCCCAGGAGTCTCAGGGGCGTGATCACAAGCGTGAAGGTTAGAAGGCACCAATCAGAGACTACTCTCGCTCTCTGTGAGACTCAGGTCTCGGGCAGCCAATTTAGCGTGTGCCTCTGTCCCCCCGTAGCACTGGCAGCAAACCCCGTAGATTGAGGAAAATGCAGATTTCACTCCCGTGGCCATTTTGGCCTACATCCCCGTAAAATACGGGAATCCCCGTAGATATGGGAGCACTGAAAAGCATTTTTTCTTTAATTTCCTCTGCCTTTCAAGGAGGCAGTATAGCACAGTGGTTTAAGGCTCTGAGCTGCAAACTTGGAGATCTGGGTTTAAATCCCACATCTTCACTTACATTACTGTATGATCCTGAGCAAGTCACTTAACTTTCTGGTGCTCTCAGGTTGTACCTGGACTCAAGCTTCAGCTTAGTGTGCCTCTACTGGTTAAAATATTTATTGACTATACGTGTTTCACCAGATGTGATGTCATTTCCTGTGCCTGTGACTTAGTAAATGGATGCCTGCAGCTATAAAGGGAGGGGAAACTGAATGGGTATAATTCTGGCCTGAAAGGTGTTACAGGTTCAATCAATAGCTCATGTAAAGCAGATTTCCATTGGTAACAATTGTGATTAATTTAATCCTAGATGGATGTTTCTCTTTAAAGCAGTGTTGTGATAGGCAGATCTATGATTTCTGCCTGTGTGTGCTGAACTTAGAAAAAAAGAGTATAATGAACATATATTAAAGAAATTAAAATGTTTAAAAGTATGTTTTTACTTTATAAGTGTTATTTCTTCCTTTTGCCTGTGGGCAGGCTTTATTTCAAACACATAAAGTATATACTTAATGATATATGCACTTTTGCCATTTCAATGGAGGCTAAGATTCCCATGCAGTACAGATGGGTTCCTAACACAGTATGTGTGCCTAAGTAATTTTGTATGATATTTAGGTTAGGGCTTGGCTTTAACTAGTGTTTTAAGTGCTATATGAAAACTAAAGAAGTATATGCCTAACTGGCTTTTTGGAAATAAAATATCACATTATGGGATAATAAGATAGGTTTAGACCGGGGGAGGGGGGACGTCCAGTCAAGGAGCCCATCCCTGAAGGGATGAGATGGAGAGAGGCAGGATTTGTTTTGTGCCTTAATAAATTATACTAAAAAGGCATAGCTGCTATGTGACCTCTTATGCAAGATGGGCACCTGTTATAACCTATGCTGTGTATTAGTTTAAACTGCAGACTGCCCAATTTTTATTTATTTATTTACGAGTTTTACCAGGAAAGCATACTGAGCAACATGCTCGATTCCAGATGCGACCTGGGGGCCGGGACCCACTTACATAGTAGCAAAATTTAGACAGTACAGTACAGAGTTAAAACAAGGATTGCTACAATACATTTGTGTGGGAAAAAATTTACATAGTTGGGGGAAGGATCACAGTCAGGGGTATGATACTTACAACATTATAGTGAAAACAGAGTGAAGATTACAGTACAGTACATATGCGAGTATAACAGCGAGACATTTAGGTAAGAGTTCTTATCTGATACATGAGCAACTGGAGGTGAAATGTGTACGGAGTAACTTGTTTTGTAGGGAGGTATTTGATGTGTAGCGGATGGGGGCTGGTAGGGTGTTCCAGGTTTGAGGTATTCGGTACTTAAAAGCGGCCTGTCCTTTGGATGTGTGCATAAATGGGACATGGAGCAGTTTATGGTCATCCCGTCTAAGGGAGTACATAGGTGCCGGCTGTTGGGAGAGAGCAGAGGTCAAGTAGGGGGGGAGGGAGTTGGACCAGAATTTGGCTGTGAATCTGGCACGGTTGGTTTGTCTGCGGTAATGTAGGGATGGTAGAGTTAGCGAGCTATAGAGATCGCAGTGGTGGGTTGATTTGTGGCAGCCGAGGATGAAGCGGCAGAATGAGTGGAACAAGGTGTCTAGGCTGGCCAAAGCTGACACGGGGGCAGTGGAGTAAATTATGTTGCCGTAGTCGATTACTGGGAGGATAATTTTTTGTACAATGGCATGCCTTGTTTGTGCAGGGAGGCAGCTTTTGTTATAGAACAGTGCTCCAAGTTTAGGGAGTAACCGCTTATGAAGAGAGGTGATGTGAGCAGAGAAATCAAGGTGTTGGTCTAGCCATACACCCAGGTATCTGAAGCTCGTGCAGTTTTCCAGGGGAGTTCCGTCCAGGGTTTTGAAATGGGAGGAGGGATCTTGGTGGGAGAGTCTTTGAGGAGTGCCAAAGGTTAACGATACATTTATTTTGGAGTTAAGAAATAGCTGGTTTGTCCAAAACCAGTACTGGATAGCGTTGAAATCTTCCTGGAGTTGGGAAGCTACGCTAAGGGCTGTGGGACCAGAGGAGTAAAGGACAGTGTCGTCTGCGTACATCTGTATCGAGGAGTGAGAGCACACTGCTGGGAGATCGTTCAGAAAAACGAAGAAGAGAAGGGGACCCAGGATTGAGCCTTGCGGGACACCATTTGGGACAGGCGATGGGTGGGAGATGTGAGATGCTATTTTGACTACCTGACTCCTGCCTACTAGGTAGTCATGGAACCAGTTTGTATCCGTGTGCATACCAATGTTCCTGTTTAATGTCTGTAAGTTAAAATTCCATTGCATTTCTGCTCTATCTAACAATTGCTGGAAATTAACATTCTAATTTCTTTAATATATGCTACATAGATACTTTTTTCTAAGTTCAACACACACAGTCAATAATCATAGATCTGCCCATTACAACACTGCTTTAATTCCATCACTAGCAGTGTCAGGTAGCTAGGCAACACCTAACCTTGCTACCAAGATCTCATGGGATTTCAGTACGAGATTTCAATAGGCAGATCTAAGAGGAAGCAGAGTGCTCCTCTCACTTGCATTTGCCAGAAGCTCCATTTTTAAATGCCACACCTTTTGTGGGAACAAGTGAAAGGTAAGCCACAAAGTAAACTTTTAACTTAAAGAGGGACTGTGGTCAAAAATTACATGCATTAATAAATTCAGAATATGGATCAACATAGCCACAATCACTCTCATGCCAAAACTGAGATCCCTAAGGTACTTTGTTTAAAAGTTACAAATAATTTTACAACCCTAAATTATCTGCCTGTGCAAAAAAGCCAGTTTCATTGAAGAGGTGCTGATGATGTCATCTCCTGAACTCACAGTCTAGCCCTCCCTGTCTGCAAGCTTACAGGACCCGCTTCTCCAAAGTTTAATAAATAGGTGCAAATGGTTTTCTCCAGTAAAATAGGAAGCACCATTCAATAAACATTGCTTTAAAACCTATGTTTGTTTCAGGTTTTGTAACAAAGTTGACAAATTCATATTTTGGTTTTTGGTGTTTTGTTGTTGTGGTCCTTTTCTGTTGGGTTGCTGGATGCTAAGTCACAGCACACTAATGTGAGATTTGCAGACTGGATATCTCTGATGTGGTGAAAGGCTGTGATCATTCACACCTGTCATTCAGTTGAGATAATTTCTCAGGATGGCACTTTAAATCAATTATTCCATCACCCTGTCAATGGGGGTTGGGAGAGGTAATGCTGTTTTGAAACCTTACTAAGAGTTTCTATGTAGTAGCCAGCTCAATGCTTAATCAATCAATCAATCAATCTGTGTTTTATTCATCATCAAAGAATGAATGAATGGGATACTCAGTTGAGCAGAGCTCATTCTCTGTTTTCTCAGTGACAGGCTGTTACCTGATCTATATTCAGGCTCATCTGTGTTGTACTCCACATTACAATGATTGTTTTACAAGGGCTAACACTTCCACCCCTAGCAGGAATGAACACATATAAGGCCCATATTAAAACTTATTGTAAAGGAGACACTGACACACAGCAATGTAGTTACCAACACTGCAACACTTGTAGCAATACAACTTCCAAACAGGCACAGCAGAGTGACACTTCACAAGGTATCAGCAACCTGGAGGCATGCTGACTCAGCATCCTGCAACTCTGGAGAAATGAACCAAACCAAAAAGGCATTGAAATACAAATTTGTCAACTTTGTTACAAAACCTGAAACACATAGATTCTATAGCACTATTTTAGAATGGTGATGCCTGTTTTACTTGTGAAAACCATTGCAGAATGATATTTAAACTTTGGAGAAACAGGTCCTATAAGCCTGTTAAAAGGGAGGGCTAAACTGTGAGTTCAGGAGATGACATCATCAGCACCTCTTCACTGAAACTGGCTTTTTTGAACATGTAGTGAAATCAGGGTTACACAATAGCTCATAACTTTAAAATGAAGTAACACAGACACCTAATGTTTGGTATGAGATTTATTGGGGTTATGCTTATTCTAATTCCGCAATGTAGCACTTTTGACCAGAGTCCCTCTTTAAAGAAATACAGAGGCTGCAACCGATGGCAGAAGCCGTAATCTATCTGGAGCCATCCTCCCCTGAACTGGGCAGGAGGAGGGAACGGGAAGATAGAGATGGTCCCAGGATACTGAGGATAGGCCATGGATTGGACAGGAGACCGTCAGGGACCTCCCACTAGAGAGGGGAGGTCACATCCTGCCAGGGTAGGGAGAAGAGGAATTTATTGGCACAGAGCCAGCTGTCCATCCTCTTTCTCCTCTTCCCCTGCTAGGATTAAGACATCCAGCCAGCCGACCAGGCCAGCAAGGTAAGGGCCTAGTAGGCTGTGGGACCTAGGGGCTAAGGTGCCTGGGGGCTGTGGGGATTTCATTATAGCTAGGGTCTCCCTTAAGGGTAGGCATTAGACCTGGGTTGAATCTCTTCAACCCCTCTTGTGTATGATGTTCCTAAGCAAGTCAAATTACCTTGCTTATAGTTGGGTCTAATTAAAAAAAAAAAAGGGAAAAAAACAAACCTGTTTAGTTTCCTAGGGGGAGCAGGGCATTGAGTCTAGCTGTATGGGGCTGTGCTTGGCTACAGGACACTTTTTCCCTACTGGTTCTCTTGTTGTGGTCCCGCTGCCCTGTTAGGATGGCTGCCTCCCACTATGGGGCTCTCCAGTTGCTCCTCTTGCAGTCAGATTCCAGGCCATGCTCAGATTTATGAGCCTCGTTTCTCTGGTGGCCGGGCGTTGCCTCTAATAGATGGGTACCGGCACTCTTGGCAAGGTGGTGCAGTGGAAGGCCCGGTCCCTGGGCAGCACATCAGTCCAGGGTGGCCTCATTTCCTCTGCCACTTGCTGGGCAACAGTAATCCTGCCCGCATGAGGTGCTGTCAGGGTGGTGGCAGTCAGAGGCATGCTTCCTCCGTTTACTGCTTGGGGGCTGTGGGAGTCCCCCTTGGGGGTATTGTGTCTCTCTGCTGTGGCTGAACTGGCATTCTGCAGGCTGGGTTTGCAGGCTTGCAAGAGGTGGCTGCAACTTGGTCCATGGTCATGGTCGGCACATCACTACGGGCCATCTTAGTAGGGCCAGACCAGCGCATAGGGCCCATGCACGTTTCGTGTTGCCTCGCAAGATCAGGGTGGCCATCTTAGATGGGATCAGTCATCCAACCAGGCCTCTATGTTACTAGATGTATAGGACTGGCCCAAATCTCGCTGCATCCCACGATATTTGTGGTGGCCATCTTTCCTGGGACTGCTACAGGTAGCCCACAGCCATTGACTCTTATAGGGCAACGCTCGCAGGGGCCAGTGAGGGCTCCAGGAACTATTAAGGGTTGTTGCAGGCAAAGGCCTGGGTTTCAGGGGTAAGCAGGGCCAAGGTCCGACCCCTAGGGGGCATAGAGGCCTCTGGTTACGGCACTGCAGCAATGGGGGATTATAAAAAATTAATCATTAATAAATTAATATAAGAAAATATATAAATTAAAAAAAGAAAGGGAAAACTGTATAGAAATACCACTGAACTAAAATGATGAATCATAAGCCTTGGTGCATTATGAGCAGAGCCAAGCAGCCATGCCAGTATTGCAGGCTGGGGCAGGGATGGGACCAGGCTGCGACTCCCTACGTCCATCGATGTGTGACCCGGAGTGCGTTCCTTACTAATAGATCTTGTGGGATGGAGGGCTTTTAGTGTTTTTGCAGATAACATACCAGCCCATCAGAGGAAGCGGTTGGCGAAGGCCAATGAAGGCTTGGAGTCGCAGCTGCAAGAGGTGTACCAGAGGAAGGCAGAGGCATGGCTGGAAGCATGACTGGAGAGTCTGGAAGCTCTGTTGACATCAGCAGCTGCAAGGGTTCCATCGAAGAAGCACCCAGCCAGTGGGCAAGTTGCACCTCCGGCCAAGGGTCCTAGGTCACCAGAAGGAGGTAAGCAAGGAGAAGGAGGAACCCATTTGCGTGACTGTGATGTGCTTCGGGTACTTGAAGTGGCCCTGGGGGGCAGGGAATGTTAACAGGGTGAGCTCAAGGGGAGGGGTGGAGACGAAGCCGATGTTCTGGTTTAGGGAGTGCCTATTGGGTTGCGGGATGTCCCAGGGGAGGACCACTCCAGGGAGGACACCCTGGAGAGTAGGGCAATGCAGGGAGGGTTAATTCAGAAGTTGGACAAGCTGGACCTAATGGCAGCAGTGGTGGAGAAGGTGGGGGGACATGGGTCAGGCACAGGGCTGGTAGTTGCTCCTGTACCTCCCACCACTGATCCCCCATTGTTGCAGCCCAGCTCCTATGTGGGGATTAACAAGCAGCTAGGGTCCCACCTCATGGATAAGGTTAGACAGCAAATCAGGCAGTGGGAGTATATGGACATGTTTTCCCTGCTCAACAGGCCAGTGGAGCGGGTGGAGAAGAAGGAGGAGAAGGGTGAGGAATCTGATAGAAAACCCCTAAGGTGCTGTGCACCTTTGACAGTTGGATTTCAGCCTTTCCCATCTTTGCAGGTACCATCCTTCAGGCTGAGAGGGAGCAACATCTGGACCTGTTCACCCATCAGAACAGGATTACTCTTATGCACCAGAGGAAAGGGGGCATGGCATGGCTGGAGTATGACGAGGAGTTTAGGAGGAGGCACCAGGAGGACAGCACCCTGGGGTGGGGTATGGTAGACATGACCCTCTTAGTAGACATCATGCATGGGGGGGTTGTGCATACAGACAACGGTTTGCCGCTGAGACCATCTCCTGCACAAAAGGCAGAGTGGGGGCATCTCCATCTCAGGCATGATATATATATATATATATATATACAATCAGGCCAAGTGCAATTGGGTGTCATGCTATTTCTGGCACATCTGCATGGTCTACGGGCAGCAGCACCCCTTCATTCAATGCATCTCCCCATGCTTCTCAAGAGGAGGGTACAGCAGTGTGATCCGTAAGCCAGGGAAGCTGCAGGGCAATGCATCTGCCAACTCTGGTAAGGGTGGGCAGCATTAGCCCCCAGGGAGTCAGCACCCAGACAGGTAGGCTGCTACCACGGGAGGCCCAGTACCAACAGGTATATGGGAGATCATCCTCCTGTGTCTGGGGGTAGCTGATTAAGGGATGGCAGCGGGGGAGGGTTAGGGACCTATCAGTGCCCTCCTGGCCCATCCCCGCAGGAGCGGAAATGAGTGCGCATCTTCATTTTATTGCAGGCTTGCTGTTAAAACCTTTAGTTTAGGCATGTACACATGGGAGCCACAATGAAATTGCTGATGCTTTGTCTCGTTCAGAGGCAATGCTTTCAGCAGCAGGTTCCAGCAGTGGAGCACCAACCACAGGTTGCACCCCCTTGCTGTTGGAGGGTAGTGACATCTCAACTTGGAAATGCATTGGTAGTTCCATTGCTCCAAAGACAAGGGGAGTATACAAAAAAGGGGTAGCACACTACTTGCTGGTTAGGGCACAGAGGGCTGACCAGAGCATTGGCCCACCCCAGTAGAGCAACTGTGCATGTATATCATTTTGTCCAAGGAAAATGGGGACATGGAGGGGCAGTAGGCAGGCACCTGGCTGGCCTGTCTTGGTTCTCCAGAGCTCTGGGGGTCACCGACAGCATGAAGGTCTTCTGGGTGCATAAGGTGCTGAAGGGGTGGGGGAAGACACTGGCTTCTCATCAGGACATGTGTGTCCCATCACCCAGGCAATCTTGGAGAGCATATGGAGAGCTTTTCCCAGGGTCCACTGGACCCTGTTTGAGGCATGCTTGTTCGACACTATGTTTCTGTTGGCCTTTTGTGGGACCTTCAGGGGGTTGGAGCTAACGCAGCCAACCAGTTCTCGAAGGACATTGGATTGGGGCTAGGGGACATAGTAACAGCTGAGTAGGGCGCATGGGTACTGTTTCACAGGAGTAAGACTGACCAACAGTGGAAGCGCCGCTGATGCTTGGTACAGGCTTCACTGGGGGTGCCCTGGAAGGTTCAGGACAGGGTGATGGCTTGCTGGGAACTCTAAAAAGGGTAAGGTTGTTTTCTAACATGAGGATGGCAGGTGTGTCACAGCTTACCAGTTTAGAGTGGTCTTGACCCGGGTGGTGCAGGTGGTGGGTCTGAATCCCAAAGAGTTTGGCACGCACTCTTTCAGGATTGGGGCTGCCATGTATTTGAGAAGCCAGGGGCGGGCAGATGGGCAGATACAGACACTGGGGCATTGGAGGTCCCAGGAATTTTTGAGGTATGTGCACCCACACTTGCAATAACAGTTTTCTGTTTCTTCCAGAGTCCTCCGTAATCAATGGTTCGATTTGGATTTGTGGCCAAGCCTTCGTACAACAGGCAACAGCTAGAGTGGCAGGTGGGACTGGGGGACTGCTACAGAGTAAGGGTCAACTGGCAATCTCAGATCCGATGGCTGGGGTCTGACAGCATACACTGGGTTGAGCTGATCCCCCTGCTTCAAGTTGAGGAGAGGACCCAGCATATCCCAGAGATATTGGTGGTGCACACAGGAGGGGAGGACCTGGGAAGTCGGAAGATGGTGGATTTACTGCGGGCCATAAAGAAGGATTTTTGAACCATTAGGGATTGGTGGCCGCAGATTGTCCTCATCTGGTCCCAACTGATCCAGAGGCCAGGCTGGCCAGGTGGGAAGGGGGTGGCCCCTCTCAACAAGGCTTGCATTCGGGTCAATCAGGAGATGAGGGTGGTAATGTGGGCAGTAGGGGGGACTGTGGTAAAACACAGTCAGATTTAGACCACTGGTTAGTTCATTGTAGCCGAGACTGGGCAACTGACTGAGTGGGGGTCACAGTGGTGGTTAGGGGAACTGGAAATAGTCTTGGAGAAAGTGGTTAACAAGTGGCTTAACACAGAAACATAGACTTTGATGGCAGATAAAGACCACTTGGTTCACCTAGTCTGCCCATTTCCCTACCTACAGGATAAGCTGCAGATCCTAGTTAACCAACAGCCTATTTCTTCCTGTCCCCCACAAGAATTGCCTTGTCTGTCCCATGTATTATTGAATCCTCCCACAGTTTTAGACCCCACAAGCTCCTCAGGAAGGCAGTTCCATGCATCCACTACCCTCTCTGTGAAGAAATACTACCTCACATTGCCCCTGAACCATTTTCCTCCGGGGTATACATATTACTGGGGAGGGGTCGGACGTTGTCTGTCCTGTGGCATCTCAGGAGGATCACTAAGAGATGGCATAGTGGTAAGGGGTAGATGATGAGTTGAGTTCTTCTGAAGGGCTCATGACACCCTCTGGTTGGCATAGAGGTGGACCTAAACAACCAGACCCGGGGGAGGAGTCATGGTCCACCTGCAGCAGGTATATTGATACTGCAGGAAAAATGACACCTGACAGGAGGCATCCATACAGCCTTGGCCCAGTACAACCACAGGATAGTTGATCCTACTGGGTGCACTCGCTGCTGTTAAATCTTTATTATTCAATAAATGCATGGCTGTGACCATTTCCTCCAAGACGTGTCAGTGTGTTTCTTTCCAGGAAAGAAGGTATGGAGAGCTACCAGATAATACAGAGGTTGCAGCAGATAGCAGCAGTCATAATTTATCTGGGGCCATCCTCCTCTGGACCAGTTAGGAGGAGGATAGAGCTGGTCCCCGGGGGACTGAGGATAGGCTGTGAATTGGACAGGGGACCGCCATGGGCCTCCCACTGGGGGGGTCACATCCTGCTGGGGTAGGAGAAGAGGAATTTTTTGGGACAGAGCCAGCTGTCCATCCTCTTTCTCCTCTTCCCCTGCTAGGATTACCCAGCCGCTCACCCTCGTAAAAGCAAGGTTGTGGGGGCCAGGAAGATAGGGCCCCTCTTTTAACCCAGTATGGGTGACTGCACTAGAGGTCGGGGAGTGGCTTTTCCTGGTTTCCCTGTAGCAGGGTTTTCTGGGTTTTTCACCTCCTCCAAAAGGGAGTTAAACCAAGGCAGTGTGAGAGAAACTAAACAGGTGAGAATAAATAGTCAGGGCATGGAGAATGGTAATTTGTCACATTCATGGCAGCGTCTCAGGAGGATCACTAAGAGATGGCATAGTGGTAAGGGGGTGATGAACAGAGTTCTTCTGAAGGGCTCATGACACCCTCTGGTTGGCATGGAGGAGGATCTAAACAACCGGACCCAGGGGAGGGGTCAAGGTCCGCCTGCATCAGGTATATCTATACTGCAAGGAAAATGGCACCTGATTGGGGGGGGGACTGTACAGCCTTGGCCCAGTACAACCACATCCTCCCAGGTGTGCGCACTGCTGTTAAATCTTGATTATTATTCAATAAATGCAAGACATGTGTCAGTGTGTTTCTTTCCTGGAAAAGGGGGCATGGAGGGCTACCAGATAAAGTGCTTATTCTGTTTTTTAACACGGTATTTGTCCTAATCTGTTTACAGCTTTTGGCCAGCTAACTAGAAGGAGACTCTGCAAATACCAAAATAAAGCTCTACTGCCTTGTCCGGAATTAGTTTTGCCACTTCCTCCTTAACAGAGTTGCTTCTGATAGGCTGGCAAGTCTGAAAGGTCTTGCCCTCAGTTTGGCCAGAACCTTGAAACTGAGGGCAAGCCCCTGGCTCACTACCTCCAGGACCCACTTGTCTGTGATGATGGATTCTCAGGCCTGGAGATAGTGAACCAGCCTGCCTCCAACTGGAAGTGGGGAGGTGACCCTGGCAGACCCTCAGGGGGTCTGCTTTGTCTGTGCACTTGGCTGAGCACGGGCCAGCATGTCTGCTTCCCCTTCTGCCTCTGAAGTATCCTCTCTGAGACCAGTAGGCTGGCTATGCCTGAGCCTGGAAGAAGGGTCTGTAATGAGTTCTACCCCTGGCCCATTTGCTTTGGTACTTCTGGGGTGTTGCTGCTTTCTTCTTTACAGCAGCACTCTTATAAGCCACCTTGTACTCATTCACCTTCTTCATGTACAGTAAGCCTCTGTTTGCTCGCCAAAGAGAGATGTGGGCTCACAAGGAAAATTCAGAGCCTTTGCCTGGGTGTCCTGGGACAAGTTATTGGCCCTGATCCAAGCAAATCTTCTCGGAGACACTGAGGTTGTCATTTGCCTGGCCCAATAGCATTGGCATCCACTACCATCTGAAACTGGCATTTAGAAGCCTCTATGCCCCTTTTTGCAGCTTTAGACAAAGCTGATGCCATGGGTCCAGGGTATGCCTTGGCTATCTCTAAAACCTTGTTCCAGAGACTCTTTTGGTATCTGGACTCATAAGCCATATAAATTGCCTGTTTAATGGCTAAAGAAGCCTGCAAGTTGAACTTCTTGGTCATAGAGTCCATCTTTCTGGAATCCTTTTCAGGTGGGTATGATGCCAGGGGAATACCTGTATTGTCACATACAGCAGCCTGCACCACCCCTTCATGGCTGGGGTATCCAAAGAGGAACGCTTCTCCAGACTTGGCCACCCAGTACTTCCTGTCCATCCTCTTGTCCACTGGAGGCATGGACATGGGGATCTGTCTTTTTAGGGACTTGTGGATGGGCAACAACAGCCTTTTTATTGCTGGTACATCCATCATCTCCATGTAGTCTTTCTCCTCTTCCTCTTCTGTGGATTCCTAGGTGGAGAGATCCAGCGTTTGTGCCACTTGCTTCATAAAGGCAAAGTGGGAAGAAAAGTCCTCTGCTCCCTTATCAGGGTAGTCAGGGTGTTGAGGGTCAGGGGATACATCGGGTTCGAGAGGTTCCCCAAGCTCTTCATCCTCATCATCCTCATCTTCCCCCCTCAGCATAAACTTTAGCAAACTGTTCAAGTGAACCAGGAATCGAGGAGGAACCTATGTCCTGAACTGAGGCCTGTGAACTGGGCCGCTGAACTGGGACCATGGTACCAGTTTGCAGTGCCTGAATAATTCTAATAGTGCCAGCTATTTCTTCTATGGTTGGAACCGACAGACTCGTTGGTTGTAGTTCCTTAACCGAGTGTTTTTCCCTTCCCTTTCTTTTTGGCAGAACTTGCTGGTTCAGCGGCAGAGTCTGTGGTTTTCTTCTTATCCGAGGAACCATCACCCTGGTCAGAGGGTTGTTCAACCAGTTCCTTGAGTTTTTCCCTCTGTGAAGAGGAAGGTTTATCCGAAGCTGGGTCAGCAGCTTTTTTGGACATTTTTTCTTTCAGTTGGTTCAAACACCTGTCAAGCGTTGACTGAGGAAAAGTTTTACAGATTTTGCAATCTACATTCAGGTGGTCAAACCCTAGATAGAAAACACTAATCAAGCGAGGATCAGCTTTAACAAACTGTTTCCCACACTCTGTACTGTACAATGCTGAAAATTCGTTGGGCCAGTTCTTTTCGTGGGTAGTGACAAAACAAGAAGAAAACCCTGAAAAGTGGGTTTTCTGTGAGTCAGAAGTGCAGATAAAGCTCTCTCTCTTTCTTTTGTTTTTTTGCGGTCAGTTTCGCCACTGATGAAAGAACCAAGAACTACCCCGGTTTCTCTCTTAAAAGACCAAAATTCAAACAAACGGCCTAGGGAAAGTTTTAATATATAAATTTACCTTTCAAAATGTATCAAAGGGTGTGGATGCAAGGATGGACACTGACACCAAGCGTAGTGTGACAAGGCTATATAGCTAAGCCTTCAAAAATGTATTATAATAATAACAGAACAAAATAAACTCGCACTTAAGACAAAATACAGAAAAGAAAATTAAAAGGTACAAAAATAACTATCGGTTCTCACACAGGCTAAAACAGCATAAGCTGCCTGGGAACACACCTGGAAATAAGTCAGAAAAAGCTCAGACTTCCAAACGGATCAGAACAGGGCTGATTCCAAAATGAATCTGACATGGTCCAGGCTTGGATCTCCTTTTAACCCAGGAGGACAGCATGTGACCCTGTCAAACTCCACCCACAACAATTTTAAACTTAAATCTTTCTTTATTTGACACTAGAATTCAGTTCTAAAACTTTTAGAGATCATTAGGGTCTTTTTATATGCAATACAGATTATTAAACATCAAAAAGAATCAATTCTAAACAAAATAAAATACTATACACTCTGTAGCTCCTCCCTTGTTTGACCCAAAGTATAAATATGGAGATTTGAGAGCCGGCTGACTCCTAAGGACACCTTCAGAAGAATCCCAGTAAGGAGTCAACCCCTTCCAGCAGGCCCACCTCTCCTATACTTCGGTAAGGCTGTTTTAAATACAGCTATTTGAAATTATACAAAACAACACACACAGTTATTACATTATTCTAACAAGATAATGGAATTTTACCTGAAATTGTACACCTTCTAGTTCAGAAGGTTCACATTTCAGGACATGGTGCAGCACAGGAAAACAGAATTTCTACATAAGAGACGTTGTATTGCCTCTGTAATTCATGAATGCTTGTGCTGCTTTAAATATCAGGATTTTATCAAAGCCTACCAGGTATTTAGCTACTTTTTAAGTAAAATATACAGAGTTTATTAACCCCGTTACCTCCCCTGTACCAGTTCTTACTGGAGTGATGTACTGTCCCCAATCTGCGAGAGCTAACTGTGCGGTAGTCTTTTTCTGAGGGCAATAACAGGCAAAATGTCCTTTTCCTTGGCAGTCTCTACAAATAATATTGGGGTTAATTGGTCTATGCGGGGGTACAGTCTTAGCCTTTTCATTAGAATTACCACCTGCAGAGGGAACATTGGAAGAAGAAGTTGTAGGCCTTACTGGGTTTGAGGTGGTACCAGATCCAGAATGCCCTTTCTGATGTTTGGGACGTGCTGTCAAATAATCCTTTGCAAGTGTTATTGCCTTTTCTGAAGTATCAGGCCGATGTTCTCTTACCCATACTTGCACATCAGATGACAAAATTCTAATAAATTGTCCCAGTATGAGCATCTCGAGCATCTGGTCCACTGTCTTCACTCCCGGCTGTAAGCACTTATGGTAGAGGTCCATCAACCGGATATATGCTTCTCTGGGGGTATCAACCTGGTGAAATTTAAATGTCCTAAATCGTTGCCTGTAGGTCTCAGGGCTGATGTTGTATCGCTGTAATATTGCCTGTTTCACAGCATCATAATTTTCAGCCTGGATGCTGTCTATATGGTTGTATGCTAACTAAGCCTTGCCAGTTAAATAGGGGATCAGGCGGATGACCCACTGAGTCCTTGGCCATCCGCAAGCTTGGGCAATCCACTCAAAAGTTGTCATGTATGCCTCTATGTCATCTGTTGCTCCCAGTTTGGTTAATTTAATGTCCTTAGGGGCATCTACTGGGGGTGGATTTCGGGCTCCAATATCTCTGATAGCCCTTAATGTGTCGTTCCACCTAGCTTCAGCCCTTTGGTCAATATCAAGCTGTTTGATGCACAGCCTTCACAACAGGCTGCATACATCTTCCAGTGGTTCCTCAGTCTGGTGTTCAATCATCTCTTCTGGTTCCTTCTCAGGCTCCTCCGAACCTTCCAGTTTCCCCTCTTTTTCTGACTTGGGGGTTTGTTGCCGGACATCAGGCTCCAACCCGGACAGCAAGGGTTCACCATATCTGGCCGCCATGGTCCATGTGAGAACACCACTAGTCTGAAGTCGAGCTAGTTCTGTTGCCTTCTCCTGCATTCAGCGTTGAGAAACTGGCAAGCACCAGTACCACTAGTACATCCAACCACTGCCACCAGTATCAAAGGGTGTGGATGCAAGGATGGACACTGGCACCAAGTGTAGTGTGACAAGGCTATATAGCCAAGCCTTCAAAAATATATTATAATAATAACAGAACAAAATAAACTCACACTTAAGACAAAATACAGAAAAGAAAATTAAAAGGTACAAAAATAACTATCTGTTCTCACAGGCTATAACAGCATAAGCTGCCTGGGAACACACCTGGAAATAAGTTTGAAAAGGCACAGACTTCCAAATGGATCAGAACAGGGCTGATCCCAAAATGAATCTGACATGGTCCAGGCTAGGAGCTCTTTTTAATCCAAGAGGACAGCATGTGACCATGTCGAATTCTGCCCATAACACTTTTAAACTTAAATTTTTCTTTATTTCACACTAGAATTCAGTTCTAAAACTTTTAGAGATCATTAGGGTCTTTTTATATGCAATACAGATTATTAAACATCAAAAAGAATCAATTCTAAACAAAACAAAATACTATACACTCTGTAGCTCCTCCCTTGTTTGACCCAAAGTATAAATATGGAGATTTGAGAGCCGGCTGACTCCTAAGGACACTTCAGAAGAATCCCAGCAAGGAGTCAACCCCTTCCAGCAGGCCCACCTCTCCTATACTTCGGTAAGGTTGTTTTAAATATGGCTATTTGAAAATATACAAAACAACAGACACAGTTATTCTAGTTCAGAAGTTTCACATTTCAGGACCCATGCAGCACAGGAAAACAGAACTTCTACATAAGAGACGTTTTATTGCCTCTGTAATTCATTAGTGCTTGTGCTGCTTTAAATATCAGGATTTTATCAAAGCCTACCAGGTATTTAGCTACTTTCTAAGTAAAATTTACAGAAAATGAAGAGTTTCTAGTTATTATCAGGTTGCTAGCAACAATGAATGAACCTCTTAATATTAAGCAGTATGATTGGATGCATAGAAAAGGAAAATACACAGTAAACTGCGTTTGCTTCGGTAATTTAATAATAACTTTTACCAAAGTAAACCATACATTCTGATGTAAGTCTTTCACTTGGAGGTTTCTTTACAGAATCTCGCAAGTGTGAGAGTTATCACCTTAAGTGCGGGTGAAGTCATCTTTCAGCAGCACTAAACAACTGCTTCACCGTGCAGGCTGTAAGAAGAGAAACTGCTTCCAAACAGCCTGGCACATGCATCTTTGCGGTAAGTACCTCTGACAAAAGCATAGCATTACGAAGGTTGTAGTGCTACAAACCATCCAATGCCATAGCGCTTACAATAGCGGGACACAAGTAAACATAAACAGGCTACCTGGGGGCTTGTGTACATACCAAGGCTCCAGGAAAGGAAAAGAAAAAGGAAAGACAAACATTTTAGAGAGACCTCTTCCAGGCGGCCGGCCTGAAAAAGGGGGAAAAATAAGAAATAGGATAGAAGAAAGCAGAAAGGAAAAGAGCTTTTGCTCTGCTACAGTAGTCTTTCTTAGAAGAAGAAGAAAAGAAACTTCTAGAGGGGCTCAGGTATTCTCTCACACGGTACTAGGCAATCGGAGTAAAGAATCTGATGGTTGCAGGATGTATTCCAGGGACAGTGGTTTGAAAACTGAGCTCGAGCCTAACATTCCATGATTAGCATAGGTTCTATTAACCATTTTGGATTTGGGGCAGTCTTATGGTGAGACCATACTGCATATGTCAGAATACAGTAAGATTTCTTGGGTTTTGAAACAGATTCCCTGGTGTCCAATGCCCTCCCCCCACCATGCTCTAATCCCCGTCCCAATGCCAGAAATGTATTCCCCAGTGTCTAGTGGCACCCTCTGACCTCCTGGTGTGTATGGATACCCTGGTGGCCTGCTTCACCCATATAGTTCCCTGCCACCCCAAAACTCATGACCCAGATATCCAGCAGAGGGCTGTGGAGGCCATTGTCACAGGCCCCCCCCACACGGCCACACCAGCACAGGCATGGGGAGGTGACTGGATGGTATGCTGGGTGCATGCAGGGTGGGCAGGGGCCACAGAATCTCCACCGTGTGCCAGTCTGTGTGGTGACTGGAAGTCATGGGGGGTACCACCGGACACTAGGGATAGGCTTGGGTACCTGGACTGTGAGTTTGGTGGGATGCCACCAGATACCTGAGGGGCAGGGAACTATACGGGGCTTGGCAGTTAGGGTGGAGGATTCTGCTAGCCACTGGGGCCTCTGCAGTTGCACTGGGATGTGTGATCAGTTGGTGGGGGGATCCACTAGCCACCTGGGCATTGCTGATATAACCGGGATGGGTAATCGGTGGGTGGGGAGTACCACTGGACACCAGGACATCCATACACATGTCAGAAACAGGCATTTGGGAGACAAGGGTGCCACTAGATCACAGGGAATATGTTTCAGACATCAGGCTAGGATCAGAGGGTGGGGGGGTACCACTACACACACCACAGAGTATGTTTCTGGAAACAGGACTAGGATCAGAGGGTGGGGGGGTTACCACTACACACCACAGAATATGTTTCTGGCATCAGGACTTGGATCAGAGGGTGGGGGGATCACCAGTACACACTACAGAGTATGTTTCTGGCATCAGGACTATGATTGGAGGGTGGGGGTGCCACTACATGTCACAAAGTATGTTTCTGGCATCAGGACTAGGATCAGAGGGTGGGGGGGGTTACCACTACACACCACAGAGTATGTTTCTGGCATCAGGACTAGGATTGGAGGGTGGGGGGAGTTACCAATACACACCACAGAATATATTTCTGGCATCAGGACTTAGATCAGAAGGTGGGGGGGTTACCACTACACACTACAGAGTATGTTTCTGGCATCAGGACTATGATTGGAGGTGGGGCAGGTACAACTATGCACACCACAGAATATGTTTCTGGCATCAGGACTAATATTGGAGGGTGGGGGGTACCACTACATGCCACAGAGTATGTTTCTGGCATCAGGACTAGGATCAGAGGGTGGGGGGTTACCAATACACACCACAGAATATGTTTCTGGCATCAGGACTAGGATCGGAGGGTGGGGTGGGGTACCAGTAGTGACCAGAACCTACAGTATCATGGAGGAGTGGGGTATTTGGGGGATTGGGGGCAGGTCACCATGAGGACTGACGTGGCAGCCGACCACAGGATAGGTACAAACCTACTGCCACTTCCCATGCAAATGAGCCTGTAACGGGCATGCGTGTGAGCCCTTAGCATCTTGCAGGCTCAATAGGCTCATTCGTATTCTGCAGTTGAATATGGTGCTGTGGTTCACAACACTATCTGCTTGGGGAGCACAACTCCTTAAGTGCTTGATACAGCACAGGTCCTTGTCGGGGCAGCACACTGTGACCTAGCACTGTGCCAAAAGGGGCTGATACTCAGTCAGTTGACTATCCGACTGAATATAGCAACCCCTGGGTCAGGCACAAGCATGGCATAAGCTTTTGTGCCCCGCTGTTGTGTTTTTCTCAATATCTGGCCCCTGGAGTCTTATTATGATGTCTAATAAATGTATATCTACTTCAGTCCTGTACAATATCTCCCAGAGTGTCCTACGGTTTACACTATCAAACACTATTTTTAAATTGATAAAATTGCAGAACAATTTGCCCTCTTTTATTTTGACATATTTGTGAATCAGATGTGACAAAAGCATACAGTCCTGGACCATGGAGTAACATAGAAACATAGAATTTGACGGCAGATAAGGACCGCTTGGCCCACCCAGTCTGCCCATTTCCCTATGTAACCCCCCTGCTACCCGGGGTTATAAGAATCCTAGTTAGACCTAGTGGTAGGCAGGGAAGACAGCTTGTGAAACTCCAGTTAAATGGATTTCACACTGTCTCACTCTGTTCTCAGTCTCAGCTGAGACTGAGAGATGACATCATTTTAGAACTGTCGCAGCTGAATAAGCCACACTGGAATGTTGCAGATGGAGGTTAGAGTAGAACGTTGGGGAATTTGAAGTCAGTCTGTTGCAGTTTGTAGTAGAGGAACGAGGTGCTCTGTTGTAGGCAGGCCCTCAGAGTCCTGAGCTCTGTCAAAGAGCTATTTTTTTGTAGAGGTGTGTGTTCTCACTTGAAGAGGAACACAAGAAGAGCCAAGTGAAGTGGTAGAGACCGCTTTCAGTGGTTCAGGTCCCCATCCCTGTGGGATGGGGGGGAAGGAATCAGCCTGCTTCCAGGGGCAACTCCCTTGGTCCAGCTAGGGGAAAAGAAGCTGCCTGAGTTAAGTTCGTGCTAAGGCACCAGAAGTTCTGGACGAGATTTCTTTGAAGAGGAAACACCTGTGGGGCACCTGCAACCAAGGGGTGAGTTCACTCTGCTAAAGGGCCAATGTGTTTTCACCTGAAACAAGATGAAACTAAAGTGACTGTTACTGTGGGGTCAGGAAAAGACAGCCAATTACAGTTTGGAAGATGTGGGGATTGGACTGCTTAACTCTGTGGGAGGTCTAGAGTAATGGACACAGCCACTTATTAAGTATGTTCAAGTTCAGCACAAATGGGATGTAGACAGTAGATTTAATGTGAATACATTTAAAGAGAATCTACACAGCAAAGTGTTTTCAAGGATGAGGTGTTACAGTCCAGAGAAATGGCCAGGTATGAATTATGGGAGCGAGAGGTGGGAGACCCCCCATCAGTAGTAACCAAATCCACCTCTACGGGTTTGCTTTGGGACACTTGTTGCTTCCTGTCAGGTACTTGGCCGGTGCCTGAGAAAAGTACCCAGATGTGGGACTGATGAGGAAGATTCCCTGATGGAGCCAGAAGTGCTCATAGGTGGTTTAGGGAGCCACCAGTAAATATTTCCATGTTATATGGAAAGTGTCCAAAGGGCTGGCATGATAGCCGAGCCATGGAAGGAAGTTAGTCCAAGTGGCTGACAAGGGAGCCGAGCCAGGGAACCCCAGAGCAGAGTACAAGTTCGGGCTGTGTGTCCAGTGTGTTTCAAAGCCTGAGGGCTAAAGTGAAAGTGAATGTGTTCTGATCTCCATAAATCTGCATTACCAGGAGTGTAGCCCAGTGGGAGTCCATCTATGATTTGTTATTCTGTTGGATGTGAATAAAAGCCACACTTTAGAATCCCACTTCTAGTATTGGACATTACAGTTATTGCTTCCTGTGTCCGGAGTTACTTGGGTGCCCCTGTTGCAGAGTAGCCAAACCTGGCTAATGTGCCGAGTGACATATTTCTCCCCGAACCCAGCCCACCAGGTAGTGCTGTGAAGATGGAAACGGCATACCTGGGTGGGGGTTACACCTACCTAATGGATAAGCTGCAGATCCTAGTTAGCCAACAGCCTACTTCTTCCTACCCGGCCCCGTAGAATTACCTTATGACTGTCCCATGCATTCTTGAATTCCACCACTGTTTTTGACTCCACAACCTCCTCAGGAAGGCTGTTTCATGCATCCACAACCCTCTCCGTGAAAAAATACTTCCTCACATTACCTCTGAGCCGTCCCCCCTCAATCTCCAAATTGTGCCTCTTTCTTGCACACCTCTTTTTCTGAAAGATGCTACCCTCTTGGACTTTGTTGATTCCCTTGAGGTACTTGAAAGTTTCTATCATGTCTCCCCGCCCCCCCTTTCCTCGAGGCTTTACATATTAAGCTCCTTAAGTCTCTCTTCATATATCTTCTGGTGCAGACCTTGGACCATTTTAGTTGCCCTCCTCTGGACTGCCTCCATCCTGTCTATGTCTTTGCGGAGATTGGGTCTCCAGAACTGCACGCAGTACTCCAGATGGGGTCTCACCAGCTGTCTGTACAGAGGGATAACAACTTCCGGTTTTCTACTGGTGATGCCTCTCCCTATGCATCCCAGTAACCCCCCAGCCCTCCTTACTGCCCTCTCACATTACTTGCTCACCTTTAGGTCATCTGATATGACTACCCCCAGGTCCCTTTCCATTTTTATTTTTGTTAGTATCTCACTCCCCACTGTGTACCTTTACCCTGGGTTTTTATTTCCAAGGTGCATTACTTTGAACTTCTTAGCATTGACTCTAAGCTGCCGTACATTTGACCATTCCTTCAGCCTTGCCAAGTCCCTTCTCATCCTTTCCACCCCACCTTGTGTATCAACTCTGTTGCAGATCTTTGTGTCGTCTGCAAAATGACATCCTTTCAATCCCTCTGCAATGTCGCTTATAAAGACATTAAAGAGGACCGGTCCTAGTACAGAACCCTGCGGTACCCCACTAGTAACCCCTCTTTCTTCAGGGTGGACTCCGTTTACTATTACCCTCTGTGTTCTACTCTCCAGCCAGTTCTTTACCCAGGCTATCATCTTGGGACCCACTCCCAGGCTGGCCAGCTTGTATATTAATCTTTTGTGTAGGACTGTGTCAAATGCCTTGCTGAAGTCTAGGTAGGCCATGTCCACAGCCCCTCCTTGATCTATTACTTTGGTCACCCAGTCAAAGAAATCTATTAGATTCATCTGACATGACCTTCCCACTGTGCATCCATGCTGCCTTGGGTCCTGTGCCCCTCTGGCCTCTAGGTACTCAACAATTCTTTCCTTCAGAAGTGATTCCATCATTTTCCCAATCACTGAGGTTAAACAAACAGGTCTGTAGTTTTCTGCTTCTGCCCTGCTCCCACTTTTGTGAAGTGGAATAACACGTGCCCTCCTCCAGTCCTTAGGTAACACACCGTCCTCCCATGATTTGTTAAAGAGGGTAGTCAGTGGTGGCACTAGTTCTACCTTTAGTTCTTTTAGAATTCTGAGATAAATCCCATCAGGCCCCATTGCTTTGTCCAACTTCAATTTTAAGAGTTCTTTCAGAACCCTTTCTTCTGTGAATGGTCTGGTATCAACCCCCATATCTAGAGTGTTTCTATTGTTTGGTTTCGGTACTTCCCCCTCTTCATTTGTGAATACTGAGCAAAAATATTTGTTTAGTATCGCTGCCTTTTCACAGTCACCCTCTGCCCAACCCTCCTCCCCTTTATTAAGCCTCACTATCCCTCCCTTGGTCTTCCTTCACTCCCTGATGTACCTATAAAATGTTTTATCCCCCTTCTTAACTGAGTTGGCTATCTTTTCCTCGGTTTGGGCCTTTGCTGTTCTGACTGCCTTCCCTGCTTCCTTTTGCTTTAATTGATACAAATCTCTGTCCTGCTTCTTCTGTGATTCCTTGTACTTCCTGAATGCCTTCTTTTTCTCCCTAACCTTCCCTGCTACCTCCTTTGAGAACCATAGTGGTTTCTTACATTGTTTTGTTTTGTTTATTTGCTTCACACAAAGGCTTGTTGCCTCTGTGATGGCAGTTTTGATTATTCCCCATCGTTCTTCCACCCCTCCTTCCTGCCCATTTGCTAGTGCATTCCTTAGGCACTCACCCATTCTGGCAAAGTCAGCCCTCCTGAAGTCCAGTACCTTTGTCTTTGTATGGCTTGACTCTACTGCTGTGTTTATCGTGATCCATACTGTTCGATGGTCACTAGGTCCCAGATGGCTACCCACTTCTAAATCTGTGATCCTCTCACCATCTCCATTTGAGAGTACCAGATCTAAGATTGCTCCCTGTTGAGTGGGTTCCAATACAAGTTGTCTAAGGCATGCCCCCTGTAGGGCATCTAGAATGACCCCAATCTTAGAAGTGGCTGCTGCAAATGCACTCCAGTTAACATCTGCCATATTCAGATCCCCCATTAGCAATATCTCCCCTTTTTCTGCCATTCTAAGGATACTTTCTATCGTTTCCTTGTCCATGTCCTCCCCCTGAGATGGGGGTCTGTATACAACCCCTGTGCGGATTGTGGTGCCATTGCCTGTCTCCAGTGTGAACTTCTAAATCCATTTTGAAATTCTTCTAATATCTGGTTGTCATCTACCCATTGTTGTAATCTTGATAATAAAATTCTTGATAATAATTTTGGAGTTATGTCTATCAAACTTATTTATCAATACATCGCTAGGTCTTTTAGTGATCCTTTTTTGTAAACTGTGAAAATTATTTTCCCAGCCCAGGATGATGGAAAGGTCAAAAATGAAATCATATAATTAAAGCTATGATATAATGTTGGTAACCACTATTCCTGGTGATATTTATGGGTATCGGATATCAGGATGTCAAGTCCAGGGGCAGGATTCAAAAAACTTTGCCCCAGTGCAAACCTGGTTTTGCGCTGAGTTGGTATTCACCAGTGCCCGGTTTGCCCGTTCAAACTGTGTTTGCACCAGGGCAAAGTGTGGAGGGCGCCAGGAAGGAAATGTGAATATCGTCACTCTTTGATTCACAAAGCGTTTACTTCATGCAAGGGCCTCTTGCGCAGCCCCCTTGCACAGAGCAAATAACACCAACCTAGACCATACTTCATCCTGACACAGTCATAGAAGTTGGTGGAGGTACTGCAGTGCTCCCCCATTGATCGCTGGCCCACTGAAAAGAAAACGTCACCCTGGTGCCAGTGTCCCCCCCCCACACACACACACAATCGCTAGCTTGAGTAGAAAAGAATATGTTTCCCTGGCAGCCAGTAGCACCCTCCTCCCCATAATCGCTGTCCTGAGCATTAATATATATGTTACCTTGGTGTCCAGTAGTCTCTCCCCCCACCTGCTTCAATGCCTAATGTTATCATCATATTCCCTAGTATCCAGTGGTCCCCCATCCCCGATCCGCTGTACCATAAATAACAAGCATTCCCTGGTTTCCCCCTCTTGGTCCCAAAGATACCTTCTCCACCCCACAGAATTTGAGTCTATGACTGGTACCTATGCTTTTCTTATTTTTACAGTGAACAGCCAAAGCATTTTTATTGTCATCTGTACTTATACTGCATAGGTGTTACCGTATGCGGACTTTACATGGTTCTGTGGTCTTGTCCACATAGATAGTGCCACAGTCACATATTGGAAGGTATTCCAGATTGTTACACAATTAAAAAGTATTTTTAATCATATGTTTTAGTGGCATTTGTTGTTGTGAATGTCCTTGTTTTGAGAATTCTAAAATGGCTTTAGAAGCTTACGATCCACGGTCCAGCACTGTATGTTTTTGTCACATTTGGACTCCATTTCTCCTGTTCACATTTGCCTCCTTACTCTCTGCTCCAAGTCCCCATGGTTCAATGGGACTTTGAAGGAGCTGAGACGAGAGGGGCAAAGGTTGGAGTGTCACTGGTGGAAATCCGGCCTGGAGGGTGACAAACTTAGACTGATGGTTTATTATAAAAACTATCAATCAGCAATCTCCCATAAGAAGGCAGAGTTCCTGTCCAGGGGTATTGCTACTGCACAGAATTGACCAGTTCAGCTCTTCTGGAATGTTGACAGGCTATGCAGTCCAGCATGTCTTCAATCCCAGAGAGCATTTTCACAAGAAATGTGTGGTGAGTTTGCTTGATTCTTTGCAGAAAAGATTGCCACCATCAGGTCGGAGATCCACTCAGTTCTCTCCAATGGGCCTTGTGGATGTTGGCAGGGGATTGCAGATGCCCAGTTTGTCTGGTCTGACTTTGGCCAGCTGGAAATCACATTGTATGGATCATCCAGGATATGTGCCCAACTTACTGTAGTTTGGACCCGGGCTAGCACGCCTCTTAGTGGGGTATGTGGATATCATCAGCCCGGTCCTGACAGTGATAACTTGGTGTTCATTGGAAATGGGGGTGTTTCCTGCACCTCTAAAGGAGGTGGTAGTGATACTCCTTCTTCAGAAGGTCTCCCTCGACCTGGACTGTTTAGCAAACTACAGGCCAGTCTTTTACCTGCCCTTTGTGGGCAAGGTTATTGAGAGGCAGTTGTGAAGCAACCGGAGGTCCACTTAGCTACCTACAATGTCTATGAGCCTCTTCAGTCCAGATTCAGGATAAGGCACATCACTGAGACAACGCTTGTTCTGGTACTTAATGATCTCCTGACTGTGAGAGAGCGAGGGAGCTGTTCCATCTTAGTTCTCCTTGATCTCTCCGCAGCATTTGACACTGTGGACCATGATGTGCTGTTCGAGTGCTTGCGGTTTTTCTGTGGTCTGTCTGGGACAGTCCTCAGATGGTTTTAATCATTCCTCATGGATAGGACCCAGAGAGTGGTGTCTGGGATTTATTCCATGGCCTCTCTTTCTCTACCTTGCGGGGTTCCGCAGGGCTTCATTCTTTCACTCGTGTTGTTTTCGGTGTATATGCTGCCATTAGGAGACATTATAAGCCAGTACGGGCTGAGCATCCACTGTTATGTGGAGGATACTCAGCTCTACATGTCTTTTGTGCCTGAATGGGCTGGGGCAGTCTCGGTGTTTAAAGATCACGTGCAACAGTTTTTACATAGTTTTTATAGAAGCTTAAAATGCTGAAATTCAAGTCCTTGTGTCACAATTAGTGTTTCCTGAAAATATCATGCTGTTTGGTTTTGTGGTTTTCCTTAAATCAGCATGTGTTAACTTGCACTACAGTGGCTGAAAACAGTGGAGTTATTTCTGTCCTCTCTCAAGCTTAGAGTGCGATGACATCATTTTGGAGTAGCTTGCTGTTTCAGATTCCCAATCAGAGCAGCACTCTGCAGAGTTTATGGTTACATAGATACATAGATACATAGACAGTGTCGGCAGATAAGGGCCTATGGCCCACCCAGTCTTCCCATTTGAGCTTGTAAGTTCAGTTTGTTTTCCTAGAAGTCTGTTGCCCCTAACCCCTGACCTCTAGAATTCCTTTATGTCTATCCCATGCATTCTTAAATCCCGTGATTGTTTCAGCCCCCACCACTTCCTCTGGCAGGGTGTTCCACTTGTCCACCACCCATTCTGTGAAGAAATTCTTTCTCATGTTTCCTCTGAATCGTCCTCCCTCCAACTTCATCCCATGCCCTCTAGTCCTGGAACATCTTTTTCGCTTAAAAATAGTGTTTTCCTGCACCCTGTTCCTCCCTGTAAGATACTTGTATGTGTAACCCCTAGATGGCGCTATCCCAGGGGCTACTACCCTGCCTGATTTGTCACTAACAGGTTGAGGGGCCTGGATCCGATGGCGGATGCCTCCACCCAGAGGTCAGGGTTTGCAATAGTTAAACTAACTTGGTCACAGCCTTCTGGGACACTGCAACCCCCCCTTTCTTCCCACTAGTGGCCCACACAATATATCAGAATTACCTTCACAGTATACACTTACCCCCCAGGACTGGTTCAGGCACTGGGACCTCCTGTAAAATAAGATACAGTGCAACAATCACAGTACAATACTTTAACATAGACAAATACCTCAGGCAGTATAACTTTGCTGAAACAAGCAGCTCTGATTTATTTAGGGGGAAGATAACAAGGACAAGGGGAAATCAAGCTAATTAGCTTATCACTTTACTCATCTACCTATGGCTCTGTGCACAGGCCTATCCCTACCAGTTACTGTCCCTGGGTACCCAAGCCCTAGTGGCTAGTCCAAACCGTGGCAGCTGGTAGGGGCCCTTTCACACAGAGAAAAAGAAAAATTAGTTAAACAGTCAGCAGTACAGTAATTCCATTTGGATTTAATGTGGCAATTCAACAGGAGCTACCCTGAATTAGTACTCACGACCTCCAAACAAGATAGGGTCCTTCAACGTCCAGCAGGGCTACTCTTGAGCTCCACGAGACTCCTCACATTTATATGACAAACTGCAACAGGCAAAAGTCCTTAATGGCAGCAGGATTCACTTGAGTACAAGCCTCTTCACACATTTATATGGTAAACAGAAAGTACTATACCAGGCAGGCTGCTTCTCTATCCGATCGCAATTACTGCACAATACCGGGAGAACACACAGCAGATTCAGTTCCTGACAGACCGAGTGCAATTCAGCAATTTCTCCAGTCTTCTACAGGGTGAGCCTGGTTTCTACTCTTCAGATATCCTTTTGATTCTCTTCACAGGATGGATTCAGTCCTAACAAGCAGTTACACAAGCTGCAGACCGGAACTGAGCCTTACACACGCTTCCCGACTAAAACTGCACACCAAAAAGCACAGGGCTCCTTCCTCTTCACTGCCAGAGCTCAACTGAAACTCCAGCAGACAAAACCGCACTTCCTTTGAGTTCCTGCCAGTTCTTGGCTGGATTGGCTGTCACTCACAATAGACTGCCCCTGTTGGTCCAAAAGGCGCCAAGTCCAAACTACATCTCCAGAGTCACTGCCCATACAATCCTCTTGTGGCTGGCTCAGATTACGAGTCCAAGTTCTGATTCGCCCAAGGCACCATTTTAGAGCTACCTCAACCCACACTAGTTCAGTCAGTTCAAAACTAGAATGGGGAACTAGGCAAACACAGTTCTGACTGCAAAGAAAGCAAGTTAGACAAACTGTATTTTCATTATTACTCTAAATGATTTCTGGCAACAGTTACATCTTTCAGATAGGTTCCCTTTGCACTCCTAGTGACTGCAAAATGGAGTGAATTGGCAGCAGCTCGAGTGGTACTCAACAGAGAAGCACACAGTCCCCCCATACAAACTAATTATGTCTGCAAGCAGACAGCTCTTAAAGAGACAGTACAAGAGGCTCTAAAAACACTCACTGATAAATGGCTTAAACACCAAACGCCATTCAGGCTTGGAGCATTCAAGCAAGCTCCTGGAAGTCTTTTGGGAACCCCCATTTGCAGGGGGGTTACATATGTCTCTATCATATCCCCTCTCTCCCTCCTCTCCTCCAGGGAGTACATGTTCAGTTCCTTCAACCTGTCTTCATAATACTTGTGTGGTTTGCTGAGCTCTCCAGGTTTCTTACTAACCCAGTCTCTGGTTTGTGTATAGATCTGCTTAAAATATATCATTCTCTTCCTTTGAAAAGCTGATCATTTAATTTTCAACGCTGAAATGAAGTAGTGGAAATCTTCTTCTGTGAGAAATCAGCTTGTCTATATCACAGCTCTTGTTATTTGTAATCCAACCTCAATTTTTTTTCTAACTATATAATGCAGGGCTGTTTAATGAATATAAAATAAATCAAAATTCTGTTCATTCACAGAAACAATTCTTTAATGTATCCTTCATGAATACAATCATGTAAGAACATTTTTTTTTCATGTCAGATTGACTATCAGGTGCTTGTCACACTCTGATACAGTATTTCAAGCACATGTACTGTCAGAACTCACAAATGTCAGTTCTTTGGTGGTTTCTGTGTGAAAATACATCATGTATGTGTATAATTAGAAACACTAGATGACATCCTGATGCAACATGTCTCTGCACCACAGCTGAGGCAGCTGCAGTCTACTGCCACCTGTCCCCTGCCCTACAAGCCCCCTGCCTTCTGCTCCATATTCAAAGTTGCTGCACCCTGCTGCCCACTGTGTTCTCCCACACAGTCAGGGATTGTGCACCCTGCTGCCTCCATCCCATGCCTAAAGAATCAGGACTACTGCACCCTGCCGCTCCCTGCCCAAACAGTTAGGGTTGCTGCATCCTGCTGCCCTCTCTCCCCCACCCTCACAGTTAGTAATGATGTACCTGTTGCCCCCTGTTCCTGTCTCCACTGTCAGGGCTGCTGTGCTGTGCTAATCTCTAGAGTGCCAGGTTCACTGCCTCCACAGCTGGGGCTGCTACACCGTGCTGCTCTAGCCATCAGAGGTGGGGTGTTTGCTGCACTCACTACCCACTTCCATTGCACCAAATGGTCAGGGCTGCTGCACCACGTGTACCCCATCACACAGTCAGAGCTGATGTACCCTGATGCCCCGTGTTCTGCTCCATAGTTGAGTCTTCTATCCCCTGTCACCACAGACAGGGCTGCTGCACCCTCCTCCTTTCTACATAGTTGGGGTTGCTGTGGCCTAGAGCACCATGCCTCTGCAGTTAGGGCTGCTGCACCATGCTGCCATTTGCCACAAGATTCAGGGCATGTGCTGCTCTCTGTTGCATGCCTCCACAGTTGAGGCAGTTGCACCCTGCCGAGTCAGATCCCTTGCTACACCCTGCTGAGACAGGAACAGTTGGCAATATGTGCAGTGTCCCTGACTGTAAGGGTGAGGGTGAGAGAGAGAGGGTAGCAGGGTGCAGCAACCCCAACTGTTCGGGAAGGGTGCAGCAACAAGAAGTAAGGGCATTTACTGCACCCTGTCCCCTGCCTGTGGAGGCAGGGGGCTCTGTGGTGCAGCAGGGCACAATGGTGGCAGGGGACAGAGGACACCATGGTGCAGAAGCCTTGACTGTGGGTCTGGACACAGGAGTGCATCAGGCTACAGCAGCCCTGACAATAGCACAGGGTGCACATTGTGCAGCAACCCAGCCCATTTGGGGCAATGGAAGTGCATAGCAGGGTTCAGCAGCCCCAACTGTGGATGCAGATGGCATGAGACTCTAGGGTGTAACACAGCACAACAGCCCTGACTGTGGGGATAGGAACAGGGGGCAACAGGGTGCCGTGGCCTTGGCTGTGGGAATGGGGACCAAGGGCAGCAAGGTGCAGCAACCCTGAATGTTTGGGCAGGAGATAGGGGTGGCATCAGGATACAGCAGCCCAAACTGTGGGACAGATGCAGCAGCCATGCCTGTTTGGGACAAGGGATGTGGGCAGCAGGGTGTAGCAAAGGATCTGACTCTGGTGGCAGGGGGACAAGCAGGGTGCAACTGCCTCAACTGTGGAGGCATGCAACAGGGTGCAGCAACGGCCCTGAATCTTGTGGCCAGTGGCAGTATGGTGCAGCAGCCCAAACTGCAGAGACAAGGGGCTCTAGAGCACAGCAGGCCATAGCAACCCCAACTGTGTAAAAAAGAACAGGGTGCAGCAGCCCTCTCTCTGGTGACAGGGGATAGAGGACATCATGATGCAAAAGTCTTGACTGTGGTGCAGAACATGGGGCATCAGGGTACAGCAGCACTGACTGTGAGATGGGGTACAGCTGGTGCAGCAGCCCTGCCTATTTGGGGCAATGGAAATGGGTAGTAGGGTGTAGTAAAAGCCCCACATCTGGTGGCTAGGGCAGCATGGTACAGCAGCTCCAGCAGTGGAGACAAGGAACCTGGCACTCTAGGGCTTAGCACAGCACAGCAACCATGTCTGTGGAGACAGGAACAGGGGGCAACAGGTGCAGCTTCCCTACCTGTGAGGGTGGTGGAGAGGGGGTAGCAGGGTGCAGCAACCCCAACTGTTTGGGCAGGGTGCAGCAGCCCTGATTCTTTAGGCAGGGGATGGAGGCAGCAGGGTGCACAATCCCTGACTGTGGGAGAAGACAGTGGGAAGCAGGGTGCAGCAGCCTCGAATGTGGAGCAGAAGGCAGGGGGCTTGTGAGGCAGGGGACAGGTGGCAGTAGACTGCAGCTGCCTTAACAGTGGGGCAGAGACACGGTGTATCAGGATGCCACATAGTGTTTCTAGTTCTACACATACATGATGTATTTTCACGCAGAAACCACCAAAGAACTGAAATTTGTGAGTTCAGACAGGTGCCTGTCGCACTCTGCTACAGTATTTCAAGCACATGTACTGTTTGTCAATTTGACATGAAAAAAATGTTCTTACATTAATGCATTTATGAAGGCTACATCAAAGACAGACTGTTTCTGTGAATAAACAAAATTTAGATTTATTTTATAGTAATTTTAAAAGTCCAGTGTTATATAGTTAGAAAAAAAAATCAGTGACAGACTAGCTGATTTCTCACAGTGAAAGATTTCCACTTCTTCAATTCAGCATTGAAACTGAAATGATCAGCTTTTTATGAGAAGATAATGATATATTTTAAGCTGCTCTATCTAAACACAAATCAGACAGCGGGTTTGTAAGAAATGTGGAGAGCTCATCAAACCATTAACTCTACAAACTACTGCTCTGATTGGGAATCTGCAACAGCAAGCTACTGCAAAATGATATAATCGCACTCTAAGTTTGACTAAGAGGCAGAAATAACTCCACTGTTTTCAGCCACTGTAGAGGAAGTTAACAGATGCTGATTAAAAGAAAACCATAAAACCAAACAGCATGGAATTTTCAGGAAACACTAATCATGACACAGTGACTTGAATTTCAGCTTTTCAAGCTTTTATAAAAAAAAAATGTAAAAACAGTTGCACATGATCTTTAACAGTTGCCTTTCTAGGATCCAGGACTGGATAAGGGCCAGCCACCTGAAGCTGAATCCAAATAATATTGAGGTGCCGGTCATGGATCCAGGTCACCAGGGTTTAGGTTCAATGGCATGTCAACCATCTGGATCTAGTCTTGATGGGACCCAGCTACTTACCTCTGATCAGGTGCAAAACCGTGGCGTTATTATCAAGTGTGGCCTGACTGTAAAGTCTCAGGTGTCTGCCATCATAATAACCTCTTTTTACCATCTGAGGAATATCATCTAGGTTAAGCACTGGGTTTCACTCAACGACCTTCCTGTATTGCTGTATAACTGCTTGGTGAGGCCGTACCTTGAGTACTGCATGCAGTTTTGGAGGCCACACTTAAAGAGGGACATTAAACTCCTGGAGAGGGTCCAGAGGAGGGCAACCAAAATGATTTGGGGCTTGGGGGACAGGACCTATGAGGAGAGGCTCGAAGAGCTAAATACTGTATGTACACATTGGAAGACAGAAGGGACCGGGGGGACATGATAGGGGTCTTCAGGTACATGAAGGGGGTAAATAGGGGAGGAACAGTCAGGGTGCTTCGAAGGAAGGAGGAGGGGGGCCACTAGAGGGCATGGGTGGAAGCTGGAGGGGGGAAGATTCAGGGGAGAAAGGAGGAGGCACTACTTCACTGAGAGGGTGGTGGAGCCATGGAATGCCCTGCCTAGGGGGCTGGTGGAGGCAGAGACGGTGGAGAGGTTCAAGAGGGGGTGGGACAGGTACAGAGGAAGGGTTCTGGAAGCAAAATCCAATGCAGTGAGAATATCCAGAATTGGGAAGGGAGAAGCCAGAGAAGGCGAGGGGGGCAGCAAGGTCAGCTCCCAGGGTGGGGGCTGACCAAAGGAGCAGACGCGAAAGACCATTAGGCCTATTCTGCTGGCATTTTAGTATGTTAGTATTGGTCCATTCCTTTGTGACCACCCGCCTTGACTACTGCAATGCCCTTTACCTAGGGCTATTGGGGTTGATATTTTATTTATTTATTTAAAAGTTTTACCAGGAAGTCATACTGAGCAGAGTACTGCTCGATTCCAGATGCATCCTGGGATGAGGGTAGGGGAGAAGTACACTATGGTATAGGATACATACAAGTACAATATTTACAGGGGAGAGTGCAACAGAAAACAGAATAGACACAAAATGCAGCACAAGATTACAGAACACAGTGCGAAATACATTGCAATAGTGAAGACAATTAGTTAATTAGGCTATACAGAATACTACTGAGCACATCGGATCAACACTTAGTATAGTCACGTAGGAGGAACAGGCCCTGGGTGGACATGTGTTTAGATGCATGTGCAGGTGGGAGGGAAGTGAGCTTTGAGGAGGGTTATTGAGGTGCTGGGTGCAGGAGGCAAGCTGGACATCCACAGGAAGGGGGTTCCACAGTTTGGGCATGTGATATTTGAAAGCTGCCTGGACAGCAGCAGTGGACATGTGCGGTACCGATAGAAGCTTGGCATCATTATTCCTCAGAGAGTATGCTGGAAGGGTAGGGGTGGATAATTCAGAAGTGAGGTAAGTGGGCAGGGACTGGGTCCAGAACTTGGCCATAAACTGGGCACAGTAGGACTGTCTTTGGCCCTCCACCAACTGCAGCTGGTCCAGAATGTGGCAGCCAGGCTGCTGGCTGGCTTATCTAGATCCTACCATATCATGCCTGTGCTCCGTGGCCTTCACTGACTGCCAGTCTATTGGCGGATCACCTTCAAAGACAGACTTCTGACCTATAAAGCCATACACGGACAGGGACCAAGCTATCTGCAAGATCTCCTTCAAACATAGAAACATAGACTTTGATGGCAGATAAGGACCGCTTGGCTCACCTAGTCTGCCCATTTCCCTACCTAGAGGATAAGCTGCAGATCCTAGTTAACCAACAGCCAATTTCTTTCTACCACCCACAAGAATTGCCTTATGTCTGTCCCATTCATTCTTGAATTCTCCCACAGCTTTAGACCCCATAACCTCCTCAGGAAGGCTGTTCCATGCGTCCACCACCCTCTCTGTGAAAAAAAAGTCTTCCTCACATTGCCCCTGAGCCGTCCCCCCTCTATCTTCAAATTGCGTCCCCTTGTTCTTGCACATCTGTCTTTCTGAAAGATGCTACCCTCTTGGACTTTGTCGATTCCTCTGAGGTACCTAAAAGTTTCCATCATATCCCCCCTCTCCCTCCTTTCCTCAAGGGTCTACATATTAAGCTCCTTTAGTCTCTCCTTGTATGGCATCTCTTGCAGACCCTGCACCATTTTAGTTGCCCTCCTCTGGACTGCCTCCATCCTGCCTATGTTCTTGCGGAGATGGAGTCTCCAGAACTGGATGCAGTACTCCAGATGGGGTTTCTCCAACTGTCTGGACAGAAGGACAACAACGTCCTGTTTTCTGCTGGTGATGCCTCTCCCTATATATCTCAGTATTCCCCCAGCCCTCCCTACTTCCTTCTCACATTGCTTGCCAACCTTAAGGTCATCTGATATGATTATCCCCAGGTCCCTTTCCATTTTTGTTGTTGTTGTTACTACCCCCCTCCCATTGTGTAATCTTCCCCTGGGTTTTTGTTTCCAAGGTGCATTATTTTGCACTTCTTTGCATTGAATCTGAGCTGTCATACTTCTGACCATTTCTCCAGCCTTGCCAAGTCCCTTCTCATCCTTTCCACGCCTACTTGTGTATCAACCCTGTTGCAGATCTTTGTGTCATCTGCAAAGAGGCATACTTTTCCTTCCAGTCCCTCTGCAATGTCACTTATAAAGACATTAAAAAAGACTGAACCCAGTACTGAACCCTGCGGTACCCCACTAGTAACCCCTCTTTCTTCAGAGAGGACTCCATTTACAATTACCTTCTGTGTCCTGTTGTTCGGCCAATGTTTTACCCAGGCTACCACCCTGGGTCCCACTCCCAGGCTGGTTAATTTGATTATCAATCTTTTGTGTGGGACTGTGTCAAATGGCTTGCTAAAGTCTAGGTAGGCCATGTCCACAGCCCCTCCCTGGTCTACTACTTTGGTCACCCAGTCAAAGAAATCAATTAGATTCATCTGACATGACCTTCCCTCTGTGAACCTATGCTGCCTTGGTTCCTGTGCCCCACTGGCCTCTAGGTACTCAATAGTTCTTTCCTTCACAAGTGATTCCATCTCTTTCCCTACCACAGAGGTCAAACTGACAGGTCTGTAGTTTCCCATCTCTGTCTTGCTCCCACTTTTGTGAAGGGGAATCGCATCTGCCTTCCTCCAGTCCTCGGGTACCACACCATCCTCCCATGATTTGTTAAAAAGGGTAGTCAGTGGTGTCACCTGTTCTCTCCTTAATTCTTTTAGAATTCTGGGGTGAGTTCCGTCAGGCTCCATTGCTTTGTACACCTTCAGTTTTAGTGGTTCTTTCAGAACTTTTTTTTTTCTGTGAAAGGACTGATATCAACCCCCCATCCAGAGTGCTTCTCTTGACTGGATTAGGTACCTCCCCCTCCTCTTTATTTGTGAATACGGAGCAGAAGCATTCATTCAGTATCCCTGCTTTTTCACTGTTCCTCTCTGCCCACCCACCATCCATTCTATTCAGCCTCACTATCCCTCCCTTTGTCTTTCTAAGCTCCCTGAAGTACCTATAAAAGGTTTTATCCCCCTTCATCCTTACTGCTCCCTCCAGTCCCTCCGTTCCTCTGATGAGAGATTGCTAGAGGTTCCCAGGGTTAGGCTTAAGACCTCTCCTTTGCGTTTGCAGCCCTCACCCTGTGGAGCTCTCTACCTCATCGAGTAAGGGAGTGCCTCACCGTTGAGAGTTCCAAATCTGCCTTAAAAGCTTATTTATTTAGCCTGGCTTTTTCAGATTTTAAAAAGTATGAGCTATATTTAGTATTTATTAGACTAATTGTATTTGGGCTTTTATCTAGTCATTTTTATTTATTATCTGTTCTTACTGTACAAGCACTTTGATCTTAATTGGAATTGTGCTTTTTACAAATAAACATTTGATTGATCTGATTCTTATGTTCCCAGCAGTGGTGCACATCTGGGCCAGGAATGCAACAGTTGTTCTTGGGATGAATCTCAGCACGTAACAGCGAAAGAAGTTTGCTGGACTGTCCAAGTGTTGTGGCCGACCTGCTGTAATCTGGACCCGGGCCCAACATGACTCTTAGTGAGTTGTGTTGACCAACTGGGCCCGGTGTTTGCCAAAATTGACTGGTGGTCTTTGTGAGAGGGTCTTGCTCCAGTGGCACTTGAGTGTGCTCTGGTTAAGCCCCTTTGGAAAAAAACATTGTTGGTCCCAGAGGTTTTGGTGAACTATCATCCAGTCTCTAACCATCCCTTTTTAGGGAAGGTTAGTGAGAAAGTGGTTGTGCTGCAGCTCAAGGACCATCTGGGTGCCTCTAACATCTATGAGCCATTCCAGTTGGGTTTCAGAGTCAGGCATAGTATGGAGATGGCCTTGGTCAGGGTACTTAATGACCTGTTCTGGGCAAGGGTTAAAGGAGAGCATTTGATTGTCATCCTCCTTGATCTTTCCTCGGCATTTGACACCGTGGACCATAGCGTACTTTTGGACCAGCTCAGGGAGTATACTGGACTCACCAGCACCGTGTTCTGCTGGTTTGAATCCTTCTTACAGGGTAGAACCTAGAGGGTAGTACTTCGAAATTATTGCTTGGGCCCAACTGCTCTATTCTGTGGCATACTCCAAGGATCAGTCCTGTTGCCAGTGTCATTCATGGTGTATGTTACCCCTGGGCAAGGTCATCAGGCAGTTCAGGATGAGGCTCCACTGTTATGCAGATGATATCCAGCTCTATCTGTCTTTTGCACCCAGGACACATGCTGCTGTTGACGTGTTTAACTTGTGCTTGTCTGAGATCCAGAACTGGATAGCCTCTAGCTGACTAAGATTGAACCCCGAGAAGACTGAGGTATTGATGGTTGAGCAGGGCCGAAAGGGGAGATCGGGGGCTAGTGTAGGAGTGACTGGGCTTAGGCTTGATTGATCTGATCTGCCAGCCTCCTCCAGGGTGAATAATCTGGGAGCTATTCTAGACAAAGGCTTGACAATGGAGGCACAAGTGTCGGCCGTAGTCTGGAATGACTCTTTCCACATCAGGAGCATCAGCCAGATCAGATACCTTATCCCCTCCAAGACTTTGTTACACTAATCTGTGTGTTTGTGGCCTTGAGGCTGGACTACTGTAATGCTCTTTACCTCAGGGTTAATGGGGGTATGCTATGGTAGCTGCAGTTGGTGCAGAACGCAGCTGGATGGCTACTCATAACCTTTCCAAGATCTTGCCATACATCTCCAGCACTGTGTGACCTACACTGGCTGCCAGTGACATAGCATATTTTATTTAAAATAGGTTTGTTAACCTATAAAGCCCTGCACAGACTGGGCCCTGTGTACCTCAGTGAGCTCCTGCATCCTTCCACCCCAGTTTGCCCGCTCCGGTCCTCCAATGAGGGCCTTCCACTGGTCCTTAGGGCAAGGTTAAACTCTTTGGGTAACTGGGCCTTTAAAATAGCAGGACTGTTGTCATGGAACTCACTACTTCGGACCCTGAGGGAGGCCCCCTCGGTGGACATTTTTAGAAAAGGTCTTAAAACATACCTGTTTCAGCAGGCTTTTGGAAAAGCTGTTTGATACTCTGCAGCACATCTACTTTTAGTTCTGAATGAGTTTTAATATTTATGCAATGAATGAGTCTGTTTTAATGGGATTCATTACAATTGTATTTGTTGTGTAATGTTTTATTTGCCTGATGACTATCTTGTTAAGAGTATGCAATGTCTGAAGTTGTATTTTCTTGTAATGGTGCCCTGGGCCTCCAGGGAAGGGCACCATAAGGCAATAAACTCTACTACTACTATTGGTTGATCTCACTGTCTGGATCGGTGCTAGACACTTTGATTTTCATCTGTTATGTATTACAAGATATGGGTTGCACTGCATGATGGGACCATGCTCGGGTACATCTTCATGTTTTGTTCCTGCAGTTCCCTTGGCAGATCATCAGATGGCTGTGATTGCTGATAACTGTAATATTGTGAGTAGAAGCTGAACAGTTTTCATTCAGTAATTCTATACATATTAGCTTCACATTTACTAATATGGTGTTTTTCTCCTAATTAACTATCAGGATTGGTGCTACGTACTTTGATTTTCAGATGTGTATATTACAAGATATGGTTTGTACTATATGATGGGACCATGTTACGGTAGATTTTCAAGTTTTGTTCATGTAGTTCCCTTGACAGGCCAACAGATGGCTGTGAAACAATGCTAGCAGCATAGCACTGTTTTACAGCCATCTGTTGGGCTACCATGGGAACTGCACTTGAACAAAGAATTTACTCTGATTCACAAAGGTACAACAGGAGTAACCAGGCATTACTAAAGAATTAATGCATGGTTGAACTTTGGTCATGTGTGACAGTTTAACCAATCTAAATAGCTTATTCTAGTACACTATTTATTGCTATGGTACAAGGTTCCATTTTGCAGGGGACTTACATTTCAATTCTTTGTGTTTTTTAACTTCCTTTTCAGTGGTTTCTGACTCTTAGGGAATTCTGTTTGCTACTCAGTTTCTGGAAGGTTCTGCCTGATTCTAAATGACTGGGTCTCTACCTTTAACAGCAGTCAAGTACAAGGTTTCATATTGCAGGGGACTTACTTTTAAATGCTGTGTGTTTCTTCAGCCTCCTCAGCCCGCGGCACAGCAATTTCAGAGGCAGAGCAGGAAGATCTAACCTAATACTTTTTTGCAGATGATTGTGGTCAGGGGAACAGTGCAAGAAGAAGGATTTTAAGGCTGATTGCTTCTGGCTAGGGATCTGCGTTAGGCTCACCCTCAACCCACCCACCCTGGGCTAAGCCTTCCTTTACAGGTGTTGGCCCTAGAGAGTGCACGGGTTATCCCTTTCACAACAAATACATTACCTTCAGAACATAAAAAAATTAATAAAAAAATAAGAAAAAATAAAATAAATATGCACTAATTAAGCAGAGAGGTAAAAGAGTATACATCAGGAGTACATAGGATGGCACAAGGAGCGGGGCAGTGCAGTGGGTGTGGAGCAGTGGTGTTCAGAAGAACACTCTGGGAACTGTGGTGCTGACCCATTTATAGACATCTCTCTGGGCTGAGGGAGGAGGTGGCCAGGCTCCATGCACAGCTGGCAGGAGTACTGGAAACCTTTGCTCCCACCCAGGGACCACCATACCACCAACCACTGCCATGGAGGTTGCTAAGATAGAGGCCTGGATGGACTATGGTGGGCTTGGGGAGGTTGAGGAAGGTGGCATTCAAGAACAACCCCCACCTGATCCAACCAGAGAACAAATATGATGTTCTCAAGGAGAGGGAGAGCCCTGCAAGGGAACCCAAGGTTGAGGCCAGGGAGGATGGGGGGCTCAGAGGTCTGGGCCAGAGAAACCCAGGGGAGGAGGAAGCTTCTCCTTGTGGGGGGACTTGATAATTCGGGGTATGGAGCTGGGGTCAGACATAAAGATGGAGAGAGAGGTACAGTGTCTCCCAGGAGGCACAGCTCGGAGGGAGGGGGAGTGGATCCGCAGGATCGCTAAGGCTGTGGCTGGGGGGGCTGGATGTCATTGTCCATCTGGGGACAAAAACAACCTAGCCAAAGGTAGGGCTAGCTTGGAAAAGGTTCATGAGGATTTTAGGGATTTGGGTAAGTGCCTGGGGGAGGTGCTACCAGTCAGGGAAAGGAGAGGGAAAGAAACCAATGCACAATAGCTTCAACAAGTGGTTGAAGGACTGGTGCAGGGAAAACAACTTTGGCTATAATGGGGACTGGGGTACCACCTGGGAAAATGCATGCCTATACAAGAGAGATGGTCTGCATCTTTCCATGGAGGGAACAGCTGTCCTCAGTGAGACATTTACGTGCTTCCTGAGCAAGCATTTAAACTAGCCACTTGGTCTGGGGGCAGGCTGTCAGGAGTGGGGAGATACAGACAGACCTCCCCCACAGGTTAGGGCACACAAAAAGCAGAATCAGGACATAATGTCGGGAAATGATTCACCAGTACCACAGGACAGAAAAGGCTGTACACAGGGCCAGATGATATCATCATTAACAAAGGTAGTTAAAGAGAAGCACCACATAGAATATGCCAGTAATAGTAGGATGAAACAAGAGGCTAAACACAAGGATGGGCCGACAGGATGCCACTTTTCGTGGAAAGTCATGCAGACGAATGCCCGCAGTCTGGAGAACAAGGTCCCAGACCTGACGGCTGTAATGACAGAGGCTGATCTGCACATAGTGGCCATAACTGAAACATGGTACACCAGGAACTACAGCTGGGACATAAGTGTACCTGGTTATGAACCACAGCTGGGACATAAGTGTACCTGGTTATGAACCACAGCTGGGACATAAGTGTACCTGGTTATGCCCTGTTCAGAAAAGGCAGGGAAGGTGAAAGGGGAGGGGTTGCCCTCTACATCAAAGAAAGCAGTAAGGCAACTGAAATTCAGAACAGGCATGAGGAAACAGAGGAAGTTTGGGTCACTCTTGAGACAGGCAATGTAACAACCATTCACACGGGGTCATTTACAGACCCCCAGCTCAGGCAGAAGAAACTGACAAACTACTGCTGGAAAACAACATATGGGGCACAAAAACCCTGGCACAATATATCAGTTGGGGGGTGAGGATATAGCATGCACCAAGCAGGAAAGGGATCTTGGGGTTATCATCTCTGATGACCTCAAGGTAGGGAAACAGTGTGACAAGGCAGCAGGTAAAGCAAATAGGATGTTGGGATGTATAGGCAGGGCATCACCAGCAGGAAAAGGGAGGTCATAATCTCGCCTATACAAGACACTAGTGAGGCCCCACCTGGAGTACAGTGTACAGTTCTGGAGACCGCACTCACGTAAGGACATAGAGAGGGTAGAGAAGGTTCAGAGGAGGGCAACAAAGATGGTGCATGGATTGCATCACAAGTCCTATGAAGACAGGCTGAAGGAACTGAACATGTACTCCCTGGAGGAGAGGAGGAGAGAGGGATATGATAGAGACATACAAGTATCTTACAGGGAGGAACAGGGTGCAGGAAACACTATTTTAAGCGAAAAGATGTTCCAGGACTAGAGGGCATGGGATGAAGTTGAAGGGAGGACGATTCAGAGGAAACATGAGAAAGAATTTCTTCACAGAACGGGTGGTGGACAAGTGGAACACCCTGCCAGAGGAAGTGGTGGGGGCTGAAAGAATCATGGGATTTAAGAATGCATGGGATAGACATAAAGGAATTCTGGAGGTCAGGGGTAAGGGGCAACAGACTTCTAGGAAAACAAACTGAACTTACAAGCTCAAATGGGCAGACTGGGTGGGCCATAGGCCCTTATCTGCTGACACTGTCTGTGTATCTATGTATCTATGTAAAACATGCATAACATGGCAGCAAAAAGGGAGGTACTGCTGACGGGAGACTTTAACATGCCGGAAATAGACTGGTCAAGCCCAGCACGGGACTCAGCCAGGGCACAGGACTTTGTTGAATCCCTTAAGGGGGCTGACCTTGGGCAACTGGTGCAGGAACCTACCGGAGACTGGGCAGTTCTGGATCTGGTACTAACCAATGGGGATAGGATAACAGGGTTCAAGGTGGAAGGTCAGTTAGGGTCCAGCGACCACCATAAGGTGTAGTTCAATGTGGACACAGGACTCAGTCAGCTAATGTGAAGGCAAGAGTCTTAGACTTCAGAAGGACTGACTTTATCAGGATGAGACTTCAGCTAAGAGAAACTCTGGAAAAAATGGAGATGGCGGGGACGTTGAGGAGAAATGGGTACACATCAAGGAGGCCATAGCGGAGGTCACAAAACAATGTGTTAGATCAATAGACAAGGGAGAAAGGAGAAGAAAACCGCTTTGGTTCTCAAGGAAGATGACTAAAAAGGTAAAGGCCAAGAGGCTAGCCTTCAGGAAGTATAAAGAGACACAAAGACACGGGGACAGGGAAATATACCAGAAGTGTCTGAGAGAGGCAGGAAAAGCAGTCTGAAGTGCTAAAGCAAAAACCGAGGAGTGAATAGCTCAATCAGTTACAAAGGGAGACCAGACATTTTTCAGATACATCAGTGACAGAAGGAAGACAAAGGCTTTAAGGAGCCAAGGGACAGATAGTGGAGGAAGATGGGGAGAATGCAGTGATCCTGAAGGAATGTTTCTGTTCAGTCTTCACTGTGGAGGTGCATGGGCAGAGCCCATAGCTAGAATTTAAAGGAATGGAGGAAAAGGAGGTAAACCCCAGTACATTCACAGAGGAGAGGGTCCTAGAAGAGCTTGCAGGACTCAAGGTGGACAAAGCCATGGGTCCAGATGGCATACATCCCAGGGTCTTAAGGAAACTGAGAATTGAAATGGCAGCCCCTCTGTCAGCCCTGTTCAGTGAGTCTCTAGACACTGGAGTGGTCCTACAGGACTGAAGAAGGGTAAATGTTGTTCATCTTCACAAGAGCAGGAGCAGGTGTAAAGAAGATGCAGGGAACTACTGTACAGACCAGTTAGTCTAACCTCTGTAGTAGGAAAGATAATGGAAACACTCCTCAAGGAAAGAATAGTGGAGTACCTAGAAGTCATGGGGATGTTGGATGCCAGGCAACATGGGTTCATGACAGGACAGTCCTGTCAGACTAATTTAATAGATTTCTCTGACTGGGTGGCAAAGGTAGTAGACCAAAGGGAGGCTGTAGACATTGCTACCTAGATTTCAGCAAAGCCTTTGATACTATCCCACATAGGAGACTGTTCGACAAGCTAGAAAGCCTGGGGATAGGACACAAGGCGGTAAATTGGACTGAAAATTGGTTAAAGGACCGAAAACAGAGGGTAGTGGAAAATGGAACCCAATCAGAGGAAAGGGAGCTGACCAGTGGGGCACCTCAAGGGTCAGTTCAGAGGCCAGTCCACTTCAATGTCTTCATCAGTGACATTGCAGAGGAGCTGGATTGAAAGGTATGCCTGTTTGTGGATGACACCATGATCTGCAACAAGGTGTATACTCTGGAGGGGATGGAAGGGATGAGAAAGGACCTAGAATGGCTGGTGATATGGTCAGATGCGTGGCTACTAAGATTTAACATAAATAAATGCAAAATCATACACATAGGGAGCAGGAACCCTGGAACAAGCCACAGGTTGGGGGAAAGTTGTTGGCAGTTATGGAAGAGAGAGACCTCGGGGTCATAATCACAGACAAACTGAAGGCCACAAGGCAGATGGTCAAGGCAATGGGGAAGGCCACTGGGATGTTGGTGTGCATTGGAAGGCAAATCACAAGCTGAAAGAGGGAGGGCGGTGGTAGTTCCACTGTACAGGACCCTGGTGAGGCCTCATCTTGAGTACTGTGTTCAGTTCTGGAGGCCACACCTTCATAGTACTAAGGTTCATACTAAGGTATTGAGGAGCTAAGGAGATAAGCCCTTTAGGTGCTCCTATCCCTTTACCCATAATACTGGACAATATTGCCAGCCAATATATGTCTAACTGGAGTTTGAAACTGCATTTACTATTACTTATTATGACTTCTAAGGTCAGCCCATTCCAGGAGGATACCACTCTTTGTGTAAAAAATGCCTTCCTTTTATTTGTGTTAAAGTTTTTAGGTTGCAGCTGTAATGGGTGTGCCCTGGTATATTCTAAGCTATTTTTAAATTCAAGGTTTAATTCATTTAATAAATAGGTGTCCGACATGATGTCAAGAGGATCCATGGCAGGTTGTCAACAAGAATTTTGTCGAACGACCAGACAGCAAAACCGGAAGGTTGACCCCCTGCACCCCCCCACTAAGAATTATCAACTCTGAGTCAGAGCTGATTTGGGGGGGAGGTGCAAGACCCCTGACAGGCAGTGCTGGGTTCCAGTGCGGACACTACAGTGACATGGTGCTGTAGTCGCTGTAGTGTCATTCATTGAGCCGGTGTTGCTGTCAAGGGGGTATACGATATTAAAACACATCAGAAGGTCTCCCCTTATCCTCTTTGTCTCCAGGGACATAAGGTTCAGCTCTAGGAATCTTTACTCATATGAATTATACTTCAAGTATACTTCCTTCATAAGGACATTGAGAAAATAGAGATGGTGCAGAGAAGGGTGACCAAAATGGTGAAGGGTCTACATCACAACCCTTACAAGGAAAGAGTCAGAGACCTCAATTTGTACATGCTGGAGCAAAGGAGGGAGAGAGGTGACATGATAGAAATGTTCAAATACCTTAAGGGCATGAACAAGGTGGAAGGGGACAACATATTCCAGTTTAAAAGTAGTGCCAGAACAAGAGGGCATGATATGAGACTGATGGGTGGCCACATAAGGGGTAATGTCAGGAAGTTCTTTTTTACAGAGAGGGTGGTGGATGTATGGAATAGCCTGCTCCAGGAAGTGGTGGCTGCCCATAAGCTGGCAGGTTTCAAACATGCGTGGGACAGGAATAAAGGAATATTAGAGATAGGAAGAAAAAGCTAAAACCAGTGACCAGATAGGGTCACTGGCCACTTCATAAGGTAGCATAAATGGGCATACTGGATGGGCCTGGTGGCCCTTATCTGCTGACAGTATGTCTGTATCTATATATCTGTGTATCTATGAAAGCACAGACAAAAAACTCCACCATGGATACAGGGGAAAAAAACAATCCAACTGGGATCACAGAGATAAAGACACTCTGATGGAAAAGAAATCTCATCTCCTTCACTTATTTTTTTAAATACATTTAACAAAAAATAATTTTTGCTTTTTTTTTGTTTATTGATTTATTTTTTGTTTATTGACTACAGCATCTTTTTTTATGTTTTTTATTTAAAAAGAGGAATATGGGGGTCTGCCCATTCTATTCCATAGCAGATGGAATGAAAGAAAGAAAACAATGTGACCCAGACCACTGTGACAAGGTCAACATGTGGGAACAACAAAAATATGGAGGAGTGCTAATTATTTTTTGGTTAAGGGAGCCAAATCTAACATAAAGGAGGCCAAAGATCCCTGTCCTCCTCTCTAGTTTTTTTTAAGCATGCCCAAGGGAGCAAGGAAGAAATGAAAGGAAAGAGAGAGAGACAGAGAGAGAAAGGTGAACTGCCCAGATGCCTTGCTTCTACTGAACGGGAGATGGTGGGCGGGCGTGTGAATAACTGGTGAAGATATTCTGGAAGATTAACAATTACAGTCAGTACGTAATTTTCATGTCTTCTGAGAATCAATCTTCACCACCTGTTCCCACTTGTGGGTCAGAATACTGAGCTTACTACCCAAGAGGGTGGTGTGCTCACCTTAAAGGAAATGGTTATTCCCTCAGCTTTCTGTGGGGGATAACCACAAAGAGGCAGGGACTCTGTCATGAAAGCACAGGTCAGAAAGCAAAGGCAAACTAGGAGAAGTCCTAAAATTGGCAAGTAGGTTTTTATTATTTATCAATGACAATAAAAAATACAATTGTGCAGGATAGCTCTTATAGAGACACTTCAAACAAAACAAAGTCCTTCATCTGAGGGTATCTCTCTAACCCTCTAAACAAACATTCTTCTCTTTTATAAGATATTTTCACCTGGCAATTAAATTTGTATCTTGGTCTCATTAAGCTGTAGCTCCTGTTTTCACACAATGTACCAAATGTTGCTATTTTCTTTACTGACTACAGTCTCCTCAACAGGTGCAGCCAATTAAAACATTCTGTCCAGAGCTGGTTCTCCTGCTGACAGCTCTGCAAGCAAGCTTGTGGAAGGTCAAATGTTTTCTCAACTTCAACCCCCTGTGTTCTACTTTGCTATCTTTTCTAACAAACCCCAAACAGTTTTCTGCAGTTCTTATCAACAATAGAACTATATACATTTGCAGACCAAGGGATCTCAGTTTCACATAAAGATTAACATGCAGTATAGGTTTAAAGTGCAGAGAAGCAAGGGGAGAAGGAAAGAATAGAAACAGTAAGTGAGGCAAATGGGATAACGAGGAAAATTGTGGGACCATCGGAGTGGCCAATTCCTAGGTGCCACAAGGAAAATTTGATTGTGCAATCGGACAAGCAGGAGATAGGCAAATGACAGAATAGCAGAAGACAGATTAGATACTTGCTTTTAACCCTCTCTGCATAACAAATAGAACAGGGTCATGCCCAACCCTGTCATAGACCCTCTATGGGCCTGGCAAGGCCCGAGAGTGGTCAGGGTCAGGCAGGTTCTCACGTGGTCTGGAAGTAGAAATGCACCCTGCCAACTCATACCTGACCCAACAGGAGAAAAAGTGGGTCACCTGGAACCGTGAAGTGATCACCCTACACCAGGCCAAGGGAGACAACCTCGATAAATGAAGTCATGCTGTCTGCCTAATACTGACTGCAGTTCCCACCAGCCTGGAGGCTACCTTGTTGTCATCATAAGATGCCCTCACTTGGTGCCTCATCAGCTTCAGAAAGGCAAATGGCCCAGCTGCTTGCCCTGCAATCTTGCAAAGATGCTAGGAGCTGACCCAGCATCATCCGCAGGTGCCTGCCCTTGAGCATTATAATATTTCTTCAAAATGTTTAATATTTGGGTCTGACCATCTTATCCTTTTCAAATTCAAAACTTTCATCCATAATGGGTAATCTTCTCCTGTTTGAAAAGTCTAAGGTTAAATATACAAATGTTACTTTAATTGGGAAATGTGATAATTCACATCTAGTGCCGACTTCTAGATCTGTCATTGTTTTCTAATGTGTTAATATTAGTAAGCATATAATCAATTACTGAGGCTCTGTTTGAAGTATGGAAAGTAAAAATTATTTTAGGATCATTCTTAGTTCAGCCATTAATGTAAACTAGATCCATTTCTTTCATTATGTCAAATAATAATGTTCTCGCCTCATTTGTCTTTGTATCTTCTGATTTTCAGATAGAAATAAGTTTATTAATTAAGCTAATTCTGTTGACTTCAACCAATACTTGTGCTACTAAATTGACAATAGAGTTATAATCTCCATAATATCTTGCATTAAGATCACCCACTATTATTATACTGAATTCTTGATATCCATGATATATAGTATACGTGACAGGATATGTAACCAGATGCATTTATGTTTTTGCTGTTAGTAACACCCCCCCCCCAAAAAAAATCCTTCTGTACAGGGTCTGTTGTCGACTCTCTCTTGCGGAGATTAAACAAAGCTTGCTGACTTGCTAACAAACAGGAGACAATAAGGTCATAAAGCCACTGTATGAGTCTTTTCCTGGGATCTATTCCCATAGGACAGACAATGGTGCAGGTGGATGTCATAGAACCTCAGCAATACTGAGGAAGCACAAAGGGGATGAGGTCACACACATGCACACTCATTCATGTGGGGTTGGGGACTGTGGGTAGCTGTCACTCAAAGGATGAAGTCACTCCCCACAGCCAGAAAGGTATAAATTGGGGAGCAGGGGCCATCTCTCTCTCTCTCTCTCTCTCTCTCTTTCTGTCTTGGACATTCAACATCTAAAGAAAGGGAAGCCCTGTCATAGGAAGCTAGCTAAATGGTGAGTGGAGCACAGCCTAGTGGAAGGTGTCTTTGTAGCCAGTGGGCAGATAAAGAGTTTTGGTGAGGGAAGCTCAGATTTTTTTTAACTGTCAACTGTCTGTTTAGCTTGATTTATTTTCTGTTTCTAAGTAACATGTAAACCTTTTGTCTAACTGTAAATAAATCCTGTTTGTAAATAACTGTAGTATCCTATAGTAAAGAATCTATTTTTTTAACTTTATTTTTATTGATTTAGTGTAATTATACATTACAAGAAGTTGCAATCAGGTAGACATATGAAATCATCTTGTCTTATGACAATTCAAATTTTTACAGTGACCTTAGATTTCTGCCCCTGAACCGTGTTACATCACTTGGGGGGAGTTGCTAAAAAAAATTATTTTCTAAAAGTTACTACAGTAAAATTATATAGAACAATTAAGCTAGTACTCCTAGCAATGTCTCAAGAGATTAGAATCCTTAAATTGACCACTGCAGCCATGAGCCAGTATTTTTGATAGAATTAGTGAGTGCATGTTTATTGACAAAGTAATTTTTGCTTTATCTGCTGGACCTTGTCTGCAGTCTATCTCCAAAGGGTACTCTAACGATAGTTATTGTGTTGACCTTCCTGACCTTGAGCAGAGGACAAACATGGTTTCCTGATTCCTGGTAAAACTCAGGTGGTGTAAGAAAAAAAGGTCTTACTATAGAAACTGTTTTAGTTAATACTAGGTTATATGGTTTGAGGAGAGTAGATACACAGTCTATACCTTGTACTAAAACTATGGTATTATTAGTTTGTGTGTTATAACTACCATATGTAAGGTGGAGTGTTTGTAAATGGTATGTATGGTCTATATGAATTTAACTATCAATAAAAGATGCAAGTTAAAAAATAAATTCAGGTGGTGGCAAAAAATTAGGAGTCCCTGATCAAAACTGCTTTGTAAGCTGGGACAGCACATGAGGCAATTTTTATTACAGTATATGATATCTTAGTATAGTTCTCTGACTGTATGTGAAAATCACTTCTAGTGTTTTTGAGAGGAAATATAAAGAATTCACTAATATTAACCTATTTCTCTTATCCATTACTTTAAGAACTAAGGGATTATTGTTTTCAGTATTTAGCTGCTTAAGGAACCAGTATAGCGCAGTGGTCTAAGGCTCTGAGCTGTAAATCTGGTGACATCCAGCAGATCAGACCTGGGTTTGAATCCCACAGATTTCATTTGCATACTGTGTGACCCTGAGCAAATCACTTGTGCTCCCAGGTTGCTCCTGTAAAAAAGATTTCAGTGTAGTGTGCTATACCTGGTTAAAAACAACTAAAAAAAAAACAACTTCTGGTTTCCATTGTAATTTTACCTCTGTTAATAAGCTCATTTGATTCCTGCCATATTTTTAATATTTAATTGCCTTAGTATAGAATATATCATACCACTCAGTTTTGGAAGTCTCCAAATGTCTACCATGTTGCCTTGAGCATAATTATGTTAGACTTCTTTATATACTCCATGCATGACTTGCTTGAAAGTTTGTTTGATCCATTTATTTTCTAGGAAATAATAGACTATTTAGTATGAGTCTCATTTAGTAAGTAAGTAAGTAACTGTTTATTTCTTAAACACCCAGTTCTGGAGGCTCTGGGTGCTTTGCAAGAGAAGAGATGCAAAAAACATATACACAATATCAGCAATAGCAGTAAACAGGTCATGACAAATCAATAAAGTCAATTAATAGATATTAATAAAATTGCAGTATATCAATAATAAACAACCTATAGCTGGCTTCTAAAAGCTTCTCTAAATAGATGGGCTGTCAGATCCTGCTTGAAAGCCCCCACTGATGGAGTCTCCCTCCCAATAAGTTAAGTTTTGATTTGTTTCGTTTCATTTCATTTCGTTCCTTCCTTCCTTCCTTCCTTCCTTCCTTCCTTCCTTCCTTCCTTCCTTCCTTCCTTCCTTCCTTCCCTTTCTTTATTTCTTTCTTTAATTTGGACAAACACCTTTGAGAAGTGACTTGTCTATTTGTGATTTGAATGGATCTATAATTGAACAAGCAACTGAATTTAACTATTTATGGATGTTTATAGATCCAGGACTTTCTTTTTCTTCTCAAGTAAGAGCAATCAGCAAAGTTATTAATCATAAACTAGGTGTTCTCTATAAGTTCAGGAAGTTTTTTTCTGTTGATACGAGAAGAGCCATTACTGTTGGTTCTTCATTACCTCATTTAAAGTATAATTGTAGTTTGTGTTACAGGTTAGGGGTCAAGGAGAGTCACATTTTGAATGTATCGTACAATAACATCTATCGATTTGTTTTAGATGTTCTGACTCGTACACATCATTGCTTGTTGTACTCACATTTAAATTGGCTCTCCTTGACCTACAAATTTGCTTATTTTTTGGGTTGTCAAACTTTTCGGACTATCCATTCCAAAGTGTATTTTCTGCTTTCAGATTTTGTTTCCATCAGATCTTGCTTGGAAAATCTGAGCTCGTCATCAGGTGTTTTGTTGAATCTCCCTTTGCATGAATCTAGATCTGGTTCACAAAAGCACTCCCAAGTAGGTTATGAGATAGTATGTCTATGAATGTATTTAGATGTAATTTTAAATTGTATTTAAAATCTTTGGATGTTTGTAAATGTTTTACTTGATTTTGTTGTTTTTATGTTTTCATTGTTCTGTGCTCTGGGTCGTGCCTGAAATAGTATCTTTTTGGACAAGTGCTGTTACTTGGTTAACAAATTAAATGAATAAATACATAAATAAGCTCATTTACAAAGGTTCCATGTCAGTTACATGTCAAAAGCGTACATCTGAGTTCATCAAGAGGTACCATAGAGCAATAACAATGATACAGCAAGCAACAGCCAGGTACTGAGTTACATTACAATTATATATATTTTTTTATTTTCATTACAGAGGTAGCAGCAACCAGGGCTTTGTCAGAGAGGAGAAGAGGAAGAGGCTATATTGAGGTTACAGGCAACTTCACTAGCACTGTTGTTGTCGATTGGAGGGGGATTCACGGGCATTGACAAGTGACTGTGAGGGCAAGAATATGTCTAAGCTGCTTCTCAAATGGTTCATTCTTATCTAGCCTCAGTATGGATTCCGGGAACTCATTTATCCATTGAGGGGCTTTAACAGCAAAGGCTCATGATGCCTGTGCTATTTTGAATAAAGGAATATTAAGGGTGTTTTTGGTCATGGCCCTAGTGGGGTAAGAGTTTCAGTGAGGTGCTAGTAGGTTCTGTACCCGAGTAGGTACGAGGCCCAACAGTGCTCCCCCTCTCTCCGAGTACACAGGTGTGGTAGTTTATTCTGTCCTGTAAGGGGAGCATATTGGAATGGGAGTATAGTGTGCAGGTGTGTGTAAGCCTGTCAGCATCCAGAATTAAATGACAGGCTTTGTTCAAGAGTAGCTTGGCCCTGTTGAGGGTGGTGTCTGAGGCTGCTCCATAGACAGTGATCCCATAGTCAATGATGGGGAGGAGTGAGCTACTGACTATGGCTTACCAGGCTACCACAGTGGATTGTGCCTGTGTCTAGAGGGACCCCAAATTTCTGTTGGCTGAGTTTACAGTGCTGTCCAAATGTGGACTAAATGAAAGGGTGTTGTCCAGTGTTACTCCCTGGTACTTGAAAGTTGTCACTTCTTCCAGTGGCTTATCCTCCTCATTTATGAAAAGCAGTGGCTACATCTTGTTCTTTATATGCAGCCCACAGAAGAGCAGTGTCTGGGTCATCTAGTAGTTCAAGATCAGTCTATTTCTCTTGAACCAGCCCTCAAGTGATTTGAAGCTGCATTGAAGGTCATCTGTTAGGGAGTCCTGGCATGGATCGCTAGTAAAATTCACAGCAACATCCACATATAGTAGTACCTCAGAACTTGGACAGACCTCTGGGAGATTATTAATGATGAGATTAAAGAGTAGTAGACCCAAAACCGAGCCCTGTGGAACCCACAACCATAACATCTTTAGGATCTGATAGCGCCCCATTTTTATTTTATGCTTTGCTTCCTCCCAGAGAGGTAGCTGTCAAACCAAGACACTGTATCCATTGAGAGACCCAGGGAGCATAGCTTAGTGATAAGGAGGGGGTGGTTGACAAGGCCAAAAGCTTTTGTCAGACTGACATAGACATAGACTGAACCATCCCACACAAAAGATTAATACACAAGATAGCCAGCCTTGGAGTGCGTCCCAAGGTGGTAGCCTGGATAAAAAATTGGCTAGACAACAGGACATAAAGGGTAGTAGTAAATGGAGTACACAGTGAAGAAAGGAGGGTTACTAGCGGGGTACTGTAGGGTTCAGTACTGGGACCAGTCCTTTTTAATGTCTTTATAAGTGACATTGCAGAGGAACTGGAAGGAAAAGTATGTCTCTTTGCAGATGACACAAAGATCTGCAACAGGGTTGATACACAAGATGGAGTGGAAAGGATGAGAAGGGACTTGGCAAGGTTGGAGGAATGGTCAAATGTATGGCAGCTCAGATTCAAGGCAAAGAAGTGCAAGGTAATGCACACGGGAAACAAAAACCCAGGGGAAGCATACACAATGGGGGGTGAGATACTGACAACAGTAAAAATAGAAAGGGACCTGGGGGTAATTATATCAGATGACCTAAAGGTGGGCAAGCAATGTGAGAAGGCAGTAAGGAAGGCTGGGGGGATACTGGGATGCATAGGAAGAGGCATCAATAGTAGAAAACAGGAAGTTGTTATCCCTCTGTACAGACAGTTGGTGAGACCCCATCTGGAGTACTGTGTGCAGTTCTGGAGACCCCATTTCCGCAAAGACATAGACAGAGTGGAGGCTGTCCAGAGGAGGGCAACCAAAATGGTGCAGGGTCTGCACCAGAAGACATGTGAAGAAAGACTAAAGGAGCTTAATATGTATACTCTTGAGGAAAGAAGGGAGAGAGGAGACATGATAGAAACTTTCAAGTACCTCAAGGGAATTAACAAAGTCCAAGAGGGTAGCATCTTCCAGAAAAAGAGATGTGCAAGAACAAGGGGGCACAATTTGAAGATAGAGGGGGGACGGCTCAGGCGTAATGTGAGGAAGTATTTTTTCATTGAGAGGGTTGTGGATGCATGGAACAGCCTCCCTGAGGAGGTCGTGGAGTCAAGAACAGTGGGGGACTTCAAGAATGCATGGGACAGGCATAAGGCAGTCCTAGTGGTGGGTAAGAGGAAGTAAGCTGTTGGTTAACTAGGATCTGCAGCTTATCTGTTAGGTAGGAAAATGGGCAGACTAGGTGGGCCAAGCGGTCCTTATCTGCCTTCAAATTCTATGTTTCTATGAACCAACCAGGTGACCATTGTCAAGGGATTCAAGGAAATAATTTGTATACTCAATTATGGCTGTGCTTGTGTTATGCAGTCTGCAGAAGCCATGTTGCTGGTTGCAGAGAAGGCTGTAGCTGCTGAGATATTCAACCAACTGGTCTGACCCTGTGCACTTCGCTCAAGAGATACTGGAGAATGTCACAGGCCCCTCTCCAAATGGGCAAAAATATGTAGTGGAATGAGCCCACAGATCTTTGAGACTGCTCCCGACAGAACAAGAAAAGCCAAGACCATTTATTATCAAACTTTTTAACTATCAGGATCAGCAACATGTACTCTTAAAAGCCAAAAATAACCATACTATGACCTGGGATAGTTGCAAAATAAGAATTGCCCAGGATCTGCCACAAGAAGTGTGCCTCCGTAGACAAGCTTTCACTCCATTGGTGAGTAAACTGATTACGGCTGACATTAAATTTAAAATGCTTTATCCTGCCAAGATCTGCATAAAACACAATACAACTAACTTATCCTTTGAAGACCCTAACTTGGCACATAAAGACAATGCCACCTAGGTTGCTACTGTTACCTGAATTATCCTAGTGTTAAAACCATCTCTGTTTCCTATTTACAATGTATTTTTGTCTATGTTTACTCACCTAGCTAGATACTCCTAAACCCACAATGTATGTATACCCACCCTTTACGATGTGGAACCTTTGTAAAAGAGCGGTCTCCCACTCAAAGGTATTGTAATCCAAGATTGAATAAATAATAAAAATAATAAAAAACTTTGTACTCATTTCACCAACCTCTTCAGAAAATGACCTACCCAATAAACTGATCAGAACCTACCAAAATATTCTGCATGCTTGGATATTCTTGCGACCTACAGTACTTGGTGAAATGTTACATAGATAAAATGATACTATTTCAGACTTCTAACCTTTGCCTAGGGACTTTGGTGTATTTCAGTTATACCTTGTATTATTCCTTATACAATGGGATGACCTGCAAAGTGCATCTTTAGTGTGCAATGTTTGCCACAGATAAACTTTGTTTGTTTCTGAGACGGATTATGGGAAGGACCGGTTTTGTTCTTTTTTTCCTCATCCCTTTCTGTGTGAAGGCAACACAATAGAAACGGGATTGTTCTGGAAATTGATCCCCGTCTATTTGCCCTAGGCTGACTCTATATATTCTGGGCATTTTCCCTGATGGAGCAGACTGATGGTGAGCTTCTAACCTAAATGGGCACATCTCCCAATGTGAAGAGATGTCAACCGTTTATGGTCATTTTCCCATGATTTCGCCTTTGAGCTCTAACGTTTTGTGAATGCTTTTGATCCCTACATTCTCTGCTTTGTTTTTCCTCTGCCGGGGGGAGGGTGGACCTTTCCAGTGCTTCTTCCCCTTTCATCTCTTTCTGTATGCAATACTGCCGATCAGAGATGAAAGGGAGTATTTTGTGCAAACCTTTTATCGTCTCACAGGCTGATGCATGTTTTGGGACATTATCTTTTATCTTGGACACCTTCTGATTTGATTAAAGAGATGATTGTTTGTTTATTAGTATAGAAGCCACTCACTAACTCATGGAAACTATTATCGAGATGTTGTTTAAAGCCACAATTCAGTGTTGCTTACTCTGGCTGAGAATGGCTGTTTGAGGTTTCTGACTACCTGGTCGGCTGTCTATATTTCAAAGATTCTAACAGATATTTTAAGTTAATCTTATGTTATATGACAACCCTAGTATACTTATGGCCATTATTTCTCAGCACAGATATGATGTTAATTTTGGTCTGCACAGACCAGTAAACAGCAAACTATATACAGTATGTCTCAGTTTGCTTATATTTTATTACCACTTACTTAAACCAAGAGGTGGAGAGAATTGGTTAAACTCTTGTTACTATTTTTCCTGTTATTTAATACCTGATTAGACAAATAACGATTCTAAAATGGATACTTTGTAGAAGCAATATTTATTTTATTGGACTCCTCCTGTTTTTCCTCTCAGATTGAGGAAGTTAATTATAACCTATAGCTAAATTATTCTCATCTTGGTTTAAATCTTGAGCACAGTCATCTAACACATGATATGACTACCTGATAATATTAATTATGTGCCTAGCATATCTTTAATAAGTGCAACACATTAAAAGGACTTTTTTTGATATACTGGATGTATTTTCTTAATTTTGTAATGCTGCTTTTGACACAAATATTGTTAATCATTTTTAGAGGACTTTAATGCTCCCTTCTCAACTGACATATTTTTCTATCCATAATTCTGCCTATACTTATCTATTTCAAATTAAATGATTTGTTAATTGTTTCAAGGTGAGCAGGGAAGCTGTGGCATGCATGTCTGAGTTTCACTAGATAGATATAGGAGAAAGGGATTTTGTGCCTGGGATAGAGTTTTGTTTTCTCTCTTTAGTTAGATAGTTACTATGTTAGTTGTAATGTTTGATGGGATATTTAAATTGGGGAAGAGAGAAAATTCTTTGGCATTTCATTTGAGACCTCAATTTTTGACAATTATAGTAATCCATTTTACTAAATTAATACTGTCTAAAATGGCTATAAATTTAAATTTTATTTCATGGAATATTAAAGGAGCTAGAGTTAAAACTAAGCGATGGCAAATTCTAAAACGTATTAGACATCTTCAAGGTCACTTCTTCTACTTCTAAGAAACTCACTTGCTATATAACAAGTTAAATCTACTCACTAAAATAGGGGTTTCACAAGTGTTCGGAGCAGGTAAATCCACTAACAAATTCTGGTCAGATCCACCATGGCTACATGATGAAGTTAGTGAAGTTGTGTGGAATTGCGAATGAGACATGGAGAAATGACACAATGCTTTTTAACTATTAAGATTTGTTTTAATTTCTATTCTAAGGAAGGCAGACATATTATTAGGTAAAGATATGGACGTGTAGATTTCAACGGAAGGAATGGTAAGCAATATAGGTTTTGTGTAATGATCATTTACTTACAGCAATAGAAACAGACTGATTCAGAACCCTGGAACCCCACCATTAGAATCAATGAGGAATTCACATTTCATTATTTATATTAAGGCCAATCAAACCAAACATCATGAGTCAGTTGGCCTATACTTGCATGGCATGGCTAACCCCTGTTCTGCAGATACAGTCCCTGTTCTCTACATTAAGATGCAACAGTGCATCTATGGACTACTGATTGCTACTTTTGTGACTTGACATCAAGGCTGTAACACTTTCCTCTATGCACAATCAGAACAAAAAAAAATATTTTGGATAAAAATAAATTTTTCCCAGATAACACATAGGTGCTCCTATTTTACATAGCAACACTTATTCTAATTTCTGGTATACACAAACCTGTACACAGGAATTACAGAGTTTGGATCAGTCCAATTTTAGATATTAGGCTGCTGCTATTTAATATATGACAATGCATATGTCACATTGGGAATATTTCTATATTATCCTTTTTTTTGGGGGGGGGGGTTGCATAGAACAAACAGTGACACTCATGATATCAATCACAAAATTAGTGTTCCATACTCCTTACACCAAGATGTACTGTAGAGAATAGGGATTGCATCTGTGATGTGGGGGTTGACCATACCATGCAAGGATACCTCAACTCGTCATCATGATGGTTGCCAAGGGACTGGAAGGAAACATATGCCTCTTTACAGACAACACAAAGATCTGCAACAGGGTTGATACACAATGAGGGGTGGAAAGGATGAGAAGGGACTTGGCAAGGATAGAGGAATGGTCAGAAGTATGGCAGCTTGGATTCAATACAAAGAAGTGCAAAATAATGCACTTGGGAAACAAAAACCCAGGGGAAGAGTACACACTGGGGAGTAGTAACAACAACAAAAATGGAAAGGAACCTGGGGGTAATCATATCAGATGACCTAGAGGTTAGCAAGCAATGTGAGAAGGCAGGAGGGATGACCGGGGGGATACTGGGATGTATAGGGAGAGGCATCACCAGTAGAAAACAGGAAGTTATTATCCCTCTGTGCAGATAGTTGGTGAGTCCTCATCTGGAGTACTGTGTCCAGTTTTGGAGACCCCATCTCCACAAGGACATAGACAGGATGGAGACAGTCCAAAGGAGGGCAACTAAAATGGTGCTGAGTCTGCAACAGAAGCCATATGAGGAGAGACTAAAGGAGCTTAATATGTATACCCGCAAGGAAAGGAGAGAGAGGGGGACATGATATAAACTTTTAAGCACCTCAAGGGAATCAACAAAGCCCAAGAAGGTAGCATCTTTCAGAAAAAGGAGGTTTGTAAGAACAAGGGGGCACAATTTGGAGATAGAGGGGGGAAGGCTCAGGGGTAATATGATTAAGTATTTTTTCACAAAAAGGGTGGAGGACGCATGGAATGGCCTTCTTGAGGAGGTTGTTGGGTCAAAAACAGTGGGGGAAATTCAAGAATGCATGGGACAGACATAAGGCAATTCTTGTGGGGGTAGGAAGAAATAGGCTGTTGCTTATCTAGGATCTGCGGCTTATCCTGTAGGTAGGGAAATGGGCAGACTAGGTGGGCCAAGCAGTCCTTATCTGCCATCACAGTCTATGTTTCTATGACTTTGTTTTGCATCTTTTTGCTACACTTCATGAAATGTTCATTCCCTACTGATTCAGACGGCGGGGCTCCAGGGTTTCACATCTTTGTGTTTCTCTCATTACCACTGTATGATTGGGTGTGAAAAGGACTTAACACTATTGTTGAGTTTACTCTCAGCACATTACAAGTTGTGTTACAGGTCCTGTACCAATCTACTGTACTTAGTACACTATATGAATTTTAATTTATTTATTTTTACACTCGTCATTTGGAGGAGAGATAGTGGGGTAGACATACATATGTTGGTAGTGGTGGGTTGGGGGGTGGACACCAGTTAATTAACAGAGGGGAGAGAGTCCTAAAGGAACTCTTGAAACTAAAGGTGGACAAGGCTTCTCCTGTACCCTGGTACATACTGCAGTTACTCAACTGTTCACCTATTTAGTGTTTAACCTTTCCCTATTTCCCTCCTTTTGTCCCCTCCTCCTCCTTCCCTCCCTCCCTCCCCTCTCTTTCCCTCCCTGGTTTTCAGTCAATGTACCTGTTTTAAACACACTGTTGATGCATTATGTTGTACTGCATATAAGTTTGAAAACATTAAAAATTATGTTAAAAAAAAAGTGGACGAGGCAGTGGGACCAGATGGGATGCATCCCCAGAATACTGAAAGAACTCAGGGAGTTATTAGGGGCACCACTGACAGCCCTATTTAACAAATCACTGGAGGAGGGAGTGATGCTGGAGGACTGGAAGAGCACAATGGAAGCTGGAAATTACAGGCCAGTCAGCTTAACCTCAGTGGTTGGGAAAATCATGGAATCCATGTTAAAGGAAAGGACTGTGGCATATCTGGAGACTAGTGGAGCACAAGACCTGAAACAACATGTATTCACAGCAGGGAGATCTTGTCAAACAAATCTGATAGATTTCTTTGACTGGGTAACCAAGGTGGTGGATCAGGAAGGGGCAGTGGACATGGTCTACCTAGATTTTAGCAAGGCATTTGACACATCCCACACAGGAGGCTAGTAAACAAGTTGCACAATCTGGGAGTAGGTCCCAAGGTGGTACAATGACTCAGAAATTGGCTGAGCAACAGGACACAGAGGGTGGTGGTGAATGGAGTTCAATCCCAGAAGAGGGAGGTGAGCAGTGGGGTGCCACAGAGTTCAGTTCTGGGGCCAGTCCTCTTCAATGTCTTCATTAGTGATATTGCAGAAGAGAAGATGTGCCTCCTTCTGGATGACACCAAGATCTGCAATAGGGTAGACACTTCAGATGGGGTGGAAAAAAAATGAGAAAAGATCTAGGCAAATTGGAGAAGTGATCAAGAGAGTGGCAGATTAAATTCAATGCAAAAAAAGTGCAAAGTCATGCACTTGGGCCAGAGGAATCCTGGAATGGAATAGAAAATGGGGGGGGGGGATACTAATGACAACAAAACTGGAAAGGGACCTGGGGGTAAACATAACAGATGATCTAATTGTGAAAAGGTGGTGGGGAGGGCCGGAGGGATGCTGGGGTGCATAGGGAAGGGCATCGCGACTAGAAAACGGGAGGTGGTGATGCCACTATACTGACAATTGTTGAGGCCACATCTGGAACACTGTGTTAAGTTCTGGAGATCAAATCTCTGGAAGGACATTGACAAAATAAAGGTGGTCCAGAGAAGGGAACAAATGGTAAAAGGACTGCACCAGAAAACGTATGAGGAAATACTGAAAGACCTCAATATGCATACACTGGAGGAAAGGAGGGAGAGGGAAGATATGCCAGAAACATTCAAATACCTCAAGGGAATCAACAAGGTCCAGGAGGGTAGCATCTTTCAAAAAAGAGATGTGCAAGAACAAGGGGGCACAATATGAGGCTGGGGGGGAGGGGGACTCAGGAGAAATGTGAGGAAGTATTTTTGGATGCATGAAACAGCCTCCCAGTGGAGGTCGTGCAGGCTAAAATGCTTGGTGAGTTCAAGAATGCACAGGATAGACAGAAGACAAGCCTAGTGGTAGGAAAGAGAGGATAAGTTGCTGATCATTTAGGAATGAGAATTTAGTAGGTAGGGGAATGGGCAGACTAGGTGGGCCAGGAGGTCCTTATCTGCTGTCAAAATCTGTTTCTAAATTGTCCTCCATGTGTTGACAGTGCCAACATAATGAGTTAGATAAAAGGTTTTCATCATATGATACTTCAGGAGTTTGATACCATCCGTTTGAAATTTTGTTTCTGATAATTCTACTCTTCATATCTCTGCTAGCTGTGTAAGTACTTATACAGACTGTGGACCATTCTAGAGGAGTAATAGGTACTTTAAGATCTTACTTCAAGAGGGCTCTTGCAGTAGGTACTAACCAATAGGACTAAGCCGGCAGGCACCAAGACCCCATGGGAAATTCTTCCAGCTATCAGTTTCTGGTGGGGACCGCCCCCGATGTCAGCCGACAGATGTCAGCGTGCATCAGTATAAAAGGGGGCAGTCCCACGCCTGCCCTCCAGTTCTTTCCTGCTGTCGGCTCCAAACCAGTCATCTCATGGAAGATCAGCATTGCTAGTATCGCTTTTGGATGAGTATTCACTCTTTTTTGCCTACATTTCTCAAATTTAATTGTTTTTCCTCGCATCAACAGTATCTCTTACTGGCTGTGCATTTTGTCCCTGACACCTTCTGAATCATATAAAAGCAAGTGAGACATGCGAGGTTCCTAACTCCCACTTAAGGATGGCCATTCCCTGTGCCCTTTTTGTTTAGGCCCAGACCACCGCATGGAGGAGTGCGAGCGTTGCCGAAAATGCAACTCTGCCACCCGCAAGAGACAGCAGCAGGCCCTGGAAGCCCACATCCTGAAGAAAAAGATGGCCTCCATGGAGAAGGAGTTGAAGAAACTCAGGCAGGTGTCAGACTTCTCTGAAGGGCACCACAAAAAGAAGTGGGACACAGAGAAGCACAGGGACAAGGACCCTTCTGCCACAGACCCGCTGACTCCGACTGGAGTGGCGGCTCTCCACATTTCTTCCCCTCCTGGGTATTCTTCTCCAATGGCCACCCTGGTGGTGTCCAGGCATGCATCAGCCCCCCCTCCTGGCCTCGTGATCGAGCCTGATGGGAGCCTCTGGGGCAAAGGAGGCCTCCACCCCTGCTCTGACTCCTGATCCACAGCCTGGCAGTGTGGGTGGATCTGGTAAGTTGGGCTCTGGCTCTGCCTTTTCACAACTGGACAAGGCTGATAACTGCCCTTCTGTCCATCCGATGGGCACCCAGCCAGTGTACCCCCCCATCAGGTCTTGATGCCACACCTGATGTCCGGAGTTCGCCACAGCTAACAGTAGAACAGCTGCCATTGGAGGCTTCTCTGTCCCCTCCTCCTCCTCCTCTGGAGCCTGCTTCTCTTTCCCCCATGGGGGCAGAGGACATGGGGTCACTTACACCATCCAGGGTACCCCCGATGCCGGTGCCTCTGATGCCAGACCCGATGCTGGTTGCCCCGATGTCACTTTCCAGAGTGCTTGTTCCAGGCAATCGGCCTTCGAGCCCATCTACCGGGGCCTATTGGTGCTGATTTGCTGGCCCCCCTTCTGGGCCATCTCTTCTACCCCCTCCGCCCACCGGGCCAATGCCTGGCCCATCGGCTCCTCCAGGTGAACCACTGGCGGGACCTTCAGGCTACCCGATGCCAGCCTGCATGACGCCGCATTACCTGATGCCGGACCATCTGACTCCGCAGTATCTGATGCCCTAGTATCTGATGCTGGCTAATCCTGGTCCCAGTTTCCTGCTGTCGGGCTATGGTTACCCGTACTTTAGTTATTCGGGTTACTCCCTGCCTTCTCTGCTTCCCCCCAGGTGGACTTACAGTCTGTCCTGTCTGCCTGGTGGGCCAAGGCAAAATCCCAGCTAGCGTCAGAGCTGGACAGATGTCAGCCGACACTGGCCCTTATGTTGGACCTGGGACATCTACCCTCAGACAGGCCTTCGCTGGCCCCAGAGCCCAGACCAGGACCACCTTTAGGCATACCTCCCAGGGAATATTTCTGCCCCCTGGACACCTCTCGGTCCATGGATCTGCCTCTTCCTCCCCCGGACTCCTCTAGCTCTCAGGAGTCCTCTGACTCTGAAGGGGATTACTACACCTCAGACACCGGAGAGGAACTTCATCCTCCAAAGACTCCCAAACTGAAGGATTCCCCAAAGTCCTCTCTGGATGATCCTTCTTTTCTGGAGCTGTTGCAAAGATCCAAGTGGTGTATGAGTGGAAGACCATGGAGCAGGATGCTCAACGCTAGAGGCTGGCTCAACATTTGGACTTGGCTGAAGCCTCTCCTACATTCATTCTCCCCTGGATCGGGCCAAATGAGGATTTAGTTATGACTATCTGGAAGCAACCATCCTGCTTGGCAACTTTGGCACAGAAGGCGGGCAGGCTATACCAGTCCCAGGAGGGTAAAGACAGGGTTTTATTTAACTCTAAAAATTGATTAGCGCTTTGCTCATAAAAGTTCTAAAACATTGTGAAAATACATAGCACTTGCATCACTGTCTTTAACAAACATAACACTTCTAGAAAACCTATATAAATGCTTTCTGAACAGTTAGTATTGTCCCAAGAAAAAAACTGCTAATCAGTTATTTAAAACCCTGAAAGCCATTTTAAGCTTCCAACCCAAGGTGGATTCCGTGGTCATTAGTGCAGCACATGACAGGACTATGAACCCTAAGCACCTCAGTTTGGTTCTCCCTGATAAGGATTCCAAGACCACAGACCAATATGGAAGGAAGATTTTCTCCTCTTCCACTTTGGGTATGCGAGCCCTTAATTATGTCGCCCACATGGGGGATTATCAGAAGTCTGTTTTGGGCCAGTTGTCTTCCAAAATATACTCCCTCCCCGACTCCTCCTTGGAGCAGGAGTTAGACGATCTGGTTCATTTCACCATGTCTGCTTGTCAACATATGCTCCAAGCCACCTACAATGTGGTGGACTCTGTGGGATGCAGCTCATCTTTCGCCATTGGTCTTCACTGACATTCTTGGCTGAGGCTTTCCAGTCTGGCTCCTGAAGTTCAATGAGCCACTATGAATGCCCCTTTTAGGGGATCAGTCCTATTCGGGGGTGATGTGAACGACATTATAACCAACTTGCAGGATAAGGGACAGGCTGTTAGGTCTGTCCACTCCATGTATCATAAGCTTCAAGGACAGAAATAAAGTAGTAATAGTAAAAAATTTTATTTTTATACAGGAATAATACATGTCATTTGGATAAAATAATCCAGTTTTCAAGACAGTCCTGTGCAAGTTTTCCAAGTTTCACATAATCACACCAATTACAAACAATCAATAGAAATTATATACACACAAAAACATGAAATCACACACAATTGGACAATACAAAAAAAGTCCCTTTTGGCGACAGAACCATCACTGGCAGAGGCAAACGCAGCCCCATCATCAGCCTAAATGGGGAGCTGCCCCAGCAGCCAAAGCCCCCCCAGCCAAAACCCGTAGAGCTGCGGGAGCTTTGGCCACCACCTTGCCTCCACCTCCTGACTCGTTGCCTCTCCCTCTCCTACTGGGCCCTGGCCTAGTGGAGCCAGTAGGTGGCAGATTCTCCCTCTACCTACTGGAATGGGAGAGGATAACAAATGACTCTTGGGTGTGCCAGCTCATCTCTGAGGAGCACTCCTTAGAGTTCTCTCAGAACCCCCCTCACAGACCTCCCTCTTCTTCTTCTTATCCCCCAAACCACTTTCCTATGGTTTGGGCAAAGATAAATGCCCTTCTCTTGAAGGAGGCCATAGAATCTGTGCCCCCTCAGTTTCTCAGGACAGGTTACTACTCCCACTTTTTTCTAGTCCCCAAGAAGACGGGCGATCTGAGGCCCATTCTGGATCTCAGCTCCCTCAGCTCAATGGTGGTCTACAGGAGGGTCAGAATGCTTTCCCTTCAAAGCCTTCTTCCTCTTCTCCGGATGGGCCTGTGGCTTTCTGCTCTGGACATGCAGGATGCTTGCCTGCACATCCCTATCCACCCATTCCACCGCAGGTTCCTCAGATTTTGTTTCAAGGGGGAACATTTTCAGTTCTGGGCCCTGCCGTTTGGCCTTTCCTTGGCCCTCAGGTGTTCACCAAGTGTTTGGCAGTGGTGGCAGCCTCCTTGTGCTCATGGGGTTCAGATTTTCCCTTACCTGAATGATTGGCTGATTGCAGCCCCTTCCAGGGAGGACCTGCTTCACTCCCTTACCCTCACTCTGGAGACTTTCTCTGAGTTGGGAATTACCATCAACCTTACTAGGTATCATTTGGATCCCTGTCAACAACTGCAGTTTATTGGGGCAGTGTTGGACACTCAGTTGGGTAAAGCCTTTCTTCTTACGGACAGGAGAGAGTCTTTGCTTCATCAGGAGCACTTTCTGGCTTCCCAAAGGTGTGTGCCTGCCAGGAAAGTCCTTCGCCTTCTAAGTCTTATGGCGGCCACCATACCCACAGTCCCACTGGCCAGGCTGCATATCAGGGATTCCCAATGGACCCTCAGGGTTCAGTGGGACCAGTCAGTGGATGATTTGGACCGATAGATCCTCATTTCGGATCCTATGATCAGGGATCTTTCATTGGTGGTTGGTCCCGGAGCTCCTCTCCTGGGGAATGCCTTTTTGCTGCAATCTTCCCTCCCAGGTCCTAAAGACGGATGCCTCAGGAATGGGGTGGGGGGCTCACTTCAGGCCCGACAGGACTCAAGGGAGCTGGTCCCCAGATGAATCTCAGTTGCACATCAATGTGTTTGAGATGAGGGCGGTCCTTTATGCCCCTCAGGTGTTTCAGTCTCTCATTCCTCCTGGGCCTCTGATGGTTCACTCAGACAACATGTCAGTTGTTTGGTACCTCAACAAGTGAGGGGGGGGGCGTTCCTACCCACTATGCAGGGGAGGCCATGAGAATGTGGTACTGGGCTGTTCAGTGTGGGGCACTCTTGGCAGCGCTTCATGTGCCAAGAGTTCAGAACTCGCTGACAGACACTCTCAGTCATTCATTGGTGAGAGCCCATGAGTGGCAGTTAAGGCAGGATGTCATAAACGATGTGTCTGCATGATGGGGTATGCCACAGATAGATCTGTTCACGTCCCCATCAAATGCCAAACTTTCCGCCTTTTGCTCGCTCGTTCCAGTGTGAGACTTTTTTTGGCAGGACACGCTGTCTCTATCTTGGAAGGGCAGCTTCATTTACACCTTCCCTCCAATCCCGTTGATCCCGAGAGTGCTACTCAAGCTTTGGCCGGAAGGGGTGCGAATGATTCTCATTGCTCCCTTCTGGCCCAGACAAGTCTGGCTATCTCTTCTGCATCATTTTTTAATTTTTTTTATTTTAGCTTCTGTTAACCGGGTAAGTACACTAGACAAGTATTATGCCTATTTTCAGGAACGACCCGGGAGAGTACAACATAAGGATACAGACAATTGTATACAGTAGCGAGTAAGTACAGCTTAACAACATAATTGAGAGAGTTGCATAGTCCAGAGGATATGTACGAACATAATACAACTTATATCCGCTGAGGTAACAAACCCCCAGGAAGAGTGGGTCACACACAAAATTACAACAGAGAGCATTTGCACATTTCACGTAAGAGACAAATTGAGAGAGGCAGTGACCAGGGAACCGTGGAAGGACAATATATCAGGGGTCAGGTGGCCTGGTGTATGGGAGACAGGGAGTGCCACGTGAAGATATCGGGTAGTGTCAGAGGGAGGCAAGCTTGAAGCCGGAAGAGCATCCGTATAGAGGAATACTCTAGGGAGGCTTGGGACAGTCACACGCAGATGCAAGTTTCAAGGAAGCCCGGAGGGAGTTGCAGAAAACACAGGTGGGAGACGACAGCCTGGTGGCTCTGGAAGGAGTTCAGAGCCTGGGCGCACTCCCCAGTAACATCCGGCTACCCATGAGGGTGCGGGAGGAGGGACCTTGAGCAACCCCGGGGGTTGGACCTAAGGTGGTAGGTAGAGGTGTCTGATGGCGGGAGGAGCAGGGCCAGCTCCCGGGGGGTGCCGGTTCTGACCACTTTGTCGGTAAGGCAGCCCACCCTGAAGTCCAGGTACCTCACGGGGGAGAGCCATCCTAGTTTATCGTACAGCTCACAGCGATGGGTGAGGCGGGGGACAGCAAGTGCAAAGCGACAGATGTTGTTGTATGTCGTGTGCCACCGTGCAAGGTGAGTCTGGGGGGAGCAGGCGAATAGGTGCAGTCCATAGCTCAGGGAGGGGAGAAGCACGCCTTTCGCAAGGGCTAGTCTGGCCGCGGGTGTGAGGTTGAACTTGGCCCTGTAGGCCAGGCCCAGCTTACAGTTAACTGCCCTACAGATGTTAAGGAGGTGACTACCCATGTCGAGTTGGGAGTCAAGGGTGACCCCGAGGTATTTGACAGAGTTCACTACAGGGAGGAGGGATCCGTCAGGACAGGAAATCTTTAACAAGGCCGACGAGGTTTTGAGCCTGGCTGTGGAGCCAAAGAGCATGGCCTGAGTTTTTTTCAGATTCAGGACCAGTTTGTTCTTGGTGATCCAGGTTTGAACGTTGCAGAAGCCTTCGGACAGAGCTCTATTTAGAGTTGCAACGTCTCGGGCATGAGCCAGGATCACCAGGTCATCAGCATAGAGGGTGGCACTGCAGGAGGAGGTCACCGTGGGAAGCTGGTTGATAAAGAGGGAAAAGAGGAGAGGGCCCAATACCGAGCCCTGAGGGACACCGGACGACACAGGATGGGACTCAGAGAGGACTTTGTTGAAACTGGTCCGCTTCAGTTCTCGGAAGAGCCCTCTCTTCCTTTTCCGATCTCCCAGGACCTGTTGACCCAGGACCAAGGGATCTTGGTTCATCCAGGCCTCAGATCCCTTTGACTGCATGCTTGGCTCCTGCAGACATAGCTGCAGCTCGTTATGGGGTTTCCCCAGAGGTGGCACACATCCTGGCAGAGGCCAGAAAGCCTTCCACTAGGTCCACCTATGCCATAAAGTGGAAATGATTTTCAGCCTGGGCAGAATCCCAGACTTTGAAACCCTTTTCCTGCCCGGTGACCAGGATCTTGGACTACCTTAGGTACCTCTTCGACCTGTGTCTCAACTATTCCTCTTTAAAAGTCCACTTGTCAACCATTTATGCTTATCATCTCCCTGTTGGAGAGAAATCAGTGGCCCAGATTGAGGTCTCCAAGACCTTCCTTAGAGGGGTTCTTCACTTGAAACTCCCCATATGCAGTCCAGCCCCTCCATGGGATCTTAATTTCATCCTAGAAATGTTCAGGCTGCCTCCTTTCAAGTCGGCAGTGGAAGCTGACTTGTGTTTTCTGTCTTGGAAGATCTTATCCCTCATAGCAATCACCTTCGCTCTGAGAATTTCTGAGCTCCAGGCACTTTTGTGCCGCATCCCTTACCTGATTTTTTGTAGGGATCGGGTGGCCATGAGGACCAATCCCAAATTTCTCTTTAAGGTGGTGGCTGAATCCACCCTCAATCAATTGATTGAACTTCCGGTGTTCTTCCCGTAATACTCCAACCAAGGGGAGCATCTCCTTCACACTATGGGCGTGCATCAGATCTTGGCGGTACTATACCAGCAGAACCGAGTAACAGAGGAAGATGGACCAGTTGTTTGTTTCCTTCTCTCCAAAGCAGGAGGATAATGCTGTCACTAAACAGTATCTCTCCAAATGGTTGGCCAACTGTATTACCTTCTGTTACAACAAGTACAATAAACTCCTTCCGGGCCAGGTGAAGGGTCATTCTACCAGTGGCATGGCAGCTTGTGCTGCCTGCTTCAAAGGCATCTCGGTTGCAGAGATCTGTGCTGTGGCTACCTGAACATCTGTCCATACTTTTACCAAGCATTACAGCTTGGATGTTGCCTCTCGCCGCAGAGCAGGCTTTGGTCTGTCTGTCCTGCAGGGTCTTCTTTCTTGAACCTACCCCTGCCAGGCTTTCAGGGGACAGATTTATTTTTCCCCCTCCCTGGTTTCTCAGTTTTCAGTACTGCTTGGGACTCAGTCCTGTTGGTTAGTACCTACTGCAAGATCCCTCTTGAAGTAAGATAGTACAGTTGCGTAAGAACTTACCGTAACAGTAGATCATTGAGAGAGGCTTTTGCAGTAGGTACTGCTTTCCCTCCCTCCATCCCCCTGAGTTTCTTTCTTTACTTTATTTTAGGGATTTGCCTCTTCTCCTGTCTTGCCAATCTGGCCTCCGGTGGGAGAACTGGAGGGCGGGCGTGGGACCTCCTCCTTTTATACTGACGTATGCTGATGTCCATCAGCTGACATCAGGGGCAGTCCCTACCACAGATTGCTAGCTAGAAGATTTTCTGTGGGGTCCTGGTGCCTGCTGGCTTAGTCCTATTGGTTAGTACCTACTATAAGAGCCTGTCTCAAAGATCTACTGTTACAGTAGGTGCTTATGTAACTGTACTTTCCTGTACCCATTCATTGCACAATGCCTCAAAGTAATCAGGATGGGAGGAAAGTAAATTATTATAGATCGTACCAGCTAATCCCTTCATCTTTGAGGACCATAAGTTTAAGAGTTGCTTGTTAGGGTGATCTAGGAATCTTATATTAAAATCTAAAAAAAGCACAGAAAGTGTAGTCAAGGGACACTTGGGGATAGGGAACAAGAAATATAGTCACACTAGATGGGCCTGGTAGTCCTCACTGGCCATCAAATTCTATGTATCAATGTATCTACAAGAGAGCATCTCTTATTTGTAAATAACACCAAAAATCTGTTCTTCAGAGACTTTTCCTGTTATAGTTGTTCAAAGGACTTAAAGATTCTAGTAATTGGGTCTACTAAATTTGTGACTAATCATATTCATTTTTTGCTCCATGGAATTCAACAGAATGGAGAACCATCTACTTTAATATTATTATTGCCCCACAGCGGCATCAACTCAACAGGGGGAAATGCTGTATCCTTTCCTAAACAGTGGGTAAGGCTGAAAATCCATGCCTTTTTGGTAGCATCAATAGTTCTGAATTGTCTTTAAGCATGACTAAGCGAGTTAAAAAGAAAATTAGCTGGGTGAAAGTTCCTGGTAAGATCCTTCTCCAATTCTACCTACAACGGGGAGTTTACTTGGTCAAAAGAAAGCCATTGTGAGTCTTGTTTGACTGGATAAGCCTAATAGTATCCTTCTGCCCAGGGCAAACTCAAGCCCCAATTTTTCCAGTGATTTTGCAGTTTACATTTGCTAATTCATGTTTTTTTAGATTCTCATATAAATTTAGAAATAATCCTGTCAACTTGTAAAAAGTATGATGTACCAACTATTAAGGGCACAGAAGACAGTGAGTATGCTAGCTTTGGCATAGCTATCACTTTAACAGCTGAAATCTTTCCCCTAAGAGAAAGATGTATTTTGGACCATCTAAGACAATCCTGTTCAATCTGTGTTAGAACTGGTTTGATATTTGGTTTAGGAATATCGGATAAATTATTGGTAATAACAATACCTAAGTAAGTAATATTGGTAATATTCCACTTCAGTCTTGCTTTTATAAAAGGGTATTTTATCACTATAAGAACTCATGTTGGCATGTTGGGGTGCATAGACAGGAGTATTGCTAGCAGGAGGAGGGAGGTGGTGATTCTACTGCATAAAACATTGGTGAGGTCTCATCTGGAATACTGTATATAGTTCTGGAGGCCACATATTTGTAAGAACGTCGACAGGGTGGAGACAGTTCAGAGAAGGGCAACTAAGATGGTACATGTCTTGCACCAGAAAACATTTGAGGAGAGACTAAAATACCTCAATATGTACTCAGTGGAGGAGAGAAGGGAGCGGAGAGACATGACAGAAACCTTCAAGTACCTTAAAGGCATAAACAAGGTACAAGGGGGGGTGACATCTTTCAATACAGAAAAAGTACGAGAACAAGGAGGCATAATATGAGCTTAGAGGGGACAGGATAAGTGGTAACGTGAGGAAGTTTTTCTTCGTGGAAAGGGTGGTGGATGCATGGAATATTTTGCCACAGGAGGCAGTGGGGGCGAGCACAGTGGGGGGATTTAAACATGCATGGGACAGTCATATGGGAACCCTAGAGATGCGAAGGAGAGGCCGAAGCCAATGACCAAGTCGGGTCATAGGTTGCAGATAAAGGTAGGGTCTATGGGAAGACTAGATGGGCCTAGCAGTCCTCATCTGCCATCAATTTCTATGTTTCTGTGTTTCTATAGGCAGGATGTCAGTATTATGGTGTTGACCATTAAACCAGAACATATTGCAAAAGAATGTAGAACATCTATAAGGAATGGAAATGTTTTTTGGGGGTCTGATATAATTACTAAAAGATAGTCTGCAAAGACCAAAGTTTCATAGTGTATATTTCCTATTTTTATACCTTGGATTTGGTGTTCAGTTCTAATATTTGGTAAAAGGGGTTCCATAACTAGAAAACAAACTCTGGCCAAAGCTGATACAGCTGCAGGTGAGCCTATGTTAGTAAACATAGAAACATAGACTTTGACGGCAGATAAGGACCACTTGGCCCACCCAGTCTGCCCATTTCCCTACCTATTGGATAGGCTGCAGATTCTAATTAACCAACAGCCTACTTCCTGCAACCCCCCACTATAATTGCCTTATGTCTGTCCCATGCATGTTTGAATTCCCCCACTGTTTTAGACCCCACAACCACTCCAGGAAGGCGGTTTCATGCGTCCACCACTCTCTCCATGAAAAATAATTTCCTCACATTACCCCTGAGCCGTCCCCCATCTAACTTTAAATTGTGCCCCCTTGTTCTTACACATCTCTTTTTCCGAAAGATGCTACCCTCCGGGACTTTGTTGATTCCCTTGAGGTACTTAAAAGCTTCTATCATGTCCCCCCTGTCCCTCCTTTCATCAAGGGTATACATATTAAGCATTCTCAGTCTCTATTCATATGGTTTCTGATGTAGACCCTGCACCATTTTAGTTGCCCTCCTCTGGACTGCTTCCACCCTGTCTATGTCCTTGCGTAGATGAGGTCTCCAAAACTGCACGCAGTACTCCAGATGGGGTCTCACCAACTGTCTGTATAGAGGGATAACCACTTCCATTTTTCTACTTGTGATGCCCGTCCTATGCATCCCAGTATCCCCCTGGCTCTCCTTACTGACTTCTCACATTGCTTACCCACCTTTAGGTCATCTGATATGACTACACCCAGATCCCTTTCAATTATTGTTGCCGTGAGTACCTCCCCTGCTATTGTGTACTCTCTCCTGATTTTATTTCCAGGTGCATTACTTGCACTTTGCATTGAATCTAAGTTGCCATATGTCTGACCATTCCTCCAACCTTGCCAAGTCCCTTCTCATCCTTTCTACCCTCCCTTGTGTATCAACTCTGTTACAGATCTTTGTGTCATCTGCAAAGAAGCATACCTTTCCTTCCAGACCTTCTGCAATGTCACCTATAAAGATGTTAAAGAGGACTGGACCCAGTACTGAGCCCTGAGGTACTCCACTAGTAACCCCCCCCTTTCTTCGGAATGTGTTCCATTCACTATTACCTTCTGTGTCCTGTTGTGCAGCCAGTTTGCTACCCAGGCTACCACCCTGGGACCCACTCCCAGGCTGGCTAACTTGATTACCCTCCCAGAACCTACTGTGGTTCATCTGCTCTTCACACATGGCAACCTCTGAGGCAGTGGTTGGTTTAGGGCCCCCTCCTGGTTCAACACACTGCCCCCCTCCATCTCCGAAGCTCCAACTATATCGTGCTTCAAAACTTCCTTACGTAACCACCTTATTAACACCCGATGCTGTAACTGCCGCTAGTCAAAGCCGTACTCAATACTTATGATAAAGCTTATTACTAAGCTGCTAAGGACAACATAACTCTGGTATTGTTTGCATCCATCCTACCTGTTCCAGCTTGTTTGTATCTATGTCTTAATCTACTGTTATACTTATGTGTTGTACTGCTATACTGTGTATTTTGGTTTGTCTTACTGTGACAAGGTACCTTTGTAAATGAGCCTATGGCTCAAAGGTTTTCCAAACTGCTGTTTAAATAAAATAAAAAAAATAAATTATTAATCTTTTGTGCGGGACTGTGTCAAATGCCTTGCTAAAGTCTAGGTAGGCCATATCCACAGCCCCTCCCTGGTCTATTACTTTGGCCACCCAGTCAAAGAAATCGATTAGATTCATCTGACATGACCTTCCTGCTGTGAATCCATGCTGCTTTGGGTCCCAGCCCCGCTGGCCTCTAGGTACTCAACAATTCTTTCTTTCAGAAGTGATTTCATCATTTTCCCACCACTGAGGTCAAACTAACAGGTCTGTAGTTTCCTGCTTCTGCCTTGCTCCACTTTTGTGAAGGGAATCACATCTGCCTCCTCCAGTCCTCAGGTACCACCCCATCTTCCCATGATTTGTTAAAAGTGTGGTTAGTGGTGTCACTAGGTCCTCCCTTAGCTCTTTTGGGATTCTAGGGTGAATCCCGTCAGGCCCCATTGCTTTGTCCACCTTGAGTTTTAGGAGTTCTTTCAGTACTCTTTTCTTCTGTAAATGGATCAAGGCCAACCCCACTATCCAGAGTGCTTCTACTGTTTGGTTTAGTAACTCCTCCTTCTTCTTTGTGAATACTGAGCAAAAGTATTCAATCAGTATCTCTGCCTTTTCACTGTCTCCCTCTGCCCACCTCCCCTCTCCTTTATTAATCTTCACTATCCCTCCTTTAACCTTTCTATGCTCCCTAATGTACCTATAAAAGGTTTTATCCCCCTTCTTAACTGAGTTGGCTATCTTTTCCTCAGTTTGGGCCTTTGCTTTTCTGACTGCCTTCCCCACTTCTTTCTGCTTTAATTGATACAGTTCCCTGTCGTGCTCCGTCTGTGATTCCTTCTACTTTTTGAATGCAGCCTTTTTCTCCTTAACCTTCCTGACACCTCTTTTGAGAGCCATAGTAGTTTTTATTCCGCTTTTGTTTTCTTTTATTTGTTTCACACAAAGGCTTGTTGCCTCCATGATGGCAGTTTTAATTTTTCTCCATTGTTCTTCCACCCCTCCTTTCTGGCCATTTGCTAATGCATTCCTCAGGTATTCACCCATTATGCCAAAGTCAGCCCTTCTAAAGTACAGTATCCTTGTCTTTGTATGGCTTGTCTCCATGGTTGTGTTTATTGTGAAGCACAGTGTGCAGTGGTCGCTTGTTCCCAGATGTCTACTGACTTCTAAGTTTGTGATTCTCTCTCCATTTGAGAATACCAGGTCTAATATTGCTCCCTCCCGAGTTGGTTCCACCACTAGCTGTCTAAGGCATGCCCCCTGTAGGGCATCGATAATGACCCTGCTCTTGGATGTGGCTGCAGTCCATGTCACTCAGTTAACATCTGGCGTATTCAGGTCCCCCATCAACAGTATCTCCCCTTTTTTAGCCATTTTGAGAATGCCCTCTATCATTTTCTTGTCCATTTCCTCCCCTTGGGACGGGGATCTGTATACAACCCTTGTGCGTAATGTGATGCCATTCCCTGTCTCCAAGGTGACACAGAGTTCTTCTTGTCCTCCCCTTTTACTTTTTAGTTCTGTAGCTTTGATCCCTTCCCTATGTAGAGACTACTCCACCTCCTCTTTTACCCTCCTGTCCCTTCTGTAGATTGTGTACCCTGGTATGTTGACATCCCAGTCATGGTTCTCCATGTACCATGTTTCTGTGACTGCCACAATATCCAAGTGTTCCTCTTCCATCAGGGCTACTAGCTCTGGAAGCTTGTTTCCCAGACTATGGGCATTAGTACTCATTGCCCTCCATTTAATGTTGGCTTTATCCTTTTTTACCCCATCCCTGCTCTTATTGCCCTTGTTCATTTTTCCATTTACCCCTGTCCTGCCCTCTGTCAAGCTCTGTACCTCAGTGTTTACCCTACTACCTGCCAATTTTTTGTGGGGGGAGGCTTGAACTTTCCTGTTTCCTATCAGCACTTCCCCCCTTGGCTAGTTTAACAGCTTGCCAAGGAAGCCTTTAAACCTGTCACCTAGGAGCGTGTTTCCCTTCCTGTACAGATGCAGACCATCATGCCAGTATAGACCTTCATCTCTCCAGGTGGACCCCCAGTCCCCAATGAAGCCAAAGCCCTGTGCTCTGCACCAGTTTTGCAACCATTCATTAAACTGCATAGTGTGCAGTACCCTAGCCTCACCCCTGCCATAGACTGGCAGCACCTCTGAGAAGGTTAGCGTGCTTGCTACCTGTCTGATGCCCCTCTCCAACTCCACAAATTCATCCTGCACTGCACTGATTTCATGCCTAGCTAGGTCATTTTTCCCGAAGTGGACAATGATATCTAGTTTCCTCTCCGGTGATGCTGCTTCTGCAATCCTGAGGATTTGCTTCCTGTCCCTCCAAGCCATGGCACCAGGCAGGCACCTTACTTCCCTCTCCTCTCCCTTCCCCAGGTCTACACCCCTAACAATTGAGTCCCCTATCAGAAGCTGTTTCTTTCCCCTGTGGTATTTCCTGCCACTCTTTTGTGGGTCTCCCTTGTGGATGTCCCCAGCATTCTTCTTGGTCTCCAATGAGGGTGTCATCATAGAGGAACCTTGATTTGCCAGACTGACATATGATTTGTGTAGAGGTGCAACTCGGGGGCTACACCTCTGTTCCACCACCCTCACCCTCCCAGAACCTACTGTGGTTCATCTGCTCTTCACACATGGCAACCTCTGAGGCAGTGGTTGTGGAACTGGTGCTCTTTGGGTGGGGGAGGCCTCCTTAGTCCTTGCCAGTTCAGCCTGGAGGTGGGAAACCTCCTCCCTCAGAGCTGACAGTTGCCTGCAAATAGGGCAGCAATGCAGGTTCCAGAATGTCTCCTGGAAAATTGCTGTCCCACAGCCAGTGCATTGCACCACTCCCCACATGTCCCTCTTCCTTCTAATATACAATGAGTCATATATATATTTTTTTGTGTGTACTTACCCTTTATGCACTGTGCTGGGTAATTAAGAATATGACAGTACTGCTCCAAGACCTGTTGAGGAAGTGATGTCAGAACCTTGGCTATAAGGAAATGCCACACCTGGGGTGGGCGGGGTGAGGGAAGGGTGGGTGGGTAGGCCACAACCACTGGTGACTGTTAGAAACAATCAAATACATAACTGCTCCACCACTCTGGTGAGTACTGCCCTTTATAGTAAGTCAACCAACACCACAATTTACTAGACCACTGCTCCTACACAAACCACTCTCCTGAGTCCAAGGATAAAAACGAACTCACTGTTCAGCCAGCAGGACACTTCTAAAATATTGCACAAATATCCTTCCAAATCCTATGTGTCTAGCACAGAAATCAAGCAACTTCAGTTGTATTTCAACCCCTCTGGTCATAAAATTACTACACTTTAATGGAATCCTGCAATTCTTAATGCCAATAAGAAAATAATGAAACTTTCTGTAGAAAGCGTAGCTTACCTTCCTAACTAGTCCCCTACAATATTATGTTTTACCAGGTTCCCAGTTCCTCAAATGCGTTCTAGTTTGTTCTCTGCAGTATAGCAAGTTTCTCAGCTTCCAACAGGAGCAGGCAAGTCTTTTCTGACTGGCTTTTCTCTGTGTAGTTTGCCTAAGACAGCACAGTGATAAAAGCCCCACCCAGAATCAATTGAGTGACTAGTAACACCTGTGATGTAAGCAGGCCTTTCAGTGAAGACAATTTGCTATGTCTGCTTCTAATACACACACAAACCCTTTATCTGAAACCAGGGATAAACTCACTGCTTAGCCAGCAGGACACTTCTAAAATATTGCACAAATATCCTTCCAAATCCTATGTGTCTATCACAGAAATCAAGCAACTTCAGTTGTATTTCAACCCCTCTGGTTATAAAATTACTACACTTTAATGGAATCCTGCAATTCTTAATGCCAATAAGAAAATAATGAAACTTTCTGTAGAAAGCGCAGCTTACCTTCCTAACTAGTCCCCTACAATATTATGTTTTACCAGGTTCCCAGTTCCTCAAATGCATTCTAGTTTGTTCTCTGCAGTATAGCAAGTTTCTCACCTTCCAACAGGAGCAGGCAAGTCTTTTCTGACGTAGTGTAACGTAGGCTCATAAATTTGTTGTTTTTGTAATAGTTTTACATCAAATTTTCAACATAGCCTTGTTATGACCCTGCCTCATAAAGAAAGGCAGAGCAAATGTTCAACTCCTTCCTGAAAGGTGATTTTGTGCAGGGAATGTGAAATCAAATTTTGGGATGCAAAAACACAGTTTGGGCAGGAGTTGAAAAATGACAGCTGTCACATTCATGAGGTGCTGTAAAGAAATGGCTATGTTGAAAATTTGCAGTAAAGATATTGTATATTACCAAACTTACGAGCCTGCATTTGCAAAATTCAGCATAGCATCATAACTTTTTAAAAATATTTTTACCACAAATTTAGAACATGGCCTTCTTATGACCCCACCTCATGAACAATGGCAGAGAAAATGTTCAACTCCTGCCTGAAAGTTGATTTTATGCAGGGACTGCAAAATCAGCTTTTGGGTTGTAAAAAAAACAACATTTCAGCCAGGATTTGAAAAATGACAACTGTCACATTCTTGAGGTGCTATAAAGATATGGCTGTTGTCAATTTGAGGTAAAAATATTGAAAATTACCAAAGTTACGAGCTTGCATTTGCAAAATTCAATACAGGCTCATAACTTTGTTGCTTTTTAATATTTTTACACTAAATGTTCAACATATCCTTCTTATGATCCAACCTCATGAACAAGGGCAGTAAACATTTTCAAGTCCTGCCCAAAAGGTGATGTCACGTAGGAACCACAAAATCATCTTTCGGGACAGATCTGCATAATGACAGTGCCATTTTGTTGACCCCGTGTTTCAACGGCCCCTCTCAGGTCTCCCACACGAACGGCTGAGCTATTTGTGATTTCCTGCACCACCATTCCGCTGATATGATGTTGCAACTTTGTTTCTTAGTGTGTCTTTACTTCCTAATTAGGGAGAGGTTCCTCCAGTGGTGTTGGCAAAGCTTGTGTGTGGCACTGCAAGATCTCACTCCTGTCGCCCCACACCTCATCACCCAGGAGCAGCAGGTATCTGTGAGATGGATTTCCTTTCTTCTCCAATGTGTTTTTCTGTGTAGGGACTTCTAGAAACACATTTTTTGACTGTTGGTTTTTGGATCCCAGCTCCTATTTTTCCTGATGGGCCTTTAAATGGTTTGTACTGCAAAGGGCATTGAAGGATTTGTTAATTTTGCACCATGGAGTAGTTGGAGTTACTTCAGCAGCTTAGCTTCAAGGGGACTATAACATTATGCCACCATTTGCCTACTGCTTCATGGACTGACCCACTGTATCTGGTCCCCAGGTTATTAGTCAACTATTTTGGATTTTGGGACTAACTTGGTTTAGTGTTACAGAACCGGAGTATACAAGCTGGATTGGGCCCCGTATATTTTCCTTCTGTGACTTAATATATAGAAACATAGAAATTGTCGTCAGATAAGGACCGCTAGGCCCATCCAGTCTGGCCGTAGGCCCCTTTACATTTCTGGTGTGTATGCCACTAGGCTTGGATGTCTGTTCTGGACTAATTTTTTTCATTTTTTCTAGGCACAAGGCTAAGGTGCCATGGCCTCATACACATTAATGATAAGTGATGGTTATGATTTTATTATGCCAGAGGTTTCCTTGGCTCTAGTTCATTGTTTTTTACAGGTTAAATTTGATTGGTGCCATTTTTACTTCTACATAGCCTCTAGCTTATTCTGAATATATTTTGAGTGCGGAGTGGGGGTGGAGGTTTTTATGCTGCTTAGAGGATGGTGATCACAAGCTGGTTTGTGGGAGGGAATCCCTTTGCCCTTAAGTTTGCAGATTTCATTACGTTATGGTTCTCAGGGGCTGTTTTTTCAGTTTTTCAGTGTTTGCAAAGGGTTCAAGGGTTTTGGGGTGGGGATTAGCAGTAAGAATACAATGTTTTACTGTTACTGTTTCGACAATCTGGCTTTATGGGAAGAGTAGGGGGAGGGTCTTGGGACTTTTGACAATTCTAGGTCTCTGGTCTCTTTGAAGGTATATCTGTTTGTTGGAGGGGGGTGAGGGGATTGGCTGTCTTTTTCTACTGTGTGGTTTGTTACAGGGGTTGGGAGGGTGGGGAGCCACCTAGGGGGTTTGTTCTTATTGGGCTTCTTGTGTACAAACTAAATACTACGTTTTCTGCTGATTTTTCTCCTTTTATGTTTAACTGTTTGAAATACTTGTCATGAAATGTTAAAGGGACCAGATCTTCCCTTAAATGCTCCCAGGTACTTAAACACTTATTGAATTTACAGTATCATATTGCTTTCCTGCAGGAGACCCACTTTCTGTCTTCGGAGGATAATTTGCTTTGTAGGCAGATGACTGGTCAGGTTTTTATTTTATTTATTTATGACTTTGGTGACTGGGTGAGTGCACTGATCCCAGGGACCATTTTCAGGCATGACCTGGGCCACATACAATGGCACAGAAGTAGACTATAAGTACAGTAAAGTAGGCAAGAAATAATAGGATAAAATAAAAATACAGTGTTATATAAGATACAATGTTGCAAAATACAATAAATTCAGATTTACAAATACAATAAATTCAGATTTACAGTAAATGGCAGAGATAACAGGCAATATTCCTAAAAGGAAATGTGAACCAATAAATAGGTGAACAGTCACTCCTGGATGAGGAAGGGGGATCTCCAGAGATGGGGAGTAGGGGGAGGGAGAGAGGAAGGGGACGGGGTGGGGAGGTAGGGATAGGAGGGTTAACATAAAAGGGAGTTTTGCTGCTGGCTTTACCAGCTCTAGTAGGGGAGTAGCTATCCTGGTTAATAGGGCTATTGCTTGTCAGAGCCAGCAATGCCTTCAGGACCCCCAAGCATGATATGTCTTTGTTAAGGGTACTTTAAACAGATCCAATGTAAACTTTGGGGTTGTGTATGTAACACCAAGGTGGCACTATCCTAAGGGCTACTACCCCTACCTGTATGGTAATACACAGGTTGAGGGGCCTGGGTTCTGTGAGCGGTTGCCTCCATCCAGAGGAATGGTATTGGGGTAGCTTAACTGATTTGGCATAGCCCTCCAGGACACTATAGCCACCTACCAACCATTCTAGTGGCCTAAACAGTAACACAATGGTACATTCACATTCCAGATATAGCAGTAAAAATATGCTCATACCCCTTTTACTTACCACCAGGGCTGGATCTGCTGCAACTGCCCTGGAGACTCCCTGGAAAATAAGATTGGCAATGCACCAATGCAATATTACCACTGTAACCCAACTAATAATATGCACACAAGCCAGGTTAAACATGAAAAAAAGAAGCATTGCCAGGGGTGGCCAGCATTGCAGCTGTTGTTGGGACCTTTAAGAAAGAAAACAGTTAACATGCACGCAACTCAAATATTTGTAATCCTGAGCCGGATGGCTCAGTCCTTTGCAATAACCCCAAACACACAATTAGATGGTTCACAATGATTTGTTGCTGTCGTTGCAGGGAGCTACCCTGAATTGTACTCTTGCTACCCAGAGCCTGGATGCAGGACAGGTGAGATGAAGACCTCATGGTGTTATTCTGAAAGGCCTGGGGAAACAGGGCTGACATGACTCACCTCCTGGTGGTCGCTACCTGTTCGATGGTGTTGAGCAGGGGGCCGAACCCCCAAGCTGGTCTTTTGCCGAGATGGTATCTGAAGTGGGAGTAGTGGCCTAGGCTAAGGTGGCAGGGCCCAGACAGGATGAACAGTTCTGCAACAGTTTGCGATTTTCTGCTGGGGAAGCCTCCGCCTGGCGTACAAGATTCTGCCGTGGGGAACCAAATCATGACCCATGAAACACATTCAGTACATTTAAATCAATTATTTCTCTTGCCACAATTTGGATACAGCCCAGTTGCTAATTACAGCTTCACTGCACAAACCTTTCAATCCGAGGCTATCTCTATCATCAGGCAGGTCGATTGCTTCTGGAGCAAGTCTTCAGTCCAAATCCCAAGTCGCAACAAGTCTCTCCTTTCTTCTGCTGTGGATTTATGCCAGCAATCAGAAAGGTCTGACTTCTGCAATGAGCAGTTCAAAGGCAGGAGAATGTGGCAGGCAGGCCAGCAGAACCTTCCCACAGATTCCCCTATGCTCCTTCTGGAGCAGCTGCTCGAAAGCTCTAGCTGTTCACTCTTCAACCTCCAACTCTAACTGAGACACTGCTTCAGGCAGTTCTGGGGATTTCCCTTGTGATCCAAAAGGTTTGGTTGGCTGAGGGAACTGTCAGTCACAGTAAGGGCTCCCCCTCCAGATCCATTTGGGTGCCAACACTTAAACTTACAAAAACTACAGAATTTCCTTCTACAAGACCCCTGGGAACAGTCTCCATTTTAGGTCCCAGCAGTTTGATTGGTCCAAATACTGGAAGTCCAGAACCTAACATGGTGGTTCCCATCCAAATGTTCGAGCTGCAATAAAAGCAGGTTAGACAAACTTCTCTGTCTTTACTATAACTGAAATTAGACAGTAAATAATCACAGTTCCTAACAGGGCTCCATCTGCACCAGTAGCGACTGCAGAGTTTATTTATTTATTTATTGAAATGTTTCAAAAGGAAGGGAACGCAGAGGAACAAGTTGCTCATCTCACAGTGTGTCCTGGGGGGAAGGGGACGGGGAAGTAGACATACAGTTAACAGAACACAAAATAACAATACATACAAAAGCAGTAATACAATTTATACAATGAAGGTATGTACAGCGAGCCTGGAGGTAGAGAACATAGAGGAGTCAACTTAATGTACAATAAAGTGCAGCAAGGAAATGATAATCCCAAAAATACCTCTAGGCAAATACTTCTAGGCAACAAGTAAGTGTCAGTGCTGGGGTAACCACTTGACAGATGGATTAGCAGGCGATCAGCTTGCAAGGTGGGCTTCAGCCTGTGCTGAGGTTGTAGAGCTGAACGGTAGTCGGTAGGAGTAGAGTAGGAGATGGGGAGCTTAGGGGAGGAACAGCTGAGGTTGGGCTAGTTGCAGATGCAATTTACCAAGAGAAAATTATGTAGGGTTGTAGAGATGGAGTAAGGGGATGATGAGTGGTGGATCTGGAGGGGGAGAGAGTTCCATAGTTTTGGGAAGCGGTGAGAGAAGGCCAGCTGACCTGCAGTGGTCAGCCAACGGGGGACTGCCATATGAAAAAGTCAAAGGGTCCAAGGGCATGAGTAGGAGGGGGAAAGGAGACAAGAGAGGAAGCCGAATAGGAGGGGAGTGTGCCAAACCAAAATTTTGACACAAATCTTGCACAATGGAGGTGGTGGTAATATTCTAAAGATGGGAAGGCGAGGGGATGGTAAAGGTTACAGTGATGAGTGAGAGGTGGAGCGTCCAAAGCAAAGCAGCAGAAGGAGTTAAAAAGAATGCCCAATCTGGATAAAGAAGACTTGGGAGCAGCACCATAGACTACATCACAGTAATCAAAATAGGTAGGATCATCTTCTGGACAAGTTCGCATCTAACCGGTAATGGGAGGCTGCTATGGTTCCTGTATAAAGCGCCAAGCTTGGGGTGCAGCTTTTTCAGGGTTGCATCACTGCAGGATTGCAGAATGGAGCAAAATAACAGACTGTCTGGCTGGTCGCAAGCCATAATTACTCAGACCCAGCTCAGACTAAGTTTCTAAACACAGCTTAGCTAAGCTTTTAGAGACGGGCGTGGAGGCTCGCTAGGGCACTCTCATGCAAACAAAAAGAATTACTGCAGACAGGACACCAGCCTGACAGTGGGCATTAGGGAGCCCAGGAAGACATTATAGTAAACCCCAATTTGTAGGGGGGCTTACATGTATATGGCCCCAATACCCCAGATCCTTCTTTTTTAATGGAGTTGGTGGCGCTCTTATCCTTGTTTCTTCCCCTACCTATTATCATTGAATGGGAATGAAATGTTATCCTGACCCCAGATCTGGATAGATCTAGTGGCCCCTTGCAGGGTTTATCTCCCATTCAGTGCTCCATTCGCGATATGATGGAGTCTTTGGGACTTTGTGTCTCTAGGTGGGTTTACCATCCACAGAATAGAGTATACACTTTTTTCTCTCCTGTGCCTGGTTCTTACTCCAGACTTGACTTTGTCCTGCTTAGTCAGTGTGTCCTGAGTGGAGTGATGGACAGGGGTATAGATTCTAGGGACATCTCCGATCATTCCCTAGTGTGGGTGAGACTTTCGGTCAACCCCAATCCTCAGAGAGATACATCATGGAAGCTCAACAACCAGCTTCTATCTGACTCCTTTATAGTGGGAGAATTAGGGACCAAATTGCATTATTTTCTCAGCATAATGCTGGATCTGTTGAGAGGGGTGACCTGGAATGGGTAGCCCTCAAGTGCTTTCTTAGAGGGGAGTTCATCAAACTGTCCTCTAAGCATCAACACCAATGATGACAGGTGGCAGAGGATCCCTTAAAGAGAATTACCACTATTGAAAACTTGTTTCCCTGATGACCCCCAAAGCCACTCTTCAAGAGCTGCTGATTCTAAGGGACAAATATGCAGACCTCTTGTGGGAGAAGGCCGAAAATGCTTTCCTTAGAACGCATTCCCAGTACACTGATCAGGGTGAAAAAGCATGCTGGCTATTAGCATTACATCTTCAGAAACAAGAGGTCTCTAGGCTATTCTCAGTCATTGGAACCTCGGACAGTACCCTTCCTACCCAGCCTTGACAGATTGCTCAGGATTTTGCATCTTTCGATAAAGAATTATATAGTCCCAGTCCCTCTCCTCCAACACGCTCTCTTATCACTGACTATATCAACACTATTGCACTTTTCCAACTAACTGCGACTCAACAGTCACTCCTTTCTTGCCTGATTACAGAGGATGAGATCTGGATGGCCATCTCAAGTTTGGCTCCAGACAAGGCTCCTGGACCGGATGTTTTTTCAGCCAAGTTTTACAAGACCTTTGCCAGTGAGTTGGTTCCTCTCCTTCATCGTTTTTACATGCATATTTTTGACTCAGGTATCTCAGACCCTGTCCTGTTATAGGCATTGATAATTCTCCTGCCCAAGCCTGGTCGATCTCCAGAATTGGTTTCCAACTATAGGCCCATCTCACTTATAAATTATGACATCAAGAGCTTGACTAAAATTCTGGTATACCGGGTCAACCAGGTTTGGTCCAGGCTTCTTAGTCGGGAGCAGATTGGGTTTGTCTCCTCTAGAACTTCTATTGATCACCTGAGTAAGCTGGCCCACATTTTCTCTGCATCCAGGGACTCTGTTACTCCTATGGTCTTGGTTTTCCTGGATGCAGAGAAAGCCTTCAACAGGGTTAGCTGGGACTTTCTACAGCTAACGCTTGAGAAATTTGGATCCCTGAATTATTTTCACCACTGGATTCAAGTGTTGTACTCCTCCCCAATGGCCAGGATACATTGCAATGGGGTTTTCTCCACCCCGTTTTTTTTCTGGTACCTGTCATGGCTGTCCCCTTTCCCCTTTTCTTTTTAACTTATACTTAGAACCCCTCCTTTTACAGCTGAAATGTTGCGTAGAGCTGACTAGTATTTCTGTAGGTCCCCGTAGTTTGAAGTTTTCTGTGCATGCAGATGATATTCTGCTGCACATTGCACATCCTGCAATGTCCCTACCAGTGGCCATATGTATCATAGAGGACTTTTGTTGTTTATCTAATTACAGATTGAATCTTAGTAAGACAGAAGTTATGCCCTTGACACCAACAGTGATTAAAGAAGACAGTCTCTCTCTGGGTATGAAATGGTCTCCTCGCTCCCTTAAGTATCTCAGTCTGCATCTCTCTACAGATAATACCTTAATGTGTAAGCTTAATTTGGATGACCTTGACGGAAGGCTCAAACAGGATCTCCAGCAGTGGCAGTCTCTCCCCTTGTCTTTATGGGGAAGAATTAACATTCTGTAGATGAATGTTCTTCCCTGTATCTTTTATCCTATTAACATGTTGAATCTTTGGCTTCCCTTGGCCTGGTTTCAGAAAGTTCCTAGCACAATTATGGAATTTATATTGGCTAAAATGGTGCTGAGATGTGCTTACAAGAAGTTTGCAGTGCCCAAACACCTGAAAGGCCTTAAACTTCCCCATTTTCTTATTTATTATTTTGCTAGTCACTTTAGCAAGATGTTTCAGTGGCTATCACCCTTGCTTCCAGATACTACCACTGCCTACATGCCTATATAGTTGGATCTGGATCTGGGCAGCCTTAAAAAGTTTGGGCTGTCTGTCCCATCCTTATTTTTTACTCCTAAAAAATCCTTGCCTCCATACAACTGTTGTGGGGACTTCCGTTAGAGTATACTCTCAGTTTTGGGCTCTCCTGAAGCACCCCTTTCATAAGGATATCTCCTAGTCCATACTTCTTAATTCTAATTTTCAGATTGGAGACAATATGCTTGCTGCAGATTGGCCTCCCCAACTGGCCGGGGTCAGAGTCTGTGACCTAATGATAGGAGGATCCCTAATGTCAACAGCTAACATTATTAATATCCTTCAGCTGGGGGGGGACACTCTGTTTTTAAGGTTATTCAGCTAAGGCATGTCCTGCTTCATTGGTTCGGACCTGGTAGATGGACCATCAACTTCTTCAAGTTTATCACTGAAATTAAATCCTTGGTTTTAAAACTGCGTGCAGTGTCTGCATTGTATGTTTTGCTTTTCATAAAGATTTACTCTGAGATTGATGGTTCCTCATCATACTGGGACACAGATTTCAAGCTATCACCCACTCAATGGCAGGTTATCTAGTCTGACCTCTACCATTATATTACTCAGGACAGATTGAGACTCACTCAGTTTAATATTTTGAATAATTTGTACTACACCCCCCAAAAAGTGATGAAGATGGGGAGATTATCCTCCTTGGCATGTATAAGGTGTGGACAGGCAGAAGGCTCGCTCATGCATTTTTTTTGGTCTTGTACCAAAATTGCCCCTCTCTGGCACCTGATCAAAGCTAAAGCAGACCCACTTCTGGGGCTACAGGATTTATTTAGACCTGAAACTTGTGCACTGGGGGACTATAGTACTGTTTTGGTCAAACAACAGAACTATTATCTGGCCGTAATTTCCCTTTCCTTGAAAATGGTGGTCCTAAAGCACTGGCTCGACCAGGTCGCCATCTCATATAATGAATGGCTCCAGGAATTACTATACAATCTTTGAGTGGCATGTATGATAGCAAGTTTGTGGCATAGGATTCCCATTTTTGACAACAGATGGGGCAAACTTTATACCCTTTATACCATTTAAAGTCCTTGTTGGTACTGGTGATAACCCTATAGCTGCTTCAGAGGCTCTAGCTAGTCCCTACTCTACTTTGCCTGTTTTTTTGTAACTATTGTACTCGTGTTCTTTGTCACTCTAGTGTTCTATCCTTGTGGATGGCTTATCTATGGATTCATTGTGTGGTGGCTCCAAGGGGAGGGTGGAAGGTGGGGAAGTAGTGGCGGGGTAACATTTTCCTGGTTGCATTGTCATCTGTTCTGTAATTGGTTGTTTTGTTGCCTTTAATAACATTATTTTAATTAAAAAATAATTTAAATTAAAAAAAAGAATAGGTAAAAGAGAACAAAGATACAGATTTATAAATATTGAAATGGAATGACAATTAAAGCCTAATTAGGGTGAATAGACAATGAACTACATAAGGCACATTTTAGTAAATACTCAAAGAGAATTTTAGCATATTACAGTGTTCCAAATGTTCGGTGTATGAGATCTAGTAACCAAGTCTTTTTAATTGTATATGAGAATTTTATTACAATAATGTGTTATGATGTTTTAAAATTGATGTATGAAATCTGTTTCTCTTTCAGATGTGATGTAACCTGTCTTACAATGAAATATTACCTACCTACCAACTCATATTTCTTTCCTCTTATTTTTGCTCCAAGTTCTTCTAGCCTATTTTTTCCAGTTTTGTAACCTTTTTCCGTAGCTTGTATCTCTTTTTCTAGTTGAATTCTAAGTTTTCAATTTCTTTGTATTTTGCAGTGACATAACCTATTAGACATCCTATTAGGAACGCTTTAAAGATCAAATACACATATTTCATAAAAAGCTTAAGCTCACTTGAATTAACATCCCTGTGTCATGATTAGTGTTTCCTGAAAATATAATGCTGTTTGGTTCTTTGGTTTTCTTTAAAACAGCATCTGTTAATAAGCTCTGCAGTAACTGAAAATAGTGAAGAAACGGTGAAGATTTTTCTGTCCCTGTCAGTGAGAGATGACATTGCATTTGTCCAGCCTGCTGCTTCAGCAATTAAGTCCCTGAATGACTGAAGAAACTGTTGTAGTTCTCAGTTAGAACAGTCAGCAGAGCTAAATGTTTTCACTCAGATTTTGTTACTAACCCATCTGGTTTGTGGTTAGACAGATTAGTTTAAAAGCTATCATTCTGTTCTCATGAAAAATTGATAATTTGGGGTTCAGTGCTGAACTGAAGTGGTATGAATGAATATCTGTGAGAAATTACCTTGTCTGTATCACAGCTGTGAGTTCTGTCATCAAAACTCTTGCATTCTAGTCTGACTAAATAACACAGGGTTGTTTAATGGATATAAAATAAATCTAAATTGTGTTAATTCATCAAAGCAGTGTGTCTTTGATGCAGCCTCTATGAATAGGTGCATGTGAGAACAATTTTGTTTTTATGTCAGATTGACAAACATGAATCTGCCTCACTCCAATTTCAGGAACATGTACTGTATGAACTCAAAATTCAGTTCTTTGAGGGTTTCTGTATGAATATACATTATGTATTAAGAAAACCACAAAACCAAACAGCATGATACGAACATACATAAGAACATACAAAGGTGCCAGCAGAACAGACCGGTCTATCAAAGCCTGCTCGATTGTGCAGCTATCTCCGTAGCAGGCAGCTGCCCTACCCCCTTAACCTCCCATTGTTGTCCTTCACACCCACCCTTACCCACCCTTGTACCTTGTCCCAAGCATTCTTAAAGCCAGCCACATTGCATGACATCACCCCTTCTGGTAGTGCATTCCACCTCGCAACCACTCTTTCTGTGAAGTAATGCCTCCTCATCTCCCTTTTGAATCCCACCTCCAATCTTAGCCCAGGCCCCCTAGTCTCCCTCCCACTCCTTAGTTTCAACACCCCCTCTTCCCTCCCCTTTATTGATACCCTTCAGGTACCCGAATGTCTCAATCATGTCCCCCCTCTCCCGCCTCTCTTCCAGTGCGTACATATTCAGTTCCTTTATCCTCATCTCATAATCCATTCCCTCCATCCCCTGAATCATCTTCGTCACCAATCGCTGCACTCCTTCCAGCAACTTGACATCCCAGCTCAAGTAAGGCCTCCAGAACTGCACATGGCACTCCAAGTGAGGCCTAACCAGCGTTCTGTAGAGGGGCAAAATCACCTCACTGTGCCTGGATGTGAATCAGCGTGCTATACACCCTAGCATCCTGTTTGCTTTTGCGGCCGCCCTCCTGCATTGGGCAGTATTGTTCATGCTTGCTGTTATCAATACCCCCCAGGTCCTTTTCCTCCTTGGTGCTCCCCAGCTTCATCCCACCTAGCCAGTATTCTCTCCTTGGGTTCCTTGCCTCAAAATACAACACCTTGCACTTTTTGTTTTGCATTGAACCCCAGCTGCCACTTGCCTGACCATTCCTCCAACTTTGTCAAGTCCCTCTGCAATTGCACCCATCTCTATTCATCATCTACTACTGCACCCATTTTGGTGTCATTGGCGAACAGGCTTATCCTGCTCACCATCTGCTACACAATGTCTGAGATGAATAACCCGAACAGCACCTGGCCCAACACCGAGCCCTGCAGCACACCGCTTGTCACAGATCTAGACTCTGAGACTCCACCCCACCACCACCCTTTGCACCCTAACCCTTAGCCAGTTTGAGATCCAACATGCCATCTTTCTTCCCACTCCCACCCCTGGTAACTTCACCCCTAGTCTCCCAAGGGGTAGTGAATCGAAGGCCTTGCGGAAATCCAAGTACAGCACATCCACAGCATGGCCCACATCCAACTCCCTCATCACCCAGTCATAGTACTGTATAAGGAAAGTATAGCACATCCACAGCATGGCCCCATCCAACTCCCTCGTCACCCAGTCATAGTACTGTATAAGGACAGTATAGCACACGCACAGCATGGCCCCTTCCAACTCCCTCCTCAACTGGTCATAGTATTGTATTAGGACAGTATAGCATATCCATACCATGGCCCCAATCCAGCTCCCTCATCACCCAGTCAAAATACCGTATAAGGACAGTATAGCATATCCACAGCATGGACCCCATCCAGCTCCCTCATCAAACAGTCATAGTACTGTATAAGGACAGTACAGCACATCCACAGCATGGCCCCCAACCGACTCCCTCATCACCCAGTCAAAGTACTGTATAATGACAGTATAGCACATCCACAGCATGGCCCCCATCCAACTCCCTCATCACCCAGTCATAGTACTGTACAAAGACAGTATAGCACATCCACAGCATGGCCCCCATCCAGCTCCCTCATAACCGAGTCATAATACTGTATAAGGACAGTACAGCACATCCACAGCATGGCCCCCAACTGAGTCCCTCATCATCAAGTCATAGTACTGTATAAGGACAGTATAGCACATCCACAGCATGGCCCCCAACCAACTCCCTCCTCAACCACTCATAGTACTGTATAAGGACAGTACAGCACATCCACAGCATGGCTCCCATTCAACTCCCTCATCACCCAGTCATAGTACTGTATAAGGAGAGTACAGCACATCCACAGCATGGCCCAATCCAACTTCCTCATCACCTAGTCATAGTACTGTATAAGGACAGTATAGCACATCCATAGCATGGCCCCATCCAACTCCCTCATCACCCAGTCATAGTACTGTATAAGGACAGTATAGCACATCCACTGCACGGCCCCATCCAACTCCCTTGTCACCGAGTCATAGTACTGTACCAGGACAGTATAGCACATCCACAGCATGGCCCCCATCCAACTCCCTCATCACGCAGTCACGCATATCCACAGCATGGCCCCATCCAACTCCCTCATCACCCAGTCATAGTACTGTATAAGGACAGTATAGCACATCCACTGCACGGCCCCATCCAACTCCCTTGTCACCGAGTCATAGTACTGTACCAGGACAGTATAAGCATCCACAGCATATTTTGTCAACTCCCTCTTTATCACGCAGTCCTTTATATCCACAGCATGGCCCCCATCCAACTCCCTCGTCAACCGATCATAGTACTGTATTATGACAGTATAGCATATCCACAGCATGGCCCCCATCCAGCTCCCTCATCACCCAGTCATAGTACTGTATAAGGACAGTACAGCACATCCACAGCATGGCCCCCAACCGACTCCCTCATCACCCAGTCATAGTACTGTATAAGGACAGTATAGCACATCCACAGCATGGCCCCCATCCAACTCCCTCGTCACCCAGTCATAGTTCTGAACAAGGACAAGTACCAGCACATCCACAGCATGGCCCCGTCGCTCCTCATGCCCAGTCGCCCAGCACTATATAAGGACAGTATAGCACATCACGGCATGGCCCAAATCCAACTCCCTCATCACCCAGTCATAGTACTGTACAAGGACAGCATAGCACATCCACAGCATGGCCCCCATCCATCTCCCTCGTCATCCAGTCATAGAACTGTATAAGGACAGTATATCACATCCAAAGCATGGCCCCATTGAACTCCCTTGTCACCAAGTCAGAGTACTGTATAAGGACAGTATAGCACATCCACAGCATGGCCCCCATCAACTCCCTCGTCACCCAGTCATAGTACTGTATAAGGACAGAACAGCACATCCACAGCATGGCCCCATCCAACTCCCTTGTCACCCAGTCATAGTACTGTACCAGGACAGTATAGCACATCCACAGCATGCCCCTATCCAACTCCTCATCACTCAGTCATAGAACTGTATAGACAGTATAGCACATCCACAGCATATTTATCCAACTCCCTCATCCACCCAGTCCTTAGTATATAGGGACATGCTTTAATACAACATAGCCCTCATCCAACTCCCTCATCACCCAGCCAAAGTACTGTATAAGGAGTATAGCATCCAAGGCATGGCCCACATCCAACTCCTCGTCACCCAGTCATGTACAGTAGAAGGACAGAATAGCACATCCACAGCATGGGCCTCATCAACACCCTCGTCACCCAGTCATAGTACAACATAAGTGACAGTACAGCACATCCACAGCATGGCCCCATCAAACCCCTCGTCACCCAGTCATAGTACTGCATAAGGACAGATAGCATCCACGCATGGCCCCCATCCAGCTCCCTCATCACCCAGTCATAGTAGTGTATAAAGATAGTATAGCAGTATAGCACATCCACAGCATGGCCCCATCCAAGTCCCTTGTCACCCAGTCATAGTACTGTATAAAGGCAGTATAGCACATTCACACCATGGCTCCCATCCAGCTCCCTCCTCACCCAATCACAGTACTGTGCAAGGACAGTATAGTACATCACAGCATGGCCCCATCCAACCTCGCCACTTAGTCATAGTACCGTACAAGGACAGTATATACATCTACAGCATGGCCCCCCATCCAACTCCCTCATCACCCAGTCATAGTACTATATAAGGACAGTCGTAACATCCATAGCATGGCCCCATCAACTCCTCTATCACCCAGTCATAGTACTGTATGAGGACAGCATTGCACATCCACAGCATGGCTCCATCCAACCTGCATCACACCCAGTCACGCGACAACCACAGCATGGCCCCATGTAACCCTCCTCTCGACCAGTCATGTAATTGTATAAGGACAGTAAGCACATCCACAGCATGGCCCCCCATCCAACTACCTCGTCACCCGGCCGTCAGATACTATATAAGGACAGAATAGCACATCACAGTATGGCCCCATCCAACTCCCTCATCACTCCAGTCAGGTACTGTACAAGGACAGCAGCAGCACATCCTGGCTACATGGCCCCCCATCCAACTCATTCCGTCACCCAGTCATAAATTGCATAAGGACAATATAGCACATCCACAGCATGGTCCCACTGAACTCCCTCGTCACCCAGTCATAGTAATGTAGAGGACAGTATAGCACATCCACAGCATAGCCACATCAACTCCCTCATCACCCAGTCATAGTACTGTATAAGGACAGTAAGCAGCACACTCAAGCATGGCCCCATCCAACTCCCTCATCACCCAGTTATAGTACTGTACCAGGACAGTAGCAACATCAGAGCATGGCCCCCATCCAACTCCCCTCGTCACCCAGTCCATGCATATCCACAGCATGGCCCCAGCCAACTCCCTCATCACCCAGTCATACTACTGTAAAAGGGACAGTATAGCACATCCACAGCATGGCCCCATCCAACTCCCTGTCACCCAGTCATACTACTGTATAAGGACAGTATAGCACATCACAGCATGGCCCCCATCCAACTCCTTGTCACCCAGACATAGTACTGTAAAGGACAGTACCCCACATCTACAGTATGGCCCCCAACCCACTCCTCATCACCCAGTCATAGTACTGTATAAGGACAGTATAGCACATCCACAGCATGAGCCCATCCACCCTAAATCACCCAGTCATAGTACTGTATTAGGACAGTATAAGTATATCCACAGCAGCTCACCATTCAACCCCTCATCACCCAGTCATAGTACTGTATAAGGACAGTACAGCACATCCACAGCATGGCCCTCAACCCACTCCCTCATCACCCAGTCATAGTACTACAAGGACAGTATAGCACATCCACAGCATGGTCCCCATCCAACCTCGTCACCCAGTCATGAGTACTCGTATAAGGACAGTATAGCACATCTTCAGCATACATGTCCATCCAACTCCTCATCACCAGTCATAGTACTGTATAAGAACAGTATAGCACATCCACGTATGGCCTCGTATCCAACTCCCTTTGTCACTCCAGTCATAGTACTGTATAAGGACAGTACAGCACATCTACAGCATGGCCCCATCCAACTCCCTCATCGCCCAGTCATAGCGCTGTATAAGGACAGTATAGCACATCCACGACATGGCCCCCATCCAACTCCCTCATCACCCAGTCACAGTACTGTAGAAGGACAGCATAGCACATCCACAGCATGGCCCCCATCCAACTCCCTCATCATCCAGTCATAGAACTGTATAAGGACAGTATAGCACATCCACAGCATGGCCCCATTGAACTCCCTCGTCACCCAGTCATAGTACTGTATAAGGACAGTATAGCACATGCACAGCATGGTCCCCATCAACTCCCTCATCACCCAGTCATAGTACTGGATAAGGACAGTACAGCACATCCACAGCATGGCCCCATCCAACTCCCCTTGCACCAAGTCAAGGCACTGTACCAGAATATAGCACTCCCACAACATGACCCCATCCAAATTCCCCTGTCACCCAGTCACGACATATCCACAGCATGGCCCCATCCAACTCCCTCATCACCCAGTCATAGAACTGTATAAGGACAGTATAGCACATCCATAACATGGCCCCCATCCAACTCCCTCATCACCCAGTCATAGTACTGTATAAGGACAGTATTGCACAGCCACAACATAGCCCTCATCCAACTCCCTCATCACCCAGTCATAGTACTGTGTAAGGACAGAATAGCACATCCACAGCATGGGCCCCATCCAACTCCCTCGTCACCCAGTCATAGTACTGTATAAGGACAATATAGCACATCCACAGCATGGCCCCATTGAACTCCCTCGTCACCCAGTCATAGTAATGTATAAGGACAGTATGGCACATCCACAGCATGGCCCCCATCAACTCCCTCATCACCCAGTCATAGTACTGTATAAGGACAGTACAGCACATCCACAGCATGGCCCCATCCAACTCCCTCATCACCCAGTTATAGTACTGTACCAGGACAGTATAGCACATCCAGAGCATGGCCCCCATCCAACTCCCTCGTCACCCAGTCATGCATATCCACAGCATGGCCCCATCCAACTCCCTCATCACCCAGTCATACTACTGTAAAAGGACAGTATAGCACATCCACAGCATGGCCCCCATCCAACTCCCTCGTCACCCAGTCATACTACTGTATAAGGACAGTATAGCACATCCACAGCATGGCCCCCATCCAACTCCCTCGTCACCCAGTCATAGTACTGTATAAGGACAGTACCGCACATCCACAGCATGGCCCCCAACCGACTCCCTCATCACCCAGTCATAGTATTGTATAAGGACAGTATAGCACATCCACAGCATGGCGTCCATCCAATTCCCTCGTCACCCAGTCATAGTACTGTATTAGGACAGTATAGCATATACACTGCATGGCCCCCATTCAACTCCCTCATCACCCAGTCATAGTACTGTATAAGGACAGTACAGCACATCCACAGCATGGCCCCCATCCATCTCCCTCGTCACCCAGTTATAGTACTGTACCAGGACAGTATAGCACATCCACAGTATGGCCCCCATTAAACTCCCTCGTCACCCAGTCACGCCTAGCCACAGCATGGCCCCATCCAACTCCCTCATCACCCAGTCATAGTACTGTATAAGAACAGTATAGCACATCCACCGCATGGCCCCCATCCAACTCCCTCGTCACCCAGTCATAGTACTGTTTAAGAACAGTATAGCACATCCACCGCATGGCCCCCATCCAACTTCCTCATCACCCAGTCATAGTTCTGTACAAGGACAGTGTAGCACATCCACAGCATGGCCCCCATCCATCTCCCTCATAACCCAGTCATAGTACTGTATAAGGGCAGTACAGCACATTCACAGTATGGCCCCCCACCGACTCCCTCATCACCCAGTCATAGTACTGTATAAGGACAGTATAGCACATCCACAGCATGGCGTCCATCCAACTCCCTCATCACCCAGTCATAGTACTGTGTAAGGACAGTACAGCACATCCACAGCATGGCCCCCATCAACTCCCTCGTCAGCCATTCATAGTACTGTATAAAGACAGTACAGCACATCCACAGCATGATCCCATCCAACTCCCTCGTCACCCAGTCATAGTACTGTACCAGGACAGTATAGCACATCCACAGCATGGCCCCCATCCAACTCCCTCGTCACCCAGTCACGCATATCCACAGCATGGCCCCATCCAACTCCCTCGTCACCCAGTCATAGAACTGTTTAAGGACAGTATAGCACATCCACAGCATGGCCCCCATCCAAATCCCTTGTCACCCTGTCATAGTACTGTATAAGGACAGTATAGCACAGCCACAACATAGCCCTCATCCAACTCACTCATCACCCAGTCATAGTACTGTACCAGGACAGTATAGCACATCCACAGCATGGCCCCCATCCAACTCCCTCGTCACCCAGTCATAGTACTGTATAAGGACAGTATAGCACATCCACAGCATGGCCCCCATACAACTCCCTTGTCACCCAGTCATAGTACTGTATAAGGACAGTATAGCACATCCACTGCATAACCCCATCCAACTCCCTTGTCACCCAGTCATAGTACTGTATAAGGACAGTACAGCACATCCACAGCATGGCCCCATCCAACTCCCTCCTCACCCGGTCATAGTACTGTATAAGGACAGTACAACACATCCACGGCATGGCCCCATCCAACTCCCTCGTCACCCGGTCATAGAACTGTATAAGAACAGTACAACACATCCACAGCATGGCCCCATCCAACTCCCTCGTCACGCGGTCATAGTACTGTGTAAGGACAGTACAGCACATCCACAGCATGGCCCCATCCAACTCCATCCTCACCCAGTCATAGTACTGTATAAGGACAGTATAGCACATCCACAGCATGGCCCCATCCAACTCCCTCGTCACCCAGTCATAGTACTGTGTAAGAGTGGTCTGGCAGGATCTCCCTGAAATGAACCCATGCTGCCTCCTGTCCTACAGGTTGTTTGCCCTCCAGAAATGCCACCAACCTGTCCTTTAGTATCGTCTCCATGAGCTTTCCCACTGTGGACATTAGACTGGCTGGTCTATCATTCCCTGGCTCGTCCCTTGGACCGCTTTTATATAATGGTAGCACATGGGCCATCCTCCAATTATGAGGCACCTCCCCCATTTACAGGGAGGTGCTGAACATGTCTGCCAGTGCTTCAGCTAGAACCTCTGCCATCTCCCACAACAACCTGGATTGGATACCATCTGGCCCCGGCACTTTATTCACCTTCAGTGCCCTTAGCCCTTCCAAGGCTCTGCTATCATCTACCCCACCATCCATTAACTCATACCCCCTCCACCCCCCCCGGCCAGGGTGGTAATGGATCCCCCTCCCTTCTGAACACTGAGAAGGAGTACTCATTCAGTGCATCTGCTTGTTCCATCCCCATTTCTATCCATTCCTTCCCCTTTTTTATCCTCACTATACTGTCCCTGCACTTCCTTTTCTCCCCGACGCATCTAAAAAAGTCTTTCTCTCCTCCTTTAATTCCCAGTACTAATCTGAGTTCTCTGGTGGCCTTCGCACCCCTTACCCTCTTGGTCACCTCCTTGTACCATTTGGTGTACTCCTCCCTGTCCTCTCCCTTTCCCATCCTTGTGAACCTCTGGTACACAACTCTTTTTGTTCTAACCCCCTCTACCACCTCCCTATTCAGCCAGCATGGTTTCTTTGCCCTATTCTTCTTACTCTGTAGCCTGGTGCATGTTTCTATCACCTCTATGATTCCTTGCTTTATTATGTCCCACTTCTGCGCTGCCCCCATCCCCCGCTTTATTCTTTTGAATCTCTCCTTCATCAATTCCCTCATTTTCCCAAAGTCGGCCTTCTTGAAATCCACCACCTTTCTTGCGGATCCCTCTGGCTCCCTGCTCATTGTGATGTTAAACCACACCGTTTGATGATCGCTGTCAGCTAATGGATCCTTCACCCTTATGTCCCTTACTACTTCACTGTTAGATAGTACCAGGTCCAGCGTGTTCCCCAGTCTTGTGGGTTCAGCAACCAGCTATGTCAGGAACCCCTCCTGGAATATATCCAATAGGATTCTCTCCCTGGCACTGGAGGTGACCAGCATGGTCCAGTCTACCCCCGACAGATTGAAATCCCCTACTATGACCACCTTCCCCCTCCTACATACCCTACTGATTTGTTCCACCAGTTCTCTGTCCCTTTCCACTGTCTGGGATGGTGACCTATACACCACCCCAAACCTCAACTTCCTTTACCTGGAGTCCAGGAACTGTAACCACATTGCCTCTGTATCCCTCTCTTCCTTTTCATCCCTTGTACATTTGATCCCATCCCACATGTAAAAAATCCGGGTACTAAGTGAGGTAGACACCAACATAGAGATGTCGATAGGGAGAAGTGCAAGGGTAAATGGAGAAAGTGACAAACACAATAAGGACAGGGATGGGGCAAAAAGGGGTAAGGCCATCAAGAAATAGAGGGTAATGAGTACCAGTGCCCATAGTCTGGGCAACAAGCTCCCTGAACTGGTGGCCTTGATGAAGAGGGTTGCCTGGATATCATAGCAGTCACAGAAACATGGTACACAGAGAACCATGACTGGGATGTTAACATACCAGGGTAAACAACCTACAGGAGAGACAGGAAGGGTAGAATAGGGGGTGGAGTAGCTCTCTATGTAAGGGAAGGAATAAAAGCAACTGAACAAAAGAGTAAACAGGGAGGAGAGGAGGCGCTGTGGGTCACCTTAGAGACTGGAAATGGCACCAGACTCCGCACAGGGGTTGTATACAGACCCCCATGTCAGGGGGAGGGAATGGACAAGGTTATGATAGAAGGCATATTTAGGATGGCAGAGAAAGGGGAGATACTGTTGATGGGGAACCTTAATAAGCCAGATGTTAACTGGAGCACCTTTGCTGCAGCCACATCCAAAAGCAGAGCCATTCTCGGTGCTCTTCAGGTGGCATGTCTCAGCCAGCTAGTTTTGGAACCACCTAGTGAAGGAGCAATCTTAGACCTCATACTCTCAAATGGGGACAGTGAGAGGATCTCAGATCTAGAAGTGGGTAGCCATTTGGGAACAAGTGACCACCAAACAGTGTGGTTCACGATAAACTTAGCTACAGAGTCAAGCCATACAAAAGTGAGGGTTCTGGACTTCAGGAGGGCTGACTTTGGTAAGATGGGAGAGTGCCTTGGAAAAGCACTAGCAAACAGGCTAGAAGGAGGGGTGGAGCAACAATGGGGAAATATCAAAACTGCCATCACAGAGGCAACAAGCCTTTGTGTGAAGCAAATAAACGAATCAAAACAAAAGCAAAAGCCGCTATGGTTCTCAAAAGAGGTGGCGGTGAAGGTTAGGGAGAAAAAGATAGCATTTAGGAAGTATGAGGAAACACAGAAGAAGCAGAACAGAGAACTGTACCAGTTAAGGCAGAAGGAAGCAGGGAGGGTAGTCAGAATAGCAAAGGCCCAAACTCAGGAAAAGATAGCCAACTCAGTTAAGAAGGGGGATAAAACCTTTTATTGGTATATCAGGGAGCATAGAAAGACAAAGGGAGGATAGTGAGCTGAACAGATGGGCAGTGGGTGGGCAGAGAGGACAGTGAAAAGCAGGATACTGAATTAATACTTCTGTTCAGTATTCACAAAGAGGAGGTGGGGAGGTGCCTAATCAAATTAATGGAAGCATCTCTGGATGGGGTCGATCCCAGTCCTTTCACTGAAGAAAGGGTTCTGAAAGAACTCCTAAAACTGAAGGTGGACAAAGCAATGGGGCCAGATGAAATTCACCCCAGAATTCTAAAAGAATTAAGCAGAGAACTAGTGACACCACTGACTACCCTTTTTAACAAATCATGGGAAGATGGTGTGGTACCTGAGGACTGGAGGAAGGCAGATGCGATTCCCCTTCACAAAAGTGGGACCAAGACAGAGGCAGGAAACTACAGACCTGTCAGTTTGACCTCAGTGGTAGGGAAAGTGATGGAATCACTTGTGAAGGAAAGAACTGTTGAGTACCTAGAGGCCAGTGGGGCACAGGACCCAAGGCAGCATGGGTTCACCGCGGGAAGGTCATGTCAGACGAATCTAATTGGTTTCTTTGACTGAGTGACCAAAGTAGTAGACCAGGGAGGGGCTGTGGACATGGCCTTCCTAGACTTTAGCAAGGCATTCGACACAGTCCCACACAAAAGATTAATAGTCAAGTTAACTAGCCTGGGAGTGAGTCCCAAGGTAGTAGTCTGGGTAAAACATTGGCTGGACAACAGGACACAGAAGGTAATTGTAAATGGAGTCCACTCTGAAGAAAGAGGGGTTACTAGAGGGGTACTGCAGGGTTCAGTACTGGGTCCAGTTCTTTTTAATGTCATTATAAGTGACATTGCAGAGGGACTGGAAGGAAAAGTATACCTTTTTGCAGATGACACAAAGATCTGCAACAGAGTTGATACACAAGAAGGCATAGAAAGGATGAGAAGGGACTTGAAAAGGTTGGAGGAATGGTCAGATGTATGGCAGCTAGGATTCAATGCAAAGAAGTGCAAAATAATGCACCTGGGAAATAAAAACTCAGGGGAAGATTACACAATGGAGGGGAGGTAGTAACAACAACAAAAATGGAAAGGGACCTGGGAGTAATCATATCAGATGACTTTAAGGTTGGCAAGCAATATGAGAAGGCAGTAGGAAGGGCTGGGGGGATACTGGGATGAATAAGGAGAGGCATCACCAGCAGAAAACAAGAAGTTGTTATCCCCCTGTACAGACAGATGGTGAGACCCCATCTGGAGTACTGCGTCCAGTTCTGGAGACCCCATGTCAGCAAGGACATAGACAGGATGGAGGCAGTTCAGAGGAGGACAACTAAAATGGCGCAGGGTATGCAAGAGAAGTCATACGAGGATAGACTAAAGGAGCTTAATATATATACCATTGATGAAAGGAGGGAGATGGGGGACATGATAGAAATATTTAAGTACCTCAGTGGAATCAACAAAGTCCAAGAGGGTAGCATCTTTCAGAAAAAGAGATGTGCAAGAACAAGGGGACACAATTTGAAGATAGAGGGGGATGGCTCAGGAGCAATGTGAGGAAGTATTTTTTCACAGAGAGGGTGGTGGATGCATGGAGCAGCCTTCCTGAGGAGGTTGTGGGGTCTAAAACTGTGGGAGAATTCAAGAATGCATGGGACAGGCATAAGGTAATTTTTGTGGGGGGTAGGAAGAAATAGGCTGTTAGTTAAACAGGATCTGCAGCTTATCCTCTAGGTAGGGAAATGGGCAGACTAGGTGGGCCAAGCGGTCCTTATCTGCCATCAAAGTCTATGTTTCTATGTAGACAGCCACCCCCCACCCCTCCCTTCACCACGGTCCTTTCTGTACAGTCTGAACCTTGGGATTGCCAGGTCCCAGTCCTGGTGCTCTGTGGCCCATGTTTCTGTGTTGGCTGTGATGTCCACCCTCCCTACAGCCAAGAGTGTGTGAAGCTCTGCCGACTTGTTACTAAGGCGTCTCGCATTCACCGAGAGCACACTCCACCCTGTCACCCTTCCCTCCTTTTTCAGATCCCCTCCCACCCTGCCCTTCTGGACTAAATCCCCAAGTACCTTCTTACTAGCTTGAGGGGTAGTTCACCTCGGTCCCCTAGGGTACCTTGTCTATAGTCTGACCCCCCACCACCCCCAGCTGGTTTAAATTCACTTTTGTTGCTTTATACTCCTTTAGCTTCTGTTTTAATACCGCCTTTCTGTCCCGATTTAGGTGCAGTCTATCTCCTGCATATAGTTCATTATTGTCCCAGGTCTGCCCCACCCCCCCATCCACCCATACCCATTTGATTTTCACCACTCCAGCCACACGTTGAGTTCCCTAATCCTCTCCTTCCTCGCTGTGCTCATTTGGGGTACTGGGAGCACCTCTGAAAAGGCAACGTCTCCCCTACTTCCTCGCACAGCTTTCCCAATTCTCCGAACCTTCCCTTCACCACATCTACAGTCTCCCCAGCCAGGTCATTAGTCCCCACTTGCGCCACTATGTGCGGTCTCCCCCTTCCCCTCCTCACGCGTCTTAGAGTTGCTTGCCCCGCTCTGCCTGCCCTTAGACCTGGTATGGCTTCCACTCATATGTGACTATGCCGTTCCCCTCTACAATCAAATCAATCAAAGTGTTATTTATACATCGCTTTTCAATATGTCAAAGCGCTAATACATATCAAGAATAAAACCTCAACTATAATAAATAATGACATAAAACAGTAAAAACGACCGTAAGCTTATCCAAATGCTAGTGCAAATAAGTGGCTTTTCAGAGACCTCTTAGATGATTCCACGGACAGGCACTCTCCCTTATGTATGAAGTCCCTCACCACTAACATTCCCTTTTCCTCCCTTGAATCATTTAAGCCCCCCCTTCCCCCGTGTACTCATTTCTGGCTTCCTTTTCCCTATGATCACTGCTCCCACTTCCATTTTCCCCCAATCCTTCCACCCCTCCCATTCCTGCTTGTGGCCATCCCCCCTCCCTCTCTCACCCCAGCCCTGCTGCTGCCTTACCCCTCTCCTGGCTCTTACCCATTTCTTTAGCCCTATGGCCTCCCATATCCCCTTCCACCTTTGTACACATTCCTGCCTCCCCCTGCATCTCTTACTCCCTCTCCTCCCCCTGCATCTCTTCTCTCCTCTCCTCCTCCTCCCCATCCAGTGTTAACAGTGCTTCAAACCTGTTCCCCATTTTATTTTTGCCTGTGAACTCTCTGCTCCCCTGTTCTGTGACCCACCCTCCTGGTACACCCGACCTTAGTCCATCCTTCTTTGCTGGACAGCCTGTTCCCATTGATGCCCACCACCTCTCCCCCTTCTCTTTACCCATTTGCCCCCCTCATGCCCTGTCTGTGTGTTTCTTCCATGCTCCCATTCCCCTGCCTCCAACTCTATCCTCTTTTCCCCCATCCCCTTGAGTTCTCTCCTAATTCTCCTCACCTCCTCTTTCTCCAGCATGCTTAACCTGTGGCATATTGGACATCCTCCCAGCTGCCAAAATACATTTATCCAAACCGCAGCCCCACATCCATTGCATCACACAATTCTCTCCATGTTAGTATTTTTGGCCCCCAACCAGTGTATCCCAGTATGACAAGTACTGTATGCACCAGACAGTGTATCGGCTCCTTTCACATCCTAGTCACTAGGGTGAAACCATAACTGTTTTACATCAGAGTTGCAGACCCTCAGTGGGTTAACACTCAAAATAGAAAATACAGAAAATACAAAGATTCCCCAATACAGAATGCAAAGATTAAGCATTAGACTCTCAAGCCGTTTCAGGCAGCCTCTTGATTCACACAGCCTCCCTCTTCATCCAGTATAGCCTGTATGGCTTTTGTTTTTTTTTTTCCCCTTCTTCCATCCCTACTATCTGAGATTAATCACCACATTAGCAGACCCTTTGTAGAGTGCCCCTGACTACAGCCGCACAGTTGACAGCACCTTTTTACAAGGCCAGTGCTAATCACTAAATACTATACACTAATCATGAAACAGGGACGTGAATTCAAGTGAATTCTAGCTTTTTATGATAAAAATGTACATTTGATCTTTAAAAGCTCCACAAACCATATGAAAATTATAAACGGGTATCTGCCTCTATCTCCAAAATCAAACAAAGGGGCAGAGGACACTGCAGAGTAGGACACTGCAGCACAGGAGCTAGCACAACAAAACTCACCCAAAACAGGGACCAAAACCAAAAAAAAGCAAAAAGGAAATCCAAAACACTTCTGATCATAGGACACTTCATGATTCGGGGAGTTGATACCCCCCTCCAGCAGGGGGTAACAGTCAGATGTCTCCCAGGTACATCAGCTTGGAGAGACACTGACTGCATTGCTAAAATAGTGCAAGAAACAGGGGAAAACATCGATGTCCTGCTGCACATAGTACTAACGATCTCTCCAGCTGGTCAGTTGTGGAGACCAAGGGACACCTGACCAGGCTGGGAGACAAACTGTCATCCATTTCGTCCGGCATCTCCTTCTCTGAGATCCTACCAGTCTGGGACAGAGGGGCAGACAGATGGAAGGTCAGAGACGGGGAGATAGGGGAGCTAAACATGTGGCTCAAGGGCTGGTCAAGGAAAAGGACACAAATTTGAGCGTAACTTCCTAGGCCATGCTTGGTCATAATGCGAGCGACATAATGAGCGCACGGCATTATGGTGAACCAGTTTGTGCACTACCGAGTTGGACCCCGAGTTGAGAATCTTTGGTCTGCGGGGTCTGGGGGCTACAGCCCTGTAATGGAGAGTGTGGGGGTGGAGCCCCTCGAGAACACAGACATATGCCTCATGGCATAGATCGCGCAGTGCGATTGTGCCATGCAGCAATATGTCATTTGACATAATGACTCCGTGCCACTGGCAACAGTTTTGGGAGGGAAAGTTCTTTAAATTTGATAGACAGCATCTGACTAAGGAGGGAGTCAGTGCATTGGGACAGAAGTTTGACGTCTTTGCAGAATATTTAAACTAGCCAATGGGGAAAGGAGTGCAGCACCTGATACATCGAATGGGAAGAACACCCCTCCCCCCTCAGCTAGTGATCAAACAAGAATTTAGCATGTTTGTAGTTCATTTGCATCACCAGGTAAGGAAAAAGGTCTGGCTCCCCATATGACACACAGGGAAAATGCCGGACCTCGCCCAACAACCAACACACCGAAATCTGGCTAATGGAAAATCACGTAAACAAATGCCCACAGTCCAGGAAACAAGATCCCAGAAATACAGGCAACAATGACAGAGGCTAATCTGGACATAACAGCCTTTAGGGAGACATGGTTCACCAGTAACCACACTTGGGAGACTTCAATACCCAGCTATGTACTGTTCAGAAGAGACCAAGGTGCAAAAAGGGGTGGGGGGAGTAGCCCTTTATGTCAATGAAAATATCAAAGCTACAGAAATTTAGAATACACATAAGGAGCCAGAAGAACTGTGGTTCACTCTGAAAACAGGAAATAGGACAGCCATTCGAACTGGGTTTGTCTACAGGCCTCCAGACCAGGGGGAGGACATAGACACATTACTGTTAGAAGACATACAAAACATTACAGCTAAAGGGGAGGTTCTGATAACGGTAGACTTCTAAGTGCCAGATACAGATTGGTTAATACCAGCAGGAACATCCACCAGAACTAGACACACAGTGGATTCCCTGCTGGGGGAGGGCCTCAAGAAACTGGTACAACAACCCACACGAGATAGGGCTATCCTAGATCTAGTAATGACTAACAATAAAAGGATCACAGATCTCCAGGTAGGTCACCTGGGGGCCAGTGACCATCACATGGTATGGTTCAATTTGGCCACTAGAACAAAATCATCCCATTCCAAGGCAAAAATATGGGACTTCAGAGGAGCTGACTTTGATAAGATGGCCAACAGTTAAGCTAGCCCTGGCAAGAAGAAATACAGGTGAGGGGGTACAGGCAAAGTGGGCAAGCATTAAGGATGCAATACTTGAAGCAACATCCCATTGTGTTAGGGAGAAAAGCAAGAGCAAAAGAAGGAGGAAACCACGCTGGTTCTCAGAAACAGTAGCAGAATAGGTCAGAGCCAAAAGACTGGCCTTCAGGAAATATAAGAGAATGCAGAGGGACGAAGATAGGGAGGAGTACCAAACTTCCCTAAGGGAATCAGGGAAGGCAGTAAGGCAGGCAAAGGGCCAAACCGAGGAAACACTAGCATGAACAGTAAAAGAAGGGGACAAGACTTTCTATAGATACATTAGTGAAAGGAGAAAGTCTAGAGGGGGTATTGCTAAGATTAAAGGGGATAAGGGGGAGTATGTGGAATGTGTGGAGGAGGACCAAGGAAAAGCATCTATTCTAAATAAATACTTTTGCTCAGTATTTACTGAGGAGAAGGTAGGGCAGGACCCACAGCTCTGCACCATGGACACGGATGGGGGAGGGAGGTGTGTACAAGTCCCTTCACAAAAGAAAGAATCCTACAAGAGCTCGCTAAGCTCAGGGTGGACAAGGCAATGGAACTGGATGGCATACTTCCCAGGGTACTAAAGGAGCTAAGGATGGAACTAGCAGCGCCATTATCAGAACCGTTTAGTGAGTCTCTGAGCACAGGAGAGGTCCCAGAAGACTGGAGAAGGGCTCATGTGATCCCACTCCCCAAGAATGGTACTGGGGAAGAGGCAGGGAACTACAGACCATTCAGTTTAACCTCAGTAGTAGGCAAGATTATGGAGGCACTCCTTAAGGAAAGGACAGTGCAACACCTGGAATCCATAGGAGCACAGGATCCAAGACAACATGGGTTTACAACAGGAAGGTCCTGTCAAACTAATCTCATAGATTTCTTTGACTGGGTAACCAGAGTGGTGGACCAAGGGGGTGCAGATGATGTCACCTACCTTGACTTCAGCAATGTTTTTGATACTGTGCCACATAGGAGATTGATTAATAAGCTGGGTAAGCTTGGGGTGGGTCAGCTGTTGGTCAACTGGGTGGCAAACTGGTTGGCGGGCAGAAAACAGAGAGTGGTGGTAAACAATATACAGTCAGAAGAGATGCAAGTCACAAGTGGGGTACCTCAGGGATGGTCCTGGGGCTAGTCCTCTTCAATATCTTCATCAGTAACATTGCAGATGGACTGGAGGATAAGGTTTGTCTCTTTGCAGATGACACCAAGATCTGCAACAGAGTATGATCCAGATGGGGTGGCAGAATGAGAAGAGATCTGGATAAACTGGCAAAATGGTCAGATGAGTGGCAAATGGGGTTTAACACAAAGAAGTGCAAGATCATGCATATAGGGAAGAGAAACCATGAAGCCACTTACAGGTTGAGAGGGGGGGATGCTGGCAATCACAAGGGAAGATAGAGACTTCGGCATTATCATCACAGATGACCTGAAATCATCCAAGCAGGACCACTAAAGCAGTAGATAAGGCTAGAGGGATGTTGGGGTGTATTAGTGGGGATATCACAAGTGGTAAGAGGGAGGTAATAATCCCTCTTTACAAGACACTGGTTATGCCCCATCTGGAGTACTGTGTGCAGTACTGGAGGCCACATAAGAAAAATAGCAGGACAAGAGGACACAGCATGAGATTAGAGGGAGGCCGATTAAGGGGTAATGTGAGGAAGTTCTTTTTCACAGAAAGCGTGGTGGATGCATGGAACAGCCTACCTCAGGAAATGGTGGATATGAATACAGTGCAGGGCTTCAGACAGGCATGGGATAGGCATAAGGGAGCAATACAGATGAGTATGAATAGATAGGCCATTGACAGAGTAAAGGGTCATGGCACATTCATAAGGTAGAAAAAATGGCAGACTGGATGGGCCTTGCTGTCCTTATCTGCCATCAACTTCTATGTTTCTATGTTTCTAAACAGTGGTAGCAGAGACCTCAGGAGTGACATTAAGGGAAAAGTACTGTTCTGTTTCTAGCTGGATCCACTGTTGAAATGTAACATTAGGAGCTATTAGTGTATCTAATCTCCATCTAGGAGATTTGTGATGTTCCCCAACATTTGTAAAAAGGCATGAAATAGGAGCATGATTGGAAATAACCATGGTCCCTATAGGATTACACTAAATTTGCAAAAGAAATAATCAATACGACTATATGAATCATGTCTGGGTAAATAAAAAGTAAAATCCCTCTCCATGGGATTGTCTGCTCTCCAAGTATCTACTAAATTCCACTCTTGCATTAAAAATTGTAGCCCTCTCCTGGCCCTTTTATGAAGTTCCTCATTAGGTCTGCTTCTACCTAGACAGTTATCTAATGCTAAATTAAAATCTCCAACAAGCAGCATGGGAATTTCTTCCTCAGTATTATAATGCATAAATTGGTTAATATCATGAAACAAAACTGCATCATCATGGGTGGAAGAGTAGATATTTCTGATCCAAAAGGTTTCTGAATTGATGTCTATCTGCATAAATACCCAGTGACCTTCTTTATCATAATGTGTCTGTAAGATCCTACAATTAATGGTACCTATGCACAATCTGGTGGAAATTACGAGCCAGAGACATATATCCTCTGCCCGTGGAGCTTCTCGCCTGTGGATAGGTACATAAGTGAAAAAAGAAAGACAAAGGGAGGGATAGTGAGACTGAAGGGGGAGGATGGGAGCCGCGTGGAGGATGACAACAATAAAGCTGACATATTGAACAGGTATTTCTGCTCAGTCTTTACTAAGGAAGAGGGGGGTAATGGATCTGAAGGGAGTACAAGGGGTGAGAATGGTGCAGAAATGGACACAAGTCCCTTTACACGAGAAAGGTTCCTGAAGGAACTGGAAGTAATAAGAGCTGATAAAGCAATGGGGCCAGATGGGGTGCACCCCAGGGTCCTTAAAGAACTAAGAGAGGTGGTGGCTGAACCTCTGGCTATCCTGTTCAGCCAATCACTGGAAACAGGGAGGTACCCAAAGACTGAGGACAGCAGATGTAGTCCCCTTATACAAAAGTGGGAACAAAGAGGAAGCAGGAACTACAGACCAGTCAGCCTCACCTCGGTAGTGGGAAAGATCATGGAAGCACTACTGAAGGAGAGATTGGTGGAACATCTGGTTGTCAATGGACTACAGGACCCAAGGCAGCTTGGTTTCACCAGGGGAGGTCATGTCAGACCAACCTCATTGAATTTTTGACTGGGTGACTAGGGAGGTGGATCAGGAAGGGCAGTGGACATGGCCTATCTGGACTTCAGCAAGGCCTTTGACACTGTGCCACATAGAAGACTATTACACAAACTGGGGAATATGGGTGTGGGCAGGACAGTAGTGTGGTGGGTAGGTAACTGGCTGGGTGGCAGGACACAGAGGGTGGTGGTAAATGGCTGTCACTCCACAGAGGGAAGAGTAACCAGTGGGGTACCACAGGGATCAGTGCTGGGACCGGTCCTATTCAACATCTTCATCAGTGACATTGCACAGGATCTAGAAGGCAGAATTTCACTGTTCGCTGATGACACAAATCTCTGTAACAGAGTAGACACACCAGAGGGTGTAGACAGAATGAGAAGGGACCTGCAGAAACTTGAAGAATGGTCAGGGTTTGGCAGTTGAAATTCAATGCAAAGAAGTGCAAGATAATGCATATGGGCACAAAACCCTGGCACAATATATCAGTTGGGGAGTGAGGATATAGCATGCACCAAGCAGGAAAGGGATCTTGGGGTTGTCATCTCTGATGACCTCAAGGTAGGGAAACAGTGTGACAAGGCATCAGGTAAAGCAAATAGGATGCTGGGATGTATAGGCAGGGGCATCACCAGCAGGAAAAGGGAGGTCATAATTCCGCTATACAAGACACTAGTGAGGCCCCACCTGGAGTACAGTGTACAGTTCTGGAGACCATACCTACGTAAGGACATAGACAGGATAGAGAAGGTTCAGAGGAGGGCAACAAAGATGGTGCATGGGTTGCATCACAAGTCCTATGAAGACAGGTTGAAGGAACTGAACATGTACTCCCTGGAGGAGAGGAGGGAGAGAGGGGATATGATAGGGACATACAAGTATCTTACAGGGAGGAACAGGGTGCAGGAAAACACTATTTTTAAGCGTAAAAAGATGTTTCAGGACTAGAGGGCATGGGATGAAGTTGGAGGGAGGACGATTCAGAGGAAACATGAGAAAGAATTTCTTCACAGAACGGGTGGTGGACAAGTGGAACACCCTGCCAGAGGAAGTGGTGGGGGCTGAAACAATCACGGGATTTAAGAATGCATGGGATAGACATAAAGGAATTCTAGAGGGCAGGGGTAAGGAACAGACTTCTAGGAAAACAAACTGAACTTACAAGCTCAAATGGGCAGACTAGGTGGGCCATAGGCCCTTATCTGCCGACACTGTCTATGTATCTATGTATCTATGATAGGTGCACACTGCTGGTATTCAACACCAGCCGCCACCTGTCCATGGCCCTGCCCCACCCCAGTGCATATAATTCCACAGGGCAGCCGGTGGTGGAGTTGCAGACCCGGCCGGGCTTCCTATAGGATGCCCAGACTGGGTCCCTCAGTGGATCCCCTACACGGCGGGGCATACATTGGCAGTGTGCTTTTCAGATGACCAACAGCCAATGACTCTGGAGGTGAGAGGAGGGCAAAGCCACTAGCCCTCCAATGTGACAACAAAGCGGTGTGCAAGGACAGGGAGGGGTCTGGTGGTGTGGGGGGCACTGTACCCCACCATATGCCTTGAGGGACCGGTGGCAGGGTGAGCCAGTGGTGCCATCTGGGGTAGCATCCTTCAGCTGGTGCCCCTGTGTGGTCAACATGTTGGGTGGGTGGGGGGACCTGGTTGGGGCCACACAACAATGTGTGATGGGGCAGGTGGCACCTGGTGACCATAGGGAAGTACAGCTCTTGTGGTCCTGGTAATTGTGTGGGCTATCCGACCCATCTGGGTGGAGATCCAATGTGTGTATGGGGCACACAGGGGGCTTATGGCAGGTTTCTCCCTGGCATACCTAGCGACCTCTTCCGCACCCCTAAACTAAAATCTGAGCACTTGTTTACAGCTACATGGTTAAGTGTCTATCACTCTTGGCGCCGTGCATGCACCCCTGAAAATCTGCAATAAAAGTAATTTTAAAAACATCAAAGAGAAATACAAATACATTGATGATGAATCTAAATATGTCAAAAACAGATTATCGCTAAAAAACTGTGAGGACATTTTTCTGCCGATTAACAAATACTGCTGGTTTAAATTGGGTTAATAATGCATGCTGGTTACTTACCCTTTATTGGGTCACTACATTCCCTTAGTGAAAATCCTGAGGTGACAGATTGCTGAGCGATTCTTGTTAGACCTCCCAGCGATTCCTTCCTCAGATAACAATAGAATCTGAAACATAAGTAAAAAAAATAAGGCCATGACAAACAAATGTATTGTTCCCCTTATGTTATATTCATTTCTGTGCTTTCCATTTGTATCCCCTCTACCCTGGGACGTGGCTGAAAATAGGCATGATTGCCTAGTCCTCCTTTCCCAGTCAACAAAACTAAATAAATAAATATGACACCAGCAAAGATATGACATCTGCCCAAATCCCTCCTAGCAGGCTTCTAGAGGAACTGGATATCTTGGACATGATGACAGTCTTCACCATGTGAGCAAAAAAGGCTGTAGAGGGCTTCTGTAGGGCCCTTACGACTGTCTTAGACTCCCTGACACCTTAGTGTAACCAACCTTCGACATCCTGCCATGGCTCACTATGGTACTGTAATGAGTTGAGACAGCTGAAGACTGAGAGATGGCAGTTTAGAGCATTCCTGGTGGAGATCCCATTCTGAGGAGAACTGATTGGTGCTGAAGATGTATTATGGTGTCTATCAAAGGGTAATCATCCTGAAAAAGAGAATCCCTATCATGTGTAATGGCAACTGTAAAGAATCAGCCAGCTCAGGTCTTCTGCACTATAGACAGGTTGATTAATCACCCCCCAAGACAGCAGTCCAAATAAGACTTTTCTGCAGCAAAGTGTGAAGAGTGTAACCAACTCTTCATTGACAGGGTGTTCTCCATACAGATTGGGATCTCTTCAAGTGGTCTCTTATGTGTCAGTATAACCAGTCAGTGAGGGGCTTAGTTAGGACAATCTGCCATCCTGGGTGGAATTTCAGCTGCTTGCAGATAAGGGGGTTCTTGGGGGGTCTCTGGGCTGTGCCCTGTGCCCCACTTACTATACTTAAAACCCTGGACCTACCAGGCTGCTGACTGGCAGTCATAAGTCCCAGGGGCCATTTGCAGGTGCTCTTTGATGGGGAGGGGCGGCTACTTAACTGAAAAAGGCTGTTATGAGACCCCTTCTGAAAAACTTCTTTGGACCCTGATGGACTCATTAATTACAGTCTTGCTGCAAACCTCCCCTTTTGAGGAAAGGTTATCAAGAAAAGCATGGTAGTGCAGCTTGAGCCCACCTGGTTTTGTGTGCAGCTGCAAGTGTAAATAAATGTGTGCTGGCCACTGGCTGAAGAAGAGAAGGCACCATAAAGTCCATGAAACCAAAATTGCAACAGTACTTCTGTCTGTAGAACCACAGGCCCCTAAAGGGCCTGCACCTTTTCGGCCACAGGTGTAAGGCATACGCACCAACTTCTGGCTGCCGAAGCACAGGCCCCTGTGCAGCTGAATATAGAAAATCATGAACTAGCAGATCCAGCTACTGTATGTAGAGAGGTGTCATCCACTACCCCCACTAGGCCAGCAAAAAAGTAACTGTTATAACCTAATCTGAGTTTTAAAAGGTAAAGTTTTACCTTTTTATTTATTTATTTACAAGTTTTACCAGGAAAACATACTGAGCAACATGCTCGATTCCAGATGCGACCTGGGGGCCGGGATCCACTTACATAGTAGTAATGCTTAGACAGTACAGAGTTGTACAAGGATTGTTACAGTACAATTGTGTGGGAAAAAGTACATAGCTGGGGGAAAGTTACAGTCAGGGGCAGGATACTTACAATCAGTATAAAGAAAACAGAGGGAAGAATGCAGTTCAAATGCATATGAGAAAAAAGCAGCGAGACATTTAAGTAAGAGTTCTTAGCTGATACATGAACAACTGGAGGTGAAATGTCTTCGGAGTAACTTGTTTTGTAGGGAGGAATTTGGTGTGTGGCGGATGGGGGCTAGTAGGGCGTTCCAGGACTGAGGTATTCGGTAATTAAAAGCGGCCTGTCCTTTGGATGTGCGCATAAATGGGACATGGAGCAGTTTGTGGTCAACCCATCTAAGGGAGTACATAGGTGCCAGTTGTTGGGAGAGAGCAGAGGTCAGGTGGGGGGGAGGGAGTTGGACCAGAATTTGGCTGCGAATCTGGCACAATTGGTTTGTCTGCGGTCGTGTAGGGATGGTAGCATTAGCGAGCTTTAGAGATTGAAGTGGTGGGTTGATTGGTGGCAGCCGAGGATGAAGCAGCAGAATGAGTGGAACAGGGTGTCTAGGCTGGTTCAAAGAAAGTGTAACCCCTTAGACAAAAGTGCTACCCCCTTGAAACATTTCTGGATCTACTGGTGAATCCATGATACCCACAGTGTGATAGTACTTCCATCTGCAGAGTGGGAGTGGGTTCCCCAGTGTCCCACAGTGGGGGAAGGGGTGCTTTATTTGGGACACTGGGAGTGGGATCCGCAGTGTCCTACTGTGCTGGTGGTGGTGGTGGGGGTGGGTGGGGGAATAAGATATTGAAGTAGCAAAAAGCACAAAAGGCAGTAGCTCAATGGTACAAAACTTTTAGCCTTCAAGCATGAGGTGCATTTACAAGGGTGTTAAACTCAGTTGAAAAGCACTGAGCTGGAAAACCAGCAAAAAGGTTAACACTTCATTCAGTCCTATAGCAAGTTTAAATCTCAGTTCACAGTGTTGCAGAAAACAAAGCCTGACAGATCACCCCAGAGTGGAGATTATGCTTTCAAAAAAAAAACTCTAGGGGGTTTATACAGCCTGGGGTGGGGCCCTAGGGGCTGTAGAATAGGCAGGATTGGTTGACTGTTGGTTCCTGTTCCCCCACTGTGTTGGTTCCGTCTGCCAAAAGGGATTTAGTACTACAAAATAACATCCTTGTTCAGTGCAGAATCCCTTAACCTCAGGGCTCATACAAAGCAGTATCCTAGTTCAAAGCAGTATCCTACTTCATAGCAGAATCCTAGTTCGAAGCAGAATCCTAGTTTGAAGCAGAATCCGTGTTATGTGGGACATCTATTTTTTCCCCATAGGAAATAATGGAAAATTCAACATGTCATAACTTTGGAACAAATTTATATTTTCCCACCAAATCTTCAAAAAGAGGCCAAGGCTTTCTACCATGAAATTGTCAGCCCAGAAGCGATAGCCGTTTCCGAGAAACAAGTGGTCAAAAAAAGTGTCAACCCCCCCAAACCTTTATTTTTAACACTCTGTGTCTCAGAAACGGCTAAAGCTATTAAGATAAAATTTATCACTTACAAACACCTCCCCAGGGTAATTATGCATGCCAAATTTTTTAGAAATCACTTTAACCGTTACAAAGTTAAGAGCCAAACATTGCCCTTTAACATTAATAAACAAACGGCAAAATCCTCAAAAATCTGTTTTTTTCAACACTGTGTATCAGAAACCAAACAAGGGATTCAAACCAAATTTGTCAGGTCAAGAGACCTCTGTCCTAGGCTGATGCTTGTCAAATTTCCTGCAAATTTGTTGGAGTGTTGCAAAGTTATTCAGGTGCAAAATATACAAAACTGGATGACTATCCGAAAATCACTTTCACTTTCACATCTATTTTCTCCCATATGAAATAATGGCAAATTAAAGATTGTGTAACTTTGAAGTGGATTACTATTGTTTTACCAATCCTTCAAAAGGCACATTTGTGCGGCCAAGGCTTTCTACCCTGAAAATTTCAGCCCAGCACCTAAAGCCGTTTCTGAGATACAGGTGGCCAAATAAACAGCAGAAACGAGGGAAATCTCTGTATTTTCAACATTTTATATCTCAAAAATCTCAAAAGGGATTCTAACCAAATTTGGTACATCAACAGACCTACCCCAGTAGATGATGCATGCCAAATTTCTGTGGAACCAATTTAAAGTTATTAACCAGGAAAATTGCCCTTTAACATTAAACACTCCTGCAAACCCTAACTCTACTGGCCCTACCGGTTTCATCTGTATTGCCCTTCCTCCAACTTCATCCCATGCCCTCTAATTCTGGAACAGCTTTTTCACAGGCAAATAGTATATTCCTGTACCCTGTTTCTCCCTGTAAGGTACTTGTATGTCTCTATCATATCCCCTCTCTCCCTCCTCTCCTCTAGGGAGTACATATTCAGGTCCTTCAGCCTGTTCTCATATCCCTGTACCATCTTTGTTGCCCGCCTCTGAACCTTCTCTATCCTGTCTATGTCCTTATGTAGGTAAGGTCTCCAGAACTGCACATTGTACTCCAGGTGGGGCCTCACTAATGTCTTGTATATTGAAATTATCACCTCCATTTTCCTGCTGGTGATGCCCCTTCCTATGCATCCCAGCATCCTTTTTGCTTTACCTGCTGCCTTGTCACACTGTTTCCCTACCTTGAGGTCATCAGAGATGATAACCCCAAGGTCCCTTTCCAGCTTGGTGCATGTGCTGTATCCTCACCCCCCCAACTGATATGTTGTTCCAGGGTTTTTGTGCCCCATATGCATTATCTTGGACTTCTTTGCATTGAATTTCAATTGCCAAACCCTTGATCATTTGTCAAGCTTCTGCATGTCCCTCCTCATTCTGTCTACACCTTCTGGCATGAACCAGATTTTCAACATGGACTTTTTGGGTCCCCACCTCATGAACACTGGCACTGTCATTTTGTTACTCTGTCCTGAAAGATGATTTCACTGTGGCTGAAAGAAATCTCCTTTCTGGACTGAGTAATGAAATGGAAATGCCATTGTGCATAAGGAAGGGTCCCAAAAATCTGGTGCAAAAATACCCCAAAACGCCTGAGTTATGCATGGCCATTGAAATTTTCTTTCACATGCGTGTAACTTTGCCAATTTATATTTTCACTCCAAGTTTTCAACATAGCCACTTTTCACACCACCTCATGAACAGTACAGCTGCATTTCCCACATCCTGCCAGCAATGTGCTTTTGCACCTGTGGTGCAGAATGGTGCGGTCGATGTGCAAAATCACCTTTTGGGAATGAGTAATGAAATAACATTGCCAGTGTTCATAATGTAGGGTCACAAAAAGGCAATGTTGACATTTTGTGCAAAAGTAACAAAGAATGCCTGAGTTACACACAATCAATGACATTTTCCTATGCATGCATGTAACTGCCAGTCATTTATATTTTCACTCCAAAGTTAGAACATAGCCATTTCTTCACAGCACCTCATGAATACTACAGCAGTCATTACTCACATCCTGTCCAAAATGTGCTTCCACAGCTGTGGCACAGAATGACATTTTGCCATGGATGAAGAAATTTACACTTACAGGATGGGGGTTATAAGGTGAGGTGATAAGAAGACTATGTCAAAAACTGGGGTCACAATGTGAAAAAAAATTACAAAATTATGAGTATTTGTTGCAATTTTGTTACACACCTATCTCAAAAAGTAAGGAAATTCATTGCAAAAGACGTCATTTTACAAAACCAGTTAGGGTTTCCATTACACCTTTAAAAGTATGGAAATTCACTGTTAGGGTTAATACGTGTATCAGCACAACAACACCAATCTCTGCAAACATTAGAAACAAAACAGTTATTTGATATATCCCTTGGTGTCCTTCCATCTAACTCGTACACCATTTGAGCTGTTAATCATGTGATATGGAACAATATATTTGTATGGTGTATGAGTTAGGAGGAGGGACACCAAGGGATATATCAAATAACTGTTTGTTTCTAATGTTTGCAGAGACTTGGGTTGTTGTGCTGATACACATATTAACCCTAACATTGAATGTCCATACTTTTAAAGGTGTAATGGAAACCCTAACTGGTTTTATAAAATGGAGTTTTTTTGTGATGAATATATATGTATAAATCGATGATGACATACTTGCTATATGTATAAAGCAGTGGACACTGATTTAGACATATTGTTGGTCTGATAAGTAGGTAATAAGCCACTGCAGGGTATGCATTATAGGATTCTAATGCACACCCCAGGGGTGTAGTAAGGTATGAGGCCAAAGGCGGAGTGTCCTCATGCCCCTGAGAACTGTATAAAAATACTACAATGCCCCAAATCTGGAGGGGCTAATTACCCTTATAAAATTCTCTAAGTAGTTTTTTGGGGGGAGAAAAAATAGATTTGGCACCTGACTGTATGTTTATAGAGATTTAATGCATGGTCAGGTGACTTCTCTTGGCCAATGAAATTTCTAGATTTTAGCTTACTTTTGAAAGCCAGGCACAAGGAATAATAAGCTAATCTGTCTTCAACTGAGGGCAACTGAAGTACTTTACAGGGTTGTTCCCTAGGGAAAGCCCCTAGTGCAAAACAACCTATCCTGTGGTACAGAGTTTTGAGTTTTTGCATTTCACAGCTCCTGATAGATTGCTAAACTTGAGACCCATAGAGCAGAGTAAGATGTAGGGTGCCAATAGCAATGCATAGTCATGACTCCTTAGTGAGGAAGGGGCTTATGCAATATAGAAGCCCAATTTTGCTGTGCAGGGATTTGGTTTGGTGTTCTATATGTACTTCGAAAGTGCTGCCTTGGTCCATGAGTACCCCTATGCACTTAATGGACTCCACTACCTCAATCACAGACCAATTTTGGGAAGAAAGGGTTCAGAATATGTTGCCTATGGGGTGAATAGGCTTCTTGGGCCAAAAAGAGTTGCTTTATTAGTCTTCTTGGTATTAAGGGCCAATTTATTGGTTTGGATCCATATCTCAAGCAACTGCAGGTAATTTGTGAGTAGGCCATTCAAGTGGGCAGCTTCATTAGGAGTCCAGTATAGCACTGTATTATCTGCATATAGCAGCAGTTTTGCATCACCACAATTCTTTGGTGTGTCATTTACATATAAAGAGAAAAGTAGGGGTCTCAGAATTGAACCTTTTGGGACACCATCCAGCAAAGGGCCTTTCTCCAATAATGCACCCTTCCACGTGACAAATTTGTGATCTGCTTGTGAGGTGGTTGGAGAACCACCACAGAGACAACCAATCTAGGCCAAGAGATTTCAGTTTAGTATTATGGAGCTGGTGGTTCACCAAATCAACAGCCCTGGTAAAGTTTATAAAGATAGCATCAGTCAGCAAGCCAGTGTCTTGGGCAGACAGGTTATCTGTAGTCAGATGGACTAATGCAGTGTCCATTCCATGGTTATAGAGCCTAGTAATGGTGGAGGCAAGGACTGGGGCTGTGATGTTAAAAAGCCCAGATTCAAGTTTATCGTACCCAGCAGATCTAGCCACTTTAACTTGCCTCAGGAGTTTAAGCACCTACTCCTGGTCACTAATCTTAAATGGAAATTTAGAGAGGGGTGGAGGAGAACCAGGGAGAAGATTCCTAAATTTGTCTAAGTCAGTGAAGAAAGCATTAAGAGCCACTGCAGAGTCTAAGGGGTTACTAAAACACGCTCCATCTGCTAAATGTCACACTCGCTGGTGGTGACATGCCCCTTTAAAAGAGCATTAATTTGCAACCAGAATTTTTTAAGATCTGAAAGATTCTTGTCTTGTAGGGGTTTTTTTAGGTAACTTCTTTTAGCTGCCTATAAATCCCTTTTACATTTATTGTGCAGTTCTGTGTATCTATGCCAGTCACTAGTTATGTTTGTTTCTTTGAAAGTACCCCTCACTCTGTCTCTCTTTCATAAGATTTTTTGAGCCCTTGGGGCAGCCATTTGGATTGCTGCCCCTTGACTCTGAGTTGCTTTAGTGGGTTGTGCTTATTTGCTGCAGAGAGAAATTAAAAAAAATAGTGTGGGGCTGTATCTATACTTGGGGCATGCCTGATTTGAGCCCAGTTTATCTCGGATAATGTATTAAGGAAGGATCTAGTGTCAAATTTGGAACTATCCCAACCCCAAAAGATCCTGGGATGGTGTGTTGGGTAGTAATCTTTTCCAAACACAGAAGATGGGGCATGATAATTTGTGGAGTCAGCAAAGGTACCTGCTAGTTTGATTCTGTCTGGCTTGGATACAAGGATCCAGTCAAAGGCGTTGTGGTTGCCTGTCTTAGTATTTAGCTGAGAGGGTTCACTGATAAGTTGGGTGAACTGAACATCTTGCAGAGTGGACTTTATGCCTCCACTGATGGTTTGGGACCAATTCAGGTTGAAGTCACCCAAGACTGTTTTTTCCCCTAATGGAAGGTCAGTGATTGCATTAGTCAGAGAAACAGGGGCTGCCACTGCTACCTTAGGGGGACTGTAGATACATTCAACCACGAGAGGCTTTGTGCCACCTAATAACCGATTAACAAATATCACCTCATATTCTGTCTTTGCTAGAGCAGGTATAGAAATCAGGGAGGCTTTTAAAGAGGACCTAACATAAATGAGAGCACCACCACCTTCTTTCCCACACCTATCATGCCTGTAGGTCATGAACCCAGGGAGCTGCACCTCATGGGGCAGTCTAATGGTTTTAAGCCAGGTTTCTGATATAGCAACTATGTCTGGGGAGTACATGCTGACCCAGACTTCCTCTTTGTGCATGTTAGTCCTAAGGCTATTTATAGTCATAAAGGTTATTTTTAGCCCCCAAGTATTAACCCAACTCAGGTTAGTGGGAGACCCTATTCTTGCATTTACATAAGGGGGATCAGGGTTTGATTCAACATCCCCAGCCAATCAAGTTTTTAGAGTTGTCAGGAATTTAACAAGGGATGCGGGGAAGGGGGGTACCTCTATATTTATCTTCCCTCAAGAAGGCACACAGCTTATAGCAGTTACCTTCTTTTTTTAGTCCTTGGAGAACATAAGAAGATGACAGCAGATGGGGACCTTGTGATCCACCTTGTCTGCCCGTGAATCCTACCCCTGCCCCTATAGGTGGTTTGTTTTGCGTTTACCGTAGTGTTGGTCCCATGCATGTTTACTTGTAAATTCATTCACCGTCTTTGCTGCAACTACCTCTGGGGGAAGGCTGTTCCATGGGTCTATCAGCCTCTACATGAAAAAGTACTTCATGACATTATTTCTGAGCCTTCCTCCTCTTAGGCGTAGGTTGTGCCCTCTAGTACGTGCCTCTTTGTTGGCCTGGAAGAGATTGTCTGCCTGAACTGTGTTCATACCTTTGATGAATTTGAATGTTTTTATCATGTCTCCCCTATCCTTTCTCTGTTACAGGGAGTTCAAATTCAAGTCCCTAAATCTAGATTCATATGGCTTGTGATGGAGGCCCTGCACCATCTTAGCAGCCCTTCTCTGAATAGTCTCCAAGCACTCCTTGTCCTTCTTTAGGTGTTGCCTCCAGAACTGGACACAGTATTCCAGGTGTGGCCTCACCAAGGATCTATAGTGTGGGATGATTACTTCTTGTTTCCTGCTCGTAATTCCCCTGCCTATGCATACGAGGATACTGCCTGTGTTTCATGCTGCTTTTTCGCATTGTTTCCTTACTTTAAGGTTGTCTGATAGGATTACACCTAAGTCCCTTCCAGTCTTGGCCACCTCTAGTGTATGCACATCTAGGATATACTGTGTTCCTGGATTATGTTTACCCAGATGTATCATTTTGCAATTTTTAGCATTGAATATAAATTGCCAATCTTTGGACCACCATTCAAGTCTTTTAAGATTTAGAGCCTTGGAGAATAATTAGGAAGGAACTGGGATTATTTGGATAGTACTCAGTGAAGGGAGGATGCAGGGAGGCAGTCTCCCATTCATATTGGAGACCATGATACAGTGGTAACAGGGCAGAGCCCAAGATTCCCATAATATAGATTAATGCAAGCACAATACCTCATAGCGCCATTTCCTAGCAAACTATACAAGAGCAATGACCCAGTTGATCATAGAGGGACAAAATTGGAGGGGGAGACAGAGAGCTTGGCTAACCTGATTTTGTAATTACTGGCTAGACACCAATGAGGCAGAGAACTATACTGCTCAGGCAGAGTACAATGTAAGGTTTGAGAGCCCAAATGTAAATGTCCCACAAATACTCAAATTAGGTATTTCAGTAAAGAGCTCATAGGCAGCTATTTACTATTTGATAATAGGTAAACTGAAACTCACATCCTGATTGGCTGAAACAGCCTGCCACCTGGGCTGTTATTACTTAACAACGGCCCACTTCAAAACAAGTGCCAGTTTGGCATACCCTATTACCAACAGTATCCTTCACCACCTCGAATTTTAAATATTACCAGCACCATTTGTCTCTTGCTCACTAAGCAAGTGACTCCCCGACATACCAACGTTGCATTCTGCCGACCCTCGCCTAAAACAGAAATTGCGGCAAAAACAAAATACTGGTTCTCTTTTTTTTACCTGCCTCAGATATTTCCTCAAGCATATACTCCACTTTTCTCCCACTAAAAAACATTTTGGCAGTCAGCCGACTGCGCTCACTCATTTACTTTTTACCACCCAGTTCGTTCCAATCCCAGTCGCGTTCATTTTACCCACATTCATGCACTTAAGAAACCACAGCAGAAACACCAAAGTAACTCTGTATTTTTTTCTTATATTAAAAATCACTTTCCTGCCTTGCATCCGAGCTCCTCTTTTAAGTTGCCAGTACCATTTCATTCAGTCTCCCGACCACGCTCACACTCATTTACTTCCTATCCTTTTGATGCTCTCTCTCGACACTCCACTAAAAAATTCCCACACATATCAAAAACAGCAGCACCCTCTAGCAGCAAGGGACTATTTTACACAACCCACATTTTTGTTCATTTGTAATAATATTTAACACTGTTTTTCAAATCAAAACATTATCTAAAAAAAATAATGTAATCCCATTATCTAAGTGTAATAATACCCTCTAGGATGGGTGTTATGAGATATAACGGACCTTCCAGGGGCTATAAGGCCCTCTGCCTGTGGCGTCGGGCCTCATTATGCCCCTGGGCGGTCTGTTATATCCCAATAACGCCCACCATGTTTGGTATTATTAATTACTTATGAAATGGGTCTAAAGAATGCCAGCTCCTGATTGGCTGAGAGCTTCTTTTAATCGGGTCTTTACCCCAGCACAGCAGCCTGGTTGAAAGTAGCGCACAACAAACAGGACCCAGCACCCACTCAGAGAACCTTCTCCACCCAGCACCGCAATGACCCTGCTCCATCTGAAAGAATGCCAGCCCTCTGTCATGGACTGTCTACTTCCACATCACCACACACAAATCAGCAGTAAAAAAAATACCCACTCGCGTGTTCATTTACCTTTTTGATTTTTTTACTACAGCCCAGCTCCAACAAACACTCTGCCAACTTCAGCTGCAAACTGTGACAGCAAGAAATGGTTCTTCTTCCTGCCTGCCTTATCTCTCGTGCTCTTAGTGCTGGACTTACCTCAAATACAAACGGATGTTTTTTTTTTTGTTTGTTTATGAAATAAAAAAACAACACTCTGTCTTGTCATTCCATTAACTCCCTCTCCCATCCCAATACCAGCCTGTCACATCAGCCGTTAGAAGCCCACTCCCTACTCCAGTATTCAGCAGTCACGACTTCAGCTGATCCCTCATGGCAGCTCAGGTCTCCCTTTCCCCTCATTGCTGGTCAGCTAGGCTCTACTCCCCAGTGCCACAAACAAACCATTTCATAGTGTGTGTGTGTGTGTGTTTTTGTAAATTTAATGAAAAAGTCGGCTGTGCCCCTACCAGATGCTGTGCACTAGCAGTCAATGCTTTATAGACTCATTGTCACCACCTGCTGGCAAAGTGGTCAAAACACAAGGTCCAAATGGGACTATTTTTTTTTTTCTTTTTAAAGGTTTATTCGCTATTTTGTAACTTTTTGGGGCAAATAAAATATACATTTTACTAATTTGTTTATTTATATAATTCTTATAGGGACCCATTTTATAATCACAATAAGGCACTGTGGGGGCATTATGGTAGGCTAGCGACCCTTCTCAGGTGGAGGAAGTACTCGGCTTCACCTCATGCTTCAACCCACCTGAGATGGGCGTTATCCCACCATAACACCCCCGCTGTCGCGGCCTTATTGCCTAACTAGCCAGAACTTGAAAAAAGCATACTCAGTAACGACAAAGGCTAAGCAACAGTAGTTAGCTTCAACCAAAGGACTAATAAAGATTTTATGCTACAACTGAGCTTACTATAAGCCCAGAACTTTTGATTACATAGCACATTTCAGGGTATAGTTAATTAATAAAAACATCCATGGAGTGACAGAAGAGCTAATTAGCAATGGAAGAGCTCAAAGCTAAGACGCGTGTCAACGCATCTTCTTTACGACTTTGTACATACTGTAGGAGCAGAACATTGTCACGATGCATAACTACAAATTAGAAGATTCAGCCGTGAGACACTCAGTTTAGAAAGGTAACTACAAAAGGCCATCCCAGTTGACTAATACTTATTTACCATACAGCGTAACTACTTATATTGTAATTCCTGTACAGTTTAAGGTACCTTGCTATTGAGTCCTCATTACAGATGCCCATTAACAAGATTGTTTTACCTAGTTTTTCAGGGTGACACTTGGGGTAGTGTGGCTGATCGATGGCTGACTCCCACTGCTGACACCAACAGTGTGACACCCATGTCACTCCAGTCCTTAGTGCCCTGGACCGCAAGTGTGGATCACTGCTAGAGAAGCTGTCTGTTTATCCGGTTGAGGGTAAGGATGATTGGGTCCTGGGTGGGGTGGGATGGGACAGGGCTGCCCACTGAAGAATGGTTCTCCTGAATACAGAGGGTCTATTGGCCATGTCCTCATGGCGATCGCTGGGGGAAGAGTCCTTGGACTGAAAAGGAATACTCTCTCTGACCCCCTTAGTCTCTGTAGAAATTCCAAAGAGTTGTGGCAAGCAGGATCTGGCATGAAGTTACTGCTCGCAATTAAACTTAGCAAATATTTAGTACAAAGCATAAAAAAATGCTAAAATTTAAATTCATATAGTACAAAGAAAGAAAACATTGCTGAAACGGACACTGTGACATATGGACAAACTTGTTTCGTAGCTTACCCTTTCATGTTCCTGGCACAATCCAGTTGCATGATCTACTGAGCATGTGCCGTACTCATTCTGCACCTTGTTCATGTACTGGCCCTCAATGAAACATTTTCCACATTTATTAATCATGTTACTGATGCCACTGTTCTTGAACCCAGTGCCATTTCCTGAACATGCTCGTTCATGTGCCTTACCCCCACACACTATTGGGGGGGGTACATTCAAAATGGGGAACTGGAGATTGTTTCCATTAAAGGTGGGCTTTTGTTTTGATGCCAGTGTTCACGATACTGTCCCTCAGCTGTACCAGCAGCAGCAGCTGAACAGCAGTTTTTGAAACACGCAGCCGGATATTGTGATTCTAAATATATACAGAGGCAAAACACAGTGTCAGTCCAGTGTTTACGGATTCCTATTTACTGCCATTTCCATTGACCAAGTCACCTAACTTATTCATCTGCAGTTCAGCACACCTGTTGGGGTTCACCTGAGTATATCCATGTAGTAGTAGACTTCACCACTGAGTAACTCGGTCTCAGATTGTCCTTTATACTTTTCTGTATTCTTTCCCTGTCAACCAACTCTCCCATCACCCCATCAGCATTTTCTTTAATTACAGAAAGCCATAAAAATTATATAAAAAAACAAACAAACAAGCAACAATGTTTGTCATTTTTAAATTTTCCAGCTTGGCATGAGGAAGGCGTGGTGTATGTCTAACACCTCCATTCAATGGTGCAACTAATGATCTTGGTTCTAACCCTGACCCAGATGCCCCATGTTCATTCATGTCTTCTTTTTGCTCGGTATTTGTGATTTGGAACTTATTCTAATTTGTTTTGGCATCTTATTTTATTGTAATGTTATAACTTTTTCCTAATGTTTGCTCAAGGTGGGCCATGGCATTCAGTCAGAAGAGTGTGTGTGACCCACGATCCCCAAAACAGAGCCCTGTCAGTGCCATCCTAGTTGATTGATCTGTGGGACACTAGAACAGCAGTATTTAGGCATGCACCCTGGGGTAGATCAGGCCTACACTGACACTGGCATTCCACTTCCACATCAGCTCTGAGAAATGCATGGCACATTTGACTGCAGTGGTATAATTTCTGATATTAATTTGTAGTTATTTAGAACCACTACCTCTGTTTTCTTTCTGCCTGCAATGTGCACAGTTGGGGCAGTTTAGATGATATTTGGATGTGCTTCTGATGCCCATTGTTGTGGTTGGGGCCAATGACATTGTGAATAAGAGCAGCAGGTGGTTACAGTACTTTGCATCATTACTAGGCTATTTGTATACTACTGGTATGTATTTATTTCTGTGGTTTCCAGCCTGGCAACTGTAGCCAGGCAGAATGTTATCTAATGCTGTTTACCGATTCCTATTTACTGACATTTCCATTTACCAAGGCACCTCATTTATCATGTACACCCTTTTGTTCCCGCTTGTCTGGTAAACTTGCAGTGTTTCTATATGCTGCTATTCATAGGCAGAGTGGTTACCTTATGAGCTATGATTCACTAGAAAAAATCAAATGCTTTCAGATACAGTATCTTTATTGAATTAATCTTGAGAAATGTTTTTGGTTTTTTTTGTATAAACTTTTTTAGTTATAATATATGGGCCCCTTTTCTTCTCAGTGGTTCTGGCAGGCTGTGTATCTTAAATTCTTGCTATGAGACCTGGGGCCAGATAGTCAAAACTCAGCCTGTGCACTAAGGGGTGTTTTCCCATGCTAACCAGGATTTGTGACCGAGCACCAGTCAGAGTACTTACTTAGCAATGCCCTGTTGTCTAGTGACACCCTCTGCCCCTGAACACATCTCCCTAAAAGTGTAGACATGCCTCGGTGTCTAGTGGCACCCTCTGCCCCTGAACACAAATCTCCTTAAAAGTGTAGACATCCCTTGGTGTCTAGTGCCACCCCAACGCTCCGATCATCCACTGCCACATCAACAAGGTATTTCCTGGTGTGTCCACTGGCATCCCCCACCGCTTAGCACCTGACCCAGGCAATACCTCATAGTTCTTGGTGTCTAGCACCCCCCTGCAAGGTCTGCACCAAGCACACCACCTTTCCACACACCCTTGCCTCCATCGCCAGTGCCATGCTGGGGATCCAAGAGGGTGACTGGTACAACTCTCCTCTAACCTCCTTGGATGTCTGCCCTCTGAAATGACAGGGAGCACACATGAACTGTACATGATGCCATCGGGCATGCCATCAAGCAGCCGGTCTAGCAGATGAGAAGAAGGCTGTGCCGGTCACCCTCTCTATAACTCAGTCTATTTCTGACCGGAAAACATAAATACTTGTATTAAAAGGTTGATTTTATGGGATTATTGGAATGTTATATATTAAAAGTAGCATGGGATGTTACATCTTTCATAAAGACGCTATAATTTCTGCAGATAATCTGAATGTTTGACTCTCAAAGTGTTATAACATCATACTTGTGAAACAGCATACTTTACAGCATATGCCTGAAAACAGACAGTTCCTGTCTAGTGCCCTTACCCGGTTGACAAAAACTAACTAAATAAACGCATAGGGCCCGATTCTAAATGGAGTTAGAATGACGCAAACACATGCAGCATAGAGAAATGGTGCAAATTGCAATCTACATCTGCTACATGTGACATCTGGTATTCCAGAAAACAGGTCCCAGCCTTGGACATATGGCCTGTGTCAAACGCCCCTTGTGACCTGCTTGCATCCAGGAACCCATTATGCAAATACGGATCATGACTTGCAATATGCGTAAACACCACATATGACCTTGGTGGCATTCCAGAAAATGTAGAGCAGATACCTGCATCAAAACAAGTGACACGGAAGTAGACCAGGGTTCAGCTGGTCTACGAAGGCAGGATATAAAATGCCCCCCCCCCCCCGGCTAAGCCACAATCGATCTGGCAGCAGTGTGGACAGAGAGACACACAGAAACACAGAACATGTCATCCCCAATAGCTCTATTGGGCATACTTATGGTGGCACAACGCCACAGGAGGCATGCCAGGTGGCATGGCAGGCTCCAGAGGAATGGTGGACCCAGGGTGCAGGTGAGAGTGCTACAGAGAACTGTGCCACTGATATGTACATGGAGATCATTTGAGGAGCTCTCTGATGAGCAGGGCACTGCATGGTATCACCTCAACAAGGCCACCATAAGGAAGCTGTACCAGGAGTTGTGGGATGATCTACACTTCCCCACAAAAAGGGGACATGCAACACCAGTGGAAGTGAAAGTCAGTGCATCGCTATCTCTGCTAGCCATTGGAAGTTTCCAGACACCCACTGGTGACACAGTGGGCATATCACAGTCCAGTGTCTCCAAGTGCCTGGGGAGGTTCCTGACAGCGTTGTTACGCTATATGTCCTGGTACATATATTTCCCACAAGAGGCAAACCAACAGCTGCATGTTAAGCAGGTGTTCTACACTGGGGCACAGTTTACCCGTGTGCTAGGGGCAATAGATTGCACACATGTGGCCATCAGGGCACCATCATCAGAAGCAGAGGTATATGTGAACCGCAAGGGCTACCACTCCATGAACATCCAGATAGTATGCGACAGTGCCTACCATATACTGGATGTGGTAGCCAAGTACCCTGGATCCTGCCACGACTCACACATCTTCCACCACTGTGGTCTATATAAGAACTTTGAGACAGGAGATATCTCTGGTGGATGGCTGGTTGGTAGATATCTGTTGCAGCCATAGACACTACATTGATACTGTGGACATGTCAGAGGGACACGCACACACAGTGTAATGTGTATACGCATACTGCAGCCCAACATACCAACAAGATGCTGGGACTGGTGTGATGCAGGGAAAGGAGTGAGGGACGGACTAAGCAGACAGTACACAAGGGACATACACAGGTCCATCTTGAAGTGCCAGACAGAGCGGCACATGTAACACCCAGGGATATGTGCCATCCATGGTTGTTGGACTGCAGTATGAGCCACAACACATGTCACACTCTGTGTGTGTCACCACTGACAATCCATGTGCGTTGTGTACCAAAACAGACTGGCCCACTAACCTGTGCCCCCAACCCCCAACAGGTGGCAGTGGATACCCACAACTGCCATGCCTGATGACACCAGTGTGCAATCCACAGAGTGCAGCAGAGGAGAGCTACAATGAGGCCCTGACCAACACAAGAACAGTCACTGAGAGGACTTATGGACTACTAAAGGTGTGTTTCAGATGCCTAGATTGATCTGGTGGGGCCTTGCAGTACAGCCTGGAGATGGCCTGCAGGATAGTGCACTTATGCTGTATTCTACACAACCTGGCACTGTCATGGTGTGTGCCACTGCCCAACACTGATGATTCCCCAGGAGATGGAGAATGCATAGGAAGTGGACACTGAGCCGGACAACACAGCAACAGGAGCAAGGGCTGGTGGTGTATCCCTGGGACAGCATGCAGGACAAGATGTCATCCAGCAACACTTTGAGTAGGAACACCAACACCCCAAGGGTGGCACCAGCAGCAGCACGGCACACCAAGCTGGATGGATGAATATCAACACTGCATGAACAAACTCATCATCCACACGCCACCACAGGACGGTATACTGTCTGCAGTGCAGTGCTACAGCTGTGGTAGCACTGCAGCCTGGTATGTGCCTATGGCTGTTGTTCAGCATCTGGCTGAAGTGTCAGCTGGCTATGAGTGGACCATGAGACATGATGTGTGCAATAGGAAGCATGGACAGCTGTGTGGCCAGATGCATCACAGGATGCAATGGAACAGGTCAGTGTCAGTCAGTGTGTATGTGCATGTGTGCCTGTACATAACCACCACAAGGTATGCAGTGTACCGGGTGACACAATGGTGTAGTACCTACTGACAGAGGCCTAACAGAAACACCCACAGGCACACATCCTGTTGTATGCCATGTCCCACCACAACACATGTACCATAACCAACATGGTGAGGGACACTGTAATGGGCCACAAGATGTCAGCCTGCAAACATGCCCCACATCCATGCATCAACAGTTACACCCACACAGCATGCCATGTCCCACCACAACACACGTACCATAACCAACGTGTGTCCACATTGCACAGAACATGGCGCACATGGAACAGACACAACACAGAACTGTGCACACGTGCAGGGGACAGTGGATGGCCCGATGTGGCACAGCCCATACAGGGCTCTGCATGGCACGTGTGCACCCACATCCATACCTCAGTATGCACCCAGTGTTACCATGCACCTGATAGGTAACACAAAAGTGGGTGTATACAGAATACATGCAGGATACAGACACTTACCACTCAACAGCTGGCCTCATAAATCAGGGACAATACATCGAAACATCAGGGACAAAGGACACAACTCAGGGACACAACATCAACATTAGAGATATCCACCCACAAAGCTGCTAGGACATGAGGAGTGGTGCAAAATGCACTTCCCTAAGAATAAAAAGCATGTAACCTCAATACTCAATATCATATTGTACTAAAAGTCCCCACTGTTAAGCCATGGAAACACACATTACAGTAGGGGCCGAGTAAATATCTGAGTTAAAATCAGGAATGTCCCTGAAGATCTGGGACACTGGAAAGGTATGTAGAGACAGTTGCATTGTGTATGGTGATGTACCGGCAAGGATATTGCAAATCACAAATCGCACATCGCAAACCGCAAATGCGGCGGGAGACGTGCACATGCAATTTACGTGATGCTGCCCATAATTGCATAGAGCATCGGGGGAGAACACAGAAGTAACCATACACATGCTAGACAACCGCATTGTACCAGCCACAAATGGCAGATCAGCATTACAAGGCCAAAAGCCAACAAAGTCACAAATCAAACACTTGTCCCTGTCAGCAACAGCAGGCAGACATGGCAAGGGCACATCTGAGTGGCAGAGCACCAAACTATATTCCACAGGAGACTGCTACCCTAATCAGTCTGGTGCAGCAGTGGGGGAGGGTCCTGCTACCACCAGGGTGCAAGAGACACCCCACTAGTGAGCGGGATAAGGTGTGGCACCAGATAGGTACATGTCTCCATGAGACCACTGGGATATGCAGAACAGCACACCAATCAAAGCACAGGTGGAAAGACCTGGCCAGGCATGATCCAGGCCTGCTCCAGAGGCTAACGGAGATGGCACAGGATGCTGATGTGGCTATGAGGACCGGCCAGCACGTGACACAAGGTAGGTTGCATATACAACAGGGATGAGTGAAGACATGCAGACAACAGAGTGACACTGTACACTACACAGATGTGCAAACTGTAATGTGTCCCTCTCCTTCATGCACACAGGCCACAGTGGTACAGCACAGGTAACGTCTTCCAGGGATGAGGGTGACACTGTACGCCAAGACAGAACAGGAGCATAAGCAAGGAACACAGTGCAAGGAGAGTGCCACACACATGTGTACTACTGTACCCTCCAATCCAATACTCAGGTACCTGTGCCACAGCACCAGGCATCTTTGGTACACATGACAGTGCGATGAGACACAGTGCACATGTGTGTACCACTGCCCACGGTGCCCACAGTGGATTTGTGTTCAGCACGTGCAGACTACATGCATGTGGCATTGCATAACAGGTTCACAGGTGTCAGTGCAGTGCCACGCATGTCTGTTCCATGCTGCCCTGCCAGTGGACTGTACCCTGTGCTTACACACCACTGCCACATGCAGCATGTCAATGGACATGCACTGTGATCACACACTGGTAGTGGCACACAAGCACATGGGCAGAAATGGCAATGACAAATGAGGTTGTATAACATCAATGTGGAGCACCGTTGTTCCACACACAGTATAGGCGTAATCCCCTTGTGGGACGCACACCATGGTGTGGCCATGGCAGGACAACGCCATCGCTAGGCTCGTCAGGCCTGTAGTGGTAATGCCCTGCAGGGTACAGACCTATCAGGGAGACATGCAGACACCTGGCTGTGGTGCCTTCACACGCCAAACAGGGTTGCACACTGGACATCACATCCCCTTGCACACACAATAGTATGTGGGTAAATGACATGCATCTGACAGCTTCACATCACAGTGCTGCTTTGCCCATGAAACCCACCTTTGGAATAACATTGTGTCTGTCTGTGCTGGAACTGTGTGCAGTACACAGTCACGGTGACTCATCCGACATGCCAGGACCACACCACACAGTACGTGGACACCTGTGTCTCAAGGTACAATGATCACAAGCAGAATGCCCCCTCCTGACCCTATGCCACCCTTGCCCCCTGTGCCCCTCATAGGCCATGTACCAGGGTTCATGGTGCAAGGGAACACAGGGGACAGGAGTGGGAAAGAATCAGGAGGGGAGACAGTGGCTGGTGGTGTCATGGTCAGTGGGTGGGACCACATATGGGGCAAGAGCAAAAAAGAGGGTAGCTGGGGACTGGGCAGAAGGAGAAATGGTAGGGGGAGGATTATGGGGTGTATCAACCGTGGAGCAGCGGTGTACATGAGCACCTTGTAGAGGTTGGGGGATTTCCCAGTTTGTCAGAGGCTGAGGATGCAGGACACTGACCAGGCAGGGCTAGCACGGTAAGTACATTGGGTAAGGAATGATATGGAGAAGAAAACCATTGGTAGAGTTCAGGAGGAGAGTAGAGGCATGAGGACAGAAGGATGGAGGGGAGCAGGTCTCCCTGGGACAGTGAGAGTACCAGGATAGGAGGCGGAGCACATTGGAAAACAGTGTAACTGAAAGTGGAGATAGATACAAATAGGTATTGGAACGTCATGGAGATTATAGAACAGGATGAGGATATTGTAGTGAATAGGAAGTGGGAACATGGTGGGAGGTCCATGGCCGGAGGAGAAGTTGACAGAAGAGTATGAGAGGAGAGCTACAGAGGAAGAACTCTGGAGCTAAGTGAGAATAATGTTGGGAGACAAAGGGAAACAGGAACATGTGGAATAGTGGGGAAGCTCAAGGAAGAAGAGAGGATCCAACTAGGGATGAAGTGAGCACATGGTAGCCATGGGGGTGAGAAACATAGCAAACAGGGAGGGGAGGGGGATACCTACCCCACAAGGACAGTAAAGGAGTCACATAATGGGGGTGGTGGCACGCAGAGAGGCTGGGGCTAGGTGGTTCCAGAAGAAGGTGGGAGGTGAGCGGGCTAAGCATAGGAGAAGGTACTGGGGACACTGTGGCTGAGATGGAATCAGAGGGATGCAGGGTGGGAAAAATGTGCAAGTAGGTCAAGGAAAGAACAAGGAGGCTGATGGGGCATGTGGTAAGGACCAGGGCCCGGGGAAAAGAAGTAGGATTGGGGTAAGGGGCCGTGGGGGGCAATGCTACGATGGGGTGAGTAGACAACACAAGGGTGACTATGGGAATGAGGGCAATGCCACAGGTAAACAAGAATGATGGGGACAAGGTGCTACTGGTTGGCATCTTAGTCTTTAAGGGGGTCAAGTGGGGTGGAAGGGAAAGAAGGATATGGGTTGAATGCTTGCCTGGGATAACATTATCGGAGGTTGTGCACCATATTCCATCTTGAGGTGAGGACTAGGACAGAAATTCACATCTTGTGTTCCACCTGGGGACTAATGACCTGGCAGGTAATAGTCTCAAGGAGGTTCAAGCAAGATTTAGGACCATACCTAGATTCTGCAGAAGGCTTGAACCTCAGATCTCTAACCATCTCACAGATTTTGCAAGTACTGAGAGAAAGTGAAGGATACGGGAGCTTAACAGCTGGTTAGCGGAATGGTGTGCACAGAAGGGGTATGGGATGATACGAGACTAGAGGCAACTTGGGAGGATGAAAGCCTCTTCACTGCAGACAGGTTGCACTTCAATAGAGAGGGGGCAGCCCTTCTGAAGTGTTGGCTGGGGGAGTGTGTTGACAAATAATGAAAGTTAAGTTTAAACTGAACAAGGGGTTGGGGGCTGGACATAAATCCACACCACACCAACAATGAGTCGAGGGACCCTAGGTCCACTCCCCAGGAAAGATTGATGCTCAAGGTGCATCTATACAGGGTAGCAAGGGAGGGCGTACGTTTGTGGAAGGGATTGCTAGTGAATGCCAGGAACGTGGTGTATAAGAAGGAGGATCTGATGGCTATCATCAAGAATGACAAGTTAGACATCATAGCAATAACTGAGATTTGCTGGATGGACCAACACACGTGGAAGACAGCTATACCAGGCTTCAGGCTGTTTCTCAGGGACAGGAAGGACAGGAGGGTGGGTAGCCGTGATGTCAAAGAGGACATACAAGTGCTGGAGTGGCAAGAGGGTGACAGAGATATGGATCTACTATGGGTGAAGCTATGCAGGTGGGTAGTGGAATACCTGAGACTGGGAGTCATATATAGACAACCATCTCAAGGAGAAGATCAAGACAGGGCAATGCTGCAAGACATCGAGAGAATGGCTCTCAAGAGGGATACACCACCGGTAGGCAATCTCAATGTACCAGATGTGGACTGGAGCAAATCTGAGGCAGCTTCAGTAAGAAGTAGGGAGATAGTGGATGGGTTAAGTGGGGTGTTCCTGAAACAACTGTTTGTGGAGCCTACCAGGGCAGGCAACCTGGTGGATGTGGTCCTGATGAATGGGAAGAATGTGGAGGTGGTGGTGGTAGGAGAATCACTAAACTGACTACAGGACTGTCAGGTTCATAGTGAGGGCAGGGAGGACGGGGACCTGAAACAGCAAATGGTGCAGGACTCTAGGCAGGCAGACATGGTAAAATTAAGAAGGCTGGTGAGGGAGGTGTTGACAGGGGTAAGGGATATAAGTGATGCAGAAGAAGTATAGGTAGCTTTCAGGGACTGGACACGGAAGGCCACGCAGGCATCCATCAAAAGTGTCAGGAAAGGGGGCTAGAAAAAGGAAGCCACTGTTGTCCAGTATGGATGTAGGAAGGATGGTAGGGGATAGGCGGAAGGTATTCAGGAGATACAATAGTACACAGAGTGAGGAGGACAGGGAGGATTACAGGGCAGCGAGGCATCTAGCAGGTAAAACCATTAGAAGGGCTAAGGCAGATATGGAGGACAGGATAGTGAAAATGGCCAGGGGAAGGACGAAGACATTGTTTAGCTATGTTGGGGAGAGGAGAAAGGCCAGACAGGGGATTGAAAGGCTGAGTGGGAAAGGAGAAAACTTTGTGGGAGACAGGGAGAAGACAGAACACCTGAACAGATATTTCAGATATGTATGTATGGAAGAAGTGGGGGAAGAGGGCCGGAGTTGGAAATGAGAGAGGGGCACAGGGATGTTATCAGATCCTGTCACCACACAGAGAGTTAGGGTGGAGCTAGCCAGGGTGATGATGGACAATGCCATGGGGCAGGATGGTCTGCATCCAAGGGTGATATGGGAATTAAGAGAGGAGTTGGCTGCCCCACTAGTGAGGCTGCTAACCAGTCCCTGGACACTGGTAGAGTGACGGAGGACTGGAAAAAGGCAATGGTGGTTCCAATCCACAAGGCTGTAAGCATGGAATTGATGGAACACTACCGCCCTGTCAGCCTAACCACGGTGGTGGGGAAGGTCATGGAGGCACTCTTTGATGAAAGGGTAACAAAGAACCCGGAGGTGAATGGTCTACTGAATAGACTTTGAAACATAAAAACATAGACTTTGATGGCAGATAAGGACCGCTTGGCCCACCTAGTCTGCCCATTTCCCTACCTACAGGATAAGCCGCAGATCCTAGTTAACCAACAGCCTACTTCTTCCTACCCCCCACAAGAATTGACTTATGGATGATAGACAGCATGGGTTCACTAGGGGCAAGTCATGCCAGTTCAATTTGATCGACTGTATTGACTGGGTGATGCAGATAGTGGACCGGGGGGGGCATGGATGTGGCCTATCTGGTCAACAAATCAGATAGCATGGGGGTAGGGGCAGCCAATATAACAAGATGGGTGGAAAACTGGTTGGCAGATATGGGTCAGAGGGTGGCGGTGAACGGGGTGCACTCAGGGATTGGGCAGATGAGGAGTGGAGTTCCCCAGGGATCATTGCTGGGCCCACACCTGTTCAACATCTCTGTACAGGACACTGCAGAAGGCCTGAAAGGGAGGGTGGCCCTTTATGCAGATGATACGAATATCCATAATAGAGCTGACTTCCATGGGGGGGGGTGGAGAACATGAGGAGGGACCTGAGAGTACTAGAGGAGTGGGCATAGACCTGGCAAATACAATTCAACATCAAGAAGTGTGCTGTCATGCACCTGGGATACAAGAACCAAAGAGCAAAGTTACATGCTGGGAGGGGAGAGTGTCACAGTGACAGAGGAAGAGAGGGATCTGGGAGTAACAGTGTCCAGCAACATCAAGGTAGGGAAGCAATGCTCAAGGGCGGTGGGTAGTGCATATGAGATGCTGGCAAGCATGGGCAGGGGGGTCACTATCTGGTGTAGAGAGGTCCTGGTGCCCCTGTATCAGGCCCTGGTGAGGCCACAACTCAAGGACAGGGTTCAGTTTAGGAGTCCTCACCTGCACAAGAATATAGACGCAATTGAAAGGGTACAGCAAAGGGTGACCAAGATGGTGCAAGAGATGAAGGACAAACCATATGAACAGAGATGCAAGCAGCTGGGGCTGTATACGCTGGAGACCTGGAGGGAGAGGGTTGACATGATCGAGACCTTTAAACACATCAACGGGAGGAACAAGGGAGGCATGAGGAAGTTATTCCACAGGAATGAAGGAAACATAACAAGGGAGCACATACTGAGACTCCAGGGGGGCACTTCAGGAGCAATGTGAAAGATCAATATTTCACAGAGAGTGTGGTGGGGAACAGGAACAGGCTTCTTGAGGAAGTATTGAAGTCAGGGACTGTAGAGGGATTCAAGACTGCTTGGGACACACACATGGGGCTAAGGGGACGGGGGGTGTTCCATGAGTTGCAATATGTTGGGCTAGTGGGATAAGGGGCAGATCAGATGGGCCATGAAGTCCTTTTCTGATGTCACCTTCTATGAGTCAATGATTCTATGATGATAATGCCGTGTATTGCTGACAACATCACAGACTGTATAATGTGCAGTTGCACATGTTCTGCTTAGCAGCACAGTGTATCTCCATATTTGTGATGCATGCGCAGAACACTCACAATATACCCAACATGGACATGGTGCAACCATGTCCGATGACCAGCAGGTTGCATACTATTGCTGAGTCAGCTGTGCATACTATGATGCGAACAGCCTGCACACACACCTGCAATACTGCTGGCCACTGCTCCATGTATGTGTGACGTACAACTGCCGACGTGTCTGGACCACCACACTGTAGCACAGTACAATGGAGTGACATGCAGTGACCATGGATGTTGAAATGTCTGTGTGTAGGTGTCCTGGGGCATGCATCAATCAGTCAATCAATCAATCAATCAAATCTTTATTTATCTAGGCGAACACCATTGAGCATAGCTCATTTACAAGATGGACCTGGTTAGCACAGGAACACAGGATATACAATATATGAACAGTCACAACATAACACCTCAGTAATATTATACAATACAGAGATACAATAGTTAAACATAGTCATAAGTGGAGAACAGTTTGGAAACAGTGGTTCAATTCCTTTGTGGTGTATAATGAGTCTAGTAACAGTAGCTGGAAGTACTAACGAGGACAATTATTAGGTAATGGTATATTACATGCCATAAGAAACAAGACAGACAGTGAGTTAAAAAAAGAAAAAAAAAACAGTGTAACAGGGTAGAAGGGGTGGTGTGGTAGGCGAGGCAAGATAGGGTACAGGAAGGGTGGTAGGGGATAGACAAGGGACAGATGAAGCCTCGGCGAAGACACAGGACAAGATGGTGAGGAGCACAATTAGGTATTAGAGAAATGTGAAGGAGAGGCCACAAGGTCAGGTGTAGCAGAGAGGACAATGCCATTGTGGTACGCTATAAGTGCAGGGAAGTTTAGGATCAGGGGAAGCAGTTGCAAATTTCCTTGACCGAATGGTCATATAGTGTCTTGAAGGAGGATAGACTGACTGGGGTACTAAGCTTTAGTGATTTTTGTATTTTGTTCCATAGAGACGGCAGTGCAAAGCTTATAGCCGTTCTCCCAAAGTGTGTGTTTTAGCTTAGGTACCTTTAAGGAAATAAAGGAGTAGCTTCTCAGTGCATAGTTCCCAAGCTCGCATAGCAGAAGACAATCAGAGATACTGTATATAGGGGTAGTTTTTTGATAATAGCGCTGAACGTCCAGAGTACAGCATTTCTGTTGCTCCTGTACTGAAGGGAGGGCCACCCCACAGCAGCATAGAGGGCACAATGATGAGTGGAAAAAGGTAGGCCAGTAATGAATCTCAGAGCCCTGTGATACAACATATCCAATTTAGCAAGATGAGAGACAGGGCAGTGACTATAAAGAAAATCAGCAGTCAACCAAGGAGAGAAACATTGTTTGTACAAGCTGCTGTATGTTGTGTGTAATACACCGTGTGATAACGTACAAAGTGTGTCCCATTGTAGTGTGATGCAGCGGCCCAGTATTGAGCACCAGAAGCACTATGTCTCAACGACAGCATAGGTGACAATGAACAGTGGCACGATGCACGCACACACATCATGCGTGAGTGTACTCTGTGTGACTTGTGCCATGAATGTATCGCATTGTACTGTCTGGAGACATTGCATTTGTTAGCAGTGCAAACTCCCATACATGTGCATGACAATGGCATATCTGCATGTAGCCATAGCAGCAGGTGTGCACTGACATGTGCATATGTCTCCCCATGCAGGTCACAGATGTCAGAAAGAGCCAACATCACATGGTGACAGCCCCTGTGCTAGGGCACTGATCCTTGCTATGTGTCTGCAGAAGAGGAAGGAAGCTATGGCATATGAAGTAAGGACTCGCAGGTGCCGTCGACATCCCACACTTACCACCCACAGAGGATGAGGATGAAGGGGAGGATGAGGTGCCATGGCAAGAACAAACAGACACCCAGGGGACAAATGGAAACCAGACACCCCTGGAGTTGCAGGGGAACCATGGCCAGGCTGTGTCTGACGTCGGCCAGCAGTCCACTGTAACACTGATGTGGACAGTGGACACATATCTGCCTCTGGCTGTACTGTGGATGTGTGCCTCAGAGGATGGTTGTTGCAGGAGATGGTGTGGACAATGGACAGAATGCCGATAATGCTGAGAGCCAGGATGTCACATTCGCAAGTACTGTGGCAGTCCATAGTGTTGTGCTGGATGTAACTGCTGCTGTGGATGGACAACATGAGGGAAATGCTAACACACAGTCAGGGGATGAAGTCCCTGCCACAGAGGATGTGTATAGGGTGGGAGTTACACAGGAGGATGACACACATGCTAGCCCTGCGGGTATGACAATGCCACAGAGCATGATTATGTCAGTACAGGAGGGCAGCCAGAGGATAGCACACGTAACAACGGGAGGGGGTGATGTCACAGATGACACTGGCTATGGGGCCGTGTGTGGGCTGCCTGAGGGTGCTTGCACCACACCGAACAGATTGCCCACCGTTGCAGCTGCTGCAAACTATCTGTCTCGAGGTATCTAGCATGTGTTTGAGGATGACATGTTCAGTCATGTGTCCAACAATGACAGCACTGTGTTGCATGGTGAGGGCTGTGTCCTGCCTGGAGTGGATCATGCGACAGAGTCAATGGGCACTGAGGCACATACTGAGGCTAATGACAGTGTGCGGGGTAACATCATGGTGGTGCAGACGGGTCAGGACGATGTGGTAGAGGACACTGACGGTGGTACACAGGCTCAAGCGGAGGAGCACAGACCAGCTGCACAGGCATGCACTCCCCACATGCCCCAGGTGAAGAGGATGGTTAAGCTGGGAAGGGCCTTCCAGATGGACTGCGCATGGATGCAGGTGTCTCTGCATGCCTTCCTTGATGCGGTGCAGGACTTCTGTGACATGCAGGCCACACACAGCTGGCCTGCCTGTTTCAGCATTACTGTAGCCATTTTGTACATACGACATGCACATACAGTATACCATGGTTAGGGGGTTGTGCACAATCCACAGTCTGTGGCTGGGATACACACCTGTATGTTACAGTAATGATGTAAGTAAATGTTTGTCTCAATGTTCACAGCACGATGTTCAAATACATGCATGTTGACATAGTGTACTTCTGTACCATTCCAAATTGTTTGAATGCCACTATTACTTTTTCAGTTCTACAATTTCACTTCACTGTTGTTTCACTTTGTACGCCACATGGAACATTTTGTGTAGTACCATGACACCCACACATGTGTAACTCACACACCACCAGCATGTCAATAAAAGTTATGATTTTGTTCTGTCATGTTGTATGTTGTCCATACTGTCTTTTGTACTTCAACAAAGGCATGTCCATTGAGGCCCTGGCATGTTATTGTATTGGGTATATGTGTGTTCCCTGTGGTTCTGCCCACTGGTCCCCAGTCCCCATACCCACAACATCATTAGCAATAGGCATGCCACTGTGTGACACAGTGTTTGTGAATGGCCAGTTGCAGTGGCAAACCTACAGTGCACCAATGGGCAAAATCATATGGCCACTGTGTCCAGACCTATGCTGTCCAGATGTTGTTATGTCCATGTGTCATGGGCTTGGTACAGCACAGGCATGCTAAGTGCTGTGAGTGGTACCACACACAGGGGCACACAGTTGTTGTTGGGTGTGATGCACTGGTGAGGTGATAGGATAACCCTTTTGTCTATCCTTGGACAGCCCATGTGAGACATCTGCAGTGGTGACATTGCATTGAGACTGTGGAGACATGTCCTCCAACGTGCATATGACACGTACCTCTGCAATATGGTGGATAACCATGATGGTGAAGTGAGTATACTTGAGGACATAGAAACATAGAATTTGATGGCAAATCTGGACCACTTGGTCCACCTAGTCTGCCCATTTCCCTACCTAACGGATAAGCTGCAGATCCTAGTTAACCAACAGCCTTCTTCCTCCTACCCCCCACTAGAATTGCTTTATGTCTGTCCCACGCATTCTTGAATTCCCCCACTGTTTTTGACTCTATGACCTCCTCAGAAAGGCTGTTCCATGTATCCACAACCCTCTCTGTGAAGAAATACTTCCTCACATTACCTCTGAGCCGTCCCCCTCTATCTTCAAATTGTGCCCCCTTGTTCTTGCACATCTCTTTTTCTGAAAGATGCTACCCTCTTGGACTTTGTTGATTCCCTTGAGGTATTTGAAAGTTTCTATCATGTCCCCTCTCCCTCCTTTCCTCAAGGCTATACATCTTAAGTTCCTTTAGTCTTTCTTCATATGTCTTCTGATGCAGACCCTGCATCATTTTTGGTTGCCCTCCTCTGGACAGCCTCCACCCTGTCTATGTCTTTGCGGAGATGGGGTCTCCAGAACTGTACACAGTACTCCAGATGTGGTCTTACCAACTGTCTGTACAGAGGGCCAACAACTTCCTGTTTTCTACTGGTGATGCCTCTCCCTATGCATCCCAGTATCCTCCCAGCCCTCCTTACTGCCTTCTCACATTGCTGGCCCACCTTTAGGTCATCTGATATGACTACCCCCAGGTTTCTTTACATTTTTGTTGTTGTCAGTATCTCACCCCCCATTGCGTACTCTTCCCCTGGGTTTTTGTTTCCCAGGTGCATTACTTTGCACTTCTTTGCATTGAATCTAAACTGCCATACCTTTGACCATTCCTGCAACCTTGCCAAGTCCCTTTTCATCCTTTCAACCCCACCTTGTGTATCAACCCTGTTGCAGATCTTTGTGTCATCTGCAAAGAGACATACTTTCCCTTCCAGTCCCTCTGCAATGTCACTTATAAAGACATTAAAAAAGACCGGGCCCCAGTACTGAACCCTGAGGTACCCCACTAGTAACCCTCCTTTCTTCACTGTGGACTCCATTTACTATTACCCGCTGTGTCCTGTTGTCCAACCAGTGTTTTACCCAGGCTACCACCCTGGGACCCACTCCCAGGCTGGCTAATATGTTTATTAATCTTTTGTGCAGGACTGTGTCAAATGTCTTGCTAAAGTCTAGGTAGGCCATGTCCATAGCCCCTCCCTGGTCTACTGCTTTGGTCACCCAGTCAAAGAAATCGATTAGATTTGTCTGACATGTCCTTCCCGCTGTGAATCCATGCTGCCTTAGGTCCTGTGCCCCACTGGCCTCTAGGTAGTCAACAATTCTTTCCTTCAGAAGTGATTCCATCATTTTCCCTACCACTGAGGTCAAACTGACAGGTCTGTAGTTTCCTGCCTCTGTCTTGCTCCCACTTTTATGAAGGGGAATCACATCTGCCCTCCTCCAGTCCTCAGGTACCACACCATCCTCCCATGATTTATTAAAAAGGGTAGTCAGTGGTGTTACTAGTTCTTCCCTTAGTTCTTTTAGAATTCTGGGGTGAATCCCATCAGGCCCCATTGCTTTATCCACCTTCAGTTTTAAGAGTTCTTTCAGAACCCTTTCTTCTGTGAAAGGACTAATATCAACCCCCCTATCCAGAGTGCTTCTATTGACTGGATTAGGTATTTCCCCCTGCTTTTCCATTGTGAATACTGAGCAGAAGTATTCATTCAGTATCCCTGCTTTTTCACTGTCGCTCTCTGCCCAACCACCTTCCTCTTTGTTCAGCCTCAGTATCCCTGCCTTAGTCTTTCTTTGCTCCCTAATGTACTTATAAAAGGTTTTATCCCGCTTTGTAACCGAGTTGGCTATCTTTTCCTCGATTTGGGCCTTTGCCATTCTGACTGCCTTACCAGCTTCCTTCTGCTTTAACTGGTACAGTTCTCTGTCCTGCTCCTTCTGTGTTTCCTTATACTTCCTGAATGCCATCGTTTTCTCCCTTACCTTCCCCGCCACTTCTTTTGAGAACCATAGTGTTTTTTTCTTTCATTTTGATTTGTTTATTTGCTTCACACAAAGGCTTGTTGCCTCTGTGATGGCGGTTTTGATGTTTCCCCATTGTTGCTCCACCCCTCCTTCTTGCCTGTTTGCTAGTGCTTTTCTGTGGCTTGACTCTACAGCTAAGTTTATCGTGAACCACACTGTTTGGTGGTCGCTTGTTCCCAGATGGCTATCCACTTCAAGATCAGAGATCCTCTCTCCGTCCCCATGTGAGAGTACCAGGTCTAAGATTGCTCTCTCCCGAGTGGGTTCCAAAACTAGCTGTCTGAGGCATGCCCCCTGTAGGGCATTGAGAATGGCCTTGCTTTTGGATGTGGCTGCGGCAAAGGTGCTCCAGTCAACATCTGGCATATTCGGGTCCCCCATCAGCAATATCTCCCCTTTCTCTGCCATCCCAAGGATGCCTTCTATCATTTCCTCATTAAGGTCTTGTACGTGGCATGTTGTGCGTCAGCTATGGTCAACAACAGTTGCAGCCCCAGCATGCATCATTGCAATGTGTGTCATGGACATAAGGGATATAAGGGTCAACAGTGCAGATGCCACTAAGGCTCTCATGCCTCGTACACAGACTAAAGTGGGCTGCTATTTCCTGCTGCCATACATGTGAAGAGGTGTGATGTGTGGATGCGTTTTACTGGTATGACAAGTGTCAACACGTGTGAGGCCTCCACTGTGTATTTGTGTTTGGACTGCAGTCCGAACAGTCATGTGGACATTGACACGCTGGAGGATGTCCAGGTCATGACAGTACAATGGTACAACCATCGATCGACATTCACATATTGCGAGTGTCTAAAGGCCCTCCCATAGTACTCACTGGAGGAGGGTAGGGATGGGTGGGTGGACATGGTGGACACAGTTATGCACCCTCAGGCCACAGACAGGGTGCAGGGGGTGGCATCTAGCACTATGATGGCTAACAAGACACAAGGGGGCATGACATAACAGTGCTATGTGGCATGTAGAGGGAATATGTGCCGGGGTATGTTACAACACAGTGATGGTGGGGGTGTAGTGCATTGCAGAGGCTGCCACACACCGTTATATGTGCATACTTGGTGGATGACTGTACAAATCCTGTGCGCAGGCATGAGGGTGCACTACTGGACATTGGGACTATGTGGAATGTCACTGACTGGGCATGTTTGCCAGCGATACACCGTGTGGAATGATGGGAAGGGGCGCCTGTCGCTGTCAGCCAGCTCTGCACCCCAACTCACTGTGATTGTCCTCTACACCAGTATAGCTGTGTAGGTGGGTGTGCGCATGCAGGGTAATCTGTCAGGCAGGTGTTGTGTTGCTGCATTCTGCTCAAATCACATCTATGTTAATCCAGATAATGGCGGCATATTGTGTAACTGACTGGGACATGTGGCCACTGTGTTGGAAGAAATACCTGCTCTCCACATCCAGACATATGCTCCTGCATATGCACATTGCCACATGTCTCAGATAATGCATCGTAGGGTGGTCTTGTAAACCTTACATCACACTGGTGACAGGCATACACCAAGCACTGTGGGTGACAGTCCTTTGTTACTGTGCTGTGATACCATTGCACATGCCTGCATGTGTACATGTCCATGCAACATGTGTCTGCATAGACTATGGCCATGTGGGCTTGCACAGAGGTGTCGTCTTTGAGCCTGTGATGCAGCACGACACACACCCAACTGCACAGGGGGATTGCACATGCAGTGGTTGTAGGCCTATGATGTTGGTAGCTGGTGGTGGAGTCAGTGCTGTAGGCACACTTGTGCAATGGTAGCTGTCCATGTTCACTGTGGCACACATGACAGCACATAGTGTGTTGCATGTCATACAATAGGATAATGCCAATGTTGGCAGCTATGTTGTCTGCCTATCGTCCCGCACACATGTACCATTGCCAGACCTGAACTATCCAAACATAGAACATAGAAACATAGAAGTTGACGGCAGATAAGGACCGCAAGGCCCATCCAGTCTGCCCATGTCCAGACATGTGACTGTGTCCACACATGCCTTCAGGACACCATTAGTGGGTGCCTGTGCCACCAGACCACAGTGTAGCATGTATGTGACTGTCATATGTGTCCACCTGTATGTGTTATGCACATGGCCATCATAACTGTTGCTACACAGTACAGCTACACACTCCACAACATGCCCTCCACATACTATTGTGTTGTACAGTGTCATGTAAGGTCACAACAAACATAATTGGTACTGTGGGCACTGTGAAGACATGTGTGATATGTAGGTGTACCAGAGAGGGCCCAATAGGGTGGCACAGTGAATGCTGACACCACTACATGTGTGCAGGGACCACAGGCCAACACTATGTCTGCACAGGTGTGTGTGTGGTTGATGGGACATGGTAGTCATGCTCAGGTTCTACAATGCTATATGCAGGTATACAGTGTGGTGAGAGTACATCCATTGCAATGGATGCACAGTAACATGTGGCAGGACACGACAGTGGATGGTGGCAGTCCCGTGGGCTGTGTGGTGATGTTCCTCCACACAGGGTCTGTAGTGTTTACATGGCATGACATGCAACATCAGGATGAGTGGTCCTGCACCACTGAGGTGCTGTATGCATGCACGGGACAGCCATACGTGTACTGTGTTGTGTGGCTTGTGGTTGAAACATGCTGTCACATGCTGGAGTATCATGTAACTATATAATGTACATCTCACACAGTGTATGTGTGTTACTGTGCACAGCTGCACACACTAACCCTGTGTCTGAACCCACATGTTAGTACGACATTGTTTGTAGTTGTGTGCCTGGTAGGTCCACAGTTACGGGTGTGAGTGTTGTACTGTCAGGACCACACATGGTCCATCTGTCCATGTGGATGTCTGTGGATTGGTGAGTGACACACTACTGCATCTGCCTACTGTGCATGAGTCCACTTTGGCATGGGTACAGCAGCCGGTGGTGCCAGCATGCATGGATTGTAACACGACATGGCTGCTGGAACATGTGTGGTGTATCAGGGTAAAGGATCAGTCGGATAGTGGCAAATCACAGTGCCGTGGGATACACATACCATTGTGGTTGATGGGACTAGGGCACTATTCTGCTGAGCCCCTGCACATTTGTACATGCAGACATGGTTACATGCCTATGCGACTGACATTCACCAACCATGTGGTGTGCACAGCCACACCCGTGCCCCCCCCAGTTACCCTGCACTAACCTGCATATGTGCCTGTGAACATCCACAGCCTGACTGATATCCACCATTGTACTGGCCCACACCATCACTCCCGCCATTTCCGTATCAGTCTGCAGCACATTACCCATTACAGACAAAACCACAATGGGTCCATAACAACAGCAGCAAGTGCCATCAGTGGCCAGCTGTGCACAGGGATGCATCATGACAGACATTGTTGGTGCAACAACCTGTGTCACACAATGGCAATGAGGACAGTAGCACCACAACGTGTTGGAGCTGCCACCAGGTGCTACGCACTGGCCATGGACACTGGATCATGGTAACAGTGCCACCACAACAGGTGTGCAGCACTGGGAAGCACATGTCAATTGATGGATGGTGGGCAGACCAACCATGCCCAAGTGCTACCGGTGCCACCTTCAGGGCCCTGTACGCCCTCAGGTGGGGTGGTGCCATGCAGGCCCATGTGCACCCCACTGATATGAACACCACAGTGAGGTGGTGTGTGTACACTGAACACCACAAAGTACCGCCACCGTAGACATGCATTGTGGTGTCATATCCTGTGTTGTGACTGCAGCTGTAGAATGTACAGCTGTCACTCACGGGCCATGTGTTGTTTGTGGACACACATGCAACAGCACAGGTGTGCTGCACGTATGTGACCACATGTGCACAATGTCTGGCAAACTTGCATGACACACAGAACAGGCTGACAGACCTCAGGGTCATGGGTGTGTGTGCACGACAAAACATGAGTGCAATAAACAAGAACAGCACTCCAACACCCCCTCAGGCAACAGTGGGAGTAACATTGACTATGTACGTCCCCCCCCCCCAGTATAACGAGATATATACAAAGTATAAGCGTAACACAAACAATGTTATGCTCAGGGAAAAACAACACCACAGAAGGATCACAATGACACATGTAGGCCCCCACCTCCCAGCAGGTGCAAACAGAAACACAGTCACTGTCCACACAACCCCCTGCAGACTGTTACATATTCATTACAGGTGTCCTTGTCCTTCATGCAGGGCTGATAGCAGGGCCGGTTGCCGAGAGCAACATCACCCATTGTAGTGTCAAACAGGTCAGCAGGGACATGGCCCCTGTAGATAGGCCGGCCAGTTGTATGTATCAATGTGAAATGTGCACTGCAGCAGCATGCTGTGCCACCTCTGAGTCTTCCTGGTGTCGTGCAGATGTGGCACCATACCCATCATGCCCTGCTGCAATGCCCACCGCCGGCTCATCGTCCACCTTCTGCACCTGATTTGAGCAGTGCAAACACACCCCCTCCTGCATGTCTGCCTTAACAGCGTTGTCACCGTCTGTGGCTCCTTGCTGGCTGTCTGTCCACCTGTGTAAAGGCACTGTAGAGGACACCACCCCAGTGGTGCCCTGCACATTGGCAACATTGTCCTGTGTTGCCACACTAAGTTTTGGCCCCCTTCACCTGCTGGTCCTCCCACTCATCCACTGACCACTCGACTTGGCCATGCATGATGCCCTGGTCATGTAGCACCACATGCTGCATAGTACCTGTTCCACATCTTCCTCACCATGGCCCCCCCCATCTGCCCGTGTATGCCTATACCTCATCCTCCGTGTCCATTTTTGGCACCCTGAGGTATTTGTGCCTTGTGCAGATGGCATATGCCTTGGCCACACTGTTGTAATTGCCCAGAACACAGTGCATGTGTGTTACTGGTAGTTGCCCATGTGTGACATGTGACATCACACAGTCATGATGCATTGACATAGGACCACCCCCCCCATGTCCAGACACCCACATGCAACCTGTATTGCACACAGTATTGTACTGCAGTGTCCACATGCACACTCGGAACATGTGTTGTCCCAACACACCCACATGATCTGTAGAGCCATCGCTGAGCTAACCTGCCAATGTCTGCACCGCATGCACACAGTGCCACATGGGCTCTGTGTACCATACCTTGTTCATGTAACAGTACCTATGATGCACCATACATGCACACACTGTGCCTTCACAGTCTCTGCGCTGCACCCTGTCGTTCATCTTGCTGACCCTCTGCAGCCTGTCGACCACATTGTCCTGGGGTGGTGCCACTCCAAACTGTGTAGGCAGGGAACACATATGACGCTGTGTATTATCCATATGCATGCTGTTGTTACAAGGGTGTGTTTTCATGTGCCTCCCTTGTGACATACTCACCTTCCATGAATCTATGAGCAGTCCTCACCTCTGTCTCCTATGGTCACCTAGGAACAGCAGGTGGGTTAGTAAAGCAGGATCCTGACTGATCATGTCCTGCCATGTCTGTGTTCGCTGCCATGATTTACGCCACATCACACTGATGTCACGGGGTGTGCCCAATTGTCCATCCACATTCTGCCCCTGGTTGTGGGTGGTTCTGCACTCAGGTGGCCGCAGTGTGGTGCACCGCTACTACATGAGGTGATGAGCTCTGCAGTCTCAGCTTGTGTGTACTTGTGGCCGCACCACTTATAGTGCACACTGTAGTGCTTGTTTGAACTCCCTCAGTGGTGCCGGGCCACTCCCTGTGGTGCACACCCTGCCCCTGCTGTTTGTGTGGAATGTGTCATCTTTCGGTTGCGACTCTACATGATGACACATGAGGCCCGTGTGTCCGCATGCAACCCAGTCCACCACCCATCACACCCAGCAGTGCCACAGCCCCACACATCAGACACCAGTAACATATGCCACACCCCATCACTGGCAACAGGGACACATGCCCCACCCAGAATGACACTGACACTGCACCCCACACCACATATAACACTGCATCCCACCAATGAGAGCACCATTTACTCCCCCCCCGCACACTGTTGTGGGTCATTCATTGATTGTCATGTGATCAGCTGTTGCAATTTGTACTGCACTCATGTACGCGTTGCACAGCCCAGTATGGTGACACAGTCCCAACCATGACCCTTACATCACACAGTGTCATCCTCCGTCAGGCAATTGCAGTACACAGATGGCAGTGAAAGGATATTTATTACACAGATATGGTGTTTATGGACTACAATGTCATTTAGTGGCCTTGGTGTACACACACCCTGCACAGTGACAGACCCCAAACATTGATCCACCCTGTAACATCACATTACACACATTCAGACATCCATCACCCAGTGACATACGCACACACTATTCAGCACTGTACATGCCCCCCCAAATGTTCAGCACAACACAAATGACATTGTCCCTTTTATCCTGGCTTCTTGCCACCTCTCAGTTGCTTCTACAGTTGATTTTCCTGTGTTTCACCATCCTGATGCTGTATCCATCTTGCACCACTGGTAGCTATGTCCCCAACTCATGTCGACACCATAGGTTTGCCCGCATTGGACACTTTTGTGTCCTGTACAGTTGTTGCTCTGGGCTTTCTGCCCCACTTCTTGGCTACAGTTGGTGGTGCGCACACATCAGGTGCCTGCATTTTGTCACGTGTATCCACTACTTGTTGTCCAGTGGCAGGCATGGCATTGTGGATGCCTTGCTGGACTCCTGTTCCCCTGGCAACAGGCTGCCACGGTGTGCTCCCTTGCTGTGCCACACTGCTGCTGTCTGTGGCAATGGGTTGTGTGGCAGATGCCGGTCTCCGGCCCCTATGGCCCCTCCAACTGGTGCTGGGGATGTTGTGCTGTTCTTTCTGGCCCTGTACCCGTGGTCTGTGCACCACTGACCCAGGTGCCTGCATGTGTGGCCCACCTGTGGTGAACTGTTGCACAGCTGTTGTGGGTTGTTGTGCTGGTGGCATGGTATACAGCTCCACACTGGTGTCCTGTACTGCTGCGCCACTGTGTCCCATGTGTGGCACTGTGTCTATATTCTGTATGGTGTCCTGAGCCTCTGTTGTGTCACTCTACAGCCGCTGCACACATGGGGACCTCACAAGTTGTGATGACACAACTGTCTGCAGCACCACTGCAATAGCCTCTGTCTGTCTCTGCTGCTGTTCGACAGACTTCTCCATGGCTATTGCTAGCCTATTCATTGCCTGTGTGTGGCTTGCAGAGCCTTCAAAAGGGTGTTCAGAGTTGCCCGTGTCTGACTTGTGCCCATCTCAGTTGCTGTCACTAGGCCTGCCATGTGGCCATCCATGGTTTTGAGGTGTTCTTCCCGGCACAGCCGAATGCAGCTGAGCATCTCATTCTGCTCATCCTGCCTGCTTACCACTGACCAGCAATACAGGCCATAGTCTGTTGCTGAGTCATCCACTGGATCCTGCAGTGACTGTTCCACTGGACCCTGCAGAGACTGTTCCACTGGACCCTGCAGTGACTGTTCCACTGGATCCTGCAGCAACTGTTCCACTGGATCCTGCAGTGACTGTTCCATCTGGTTCTGCAGTGACTGTTCCATCTGGTCCTGCAGTGAATGTGTCGCTTCATCCAGGCATGCCTCCAGCTCCTCAATGATGGTTGGGCTGAAGTCCTGTGCAATATTTTCTGCTATGCTGTCCACTCTTCTGGCATCTAACATCTCCAGTGTGTTATCTGGTTGTGTCACTACTGTCCTTGTCAGCCTGTTGTCCACGGCTATGCCTTCAGTGTCCATCGGTTCAGTGTACTGTGCGCTCAGCCCCTTGGATGTGCCAGTTGTTTGTGTGTCCGTTGCCATGGTGCTTGGCTCCTCCTCTGCTTCACTGCTATCGCCACTGCCATCTTCCTCCTCCTCCTCTCCACCTTTTCCTGCTGTGCCTGTGGGGTTATAACACTGTCTGTCAGACTGGACCGTGGTAGCAGTATTAACATTACATGCTGCTATGGTAGCGGTGGTTTCATGGTGTGTCTCTTCCTTTGGACTACTGCACTGTGCCACATAGTTTACATCATGTCCCTGTGTCTGCAACATGTGTGTACAACACGTGCCTGCACACCCACTGCCACCCCTCCACACACCCTCACCAGTGTCCCCTCCCACAGTCCTACACCGCTGGGACAACACGCATTGCTGTATCTGTGTTTGTCTGTGGCCAGCCTCTACACACCCAGTGGCCCACCCCTCCACACACCCCTGCCAACACCCCCCACCCCACAGTCTTACACCACTGGGACAAACACATTGCTGTAGCTGTGTTTGTCTGTGGCCAACCTCTACACACCCAGTGGCCCACCCCCTCCACACACCCCTGCCAACACCAACACCTCCCCCACAGTCTTACACCACTGGGACAACACACATTGCTGTAGCTGTGTTTGTCTGTGGCCAACCTCTACACACCCAGTGGCCCACCCCCTTCACACACCCCTGTCAGTGTCCCCCTTCACTGTCCTAAATCACTGGGACAACATACATTGCTGTATCTGTGTTTGTTTGTGGACACCCTCTGCACACCCAGTGGCCCACCCCCTCCACTCACCCCTGGCAGTTGCCCCCCCCCAAGTCCAATTGCAGTGGCACACAGAACATTACTGTTACTATATTTGCATGTGGCCTACCTGCTTCTCTTTGCATCCTTGTTGTGTCAAGGTCGGTGTCCCCACGCACACTGTGACTGCTGAGGAATGCAAGCATTCTTTGTTCGTGGTCACTGAGGGGTATTTCCTCTCTTGGACCACCACCAGTTGCTGTGGCACAATGCTTGTTGTCAGCCTCCTTTTCCTTGGCGTGGCACTTCAGATTATTGAGCCATTTCTGCAGGTCCCTCATGGTACACCTGGCATTGGCCACCGTATTTGCAGTCGTGGCCACTGTATTCCAGCCACCTTTGCACTGCTTGAGAAATTCCCTTTCCCCACCCCTGCCCAGCAGCAGTTTTGCATTTCCCTCAGCTTCGCCAAGGAGGACATCTGTCTCCTCCTTCGTGAAGTTTTTCTTGCGTTTTCTTTTTTCCGCTGTCTGTGATGCCACTATGGTATTATTTGTTGCCATTGCTAAACTATTCCCTTAGCGGTTTGCCTTTTATGGCAGATTTGCGTGGTACGCCCTTTGATTGGTCGCATTTTGCAACATGCGTTACTCCACCATATCTGCATTTGCGATTTGTGACATTGGTCTTTTGGCGTAACTTACGACATGCATATTTCCAGCGCCTTGTGGCGCAAGGTGTCCTCCTTCTGGAATATGGTGCAGGTCGCATGTCGCAGTGTTTTGGGTGCAATTATCTGTCCAGGCGTACTTTATGCTGTGGTCTAGGGCATCTTTTGGAATCGGGTCCATAGTCTAAATATTAGCATTACCGCAAGACATTTTGAAGGCATTTAAAACCAAATGCCACATCTTGCATGCATGTTGTCAGAACCAGTCAACAAAAAGTGCAGTAATCATCATGATCATTAAATAATGCTACTTTATTCTATTTTCTGTAGAACAATTGTTGCTCTCCTTATTCACTGCTAGGACAAATCTTTTGATTTCAGTGTTCCCTGTAGCTACTGTAACCCCAGTAACACCCCCAACCCCCTTCTTAACGCTACACTATATGAATGCGTTAATCAACTGTGATCAGCTGTTTTGTTGGTGGGTAAGTTAAAGCACAACTTCCTGATGGGTTTTTATTTGGGGGGGGGTTCTGTCGCTGATCTTTAGGAATGCCATTGGCGGAAAGTGCCCCATATAGACTACTGGGTTGAACTGATGTTTACCCAGCCCCCCTCATCTTATGTTACTTTATATATTGTGTTTTTTAAGTGTATTTAATGGACTTGATTAGAGTGTGTGTGCTGTGATATTCATGCAAAATACAACCATGACTGATTTGTGAAAGTATTAGCAGTGTTCTTTTTGGAGCGGGGTTGGGGGGTAACGTTGACAAGTTTGTGTTTTTACATGTATTGTATATGTAATCCTCTCATGCATCACACTGCTTGCTAGAATTTGCTTCTAATTTCCCATAAGTATATGGCATAAATATATAACTTGTTATACAATAAACATAAATATAGATTTTACCATCTGTTTAATTTTTTAATTCCTACGTACATACTAACTTATATTTGATATTCCACTGGTATTCTGTGACCACAAACTCATAAATGGAGACACGTCACTGATCTTCAATTTATGAGTAGTGTTTTTCTTGTTGTGCATATGCACATATATGATGTGACAGCGAGACGAGCAAACATATGAGCCAAAAGTGCCAGTCATGCCAAGCAGTGGAATTTGTGATCTGTATGGTTCAACCACTTGGAACTGTGCCAGACACGATCGCTTTTCTTTTGGGGGTCTGGCCATGAATCCGACATTGCATGCCGCCCATAGTGATTAGACAGAAGGGGGTTAGAGCAGTGTGTGTGTGTTTGTGTGGGGAGGAGGGGTGGAGATATCCAAGCTAATCCACATTTGTGAATTTACCATTCTGCAGCCATTATCAGTATAACGTACGGGGGGGTGGGGCTGACCATGGATATGACATTGCCTGCTGCCTATATTGCTTCCACGGAGTGGATTAGAGGATGTGTGTGTGTGTGTGTGTGTGTGTGTGCATGTGGGGAGGGTGGAGATATCCAAGCTAATCCACATTTGTGAATTTAACATTCTGTAGCCATTATCAGTATAACGTACTGGGGGGGGGGCTGACCATGGATATGACATTGCATGCTGCCTATATTGCTTCCACGGAAGTGGATTAGAGGAGTGTGTGTGTGTGTGTGTGTGTGTGATGTCTAAACTGATCTGCATTTGTGAGTTGTGCCAATCTGCAGCCATCATCAGTATACTGCAAAACAAAAATGCAGCAGCTTACACTTTGCAATGACGGGCCCAATAAAATAAACAGAATACAGCACATAGCAATAGAAATACATGAGTTTGTAAAAAATGTATTGGACTCTTTTAGAGATGCAACATCTGCCCCCAAGCGGTAAACTGATCGTTTTCGTTAGGGGTAACTATATCCTGGCTTAGCACCTTCCTTTTCCTCGCAATGATGTTTGCATTCCAGCAGGGCTGAGCCAACTGTAAATGAGAGTTCAGTGACATTTGTGCAGAGAAATGGGGCACGAATGGTTTTAAACATCATGTGCAAATGTTAATCACTGATTATAAATGTATACAGCCCTGTGTTATTATTAATTTTTTTTTAACTTGTGTTGTTAATCTGTTTTTCTTATCTTTATTTTCAGGATCCCAGTTCCAGCTCAGAGACAAACTGAACTGGTGCTGTCCCAAAGTAGCATGAAGGATGTCAGTAACGCATGATTTAATTTAGTAGAAGGGGACATGATCAGATCTCTTGCAGTACAGTAGCTTCTTCTTCTTCTTGTTTTTACATTGTTTCTTGTGAATTCTACTTGGTAAAAGGTTATTTCTTTTCTTTCTTACTACTTCTAAGGGGCTAGCAGGGTATTGTTTGGGGCTGTTGGAATTTTGAAACCTGTTATGGTAGCTATAAGTGGGCTCATTTGTTTGATGTTTCACTGTGTAGCAGGCTGCATTTGTAGAGGCATATTTCTTCTGATTTAAAACCTATTTAGCGTGATTTAACTGGGGCTGTTTCTTTGAATTGGAGATCTATATCTTCTAATTTCAAGCCTATTTTGATGTGTTGTTGGTGAAGCTGTTTGAATTGGAGTCCTGTTTCTTTTGGTAGCAAACCTATTTTGGGGGCTTTGAGTAGAATTGTGATTCATTGTTGCTGACTTCACTAGCTGCAAAGTTTAGTGCAGAGTGGGGGAAGGGTGCTAATGGTCTAACCAGGGGCCTCAGCCAGCTGATTGTTTCTGGAAGACTTGGGCTGGTCCCACCCCTGGTCCATTATTTCCTTTATACCAGGGGTTCTGACATCACTTCCTCAAACAGGCAAAGGTTATGCACCTGTCATAGCAGAAGCAGAAATCCAGGAAAGGAACAGCAGCAATGAAGAGGTGACTGCTATCTCAGTGGAAGGGAAGTAAATGCAAATCTAGGAGCTTTCATTATTACTTCTTCGCATTGCTATTGCATTGGGGAAAGGAAGAGTAGGAGTTTGGAGAAGGTTGTGCAATGGCTACTTAAAGTCTCTTTTTGAGTGTGGATAGGAAGGATAGGAATATAAAAAGCAGTTGCTCAATATATCTAAACGTGTACAACAAAAGAGGTAAGGGAAATAAGAAAAGAATGTTTTGCACTGATAGAGGAGGGAGAGGAGACTTGGGGGAGTGTTTGGTATCCTGCATCTGGAAGGGTGGGGGTCGCTGGTGGGCAATGACAGCAATGGGTAGGGTGGTAGGCTGCAACAACTGTGGTGCACCAATCTTTCTAAACATTGCCTGGAGGGTGGGGGATGTTTAGTGTGCAACCACATAGAAAACTTAGAAAGGAGATCGAGGGTCTCTGCAGGAGGAACTAAGACAGGCAAGGTAGATTGGGGTGGGTTTAGCCTAATACTGGAGGGAGGAAGAAGGGAGATGAGGGAGGGTGATTTAAGCCAACAGTGATGAGAGAGGATCAGAAGAAGGGAAGCAGAGACAAAGGGGCCCAGGCCAGGAAGAGCGATTGCCAGGGAAACCAGGTCAGGAGACAAAAGACAAATGGAAGGAGGAGATAGGGACTTGTGAGGGGAGGCAAAGAAGTGGCAAAAGTCATGGAGTGGAAAGGAGAGAACAGGTTACTATGAAGAGAGAGGGAGCGGGCATTTGTGAAGGGTCTTCAGAAAATAGTTTTGCACTGCTAAAGAGGAAGAAGGTGGAGGAGGGAAATGATGAAATTAGAGGAGTAGTTGATTAATATCTGGACCAAACCGGAGGGGGGGGAAGTTCTGCTGGGAGAATTGCAACAGGGACAAAAGGGGGAAATAATGTGCAGGAAGAGGAAGAAGAGGAGCTGGAAATGAGAGAGGGAGATGAATGGAAGCAAGCAGGGAGTAAGAGTGGTGGAATCTTAGTGCTGGGGGACTCAATACTAAGAGGAGTCAGGTGGGGTAGCAAGGGGGAGAGGCATAGTCGCATTTGGGTGGAGGCCATGCTAGGAATGACAGCGGAATGGGTGGGACAGTCTGTTCTGAAATATGCTAGAAAGGGTAGGGACAAGCCTCATTTAATTATACATCTTGGGACGAACAACCTGGCTGACAAGACAGTAGATATAGTCCAGAGGAGGTTTGAGGAACTAGCACAATTATGTGAGGGGGCAGGAAGATCAGTAACTTTTTCAGAGATACTTCCAGTGCCCAAGGCAAGCACAACAAGAAAGCTGAAAATAGAGGAATTTAATGGATGGCTAAGAACCTGGTGTTGTGCTAAAGGGTATGGGCTGTTGGGGGTGGGGAGGGACCTGGGAGGACAGTAGTCTCTATGCAAGGACAGACTACACTTGAGTGAGAGGAAGAAAGTGTTGAAACAGAGGATGGAGGTACATAGGGAAGTTGGGAATTTAAACTAGGAGTGGGGGTGGCAGTTGGGGAAGAGATATACGGAGACCACAGGTTGGGAAACCATATGAGCTTACCCCCCATAACAGTGACAAAGGACAAATGGCAAGTGCTGCTGGTGATGCTAGGAAAGGGGGCAGGATGGGAGGGGGGGAAGGGTGGAAGGTGGTTACCCTTAATGCTAGGAGCCTTGGGAGGAAAACTGCAGAGTTACAGGTGCTCATGGCAGAGGGAGAGGTGGACATTGCAGCCATCACAGAAACATGGGCCACCCAATACAATGACTGGGACCTGTCTGTACCAGGGTACAGGTTATTTCGTAGGGACAGGGTGATTGGGAAAGGAGGGGGTGGCACTATATGTGAAGGAAGGACTGAAGTGTGTAAAGGAGGAAGGGGAGGAGGGTAGTACAGAGTCAATTTGGATGCAAATTCAGGATTCCAAGACTATGATTCTTAGAATGGGAGTGGTGTACAGGCCACCATCTCAGACGGAGGAGTTAGACAGGGAACTAGCGGGAGAGATCAGGACAACCTGCGAGAAGGGTAGTGTGGTGATTATGGGAGACTTCAACATGCCAGAAGTGGACTGGAGTACTCCAACAACCAGGAACAGAAGGGAGCAGGTACTGCTGGATGCCTTCCAGGACAGCCTCCTGCTGAAAATGGTCAGTGAACCAACCAGGTTAGGGAATACCCTTGACCTTGTGCTGGCAAATGGGGACTTTGTGAGAGAACTTACAGTGGAGGAACCGCTGTCAGGGAGTGACCACCACTCAGTATGGCTCACATTGGATATGGGCAAGGAAGGAGTGGAATCTGGCACAAGAGCACTGGACTTCAGGAGGGCCGACTTTGGGAGGATGGGGGAAGTAGTAAAAGGGTACCTGGCCAGAATTCAATCTAGTATGGACACTAACCAGAGGTGGGAGCTCATAAAGCTGGGGATAGTGGAGGCAACCAAAACCTGCTGCAAGGCCCAGAGCAAGAAGGCTAGGGCTAAGAAACCGAGCTGGTTGAGCAAGGAGGTCATGGAAAAGGTAAGGAGGAAAAGAGCCTTAGGAAGTACAAGAAAACAGGGAGGGGAGGACAGGGAGGTACTTGACAGAATCGAAGGAGGTGACAAGGGCAGTAAGGGGAGCCAAAGCATCTACAGACTCAGGCTGGCACAAGGCATTAGAGGGGAGAAGGACTTCTTTAGGTACATCAGGGAGAAAAGGAGCTGTAAGAACCACATAGTAAGGATTAGGAAGGAGGGGTTGGGTGGAAGCAGGGTGCGATAAGGCAGAAGCACTAAATGAGTACTTCTGCTCAGTATTTACTAAAAGAGAAGGGGGTGACACCCAAGGGAGAATGGCAGAAACAGGGAGGAAGGGGTGACAGATGGGGAAATCATGGAGGGCAGAGTTCGAGAGGGTTTGAAGGCACTGAGGGTGGACAAGGCACCAGGCCAGAAGGCATTCACCCCAGGGTACTGAAGGAGCTGGCAGAGGTCCTTGCAGGACCTTTGGCAGACCTATTTAATGCCTCACTACATTCGGGGTGTGTACCTCAGGACTGGATGATGACTCATGTGGTGCCCCTCAGGGGTGGGTGCAACGCTGGTGAGATGGGTAGGAAACTGGCTTCAGGGAAGGCAACAGAGGGTTGTGGTGGGTAGGGAGCTCTCACACCCAAGGCTAGTGACGAGCGGTGTTCCACAGGGCTCGGTGTTGGGACTGGTGTTGTTTGGGATATTCATTGCAGACATTTCATGGGACATCAAGAGCAAGATCAGTCTGTTTGCTGATGATACCAAGGTAGAAGCGGTGGTGGATGACCTAGGGGGATGACCTAGGGGGATAGCAGGATGATCTGGCAAAGCTTGAAACCTGGTCAGACACCTGGCAACTGGGGTTTAATGCCAAAAAGTGCAAGGTGCTGCATTTTGGGATGAAGAACCCAAGGAGGAGTTACCAGCTGGGGGGAGTGCAGCTAGCACAGACAGAGGAGGAGGAGAAGGATCTGGGGGTGCTCATTACAGGGTCAATGAACAACTCGGCACGATGTAGGAAGGCAGCTGCAAAGGCCAACAAAATGCTGGGCTGTATTGCAAGGGGTATATCCTCAAGGAGGGAGGAGGTGATTCTGCCACTGTATAGGTCATTAGTTAGATCGCACCTGGAGTACTGCGTGCAGTACTGGCACCATATCTGAAGAGGACATTAAGTTACTGGAGGGGTGCAGCGCGGGGCAACAAAAGATGATCAGGGGCTGGGGGACATATCGTGCGAGAGGAGGCTGAGGGAGTTGAACATGTACTCACTGGAGGAGAGGAGGACAGGGGGACATGATTGAAACCTTAAGTACATGAAAGGAATAAACAAGACAGGTACAGAGGGCTGTTCAAAGTAAGGGAGGGAGGGACACCAGGGTTCATGATATGAGACTGGAGGGAGGAAGGTTCAGGAGGAGATGAGGAGACACTTTTTACGGAGAGGTGGTGGCTGGGTGGAATCGTTACCTGCAGAAGTGGTATCCAGTAGAACAGTGGACTGCTTCAAAGGGATGGGACAGGACAAAGGGGAGGGTTAATGAAGGGGAAGGGTGGAAGGGAGGGGCAGCTGCAGAATAAGGGGTGCTAGCTGCACATTCGAGCAGACTTGGTAGACCTCTAAGCCTTTATCTGCTGGCAAATTTCGTATGTTCGTAGTATCTGCCTCTGTCTGCACTTGTGAGCTGCTGAATGATTTGTGCTTGACAGTTGCCACTCTCTTCGTCTGCCTGAGGCATCTTGGTTAAACTGCTGACAGTCACTCTCGTAAATAAAACGAATATAAGGGTACATTGATGGCCAGCTGTTGTGCCATACGTGTGAGCTAGTAGCCAATACAGGCTGGAATAACCACTGGAACAAGCACACATACACAGATCTAATAGCCCTCACTTACTTTCAGTAAAACATGCTGCCGTCTCAGCGCAGCATGGATCATATAAGGATAGTAATCTGGCTACTGCATTACTACATTCACAGGCCACAAGTAAAAAAGCAATCATTTGTCAATCCCAAACGTTGCTTGCTTGTATTTGTTGTGTGAGTGAGAGAAAGACAGAGAGAGACACAGAGACTGCAGCATGTTTGACTTACTCACTCTGCAACTGTCAGTTTCTTGTGCCGGTCCCGCTCTCTCTCTGTTTACATTGCGTCCACTGTCAGTGAGTGCTGCAGAGGAAGAGGAGATTGTCGACTATGGTTGGGGGGGGAGTGGAGGAACACTTAACCCATCTGTTGCCGATCACCGCTCTGTGCAGCACTAGTGCCACCACCTTGCACTCTGTCTACTCTGTGTCTCTGTCTCGCTCTGTCACCCTGTGCAGGACACCTTAAACTGTTGGTAACATGTTGTAGGGACAAGTCTCCCGCTCTGTCAGTTAACACTCTTCTAATGCAATTAGGTCCTGTGTAAGTGCGAGGCACATTTATGCCTAAGGTCACGCTTTAGCCACTCTACACACCAAATGAGGTAATTACATAACGATGCTCCCAGTCAATACAGAGCATGAATTGGGGTTTACCGTTGGCATCAACTCGGATATATGGTGATATAAGAAATTAATTTTTAAAACATAAAGCCTACGTTAATCATATGATCCACTCTGATGTTATTCAAAGAAAACCAGGTGACGCCTAAACATGATCAGATAATATTATCAGTAGGTCACCGATGCTTGCTGTCTTTGCTGTTTAAATGTAATTTGATTTAAGTTGTCTTCTTATCTTGTCAGCTAACTGTTTAATGTATGTGCAATATCGCTGTGTTTCAAGTACTTGTAGTATTTCTTAAAGTGATGACAGTGACAAGTATAATAACGTGGGTTCCATGTCATAATAGTGAACATGTTATGGTGAGTGTATATCGCCAAAAACCAAGTTGGCGGTATGCACTTGCAGGCGACTGGGCACACACAATAGATTAAGTGTGTCTATGGGTATGATGCTTCTGCACTCCCCTGATTATGGATTGTCAACTCTGGGGGGGGGGTGCATGTCAGGAGGGGGCACAGCCCATTTAAAAAAAAATGTAAGTCCCGCAGCTGCGGGAACAAAAAAACTCTTCTTGGCCCCCTGCCCCAAACCCAGGACCTGCTCCATTGGAGCCAGCCTCCCTACCCACCGCACCACATGGTTGGCTTGGCGGAGCAGGCACACTAGAGAATAATAACCTTCTTCCACATCCTTCCCCTCACTATTTTCCCTTTCCGCTCACCTCTCCCTTCCCTTTCCTCCCCTCGCAGTGCTTGCTACCCTGGCAGGTCACCCACGATAACAGCGCCATAATATGGGCTGCCGATTTGACGGTCACCCATATATGATCGCTATTATCAGTGGATACCAATAAGGTTCCATTAGCAATCCCAGAAACATATCTCTGTGTTTAGTGCTTTATCACAGAATGGCACACATTCTATTCCATTCCCTATCTCTTATTGACTAATACTGGAATTATGATATCTTAACTCATTAGTAGTTGATTCCGAGGTTGATGGTTCAATACTCGGTATATCTGACTAACGGAATCTCATTTTAGCATTGCTTTATAGCAGTTTACACTCCTGCAGAAGCGTGTAACATTTTTATAAGATTTAAACAATTATAAATAAGACTTCCAGTGCAGCACACCAAGCTCACAGATAAGACGTCTCATTAAAAATGTTTTTTCTTTATATAACATGAACGTTTTTGAAAGCCCTGTTATATTTATACTTTAGTTCAGAAGCACAAGCTAAGATGCTGTGGGTAGTCAAGATGTGCTGCTGGTTGCATTGTGAGTTAAGTCAGGGGGTGTTTCAGGATGAGACAGCTGAAAACTGAGGTGGGATGTACTGCAGTGTGAGGTGGAGAGGTCTCAGGAGGGACCATGCTGAACAATGATGAGGTACGGATTATGGAGTAAGGTCAGAGATCTTAGCAGGGGGTGGGGGATGAGAAAGTGAAACACTGATTGTATAGACTGTAATTTGTAGTCCGTAATCCCAGGGTGGGGCAGATGGGCTGCAACATGTTTTGTCCACCAGAACTGACAGTGTAGCACTTCCTGTAGCAGCATCTGACCAACAGATGTGGACAGATAATGGGAAACGTCGTTTTCCATTTTGTACTTCTGTGAACAAGCAGAGATGTGCGAGGAGGGCATTGTATGGCACAGAACATCATTCACAACTTATAAAATGTCATCTTCCTAATAATGCCAGCTAGTCTAGGACTAAACGCGTGTCTGTGTCTTCTGTTTGCACCCTTTGCAGATTGTGTGAGAGGCCTTTTGGCACCATGCACTCCTGCTTAAAGCTGAACCAGCCTAAACTTTTGTGGTGATTTGAATATACAGCCCATGATGCTTTGCATTATGGGTGTATGCGTAATTTTGTACTTCTTTGAAACTGGGCTTTATGGCCAATGCCCTTTGGGGTAACCCTTGGCTCAGTGCCTTTTCAGTAAGGTTCTTTGTCTCTTAAAACAGCTGTTGTGCAATGCACATAGGAGGTTCCCCGGTCCGGTCCTGAGGGCAGCAGCAAGGTCGCCCCCAACCCCCTGGAACATCCAAAAGGCAGTAAGCTGTTTTGCGACGCACATAGGAGGGTCCCTGATGCGGTCCTGAGGGCAGTAGCGAGGTAGCTCCCACCCCCCCGGAACATCCAAAAGGCAGTAAGCTGTTATGCAATGCACATAGGAGGTTCCCCGGTCTGGTCCTGAGGGCAGCAGCGAGGTTTCCCCCAGCCCCCTGGAACATCCAAAAGGCAGTAAGCTGTTGTGCGACACACATAGGAGGTTCCGGTCCGGTCCTGAGGGCAGCAGGTCGCCCCACCCCCGGAACATCCAAAAGGCAGTAAGCTGTTGTGCGACGCATAGGAGGGTCCCGTCCGGTCCTGAGGCAGCAGTGAGGTCGCCCCACCTCCCCCGGAACATCCAAAAGGCAGTAAGGTACGGACTTGGCGCAGTCAGCTGAGCAATTCCATACTCAAGCCGGCTGGGCAAAAATGTTTTAGCCCCGCTGGCGGCTGTCGTCAGCTTCCACCACCACCCTTGGTGGACCCCTTTATAGAGGGAACGAAGCTTTTAACCAATCAGCCAAGTTCTCCATCTGCAGCCTATATCAAATCACCACTAGAGGCAGCCCTAACATCATCTGATGAGAGCAAAGATAATCTCTCCCTCTCCTAAAGAGGCAGCAAAAAAAACCCCAAAAAACTAAGCCATGATATATTTTAAGCCTGCTGCAAAAAACTTTTATTGGCACATTCTTCGACTGGGTCTAGTAGCCCTTCCCCATCTGGCCGGAATCACAGATAGCTCAACTCCCAAACCCAAGTCTGGAGACTTGCCTCCACTTAATTATGCCTGGCATTACAAATATGGGACAGTGGAGCAACAGATAATTACATCCAGGTGCCTCTGGAGGTCTATGTCCCACTCCAAAACAATGCAGCGGCCTCAGGCAACGCCAGAGGTCGCCAGGGCCCTTTGTGCTCTTATACCTCAAAAAAACACTCTCAAAATCACTGCATCACAAATCAGAGTCAGTCCAGGATCAGAAAAAAATGGAGGAGACACTATCTCTCGAGGACAGTCACCATCCTACTACTGATCTCAGGGAAAGTACACCCCAAAGCCGGACCCTATGGCAGTAATAACCCCCCATTGAATAGATGCCTAAAAATTGCATCAATCAATATAGGGAGTCTTCTGCCAAAACTTCCCCAATTCCAAGCCTGGGTTGCAGTCCATCAACCAGACATCATCATGCTCACAGAAACGTGGCTCTCACAAAAAACTCCCAACTCCTGCATCTCGCTTGAGGCCTGCACCACCTTCCGGCAAGATAGATTAAACAAGCGAGGGGGTGGGTGTCTGGTCTATCTCCGTAGCAAAATAAGTGGCCAGATTATGCCAACTACTGTTAACACAAAAGATGCCCAAATTCTTACAATCAAGCTATCAATCGGCCTGCAAGATAAAACAATGTCCTTGACTACTGTCTACATGCCCCCCGGGAAAACAAGCCTTGGGGCTTGACCTATTCTTTAACCACTATAACAAGTTAAACAAAGACTGGGAGCAGATCATCATAGGAGACTTTAACACTAACTGGCTAGCACAAGACACTGTAAACACTAGGAACAAAATCCATGGCCTCTATCTTATGCAGATGGTCACGCAGGCTACAAGGCGGAACTACCGCTCCGGCACAAGCACACTTATTGACTGGCTTCTTGTGACCAACTCCGAACATATCAAAAGCACCTCTGTCCTGCCCGACGCCTTAAGTGATCGCTCGCCAGTAGTCTGCACCTGGACAAACAGGGGCCCTATTGACCCCTCGCAGGTCACTAAAAACCAGTATCTCAAGAAGGGGCAACTGAGCAACTTCAAAAAATACCTGAGGAATGCAGACTGGTCCCCCTTAGATGGCTGCAACGATGCCAATAAAGCTCTAAACTACTTCATAACTGTAGTCAGCAATGCATGCGACCTATTTGCCCCGGTCAGAACTGTTAAAATAAAAGGGGCCATTAACCCCTGGCTTACAGGACCGCTCATTGCCCAGATGAAACAACAAGACAATCTCTGGCATATTGCCAGAGAGACAAGCAGGCAAACTGACATCACGGCCTACAAAATGGCCAGGAATAACTGCACCAGGATAGTGAGGCAGGCCAAGGCTTCCTATCACAAAGAACAGCTGGAAAAAATCTGGGGAAATGGCAGAGAGTTTTGGAAAAACGTTAGGTCCCTATCTGGTAAAGAATCCAGAGCCCCACCAGATATAATAGTCACTGCAAATGCCACTTTACAGCAACCTCTAGACCTGGCTAATGCCTTTAACAAGGACTTCACGGACCTAAGCTCTGTACTCCCCCCCCGGAATTTCTCCAGTCCTCGCCAGCCATGGATCCCATAGACACTAACCCACCACCATCATATAGAAATAAACAACCACCTTTCTACTTCAGGCAACTCACGAGGCAACAGACTGTGAAATATGTCAAAAGGGTTCTAAACAAAACCAGGATTGGTAGTGACTCACTAGACATGAAACTGCTAGCACTCACCCTGGAAGAACTTGCCGACCCATTAACCGAACTGTTCAACACCTCCTTGCAAACTGGAATCTTCCCAGACAGGTGGAAAACTGCCCTGGTCACCCCTGTGTTTAACAGCGGGGGACAGAACTGATATGGGGAACTATCACCCTATCTCGACACTTCCACCTCTCTCTAAAGCATTGGAAAGGGTCATCTCTGATCAGCTCACTGACTATCTAAACAAGTACAATCTGCTTTGCCCTCAGCAACATGGTTTTCGTCAAAAGCACAGCACCATCACCGCCCTTATCGACTTTACCTCCCACGCATATGAAGTCCTTGAGTCAGGAAAAACGATGGGGTCCATATTTATTGACCTCTCAAAAGCTTTCGACACTGTGAACCACCAAATCCTGCTAAGACATCTTCGGACCCTGGGTCTGTCAGTAGATACCATCTCCTGGTTCAACAGCTACCTATCACACAGGATGCAGAG